>OZ007591.1:197350227-199850227 GCA_963931845.1 Maratus michaelseni | reverse complement strand
TTTTATTTTATGTATAGATCTTAAATAAATGTTACGTTTCAAGTATGCAGCGATTAACTGTATTTTTTTCTAGCCGTACTGCTTTTAAACAACAACAACAAAAGTTGTATTTAAAGGACGTAATTATATTTGTTGTAAAATAATAAATATTTTCATCTGGATGACTTAATATTTATGACATTTTCACTGACAATTTCTGCAAAATTCAATGTCCAATAAATATGATAAATGTTTCTATTTAATTCGTTTGACGAAGTACATATATATATATATATATATATATATATATATATATATATATATATATATTCCTGCATAAAAAAATGTTTGTACCATGAAATACATTTTTAATTAAAACTGAAATCAACTGAAAAGTGCTACATTTAATTATTTGCATTATAAGCTACATTAATTTTGGAAAACATAAAATGATAAATTATGATTTTTTTTTTCTCAAAATAATTCAATTAAAATAGCGTTAGCTCTACCGAACAATGAAACTGCTGTGAATAACAGAAAAAAAGAGCATATATTCTAAAAATAAAAATTAAAAAAGAGTTTTGGCTAATTGTTTCATTTTTTGTTCAGTAAATATACATTATCTTTTATCATCAACAAATTTGTTAATTGTTAACTGTAGAATTATTACAATTTTTTTTTATTAAATAATGAAAAGATGTTACATTTTAATGTATTATGATAAATTGCAATATTAATGTTTTTTTAAATTTTTTTATTCAATTTAATCTTTAAAAAAAATAAAGTAGGCTGAAATCCTTCGAGTCAAAATTAGCGCCCCTCTAAATAAACAAAAAGCTCTGTATGTCATATAAAGATAAATAAAGATATAGTATATATAAAGATATATATATATATATATATATATATATATATATATATATATCATATGTGTGGAAAATTAAGAATGAGACAGTATAAAATTCAAATGAAATGATACTACAGAAAATTAACCTAGTAAGAAGAAAACCAAATATGAAATACTATGAATAACATAGGGATTCGTTAGAGGAGCATGATAAGTATAATTCATAGTAAAGATATTTTATTTCCGCAAATATTGTCAGCATTAAGCTTAAAAATGGCAATATTATGTCCCTTATAACATATCAAATGAAACCCATGACGTATTAAAACAAAAATAAATCCATAAAAAATGTAATTATCCATTTGCAATAGCTAAAAAAACAAAAAATAATACCCACAACTCACAAGGGAAAAAAAGTGTAGGAATGATTCAACCAGATTCTAAAAAGTGCCATCATGCAAGACCACACTCTCTGCAAAAGGATATTCTTATTCATGGTATTCTTATTCATGGGAAACAACAAATAGAGAGAAGATCAGTTCTGCCATCTATCCCCAGAAAGAGGGGCAATATTCTATGTATTAAATTATTATTTAACAGATGAAGATTAAACGGACACTATAATGTAGTAAACAATATAAATAATATTAATAAATAATATTAAAAGATATACAGTGCGTCCCAAAAGTTTAAACACAACGATTTTTTTTTAATTAAAAAATAGATGTAACAATTTGAAAACAATTTATAATTATTAATAATATCAAGACAATAATGATACGATACAAAAATAATATTACACAATGACAGTCTTTGTGAGAAAAATTAAAACTTAAATTTTACTATCCCAAAAGTTTATTGACAACTCATTGCCTTTAACATTCAAATTTGTAAGCCGTTTTTTCTAATCACTTCAAAAACTAAATCAGGCATTCTCAAAACAAGAGTTTGAAGAAATTCTCGCTTTGAAGAAAATCAACTTCGTTCCATTTTATGCTTTAGATCGTGAATTTCGCGAAATGTAATCTGACGACCATCATCATATACGTCTCTAGCTTATAGTCTCCAGAGGTTCTCTATTGAGTTCAGGTCAGGAGTTATGGATTGCCAGTCCATAACATTTACTTGGTTTGTCTAAACCACTGCATTGTAGAGTTGAACACGTGAATGGAGCAATTGTCTTGCTGGTATATCCATTTGTCCACACCTAACAACATTCCAAATCTAAATAACTGTACTTCAAGCGTTTTCTGGTAATCTTCGAAACATTGATGACCTTTCAAAAAAGGCATATCGGTTGTTCCATTATAAGCAAATGCTTCCCGCACCATGAGTTAATCCCCTCTTTGTTGTCTGCTGAAAAAAGTCATTGGTTCCTTGCGAATATTGTCCCAGTAATACGTGCACCCATCGGGGCCATCGGAATTAAAAAATTTTCATCACTGAAAAAAAAAATACTCAATCATTCATCTGTCCAATTCATCTGATTTCGGGCCCACTGAATACGAACGTCTTTATGCAGTTTTGTAAACTCTGACGATAGACGTATTCTGCGATAATCAAGAAATGTACTTGCCTGCAGCCGTCGATGGACAGTAGTTTTGATACTGGAACGCTTACTTCTTTATAAATTGACAGTACAGACAGGTTCCGGGTTGAAACTTATCTCAAAATCTCTTTGTGTTACCATTTAGTTGTGTTCTTTGGTCGTTCAGAACAGAATTTTGTTTCAAAATTGTCACCTTTTGACAGAATTCGGTAAATTCCAACCCTGATGCGTCCAATTTTTCTTGGAATGTCTACAACTTTCCATCCACGTACTTTTAAACGATAGATTTGTAAAATTTCCTTTTTGGAAAGCTGCACATTATGACGCATTTTGGCAATCAGTCGGAAACGAAAAGACACATTCGTTTTTATCTCAGGAAACTATTGCGTCACAAGTACATGGCTTTAGAATATGCAAATTTTGGATATCAGTACTTAAATCAGCTGTTAATACCGGTTGTCTATATACTTTTGATACAGCTTTTTTTTGTTTTTATTTTTTATATGGAATCTATGATTGTTAAAAGTTGTTTGAGTATTTTATTATTTTTGTTTCATTATTATATATTTTCTTTTTTTGTTGTTTTTCTTACTCGTATAGTTAGCCCCTAAATCGAAACAAAATGGTTGTCGTCGTCCCAATTCATTCATGGCGTGGTTACTGAAGGAAATAATAAGGCAGTCGATTCCAATCCACATTTTATTAAAATCCGGAAAAACTCTGAGGTTACTTTACTTTTACTAGTTCACATGATAATTCCATAAATAATGACTTTTAGTACCAAGGAGAGTTTTAGTGAATTAAATTAAGCTTGAAGAAGACACAAGATGTTAATAGGCAGCGTCGTATTGTCTGTGGGCAGCCAAGGAAATTTAATTGCACAGTCGCGAAGTACGCGCCGGGGTTACATATACATCGAGATCCAGGAACAATCTGCTCTCTAGGCTAAAAAAAAACATATAAGCACTTGCTAAAGATCAAGAATACAGAACCACGAAACAGTCTTTCGTCCAATAGCGTTACTGAACTCTATTTTTTGGGCGTAATGATATGAAAGACATTAAACTTCCTAACGAAAAAGCGCGGGAAAGAACATTGTGATCTATGTGAACATCTATGTTGATCTGGATGAACCTGATTTTTTCGAACAAATGTAGAAATAAAAAGAAAATGCGTAGGTTTTACTGGGTCTTGGAAGAATGCCAGGATAAAATTTTACATTGAAATCGAGTTTAACTTTTATATTTGAGAAAATATTACTTTTTTGTCAGAAAAATTAGGGGAATAAAAAATCAGAAGATACAGGCTGTTCTTCAAGAGAATTAAAATATTTAGATGGAGAGTCATATTTTAAGAGGATTAAAATTTAGGATGTGGTATTTTGATGGGAAAAAAAGCTAGTAATTTTAACAGAACAGCATACTAGCGAAATTTTTTCAAGAGAATAAATTTAGAATAAAGAATTTTTATCCATGCGGGATTTTGACAATTTAAATAGTAGAACTAGAAAATAATTTAGAATAATGGGAAAAAACAGAATTATAGAATTGATGAGGCAAACAGCGACAAAATTAAAATTTGTTTTCATATATAAATATATATATAAATATACATAAATATATTTATAAATATATATATATATATATATATATATATATATATATATATATATATATATATATATATATATATATATAGAGAGAGAGAGAGAGAGAGAGCAACAATTATTTATTATTAACGATTATTCCAGTAACATTTACGAGTGGACACGGGAAATGAATTTATTTAGATTCTTTGGCCCTATCCCTTCCTGATTTCATAAAATGATTTTAAATTTATAAGAATAGGTCCAAAAATTTTATAATAATTTGTAACGCTCTCATTCTTTCCTAAAATATTTCATTACCAATAATAAAATATCTTGAGGAAAAATATTTTAATATAATTAGCATAATTTAAACTTTGTATGTAAAAACAAAATAAATGATAAGATGTAGGAGATTTTTTGTGCACTTTTATATTGATAGCTGAAAAATATTTTTTTCCGTTCTTACACGTCGAAACTTGACATTTGTTTTTTATTTAAAAAAAAGACCGACTCTTTGTGTCAAAATTGAAAAGCGAGAGTAAACTTTTGCAAATTATCATGACTTTTTTTCTTTTTAAAAATCTTTTGTAAAGTTTTATGGCACAAAAGATTCTCAAAGTAAAATGTCGATATATATTTCATAAAATATTCATGTATATCTTCCCCTCTTACTTTTTTCGAAAGCATAGATTTAAAATTTCATTTATATATTGTTTCCAGATTTTAAGGTTTATGTGTATTTACCGTAAAATTTTTCTTGCAATTATCATATACACATTAGAATAAAAGTTTTGTTTTTATCTAATTTCTGAAAATATATTTAATTTCTAAATATAAAGATTCCTGTTCAATGACTAGGTAATTTTAAAATTATCCATATTAAGTTGTATTTAAATAATCTATTCCAAGTTCTCCCCCTTCCTGATATCATAAAATGAGTTTATTTTTATGAGAATAGGTAAAAAAATTTATAGTAATTTACAACGGTCTCATTCTTCCTAAAATATTTAATTACCAATAATAAAATATATTGAGGAAAAATATTTTAATATAATTAGAATAATTGAAACTTTGTATGTAAAAAAACAAATAAATAAATACGATGTAGGAAATTTTTTCTTCACTTTTATATTGATACCTGAAAAAGATTTTTTTTCCATTCTTACACGTCGAAACTTAACATTTTTTTTTTTTTTTTTTAAATAAGACTTACTCATTGTGTCAAAATTGAAAAGCGAGAGTAAACTTCTGCAAATTGCCTTGACTTTTTTCTTTTAAAAAATCTGTTGTAAAGTTTTATGACACAAAAGATTCTCAAAGAAAAATGTCGCTTTCGATTTCATAAAATATTCATGCCTTTCTTCCCATCTTACTTTTTTTTTCGAAAGCATAGATTTAAAGTTTCATTTATATATTGTTTCCAGATTTTAAGGTTTCTGTGTATTTACAGTAAAATTTTTCTTGCAATTATCATATTCACATTCGAATAAAAGTTTTGTTTTTATCTAATTTCTGAAAATATATTACATTTGTAAATATGAAGATTCCCGTTCAATGTTTAAGTAATTTTAAAATTATCTACATTAAGATGTATTTAAATAATCTATTCCAAGTATTATATATGTGTATTGATTGTCGATGTCTTATCTATCCACTGAAATACTTAATATATTTTCTGAATTATCAGTAGGATAATATAAAACTGATTTCAAAATTAGTTATTAAGATTTTGCTATGGCAATGGAGATTTCGCGAGTTTTAATTATAATGATGTAGTCCCCAGTATTATATTTTTGTGACAAAAAAAAGTCTCTAAAGAGTTTGGGGATTGAAATAAAAGTTGGAGAAATTTTTAATTAAAATAGATTGAAGACTAAAATATAAGGTAATAAGGAAAATAAAAAAAGATCTGCATACATTTCTTGCGAATAATTAATCATTTGATTTAAAATTAATGTAGTATGTTATTTTAAATGTTGTTTATATAATTTTTCAAATTTATCTTTTTTTTTTAAATTAGAATTCCAACCATTTTCTTTGTTAAAAAATCTGTATTATCGAATATTTTACGATACGTTGTGGGCACATTCCTATTAAAGAGGTGTATTTTTAATTAATAAATCAATATCATTTATGCTTTAAGCATTATAACTTTACTTGTAACCTTTTTAAGAGCTGGTAAAGATAATGCTTTATTTAATGAGAAAACAAGAACTATCAGTTTTTAATTCTGTTTGCTTTCATAAGCAACGAATTTTATTTCTAATGTTACTTAACTCAAATGACATTTTATCGTTGTCAAAGTGTGTTTAAATCTCAAATTTTTTTTAATTTCAAGACTTATCATCATCGATGATTACTTTCGTTTGTTGAAAAAATGTTGGTTTTGTATATATATGTAAATGGTGTAAAAATATTAAAATTCATTTTAAATAAAAAAAATTAAGTTAAGTTCACATTTAATTATTTTATAACTCTTAATTTCTAATTAGGAATCAGACCCTGAAATTCGTTTTTATGGCCTAACAGATATTACAATCAAATATTAAATACTATCCAGCTTAAATAGTTAAAACTGAATTTAAAGGTAAATATGCCGACTTCTGAGGATTTGTGAGGCCGAGCTCATCCGGGTGATCATCACAGGTGTAGACATCAATTAAAAGTTACTATAGCAATCGCGTTTAAGTTTCAATCCAATTGACACTTACTTTATCGGCTGGAAAAAGTACAAGTTAGCTTGTCTAGATCACGTATGATTCGAGTTAATAGTCAGCCTGTCTTATAACACTACTATTCTGGATGTGCAATAGAAATGGATTATTAAACTATGTCGGTCCAGAATGACCACAATTACTTCTGTGAGATAGATTATTTATATATATACGTGTGTGTACTGTAAGTACCCAAATTGATGGTCAGATTTTTCCTGACTAGGTAGTTTGATGTGTTAATACAAACAATTATTGTATATGAAACTAGAGTTGCATTTCACTTACTCAGCAACAGTACGTGCGTTTAGTTCCGATGGATCCTGTTTGTAGGTTCTGCGTCAATTTGTCGCGCACAATTAATCGCAAAACAATCAATTCATCGCGCACAATTCATCGCAGCATCAATTCGTCGCAGCGTCAATTCGTCGTGGTGTCAATTCGTCGTGGTGTCAATTCGTCGCAACCTCAATTCGTCGGAGAGTAGGGAAATTCACAAAAACAGCATATAAAAAATATTCCTCTAAAAATCTTCAGTAAATTGTTAGTTATAATTCTATATATCTAAAAAACAAATTATAATTAAATAATTTTACTAAATTATCTTTATTTTATCATCATAGTCTTCAAAAACATTTTCGTTGCGACGAATTAACGTCGCGACGAATTGACATCACGACGAATCGACGCTGCGACGAATTAACGCTGCGATGAATAGTGCGCGATGAATTGTACCGCAAGAAATTGTGCGCGACGAATTGACGCGGCACCCTTCTGTCAGATAGATTATTTATATATATACGTGAGTGTGTGTGTGTACTGGAAGTACCCAAATTGATGGTCAGATTTTTTATGATTGGTAGTTTGGTGTGTTAATACAAACAGTTACTGTATATGAAACTAGAGCTACATTTCACTTGCTCAGCAACAGTACGTGCGCTTAGTGCCGATGCATCCTATTTGTATAATTTTTCTACAGAAAGCAATATATATATATATATATATTTATAATTATAATATATAATATATTAATAATATATTTATATATATATATATATATATATATATATATATATATATATATATATCAGTACAAAAACCCTTAACGGGTTAAAAGTTGTAACGCAGCACTTTCTTTTGGCTCTAAGAATTTTAAATACGGGTCTTAAAATTAATGATATCAAATTTGAGTGACGCTATGTTAATTTTTTTTTAAATCATCATTTTCTTTTTTGTTTTATCTATATTCACAGGTGCAATTATTATCTTAACATGAAAAAATATATAAAATTTATTCGCTGATGCTTTTTAATTCAGGTCTCTCAGGAAATCAAAATATGGATTTTAAAAGAAACTAACTTACCCGCCCGACGTTTCCCGTGTCAACAACCTTAAATGTACCTGAAATAAGTGTTGAATTTTTTTTAAAAACAAATCTAATCTTGTGGGCCCCACAACATTAGACAGCATACACTTTGCATGCCATGCACACTCCCATATGTTACTGTAAGTCGAGTCGAAAGAGCCATATCCCCTCGTGATCCAGCTCATAGAACCATAGGTAGGAAAGCGCCCCTGGTGGTGAAAATTACGAACTAAAATCGATAAGCTGTATCGATGTTGAGTCGAATGAGCCATACCCCGTCTTGATCCAGCACCTAGAACCAGAGATAGGACAGCACCAACTGGTGGTGAAACTCACAACTAAAATCGGTAAGCTCTATTGATGTCGAGTCGAATGAGCCAAACCGCGTCGTGATGTGACCCATAAAACCAGAGTTAGCTGCAAAATCCTTTAGTTACACCTTCCATCGCCAGGGGGCACAATCTGTTCTATACGAACATAACTGAAATCTTTAAGGCTATCTATGTCGAGTCGAATGAGCCGTACTCTGTCGTGATCCAGCCCATGGAACCAGAGATAGGAAAGCGCCCCCTGATGTTGAAAATCTGAACTAAAATCGGTAAGCTCTATCGATGTTGAATGGAAAGAACCATACCCCGTCGTGATCCAGCCCATAGAAACAGAGATAGCAAAGCGCCCCTTGGTGGTGAGTCAAAGTTGATGTAGAATAAATGTGATATTTAATAAAAAGTCATCGCCCCACCCTCATCTCGCCATTCACACAAAAATATTACAAATGTTTCTTAATTATATTTAATGACTCGCACCGATAGCGGGCGAAGCCCGCTTTTTCTCATCATAATACCTAACCAGCACTCTAATAGAAAAACTTTAATTACCCATAATGCAGCTTAAACATCTTAGCTCAGATTCTTCGGTTTTCAATAGGCTTTTAATTTATTATTTTAATCTGGGGATAGAGACGCCTTTACGTCTGGCATTGAAATTACATGTTTAAAAGAATGTATAAAAGCGATGGGATTAATAAAAAAAATTGGGATTTTCCATTCAGTTCTTTTTTGTAATAATCTTATCTCTCCACTTTCCCATGTTTGATAAGAAATCTTAATGAAAACAAATATATTGCATTTTGCTGAATCTTTTGATAGTGCCAGGCATATCAGTTCAAAGATTACGCCGAATTCAATGAAGCGAAAATTTTGAGTATTTATTGTTATTTACTATCATTCTTTATGTTAATGTTTTCGACTACATTTTTAGTCCCCAAGAACGGTGAACTGATAACATGCAATAAATTTTAGAACTGAATAGAAAATACTGTGTTTCGTCAAAAAATTGCGAAAAAAGCATATGTTATCAAAGAATCGCTGGAAAACGTGAATTTTGTCAAAGGGTCGCTGAAAAAACATGAATCTCATCAAAAGGCAGCAAAGAGAATGCGATTATTGCCAAAGGAACATGATAAAAGCAAATTTTGTCAAAGGAGCATGGAAAAACTCAAATTTTGTCAAAAGGATCGCAGAAAAAAAACATGAATTTCTTCAAAGGCTCGCTGAAAATACACAAATTTTGTCAAAGGATTGCTGAAAAAAAAACACGAATCTCATCAAAAGGCAGCAGAGAGAATGCGATTATCGTCAAAGGATCACGAAAAAAGCAAATTTTGTCAGAGGATCACTGAAAAACGCGAATTTCATCAAAGGATCACAGGAAAAACGTGAATTTCATCAAAGGATCCCTGAAAAAACATGGATCTTGGATCACGACAAAACGATGCGGAAAAATGCAAATTTCATTAAAGGATCACAAAAAAGCAAATTTCGTCAAATGATCGCTGAAAAAACACGAATTTTGTAGAAGGATCGCTGAAAAAACACGAATCTTGTCAAAAGGCAGCAGAGAAAATGCGAATATCGTCAAATGTTCGCGAAAAAAAGCAAATTTTGTCAAAGCATCACTGAAAAACGCGAATTTCATCAAAGGATCACAGGAAAAACATAAATTTCATCAAAGGATCGCTGAAGAAACATGAATCACGACAAAAGGATGCGGAAAATGCAAATTTCATTAAAGGATCACAAAAAAGCAAATTTCGTCAAAGGATCGCTGAAAAAACACGAATTTTGTAGAAGGATCGCTGAAAAAACACGAATCTTGTCAAAAGGCAGCAGAGAAAATGCGAATATCGTCAAATGTTCGCGAAAAAAGCAAATTTTTTCAAAGCATCACTGAAAAACGCGAATTTCATCAAAGGATCACAGGAAAATCATGAATTTCATCAAAGGATCGCTGAAAAAACATGAATGACGGCAAAAGGATGCGGAAAATGCAAATTTCATTAAAGGATCACAAAAAAAGCAAATTTCGTCAAATGATAGCTGAAAAAACACGAATTTTGTAGAAGGATCGCTGAAAAAACACGAATCTCGTCAAAAGGCAGCAGAGAAAATGCTAATATCGTCAAAGGATCGCGAAAAAAACAAATTTTATCAAAGGATCATGGAAAAACACGAAATTCGTCAAAGGATCACAGGAAAAACGCGAATTTCGTCAAAGGATCACAGGAAAAACGCAAATTTTGTCAAAGGACACAGGAAAAACGCGAATTTTGTCAAAGGATAGCTGAAAAAACATAAATTACGTTGTAGGATCACTGAAAAAACACGAATCGCGACAAATTTTGTTTAAGGATCACCTACGCCTCTGAAATTTTTGACACGTATAGATGTTGTCACCAGAAAGTGCACCTCCCAGCCGGATTTTTAAATTTCAATTTAGATTCCTTAAAATTAAAACGTGTATATGACATTTTGAGTTTGAGGCTTTTTACAGCTCTCCACCAATCTGCGACAACGAAGCAGCCAGCCAATGAGAGCAGCAGTAAATATGGGATATAGCAACAACATTTCCTTTACCGAGCTTGGCTAAACAGATTATTTTATATATTTATTTATCGCTCATTACTCTCTGTTACTAATTAAGGTTCACATAAGTTATTTTCAAATGTATTTCTTCATATGCGTAGTCGACCCCATATAATATCAGTTATATATATCTTGCAATTTACTGAAAGTTTTGATAGTGCTAGGCATATTAGTTCAAAGTCGAGGCATACTTCAGTGATGCGAAAATTTTGAGTATTTATTGCTATAAGATGTATGTTTTATGAAGAGTTTCATATGAAATGAAAACATTCAGTAAATAATAATTAAAGTATTTATTAAAATTCTTGAGTGAATTTTTTATTTACTGAATATTTTCACTAAATGTCACTAAATTTTTGAGTATTTATTTATTGTTATTTACAATCTTACTTCCTATTACTGTTTTTGACTACATTTTTAGTCAGTTTGTTTCATTTAAAAACATTTTTAGCCGCCCAAGAATCGAATGATTTTCTTAAACTTTACTTTCTATAAAATGAAAACAATCAGTAAATAAATATTAAATTGTTTGATGAAAACATACATCTTCCACAAAATTTTTGAGTATTTATTCATTGTTATTTACAATCTTTCTTCCTATTACTGTTTTTGACTAAATTTTTAGTCCGCTCGTTTCATTTAAGAACATTTTTAGTTGGTCAAGAATCGAATGATTTTCTTGAACTTTACTTTCTATAAAATGAAAACATTCAGTAAATAATTATTAAATTGTTTTGATTAAAACATTCAGTAAATAATAATTAAATTGTTTTGATAAAAACATACATCTTCCACAAAATTTATAAAAATGTCTTAAATGAAACAAACTGACTAAAAATGTAGTCAAAAGCAGTAATAGGAAGAAAAATTATAAATAACAGTAAATAAATATTCAAAAATTTTGTTGAAGATGTATGTTTTCATCAAAACAATTTAAAAATTATTTACTGAATGTTTTCCTTTTATAGAAAGTAAAAAATCATTCAGTTCTTGGGCAACTAAAAATGTTCTTAAATGAAACAAATTGACTATAAATGTAGTCAAAAACAATGATAGGAAGTAAGATTTTAAATAACAATAAATAATTACTCAAAAATTTAGTGAAAACATTCAGTAAATAAAAAAATCACCCAAGAATTTAAATAAAGACTTTAATTATTATTTACTGAATGTTTTAATTCCATATGCAACTCTTAATAAAACATGCATCTTACAGCAATTTACTGAATGTTTTCATTTTATAGGAAGTAAAGTTCAAGAAAATCATTCGATTAAGAAACAAACAAAATATGTATGACAAACAAACAAAATATCACTACATATGTAGTCAAAAACAGCAATAGGAAGAGAGATTGTAAATAACAATAAAAAATAACTTAAAAAGTTAGTGACATTTAGTGAAAACATTCAGTAAATAAAAAATTCACCCAAGAATTTAAATAACTTTAATTATTATTTACTGAATGTTTTAATATCATATGAAACTCTTCATAAAACATGCATCTTACAGCAATCTATAAAGCATACATCTTTTAGCAATAAATACTCAAAATTTTCGCATCACTGATGTAGGCCTCAGCGTTGAAATGATATGCCTAGCGCTATAAAAACTTTCAATAAATTGCAAGATATATATATCTCATAATATATGGGGGCGTCTACGCATACGAAAAAATACATTTGAAAATAACTTACGTGAATCTATATTCATAACAGATAGTAATGACAATGAGCAATAAATAAATATATAAAATAAACTGTACAATTTGTTTCTACAAAAGCTCCGTGCTAGCCAAACAGGCAATGCTGTCGCTCGCTATATCCCGTAATAACCGCTGCTCTCATTGGCTGGCTGCTTCGTTGCCCTGAACTTGGCGGAGGGCTGTTAAAAGCCTCACACCCAGAATTAAATATGCACGTTTTAATTTTTTTTAAATCTAAATTAAAATTTAAAAATCCGGTCGCGAGGTACACTTTCCGGTGACAGCATGTACACATGACAAAAATTTCAGAGTCCTAGGTGTTATAATTACGGTGCAATCCGCGGGCAGGCAGACAGACATCTGTTCTTTTATAGAGATAGAGATGATATCAAAATTTGAGTGACACCTTGACGTGAATTTAATAAGATTGTTTTAAAATTCAATTTAAATTATTTTTCGTTTGTCTTCTAAAGTATATTTACACATACAAAATATACTTTTAATTTTTCAATACACTGTTAAATATATTACTCTTACTGAGCCTATATTATGTATTGAAATGTATCTATTTCAATAAACTGATTCATGTTTTATGCCACGGTATCAAAAATCATAAGTAAAATTTATGTAAATGATTATTTTGCGTCATATTATCCACTTGCATACATTTCCTTTTGTTTGGATATTATGACCCAAAATAATCATTGCAAAATTGTGCGTGAGTGTATAACATTATAGCCAAAACAATAATTAAATTTATCGGCAAAATTTTAAAACTATTGGAAATCCATATCGAAAATTTAGCATTTATAATTTTACGTCTAAATCCATTATGCAAATTTTCCATTTTCATTTCAGATAAAATTGAAATTTGAAAAATCGTCTGCATCCCCATAGGAAAGCATTATGACCTTAAAAAAAGAACAAAAATAACACATGAAAATAAATCACAACTTACCGGTCATTGGTAATAAAAAAAAAATTTCACTCTTGTTCTTACAAACAATACACGTATATCTTCCTAGCATTTTGAATAATTATAATAACCTATTTGATCTTCAAAGAATAATTTTAATAATAAATATTAATCAAGATTCAAAAATCAAATATGGAACACTGAAATTTTGCACATTTGCAAGACGCCAAGCAGAACAGGGTTACAATTAAACAATAAAACAAATTATATATATATATATATATATATCATATCATATGTACATATATCACTGGCGCTCATCTAACCGACAAGTACCAAAAATTGTCTGTCAGCGGCCACTTTCCTAAAAGGAAAAAGAAATTTTTTTTGGCATTTCATCAAGGATTCTATTCATTTTTTTTGGTTGAAAAAATGTTTATATTAACATATTTATTTGGGCTGTTTACTTTTAGATTAATACTAATTGAAATTTTAACAAAAGTTTACTGTTCAGAACTTTTAAATAAAATGGGTACTTCTCTATTATCCCGTCGACCACTTTTCATAACAAAAAACTATCAAACTTTAACCCCAAATAAACGGGAGAACGTTGCCATTAGAATATGAAAATAAATAAAATATAAGAATTTAAAGACACAATTATTATTTTAATTAATGTAATAACTAATAAATCAGTAAAACATAATAAAAAATACACGCAAATGTCGAATTAAAAATCACTTGATGACATAACAAACACGTATAATGCTTCTGACATCAAGTAAATGGGACTGCATTTTTGGCCTTTAGTCTTACAATTTGACGATAGTTTTTTGTTATGAAAAGTGGTCAACGGGATAATAGAGAAGTACCTACCAATTTTTTAATGGCCATTTTTTTTCATTTAGTGGCGCTGTGGCCGGTGGCTAGTGTTAATTGTGCCCTATATGAAATTCACACTCACTGAAGTGATAAGTTAGCTATTTTGTAAACTTTATTTACTGATTTCGACTTGCAGGGTGTTCATTGAGAACTGACTTTTCTTTTCATTTAGTACTGTCAATAGAAACGTTGAAGTCTTTTTTTTTTTAAGTAAATAATTATTTTTTAGAATAATTTTTTGTGAAAACTAAATCCTCAGATGTAATTTAATAATAATAATATTAATAAAAAGAATAAAATCTTCATTTATTTGTTTAATTTACATTGTGCATAATGTGTGGATTTTTAAAAGTTGATTGTAAATCTGAAAAGTGTGGATAAAATTAAATTTGGGTAAAATATGTGGAGAACAATTATTTTGGTTTAGATGTAGGCACAATGTAGGCTTATGAAATTAGCACTGGAGATAGCATAATAATATTGTGAAAGTGTCTGCTGAAATAGTGGAATTCGCCGGTTGCCTGCGGAAAATATCGCGAAATTTGTTAATATTTTAAGTTTTCTTATTTAAAATACTGTGATTAAACATCCAAAGTAAGATTTCACTTTTAAAATTTTAATTTTCAGTTTCGGTGTTTCCACATAAGGTTTTCATGCTTAATTTAACACGATTTTCCGTAATATGATTCAATCGCAATCATTACTCGTGGGTTAATACCCACTATTATATCACATCAATACCAACACCAAAAGAATTGTTCTCCACATATTTCACACAAGTTTAATTTTATCGTCCTTTTTAACACTTTCCAACCTAGTTGAAAAGTGTTTATGACTTCGGTTTGTCTGGCCGTCTGCCGTCTGGCCGTCTGGCCGTCTGCCGTCTGGCCGTCTGGCCGTCTGCCGTCTGCCGTCTGCCGTCTGTCCGTGCTCTAACTCCCGTAAATATGCTCGGATTGCCCTGCAAATTTTATATGTTATAATCGTTATCTATAGCATGTTCCCTATTTCAACGGAAGTGTGTAGCACTTATAGTTTTTTTACAGGGACACTCAAAAGAATTCCGTTACATTGCGGTCTATGGGGAAAAATCATTTGCGGTTTATTTAAATAATGTTTCAATACTTTAAACGCATTGAAATTTATATATATCACTAAGGTGCATTTAGAAGAAGCTTAATATGGAATAGGGTGTGCATAGCACTTATACTTACTTTACAGGGACAGTCAAAAGAATTCCGTTACATTACGTCTATGGAGAAAAATCGTCTGCGGTTTATTTAAATAATGTTTCACTATTTTAAACGCATTGAAATTTATATAAGGTTCATTACAAGAGACTTACTACAGAATATTGTGTGTATAGCAGTCATCGTTCATTTACAGGGACACACAAAAGAATTCTCTACTGTATGTCAACAATAATTCCTGGAAGTGCGTTTTAAGTTACTGAATGCGATTTTAATTTTAAATCGCTTTTTGTATATTACGTGGTGTGTATAAATTCTGTAGATCCTATACAGGGAAGTACAAAAGTTCGGGAACACATTTCCGTATTATTTAACTCCAGACGGAGAATTTTAAACTGTGCTACGTGTTTCCTAACTGAACTAAAATTTAGCATCCTATGTAGTATATATACAAATCTATAGATCCTATACAGGGCTGAATAAAGTATTCGGATTACTTAGATGTTATCTTTTAGCTTATAAAAGAGTATGATTCGTAAAATTATTTTGGAAGCGTTGGAAAGTGTTACATAATCTATGCTTGACGCATGATTTTTCGTTCTTGTTTAGATTTACAGTCAACATTTCAACATTTCAAATGTATTAATCGATAAAAAACTAAATGAAAAAAACAATTAACAAGTCAAAATAAATAAACAATGAATAAATAATAAAATACCTATGGATATAATATAATAATGTAGTAATCCTCAGTAATAATAATAAAGCAATCTCCGCGAACGAATACATACACAAACGAGAGATTATTTAGGATTGGGAGATTGATTTATTGGGAGCTGGATTGGTTGCAGACTTCAACTGCGCAAACAATTCAAAATATTTTATCCTTAAAAAATCGAAAACTTATTATAAATAACAGTAAAAATGAACACATGTAATTAAAAAATATTTCCTCATTTTGAAAAAGGAATCGAAATAATTTTTCGACCATATGCATGTTTAAAATCTGTAATTATTTCTTTGTAACAAAAAGAGAAAACATATAAACAACAATTGAATTTAATACATATGTTTTACATGTTTAGAGTATATAATTAATTGTTTTTGCATTAAAAAAATCTAAATAATTAGACCGCGAACATATCAGAAGTTTTAACGGTGGACCGTAGTGCCATTTTTAACCTTATCTCGCCACGGAGGAAAGGAGTAAATAGTGCTATGCATTTCTACAGGAATAGGCTTAAGAAAATAGTCCCATTTTTAAAACGGATTATATAAAAAAACAAGAGTTTTCCTAATTTCACACAAAGTCTTATTCGCTTCATCTAAAACCGATTAATATAATATAATAATTTTAAAAAAATTCTCCGAGCCGTTTTGGAGAAAACGGGTATGTGTACATTAGACCGAGACATCCATTTTACTTAAAAATGGACTTTCAGATCTCAAAATCTATTGCATGTGGAAATATATAAATTTCAGAATAGAGTTAGACCGGATATATGAGACTAATGTGAAAAAATCGGAACGATATGCCTTATATTTGCTGAGATATTAAATGTCGGCGTTTCGATTTTCCTTTGATGTCCTGCTAGCTGTATATATGAGAGTGACGGAATCTTCGGTTTTGGGCTTTCGGTTTTCGGTTTTTCGCTGCGTCTCTCGAGAAACTACCGTCTATCATGATATATATGTATATGTGTGTGTGTGTGTATCTTATATTAGTTTTCTGTTATATTCCATTATTTTCTAAAATTACACTAAAATCAAAGTTTAAACAATACATTTTTATTTGTTAAATTTAATATTAAGTGTATTGATGAAACATTCTTTTTACTCTTTTAACTAATTAATAGAAGTTGTTTGAACAAGGATATAATAAAAATTGAACATAATGCAATATGAAACAGTCATAAAAAGTTTCAACAAAATATCCATACAAAATTAAAAAGAAAAATCCATTATCTTCAAACCTTTATTTGTAAAAGAGTTATCCATATATTAGCTGTTAATTTATATTCAAAAGATAAAACAAAAGACTGTCAGGGAAGTAAATACTAGAGAATAACTAGTCAACAAACTCAAAATGTTTTTCTATTTTATACATAAGCGTCAGTATACTGAAATTAATCGATTTCCTTAAATGTTCATGCCACCGTGTGAATAATAGCTACAATATGTTAACTGAAGATAAAATAAAAGGTAGAAATATAAGCGTTTTTGCATAGTAATGAAATTACTGCTTATTCAGTTCATTGTAAAACAATAATGTGGCACATAAAAGGGCTTTTGTAATTAGGGTTTTAAAATTTACCAAATACGCGATTTTGACAAGAAAAGTACACTATGTTAAAAATGTAATGTCCCTTTAATAATATTGATAAGCTACTACACTCGTGGAATTTTAAATATCTTTTAAATATACGGCAATATAAATAAAATTTTTGGATGAATATTATTAAAAGCATTTGTTTCATCTATATATTTTGTTGATGTAGTGAAAAACTTCAGAAGATATATTATAATATATTGGCTTGTTATTTTTAATTATATAGTCGTGTTTTACATTATAAAAAAGCTATTAATCTATATATTAATACAACATTAATAAAAATTACATTAAATAAATAATACCTTTCTTTGAACGATTAACAATTACCTTATTAAAATGATGTATTACGTACTACCTTACTGACATAAACAATAAAATTTTACGAGACATGATACTATATTTTGATAACATATAAAAGTGAATACAGGAAATGATTTATTGTGTTACTACACTATCATTGAAAAAAATTGTTTTCATATTTGAATTGATAAGAGTTCAACGGATGTCAACTTATAATAAATTGTGTTAAAGCGTTATCAAAGCTTTGTCCCATAGGAAATGCCCGTACCTACCATTTACATAAAAGTGCTGCCATATTCAGAATGCCAAGTAATCGAATACGCACTGTATTATTATGTAAAGGATGATTTTCGATTGAAGTAAATGCAATGTCCAGGGATTTCTGCCATGCAACATAAACTGTGAAGAACGAGAAACTGTAATCCAAGTACATAAAATATGATCTAAAAACCACAAATTTATTACAGACAGTTTTAGAGAAACATTAGACAGAAGAAGCTTGACGTCACATCCGAAGAACACAAAAAAGCTTTATTGCAAATACTTATATGGGATAATGCGTTATAACTTTCCATTAAATATATGACACTTACATGATGATATGCATTAGAAGACAAACACGAATTGTGTGGAATTTTTGAAAGCAACCTGAAGAAGATGAGGTATTAAATGCATCCATCATCGTAGTGACTACGTAAGTACATACATACGTTTTTGTTGAATCAAATAGTGTTAACCATTTAACTACACTCATTAATATCTTTCAATACGCACGATGGTTTTTTATAGAGTGTAGTCATGTCAACATATTATCATAACACACGTGCTGTTGTACACGTTTCGATAAAAGCTTATTTTCGGTGCACAAGTGTATCGCGTCGTTTTTCTTTTTTGAAGTTTTCTTCGAAAATGATGCGTCGTACAAATATAGATCCATCAACAACTTTTATGTACTCCAAGTAAGGGTTCACGCTGTGCACAGTTTATGTAATATTAGCAGAACACCCTCTATAAAATATTTTTTTTCTAAACGATTTGCAATAGAAACAGTTCTAAAATACAGCATCAGTATAATCTTTATATTACACATAAGTACGCTGGACAGTAGAAAACCTGAATATATTTCTTGTTAGTAGATGTTATTTTTCCATACTTATCTCACAGCCGTAATTTTTATTACATTATATGTTCGTTAAATGTTTGCTTTAGTTTATTTTTGTCACATTTTGCGTGAGACATTTTAAAAAATGTATTATCTAATGAAAATGTGCGACATATTTTTTTTTTTTTTTCGAATTTCGTGTGTTTTTCTAATCACTATTTATTTTTAAGGTACAATTCCCGTTTAAATTTTTCCTAAATTTGTGATAAACACTTCAGTTCAATTCATAATTTAATTAAGTTAAACCACAAATTAAGATAAAATTAGTTTTATACAGAACGCTGGTAGTGCCAATCTAGTACACTAACAATTAAATTCACACAAGTGAAATTTAGAACTTACTCAAGTTATTATCAGTAAATTGTGTCGTCTAGTTGCAAAAAATTTAAAATCTTCAAAGAATAAAATTTTTGGGTAAACCTGTTTTTTTGCCACACTTAGCCAAAATAAGATTGGGACAAAAACTGTTTAGTTTTATAGTTATTACGACAGTATATTTGAAAACACGAAATAAGGTTACAGGGGCACATGAAAGGAGAGGGTTATTTAAGTCTTTGTTTTCGATTTCGCCACCTTTGAAACTTACTTTGGAGTTGGCCGGTTTTGCAGCAAACCAGAAATTAATTTTTGCTAAATTTAATGGGACATTGGGTTTTTAGGGGTAATAAATACACAAAAATGTTTTGTTCAATTAAATTTTATTTAACAAAAAGAAGTTCAGGAAAGTTATTAACGTAAAGTTACTTTTGCACAGTTACTGACTGTTAAAACTAACTGACTAACCATAAAAACTAACTGAGTAGCTGTTAAAACTGATTTAAATATCACTAAAAAAATGATTTGAATGAACAGGATATTATTATAAATAAAATTACTAAATTTTCAAAACTTAAACAAAAATCAGACTATGTACCTAAAATTTCGAACTTTAGTGGCCTTATTGTTTTCGACAGTCTCACAAATTTCGTTATGATGGTCCATCCATGCGTCTACCTCAACCCTGTCTTCTTCTCCTTCATCATCGCTGATTTCTGTTTCTTGAGCAGCTGATGCCAAGATATTTTGTAAAAAAAATAACCCACGTCATAGGGTCACTTTTCATCTTCTTTGATTGATTAGCAGATACTTCTTCCCCAAAATTTTCCATAGTCGGATAAAACACGAATCTATATTATTAGAAACTTTGTATGCACCAAGGAGGAGCAGTCACAGGCGAGAGGAAACACAATAAATTTAACCTATTCGACGTCCATTAGCGTTTCCCATCCTTTAAAGTTAACCCATCGTTAACCCATGTTGACAACTACGAGTATACTCGTGATTGTCAACATTAAAAATAAAAGTGTATGATAAAAAATAAAAAAAACATGCCTAGCCACCACCATTTTAATAGGTTAAAAAGTAATTTATTTAATGACAAAAACTTTGCTATTAAAGTTACGAAATATTAACTTCAGAATTTTTGGAGGGAAACGACTTTCAGTAAAAATGTCGACTACTCCACCCACATAGTTTTGGCAGTGAATGGGTTAATCCAATCAACAAGTGATAGGTTACTGTGGAGAGAAGCAGAAGCGCCATCTAGCGTATAAGAAGATGGCCGCTTTTTAATCTCACCGGTTGATGAATTTGGCCGGTTTTGCAACACATCGTGATTTTCAAACGCATATAACACAAGGATTTGACCAGCTTAGGCTTGTTTATTGTTTTCAGATGGTAGAAATGTTTACTTAGAACTTAAAAAGCTGAAAAACACATTTTCAGATTTTGAGGAGTTGGCCGGTTTTGCAACTAGACGACACAATTATTCTTTCACAACAACATAGGTAATTACTTCACTTAAAACGAACTCCCTGAGACCAGAATCACTTTATACTAAATACAGTAGAACCCCACTCTTTTGAACTAATTAGGACAGTTACACGTTCAGGTAAATGTAAATTTAGCATTTCTCAAAATTCTGATATAAGTAGAATAAGAAAGAGAGAAAGGAAAAAAATGAAATTTATGAATTATTATTGTTTTTTTAATTGTTATTTTCATAAATATACAATGACATACATACTAAAAAAGATTTTAGTTTTAATATTATTATTTTTTTAATTACCAAGACTCATTTTTTTCTTAAAATATTAAATAAGCTTTCAGTTCGCTTTACCATGATTTTCGAACTAAAGTATGCAAAATTAGCAATGTTTTTCTGTACGTAAATGCTTACCATCATTCAAATGAGGTAGAAATGATGGCACACTTTACTTTTGGTACTCAAAAAGCACACATGAAGCCTTAAATCTTCATTTTTCTATATTGATTTTAGCAACTACATAACAAGTTGCATTTACGTACACTTTTTAGTTCTATTAAGCGATTTTTGTCAGCCAGAATCGACATGGGGAATTTTATAAGAAAACCATTATAAGTTAGAGATCCTTCTACAGACTAAATATTATTTATTGAGGCCACGCCCATGCACTTAAAACATCCGTATTCTATGTACGATTACTTTACAAATTTAGAACTTCTTTATTATTTCCCTTTTGAAGAACATTTTAAATAAAAATAAAGTTAAATAATAACTTTGATACGAAAAAATTTACATTTCTTTTTTGGGTAAATTGGCAGTGATATGTAAAATTATTCCTTTCCTATTAACCCTTTGTTAACCGGCAATTAAATAGAAAATCTGGGTTTGAAACTCCAGTAGCCCTGCCTTTTTACATATCATTTTAATGACAGAAAATTTAAGAATATGCTTTGTTTAGAAAGATATACCATTATTATAAATAATTCATTTTGCATAAAAATTTCAACAATTACATTATGTCTATGGGCTAAAAATGTGGAATTAACAATATTTGTGCTTCAATATTTTTCCCCACTTCAATCATTTTCTAACATATTTCAATAATTAAATCAACCACCTGTTTCTCTTGTTATTTTCTATATTTGTTTATTACGTACATGTAAGTTAAATATTACAATATCTGGTAAAATGTTCCAGTGGTTGATTTTATTTTCGCAGTTATTTTTGATTAGTTATTATTCTTATTTGACGACATGTTTCAAGTATTTCATCTTTGTGCCATCTTCAGTTTGTGATATATGTTTTATAAAATGCATTGTTGAATGTCAACTAATAAATTTTTAATACCTCCAGAAATTACGCGAGTATAAATCTTTTAAAGTTATTGAAAAGTAAAACATTCCTCATTAGATAATATATAATTTTTATCCTCAAAACATAACATTATATAATGCATTTATACCAGATTATACCAGTTATTCCTTGTTGCCAAATGTATTTAACTATTACTCTATCCCTATGGTTTATGAAATTAAATTCATTTTCGTCCTATATCAAGAGTTTCTCATTTGTTATGCTGTTTCTTGATGCCTATCGAAATTCCCCTTTCATACGTGTTGTTATTCTTCTATCATGCACATGTATGCTGGAGCGTACTACATCTGGCAATATTTCTCACAATTTAATGTTATTTTTATACATATTTCGAATTCGTGCTTTTTGGGTTTTTTTCGATCTAATGATCAGGTATTTCACATATTGCATTTATATGGCATTTTATCCCTTCTTTCGTATTGCGAAATCTGCTTAAATGCACCTTGAGGCTAATATAATTATGTACCTTACAAACGCCAATATTATCTCTAATTTGTTTTGTGAATAATTTCATTACTGAGTCATTTAATATTATTCTTTCGTATTTTTATTCTTTTATTACGCACACGTAAACTCACGATTAGAAAATTTGATTGTATTGCCTACTGCTTTGTTGCTGTCAATACATATTTCAAAAAGGTATTTTTTGCTATTTCAAGATTTTAAGTATTTTGCCTAATATGAATTGTATTTGTATCACATTTTATCCTTTCTTTGCGATAAATATCGTGTTATACAAAAAGATTAAAACAAATAACTCATATTTATTTTACACAGTACGATATCCCCCTTCATTACCTTCTTCTAATATTTGTCAAATAATTAATCAGTCATTTATTGTTTTTAGGGTTTCGTTCATCTCACGAAACCCTATTACTCCCGCTCCGTTGTCTGTCCGTCAAAGAGCCATTCTCGAAAACTATATAACGTACAGAGTTTAAACTTCGTGTATAAAGAAGAATACCAGCTGTAAAGAGCTCAAAATATTAAAATTTGAAAAATTTGTATTATTTTTATAAATAGAGTTAAAAAACCAAAATTCTAACAGCCTTTTCTATTAAATTTAAACATGTTTCGTTATAGCAGATGCCAAAGATTTAAAATACACAATGAAATTCTTTCTACAATAATTAATTTTCTATCAGACGATTTCCACGTGAAAAAATGAAAATGAAATAAAAAGTTTCACTAATTGAAAAAAAAGATAAATATGAAATAATTTGATTGACGTCATAGTCGTAATAAAACGGAAATGTCTAAGATTTCTCAATAATACAAGGAGTATGAGTATGTGTCAGTACACAAAGCAGATTAATATCACGCCATTAGAGAATTAAAAAGGAAATCTGACGTCATATGGGAAGTTTAACGAATTTTTCAAATGTTTGAGAATAATACAAAGAGAGTATCAATATAAATAATAGCGAATAGTAAATATATTAGTTTTAGAAACATATTGAATCGTGATAAAAATCCGATTATGGTAATATTCGCATATTTTAACATTTTGAAGGTGTACAATTTGTTTAATTTTTAAATTATTATTTTAAATATTGCATTTAGTCTGTATGACGTATATGATTATGATAGAATATAATAGCGGGCTTGTCCCGCTATCCGGCTGGTTTAGATATTCGAAAAAACGAAAAAATAGACCGGTAAATTTTTACTTTATAAAAAAACATGACTTTTTTTTGTTGTTGTTGTTGCTACATGAAATTTGTTTGAATTTATTAAAGAAAGGATAAAGTGTTTTGAAAGGAATATTAAACGAAACCCTTTGAGCGATCTTCGATCACACTTACCCACTTGTTTTTATTAGGCACATCTAAACTCAGGATTGCAAAATCTGACTGTATTACCTACTGTTTAAGATTTTTCCGTAAATTTTTCTAAATCGTATTTTTTGTTCTTTTGGGATTCGGTCCCGATTTTTTACCTAATGGGAAGTACATTTATATCACATTTTATCCGTTTCTACGTTTTGCGATAAATATCCTATTGCACCTGGAGCTTAAACCATAGAACTCTTATTTACCTTACACATGCTTTCATTCCCCATCCATTTGTTTTCTAGTTGTTCCTCAACTATTTTATCAGTTATTTATAGTTATTCGTGGATATCTTCTTTTAATATTATGCACTCGTAAGCACGCGATAAAAAAGTTTGATTATATTTACTACTGGTTGATGTTTTTCCAATACACATTTCACAATCGTATTTCTTTATTATTCGATATATTCTTCAGCTATTTCGCTTATGTTTCCTTTTGCTACATTTTGGGTTATTCATTTTATAAAATCTGTTTTTCAATGCAAATTTAAAAACTTTTATTTTTCATTGCATTTCTTCTGTTTTAATCATCGTGATTTAAAACGCTACTTCTTTTTAAAACTTTCAAAATAGTTAAAAATTGTTTATAATCACACAAATTTGCTCACATAAATATAATCGAATTGCCATTTAACGAATACTAACTGAGCCTTGCAATGACATTTTGTCTATTCAAAATGAAGTGTGTAGCATTTATTCTTTGTGTACTTCTCTATTATCCCGTCGACCACTTTTCATAACAATAAACTATCGCCAAACAGTAAGATTAAACGCCAAAAATGTAGTCCCATTTACTTGATGTCAGAAGCATTATAGTGTTTGTTATGTCATCAAATGGTTTAAATTCGACATTTGCGTGTAGCTTTTATTATGTTTTACTGATTTATTAGTTATTTCATTAATTAAAATAACAATTATGTCCTTAAATTCTTATATTTTATTTATTTATTTATTTTGATATTCCAATGGTAACGGTCTCCCGTTTATTTGGCGTTACAGTTTGGCGATAGTTTTTTGTTATCAAAAGTGGTCGACCGGATAATAGAGAAGTACCATTTTTTGTTTAGATAGACACTCAAAAAATCTCGTTATACACTGCTCAAAACAATTAAAGGATATTTGAAGTTTTATATAAAATAAAGATATAAACGAAATTTTTTTTGCCGAAAATAGAAGAAGAGAATCACAAATGCAAATTTTTCTGGTTTTCAAACTGTGGAGTATGCAAATTTTGAGTTCGACGTCAAAAACGTCGCTTCAGCGGCAGCGAATGAAATTTGACTTTCAACTGGATAAAAGAGAATGAAGACAAGGATGATCGGCATTCAGTGATTGCTTTGTTTCGATGAGTACGATGTCTCAGCGAAGTCATTTGACGGATTCAGAAGCTTGGAGAATTGTTGGTAGATTAGAAGGGGGCCAAACTCAAGCCGAAGTAGCGCAAGCCATTGGAGTGTCACAAAGTGTCATTTCCAGGATCTGGAACCGTTTTCTGGAGAGTGGATGTGCAGGCCGAAGATCAGGGCAAGGTCGTAGACGGGCAACAACGCCCAATGAAGATCGGTATTTAGCATTAGCAGCTCGGAGACACCGAAACATGAACGCTACTCTTCGCTCGGCTACAGGCACCACGATTTCAACTCAGACTGTCCGAAACCGGCTCCATGCTGTAGGTCTGTATGCTCGCCGACCGATGGTATGTGTTAGATTAACATCAAGGCATCGTCGCGACCGCAGGGAGTGGGCAACCGAGCATGTCAACTGGAGGAGAAATGAATGGAGCAATATTCTGTTTTCTGACGAGTCCCGTTTTTCTGTGCATCCGGATAATAGGCGTATTTTCATCTGGAGGGACCGTGGCAGTATTAATAATCCTGCGTTCGTGCACGAAAGTGTCAGATTTGGCGGTGGAGGATTGTTGGTGTATGGTGGCATCTCCATTGACGGGCGCACTGACCTCTACATCATTCGAGATGGAGCTCTGACTGGTCGCCGATATAGGGATGAGATCCTCAGACCTATTGTAGTCCCTTACGCTGCAGCAATCGGAGATAACTTCATTTTAATGGACGATAACTGCAGGCCACATCGTGCAAACCTGGTGGAGGATTTCCTTTTCAAGGAAGGAATCGTTCGAATGGAATGGCCAGCGTGTTCTCCAGACATGAATCCAATCGAGCACGTTTGGGACGCTCTAGGAAGACGAGTTTCTGGCCGCCAACAACCCCCACAAACTCTCCAAGAACTGGAAAGAGCTCTTCTGGAAGAGTGGGGCAGAATACCCCAACTCGTCATTAATAGCCTCATTGAGTCCATGCCTCAAAGGTGTTCAACGTTGCTGGCCGCCCGTGGAAACCATACCCCCTACTGAAAATGATTTTCTTTGAAGAAAACACCTTTTCTTATTCTTTTTTTCTCATATGCACAAATTGTGTTTTTTTCCTTTTGTACACAAATGCGCAATAAAATGCATTTTTTCTGCCAAACATGTGTAATTTATTCTCATATAACCTACTATGTCTGTCGACCATGTATCAATCAGCTAAAAAGTTTCCCAGATACAAAATCCACCTAAAACCGCAATATCCTTTGGAAAACCTATGAGGCAACCGCTAAAATCGGGTTTTAAGGTGTTTTCCACCAAGATATGACTTGGCAGACCGATTGCGTTTTAATATGCAAATCGGGTTTTAACTAATTCTGGAATTTCAGCCGTGAACTCGATGAGGTGTTTGTCTGTGCTGCCGCCTCCCGGTCTATAATGTGTTTGTTTAGATATTTTCTTTCACCTTTTTGAAACTGTCAAGTTCCGTTACTTTATTCCGAATGTTATAAAGTTTTCATAATATATACTTGATGCGTGATTTTTCTTCCTTTTTCGAATATTTATTAAATGTTGACAATTTCTTAGAATTTGACATTTTCATTATTTTCTACTTTTTGACTGATTTTAAAATGAACAATAGATTAGTGTTTCGAAAATACTGATATTCAAAATTATATATCTAAGTTTTCGTTTGATAATTTACCAATAAATTACGCAACGTTTTTATAAAATTCATTTCACATGAAATTGATGCAATTTGTTTTGTTTTTAAAGAACTCTGTAAATACTGATATTTTTACTTATTTTCAGTCTCAAACTGAAATTTACACATAATCATTTCACTGATTCACTGAATATAACAATATGAATATCATTTATAAGTTAAACCATTATTACTCACCATCCATTATCGCCAAAGTCGATCTAAGTAATTATTTATTTGAAAATGGAATTAGTTAATAATAAATTATATTTTGTATGTTTTATTGATCAATAAATGACGTTTCAGATACGCTAATAAGCAGTATACATTTGTTTTATGTTAAGGCTATTTCTTGCTTTATCTCTATCTTCTTTACTACCAAATTCAGATATTTGCATGGTGTACCAATTTCGTTACATTTTTTAACAAAAAATAAAAAAATATTATTACAATTATTTCACAATTTTGCACTTTTAAAATATAGATAAATATTTTATCTATTCCGTGGATAAAGAAAGATGTAATTATTATATTTATTAAACTTTTTTAAAAAATAACAATCGAGATAATAGGAATAGTTCTAGAAAATGCAGTGAATAGCTAATTGACAATTATATTTATTTTTTTATAATTTTACCTTACCAATTACTTTTAAAATTCTAATATATCTAAATTTTATTACTTGAAATTGATATACACCTCTCTTTAAATAATATCCCTATTCATCTGTTTTTTTTCTATATCTTCGCAAGATATCCTCAAACACTAATTTTTCATTTTACTTTCATTTATTTCGATACGTGTTTCACATTGCTTTTTCTTGTTAATTCAATATATTCTTCAGATATTTCACCTTTGTTAAATTTTTATTTATTTTTTATTTTTTTTTATGTAATATTTAATACAAATTTAAGTTTAGTTTTATTTTTCAATAATTTTATAAAACATTATTCCTTATAGAAAATCATTATAGTGCCTCAAAATATAACATCATGAATTGTATTTATATCACTATTTATCCGCAAATTCGTCTTATAAAAAATGATTAATTACCGTATTACATCTGTAGGTTAAAATGTTAAACTCATATTCACCGTATTTCAAGCCACTTGCTCCTTAAATCTCTTTATTTTCTTTATTATCTTCCAAGAACTACTGCATCAGTCATCTAAACGTCTTAGATGGTATTATTATTCCTCTAACTCTAGATGTAAAGTGGAGATTACAACATCTCATTACATTTCTCGCTCAGTGAGGCAGCATGCATATTTCACATTGAGAATTCCTGTTTTTAATATATTCTCTTAACTTTGCATGAAATATTTTTAAAAATGTTTATTCAAGGCACATTTAGAATATTTTCTTGTTCTTCGCATTCAGATCTCTTTTTTATTGTGATTTTTGCACTACACATACATATTTACATTTTTTTTAAAATAGTAACGACATTTAAAAAAGTATCATAATAATGCATCTTTGTATGGTTTTGTATGTTACGAAATTTTGTGCAATTCGATTCCTATTTTTTTATTCTTTAAAGTTTAAAATTTATATATTCTAAGCAAAATCGCTGTTAGATATCTAAACAATAGCTGAAAAAAACTCTTATTTTGTCAAAAGAACATGGAGGGGAACATCAATATTAAATTTGATGGAAATAGGAATATTATTAAAACAATACACATGGTTTCATGTAAATAACTTTTTTTTTTAACTTGATACTTTAAATTTCATTTAATTAAATTTCTCTGTAACTGAAATCATTGTATTATTAAACGAAGTATCTGGAATATAATGCTGTGAATAAATACCGAGCCTGGATCAAAAATACATAAATATAATAACTAAATTCTATAATTAAATGAAATAGATTAAGAGATTATTTTATAAAAATGTATAGATTAAAAAAAATAATGTAGTCAAACATTTCTGAAAATCATTTACAAAAAAATGGAAAAAAGCAGAATCTCACATCAAAATATTTTTAATCTGCAAATAAATTATAAAAACCAAGTAAATTTAAATATCATATTCATCTATTTATCGCTTTAATAGGTAAGTATTTAAAACGCATGTTTTCTGTGATAACGTTAAATTTCAAAATATAGAGCCAATATGCATTAATTGGAAGAAAGTAATATTTTATTATATATTATGGGACCAAACATGACAGTATATACGATTAAAAGACAATGAAGCACACAAAGTTTACCTTTTTTACAATTGTTCGATTTGGTGTCCATTCTTTTTTTCAGGTACCCAAAAGTAATCCAGTTTTTGACAGTTTGTGTGCATGTTGACCACGAGTAAAATCACTGCATTGTGGATATTTCATTTAAATTCGGGAATTAACTGACAAAGCCATATATGGGAATATAGGAGCGATAGAACTGTTGAAATATGTGGTCAAAGTATAACACCCCCACGACCAATCCAAGCGAAGATCTTCAGCTGTATAGAAAAAGATTTTCTTCAGATTTATGATATAATACTAGCAATCTGACACTGAACTGATACCTTAAAATTAATATTATCAAATTATCCAGATAATTTGTGTGCACGCTGCATATTGCAAAACTTTGTTCAAAGTTTACTCGTTTCTTATAAATCTCAGGGATGTTTCATGATATCGAATCTACCTTAAACTCTCTCTCTAGCAGAACCGTATTAGCATAAATTTCCTTTTTTCTGAACAGAAAACATGTTTGTATAAAAGAAACCGCTCTCTTGCGATAGTTCTAAGCTTCTGGGTTTTGGATATTGAGTGAACTTTTGTCCCTCCTAGGATTTATATCTGGATTCTATTTCAAAATTATTTAATAATCCAAAATGTATAAGTAAATGAACTCAGCTATATATTCCATCAAACTTTCGGGGATGCGAATTTACGTTGCAGATAAAATATTCATTGTGACACTTCTTGCAAATAACGATAAGCTGTATTTTCGAACGTAAACTGTTGTATTAAAAATACATAAACAAAACAATACTTATTAATTATATTATTTACAATTACTTATACAGACTTATATACCTTTATTACCTTTATTTACCTATATTTACCTTAATTTACCTATATTTGCCTTTATTTACCCATATTACTTATATACTTCATGTGGTTATCATATGGAAATTTGTTCCTGATACTCTGACGTATTCTATTGTCAACAACGTTCTACATTATGTCTTCCCGATAGATGTCTTCAAGATAGTGCAATTACAGTTGCAGGCAGAGTGAGTGTGATAGGTGCCGCTAGTCACGAAGTGTAAGTTCGCCACAACTTTGTTAAATAAAGTTGTCACGAAGTGTAAGTTCGCGACAACTTTGTTAAATAAAGTTAAGAGTAAGTTAAGAGTATTTTTAAAAAAGTTAAGAGTATAAGTAGTAATCTAAACCTTTATCAGAATTACAGCACTGACTCGCATGTTTAAATTTCCATGTGCATTTTTTATTTATTTCTTCTTCTTTTTTCCCCTGACATGAGGAAATATGAAATTTTAAAGTTTATTTATTAGCGCTCCAATAATTTTCTTAAATGTTTATTTGAAGAGATGAATTAATTAATTTATGTAGTGTATTGATTTCAAAATACTTCCAAAATTGATAATTAGATGACTTTCTCTTTAATAGTATAAAAATGCTACTTTAGTCACAGAAATTCTCTAATGAAAACTAAAAAAATTACCTCTATAACCTTTAAACCTTACTAGTTTAAAAATCTTTTAATTATATAGTAATGATTGATCTTGTAAATCTATAAAAATTTATCGAGGTACACTTATTCATTCAATATTCATTTGAAGTACTTTGAGAAACCATCTTTCGTAGGCCCTCTTTCGTCATTGGACCTTTTCGTAAATTCTTAAGTGTCCTAAATCTCCTAAGAGCAGTTGTTGCGCGGTCATTATTCTGATAATACAGTTTCACTAACAACGCACAGTCAATGGCACAGTCATTGCGAGGATTTCCGTAGAATAATGAACACGAGGTGTGCGTACTTCACGTTTTTATCACCAATGTGCGTGTGCCGGGCGCAAGTTCGTCTCCCGACTTTACTGCATGTACAGCGCCATCTGTCGGTGCGATTTTAAGTTTTTTTAACCACGCCTAAAAAATCCCCATTGCTTTGGGAGCATACTGGTGAAATTGGATCAGTGGTTCTTTTGTTATAGGGTTTTACTTTCACAACTTAAATAAAATCACCGTGTATAATGGCAATTGGTCTAATCTTCTGCATCTTTGGACACAGCTTTGAGGGTTATCTCTACTAATATTATAAAGAAGTAACGTTTGTTTTTTTTTTTTGTTTTTTTTTTTCTTTGTAGGGGAAATCTCTGGAACTACCGAACAGATCTCAAAAGTGATGGTGACAAACTGATGGTGACAATCCCTGCTCCAACATAGGCTATATTTTTTGTCGGTAACACTACCCACAGGGGGGGGGGGGTGCTGGAACAAAAAATTTTTCTAAAATTGCGATTTCTGTGATACTGAAGGAGCTAGAAACGTGAAATTCGGCATGGTAGTTACTTAATACAAATGCTCTCTGTAAATGGTCTCTAAGGACAGATTCTAAAAAAAATCGAAATTGAAAAGGTTGCAATGAAGGAAAAATGTTCTAAATTACGATTTCTATCAAACTGTTAAGGATAGAAATTTGAAATTCGACATGGCTGCTCCTTCTAACACGCACGTTCACACACAACACTTTTCTTTAAAATCAAAATTTAAATGGATGCAGAAGAAAAAAACGTTCTAAATTACGGTTTTCATGATTCTGAAAGGACTGGAAATTGGAACTTCGCATGACAGTTACTGTTCAGATAAAAAATCCCGAAGAACTGTTTCTAAAAAAATTTAAAATTTAAAAGGGTGAGATGGGCGGAAAGTGTTCTAAAAACGTGCTAAACTATGATTTCTGTGGAATAGTTAAGGATAGAAACTTGCAATTTGACATGGCTGCTACTTACGAATCTTGTGCTACTTGAAAGGACTAGAAATTTAGTATGGCTTTTACATTTATCATAAAAAATGTGCTCTAAGAATGGTTTCTATAAAAAATCGAAATTTAAAATGTGAAATGAGCGGAAAACGTTCTAAAAACGTTCTAAATTATTATTTTTTTCTATGGAATTGTTAAGGAGAGAAACTGGAAATTTGACATAGCTGCTACTTTTAAGCCGCAGATGCTCCCTTTGAACAGTTTCCTAAAAATTTGAAATTTAAAAGGATGAAGGAACAAAAAGTGTTCTAAAGTTGTGATTTATGTGATACAGTTGGTATAGAAGCCTACAACTTAGCATGGTGGATACTTTTAAGATGTAAATGCTCACTAAGAACAGTTTAAAAAAATATCGAATTTTCAAATGTTGAAAACGTGAAAAGTGTTGTAAATTACGATTTCTATGTAATTGGTAAGAATTGAAACTTCAAATTTTACATAGCTGCTAACAGTTATCTAAAAATTCGAAATTTGAAAGGGTGCAGCAGCAAAAAATGCTCTAAAATTGTTATTTATGTCATACAGTTAGTATAGAAACCTTGAATTTAGCATGGTGGTTACATTTAAATGCTCACGAAGAACTTTTTTTTTTAATTCGAAATTTAAAAAGGTGAAATGAGCGAAAAATATTCTAAAAACGTTTTAAATTACTATTTATTTAAAACTGTTAATCCTAGAATATTTAAATTTGGCGTGGCTGTTACTCTGGAGATGTGAATACTGCCTCAGAACACTTTTACAAAAATTCGAAATTTGAAAAGTTGCAGGAGCAAAAAACGTTCAAAAATTGCGATTTATGCGATACAGTTGGTACACTGTTAAAAATAATCTGAAATTCACGGGTATTTTTTTCCTGGATTTCACAGAAAAAGTCCTTTTACGCGATAAAAGGGTATTTTTAGTTAAAAAACAGAAAAATTCCTCATATTTCGTGAAAACAACAGAACGGACGGAGAGGAAAGGGGCCAACGGAGATATTCCGTTATTAGCTGCATGTTTATTTTCAATGTTAAAAACTGACATGTTGCTGCACATAAAAACTGAAAATGCAATAAATTAAAATTTCGAGTTTATTTAAAACAACAGCAACAACAAAATAGTGCTTTCGAATTAAAAAAGGTAACAATTTTCGCATTTTTTTTAAATTATTTGCTTATTAATAATTAAAACAACAACAACAACAACAAAATAGTGCTTTCAAATTAAAAAAAGTAACAATTTTTGCATTCTTTTAAAATTATTTGCTTATTAATAATTAAAAAAAAACAACATAGTGCTTTCAAATTAAAAAAAGTAACAATTTTTTTATTCTTTAAAAAAAAATTTCTTATTATTATTAATAATTTTTTAAAGCTATAAGAAAATACTTGCACTTAAAATATATTCTAAACAAACAGATTAAAAAATATATATAATAGTTAAATTAAGTGAAAAAAATCGATTTTACTCAAAAAAGCAGCAAACAAAAATAATGCTTTCGAATTAAAAAATAATGCTTTCAAATTAAAAAGTAATAATAATAACAATTTTTTCATTCCTTTAAAATTATTCGAAATTTATTTTTTAAAGAAATAAAAGGCACTCGCACTAAAAATATATATAAGAATATATTATAATATATTCATTTAAAATATATATAATAGGTGGAAAAAAATAGATTTTCTCAAAAAGGCAAAAAATTTTTATCGAATTTATTTCAAAATATAATATTCATATTTTACATCTAGCAATCAAATTAAGAATATATATAATTCATATTTTTATCCTCTATTAATATTACAATTTTAACCATCATCTCTTAACGAAATCTCCCCGAAATAAACTCAAAATTACCAAGCTTCTAAACCCCAAATTGTTCAAGTTCTAAGCCTCTATTTTGGGAAACGTCATATCATCCTTTTAAACTGCTACTCTAACAAGCGCCCACTGGTCGAATGGGCTAGGCACTTGATTCGAGGCATTGTTATCCCTGGTTCAAATCCGATGTCCGGCAGAAAATATTCTTGAAGTATATCAGATATTAAATACTCCCGCAATGGACGGCAGATGGCAGCACATATAGAGATGTAATTTTTAAAACCGAGTTTTTCGTAGCAGATAATTTCCTTTCCTGCCAGTTCAGCCAGGAATATTTTCGTGATTTCTGAGAGCGTTAACGGAAATTTACCGCTTCTGTAAACGGAGTTTGTCCTTCTTTTATCTGTCAAAACGGAAAATTTACTAACGAAACGAAAAAGTCCGGCAACTTTGCTGCCAGTAGTATTACCGTGAATTTGAGGATTTATTTTTAACAGTGTACAGAAACTTAGAAATTGACATGATGGTTACATTTAAAATTTAAATGTTCGCTAAGGGCGGTTTGTGAAAAAAATCTAAATCTCAAGTGTGAAATGAGCGGGAAAAGTTCTAAATTACTATTTAGTTGAATTTATTCGTGTTAGAAACTTGAAATTTATTATGGTGGTTACTTTTAAGAGACAGATGAACAGTATGAGCAGTTGATTAATTGAAAAGTGTGAAATGAGTTGAAAATGTTCTTAATTTCGGTTTATTCAGAACTGTTAAAGACAGAAACTTAAAATTTGATATTTTCACATATCTGTTATGTTTAAGACGTAAATGCTCGCACAGAAATGTTTTTACAAAATTCGAAAATTACGTTCTGAAAACGCACAAAAACGTTCTAAAATTGCGATTTTAGATACTGCTGGAGCTAGAAACTTGAAATTTGGTATGGTGGTTATTTTTTAGATGTAATTGCAGGCTAAAAACGATTTCTATAAAATTCAGATTTTAAAAGGATGAAATTAGTAGGAAGCATTCTAAAACCCATCTAAAGTATGATTTATCTGAAATTGTTAGGGATAGAAACTTGAAAATTTACATGGCTCTTACTTCAGAGACATAAATTCATCCACAGAAGAGTTTTTAAAATTTTTGACGCTTTTATGCGTGCAAGAAGCAAGTACGTTCTAAAATTGCAATTTCTGTGACATAGTTGTTATAGAAGCTTGGATAACTAGAAGCTTGGAATTTGGCCTGATGATTACATTTAAGAACGCTTTCTAAAAATTACTACATTTCAAATGAAAATTGAAATGAACGGAAAACCTTCAAAATAGATTCTAAATTACCATTGATTTGTAATTAATTTTATCTGTTCTCATTCATTTAAGTCTCATATTCGTCAAATGCAGTGTAAGAATGACATTTACTGAAAATGTGGCTAAATTGGTAATTTTTGAATTACCTGTGACAGTAAAATTTCGTCTAACGAAAATAGGCACACTAATACCACTTAGAATATTCCAACAATTACGCGAGCAAATCCGTGGGTTTTGCTAGTAATGAATAATTTATTAACGTTTTGATATATATATATATATAATTATCCTTTCTTAAATTATTCCAGTTGTTAATGCGATTAATAACCTTAAATCGGAGTAAAATGTGGAAGGTTAGGTACAAACGTCCGTATCCAAAAAATAAAGTATTTTTTTCTTTGGACAGTTTGTTATCTTAGGAAGGTAAAAATGGCTCTGAATGTAGAAACTCAACAGCCGTTTAAGGATAAAATCTGAAACACTTAAAGTACTGCTTTTAGTTTAATAAAATAGTATCAGTTATATAAATAATAAAGCGGGCATTAATAAAATTGCCCGCTTCCTCATCTTTCTCTTTTCGTTCCGAAAACTAAAAAACAGAAAATTCTGCGAAGCAGACTTCGGCCAGACAAGTATGTGGAATTTACGCCATTTAGGTATCGTAATAAAATATTTATGTTTTTTAAATATTTATATTTTCTTGACGTTAAATTTTTAATTTGATGACATTTCCGCGAGCGGAAGTTTTAAAATTTATTATTTACAATGGCAAATTCACGTATGTATGGCGCAAATTTCACATATAAAAAAAAACATAGCATTAATGTTCAACATAATGTATTGGTAACAAAATATATTTACTCTTCGTCAGTTTCTTTTAGAATTACGACAAAAGGAAAATATATACTTCAGGGCATGAAACGACCATTCGTTTTAAATATGACACAATTTTTACCTTCATTTTTTTCTAACATAATAATTTATTATTTTTTAATTTACTTGAATTTTCAATATTCATATTTAAATCTATTTTTCAATTGGAAATGCATTGTTACACAATATTAATGTTTTGTCTTTCAAAATCCGACAACAGCAATTAAAAAAAGGTACTTCAAAATATGAATTAAATTTTTATTCAGATAATGAAAATTGGAAGAATTCAACAAAACAAAATCTCAAAAAATAGTAAAATAAAAATACTTGTTACTGCGACGCACCATCTATTGAATAATATGCCTAGAAAAGATGGTTTAAACCGATATACAGAGTTTTTTATCCGATAAAACTTATGTAATTTATCTATGGTGGCCCATTTCAACTTTAAATAACGCTTAAAATACTTCTTCTATTTAAAAAAATCACCTAAAACAAGTTTATTATACATTTCTCTATAAAACTGTTCATATTTGTATTTGTAGTAGATTTTGAATGATAAACCAAGGAAGTAAAAAGGATATGTCAGATTCAATACCGTCAGTGTCAGAGTTTTTTTTTCTAGACTAGATAGATACTTCATCAAATCAACTCAAATAAGCTGTCCATCAAAGGAGGTTTTAAAGCATATGATCATGTTGGCACAGTTCCTTAGTTGTATAAAAATATATTAAGATAAATGATATAAGATACTTTCACTTTCGGAACCAGTATCGAAAATGAAAGTATCTTCGTAGAAAAAAATCCGAAAATAAAATCAGTTAGTATAATGAAAGATATCAGTTAGTTGATAAAGTTATCAACGGGGGAAATAGATATTGATCTCAGCTATTCAATGGAAAAAAATCGTTTAAAATATTGAAATGCAAACGGGATATTAGAAAAACAATGCTCCATAGGATTAACGTTAGCGAGAGTGTGTTTTCGCGAGAGGGGAGAGGACCCTTAATTTATCAGTCGAATTATGCAACACCCTGTATATACAATGTGTATATGCACTGTAATGGTTTAAGCGGTATGTATGTATACAAAGCAATATGGTCCTGTCTCTTGGCTACATTGGAATTGTTTATACTCATAATTAAAAAAAAAACTGGCTGTGCAGACTTCTAAGCCATAAAGCCATAAATCATTCAGTAGTCAATACTTGAATTGTCAACTTATTGGGTAATTTTCGTATGTTGATAAAGGGGTTATAATGTTATGAAATGTATTAAAAACTAATGAGTATTTATGTATGTTTTGTAAAGACGTATGTTAGAATTAAATATTATATATGCAAGCATGTAAGATGTATGCACTATGTCATCATACAAACAAGGAAAGAATTAGTTAAAAAACAGATTTTATGAATTAAATATAAGATACTATAAAAAAAAGTAAATTAAAAGTTAAAAAGATTTTTTTAAATCTTAAATGAAATGGCTATAAATCAAATTTCTCATATAAGCATTTTTTGTTTCATATTGATAAAAAATTTTCTCGTATTATTTTTGAGTTTCAAATCTGTCCTGCATTTTGCAAATTTGAAATTTTTCACATTAAGACGCATTCTTAATATATAAGTATGCATTTGTATATAAAAATATATTTAGAACAATTCCATATTACCAACTATTATGGGTAGTATTCTTGTCATTCCAGATGGATATTTGTAGAGGATTTAGAGTATATTTTAAAAATAACGCAAAAAACTAATAATTCCTTTACTATAATACATATAACGATGAAATAGGGGATATTTTACTAAGTATCTCGTAAATATCGTGTACAACATTACCAAAAATACCCATTAGAAGTTTAAACATTAGATGATAGAGTGGTGTGTAAGACTGAAAAAAATGTTCAAGCTGCATCGAAATCAATACAAAAACATTTATCTGCATTCCAGAAGCTAACGGAATGTATAATTTAAGTTTCCACAGTAGTTATCGAATATTGTTGAGCATTTTAAATTGCATTATCATTAAATATTTCGTAACAACTAAATGGCTATGTCTCTTACAAGCTAAGCATTCAACCCTTGTTCAGATGCCGCGGCCTCTAAAAACACGCTAATTTCCTTTGTTTTAAAATATGACAAAAGGGCAATAAATGTAGAAATTAATAGCCATTTTGAAGATAAGTATTATTTTTTGAAATTGATTCAGTGAGCGAAATAAAAAACGCATTTGATTTTAAAATATACAATTTGTTTGTTGCCCTTTCTCTTAAAAAAAAAAAAAAAAAAATCAGGTGGAAAGGAATTATGAACCTAAAAATTTGGAGAAATTATGCCACTTTGTGTGAGTGTAATAATTTTTTTTATGTTTTTTGAATAACAATTGAAGTTTTATTTGAAATATTACGACATTTTCACAAGCGGAAGCTTTAAATTTCATGATTTATAAACGGAAATGCACGTGATTATAACCCAGAAATTTTATCCAATAAAAAGTAACTTACAAGATCGCTATAAATATTTGATTTCAATTATTGAATAAAATTTCTGGGTTGAAACAAAATTGTTTGATCCGGGGATTATACGTCAGAAATTATGGTATCTTGTCTGATTTCAACATCGAATTTCGCTTAAGAGCCTACATCAGTCATGCGAAAAAGCGCGCAAGCTAATGTTAAGTCTATGGGAAGGTTGTTGAGCGATTTCTCGCTCGCATTTTAATATTTTTAAATGATGTTTTTTGCACAGGATTGCTGAGGTCGATATCTAACGTTGTTAGTTTTCACTTTTTCGATTTTGGTTCCAGTTTTTTTTTTATATAGGAGTACTTTCATTTTCAGAACTGGTTCCGAAATTGGAAATGTCCGCTTATAAAAAAACTGTAGCTAAAACCAAAAAAGTAAAAACTAACAACGTTAGGGATAGGCCTCAGCTATCCTATGCAAAAAATCATTTAAAAATATTAAAATAAGATCGAGAAATCGCGCAAGAACCTTCCAATAGACTTAACATTAGTTTGAGCGTTTCTTCGCGTGACTAGCGTAGGCTCTTAAAACAATTCCCCGATTTTAAAACCGTTTTCGTCAGCATGTTTATCATATATTTCTTTATGCGTTATGCAGTATGTTTTGCAGCATCAGTCAATACAATTAGTCAATGCAATTAGTCAATCACACAATCTTACAGTGTCAAAGTGAAAAGAGCACGGTCGGTTAGAAAACTGCAGCGGCATAAGAGTATTAGTAACTTTTTTTTCTAGACTAGAGAGATTACACAACTAAATTGAATTTTATTCTTTGAATTAAAAATAAAAAAGTTAAAATTTCAATTGTTTACATTTATTTATTTATTATTTCCATCAATAGGTATAATTTGTATTTATCGATTAATTTTGACGATAACATTTATTTAAATCAGCAATGAGGGATTTTTTCTTTTTTTTCCTTCTAATGTAAAAATTCTTCAAGGGGAAATTAAATTTACAAATAATTAAAATGTGCAGACACTAGTTTAAGTATTATAATTGAATTAAAATGCGATGTTTTATTTAAAAAACTTCCTCAATTAAAGTCAATAAACGTCAGCTAATTCATTCACTTTCATAATTTGCTGACAACAAAGAGTTTTATTCTCTTTGTTTGAGAATTACAGTCCTCAATCTAAAACGCTTTTATGGAATTTGTAAATACGGATGGAATAATTAAATTTATTTTATTTTAGAACTTATTCATTATTTCTTTTTAGTGTTATTTTATTTTTTGTATTATTTTATTTTTTTATGTATTTAACATAAAAAAAATTAAAACAGAAATCTCCGCCAAAACTTCAGTAAAATCTTAATACAGATTTGATTTATAGCTTTTTAAACATAAGCCTTATTATGCAAAAATTTACATTGAAATCTGCTATATAAAATGTACTAAATGAACACAACAATGCAGTATATTTCCGTATAAACGGAAAACAATAAAATTGTTCTCTAATAATTTCCCAAAGAATTCAAATCTAATTGTTTAAAAAAATATATCTTTCCAAATAATTGACGAACTAATTTCTTTTTAGTAAAATAAAATATGAGACTATCAAAAAAGTAAAAAAAAATACAATTTTTTAAAGAAGTTTAAAAATTCACAGCTTGATAAAACATTCTAAAACTTTTTTTAAAAAAACTGATAAATATTCATGATAGATCATTCACTGCAACAAAAAAATAAGAAGACTAATTTGCTGTTAAGGAAATTGTTATCAAGGATTCAAGTATATTGACTTCGAATTAAATGAGTTTGATTTTTTTATAAAATCTAGCTCATGCCAAAAGTTGAAAAAAAGATATTAATCTTCTTTCATCATGAAACAAAAACAAACATTGCATATATTAGCATGAGATAAAGAATCCTCGAAATATTATAAATTCAATTGTTTTTCATGTATGAAAAATCATTTAAAAAGCCATTATTCATCACTTCAGAAAAATTGTTTATATATATTTTTTAAATGTTGTATTTTTAGCGTAAATCAGATATCACAATCATATATATATATATATATATATATATATATATATATACATATTAATTTCTTGTTTATGTAATGCATTTTGCTACTTAATAATGTAACTTTATTTTCAATAATGAAACCAATATTAATCGTAATGAAACTATGATTTCATACAAAAAATGTGGAAGAGAGAGTCATACAGAGAAAAATTTAATACAATATTTGCACCGATTGTCACTCAAACTTCAAAATATTTTGCAAAACATATTTTATATGTTGACACTGTTTGAGCTAACTTTGAAAAACTTGGTTTGAAAAACACTAAAAGAGACGCAGATAAAAAGATTCTCCTGTATATTTTCCTGATGCTTTGATCTTCAGGAAAAATCTCATCATCTGAGTCTCGTTCATTCATCGAACAAATATTTGGTGGATATTCCTTTTAGAATTTTTCTCGTATTTTTCAGGATACATTTTCCTTTTTTATGAAAAATTTTTGATAGATATTTTTTTTTTTAAATACAGTAATCTTTTACTTATAAGACACCTCAGAAACCAATACAAATTTTCTTATAACTCAGAAAGTTTATCCAGTTACTCAAAATATACTTTCTATTACATCACTTTAGTTTTATGGATGGATTATTAGATATTGATTGTGGCAAAATGAAATTTTTATAAAGGGTGTTACATATTAAGATGAATTTCTAAAACATAGTCCATAATGAAAGAAACCTAAGAAATATTCGCCTACCATGTTTGTTTTTAATTAGATTTCGTTTTCAATATGCAGTAATATCAGTTTGATGTCTGCAAAATGTGATGCATATTGTTTCTTGTTGATGACAAATATTTTCAATTGAAACATTTTTCTTTAATTATTTAACACTGTAATTTACAAATGTACAACATTTCTATGTACCACTTCCATCATAAATATAAGAAAAGGGAGTATTTTCAGTTATTTTATTTAACTATTTCTAGTATTTAAATAAAAAAAAATTCATTGTAACTAATAAAAATAAAAATAAAGTTTTAGTAAAAATAAAATGTAATATTAAATAAGAAAGTTAAATCAAATAAAAATAAGAAATAAGTTAAAAATAGCAGTGACAAAGTTAATATATGTGTTACGATAACAACAAGTGATAACATGTCATAAACGGGAGAGAAAATGTCGCATATTTAAGAGATGTTTCACATTACGAGGTATATCCACAAAGTAAGTACCGTTTGGTTATATAAAAAAAACGTGTACAGATACAAAAAAAAATATTTATTGTACAAAAATCTACAACTGTGAAACAACGATTCTACATAACTTCCGAAATTTTGTAGGCACTTGTCGTAGCGTGCCACAAGGTTTTGTATGCCTTCTTCATAGAGGGTTGCCGCCTGTGTTTTCAACCATGTGGTTACATGTTCTTTCAGCTCGTCATCAGCAAGAGCACTAATTGTAAACTTACGGTTTTGCTTAACCTTCTCTTCAATTGCGTGAACCAATTCCTCACTAACCAAAGAAGGGCGTTCACTTCGTTCTTCATCGTGCACTTGATCACGTCCTTCATCAAACTCTCTGACCCATCTTTTAACCATTTAATCACTCATAGCATTTTGTCCGTAAACCTCGCAGATTTTTCGATAAACTTCACTTGGTTTAACTTTCTTTGCATTGAGAAAACGAATCACAGATCTGATTTCACAAGCGGCGGCATTTTCAATTAAGTCTGACATTCTAAAGAAGCACTACAAATAACACGTCGGCAGCAGCGATCTGAAAATGCTATACATTTCTTCTCCTTCAGTCAGAGTAACTGCCGCGCATGCTCGGAACTGCGATCGCAGCGCTGCTGCAGATAGAAATAGAAACGGAACTTACTTTGTGGATATACCTCATATTTCTCAAACGACGTCATCGGGAGTTGAAGCAAGTGGTGTACTACTGATTGGGTCATATAAGTGAGACGTCACTGTACATCATTTTTCAAAAGTATATGTTCACTAACGCGTCTCGTGACAGTGCATGCCTATAACTCAAGCGATGAAATGCAAAACACATGCTTTCTCATGTGAAGAGAGACCTGTTTAATACACAACATGATATCGAATCCTGGGTCATGCTGTGCACTATTTATAATCTAATTATGAACTTATTTTGGGGCATAAACATTGAGTATCCGTCATATGATCCAATTATTCATGAACAGACAATCATATAATGGTACTTGGTTTAAAGTTTTGCAGGATAGATTTTCTTAATAGATTCTGAGAGTTTGCTATTACCGTGAACCAATATTTTAAAATGAAAACGTTTAAGTTATTGAAATCGGGCCTTTTTATTTTTTTGTCACAGGAATTTTATTTAATGTTCTGCCAATGATACATTGATGTCTCAATAACACGTTTTATCCAGCAACTGGATTAGGGATTTTACATAGAGCACCATATAACACGTTTTGTCTAATATGATATCTTGATTTGTGAGTGAAGGAGTGTCGTCTAAAATTAAGAAACTCCATCCGATTTTCTTAGACATATTTCATGTATGCTTCTTTTAATTACTAAAAGGTGTAAAATAAAAAGATTGTAAACAGTAAAATAAGTTTTATTGTACTGTTGACTTGCTTCATCTCAATCTGAGCCATTTTCAAAACAAATAAGAATATTCTATAATTGCAAGGTCAATGAAGTTATTTGAAACGTTATCATTTAACTTCAAATAACTTTAATAGACCGTGCAATTATAGACTATTCTTATCTCTTTTGATAATGGCTCAGATTGAGATGAATAATGTCAACAGTCTAATAAACGTTATTTTACTGTTTACAATCTTTTTATTTTACACCTTTTAGCAAACTATATAATTGCAAGGTGCTATATTTTGTTATATTTTTATATTTCATGTATTTTGAAATTTGGAATTTAAACCTTCTTATGTCATTCAAATAATGTTATTTTATTCGACACTCTAGTAGAATTGAAACTCATTTGTGTAAGGAATTCTCCAATGACAAATAAATAGCTAGTTCTCAATGATGCAAGGTTCGCCTTAGCACGAGACGGGGTTTGCAATACAAAAACCATTGTAATATAGAAGTTTTGTTATCATTTAATGTAACTTTTCATGGTACAATCATGGGCATTAAATGATTCCTAGAAATGTAGCAGTAGTAAAAAAATATTGCAAACAACAAATATTCTCTAAAGTAAATACCCTTCAAACAAAAGTAAGAAAACGTTCGGTGCTCGGGTAATCAGCTGTGTATTCAATTTTATTAAAATATTTTCTTTTAATGTATAAACAAAAATATAAATATATTTAAGTACTACTAAATAAATATTAATGCAACAAAGTATAGCATATTATTAATGCAGTAAAATATTCACAAGACTTAACAAGATCTAACAAAATAATCAGTACGTTGATGTTTTAAGAAAATTGATAGATTATTTTTCATATAATCCAACAAAATGCCTCTTCTGACCTTTTTAAAAGTTATGCATCAATTAGATTAAGTACACATACTACAAATAATTTAAAAAAAAACCTTTAAAGTGCGTAATATTGTTAAAGAAAAAAAACGTTTAGTCATAACAGGGATCATAAAGAATTTTTATTTTATTCATATAATGTAAACTAAAATTTCACTTAATTCCTAGTGATTGAAATATTATCTTGATGTAAAAATTTTAAAAAGAAAATTAGAACTTTTCTTAACAGGTTGGAGATAATAAAATGCTGTGCAATTTCCTTGTCGCAATTTTTAAGAAACGATTCAACCCTACTAACAATATTGCATCAAAATTTCTGATGATTGTTTACAGAGAAGATATATTTTTTAATTTTTTCTAAATAATAAATTGGAAAAGAATAGAAAAGGACTATTGTTAAAAATGCTCGCTTTGATCTAAAAAACTTTTATAAATGATGTAATACATGTGTGTATCTGAAAAAATATATCATTAAATACACTATGACGAAAGTAACCGATCGTTTTCGATTTTAGACGTTTTGTCGAACATTGAGAGAAAAACTTGACGAGTTGTTCTGGAAATTCTGGAATATAAAATAATATTTGACTTCATATTTTTCAACGAAGGTGATCAACAACAAATTGAATGAAAATAATAATATGTGCAATATACTTGTAAAATAGAATGCTCGAAATGATCCGTAGCTGTATCACGGTACTATATGCAACTGGTACAACTTAATTTTTCATTGGTATAAGAATCGAACGTATATTCATGAATCATGGAAATATAAAAGTTTCTTTAACAAATTTAAGAATCTTCCGCAAGTTTTTGGCTTTTTTGTAAGCATGCAGCATTTTCAAATAAATTTAACGCTACTTTCATGAAAATTGGCAATGTATATTATAAACGATATACTGCAATTAGAATAGAAGTATAGTAAGTATTTAATGAAATAGGAACAATTGTAATTTTAATTGCACATACGCGAGCGATAACTCCTTTGGTCCATAATTTATTAATCAACAATATAGGACAACTCAGATAGATAAGCCAGCCTAATACCATGAGAATTCAAGAAGCTATCATTGATATAACTTCAGTTGCTTTTAAATACATCTAAATGATAAAATATCTTCCACAAACTGACCGTTTACATTTATTATTTATTTTATTTTGATTTTTTATGGACTATTTAGTAATTTTTATAAAAGCATCACAACGCCCCCAATCCAAAAAAAGCAAAAAAAAATAGAATTTTAAAAATCTAATTATCCATTCCAAATCTACTCATGGGTATAGGTAAAATATTAGCTTCATTCATTATTTCATTACTAGATGACATGCCCTGCGTTGCCCGGGCCCGTGATAATAACCTTAAAAATACCTAAAATCAATGTTGAATGATTTTATATTTTTCAATGAAAATCTATCCAAACGAACTAAAGGACAGTGATTATAATTATTGCCGATTTAATTTCTGATGTTTTGATATATTAAACTTTCAATTCTGACCAAAAGTTCCTGAGGAAACCTAAATAATATAAAGCACTCCCCCACGTTTCCTCTTTTAAACTCAAAATAATATACAGTTTTGGCTAATTTATTAATCCCATTCGAAAAAAAATTCCAAAGCCTTGTTTCTAAGATTATTATATTAAAATTAAATAAAAATCACACATTCGGGTGATCTTAATTCACTTTTGTATTTTAACAGAATAGTAAGGCAACTATAATTTGTGACTCATGCTATAAGCCAGTATACGTCAGCAAACATGGCCGTTATCATTATCTTTTTACGCGTGAAGATTTCGCTATGGTACTCCATTGTTAAATTTGATAATTTTTGAAATTGAATATTTGAAAAACGGCATAATCATTAGATTTGATATTTGTATCAAGAAAAATACATTTTTTTACATTTCTAACGAAGTTTGTCTAACAATTTTCTGACAAATACTTTTCGAGCTATTAATTTTTTCAGCAACTTCAAATGTTTCATTTTCGAAGATTAATCTGTGGCAACGATTATCGAAAATCCCAGTCGTTAGCTACGCATAGCAAGAAGATAATAAACTCTTGTACAGTCATACAGAAAATCCTTTTTTTTCAAAAAGTTCTTTTTTGTTTAATAGTCTATATCTTATATATAAAGGCAGAAAATTCATAATACCTTTACGTGACATGCTTTCTTGAAATATATTTCATTATAAAAATAACCCCTTAGTCACAATAAACATGATACTTTAGGAACAGATTTTTTTCATAGGTAAATGTTTTATAGACTTTCTTACTAAGCTAAACTGTTTTCTTTAATTTAAATTTTTAAAACACGTTCGGTTTCAATAATGCTGTCTCATATCATGCAATTGTTTTAAGGAAATACATTAATTTTATAATTTCATCAGTACGTTGTAATTTACATTACCAGAAAAGCAACAAAATATGACTGATGGATTCTTTAATAAGTGTTTCGATTAATAATGTAAATGCTTTTGCAAAATTTGAGGGTTTTTTTCGATAATGAAATAAATCAACTTAATAATTAATGTATTGTACATCGTTAACTATGACATTTTCCCATCTTTATGGCAAGAGATGGATTCCGCGTTGATAAAAGAACTCATCTTTTGAAGCAATACATAAATCGAACCAATTTTTGATTTTTTTTAAAGAATTGAAGTGCTGTTCTGAAGGTCCGTGCTGCATTAATCGAAATAAGTGGTAGTACGGAGCGGATAAGTCCAGTGAATACAGCGGGTGGTGTAGGACATCCCATTTAACGTTTTCTAAAGAGTTTTTTACACATTTAGCATATTCTGGTCGTTTTGTTTTAAACGCACGTTTAAATTTGATCAATTGTTGTCGGTAGTGTTCGCCTGTGATTGCTTAACCAGGTTCTTCAGACAATAATTCTTTCAAATCTGCATCTTCAAACTTTTTCGGCGATCCCAAACGCTCCTTGCCTTTTCTATCAAAATCACCACTTTTAAAGTGTTTAAATCATCATTCACAAGCTTTTTTGGGGTTAGAATATGTTTACCATAAGCGTCAATCGACAATGGATAAATTTCACTAGCTTTTTTATAGAGATGAAAAAGCTTTCTGCAAATTGTATTTTTCTGGTACAAAATTTGACATATTCGAAGCCATGAAAAACTATTTTTTTTTTTTGCACAATGACACTTAATAATGAACTAACTTTTGATGGCATATGTTTAATCTCCAAAAAGCCACAGGCTGCATATACCAATAAATGTATTAGTAACGCCATCTCTTAATAAAATCGACATGATTAAACGGACACCTATTATAAATTTCAGAATTACTGTGTATGTCAATAAATAAGGTTATTAAAAATTTATAATGAAATATACAATGCAATGTAAGTGATTATTCGTAGTAATTTATAAATCTACAACAATATATGCAAGGAAACATAGCAAAACTAGCCCTTAGTATATTAGCAAAATCTTATATTTATTATGATTTTTTTAATTTGAATCAATACATAAAATATTTCTCTAAGACTTTTTTGTTCACAACAAAATATAAAAAATATATGTATTTTCTTTTTTTCAAAACTGTATTTGTGAAACCAATGCATGGCAAATTCAAAGAAATGAAGATAAGTAATGAGAAAAACATTGCATGCTATTACAAACTCAAAGTTTCTGGCAATTTTACATAATGTACAGCCAAGAGAAATATCTAGAGCTAGCTCTGCATATAAAACATTGCAATTAATCAACTATTTCCGAGAAACTGAAATTTTTTCAAACAAAAGTTTTTTTAGGATTCCAAGCATTAATCAAAAATTTGCTCAGTAAGATTTTTATTTTTCAGACTTTAACTGACTTTTATAAAGCAATAATAAACTTAATTCTACTTTTTAAAAATACTAAAAAAAATTGTTGTTCCAAAAATAATATTATTATGTTAGATAGTCAAAATTAAAGTTACATCAATCTTTTATATTAAAAAAAAAATCAGATGCTCTTTTTCATTAATCGCAACTTGTCTTGATGGATGTACTTTCGTTTTTCATGGTTTTATTTTGATGAGAAAAAAAAATTCCTTTCGGAATTTGAAAATTTTGAGGAAATTTTTCTTGCATAACTATTATGTAATACATTAAATGCTGACATTTGTCCGATGAACTTTAATAATTTAATTCATTGCAAAATAAAATACACTGACCTCCAAAAGTTAAGGTAAAACCAGTCTTTTGTGTCTAATTTGAAAACAAATGAAGATAAAAACAGGAAAATTAGAAGAATTGTACTTTAAACAGTTATTTATGGAATTTTACTTAATTTTAACATCAAGCATGATTTACAAATAAAGAATTGCATTTTTTGAAAAAGTCCACTGTTTGATAAAAAAATAAATAGCAGTTTTTTGTAAAAAATAAATAAATAAAAAAACGGATTTTAATAAGGCATGTGGTCCGGCCCTACTTATAATGAATTTGTGGCATCGACTTTTCATACTGTCAATTAAGTTGTCGGACACTGGAAAGGAAAAAAATTCCCATACCTAGAGCGACACTTGTACCAGCTCACTTAAAGACTTTGGAGGAGGAATTACGACAGCCACCTGTCTGCTGAGATAGTCCAAATGATGCTCTATAGGATCAAAGACCGAAGAATGTGCTGGCCATTCTATTCGCTCCAAACCTTGATCCTCTAGATATTCACCAACGACTCCTGCTCAATTCGATCGGGTATTATAAACCATTCAGATTAATTAATCACAAATAGCAGCACCATAAAGTGTGACAAATGGAGCGCGGATCTTGTCCCGATATTTTACAGCAGTCAGAATTCTTCCATGGCACACATGGAAGTTACTGTAGCCAAAAGAGAGATTCCAGCCTAAACCATGATTCCACTTGCTCTATAACCGTGTCTTCCAACAATGTTACATAGGTAGAATCTGATTCCATTGTTCTCTCCAAATCAGCACACGAACTGAATCACTCTCCAAAGCAAACCAGGACTCATCTGTGAACAGTACGGAAGCCCATTGTTGTGTGTTCCAGGTAACGTGTTCTCTTAGCCAACATAAACATCCACTTCTGTGTTGTCGATTAAGAGGGCCACACACAACGGGTCGTCTTGCATACAGTTCTTAATTGTGAAGACGTCTTTGCATCGTAATCGCAGGTATAGTCATCCCTGTTGATTTACGATGATCTCATATGAGCTGAGCCACAGTAGTGATGCTCCTCCTTCGGGCCAAAAGAGAGATATTGTGCAGGGGTTGTAACCCATGAGCGGTCTGGAACAAGTCTTCTTCATACTGAATTTTTGAATTCAAATTGATCTCAGAGCCTTTGGACCACACTAAGAGACACATTAAGCTGGTCTAGCAGCACCAGCTTGTGATAACCCCATTTCCATCCATCGGATTGCCCGCCATCTTAGCGAATCAAGTAAACGACATCTCCTAGACATGGAAAACACTATTTTAGTACCAACAATTCAAGATCATCCACCATAAAAAAAATTTACACAAATTTCCAAAGTGGGATATTCGCAGTTCCTCCTGACAAACAACATATATAAGTATCCAATACATTAAAATAATTGAGATGGGTATAATTTTTTCATAAGATTTTATTGAAGTTACTTATGATCATTCATATAAACCATATCTTTTTACCTTTATTTTCATTCGTTTAATAGTGAGCGTCAAAAAACTGGTTGTACCTTAACTTTTGGAGGCCAGTGCATTTATTTACATTATCTGATTAATTTAACAAGATATGGATGGGCTGAACATTCATTGCTGAATTCAGAGATGGAAAGATGTGCGATTTAATTCTTATTAATGGTCTAGATGTGATATAACTCCCTATCTTCCAAACATATAAACTTCCTAACACATAACCTTCGAAGCTACAGAAAACCTTTCCGGATAAAAATGTCAACTCCGCAACTTAAATTAACCCTATTATCCATATGGGAGGATTTTCTGCCTAGCAGTGTTGTCAGTTCAGCAGTTTTTTCTTCATATTGCATGATTGGTACTACTACTTTTTTTATATGGATATAGTCTACTTATTTAACGTTTTATGAAGGATTGAACAATTTAGTCATTTCATGTGCTTCCTAGTTGAAGCCATTTTACTTACCCATCATACGTAGTATAGGGTAAGTCTTGTAATCGTTTTGAAAATCGAAAATTTTTTTTGACTGATTTACACGTTTCAGACATTGGAAATTCCGAAAAACATATTTTTAGAAAAAAAATTGTCGTTCGTCTGTCTGTGTGTGTATCTGTGTATGTGTCTGTAAACGCTCTATCTCCCGAACAAATTTAGATAGAGACTTAAAATTTGCTATGTACTTACTATGTAATAATGGGAAGAAGCTTATTGAATTTCAGTAAACTCGATTATCCGAAACTATTTTTTTCGGACTCTCGAATTATTCGTTCTGATAAAAGGTATATAAAATTTTTCGAAATTGTTTATTTTAAGGAGTGAATATAAAATACAATAAAAAATGACAAATTTTGCATAAAGAATGAAGTTGATCGGTTAATTAGTTGCTGAGATATTTGTAATTATATTTACCACACTCTTTGATTTTTTATGACACTGTATTTCATTCAAATTTCAATTCAAAGTTAAATTTTAATTGGAAGTGAGACGCTTAATCCGACGCAATAAACCTTTAGTTAATATGATTATCATTTTTAGAGTTATAAGTATGTTTCTTTTACGCAATTCAGTAACGGAGAATTTAAAATTTATGACGTCATGAAGCCAGGATTTTATTCGAATTGCAATGCATTTTATAAATAGTTTACTTATGTTTTACTTTCATATTTTATATTGTGCATATCCATGATGAGTGAGTATTACGGTAGCCCCCCAACGACTAGTTTACTCCCTTTCTAGAAGTAGCTGTAATTATTAAACTTAGGAAACCATAAGAGTCAACAAATCTGTCTGTAGTCTGATCTACTTAAGAGTGAATATAATTATATATTTAAATAAAGATTGAAAATCGTTTGGTTTAGGATTAAACAGGATAAATATAATTTAAATTTAAAAAAAACGAGCATAGTAATTACATAAAAAAGTGATTAAAATTAAAGTGTAAAAATCTTCAATTCCGGAAAACAGTCTATATGAAGGAGCAAAAGCCCAAAAATACAGGGCACTTTTCAGTGATAACCAAACCTTTTTTTTTTGTTAGAATTATCAGTACGGATATTAAATAGAAAATAAAATAAAATAAATAATATTATTTTTTGTCAAATAAAAATTAATCATAAGTTTAAATTATAAGTTAATTAAACATAAAAAATAGGATAAAAGAAAGAAAGAAAATGATGTATTATGTTCAATCAATGTTGAATAACGCGGTATTTTTCTATTACTGGAATTGGACAAATCACATTCCGAAAGTTCAGCAATAATCACATTGGGAATATTATAGATATATTTGTAAATAATTATATAAAGTGTTTTGACTTGTTCAATAAAGGAGTAAATATCACATCAGATGATGGTATTGCGAAAGTATCAACTGGTTTCTTCGCATTGATTATTTTTCCGTTTAGAATTTCACAACACGCTGGTGTTGTGTAGAATGTTTAGCTCTGAAACCAAATCGATAAGGCATTAAAATGTCATGATATAAGAAATCATGGAGCTGGAATTCAATGACACGTTTGACAAATTTACTTAACAATGAAAGAAGGCTAATTAGTCGAAGGTTTGTGCTAAGAAAGATTGTTATGATTTGAATCATGTTTAGGAATGGGGGAAATGAGAGATGTTTGTAAGAGTTCGGAAAGTAGCAGAATTGCAGGATAGAATTGGTCAATTTGGTGATATCGGAAATACAATTAGTAGGTACATTTTTGAGGACATTGTTAGTAGTATTATCATACACAAACGCTTTGCGGTTTTATATATTTTTGATGATGTAATGGTTAATAATTGCTTGAATTTCTGATAGAGGACCGAGAGGGTTAGGGAGGAAATTATTAACTGTATCATTAACAAGTTCAAGAATGGTAGAGCTGCTAAGATAGGCAAGGTTACGTGAGATATACAATGCTTAGCACATTGCCTAATATTACGCCTCATCTTCATCAGTATAAACTGTAATATTGTTGACAGTAAGAGGAGAAAATGGGAGTGAAATTTTTATTAAATATCTTTTGAATATGTGATAGAGAATTATGATCATGTAAAATATTTTTTAAGAATTTAGGTCACTTTTTTGCTTTTTTTTAAATGAACGTTTTAATGTTGATTCTAAATTTATTCAATGCGGATTTCAGGATTGGTTCACGAGAGGACTGAAAGAGTCACCTCATTGATTAATGCGCTGTCTACAAAGACAGCGCATATTAGTAGTAAGGGCGAAGGTATTGTTATTTTTAAATTTGCGAAAGGTAGCGGATAATAAGGATAAAAATTATTCATAATTAAGCATAAAAAGGATAAAAGGAGAAAAAGAAAAGAAAGAAAATGATGTATTATGTTCAATCAATGTTGAATAACGCGGTATTTTTCTTTTGCTGGGAATGGACAAATCACATTCCGAGAGTTCAGCAACAATCGCATTGTGAATATTATAGATATATTTGTAAATAATTATATAAAGTGTTTTGACTTGTTCAATAAGGGAGTAAATATCATGTCGGTTTGTGGCGAAAGTATTAACTGTTTTCTTCGCTTTGATTTTTTTCTGATTAGAATTCTACAACACGCTGGTGTTATGTAGAATGTTTATCTGATACCAAATCGATCAGGCATTAAAATGTTATGATGTAAGAAACCATGGAGCTGGAACACAATGACACGTTTGACAAATTTAGTTAACAATTTAAGAAGGCTAATGAGTCCAAAGTTTCTTCTAAGAAATATTGCTATGATCAGAAGCATGTTTAAGAAGGGGGGGGGGGGGAATGAGAGATTTCGGAAAGTAGCAGAATTTCATGATAGAATTGGTCAATTTGGTGATATCAAAAATACAATTAGTAGGAACATTTTTGAGAACAGTGTGATGTTGAGCTTTAGTTACAAGATTTTGCAGATGAACTACAGCAGAATCAATTTGAGAAGGATTATGGATTTCAGGAAAAGTGAAATTTGAATTACTGAAATAATTACTAAACTTACTCCGGTCAATTGCTGCGGAATGAGGTGGTGAAATAGGGTTAAGTAATATAATTTTAATGAATACCCGGTTTTGAACAGATCTAAGTTCATTAAGTCCAGTGATTGATAGGATAAGAAAGATTTTTGTAATGGTGCATCCAATAATAGAAGGTATGTTCTAACTGCAGTGCTTATGTGTGTGGGAGAACTTTTGGCATATAAACTTAACTGATGAGGAATAATTAGGGTATGGAGTGACCTCCTTCTAAGAGTTGTAGCGTGACAATCCCAATTTCTATTATACCCGTTGTAATGTTCTGCATTAAAAAAGTGTTCTTGGTGAGAAATGATGTGTGTAATATCGTTGATAGGGTATTTCCTACTATTTTTAACATAAATAAAGGTTAATATAATTTTAATATGATGGAATTTTACGACGATACCTGTATAATCACTTCAGTGTGTGGTATGACTTAAAAAATGTAATTGTGTTTGTGTTTTTTTATGTCAATGACAGTTGTGCTCCACTGGGAAGGAAGTAAAAGGCGACACGTGAAATGTGTGACGTTAATAACCCTAACTGTTAACCCTAGAGCAGTTGCGTCTTTTTTTAAAACGTTAGTAGCTGCACTCGGTCCATTTGCAGCCGTTACCTTTTGGCTCAAAACAGAGAAGGAATTACAACATGGTAACGGAAAATATAGGTGGGAGGGAATATATAGATTGAATTTTAAAAGTTATATTGTACAGAAATTATTATTTATTTTATTTAAATGTATATTCAATGACATATTTAAATAAATATTTTAATAAGTCTTTTTCTTAAAAAAGGTATTAAAATAATAAAAGTTAATAAATTATTTGAATGAATTTATGAAGATACAATGAATTACTTGTCAAAATAAATTTTCAATTATAAACTTGAAAGTGTGATAGGGATAATTTTGTCTGAAGGACAGAACCGCGAGAAGGTTAGTTTTGACGGTAATCCGTCTCTAATAGTCAATTGAAGGTTAAAAGATACAGATTGCATCATCCATTTATGTAATTTAAATAAATATTCAATTATATATTTCAGAACATATTATTAATAACACATATAAATATTCTATTCTAATATTTTTTTTCTTAACATATGTATATTATTAATAAAAATGTGAGATAAAATATCTTTACTATGAAAGTATTAATATAAATGCTGTAACGATTTTTTTTAATTTATTTTATTTCTAATTTAATTTAATTTTTTTAAAAGTTTCTCGTTCGAAGCGTGCTTTTCCTGGCTCAAATTAACCCACATTTTACGGAGGAATACTCGAAGATTGGCAGATATGATACTTCAGTTCAGATCACGACACAAATCATCTTTCGTCATCTGTCTAGGAATCTGTATCGGATCATTATTTACATATAGCGAATAATGATTATTTGATAATAGCTTTTCCCTCGCATAGCAAAATCAACACCAAATTTTAAGAGTTAATAAAAATTAAAAGCTCTGGCAGGCTGTTCACAATAAATTTTGCGACATAAATACACATTCTGTATGAAATATTTTTCTATTTTCTCATTACCCATTTCTGTAATATATAAAAGTAACAAATTCGAAAAATCTTAGTCATTTATTTATTTAAGTATATATTTATTGTTTTATTGCGCATCTCGCGCTAACACTAAAGTGAAATATGAAATTTTAGGTCCGTGACATTTGTTCTTTCAGACATCCGATAAATAACGTGAAAAATGTCACAAATATATATTTTTCTTTTTACTCAATTGTAGTATATAACTGTGCTGTAATTATTATTTCATTGTTAAAAAAAATAATTACATTTAAGCAGTGTCTTATTAATAAAATTATAGACATTTAATTGTTAATGTTAACTTATATAACTGACACATTTTGCCCTTTATAGACCTTCTGCCGTAAGAGACTCTTATATCCAACCCAGAGCCCGAGTAATTTCAGGGGCATGCGGGGCAACTGCCTCGGGCCCCACTTGAGGGGGGGGGGGAGGGCAGATGTAGGATTTCATTAAAGGGAAACCAAATGATAAAAATCGTCCAAAAGTGATCAAAATTATTTTTTTCATATTTTGGGGAGCGGACTCTCTTCTCCCCTCTACTTTCACATAGATTCTAATTTAAAGTGCATTTCATTTTGAAATATTTAATTTCTTCTTCCAACTTTGATAAAGATTTGCAAAATAGAAAAGTTTGATTAAAATATTACTATAAACCCATACAACAATTATCTGCTGCTTTATGTTTAAAAGAATAAAACTATTTCTCATAATATGAAATTTTATACCAAAGTACTTTAGTGCATGAGGAATCGGTAATAACATAACAAGTGTTGAAATTTTTTGCTATTTGTATAAATCCATGCATGCACTTGCCTTTCCATATGATGGAATCACCCAAATATATGTTGATGCAATACAAAGATTACATTTTATATTAGCGTAGAAAATGTTATGATAGTACGATAAATTGCCAGGAATGCCTGAAATACCTGTATTTAACATTACTTTAACTACTTACATTTATGCTTGCATTCCTATAACAAAAAAAAAGATGTATTCTATCATCTCTTAAAGTTATTAAAATGTTTCTTGTGGCACCCTGTATACAGATGTGAATCGTACTTGGTAAGAAATTTATGTTTACATACAATAGGTATGAAGATTAGTATTAGTCGCTTCAGCATAATTCTTAAAAAAATTTCAATGGATAGATAGAAGGGCGCCCCCCGACTAATGCTTGCCCCAGGGCCTAGATAGTCTAAGTCGTGCCCTGATCCAACCATCTAAGCCAACATTTATTACTTGGTAGTACAGTGAAAGTTTCAGATTCAGTTTCGTGTTACACAAGTATAAATTTTCCAGAGTTTTTTTCTCGTATTTTTAGTAAATTGCGATCAGAGTTTTTCATTTCAAGCAAAATGTATGAAATATTTCTTGAAACAATAAACACTCTACAATCTTTTTTTTTTCTTTCACTATCAAAATTATATAAAAAATATCTTCAAAAACACTGGGAGATTTTCGATTAATTCCAGTTTGAATAACAAATCTATCAGCTGACCGAGCTAATCCACAGAGTATCCACAGAACGCGGACACAGATTTCGGCAGATCTACAGTATGTCTCTGGCTAGTATCTATAATTGAGGGGGTTAGAATGACAGTGGAGTAAGTCAATATTTAGTAATTTGAGAAATGAAAGGTTTTGTCAAACTTGTCGTATTGCCGTTGCATTAAGTGGTCCAACTTGTTTTTCCCTCTAGCGACTCCCTAAGTGAACTGCACCCAGAAAAAGGAATTGATTTAAATTACAAAACATGTCTTGTTTAGTACATTTTGGTTGTTTTAGCAAAATTGAACCATTTTACTTGAATTAACAAAACATTTTTTGCTGACGATACAAATTTTTTTTTTTTTGGAATTGCAAAAAAAAATATTTTTTTGTTGATTCAAACAAAATTTTCATTGACCTATATTTAAACAAAAAGTTTTGTTGGGTCAACTAAATTTTTGTTGATTCAACAAAACTTTTTTCTGGGTGTATGATTTATTTGACTGTTACACAGAACAGAAATTAATATACGTTCAGTGAAAATAGTGTTATCTAGATTTTTCAATTTTTTGACTTGCCCCACTGTCATTCTAATCCCTAAATTATAAAGATAAGAGCGGACGGCATGAGTAGGCGTGTGGTTGTCTGCAGTACATAGAATTTCCCCTGCACATTAAAGTATGCAGACTTGATACCGGATAGACGAAGATGGACTTCATTGCACTTGAGACTTTTATTTTGGTTTTTTTATTCGATTTTTTATTAGTTTACATTTAAAGCGTAATTTGGTGTATATTTTTAGATTTTCTGTATTTGTAGGTGATTTTGAGCCAGTCTAAAAAGCAATAAAATTTCAATATTTTTGCCTAATACAGTTAATGCTGTATTATTTTTAACAAAGTTTATTTGGAAATCGTACAGAAATTCTTTAATTTTTCACAATTTGATTAATATGTCATATTTTTGTGGAAAATGTAGATTTTCTCTTTTATTAGATTTTACTTAATTTTTTTCGATATTTTTTCAAAGACATTTTTAAGATTTTTCTTTGTAAAGATATTTTACTATTCTTTGTTTTAACGAAATAATTTTTATTTTATTTTATTTCACTTTATTTTTTTACGATTTTACATATAAACGAAGTATATCCACTATAATAATTGCTCTTTTAACAATTTATAGACATGATAAAAAATTTCAAGTAATTTTTTGTTTTTGTTTTTGGCGAAGATTTATTTTTGGAAACTTGTTCATAAAATTTCGCGTTTTAATGAAGTGTCCCCCGTTAGTTCCCCTGTATTAATGATAGTTGAGTAAGTTGCCAAAGGTAAATGTGTCCCCCCAAATGTGTCCTCATTACCTCATTGTAAATAAAAAAAAGATGAAAAAAATTATGAAAATTTATTTTATAAAAGAACCAAGAAAGTAGTAAGTTTTAAAATTCATATTATTTCAAATATTTTAAATTAAACAAAAATCCATGTTTAAATTAGCAGTATCATATTAATTATTGACTCATACCAGGTAAGTGTTAAAAACTAAAGCTTTTTTCATAAAATGAAATTATGCAATATTTTGAAAATATCTGAAATATATATATATATATATATATATATGTGTGTGTGTGTGTATGTATGTATATATAATAGAATAATTTTGTAAAGCTTTCATTTTTATTTTACAATACATGCAAATTTTTCAACATCAAACGTTCTTAACAACCTCCTACCATACACTTAATAAAATTATATTTCCTGTTCCTAAAAAGAAATTGTATTTACATAAAGACGCTTTAGAAATTTCAAAGATTTTGAGTTTTGGCTATTGAATAAACCTTTGCCAAATAAATTCAAAGTTAAGAACAGAAGTAGTTATTTGAAACTATCTTAGGGCTATGTTTTTATCTGAAAGAGTTATAGTTTTACACTCAGTTTGCTTTGCCACGGGCTGATAGGAAATTTGAAGATTTACTTTGTAAATGTTTCAAAAATTTTATTGGACATTTATTTAAGGAGGTTATTATTCTTGCTTTGAAATTTTTTCTTATTTCATTCACATGAATTCATTAATATAAAAATAGCAATTACTTAGCTGATTTTAAAACATTACTTTTTAAATAAACAATCAGTTATTTATAATTCCTACACATACACACACACACACACACACACACATATATATATATATATATATATATATATATATATAATGTGCAAGATATTCTCTTATTTATTGAGACAAGATACACTATGATGAATTTTTGAACATTTGTCTAACATTCGTAATAAAATTTTATTTATCTTTAATTTTCAAAACTTCCTTTAAATTTTTCTATCAGCAATCTTTTGACAAAAACAACGTATAAAGAACTCTGCAATTTGAAAAAAATACTATTTTATAAATCTTTCATTCATTTTCTATTCATAGATTAATTAAACTAATCACTTTCAAAAGAACGCTAAATTAAATTTAAGGGGAGGTTCAACTTCATTCGCCAAAAATTCACGTGATTTTTTACCATTTACTTTCGTTAACAAAGAGAAAAAGATATATCATCTTCGGAATTTTTGCATTATATTTATTGATATTTGCCTTATATAAGGTAAAGCCAGGAGAGATGGCGCGGTCGGGGAGATTGCGCACATAGAGGTTCGGGTGGAAGGAGTAGAGTCAGCGCGCAGCGACTCCAGGTAGTTGTACAACAGCAGTAGTGGAGTGTCTACTTTAAAGTGCACGTTGATGGTTTGAGCGTCTAAGATAAAGTATTGCTATTTTGTTTTGTTTTCCCAAAGTAAGTGTTTGAATTTTCATAGCTATTCATCAGAATTTCTATACAATGTCAGTAGTACAAAATATTTTAAACTTAAACGATTTCTCATAATGCTACTAATCTAGACTAACAATGTGAACAACAACGGTTCAATTTAGTAGCGGCCATGTTTAAATAACAGGCCGCGCAATCTATCCTACCGAAATTGGAGAGTTTGCGCATCTGCTGCTTAAAAGAGATGGCACATTGTTCCCATTAGTTTCCATGCTAGGAGAGATTACGCAGCTTATTGGTAAATTTGCATAAAAAAATGAAAAATGAAAATGGACTAATCTTAAGTTAAACATGTTATCAAATAACTTAATGTTATTTTGTAATCTTATCTGGACTTGCTTTTTCTGATTATTTAATTTTTTTCCCTTTTATTAAAATTTTTCAATCGTTTTTAAAATTATTTCCTTTTTCTGATTCTTTAATGATTATGTTGAAATATTCACTCCTAATACAATAATAGTTGCTCACAAAAACCTTACAACAATGTCATTTAAGTGTAATTATTTTTGTTACTTATTTAATTGTAGTTATTATTAGTAACAATCTCTCCTACCCATGTACGCAATCACACCAACCCTGTAAGGACAGATTGCGCAAAATAACTTTTTTGATTTTATCCCAACTGTTCTATTAATTTGCAACTTAACAACAAAATAGCAATGGAAATACATGAAAAGCAAATGAAGTAAAAACTATTCATGAATAGTTTAGCAAAAAATAATATTTATATTTTTTATTGTTATTCTTTTGAATTGTGCTCAGACTCTCCTAGCTTTACCTTATTTAAATTTTTGTATGTGGAAAATAATAATAATAATATGCCTTGTTCGCAGGACAGTACCTGAAGTTGCACGTCCAATCGTGAAGGTGAACGTTCAATCGTTCGACCAATTTTCTCCAGCCATAAGCATTTGAAACAAATTTGGTATCCAAATTATGAAATCATTACATTGTCTGAAGCTTATACATACATTTAGTATGTAAAGTTGATTTTTGACAAAATGACGGTCATTTGAAGAAAGGTGATTTTGTTTTTACATTCTGCGAACTTGAAAAAATAATTAATGAATGAAAAGTATACTTTTTGGTGGTATAAGCTATAGCAGAAAATATTACCTTTCTTTTTTTAAAAAAATAACAAAATCCGTAGAATAGTTCGCGAGAAAAACTGTCGTCCAATATTAAAAATATGTTTTCGAAACGCATTTTCAACATGCTTTTGAGATGGGTTTTGGTGAGAATGATCGGTGGACATAAAATGATTAAACTCTCGGTCATTTCTTCAAAAATATATAAATGCAATACAAATAAAGGAGACACACCGCATAAACCACAAATAAATAAACAATTATTTTTTTCTAATTTAAGCTAATTTTTTTTAATCATCTAAAAGTAAAAAAAAACTGTTTTATAAAGAAATAATATTTCCCTTTATTATATATATATATATATATATATATATATATATATATATATATATATATATACACATACATATATATATATATATATATATATATATATATTGCATAGAAAATTATTGAATTATGATGTTTGCAGAATTTTGTACGTAATACTAATATTAATTCAATTTGGAATCTAGTTAAAATAAGTTAATAAGATAAATTCAAATAATTTCAAAATTTCCTAGTACGGTTATTTTCTCTTTCTTGTATGCCCGAGTGCATTAAGCATATTTAATGTTGTTTACTAGGTTGTCTAACATGATTAATAGTAATATGTTTTATTCAATAAAGATTATAGAAAGATAATACTCAAAGGGATATTAAAATACATGTATTTTAAGATAAGCAAGGGTAAAAGGAATGCTATTATTCCAAACTAAAATTTTGATAATTCTTTTGCAACAGAAAGATCAAAAGCACATGGCTATTAGAGCTATATATTCTATTTAAATTTTGAAAAGAATGTTAGTTTGTATTTTTGACTTTGAATATGAAATTTAAAATTTTGCAAAGAATAAGGCAAAAGAATAAATTGAAGATAATATGGTAAGTGAAGGTAACGCATTCAATTTCATGTATATCTCTGTAAATCCATTTCTTTTAAGTTTTTTTTCTGTTAAGCAAAGAGGACAACGGAAAAAAACACAATTTCGTTAACTTGAATTGTATTTTTTTCCTATTTGATGTTAATCAAATGTAAATAAAACAATTTTTGAAAACATTATATGTTTCAAGAAACATCAAATAAATATTTTACAATATTGAGAAAAAATCGATCCACCTGCAGAATTCCCAATAAAGTGACATAAAATTGGCAGCTCATATTTTGCTGTCTGGTGTATGAAAATGGTTTAAATCCGAAACTGCCAAGTAGTTATATTTGCAATACTGGCTGATCGTATTACATTCAAGTTTTCCCTAACTTATATTTAAGATATATTTTGAGGGTTTTTTTTTAATTACTTTATAGATTTGTTCAAAAACTACGTGTAATATGTCATATAATTCTGAAGGAATGGGAAAGTAAAAAATATCATTATTCATTAGAATTAACTTTTGGTATCTCTATAATTTTTAGATTGCAGAAAGGAATTTTTTTTCGATAATTATTAGAGTAGTATCTATCTATCTATATTATAAAGGACAAACGTGTCCGTGCGTAACGCTGACGTCATTTTGCAAATGGCAACAGTTGACGGTGAAATTTCGGTTTTGAGATTTTTGCTACTGTATTGATGAAACTAATTCTGCGTATTAAGGTCACCAATGTCCCGACCGAGTTCGTTGGCCAGCTTGGTCCGCCGTTTTGTTTCAAGATGGCGGCCATTTAAAAATTTAAAACTAAAATAAATATACAAAAAAATTAAAAATTCAAATTTATTTTTTAATTACGTGTTAGGCCTTGATACAAGGATTCCAGAGCATTTTTTGGTTTACCTCTATCTTAAAAAATGGCTGAGATAGAGCAGTTTGAAATTCTAGGAGGGTTGACATTTTGAAACAAAACAGCACATTAACGCGATTACTCGCAAATTATTTTTTTTTCATTGTTGTAATAATTTTTCCAATCATACGCATAAAACTATATATTCATATACGTTAGCTCCAAAATTGGCGATATTGGCGACAAAATTGGCGACAAAACTAGCAAAATTTGTGACATTTGGCGAAATATCGCCAAATTTTGCGACCAAAATAAGTCTTTTTAAATGAAGCTAATTTGGCTATTGCTCAATAATTTGGCGAAATTCTTATTCAAATTCAGTATTAACGAATCTTCTGTAAACGTTTCTTTGCATTTTAACTTGCTGTTTTCGTGTAACATTAGCTAAAATTTTAAAACGAAGATATAGGAAAGCTACCTTTTCCTCCCGGTACAGGCCGGAAGGACTTTTTACACTCTTATATAGGTAAAAAAATCCACTTTCAATTGCAATTTATTTTAAAACTTTATCGCAATTTACTCATTAATTATAGCATTTAAATTAAATATTTTAATGATTTTTTTTAAATCTATTTCTATCGTTTGCAGACGATTACAAAATATTAATCCGTTTACACTTTAAACAATATAAAATGTTTAGCATTTGTTTCCAGCTAATATTCAGTAACAAAACTAAAACTACATTAAGCAATCAATAAATTGTATAAATGAAACAGAAATTTAACATACATGTAATTGAAATAAGCGCTTAAAACCGCTGAAATTATCAGAATTTAAAAAAAAAAAAAAAAAAAACTCCTGTAGATAACGAAAATTTTAGCGATTTCTTCGGCTATTAACTTCTGCCACGATGCCAATACGAAATTACCGCTTTTCATAAATTTCAAAATTTTATTTTAATATATAATTGACATATTTCATATAAAAATGCTCTTAGGTGCTGTCAGAAAAAAATCTAAAAAAATTATTAAATGTAAAAAATCTATTATATATATATATTTTTTTTTTACGTATATTCTATATTCCGAGAAGCCCGGGTTGGATGACCTAGTAATATTTAATATTTGTACAGTAACGATATACAAAAAAATTCTTTATTGTTTATAAAGATTTGCTTTATATCTTTAAACACAGTAGAAAGATTTATATGTTTTTCTTTTAATGAAAAAGACACTATTTCCACATTTTCAGTTTACCTCTACTTAGGACATGGTTAAGAAGATTATGCTTCTTGTGTAATGCTTTAACCCTACATTGCACAGTAATGCATACACAAATCAATTAAATGTAACCTTTTATATATGAATTCAGTTCCAATCAACAAGTATATTTTAATAAAAATATTCCTGTTATGTAAAAAAAAAAAACACGTTTGTTATAAAATTAAACAAAATCAATACATTTCAAAATTTGTGGCATCTAACCCCAAATATCAATATAAAAACATACTTCCAATTTTTTTTTTTTCAAGCAGCAGTGTAGGATTAAGAGATCATACGTTACAAAAAGCTTTGGTAAATGAAAAAATGAAGTAAAAACACAGATGACATAGGAAACAATTACAAGGATGCTTTTAGAGCGCTTCGAAACGCGATTTGTATTTGTATTTGTATTTTCTTATTTTCATTCATACCTGTTTTTCAAAGTGTTATTTTTATCCTTGCTTTTTCTTTAGAAGTTTAAACCTGCATCTAATAACTATTACTTATTGATAAAAAATGGTACTTCTCTTTTATCCCGTCGACCACTTTTCATAACAAAAAACTATCGCCAAATAAACGGGAGAACGTTGCCTTTGGAATATCAAAATAAATAAATAAAATATAAGAATTTAAGGACATAATTGTTATTTTAATTAATGAAATAACTAATAAACCAGTAAAACATAATGAAAAATACACGCAAATGTGGAATTAAAAACCAGTTGATGAATTAACAAACACGTATAATGCTTCTGACATCAAGTAAATGGGACTGCATTTTTGGCGTTTAATCTTACAATTTGGCCACAGTTTTTTGTTATGAAAAGTGGTCGACAGCATAATAGAGAAGTACCTAAAAAGTATTAGATTTCAGTGCTCTGGTTAATTTATAATTAAGTTGTAAAAATATTAAAATGTTGTATTGTCATCGGCAAAACACTTTTCAACATAATTTATATAATTCTTGCCTATCAGGAATTGTGTTAAAAATCGATTGGAAAATTCCATGAATAAAAAAAAGTAATTAAAATAAGCTAGCAAAATAAAAAAAAATAAAAAAAAAATAAAAAAAATACCTGTTGAAAAAAATTACCGAGCGAGGATTGGTCTACTAGGTACTTGTAAGATTAAATGCCAATAATGGTTGATCGAAAATGTCACATTCACTTGACAACAATTGTTTACGTCATCAAGTTATTTTTATTTCGACGTTTTATTTATATTTTTATTAATGTTATACTAAATTATTTGTTTTTTCGTTATTTAAAATAAAAATTATGTCAATTTGTATAATTTGTGAGTGAGCAGTAAAAAAAGAAAATTACGTCATAAAAATCGGGTTTACACATGAATATTAAAAATAAAAAAGATGAATTAAATGAAAAAGCATTATAACCTGATTACAGAAGAAAGTTGCCGTTCGTGATATCACCATCATCTTTTTAAAACAGGATACATTACCAGGTTTTAAGAGGCTGTGAAATCAGAACGGGGGTTGGTGAGCGTAGCGTGCAGAGGGCAGAGCACCCTAGTATACATATATGTATATTAGTTATTTATAAATATTCACTGTTATGTAACTTCTAAAAACTGTCCATAAACTATAATAATTTTTGCAACGTAATCCGAATAAAATATTGCAAGAGATAAATAGTACTAACAGAAATTTTGAAAAGTAATATGAAGAAAAATTTCATGTAATATCAAATGGTAAACAAACAGCTTTTCATTGTTTTGAAACAGCAATTTTTGTTAAGAAATTTACACGCATGCAAGAATTGATAGGAAAGAATTTTACGCGAGAATTGCATCTTTAAAAGCAAGAACTTTTCTTGATAAAAGTACATTATAGTGAATAATTGATTTTATAATAATCCATATGTGATATTGTAATAATCCAATACCACAACTTTAAACAATATGTCGTGTAGAAATGTTATGTAAATCCAATAAAAAATCCCCCGTCAAGAGGGAGTATAAAGATTTTTAAATTTCAGCTTTAAAACAAGGGATTAATTATTTCTATTACGGCATTTAAAACACAGATTATGAATCTGTAATTTGTAAATAAAAAGAAACGCATAAGTTTGATTGATTGTAGTTTCTATAAAGGAAATCAAGTTGTGATTAAGGAATTATCTTTTGCATTACTTCCAGCAATTTCAAAAGAATTTATGATACTTGTTCTCCACTTTCACAAAAAGATTTCCAATAAAGTTGACACATATGAATATTTAACAATATGTTTTCTAACAATTTTATATAAATAATTTGATTCTGACGACTTCAATTAAACATAAAAGGATACCATTTAGCAATTTTTGGTTATATTAAAATACACTATGTATACAGTATATTAATGATGTTAAAAAATATTAATGCTATTTTTTTTTTTTTTTTTACATTTGCTTAATGTTTCGCTTCTTCAAAATTATGAAACAGATAAATTTTCAGATATTTAATCGATGATGATTGAACAATTTAAATCATAATTTAAAAGTATTCTTTGTTTATCCGTATTTATTTAGAATATACTTTCCCTGTTATTCTTTCTTTTTTGAACAAATATTCTTTCAAGCATGATAAACCGACGTAAAACTGACAGAGTGTAAAATGTCCATGCTGGAATCGAACTCGGACCCTTGCTCTAGCATTGAACTGCGAGAATGATGCCCAACTTTACATCTCTAACTCACATATTGCAGCCTTACCCACATCTTAAATTATAAATTACCGATATATCATGTAAATTAGTTCAACTCTTTAACTTAGTTAATTAATAAAATTTGAAAGGTAGTATAAAAAGAAGTCGTCAGTTGAAGCATTTTTATTTCTTATGGCGACCTAGCATCCCTATTTTTCACAAATGTATATATATATATATTCAATGTATATATATATATATATATACAACTTTCAGAAATTTTTGAAGTTAAATAAAGATTAATAATATTAGTTGCGAAAAGATCAAAACCCTATAAGCTGTTTTTCGTAAATACATGTCGCAATAAATATTTCAAAACAAAAAATAATACAGGGGCAAAGTGGCTTATGAAGCTACTGCAGTAAGTAGTGAAAGGTATAAAGTTGGAATCGCACAGTACCGAAGAAAATTCCCGTTATTGAGATTTCCATATTTTCAGGCAAAATTGCATAGTTTTCCTATTTATGGGTCCATAAAAAGTTTCATTTTTTAATCGGTTCCGTTTTCATAGGTTTTACTGAATTTGGTTAGTAGTGTTTCCATACTTTTTGGTCATTTTTAATATTTGCTAATGCTGTCTTAATATTTGTTTTGAGCAATAACTAATGAAGCTTTTCATAATTTTCTTGAAATTACAATGAAACATAATTAAAGCAGAATATTTCTCTTTAGCAAATAGTGTTTATTATGTCTAAAAATGAATTAAAAATTTTATTGAATAATAAATAACCAACCAGATATAACAAAAACATACTGAATTCAATGCTTATTTATACCATTCATTAAATCTCATACACACATTACATTTAAATGTATAATAAATCTCTATTCAAACTTTTTCCATAAATACATTCAATTTCAAACCAAAAAATCTACTCTTTCCATGTTATCAAAGACTACAAAAATTATATTTAAAATTGTGCATGCAAATTAAGAACTAGCAGTATCAAATTGGAAGCTGTCTGAGAACACATATATTAGTCATATTATTTTCTATAAAAACCTTCTGAATCACCACAAATATCATGAACGCATCTGTTTTTTATACTTTTGAATGGGTCATTAATAATTGATAAAATAATTATTTGTTTATAAAGAAAAAAATAGCCTATGCTAGAAGAAATTTTCTGCCAACTTTTTAAGGGGAATCCATTTTAAATTTTCAAAAAAAATTGATTTTCTGTTTTTCATATTTTTTACAAATATGTGCGATTCTGAGTCGAACAAAATAAAACGCATGCAAGTATTCAAATTAGAACAGAATCAGTTTTTAATCGAATATATCTAATTTAACGCAAACTGTAGTTGATATTTAATTTTGTATGCATTTTCCCCAAATCTTATTCTTGTTACTTGTGTTCACTGTAAAGAACAAAGATATATTATATATATATATATATATATATATATATATATTTAAAGCTCATATCCACAATACTCACCTACTCTTTTATAATTTAAAGATGCGAATTTTTCTTTGTTTCATATAAAATGTGCTTTTAAACTTGGTACACCATAAAAAGCACATTCTAATAGCACATTCTAATAAAATTTGCATTGCTTAATTGGAAAAAAAACAGGAATGGAATTTGAAGGTATGATCATTTCATACATTTCTCCTCCCCCCCCCCCCACACACACACACAAAAAAAAAAGAGAAAAAAAAATCTGTGAACGATTTTTTTAGTGCACGCAAATAGCAAAAATACGATATTTAAGGAAAACACATGAAAAATTATAAGCAAAGTTACACTGTTACAATTTCAATACGTCTTGTTCTGTTTGATTGTGAATTGCATCAATTTTCAACAATTATTAAAAATGAATTAAAAGTATTATTTATTGAAGGTTTAATCTTCACGTGTTCGCATAAGTGACTAGGCTAAGTTACGAAAGACACTTGCTAGCTAATGTTAAGGGCCGCTTCTACTTCTTTTGGTCAAAATGACTGATTTTCTTTTTACAATTTGTTCATCTCTTATGATTGTAGATTGTTACCCTAAAGTGGTTATGGAATATACCAGTTCATTCCAATCTTTTTTTCTCGTTGAACGTAACGCTGCAGCAGCCAGGGAACTCCTTTCTACGTACAGCTCTACGCTCAAAGTTTATTGCGTCTCGAAATCATGTCGGAAAACTGTCGAAAATAACCATGTCAAAACTGAATCAAAACCATGTGTGTCAAACTGGGAAAACGACAACTTTTTGACCGATTTCCTACATTTTTAAAGAAAGGAAAAGTTTTCCAGCTCGCAAAAACTTAAGGCAGAATTCTTTTAGGTAGCTTTCAATACAAAAAAGTAAAAAGCTACCTATTGCAGCCGTTCGATGGAAAGCAGTTCCTGAAAATTTCGATATATTTTCACCGATCATGACCCCCAGACCCCAAAACCACCCTCCGTTCAAATGTTGATTTATATATATAGATATATCCATATATATATATATATATATATATATATATATATATATAGATAGATATATATATATCTGACCTATGTCATACGATAACGCTCGTATTTATAAATCAATTTTGATGAAACTAATTGTGTGTATTAAGCTCACCAATATCTTGACCGAGTTCGTTGGCCAGCTTGGTCTGCCATTTTGTTTCAAGATGGCGGCCACTTAAAAATTTAAAACTAAAATAAATATACAAAAAGTTAAAAATTCAAATTTATTTTTTAATTAAGTGTTAGGCCTTGATACGAGGATTCCAGAACATTTTTGGTTTACCTCTATCTTAAAAAATGGCTGAGATAGAGCAGTTTGAAATTCTAGGGTGGCTGACATTTTGAAACAAGACAGCACATTACAAAAATTTTCGTTGTTGTAATAATTTTCCCAATCATACGCATAAAACTATATATTCATATCCGTTATTGCCAAATTCTCGCCAAACTTGGCGATATTTGGCGAACTATCGCCAAATTTGGCGACCAAAATAAGTCTTCATAAATGAAGCCAATTTGGCTATTGCTCAATAATGTGGCGAATTTCTCATTCAAATTCAGTATTAACGAAACTTTTGTAAACGTTTTCTTTGCATTTTAACTTGCTGTTTTCGTGTAACAATAGCTAAAATTTTAAAACGAAGATATAGGAAAGCTACCTTTTCCTCCCGGTACAGGCCGGAAGGACTTTTTTGTTGTTCAAATGACTGTCTTTTTTCAACTTTTAAAACTAAATGTTGATATAAGCTCCACATAATTAATTTCTCTTTCATAATTTGGCAACGAAATCAGTTTCAAATGCTTGCGATAGGAGAAAAACGGTCGCCTGTTGGAAGTTTACCACCAGCTACCTTCAGGTTCTCCGCGTCGCACAAAGCGTATTTTACACACATAAATTTAAATATATAAGTGAAATAAAAAAAATATAATACAAAATGTTCTAAGCTGATATCTCGTAAAGAAATCGTAAATATCACGTGAATTTTAGGCCAAAGAAATAGAACCTTCACTTGCTTAAACCAATGGCAAAGTTCTTTACAAATTTTATGTTTGCATTACACTAATTTAATTTTTCTTTTGCATTAGATGTTCTCAGTGGATGTGTAAGTGGGATGTTCTTAGTTCTTAAATGTTCTTAGGATAAAAACTGCCGGGAAAATCAAAGTAGTAAAAATATACACTGCTAAACATTGATCAGATATCCTATGAAAAAAAATCATTTAAAAATTCAACGATCTGCATACATTAAATGTCAAAATTCCACTTTAGAATTTATACAAATGTCACCTCTGAGGCAAAAACAAATTTATATTCATTTAAACAGGCCATCACAGTATTATATCTTAATGTTCTTAATATCCTAATAATATTATAAATGCGATTGTGTGTGTAAATGTTTGGCTGAAGTAAACGTGGAAACGAAGGATTTATTGGATCTGTATCTTTGCGAATAGATGAATTATAACTCAGAAATGAACCTAGGGTAGGTGTTGTTTGTTATTTTCAAATATTTTTTTTGAAAATTCAAAATTTCATTATGTAAATAGAGAAGTAATGGATATTTTTCCTGTAAAATTTAACTAACCATTTTACGTAGCTAACCATTATCGTTGCCAATAATTACAGACCTGGAATAACAACTTTCCCTCAACAATTAATTTTCAAATGAAAAATTTCCAGATAAAAAATGAAAATGGCAACAAATAATAAGAATTACAAATAAGATTAATTGACGTGATATAAGAAATAAAACATGTTTTCTCAAGTACTATTTAATAATAATACAAGGTGTATGAATTTGATTAAGTACGGGAAACAGATTTAAAATAAAGCGGATATGCTTTAATTTTAAAATAAAATTATCTTCTTTTTTTTTTTTTTTGCCGCTTTCATTTTCTTTTTCTTTTGTATTTCACATGAAATGAGTGTATTTTAAATGTATGTAATATATCTACTTTAAATGTATGTGTTTAAAATTAAAGTTCTGTATTTTAAATGAAATGAGTGAATGGTTTGCATTTTAAATTAAATTAATCTAAAACGAAAGATGTTGATGGAACAGTACTTGGCGGTTAATCGTCTGTGCACGGCTAATATAAAATCTTATTTTAAATTTATATTTTTTTAAAGTTGAAAAAAAAGCTTGAAAAGAAAAGGGGTAGTAAATGTCAATAATATGCAAAATTATCCACGTCAAAAATGACGTCAATGTTACCTGTAAATTGTGATTTGCATTCTTAAAAACTAAAGATTTAACTCGATTGTTTGAAAAAAGCTATTTTTGATTAATGTTAATAAAGTTACATTTTTGTTCACAAAATCTAAAGATTTAATATGATTACATCAAAGTAACACTATTTTTCTTCTCCCATTATTCAAATTAAGGCTGAAGAGCTTGAAGTAATATTATTACAATCGGAGATACGTTTGTAAATTATGGTTAGGGAACTGGATTTTAAGTACACAGTTCTTTTAGTTTTAAAGTAATAGAAAGTTTGTTGTTTTTTTTTAAATAGCTTTTTTTAATGTTCTTTTTTATAATAGATTTTTGTGAAGTTTAGTAGGATGAAAAAATGACATAACTTTAAATGAAATGCTTAAGTAAATTTGCAATATTTTTAAAAATTGAAAAAACAAAACAATGTTATCAAAACAAAAAATCAAATTGATCTAAAAATTCGCGTAATGCACCAGCAAAGAAGAACTCAGAAAGTAATGGAACTTTTCTTCAAGGCGAATTGAGTAGACTTAAACAAGCCGATCGTGCCAATTTCTAATATTATAAATGCGAAAGTGCGTTGTATATAGTAGATATTTTTTCATATATATGTAGAAAATAGCCGAGAATAGGAAAGTTAGGCTCTGTAATCGCGTCCATAGTCAATTTGCTTTTTTTAGCGGGCGAGGTTTTGTGCAAAAGTAAATACATTTTTGTAACCAGGTTTGTTTTTTGCATGGTAAACACTTTTTTGTTTTTGATATGATCATTTCCTCGCTCACCAATGACTCCTATTTTCATTGGCTGTTTCATTTTTGCAATTTATACTATTTGGCACAAAATTTTACTTTTTTAAGACCGAGTTATGTCGTGGCCCCTATAACAAGGAAATACCGTATTGTGTCCTATAAAATGGGATAAAAAGTTGATTAATTACATATGTTTTTAATTATCGGGTGAAATGTGTTTCTTAATTACTTCATTTATTTTTCTTTTAATGTTACGTAAACGATGTCACGGGTAACAGCTAGTTTAAAATAAAAACAACTGGTCAACAAATGATTATAAGGGGTTAAAAGATTAAAGAAAATGCGAAAAAATTTTCTTTAGTTAAAATACACAAGAAGATTAATTCGCATAATTAATATTGAAATTCGATTTTTTTTCTAATGTTAATTACATTTACAAGGCACTGATTTCATGTTGTTTATATATTTAATTATAATATTTCTCATAACAATGTTTTAATAAATATATGTAAATATATTTAAGTAATAAATAAATGTATATTATATAACGCGCAAACTACAAAAATCAGCCAACAGGCTTAACATACTTGACAGGATTCAGTAAAAAAAGTTTTTTCATATTTTTAAGACATTTTAATTAAATCTAGTTTTTATTATATGTTATTTAATCCAATAAAATCCCTCTTTTGATATTTTTAAGGAAAATATTACATTAAATATTTATGCACAGTTAACTAAAGATTAAAACATATTTTAAAGAATGAAATATTTAAATAGAAAAAAATCTCTTAAAACCTCTTTTTAAGGCTACAAGAGATTATATATATATATATATATATATATATATATATATATATATATATATATATATATATATATATATATATATATTTATGTAGCATAAACTCAGATTTAATATAGTTTTATAGTGAAGGGAGCAATATAATTTTCATGTCTGAATGTTTAGCAAAATAACAGGACATTTTATGGATAGTTTAAAGATTATCAAATGGTATATATTTTCTATTTCATCCTTACTAAATAAAGATTAAAACGTGCTAACTATACTGTATCACAAATGGTTGCTTCCAAAAGCTTAAATGTATAGATTTCATTTTTTTCGAAGTGCTGCATTGAAGAGGAATAGTAAAAAGGTATTTTACAACAAACTGAACACCTTGTTACAGAAAATATTTGTAAATTATGGTTTCATATGCGTGTATCTAAAAAAAGATTTTTTTTTTTATTTATGTTTGTTTATTGGATAGTATCTTTTATTTAAATATGAAAACAGATGAATTAAAAAATATACATTATTTAAAAATACACTGCAATATACATTACACATCGGCATTTTGTACAAATCTCAGGTTAGTGTCTGCTAATTTATAGTTCTTTAATTAAATGCATTATTCTAAAACTTATTATTTTTTGTCTGTATTATAAATAATTTATAAAATTGACTCAATTTTTCAGTCGTATTCCCATGAAATAGAGAAATGTCAAACATATAGGGCAAATATTGGATTAGAGATTCAATGCGTAAAAGTGCAGTTACGTATTGACAAAATCACCAAGCTACAATTGTTTTATCATGTTTTTGGAAAATATTGTATTAGTTATGTTACTTACGTTTAGTAAAATAAATTTTGAGAAACATTTCAAAGATGCAATTTTGCATCAACAAAATAATTTTTTTACTACAGAAAATCTTAGAAATATGGTTATATACGTGTATATAAAGAACGAAAAGCTGTTTTTATTGAGTAGTACCTATTATAAAAATGAAAATATGTACATTAAGAATTTTTTTCACTATTTAGAAATATACTGAAAAAAATACTCTGTTGAACCACATATGGCTGAAAGATAAGGCTGGTTACAGTGTGAATTGCTTTTACAAAAAATACAGAGAAATTTTTTAAACGTAAATGAAATTTCATATAAGTTACGGAAATCGTATAAACAAAATTAACAAAATTTTAAAAAATCTACTGTCGTTTTACTTATTATTAGATAAAAATATGTGATTTAAGATTAACGAAATTCAAATGATAGTTTAATGTTATCATAATTGCAATGCAAATTCGCACCTAGTTATTAAAAATAATAATAAAAATAAATAAAATTTCTTAAAATTGGAGGGTGTTAGAAGAGATTTAAGAAATCTTTCTGTTTTAGGGCTATTAAAATTATACAAAACACTTAATGTATATTAAATAACATAGTTCGTTAAAATTTGTTATGCAATGTTATTAGACATTCGTATTTTACACAAAACGTATGTATTTTGTTTGCTAATTTTATGGCAGTATCTGGCTACTTATTTAGGAGGGTAGCCTAGTTTGTGAACGTGATGGTCTGACATCTAGCACTTGTGTGTGAAAGTTCAATCTATCTTTCGCTTCTCTGATTCTCCTAGGTGTCATTGGGCCTTCCACAAGCTCAGATTCATGGTTATTTTAGTGCGTTTAGTTGCTAGTTAGCCTACTGTGGTCTGCTGACAAGAATAAATACGAGTCTGAGAGTTTGAACGAGCGAATTCTTTCATTGTCCCGCTTCTCAAGGTAACTGAGACCAGTGTTTTAGCATTTCAGAGTTTGGAGTAAGAATTTTGTTTCGTACTGTCAGCAAATTGACGTTTAGAGCAATCTGAGGTGGATTCAAAGCCTTCAGCTGAGGGGGTTCAACTGTGGTGAGGTGTTAAAAATTACATATTTCAATAACCTCTTTGTTTTCTAGGTCCCCATATGGGGACCTTTGTTTTTTTCTTTATAAAAATTAAAATGTCTTTTTTTTACATTCTCTCTTCACTTCTTAATAGTTGAATGTTTTTTGCGTTCGCATTAAAAAATTTTCATTTTCATCTGAGTTTGCAAAATACCTTCAAGACAGTGTGACTAAGAAAGTGAGGAATTTTTATATGTATTTAACTTAAATCTTTTTTCATTAAAATTTTTGAGGATTTGTAGATTATTTACTTGTTTAAAGCTCTTTAATTGTGCAATTTAGGTAATGGTTATTAAATTAATGTTATAAAAGGATTTTTAACATTAGATCCATATTTTTTAACCTAAATTACTAGGTGCCTAAAGGATCAATTTCGGAAAAGATATTTTTTCTGTCATTTACGATATCATATTGTTTGGGAAAAGCCAATGAATAAATATTTGTATTATTATTTTAGCTTCCGAACTGAAGAGGATAAAGGGATTTTCGGATTCTACGGGATTCCAGTTAGTAGAGACATTTAATTTAGTTTTGAAATGTTTTCAGCAATATAGATTCTTTAACGTAGAAGTCGTCTTGGGTACAATACTTGAGCAGCCATTTTCCTTAAAATCTAGGTCTAAATTAGTACATTTTTATTTCGTTATTTTGAGAGCTAGTTGAATCGGAATTGAGCTCCCTTGTTATATTTCACCCGCTCCTCTGCAAACCTGCTTCATTTATTGGTCTCAAGTAAACTTGTTGTTTTATATTAGAATTCAATCTCATGTTGACTTTCTTACGTCAGGGTGTCGAGGGAAATCCGGCACAATTTTGAGTTCGATATGTAAATGTTTGCTTCTTATCTTTTTGAAGGACGGTAGCATATTATTTATAGCACTTAATTATAATTCCCAAATGTCGAAATTGCACCGGAATTTTTAAAAGAAATTCTATAATGTATGAGAAGTATATATTTTTTTTTTTCAAATCATTGTTTTCGTAAATTATAGAGGCAGGTAATAATTTTAATATTTTAGTAACAGAAATACTTTGTCCCTGAAATGGTTAAAATTATTATACTATTGTCTGTATTATAAACGATTTAGAAAACGGAGCCAAAATATCGATTGAAATTACATAAAATATAAAAGACGTAAACATATCAGACCAACATTTTCTTAGAGGTTGAAAGTTGAATAGTACTCCTATTATTTTTTATAAATGCATAATTATCATATTTTGCATGTTTTCTAGAAAACAGTGCATTAATTAAAGTATTTACGCGCCTAGTGAATGGGAGAATATTATGTTAATGTACGATAGTTTAAAAGAAAAAAAAAGAAAATTTTATGGATAGTTGAGAGCTTATCTAATGGTATATATTTTCTATTTTACTATTTCTAATTAACAATTGAACCCTTCTAGTACATTATTTCCCAATCTGTAAAATTGTTTCCGGAAGCTGAATTTTTTATTTTTCCTTTCGAAATGATTTTTTGAAGAATAATATAAAATGGGCATTTTGTTAAAATAATGATGACTTTGTTACAGACAATTATTGAAAAATATGTTTATATATGACTGTATGTAAAAAATCAAAAATATAGGCTTCCAAATATTTCTTTTTCAATACAACCTTTGAAGTAAAAATGAAAATATATAAATTAAAGAAATATTTACACCCATTGAAAACACACTTCGATACACTTCTTTTCTTTCAATTGCTAAAAATTCTAAAATAAAAACATTAAATCCAAAGAAAAAAATAATAATGGCGTATTTACATGTTTCGGCTCCATCGAAGTCATTATCAAAACAAATTAGAATATTCTATAGTTGCACGATCTATATGGCATACTAATATAGTAATTCTGCAATCCGAGTGCTTTAAGACGTGTATTTCATATACTCCTGCATATTTCTCAAAATTAATTGGGTTAATTATAGTGCAATTAATAGTATTTAATGTCGGAAGGGCTTTGGCAATTAAGCAGATATTGAAACTTATTAACATACTATATTTCAATATATATATATAAGTTATATATTTTCACATCAATATAATTTTGTGATTGGTATTTTACCCAAGTTGTAAAAATATTTTTATAAATTCGAGTTTGATATTTAAAGTTATGCTTCTTAAACTTTTAATTTTTGACCGTTTTATAATCAATTTATGAAATGAATCAGAATGTCAATTGATGTTCATGAAATTTAAATTTCTTTAAAGTATAGGGTAGATATTTCGTTAGAAGGGGTTGAATGTAGAATCGTCCAATAACTATTTTACAAAACCACGTCGCTTTAGCCGTTTTAGAAAGTTTCTGAAAATAATACATTAATTAAATTATTTACAAATATTGAAAGAAATACTGACAAATGCTTTAAAAAGGAAATATTCAAAAAACGAAAAGGCTTTCTATTATAACGCTTTTCAAGGAAAAAATATATATTTCTTAATTCATGTAATTTTTACTCAAGTTCGATACATTTTCTTGCGAGTGATATAATATTGGTGTACGAAAACTTACAAGAAACTGGGAAAAACTTCTATGGTTATTTTAGAGCTTATCGGATTGAGGATTTTCTTTCTATGTCACAATTTTTAAGTAGCGATTTATTCTGTCGAACTACATTACATCACAAGTCCGTATAATTGATTCCGTATGAAGCGGATATATTACTTTGATACCTCAAGTTGTGGTAAAGCAAGTACGGGTTGGAACATCCCGACTTAAGGCATAGGGCCTGGTTTTCCCTCCTGGGATTCCAGCTCCGAAGCTTTTGGGGGACGCCGGCCCGTCTCCAAGTGTCTCGCGGTGACTCCCCGTGGTTTCACGCCCTGTCGCAACGACCTACGTCGTCTCACGCGGGTTCAAGGTCACAGTGTCCGCAGTTGGGGAGCGGCTCTCTGACCGGCCGAAGCGCCGTAGCGAGCCAAAGCTGCTGGCGCAATAAAAGTCTTTCAGGACGTGGGTTCGGAGGTCGATTGTGCACGGTGCGCCCCTTCAGGGGCACCTGCGGCGCATGTTACTTTTACCCTTTATATCACTTGGATAGAATATTTATTATAAAGTATAGTTATATGTGTGTACATCTGAATGAATAAAAAACGCAAATTATAGATTTTATTGACTAACTTTCTATGTAAAAATGAAAATAAGTGGATCAACAAAAAATACACTATTTAAAAATATATTGTAATATTTATTATAAATCGTTATTTTACAAAAGGTTTATGTAGTTTTTTTCCAATTTTTGAGTTCGATATGAGTTTGAAATGTTTAAGCATGTTTTTTATGCTTCTTTAACTTTTTAATTACTCTATTTACATTTAAAATAGGTGGATTAAACTGCGTGCCGTTACATTAAAATAAATTCTCAACGTAAAAATAACGCACAAAAAAAAATATGTAAAATCGCAAACGGCTGTTTCTGAGCCCCTAAAGCTCCATCATCAGTGCCAAATTTAAAAGATTGAAAACTGTACCAAAAGTTTAAGCCATGTAGGAATGCTTGCGTCTCCGCATGGCGACCAAGATCAAGAAGGTCGCATTATCTTGTTCGCGTGCGGAGACACAAGCATACCTACACACTTTACATTTTCACATTAAAGAAGTTTATATCGGTAATTTATTTTAAAAACTGACTCTCGTAACTATCTCAAACATGAGAAGGCGCTTTAATTTTACTGTTTTATAGAACCTGGCGAAAGTATACACTTGAAATTTGTATGAGAAACTGCGAGAAAGAAAAAAAAAATATTCAAGAATAATTTTTATTTAAATATCTAGTTTTTATTTTTTAGCTACATTTCTTCGTATTTTTATATTTTTCGTATTGTATTTTTAAAAATAACAATAAAAAAGAGTCTTTATCACAATGTCCTTTAAATATAATTTTTTGTAAAATCACATTTGCTGTAAGATGTATATATTTTAATCAGATTCATTATGATGTACATGACACTTGGATTATTTATCAAATTGTTACTGCAGTAGGTATTTTTAGTACTGAATAGTAATTAGAGTGATTAACATTAAAATAGTTTATTTCATTAAAAATTTGAACAAGTGCTGTACTAGATCTCAAAATCCATTATTTCAATTTCTTCATGTAATAATTTTTTGACCTAATTGATTCACTTCAGTTTTGTAATTACCTTCATGTATCACGCATACATTCTCTAATTATTAAACAAATACAATGTCAAGTATGCCATTATATCTTTTAAACATTAAAACTAATTTTTTATTTCTGTAATAATGCTAGATATACAACGTAGTTTTTACTCATTACAGTAATATAATATTCAACACATTTACTGTAATTATTATCCCTAGAAATTTTTTCTTCGTTTCTATTCTTCTAATTTCTATTTTTAGACTTGTCAGAATTTTTTTGTATCCTTTTAATAAAAAAAGGTTCTATTTGTGTGTTTTCTTTTCCTTCTCTTCTAGGTAAGCACGGAGCTTGATTAAATAGAGTTTGATATTTTTTTTAATGCTTAAAGGTTGTTTAAAAAAATTGTTTTAAAAAAATAAGAAAAAATAGCTTGAAAGCAGGTACTACAAAATTTTATAAAAATTCGTCAAGAGTCCTTTTAAAATATTTGTTTTGTTATATTTATTGTGAGATTTCCATTTTTTAATATAATGTACATACATACACATTAGCTATTAATGTTCACTTCTATGGAAATTATAATTAAAAAAAACTCTGCAAAGTATTACTGATATTACCGTGATATTCGAATAAGAAATGTAATAGATAAGTGGTTGCAATAGTAGTTTTTTTTATTGGTAATACAATGAAAATTTCTGATAATGATAATCTAAGATTTCTAATAGAAGAAAAAGATATTTTCGACATAATAATATTTTTTGAGTAAGATATGAGTATGCATGAAATAGTGTACACTAATTTAATTTTTTCGCAGAGATTTCGTTTATTTTTTTTAAGTAATAAAAGGGAAAGTTGCGAACAAAAACATGTATAAGTGAACTTCTCAAATTCGGCTATGAAATATCACATAACACTGAGCCTATTTTGCCATGTCTCTCATGAATCCTATGTTCCATGTATTTGCGCTTCTAATGGTAGTACAATTTTTTCTTTTATGAAGAGTAATTACAGAACATTCAAAAAGGCTACATTAATTTAAATTAGTTATTTAACTTGCTACTATTTTTATTTTCTGAAACATTTAAAGTATTATTAAAATTATACTTTTCAAATAATGTTTATGAAATCTGACATAATAGGAATATATATATATATATATATATATATATATATATATGCGTGTGTGTGTGATCATAAGTATTATATGAAAGTTCTGAGTGAGATTTGTTGAAAGCTAAACTTCCTGCCTTCCAAATTTTATTAGCAAAATGTTACAGTAAATAAACGGAAAGTATTAATTTTAATTTCCCTTTTTTGGTGAAGTAAAAATAGTTTTTAAACATGATAAACTAAGTTATTTGGAAATAGTTATAATTTATACTGTTTGTAAAGGGGAGTGTAAAAGGGATTATACAATACTTTTTTCAAAAACTGTACCTCAGAATCATGCTGACGTATATGAATTGTGCTGAATAAGTGCATATGAATTTTGATCGAGTTCAAATTTATATGTTATATATCAAATCATAGCCGTTATGCTCTAGAAAACGGAACGACTATTTCATTTTAAACTAGTTTATAGCGAAATTCCATTAAACTTTTTCTTAAATATCTAAAAACTGCATTCTATATCCATTGTTTCTGCAAGAAATATAAATGCATTTCTTACAAGTAATAAACAATCGAGCTACAACTCGTAATAAATATATATATTTATAAACAGTTTCTATATCTTGCTAAATGCATACCAGATGTAAAATAGATTATATGTTGAATATCCTTATGAGAACAACAATGGATTCCGAAATAAGAGCGTCTGGTTTGCAAAACTAGAAGCATCGTGGATTTGTTGATTAGATTAACTTCTTTAAAGGGTTTCAAAAAACTTTCAGGAAACTGTTCATAAATATTTAAATCCTTTTTATTCTATAAAAGAAACATTACATTAGTTTGTTCTCTATATCTACGGTTCACTGTATGTTAAAAAAAACTAGCATTGTTTTGAGTAGAAGAAAAATGTTTTTCTATTTATTACCTTAAATAACACACAATGATTACATGCACAAAATGAATTGAAAAATTTAAAAATTTTGTTTTCAGGAACATCTTGTTTCAACATTTTATTAATTGGGATTTGTTCAAATTTTTCAAAACATACAATTTAAGATTTTTTTAAATTATATCTTTTAACATTTCAACAACAAAACTGAATTAATTTATTCTAACGCGTAACATCTAAACATAACAACACAGTTTATTACGGATTGTGAAATGATATAACTTTCGACGCTTGCATTTTTGTCATATACACTACTGGCCATTAAAAATGCTACACCATGAAGGAATGCAAATAACACAATGATATTTATTGGACAAATACATTATAACGGGAAGGACAATAGATTACATTTTCAGAAAATTTGGAGGTATAGATCCTGAGAAAACACTACTCAAAGCAGCAACCTCTGGCCGCAATAACAGCAATTATCTGTATATCCATGGAGTCGAACAGAGATTGGATGTCATGTACGGGTACAACACTCCATGCAGCTTCAACACTATGCCACAGTTCATCAACCGTAGTAACGGGCGAGTGGTGGCGGGCAGAGTCGCTCAGACGCCATTGACAGGACATTTTCAATTGGTGAGAAATCAGGATAACGTTCCGGCCAGGGCAACAGTCGAACATGTTCTGTATCAAGGAAGGTCAGGATAGTACGAGCAACATGCGGTCGTGCATTGTCCTGCTAAATTTTAGAGTTACGGAGGCATCGAAGATAAGGCAGAACCACGGGCCGTAACACATCAGAAATGTAACGGCTGCTGTTGAAATTACCGGCAACGCGAACAAAAGGTTACCGAGACATGTATCCAATGGCACTTCATACCGTCACTCCAAGTGATATGACAGTATGCCGATTCGAATGCAAACTGGCAATGCGCGTTTTCCACGATGCCGCCAAATATGGATGCCATCATGATGCTGTATATGAAGCAGGGATGGCTACTCACGTCGTCTTTGATGAAGCCAGGTTCTGTATAAAGCATCATGATGCTATCATCCATGTTTGGTAGCATCGTGGAAAACGCACATTGCCAGCTTGCATTCGAATCGTCATACTGTCATATCACTTGGAGTGGCGGTATGAAGTGTCATTGGATACACGTCTCGGTAACCTCTTGTTTGCATTGCTGGCAATTTCAACAGCAGCCGTTACGTTTCTGATGTGTTACGGCCCGTGGTTCTGCCTTATCTTCGATGCCTCCGCAACTCTACGTTTTAGCAGGACAATGCACGAACGCATGTTGCTCGTACTATCCTGACATCCCTTGATACAGAACATGTTCGACTTTTGCCCTGGCCGACACGTTCTCATGATTTTTCACCTATTGAAAATGTCCTGTCAATGGCTTCTGAGCGACTGTCTCGCCACCACACGCCCGTCACTACGGTTGATGAACTGTGGCATACTGTTGAAGCTACATGGACTGATGTACCCGTACATGACATCCAATCTCTGTTCAACTCCATGGCTAAGCAGATAAATGCTGTTATTGCGGCAAGAGGTGGCTGCTTTAGGTAGTGTTTTCTCGGGATCTATACCTCCAAATTTTCTGAAAATGTTATCACTTGTCCTTCCCATTATAATGCATTTGTCCAATAAATATCATTCTGTTATTTGCATTCCTTCATGGTGTAGCATTTTTAATTTCCAGTAGTGTATATACATATGAATATCACTTCAACATCTTTAACTAAAATTCGTCTGCAGATATTGAATGTAATAAATAAAAATGTCGTCAAAGTAAATTATTATGCGTAGGCGTGCTGTGCAACTCTGTACAGGAGTATAAAATAAAAAGATCACATCGTGTGATGTGTTTTTTTAATGAAGGTTTGCAAATAAGAAAATTGTTTATGCAAAAAATTTCAATGCAACAGTTGCAAGAAATCCAGGTAGTGGGTGAACAATTTACTTTTATTTTATCATTTTCACAACACTATTTTTGCAAATTTTCCCCAGTAAATTTGAAAGAAAAAAGTTTTTAAAGATATCTTTATAGATAACAATTTATTTTTATTATTTTTAATTTCTATTTTTTCTGAAAAAATTATTTTTGAAGTATCTTTTATATGTTTGTTCCACTTATCATGCTACACTGAGTTTAAATTACTTATATATAATATATATTTTTACTTTCTTCTATCTTTACAAGAAGAAAGTATTGGATTCATGAAAATTTTCGACTTCCGGTTTTCGACGGATTTATACGTTTTAGAAGGTCCTGAACACGATTTGACTATCTTTAGAAAATGTCTGTCTGTGACTCTGTCTGTCTGTCTGTCTGTCTGTCTGTATGTATGTGACAAAAATTTTGTGGGCGCTCTACCTCAAGAACTAATGCTAGGAATTTAATAAAACTTTAGATTCAGTTAGTCCCTGATATAAATTGGTGCTTATCAGGTTTTGGTAAAAATCGCCCGGCAGGTGGCACTGCTATGCAGCATTTTTCACGATTTCCGCAATAGCTCTATCTCAAGAACTAATGCTCGGAATTTAATAAAACTTTAAATTCAGTTAGTACCTGATATAAATTGGTGCTGATTAGTTTTTGGTAAAAATTTCCCGGCAGGTGGCGCTGCTATGCAGCATTTTTCACGATTTCCGCAATAGCTCTATCTCAAGAACTAATGCTCGGAATTTAATAAAACTTTAGATTCAGTTAGTCCCTGATATAAATTGGTGCTTATCAGGTTTTGGTAAAAATTGCCCGGCAGGTGGCGCTGCTAAGCAGCATTTTTCGCGATTTCCGCAATAGCTCTATCTCAAGAACTAATGTTAGGAATTTAATAAAACTTTAGATTCAGTTAGTCCCTGATATAAATTGGTGCTGATTAGTTTTTGGTAAAAATCGCCCGGCAGGTGGCGCTGCTATGCAGAATATTTCGCGATTTCCGCAATAGCTCTATCTCAAGAACTAATACTCGGAATTAAATAAAACTTTATATTCAGTTAGTCTCTTATATAAATTGGTGCTGATTAGTTTTTGGTAAAAATCACCCAGCAGGTTGCGTTGCTATGCAGCATTTTGAAGGATTTACACGATTTTAGCGATATACATATCTCAAGAAATAATGCACGGAATTTAATAAAACTTGAGCTTCAGTTAGATATTGATATAAATTGGTGCTGATTCATTTTTAGTATATGCGAAACCTGTGTGAGATAGAAGAAAGTTTTGGGATTGACACATCCGACTAGTTTTAATTGTAGTTATTTGTAAGTGAGAGTCTCATTTTTAATTTTTCTTTAATCCATGTTTTTCTTAACTGATAATTGTATTTATTAACCTGTCACATTTAAATCTTTTGATTTGAATTAAATAGTCGTATTGTTAATTAATGTTATTAAAGAAAAATGAAAATTTGCATTTAATATAAGACTAAAGCTTCTGCAATAAGCATGCATATTGCTGCTACCTGTTCTTATTTAAATGTGGCATTTTTGGATAAAGTCTCACTATTAAAATTAATATAAGATTCTTATTAACAGTACTATTTTTCAACTACACACACGTTTGTGATAAACCCATACTAATAAGTGCTAATAATTATTTTTTCACACTTGTCTGTCAGTTTTAATCATCCATAATTACGCATTTTTCAGTTTACTTAAAATACCGAGTAGTTTTAGTTAAGTTTGCTTTTCAGCGTAAATGTCTATGAAAGGATAGAAGACTTTTTTTTAAATTTTACACAATGTGTTATTTCGTTTCGTTTTCTTCTCTTACATCCGGATTTATTCCTGGTATATTTTTACAAGAGATAAATCAAATATGTTGTTATCTGAAATCAATCCCAGAGCATTGGTCACTTTGCTGACTGCCACTATTGCAAAATGAGAAATTTGGTGGTAAAATCTACTGCAAATATTGTAAAATACTGCAAGATAATTATTTGTAAATAGTGATATCCCAAATAGTGACAGGCAGCTTACAACAATCTGTACGTACTCATGTGTTTTTAATCCTTTAATGATAAGAGAGATAAATAAAATAAAACTAACTCACAGTTTTCAAATTTTGGATATTTATATGAAATATAGTATTTTTAATTAAACTATCACGTTTTCGTCTTAACTTACATTCTTATTCAAATTAAAGTATTTAAAGAAGGTTTTTGTATGTTGCTTCTGCAATCATATGCGTGCACACTTCTTGTTAATACAGAAAACACCTGCATATACTATGTGCATTTTTAAATGGAATGTATAATATTGGATATAAACCAATAGTGTAAAGTATTAAATTAAAAAATATTCTCGAATAACATTAAAAGCAAGAAAAAGAAGAAAAATGAAAAGACTTTTTTAGTATTATGTTATAATGAGTGTAATTATACTTCATACGTTATATGTCAATGTGATAACTGCCTGTGCATATGTGTTTTCTCTCTGTACGTTTTATTTTTATTTTATCTATTTCCTCTTTTTAATGACGTAATAAAATATATTCTGCCCGGAAAGACCAGAATTGGATCTTACTCTCAAAATATAAATGCTACAGAATGGGATACTTTGACATGGTCAAAGTAAATTACTTTCAGAACGAGACCTCTTCCCGTCGAAAAATACATTCTCACGAGAAAAGGAATGCAGATCAAGCCACCACTCCCTGCGCATTTTTAAACAGGTAAAAAAAAAGGTTATAGAGGTCAAGAGATCACCCAATCACGAAAGACGAAAAAGAGAAAAATTTGCCTAGCTACTCCCCCCCCCACACACACACACATAAAAGGAGCTCTGTGATCTTCAAGAAAAGAGGTTACTTATTCTCATATATCTGTCCAGAAGATGAGAGCCTCTTCACTGCTCCCCAACCTCTGAATGATACCCGTTTTAACCGTCGGAAGAATACCCTGAGAGCCACAAGTGCCCGCATCTTAACTGGTGTCCGCTGGCTGGCCGCTAAAGGAGTCCCTCCGTTGAAGACATATGCCTGAGATACAGTGCGCCCTTGTCAATTGCGGAAAAATTCCCTGAGAACCCCAAGTGCCTGAATTATAACTGGTGTCCACTGGTTGGCCTCAAAAGGAGACCTATCATTGAAGTTACATGCCTGAGGTACGGTGCGCCCTGCCAATTCCTGAAAAGTACTCTGCAAAGACCTCCATTACTGGAAAGCTTCTGATTTTCTAAGACTTAGAGAACTCTTCAACGGATAGGATCTTACTGAAGTATCATCAAAGAGTAAGAATCCTCTTATTATTGTTAGTCTTTTTCCTGGCATATATTTTAGTTAATGATTAATTTATATCATTAAGAATTTATAATTTTTTTTTACACATGTGCTGTGACTACTTTACTGTATTATAAGAATTCATCTGCTAGATATTTTTATCCACTAAGTCAAAAATTATTCCTTAATAATAATGATAAAAAAATAGAAATAAATGAATAAAATTTTGTTTTCTAAATATATTTTGTATTTCTTCCATTTTCTTCCCTTACAATTATTTAACATTTTTATCTTTCAGATAGCCTTTTCTATTTAAGGATTGCTTCATATGTTAGGTCAATTATTACAGAAATGCTAAAATTAATAGTTTACTTTTACTCTCCAAATAATATAATTTAATTCACACCTTTTGAGTTCAGCGTAACGAACCTCCTTGCCTTCATGTTACAGCGCCTCACAACGCCACTGAGAAAGTAAGACGTAAGTACTACTACTGCCCCTCCCTTCTCCTTCCCATCTTTCCCTTAAAGGTTGCGCCCATCATTTTCGGCACAACATATAATAAACAAATCAGCATAAAAATTTCATTAAAACATAGATTTAAATACGTAAGTGATAAATGTACAACACAAAAAGGCTTATAAAACCTTTTTAATATAATGATCGACATGTTTCAAATGCACAAACGGAGAGATTATCAAGATCTAAACGATAAATAATCTATTCTCGCAAAATTTTTGAAAATAAACTTGGAAAAACATAAAATTTGAGATCATATGTGTAATGAAAGCAAGTGCTTAAAAGTACTCAACTGTAAACGTGAAAATTATTTTTTCCTTATTTTTTTAAATTGAACAAGACCTCGTGCCAGATTTTAGGTAATTCAAAAGAGTCTGATTCATTGAATATGTTCTCGTTAGGCATATACATTTCTGTTTATTCACGGATAAAAAGATGTGAATTAAAGCCTTGGGGGACAAATTATTTTATTATTCTTAAAATAAATTTTTAATGTCTCGGTCCTATGTAATCTTACCAAAGATGCAGTTCTTCTGTTATATTTGATATCTGCATTATGCTCTTTTAATCTTCTTTTAAACTTTCTAGTTGTCATTTCTGTATAATACGCTGGCCTCCAAAAGTTAAGGTACAACCAGTTTTTCTACGCTCACTATTAAAAGAATGGTGATAAAGGTAAAAAATATGGTATATATGAATGATCATAAGTAACTCCAATAAAATCATATGAAAAATTATGCCCATCACAATTATTTTAATGTATTGAATACTTATATGTTTGTCAGCAGAAACTGCGAATACCCCACTTTGGGAATTTGTGTGGATTTTTTTTATGGTTCAGGATCTTGGTACTAATATAGTGTTGTCCATGTCTAGCAGATGTCGTTTACTTTAATCGTTCAAATAGAGGGCTATCTGATGGATGTAAATGGGGTTTTCACAAGCTAGTGCTCCTACACGTCTTAATGTGTCTCGTAGTGTGGTCCAAAGGCTCTGAGATCAATTTGAATCCAAAAATTCCTTATAATACATACATTATAATACATAAAACTTGTTCCAGACATGGGTTACAACCCCTGTAAAAGATAGCTTTCTAGCTCTTTTGGCCCCGAAGGAGGATCATCACTACTGTGGCTCAGCTCATTTCAGATCTTCGTAAAGCAACAGAGATGACAATACCTACGATTATGATGTATAGACAGCTTCACAATTAAGGACTCTACGCAAGACGACCCGTTGTGTATGGCCCTATTTATCGACAATACAAAAGTGCCCGTTTATGTTGGCCAAGAGAGCACGTTACATGGCATACACAACAATGGGCTTCCGTACTGTTCACATTTGAGTCCCGGTTTGCTTTTTGATTTAGTTCGTGTGCTGATCTGGAGAGAACAAGGCATCATATTCAACCTATGTAACATTGTTGAAAGACACAGTTATAGAGTAGGGGGAATCATGGTTTAGGCTAGAATCTCTCTTTTGGTCACAGTAGCTTCCATGTGTGCCATGAAGAATTCTGACTGCTGTGAAATATCAGGACGAGATATTCGCTCCGTTTGTCACACCGTGTAGAGGTGTTATTGGCGATTAATTAATCTGAATGGTTGATAATGCCCGATCGAATTGAGCTAGAGTCGTTGATGAATATCCAGAGGATCAAAGTTTCGAGCGAATAGAATGACCAGCACAATCTGCGGGCCTTGATCCTATAGAGAATCTTTGGGATTATCTCAGCATACAGATGGCTCCCGTAAGTCCTCTTCTGAAGTCGTTAAATGAGCTGGAACAAGAGTTGCTCCATGTATGGGAGTTATTTTTTCCTTTCCAGTGTCCGATAACTTAATTGACAGTAAGGAAAGTCGATGCCACAAATTCATTACAAGCAGGGCCGGGCACATGCCTTATTAAAATCCATTATTTAATTTTTTTTTCTCAACAAACTGCTATTTATTTTTTATCAAACAGTGGACTTTTGCAAAAAATGCATTTTTTTATATGTAAATCTTACTTGTTAAAATTAAGTAAAATTTGATGAACAATTATTTAAAGAACAATTCTTCTAAATTTCATATTTTTATCTACATTTGTTTTCAAATTAGACACAAAAGACTGGTTGTACCTTTACTTTTAGAGGTCAGTGTATAAAAATGTTCCATCGGTTCTTGTGAACTGGATTTCATAACACCTATTATATGATATGGCTGTATTGGGTCTATTTTCTTACAAACGATAACGGTATTGTGATAAGGAATATATTGAATTTACTAAGTTTATATTTCAATCTTTCCAAAAAAAGGAAATATTGTAAAGTAGATAACTTTTAATTTTGTTTATTACAGATTTTATTTTTATTTTTCTCCATGCTCGTAATTACTTTATTAATAGTTCATTCATTATATCTATTGTCTCTTGCTATTTCAGGTATTTTATTTATTTGATTGGTTAACTGGTGTGGAGTACAAACTGTTGAGAGCCTTTCTGGTTTGTATAGTCTATTTTCTTAATAAGCCTTTATCTAGCTTTTAGTCTATTTTCTTTCTTCGCCTTTAAGTTCGTATGTTATCAAACTAAGCTCTACAACTGCTTATTGTACAGAAAAAACAAAAACAAATTGCCCAAAATTCACAAACATGCATTGAAAAATTTTGGAATAACCAAGTATATCCTAAATCAAAATTACCAATATACACATTTCTCAAAATTTGCGTTTATTAAAAAGAAAAATAAATGTATGAAACTTTCTTATATCATTGAAAAAAAAACATATATGCCTTCACATCCAACTTGAGTAATATCCATTTGTAAACATTATTTAAAATTTCAGTATTTATATGTTCAAAGTTTTGTGTTCGCTGCTCTTTCTGCTTACATGGTACATACAAGAAGCACGCTGTTTTAAAAATTGTTGTTCCACACAATAATAAGAAGCTATCAAAGTATCTAACAATAACAGATATTGATTGTCATTAAACACTATTATAAAAAAGTAAAATGTATAAGATCCATTACATTGAATTGTCGCTGTTTGGTAAGGTAGACCTAACAATCAGGCAAAACAAGCATCATGAAGTGATTCTTAGAAGAAAAAGAGGTTTGAATCAGGTCCCTTTATTTTTCAATCTGTTTCTTCTCCTAAGACGCTCTTCATGTTGCATGTGTTATCGCAATGTGCGGCCTGCCTAAGACATTTTCTGAAAAAGTCATTCGTGTTAGATGATGAAAGTTACTGTGCTCTTTCTCAATCTGAAATTCTTCGAAGTATTGTTTATTGTTCTATAGACAACCAAAATAATCACCTAATATAAAGTATAAGCTTTAAAATGAATTTAAAAGTAAAACTGATGCTCTTTTAACCGACAACGTTCATTATCACTTCCAGGTTACACGTCTTTGAAAGGGCACCTATGCTTAGAATTTAAATTAATATGTACTTTGGTGCCTTTATTGGGATCTAGAAGTGTTTACGTAATCATTGAAGAGATTCCCATATCTCTTGAATCTTTTTATATGATACAATAACCTTCCAAAGTTGTACCTCCTCCAAATAAGCAAGGACATGAGTTTCGGAATAAATAATTCTTCTATTTTGGAATAAAAATGTCAGAAAAGCGGTAATTCTCATATTTTTTTTTGCCTGAATGTTAAATGTAACTAAATGTTGTAGGATATTTGTAGGATTTCTAATGTTTGATTTGTTTTTGGTGCTGTGCTGCGATATTGAATTTATGTGTCACCAGTAGGTGACGTGTATTTTTTGATAAAATTTTGTGTTTTATTATTCTTTTTAAGTGAAAACAATACAATACAGCCTATCAATTTGATATATATATATATAAGATTACTTATGAGAGTTAGAGGTATAAAATATCTCTTGCAAAAGGATTTCGGAACCTTATTCCATGCCCATTTCGTTGGCAAGTAATCAAATGAAAGTGTACAAAAAAAAAACACATTTTCCAAAATTATAATTCATTTTATAGAACAACCATTAATCTGACCATGAGGTGTTGAAAATGTAAAGTTTTGTTTTATTATGTCCAAAAAGAATCATAATCATGTCAATTCTCAAAGTGCACTATCCTTTATACCCTAAAGACAAAAATCTAACAAATTTTCCTCAGTGTCGATCAATAGAGAGCTTTTTAGAAATATTGACTGAAAAAGTGTACCAAAATAACTAAAAAAAGAACTAATATTACACAAACATATACATATAACATTGAAAAACAAATAAACAAATATTTAGAAAAATATATAGAACGTGCTCAAAAAACATATATACAGCGTGTCCACGTATAACCTGACGGACCTTTATTTTCGCAACCATTTGTCCTAGATGCATACTTCCAATTACAAAAATAGTTTAAATAAAGTATAGAATTATGTTTAAAGCGATTTTGGTCAAGAAAAACATTTATTAAAAAATTACGAAACTTAAATTTTTATACGGCCCCCCGGTCCTATAAGTGATATTTAGTAAAAATTTACTGTGACACTAACAAGTAAAACAAAAAAAGTCCCATTCATCTAACATTAAAACTCACCGAGTAATAGCTGTTTAAAGTTGGAGTATATTTTTTGCTGCGAAATAGGGGTCATTCACAAATGTAGTAGAAATAGAAATAATTTTCAGATATATCAAAAAAAATAAATAAATAAATAAATAAAAAATAGTTGAGAGCAAAATTAACATTGCAATCTAATATGAAAGTGAAATCTATAATCATTCTGACATATTAATGCAAAATATACAATTTCTACTGAACATATAAGAGGATAAAAATAACTGAATTTTTGTTAAATAAAAGTATTTAAAACAACAGCCTCAATTGTTTACAAAATGATACAGATTATAAAATGCTGTTAGATTGCACTGTCTTTCAAACTTTGGGTTGTGGCTTGTTTTTTAGCTTTTGAAAATTGATTCTTATGTATTTTTTAGCGCTGAATCCGAAAATGACCTTCATTTTAAACCATCACGTCAGGATTTTTCTCAAATCGCAAATTTCAAAGTTAAAATTGACCCTCCTCCCCTTCCAACCTCATCGGACCTCTGAGCTGTTTAGCTGTAAGAAACCTAGTATAAGTCGAAAAATTGAATAAATTATTGAATTAAATAAAATTAAACTCAATAAAAAAAACTTACATCTATTTTATAGTAACAGATTTTTCGCTATTTAACCTTGAAATTTACGATTTGCGAAAAATACTGACATGATGGTTAAAAGTGAAGGCAATTTTTTTATTCAGCGTTAAAAAATACATAAAACGTAATTATAAAAGTTAAAAAACACAACCATCGTAGGTTTAATCTAAAACTCTTTCTTAAACTTGTTGACGATAATCTATCCGAATTTTTTTTTGTGTTATCCTCTAATATAAGTATGTATAAGATAGTAAGCGTCGAAAATCATAATAATATTACATTGTCATCGGATTTAAGTCAGTATGTAAAATTTAACTTTGATCGGACATTTGAAAGTGAGTTAAACTTCGAGTACAAATTTTAAACTGGAAAGACGATCGTTGCAAGTTAAATAAAACCTTATGAAAATAACATAATTTTTGTTAAAAGAAATCATAGCCTCAAATCCTTTCAAAATAAAACATATGTTAAAATACAATTATTTTAATTAATCTGAAACTTGACTAATAAAAATTAACTCAATCGTAATAGTTTCTTTCGGAACGATTTCTTTCAAAGCGCAGATACCTTGAAATAAGTTTAAGTACTTTATATACGACCCCTGAAAGCATGGCCGAAATCATCTCTTTTTAGATGCCAAAAAGGTGGTATAAGTCATGCATTTCAAAGTTTCATAAATCGGTCAATTTTAATGTTAGATGAATGGGACTTTCTTTGTCGTACTTGTTAGTGTCACAGTAAATTTTTACTAAATATCACTTATAGGACCGGGGGACCATATAAAAATTTAACTTTCGTATTTTTTTAATAAATGTTTTTCTTGACCCAAATCGCATTAAAAGTAATTCTTTACCTTATTTAAACCATTTTTGTAATTGGAAGTATGCATCTAGGACCAACGGTTGCGAAAATAAAGGTCGGTCAGGTTATACGTGGACACGCTGTATAATTCTGGGCTGTGGCCACAAATGGACAGTTTTCTACGTATTTTTAATATGTTTTCATGTTATAATATTCATATCATCAATTATTTATTTATAATAGTAAAATATATAAGTTTAATAAGTTTAATTTGAATGTGTTGTTCGCTGTTGCCTCTGTGATCAACAATTTTATGTAAAGTTTTAGTTTCAATCCGTAAAAAACAACATATTTAAAAAATCACACATCGATTATTAATATTTTATCTCTACATTTTATAGATTGTGAAACAATGAGTGAGACAAATCTGAATGTTAATATTTAATTTTTTATCTAACTTTTTAGGAAATATATCTTATGGTTTTATTGCATATATAATGAAAAAAGCATACCTGACGGTATGCATGTAAACCCGGAACGCATAAACCCGAGGGAAAAATTACATTAAACATAAACATTTCAAAAAATGACACTAATATACATTGAAATTTAAATAATACAGCGTGTGTTCAAAACGTAACGCAAGTTATTTTATTGTAAAGCGATTATATGTACCAGCGCGTTCGGACCACTAGGGCTGGGCTGAGTAAGGTGTGGTTTGGCAACGCACCCAAACTCAATCTGTTTCAAGCAGTGATTGCGTCAGCATCGTTTATTTTGTGAATCCTGTCAAGACGGTGTTTCGACGCACGATGAAGCAACCGATCGAACTTGATCAAGTTCTGCGCCAAACTCGCCAACAAAGCGCCAGAGTTAAGAATGGCACATCCCCGCGTCCCTCAAACTAAAGAAGGCAAGAATGTGCAAGACCAAACTGAAACCAACGGTTGTTGCTGGTTGTCTTCTTCCACGCAAAAGGTGCGGTTCATAAGGATTTATTATGTGGGTGTTCTCGAAAGATTGAGAAAAATGGTTCTCCGTGCGTGAAAGTAGATCGCTGCTACATGGTTGCTCTATCATGAAAATCTTTGCGTGTCCGTGAGTTCCTGGCAAAGCACAACTTGGCAACGTTCGTTCTGTTTCCGAGGATTTAGACCGCCCTTAAAATACACCGTTTGAACGACATTGAGGTGATCCAAGCCACTGCGACGACCGCTCTGAACAAGGTTCCTGTGGAGGCCTTCCAGGCCGCGCACTCTGACTGGAAAAATCGCTGGAAAAATGTGTGCCTGCTCGAGGGGATTACTTTAAAGATTTCTAAACGTTTGTAACAATATATTGGCTATTTGTTTTTACTTACTTTTTGAACAGATCCTGTATTCCATAACTATTTAAAAATACATTAATGGTAATAATAACGCCAAAATGCGAATTGTAATATGTAAAGTAAACAAAAAATCAATGTTTCATATATTAGAAGGATACAAAAAAAAAAAAAAAACATATTTCAAAAGTTTTTATTTTGCCCAGAATAGAAAAATAAATGTATCTTACATATGTAAAATGAAATTACAAAAACAATACTGAGCAATTCCACATAAAGGCAGTAATTTTTTTTTAGATAGCGCATTTTATTACAAATCCAATATTATATCAAAGTTATATTATTAATGTATAGCTTTGTATTATATCTAGAGCTCGGTATTAAAAATATCACTATTAATCAAAACAATATTCGAATGTTTGCCATTTTTTACGAACAAAAGTTTTTAGGATTGTATTTATTAATCAAAAACATACTCGCTATCATGTTTTTTCCTGACTTTAAATAACTTTTATCAAACAATAATAATCTACAATCTAAATTGTAAGAAATGTAATTCGGAAAATAATATTTCATTTTAGATAGCTTAATATTAAAGTTACATCAATCTTTAACTTAACAAAAAACTTAGATGCACTTCTCCATTAATCACAGTCGTTTGTGATAGATATATGTCAGTCGTTGATTCTGTTATTTTCAAGAAAATTTCTTTTTCATTTAAAATTTAAAAGTTATGAGGATTACTCTTTTGTACTGTGTATGTAGTAAAATAAATACTGACATTTAATGTATGAAGTTTAGATATGAATTTACAGCGAAATGTAATATATATGTCAATAAACTATTCTTTGCGCCAAAAAAAATTAAGTAATTGTTTTAACTATATAAATAATTAATTCAAAATTTTATTTGTTATGTTTACCAGATTAAAAAATGGAGTTTTAGATACGCTAAACAGCGGTGCTTATTTTTGTTGTTAAGACTACTCTTCAATTCATTATTTCTATCTTATTTACTATTTTATGTTAACCATGAAACTATGAATAGCTAGGAATTGATATATCCTGAATGTAGTGAAACTTCAACTTTACAGTTTCCACAGAGTCTGATTACCGCTGGTGCAAACTTCCACCAGTAAATTAGAATAGAAATTTTCTCCTTATTTAAACACCTTATTCGTAGAGAATTTCTCTCATAATTAAAGCAAAAATATCAATTCGGTCTGTAGATGGATCTAAGATCGGTGTTAAAATTAAAGTATAGAGGGCGTTGTACCCTCTTTCACATAGTGATTGTTCAGACTCTCTGGTTTTTAATTAATTTAATCTCTGGTTTTCATGTACATTGTATTTGTGGTTTGTGTATATTCTGATGACGATTTGATGAACAAATCGAAACATTTAAATTTTACATTTTAACATATTTAATGGTTATATTGATATGTTGACGTCTTTTAAGCAAAATAAAAAGTGTTTTAGTGTATATTTTAAAAGATATACAGGATGTCCCAACTCCGGGGTTTTACAAAATCATATCGAGTTAACGGTATGAGTTAGGTCCGGTTAGTTAATTTAGAAGAAATCAGTAGCTCATCAAATTGTATCCACACCAGTCTCAGTTTGTTTTTTCAACACTAGATAGCGCTGCACGTCTTTGACCTTGAAGTAACGTAGCAGACGCTCTTTCCATCATTTCACTCACAAGGAGACCGCCAAACATGGTGCGCACAGATCTTGATGATTTTAAGGTATGTTATAGAGGTCAAACCCCTAACTATCCTGGTCAAAGGTTTCCTTCAAATGGCCCTTAGTTTTTGAGAAATTTGGGGTTAAAGTTCAGCATACGTTTGAAATACCCAATAGATTGCTACTTTGAACGAGGTCTCTGTGGTGCAGCGCTAGCATGCGGGATTCCTAAACGCAATGCAAGGGTTCTGTCCCATGCTATGCCTTTTTTTTTTTTTTTTTTTTTTGGCGCATTGTACGTTTTAAGCAGAAGTGGGAATTCTGCATCTTTGAACTTTTTTATAATTTCATAATAAATTATATTTACATTTTCGAATGTTTCATAAAAATTTATAGTTTTTCTGCAATTATTAAACTAATATTTGTGCCGACGAAAATCCAAGATAATTAAAGTCTAGAAGTCCCGTCTTTTTTTTTAACTTACTATTATTGTTGGCATTTATGTTTATTTATTTATTTATTTATTTATCATACATACATAATACATACTTTTTTTACTTGCATTTTCTTTTTTTTTTTTTTTAATTAATTGATGAGGAAAACATTTACAAAATAATATATCCTTTTAATATTATTTGATTCGTTCTAAACATCTTGTAACATCTTAACTGATGAGATACAAAAATGTTTATCATTACCGTCATTGACATTTTTAATTAAATAAATATAGAATTAATTGGGTGATACATATCGCAAAAGTATTCAAAACATAAAATGGCATTAAAAATCGCCATAAAAAGAATTTCTTAAGATGAAATTTTTTTAACAATGTTGGAAGAATGCCTTAATTAACATAATATATATTTTTTAAATACTCTACTTTTATATATATTAAAAAAATCATTAAAAGTTGGAAAAGAAATGTTAATTATCACCCGTATAAGTCCAAATAAATACACATTTAATGAAGGATACTTATTGTAAAAACCTTTAAAACATAAAATGACATTAAAAACAGCACAGTTAATAAAAAGCGACTTTTTTGCATGATGATGAATGTTTTTAACATTGTTGGAGAAAAGCATAAATAAATTTACTATATATGTATATATTAGTACTTGATTTACGATAAATACATTAAAAAAGGGTAAATGAATATAGTATGTATGCTTTTTAAAACTTAATTTGCGGTAAATACGTCAAAAATACGTTAAAAGATGAGAAACAAAAATGCTTAATCATCACTAGTAAATACACAGTTAGTTGGATGATACTTATCGTAAAAACATTCAAAACATAAAATTACATTGCAAACAGCACAATTTATAAAAGCAACTTTTTTACACGAACATAATTTTTTTAACAATGTTGTTGGAAAGCATAAATCGTTTAGATTTATGAAAATTTCTCTGCTATCTATTAATTTTGATGCAGACCATGCGTATCTTATCATAGGGCGGAAGTGAGGGGAGCTAAATTGATGTAATATAATTGAATGTATTTTTATAATATTTTCTCGTGAAGATATTTCCCTCTGGTTTTCTATCAAACTTGTTGCATTTTGTAACCTTTTCATGAAATTTTTTACTTGGCGAAAAAAATAGACATCACATGGCTGGCAAACAGGGGTACATTTTGGTGGAATAATTTTTTTTATGCATGATACCTCCCCATTTTCATTTTCGAAAATCTCATCATAGATTGTCGAATCTGTCTGACCTCCCCACGAATCAATTATCAAAAGAAAAGTATTTTTCTTAACGTAGGGAAGAAGACAAGTTTTTAAATATTCTGCATAGGTTTGCTTTGTGAACTTACCGGATTTTGAACACGTAACGATTACGTTCTTAAACGTGGCGCTCAATTCACTTACCTTCTTTTGAACAATTGGATCAAATGTTCCAGATTGTTCACGTAAGCAAATGAACACGAATGGTAAAACAATTCCAGATGCTGTAAGAGAGTTCTGTGCTGTGTAAGAATGCGTTAATTTATTCAAATTTTTTTTGACAAACACTGATTTAGCTCCTCGCTCAGCAAGTGATCTGTTGTAGGTTGTTTGGTACTGGCATCTAATTTGATCCGTATTAATTACGTAATCCAAGTCAAATTTACTAATTAGCACTTTTGTTTGTACACGGAATCTTTCAGTCGCTTCCATTATTTCTTCAATCGTTGTAATTTCTTTGTGACTGACAAATTTCGTCACTTTACGTTGTCTTATCCGATGGTTCTTTTTAAATCTTTCTACCCATCTGGGACTTGCAAGGAAATGGAAATCATCCGACTGAAAACAAGCAGCCGCACTCATTGCCCAGTGTTGTAAAGTCCGTGTCGTGACCTGTATATTAGTAATAAAAAATGAGTTAATAAATTAATGTAATAGTTTTCAATTTTTTTTGCAGTTACATCAGTAATTGAAAAATTTCGTTTTGTTTTACCTGTTCCATATTATTTTGAGCTTCAACAAATCTTTCATACGTTTCATAATCGATGCTTTTCCATTTGTCAAAATAAGTACCTCCACGATTTACATCATCTTTCCATCTACGTAAGAAATGCTTTTGTTTTAAGCGACTTGCTCCATTAGCTTGCAATGATTTTAAACTCCATTTTGGCTGGGCTTCAGCTAAAGCAACCGCATTCTTTTTGTACCACAATGGGATATAGTCACGTGGTTCGGGTGAAAATTCCTCAGCCACAAAATTCGCTTCATCTTCGTGAAATACCGGACACTACATAAATAAATAATTAAAATTAAATTATTTGATTTCGATTTTTTTTATTGAACAATAAATATAATGAATATTTTTGGTAAAGTAACAAAACATACCTCTGCACCCAGAAAAAGGAATTGATTAAAACAACAAAACCTGTTTTGTTGAGTACATTTTGGTTGTTTTAGTCAAATTTTTAGTTCAAGTAAAAAAAATGGTTTTGTTGCTTGGACAAAAAAATATTGTTAACACTCGTACAATATTTTAACAAAATTTCACCAATTTTACTTGAACTAACAAAATTTGTTTCTTTTAATTTTACAATATTTTTGTAATTCCAGCAAATTTTTGAAAAAATTAAATTCTTGTGTAGTAGCCATATCTCTCTTACGTAACTTGATTTATTTGACTTATATAGCTATATAATTACATGATTAACATAATTTTGGGGTAATTAAAAGTTTTTTTCAGTGGGACGGACAAAGGTAGTTTTAAAAATCTCCCTGTCCCATTTATTACCGGCTTCTATCTTTGCAAGAAGAAAGAATTGGATTCATGAAAATTTTCGATTTCCGGTTGTCCTGAACGCGATTTAGCTGTTTTTATCTCAAGAACTAATGCACGGAATTTAATAAAACCTTTTATTCAGTTACTTTCTGATATAAATTGTTGCTGATTACTTTTTACTTTAAATCGCGCAACAGGTGGCGCTGCTATGTTGCATTTTTCGTGATTTCTGCAATAGCTCTATCTCATTTTCAGCAGTCCAATACGCCTGTAATCTTTGAATAATAACAAGGAAATTTTTATCCTGCTTTTTACAGGCGTAATTCACTGCTGAAAATGAATAAAAAATTAACTATGTGTTGCCGTATGCTGTGCTTTGTACTGTCGTCTCATGTTTGCCGCAGAAATTTGCGTGCTCCTTATGACATTCCATCTTGTGCTGCGATTGCAGCCGTTCCGACATATATAAGAGTGAGAAATGCCGAACTCAGATATCGTTCCTGGTAGCGCAGTGGTAAAGCGTCAGGCTGCTGTTCTGAGGACCCGGGATCGACTCCCGGCATGGGCAATTTTCATTCTTTCGGTTTGCGCTTGAAAATAAGCCCGATAAAATTCGCTTGTTATTGTTCAAGGTTTACAAGCGTAATTCACTGTTGAAAATGAATTAAAAAATAGTTAAAATTGCATATGTAGATTGGTTCATTTAACAAATGTTTTTGTAGTATAAACAAAACAAGTTCGTAATATAACATATTTTATTGATTAAACAAACAAAATATAGTTTGTTGAAAAAAGAAAATAGATTGTTAAAATAACACATAGCATATATCTATGTAACAAAAATAATTTTGTTAATTCAAGTAAAATTGAACCATTTTACTTGAATTAACAAAACATTTTTTTTGCTGACGATACAAATTTTTTTTGGAATTGCAAAAAAAATCAACAATATTTTTTTGTTGATTCAAACGAAATTTCCATTGACCCATATTTAAACAAAAAGTTTCGTTGGGGCAAACAAATTTTTGTTGATTCAACAAAACTTTTTTCTGGGTGTGTAAATTCGTTATGTTCATCTTCTTCATTCATCATTATCAATTCATCTGAATAAATAATTTGCCGACTGTCCAATATGTCTAAAATTGAGCTATGGAATTCTTCAGCCATTGCTATAGAAGCACTAGAAATATTAACAGATGGCGAATGTGTAAAGAGATTATCATTTTCTAACAATGTCTCGCAATATTTTAGAGCTTTCGTTACTTCATATTTTAGTTTTTCTTCCAAGCCAGAATTGTCCATATCAGTGCTTGTTCCTTCCATTATATTACAATCTAGAGAATTTTCCTATATACAGCATTACTCCAAACATTGCAACTGGCTGCAAAAAAAGCTTATGCCAAGGAAAATAATTTCATTCTGATATTTCCATGAAAGTCGCAGCAGACGATTTAAAAAAATATATTTTTTTTTGTATGTATTGCAAATTTTATCTCTCATTTACAGACGATTTTTGCTTTTCCAGTTAAATTTTTATGCGTGATATTGGCAGTGTTTTTACTTGTTAGATTGAAAACAAATCTGAAATGTAATCTGTCATTTTATTGTGCGATTGAAAAATGATATTGAGTTTGAACTTTAATGATAAATGTATTTAGAGTGCACTAAATATTTATACAACTGGAAAAAACTTAAATATAAGTGTTACTGCTATAAAATTTTATTATTTCTTTGAAAATATCTAATCTCACATACGTTTGGGAGATTCGAAGTGAAAATTATTTTGTATAAGTTATACAAAATAAAATTGTGTAACATTAAAAAAAAAAAAAAAAAAAGAAAAAAAAAAGTATTTTTTCAGAACTGTGCTTAAAATATAAAAAAGTAAATAATAATAAATAAATAAATAAATCTATACATTAATTAGCTTGGAGTTTCGTAAATAGAATATTAGTTTAATAATTGCAGAAAAGCTATAAGATTTTATGAAACATTCTATAATTTATTAGGAAAAATATAAAAAAAAAAATAAAAAAATATATATAATATATATAAAAAAGTTCAGCGTAGAATTCCCACTTCTGCTTGAAACGTACAATGCGCCAAAAAAAAAAAAAAAAAAAAGGTATAGGAGGGGACAGAACCCTTGCATTGCGTTCAGATATCTCGCATGCTAGCGCTGCACCACAGAGACCTTGCTCGAAGTAGCAATCTATTGGGTATTATAAACGTATGCTGAACTTTAACCCCGAATTTCTCAAAAGCTAAGGGCCATTTGAAGGAAACCTTTGACCAGGATAGTTAGGGGTTTGACCTCTATAACATACCTTAAAATCATCAAAATCTGTGCGCACCATGTTTGGCGGTCTCCTTGTCAGTTAATGCAGTGCGATGGCGACGCCGCAAGTGCTAATGGCAAATGCAATGCAAAAGGCTCAGTGCGTTATCTAACTTATAGAAACTGGATCTGTTACTATTGTACAGAGGAACTTTCGGCGCGAGTATGGTGGTAATGCGCCTACGGACAAAGCCATTACTCAGTGGCTACAAGTGTTTAAGGAAACGGGAAGTGTGTTATAACAAAAGTCGCCTGGTAGGCCACGAGTGTCAGAAGAGAACAACCATAAAATCCGTACTTCAAGTAAACGAAGTCCGAAAAAATTGTTGAGATGACGCAGTCGAAGAGATTTCGAAGAAGAAGTTGAATTCCGTTTAAAAGTGTGCCGTGTCACAAACGGGACACTCATTGAAATCTACTAAATGGTAAAAATCTTGATAAATTTACCTTTAAGTACATATAGATAACATGAACCTAATTTTATGATTGAATTAAAAAAAAAATTGCTTCAAAACCCCGGAGTTCTTTTATGGACATCCTATAAGTATATTACTCCACACAGTTAACTATTTTTCACACAGAGCATTACACAGGAAACGATCGCTATTCAGTTTTCTCGCAGGCTGATTTTGTGGAAAAATAACTGGCAGTGCGCAGGTATGAGTGCGCACATAAAAACGCTTCGCTCGCTTTAAAACCAAACATTAACTTTGTTTTACGTAAATAGCAAAAAATATTCAAGCAGCACATATCTTGAGGATTCTATTTACAATACTCAATTTACAATTATTATACTCTAATCATAATTATCAAAATCTCTCTCAAGCATGTCGAATGATATATCTGAATGACTAGAAAATAAAGCTGGTTATATATATATTTTTTTAATTAAAATTTACTTACAAGCAGTGTACCATTAAAAATTTGTAATATGTTTTTTGTTATTTCACACGCATATATATATATATATATGATAAATTGTAATTTTTAAATATAAATGAGAAAGATGGTTCATTATACATATCATATGATGTTTATTAATACTTTGCATTGCATAAAATTTATTATTGTTTACTTTTTTTAGTGCCCTTATGATTTTGGACAGGAATGTATCACATTAGAAAAAAGTACACATTGTACAATACAAAAATATTTTCAAAATGGGGGCATTATCTTTTAATTTTTATTCTTCAATTTTTGTATGTTGAAAAATATTAAAAAGATCAGTTCTGAAAAAGTATCTTTATGATGTATATCTACTTACCATAGAGAAAAACTGATTACAATTAGATATTTGTGTATTTTCTAATTATAGAAAATACTATAAACAAAAAAAATATAGAAGCTAGTAACGTTATAAATAGTCTACAGAAGTTCATTTAGTTGATTATATTTTATAGACAAAATCTTTATGAAATTTAATTAATGATTGCCATATTTTTTAACACATTTTTAAAATTTCAGGTAAAATAATTCAGGAGCTGCCGACTTAATTAATTCATAATGTGGGGTATAGAAAGTTAAAATGGTAATGCATATAAGTAATAATTGCAGTATAACCAAAGCTGGAACTTCTTTGTTATATCTCAGTCCTAAAAATGTGAAATTTCGCGCAAATATTATAAACAATCGTTAAATTGAAATGGCATCCAAAGAAAAACATTTACATGCTTATACGGATTATTGATGCTCGCATATGTTATATATTTTCTATTATATTATTATATAGCTTATTTCTGTGTATATTTTAAAAAAAACTGTTCCTCAATGTATATATTATATGGTGGAAATATTGAAAAAATGCTTGTAGGTCTGATATACTGACAGTTATTTCGGATAAGATAAAAAGACAATCTCATGATATTTTAAGATGTGAATAAAAGTTGATAGAAAGTGCTTTTGAAAATTTTACTTTTCACGTCAAATTCAATCTCGCTGATTTCTCTATCGTGCCAATGCTCCTATAACAAAAAAGTACCCTAACGTTTTGTGGGAGAACAGGCTTCACGCTTCGAATTTCCCAAATATTTGTCTAATTTTTTTTAATTGCATACAGGCTATTTCTAAAGTAACATAATAAATTCTCATGGTGACAATACACGTGAAACCAAAAAAAAATGTATAGGAAACCAAGGTCGTAATTAACGTATTTCCTCAAAAGTATAATTTGTCACTAGAAATGGAACCGTACATCTCTTTGCCACTTTCACAGTAATAAAGACACTTTAGGAAAACATGCTTCAGATTAACTTTGATTATCCTCTTTAATAAAAAGGTATGCGTTGCTGACGACTGGGATTTTCACTAATCGTTGCCACAGATTAATCTCGGAAAATGAAACATTTGAAGTATCTGAAAAAATTAATTGCTCGAAAAGTATTTGTCTGAAAATTGTTAGACAAACTGCGTTAGAAAGCTAAAAAATTGTATTTTTCTGGATATAAATTTCAAATCTAATGATTAGGCCGTATTTCAAATATTGAATTTCAAAAGTTACCAAATTTCACAATGGAGTACCATAGCGAAAACTTCACGCGCAAAAAATAATAATAACAGCACGTGTCAGCACGAGTCACAAATTATAGTAACCGTATTATTCTGTTAAAATATAAAAGTGAATTATGATGTCACGAGTGCATGATTTTTATTTAATTCTCGACAAATACTAGATGCGCCATTTCTTTTTAATTGTGAATAATATAGGTTTATTCCCGTTATTTAAAAATGTAGCTAGAAAACATATGAATCAATGGAAAACGGTAGGTAATAAATTGTAAACGTAATAATAAACCGTATTAAACAAACATAACTTAGTGAAATAAGTATCCGTGTTTATTTTAGGATATTCCAAGTAAAGGTACAGATTACATTAAAATACAAAGTTAAATTCACCGATATATTTCATTTGATTCCAGGTTCTTTTGGAGAAACCGACCAGCGCAGCGGGCGTAGTCTGCTAGTATAAAATAGGATGACATCATCGGGAAAGCTTGGAGCGCACTGTAACTTCTTCAGGGACACCGTATATACTGTCATCTACGTTCCTAATTATAGATCGTCTAACTTCGAGGCTCTTGTTTCCAGTACTTCTGATGATATCATTATACTATACAAAAAACAGAGAAAGTCCGTTGAAGTTGGCTAATCTTCCTTAATGTTAGAACAAAGTAAATCGGTGACAATATCGTCATTTTTGCGAAGTTTCTGGAAATAATTCCGTATTTAGCTTGAAGTTACACACCCAGCTATAATAAGTTAGTTTCAATTGTGGATTCGGTACTTCTCTATTATCCCGTCGACCACTTTTCATAACAAAAATCTATCGCCCAAACTGTAACGCCAAATAAACTGAAGAACGTTGCCATTGGAATATCATAATAAATAAATAAATGAAATATAAGAATTTAAGGACACAATTGTTATTTTAATTAATGAAATAACTAATAAATCAGTAAAACATAATGAAAAATACAGGCAAATGTCGAATTAAAAACCACTTGATGACGTAACAAACACGTATAATGCTTCTGATAACAAGTTAATGAGACTGCATTTTGGCGTTTAATCTTACAGTTTGGCGATAGTTTTTTGTTATGAAAAATGGTCAACGGGATAATAGAGAAATACCGTGGATTCTTTTGCAATTATTTTTTCTTTTGATGCGTATAATTACTTCTTGAAGAATCCTTTTTTGTGTACAAACATCCTGTCAAAATTTTGTAGAGAGAAATAACAATGAAAAGATCTCCGTAATTCTGGACCAGAAAGTCTGAAAATCGAACGGTACGCGGTAAAATCACATAATTATGTCCCACCCTGAAAAGACAAATTTAAATCTGTTTCTTATCGTAATTCATTTCTTTAGTATTTGTAAAATTAATTAACAGAAATATTTCCAGTAGCAGGAGGTTTGATATTTGATTTAGACTACACAGAATAAAAAGAATACGGATTTGAATGATTTTCTATAATAGTATCTCTATGATACCATAACAAATTTAAAACTAATAATCTTCTATGTTTGAATGAGAAAAAAATTTCTATGTAACTCTTATTCAAAAAGTCTTAAATTAAAAAAAATATTGAGAAAATTTTCAATACTATACAATAAAAATTTATTTATAATAAAAGTACCCCTTACTTTAAAAAAGTCTTACCTGTCTTACCTTTCCACTGAAAAAATTGTAAGTAGATTAAACATTTTACAATGCATCGCATTGTGTAAAATATTAGTTTTGTACATTATAATGATTCAAAACTTATTTTTGAAACGTATCCATTGTTCTCGAATGCAAATAGGTTATTAAATATACATAATATCTCATTTTGATGTTTTTGGTAAACACGTAAATATAACTTTAAAATATTTAATAGAATAAAAATAATATTTGACAGTTATACACTACATTCAAAATTGGAAAATGAAGTCGTAGAGAAATTAATAAATATAACCAAAACAAGGTTTTGCATTCTTTATTAACTTGTTTGAAGAGGAAATATATTTTTATTTTGTATCCAATTGTTCCTACCATTTTTTAAATTTTCTATAAAACAACTATTTATATTATTTTATTATTTATATTATTTTTTTCAACGAATACGCAATAAATGATTTAAAGTTAATAGTTTGTTCTTTGTGTCTATATGCACACACATTTTTTAGAATTTTAAGTGTAGAATGCATTATCATTTTAGGTAATTGGTTTGAAAAATTAATGATCCATGATATGCTCTACTTTATTCTCAATAGTTTCTTTCCCTTAATAGAACGAGTGGACAAAAAATAAGACGAACTGTCATAAAGGTCTTATCAGTTTATTACCATAAAAATTAAGGAAAATATAACGATTATGACGGACCGGCTTGACCAAATAAAGGTCTGTAGCATAGTGCATAGATATTCTTTTATGAATGTATTAGCTGTTAGACTGAGTTTGGATAATTTGCATGCGATTTTGGTGTCCTTAATTCTAACATTTGTGCGTGAATGAGCTACCTAATCTGTTATTTCTTTAAGTATTAGAAAACGTGTCTATAGAAACGTAGAATATCTGTACTAGCGCGACGAAATTTGAAAAGAAAAGCTTTCTAAAGAGTTTTTTAATGCAAAATTATTGTTGAACAACATAGCCAAATCTAGCTAAAAACAGACCACTCGAACACACACATCCCTAAAAGCGGATTGAATAATCGTGGAGTGACTTTTCTCGACATATGCAAAGCAACTTATTTAAAAACTTTTGTGGAAATACATTGCCTTATTTTCTATTATATTATTGAATTTAAAATAGAAATATTTTTAAACAGTAGAAAAAAATCCAGTAATCCTTACAGATTAATAATTACTGTTTGAGTACTTTAATTTACAGAAATATCTTAGAAAATTACAAAAAATAACCATTTTCATAATTTTTGTCCATTTAATGCTGATTTCTTCTTAATATCTTATCATTATTTTCTTCATCTTGTCAATTTTATCAGCTCTCATGCCAGTAACAATTATTTGATAGAGTTGAGTCAATAGTAGTGTATATTAGACTTGTAATAATATTGTGGAGAGGTAGGATATTGACTGGCCACATATGACATTGGCACCTATTTAATATCATATTTGTTCGTCTTTTGTTTGCGTTTTTCACAACTTCCAATCAAAACTCTGGATATTACTACATAGCTAAGTTGTAAACGAAACAAGAGGAATTGGAAAGCTATGATTTTGCTAAAACATTTTCTGTCAGTCTTCTTCCACCCTGCAGTTTTATAAAGTATTATTAATTAATAATATGTATGACAGGTTTCCGTGAAAGTTAGTTTTCATCTTAACTGGTTTTATCTTAACTTCATTCTTTTCTTCATCTTGTAATTTTTATCATATCTTATGCCAGTTTGATAGTGTTGAGTCAATGTAGTGTATATTAGACTTGTAATAATATTGTGGAGAGGTGGGATAATGACTGGCCACCTATGATTTTGGAGACCTATTAAATGACATTGTTGTTGGTCTTTTATTTGCGTTTTATACTACTTTCCATCGATACTTTGCATGTTATTGACTGCATAACTAAGTTGCATAGCTAAGCATAGCTAAGCAACTGCATAGCTAAGTTGTAAACGAAACAAGAGGAAATAGAAAGCTATTATGTAGTTAATACATTTTCTGTCAGTCTGCTTCCATCCGTCAGTTTTATAAAATAATTTTTAATTAATAATATGTACGGAAGGTTTCCGTTAAATTTAGGTTTCGTCTTGACTGGTTTTACTGCATTCAATAAATAATGAACATTTATCTTAAGGTTTTTTGTCAGTGAGATATCAAATATCCTCACGCTAAATCTATGGCCGAGTGGTACATTCGTATTTTCAAAATATCTTCTTAGGAAATTAATATTTATAACTTTTATTTAGTTGTCAAACTATTTCTGAAATATATATATAATAAAAATTTTGTGTTAAAATCTTAGCGATACTCATTGAGTAAGCGTTTAACACTTCAGATAAAGGTTAAGTATATATTTTAGAAATATTTTGGAAACTAGAAGAAAATGAGACATTTTTCAAGAAGAATAAACAGACAAAAATTTAAAATATTAAATTCCCGCGGCGATATTTTAAAAATACGAATGCATCAATCACCCTTAGGTTTAACATTAGCGACAAGATTTGAGATTTCATTGAACAACATCCTTAAATAAAATCGCTTGATTAATCGTTTATTCATGTATAATATGCATGCATATTGATGCATGCATATCACATATAATATTCATGCATATTTATAATGATATTTTATTATTTTTCGTTTATGTGGAATTTTCTTTAAAGGCTCCTTTCACATTCAAAGATTTATTGCATTTAATAAGTAATAAATCTTAATGTAAATAAAAGTATTTTAATCGCACATTTGTTTACTCGTTTACTCCGATAATTCAATTGTGAATAATTTTCCTTTTAACATTGGATTCCGTTATAGACAGGTTCGGTCCTTACACGTTTTACTGAATTTAATAAATAATGTTTATTTGCATTTTATATAACTATTTAAATTAGTCATTTAGTCATTTTTATTTTATCATCCCATTTCATTATTTATTACTCATTTAGTCTATAAGCAGGTTTACGTTATACAGATATCGATCTCAATGGGTTTTAATGTATTCAGTAAATAATTAAAAGATATCTTAAAGAGAATCGTTTATTCAGTAATAATGTACTTATTAATATATTTCATTATTTTTCGTTTATATAAAATTATCCTTAGAGATACGTCCTGTTTTCACACGTTTTATTGCATTTAATAGTACGAAATATTTAGAGTAAATAGTAGTATTTTAATCGCATATTTGTTGTCCTCTTATTCATTACTTACCCATCATACGTAGTATAGGGTAAGTCTTGTAATCGTTTTGAAAATCGAAAATTTTTTTGACGGATTTACACGTTTCAGACACTGGAGATTCCGAAAAACATATTTTTAGAAAAAAAATTTTGCCGTCCGTCTGTGTGTTTGTGTTGGTGTGTGTGTGTGTCTGTGTGCCTGTAAACACTCCGTCTCCCGAAAAAATTGAGATAGAGACTTGCCATTTGGTATGTACTTATTATGTAATAATGGGAAGAAGCCTATTTCATTTCAATAACCTCGATTAACCGGAACATTTTTTTTCGGACTCTCGAAATATTCGTTCTGATGAAAGGTATATAAAAATTTTCGAAATTGCTTATTTTAAGAAATGAATATAAAAGACAATAAAAAAACAAATTTTGCATAATGCATGAAGTTGATCGGATAATTAGTTGCCGAGATATTTGGAATCCTATTTTCCACACTCTTCGATTTTCCATGCCCTGTATTTCATCCAAATTTCTCTTCAAAGATATATTTTAATTGGAAATTTGACGTTTAATCAGATGCAATAAACTGCTAGTTAATAGGATTATTATTTTTGGAGTTATAAGGATGTTTCTTTCAAGCAATTCAGTAATCGAGACTTTAAAGTTTGTGACGTCATCAAGCCACGATTTTATTTGAATTGCAATGCACTTTATAAGTAGTTTACACATTTTTATTTTAATATTTTACATTATGCATATCCATGATGGGTAAGTATTACGGTGGCCCCCAACTACTAGTTTTTTAAGGTGAGTCATTTTCCTTTTAACACTGCAATCCCGTTTTAGACACGTTCCGCCCTCACACATTTTTACTGAATTAAAAAATTAATATTAATTTTTGTTAAATATGAGAGTTTAAATTTGTTTTTTATTTATTTCATTAATATATATATATTTTAATATCATTCAATTATATTAATTATTTTTTATTTAAAATTATAAGCTGGTTTGCCTTATGGATATATCCATCTAAACACGCTTTACTGTGTTTTATTTTAAATAATATGTATTTATATTCAAAATACTCGAAAAAATAGTGTTTTATTCGTTTATTTAATATTTATCAATTAGCGTTGCATTTTCAGAAAATTTACATTACAAATAATTAGGATGTTCGTTTTAGGATGCTCTCATTTGATTCCAAATCATTTATAGTAAAATGTGTGAGTATTCACTTATTCAGAATTTCAAGATCTGCATTATGAACAATTTTGCTGGATTTAATGTTTTTAAGATATTTTTATTTTAAAACTATTAGGCATAATTTGCACGTAAGCACATTTATGTGTTTATTTACCTGAAAAAATGATTTTTTTTCCTCCATCATTATGCAATTAGTAGAAATAAGCAATTTCAAAGATAAAAATTAAGAAAAATTTTAATTGGCTGAAAAAAAAAATTTCAGCCATGCATTTTTTCCCAAAATTTCCAAGCCAAATACATTTTTTCTTTTCTTATTTAAATCTCAATGATTCCTTTATAAAAAATACTTTTTAAAGAATATTTTAATATTTTATATGGTAAAAGAAAAAAAATCAAAGAAAATATGCAAGTTTAAAAACAAATTCTTGAGATATAATAGCTTCTTTTTAAAATTCTCTTTTTCACAATTCAACAATTTACTTAATCCATGGAAACTGAAACCCTTTGTTTAAATTCAATAAGTAATCATAGTTAACATTGTATCCAGTTAGAAAAAAAGCCAGAAAAAAGAAACCGAAATTTTAGTAGATAGCTTAGTGATTGTCAAAATCTATATTATTTCACTGATATAATTTATAAATACAGATTTAAGCTTCTTATTTGTAGAATTTTCGCTGGTTGTTTTCATAAATTAAACTAATTTTTTTTTCATAAAAATGTTTTTAATCAGAAAAAATCTCTTTATTTTAATCATAATGCAATATTCCTTATTTGAAAAACTAAAAATTAATATAAAGTAAGTAGTTTAAGAACTTGTTTATTCAGAATTAGATAATATGGATTTTTATATGCTTAATAGAATTTGGGAGAAAAAAAATGCCACAGAGTAGAAAATTAGATTTTGAGCTTTTACATTTCAAATATCTTCCAAATAAATTGCAATAACAATTTTTTTGACAAAGTTGTGGAATACATTTGGCTATAATTATTCATTTTTGTAATTCTTATATTTATATATTAATAATGAAAAACCTGATGAAATGAATAAACATTTACAATTTTGAAACAAAAAACTATTCCCATACATTCTGAAGAATTCTTAATGAAAACAAATTATATTTTCGTTATGAACAAAAATTAATGAAATATATTTGTCCACGAAATATATTGAAGAATAAATAATTGAAATGCATTTTCTTTTTAGCTGACGCTGATGTTATTTTCTTTAAGACTTTATATGAAATGCAAATTTCTATTTACCTTGTGTCTAACTGCAGTGTGCAAAGACGTTGAGATAGACGTTATCAGGTCATAACATTTCATATTTTTTCTTGAAATTAATCACCCAGATAAAATTTGGCAACATCACTCAATTATATGAGGAAATAATCCAATTAGTGGTCTCAAAACATTTTAACAAGCAGATTTTTCTTTGTGTTAATGACTGATATTGCGCCAAATAGAAGTAACTTCTGAAGAAATTCTGTATGTAATTAACTTTGAACAGACTATATTTTTATATTTTATTTTCGTGGCAAGTGTATTTTCGCCTCACTTGGATGTTAGTTTATTATCTAAAATGTAATAGCTTTAATATCATGGAGCTTTTAAGTGCTCCATAATATATCTATGTTTTTACTAAAATGGTGTCCTTCACTTCATCTAAAAGCACAAAATAATCCTGAATTACTTTTCATAAGAACACGGATGATTCTTAAGAATAATGACAACTAAGAATAAATATTTTAAACCTATCTAAGGATAATTCAAAACAAACGAAAGAGTGATTGTGAGCGATCCCTGTCCATGCAGACACGGAGACTTACTGAGAAAAGAGTGATATTAAAGTGATGAATTAAAGAGTTGTAGGTTTCCAAGTACAAAATATAGTAAGATTAAAATATGAACGTGACGTGAAAAACTGACGCCAAGACCCTATTTGTAGAATCAAATTTGCTTTATTTGATAATTATATTCTAGATTCAGTCTTTATGTATCTTGTATTCTATCGTATGCTCTTCTCCTTCGTTTAATGAAACAAATGCTGTCAGAAGAAATATTCTTATATAACCAATAATCTAAACATATATTATGCTGCCGTACGTGGAATAAAAATCGTGATTATTTGTTAATTGTTTAAAGGCACTCCCCGTATGAAACGCATCTCGTTCATTATTGTGTAAAAGTCCTTTGGCAGGATTTAGGCTAAGGTAAATTAATTCTTAGATTCAGACATTTTGAATACGAAATTTGCCACGGATTTAGTTTATATAAATTAAATTTTCAACATGTTTGTAGATAGATATAAAAATAATGGCTATACTATAATGACTTCTATCACTTTCATTCAGAATAAACGAATTTGTTGAGCAGATTCAAGCCACAGATTTGTTTGGAAATCTCTGTTCGGGCATGTGGCGCCATCTCTCTGACATTTTTTTTAAATACATGTTGTTAAAAAACAAAAAATAAGGAATCCGGTTTCAATGGCGAATTTTCAGTAGCAACCGAATATAGCAAATTTATCCCCCCACGATTTTTGAATTTCTAATGAGTGAAACGAGCGATTTCTGCCAAGAATTTTCTTACAGAAATCGCGATTATTTGTTAATTGTGTAATGGCAATAATGAAATTTTATAAAATGCATCACATTAGCATTTTACCAATCTTTATTTGCCATATATCAAGCCCTGACCGTTATTTTTCCTGACCGTTTCATTTTTTAAACGTAACTGTTATACTTTTAAAATTTTAGCTCTTATGTGATTTTTTGTTGTATTTTTCAATGAAAGTTGGCCCGGGCAATGCCGGACGGGTAGCTAGTATCCCTATAAAATGTGAAAGGAAATCTTTCACATTCTATGTGGAATAAAGAATTGTATACTTCCACTACGAATCAAATAATGGAAGGAAAAATAATAATTTATTTCGAATTTTGAATGAAATAAAAGTCTTAAAAACTATATACAAGAAAAACAATAGAATATTTAATGTAATTTAACAAGGTTAAAAAATTTTAATAAATAGAGACGACGACCTTTCCCCAACATTTAATGACTTTCTTCCTTTTTTTATTGTAGTACATATTTTGCGCAACGGATATAAATTTTTTCATAGCTCTTCTAGGATGTGATACACAAACACTCTTAGACAAAGTGTAGATTTGTTGCGCAACTGGTAATCCCCTTGAACTAATAAAATGATTAAATGGTTAACTCATTTGAATAATTCTAAATCATTAAAAGTTCATGATGCCTAATGGACCTTGAGGCCGGTGGAGATATGGTAATTATTGTTAAACTGATGCCACTGTTTATGTGTTGGACTGTATACAGTATTTAATTATAATTTTCCTACTTGTAGAAATTTTCGTTGAATATGGTGTGTAACAGTTGACTGTACGTCTAATTTTCTCTAATTAATTAGTCCATTTACATTATTTGCTGCACATAGATAATTTTTATACTTAATCTCTTTGAATTATGTTTTTATTATTAACCTGTAATACACAATAAGCATTATTTAAACACGCAGTAATTCAGACCAGATATACAGCTATATATAATGAATAGTACGTACGTTTTTATCACATGTGTTGCTCCTTTGATGGGAGTTCATATGCGGTGTTTAGATGTTCGTATGCGGCGTTTAGCTTTTAGAAGACAGTGTTGATTGACTTCAGTGGCATGCAAAAGACTTGTAGTAGCGCAGTGGAGACACGTTTTCGTGATGATACGGAGAACAAAAAAAACGGGGAGACTGCCTTTAGGGAAAACATTTCCCTAAAATTCAAGATTTAGTCAAAAGAGACCATTCTACCTATAACTTCCATCTTTAGAATAAATTTCTGTTCAGTTTATAAATATGTTATTCAGGCTACTTATAATAAAAAGGAACCGGATTATATTAGATAGTGTGAAAAATAGAAATGTTTTATGCCATTACTTTAAACATAATTCACTGAATGAATCTGTTTTTAAATAAATGAAATTAGCAAATTCTTTTCTGTAGTTAGTCTTTTTAACACTTTTCCAACATATTTAAAAATGGCTGTGTTCTTCTGTTTGTCCGTAAACTTCCGTGTGTCCGTCAGTAAGTCTGTCAGCTCTCTAACGAAAAATATATAAATATCCTATTTGAAAAATTTATAAAACATGCCTCCTTTTGCAAATGACGTATGTAGTATTTATATTTCGTAGACACAGACAATAAAAACTTTCAGAATAAATTCTGATTTATGAATGCGTTAATAATTTGAAATAACTTTTAATGATGCTACATTACTTTAAACATTACGAAATTGGTATATTTGATATGACCTTTTCTATGTTATCTGAAGAAAAAAATGAGTGTAACATTTAGAAGCTTATTATTAGGTAAACACAATGCTATTATATTAGCAGGTTTCAATTCACCCTCCCAATTGGTCCTTTAACTTAATGTCAATAATTTTAAAAGAACAATTCATGATAGTTTCTCACAACATTTCCGCAAAAATTTACCTCCGAAGGTGGTTTCTGAAAAATTTGCACGACAAATCTAAAAATAAAATTTTTCTAAGAAAATACCGGTATTCAAAAAGCGGACCATTTGGGAGCCCTGTAATAGTGTGTAGACATTAATTGTTTAATGTGCATTTTAACGATGTTATACTGATTCTAACATAATTATATAAATATATGTTATCGAGGAGCACGAAAACACAATTCTCACAATGAGCAGATATCTTCGATTCTTGCGTATTTGAAACATTAAAAAATCTATTTTTGTTGACCATTTTATAGGAATGCAAACCTTTTTCGAATTTGAAATTCATAACTTATATATTATGGAATAAAAATTCGAAACTGTACTGATTGTGGCACAATTTGGTCTTTTAAATCAAATATTATGAAACTTTGCAGGTGTATTAAATTTATTCGGAGTAATTCTAGTCTTAATATGATGCAACAGAAATAAATGAATTTTGTACACTAAAAAAGAGAACTAAAATGATTATAAGAATATAATATAACCTTTTCTGAATTACCAACGATTTCCAAAATCGTACCTTTATCTCCAAAAGGCAAAAAAATCAACAGATTTCCCAAATTTAAAGAAGAATTTTTGATACAAAAGTTCCTTTTGGTACCCATACGTTTTGGAAACGTTTGCGAGCAGTTTGTATAGTGTATTACTCAGTTTTTTTTCAATTCTTTATCAACACGAGAAATCGGATTTTTGGATGCTATCAATGCTCAATTAAACATTTTCGTGTTTAACATATCAAATATGTTCAACTGTTAAACACGATAAATTAACAACGTTAATATTAATATTAGAATTTTCTGTTGCATCTGCATATTCTGTTATGCAGTTGCAAATGTTTACTTGCAAATTGATAGTTTCAGAAAAATCAATATTTCAAAGTTGATACCGATTTAAGAAAACTGAGTAATATATTTGAAAAACGTGTTTTCAAGAATTACAGGCGAAAAACGAAATACTTTTTTTTTTCAGAAATGCTTCCGTTAATATTGGAAAATATTGATTTCTAAGATTTATGAAGAAAAAGAAATGCTTTTCGAAATCTTAGTTAACTCAGAAGAGATTATATTAAACTTTCATAAGCACTATTGATAGATCGAGAAATATTTTTTTGTTTACAGTATGCTCGCCGGAATGCGATTACTATGTACAAATATATATATATATATATATATATATATATATATATATATATATATGAGATGAATTATTCTAGAGTCCGCAATCGTTGACAGGCCAGCCACGACCTCTATAAATTTACACCAGATCATAGCCATATTATTCCACCGCCACAAGTTATTGAAGCTGTTCCATGCTAGATGATGACGGAAGATCACAAACTATACTCCATAGAAGCAGTCGCACGTAACCGGAAAAAGGCAAAATAAATTAATCCAGGCAATTTCCCACTCAAGAACAACAGCATTGACGAGACAACTGTTTATTAGAATTAAACGTTGATTTAACAAATCCACTGAATCTCATCAAAAACTTGAAGATATTTAATGCATTAGATGAAGGCACAAAGCTATGTTATTGAAGAATTCTCTACCGATGACATACGCATTTTGACCCCCTAGTGACTGGGTCTAGTTGACAGTAAGACAATCGTACAAAATCTGCTCTCCAAGCCAGCGCAGCTCGTATTAAAGGTAAAAAGCGAATGAATATTTCCGCAATGCAGGGGAAGGACGAGCCAATAAGAAGCTTGCAAAGCCAGGGAACTTAATACTGCCAGTGGCATAATTTTGAGGTGAAGCGAAAGACTTGGGAGCCGAAAGGATTATGGGATATAGAATGATAATTTTAATAAAAATAAAAATGATATTAAGAGGCGTTCTAAAGAAATAAAATTTGAATGTTTCAAAAGAAGAAATAAATTAAGGTTTTTACAAATACGTGTAGCTTCAAACAGATTAAGATTTTTAGAATGATAATTAAAAGAATATTTTGATTAAGCTGTGGAATAAAATATAAATTAGATTTAAGAGATATTTTAAAAAAGACGGAAAAATTAGAATTGTAAGAATCTTGAATAAATTAATTAAGGAAAAATGGCGAAATTTTTTTCTTATTACATATTCCCACACCCAAAAAGACGAATAAATTGGTAGGTCATATGACCTGCAAGTTCATAGTAGGGAAATGTTACACGGACTTGGATTACAATTTGTCAACTGGAGAAGGTCAAAATAAGTACATTTCCCAAAATTTTCATTAATGCCAAATATCATTATATTTAATAACTACAATGCGAACTAGTGGAGTTGTTAATAAAAATACAATTACAAGATATTAATCTTGTTAACAATGACATAAAAAGCTTTAGAAATATTAAACAAAATGAGAAAACCATTGCAAAAATTAAAAATAATATATAACATACTTAAGAATATATAAGAATATCATATTACAAAATTTGTTGCAATTTGCTTGTAGAATTGTTTGCTTAATTTTTTGTTCAGTCCTCTTATGAGTGGTATTCCAATCCAATAAAGTTTTATTGCATACCTCATTAAACTGAACATTGACAAATTGAAAAAATATCCTTCAAACGTTAGACTTTACTAATCTTCTAATTAAAGTCTATCTTCAGAAATTAAAGTTCATCTAAAATGCTTTATCTTTATACTAGCAACAACTCAAAAATAGTAATAAGGGGCACTACTTAATTTGTCTAAAATGTCGTCAATACGGGGTAAGGGTTCTGCATCATTTTTCATTATGGAATTAAGTTTTCTATAATCTACACACAATCTAGTTTTTTTACCTTCATCGCGTTTTTCTACCAAAGTGACTGGAGAAGAATATGGGCTATTGCTTTCTTTGATTAATCCAGCAGATAATAATGATTGTATTTGTTCAGAGATTTCTTTTTCTTCCACTGTTGAAGTACGACAAGGCCTCATAGATATAGGTAGGTGAGATTTGATAAATATACGATATTAATCTTCCCCACATCATATTTACTTTTTGAAAAAATATCCAAAAAATTCCCCATTATATCCCTTAAAGCTTTGTTTTCTACTGTATTTATTTCCCCTATTAAATCATAATCATTAACATTAAATTGAGCGAAGGATTGAGGAGTCATGATACTTCCATAATCGGGCTGCACATATTGAGACTGATCTTGAACATTAAAATGCAATAATTGTAAATTATTACTGGATATGTCAACATTTTTATTTAAGACAAGATCTCCTTGAGTAACTTGACAATTTGCACAGTCGATGATTAAGTTAAATTTTGAACAATCAGACAATCCTAATATAGCTTATTCCAAATCACTGTCACATAACAAAGATTTAATATAATGTGTAATTTTACCTATTTTAACTAATAAATTACATGACTTATTAATTGTAACTTTACCCTTAGCTTGCCCAACAATAATAGGTGAAATATTTAAAATTTTAGCTCTTAAATAACAAATAAATTTAAATGGAAGAATATATATTGTCGATCCTGAATCAATAACATAATTTAATTTTTTATTATTGGCATACCCAGCAACAATTAATTGTCAGGCATTGGGTTGACTTGGTGACCGGCTACTAACAGAAATATTACCTGTTTGTGGACGGTTTAAGTTAAAAATACAATTCCTCTCCCAGTGATAAACTTCTGAAATTCCCCTATTCAGACACAATCTACATGGTCGACTAGGAATCCTTCTCTGATAGTGGTTGACAGGCAATCGGGGACTAACGAATCTGGACGTTGAACGGTGAAAATTATTTACTACTTGGAAATTTGGATTCATGTAATTGGGCTGAGGGCGAATCCAATGTCTAGGTGAATTATTTGGTTGAGAAAAAGATCTGGAATATTGAGACATATTTCTAATCATTACTATTATTGTTACTGCTAGAATGAGATGGAATGACAACAAGTTGTTCAACTAATCTATACCAATCGGTAGTAGATTCAGGAGGATTTACTATTAAATAGTTCTGGTATTCAGGTTTTAAGCCGTCGGTCAATCCCTGTAAAATAATGGTTTCACATATTTTAAGTTGTCGACCTTACTTTCAGTAATAACTTTAACAAACCCTGACTTTAATAACATGTAACAAAATAAACAATGTATAAAGAATTCTTTAACTTAACAACAATTGTAAAAATATCCAACTCTTAATCATTTAAATAACAAGAACAAATAATATTCAACAGTAAAAATGTCAAATTCATATTTAAATTAATTCCACTATTATAGTTCAATGTCACTAATACAAAATTCCTCTTTTTATTTATTTTTTTATTCTTTTATTTTTAATAGTAAATATAAAACTGCTACTCTAGTCTTTCTATAATTAGATTTTTCTGTATATGAATAAATATCACAAAACGAAAAATAGAAATAAATAAATAAATAAAATACTTCTTAAATAAGTAGCATTATTTCGTAAGAACAAATTTTTTGGCTCTTGCTTTGTCCTCCCGGAGCTTTGTATAACAAATAAAACAAAAGTAATGAACTAAACAAATAAATTAAACTGCACACAATAATTTACCTTTCCAATGTTGCGCAATTTCAGCGCAAAATTTCCTTTGAGATAACATTTTTTTACTTTTCAAATTAATAAACTTCTAAAGCTATTTTTGCGACTACTACGCAATCACTGATGTAATCGGTATTTAATACCTTCCAATAAATTTTATTTAAATAATAAATGAAAATATATTACTCATATTTTTTTCGATAAATAGAAATTTTTTCATATGAATAAATATCACAGAATGAAAATGCAATAAATAAATAAATAAAATAAGAACATACATAAATAATAGAATTAAGTTACTTTTGTAAAAAAGAAGTAATAAATAAAAATTATACCAAACAGTATTAGTTGCGACACCTCCTTTACAGTCATTTAATTTTATTTTAAAAAAGAATAGACTGCATCATCGTAAAGAATCATCGTAATGTGATTTTCCATGTCGCTACCATTAACTCATTCGGGACCATGGGTGCATATATGCACCATCAAAAAGAGCATACAGAATTTTTTTTAGGAACCAGTAAAAAATAAAAGTAATATTTGCTTTCTCTAATTACAGCATTTTTGTGACAGATTAAGTAAAGGTAGCTTTTTTTTTTAAAAAGTGGTGCCAACCGAATAAAATTTGTGTAAAAGACGCCGGTCCCGAAGGGGTTAAATCCACATTGTTGTGAATGATAAAAGTCTCCTCAACTGATGAAATTGGTCGGTAGAGATCTTCAGCCACTAGGAAGTCTTGGAATAGAGGAACATCCGCACTTAATGCTGCTTCGCAGGCCAAGAGGAGAGTCCTGCTGGCTTAATTGAGATGAGTTATTCTAGAGTCCGCAACCGTTGACAGGCCAGTCACGATCTCTAAAAATTTACACCAGATCATAGCCATATTATTCCACCGCCACAAGTTATTGAAGCTGTTCCATGCTAGATGATGACGGAAGATCACAAATTATACTCCATAGAAGCAGTCGCACGTAACCGGAGAAAAGGGAAAATAAATCAATCCAGGCAATTTCCCACTCAAGAACAACAGCATTGACGAGATAACTGTTTATTAGAATTAAACGTTGATTTAACAACTCCACTAAATCTCATCAAAAACTTGAAGATATTTAATGCATTAGATGACGGCCCAAAGCTATGTTATTGAAGAATTCTCTACCGATGACATACGCATTTTGACCCCCTAGTGACTGGGTCTATTTGACAGTGAGAAAATCGTACAAAACCTGCTCTCCAAGCCAGCGCAGCCCGTATTAAAGGTAAAAGGCGAATGAATATTTCCGAAATGCAGGTTAAGGACGAGCCAATAAGAAGCTTGTGAAGCCAGGAGACTTAATACTGTCAGTGGCATAATTTTGAGATGAAGCCGAAGACGCGGGAGCCGAAAGGATTATGGGATATCGAATGATAATTTTAATAAAAATAAAAATGATATTAAGAGACGTTCTAAAGAAATAAAATTTGAATGTTTCAAAAGAAGAAATAAATTAAGGTTTTTACAAATACGTGTAGCTTCAAACAGATTAAGATTTTTAGAATGATAATTAAAAGAATATTTTGATTAAGCTATGGAATAAAATATAAATTACATTTAAGAGATATTTTAAAAGATAAGGAAAAATTAGACTTGTAAGAATTTGGAATAAATTAACTCAGGAAAAATGGCGACATTTTTTTATTATTACATATATATATATTTAATCGTAAGTCATAATTCAACAATTAAATTTTTAGGAAAATCTAAAAAAACACAATATTTTTATATATCAGTTGTACAACTTACAAAATGATTAAGAACTGAGGAAAACAAATAATAAACAGTAGATAATTTAATATGTTCTGATGCATTCAAGAAATACAGTCATATATAAAGTCAATATTGCAGTGTTTCCGCAAATCAGACTCTCTATTCAGTACATCTCTGTGTCATACAGCTATGAGACTATTGGGAATCGTGTATCGAGCCGATATTAATCTTAACAATACCTTCAGGTATCAGAATCCTGAAAATATTGATTTAAGACAATAGATATTGTAGCATAATATGATGGAGATATCTTCTACTTTTCACATTAAATATCATGTAAATTTGTATTTTTTACCGTGGGAGAAAAAAAACATTTGAAGATAATGAAAACATTTTCACATAAAGATAATACGCACTGAAAAAAAAAATGCTGTCTTTAAAAGTTTTAAATATTAAATAAAGACACAATCTTAATTGAAATAATTCAAAACAGAATTTGGTATACCAAGAGCATTGTAGAAAAATATTGATTTACCAATAGTTGCAGTTTAAAGGGTAAGGTTTTGATTTACTAATTAGTATAATTGAAATACATTTCAATTACCAAAAAAAAATTTGCAAAAAAACGAATTTCAGTTTTTTATTTAAATTCATATCACAATTATTGGACATTGTAAACTACACATGAAAACTGTCTTAAAGTTAAAAAAAACTAACTTGTCTAAGATGGGAATCTTGTCTTAAACCGAATCCTTTTATGGTCCCAAATGAGGGAATATCATGCAATTTTATCAACTAAGACGGAAAAATATCTAAAACGAAAACTTTCCTTTCTCCTAGTGATTTCATTTTTACAGGTTTTATTGTCATTTTATTTATCTACATATAAAGAAAAATTTATAAAAACGGAACCTGAACAAAAAGGAATTCAATGGAATAACTTCGTGGTGAAGACAGAAGGAATACTATACAATTTGTCTCGCTACGACGGAAACCTGCCTAAAACGTAATTTTTCTCGGGACCCTTGAGATTCAATGTTTTCAGAATTTATTGCATTTCCTTAACCTCTTCGTTCCCTGGTGTCCACATATGTGAACATTTTTTTCTTTCCCGTTTTATTAATGATGCTCGAACATAATTGCAATTTCGAATGATATGCTTCGATGTCTAAAATTAGAAATAATGCATATATATTGCACACTTGCCCTGAAATCAAACTGGAGAAGAAATTATTCAGTAATAAAAAATAATATTGCATTAATTCTCAGTAGCGAAGAGGTTAAAATAAAGCATTTATGTCCAGTTTTATAATACAAAAAATAGATTTTTTAAGAGCTGAATTGCCAATATTAAAGGAAAAAAAATATTCCTGAGTGATATTTTTGATTAATTTATTGAAAGGAGTTTTGAGGATTATCATAAACTATTTTACTATTACACATGGGTAAACACAGGGGTAAACACATGTATCTTATGAGGTTTTTATGTATGTGTAACAAACATAAATTATAAACAGAGGTACGATTTATTTTTTTACGCTGCATGACTCAGAAAATAAACCTTTTATAGTTTAATTTTGTATCTAGACAGAATATCATTTTTTGAAATGCTTTTAAGGGAAGCATTTACTAAAACATATTTTAAAATATTCGTTTTACATTGAGTTATTCAGCAAGATACTTTACAGTAATTTATTATACAAAATTATATATATATATATATATATATATATATATATATATATAAACGTATTTAAAGTAAGCTGGATTTGAAAATATTGCAGTATAAATGTTTTGTATAATTTAAAATCAGATATTCGTTTAAAAGTATTACTTCTGTATTCGTATTTCTTTTTATAATAACGAATGTGTTTTACCATTTGTGAAAAACGGATAAACTATGCTTTTTAAGTATTTTTTCGTATATTTCGACGTGATTTAATTCAAGATAATTATGTAATATGTCTATGACAAATTAGTATTATAAGACTTTATTTATACAATATCAAATAAAAACACATAAAAACGTCAAAGATTTTATAATACACAAAACAAATTAACAGATATTTTAATTGTAATTTTTAATGCCTTTATCCATCAGTGGCGTTAATAGTTTTATATTCGACGTATTAACGAAGATGTTTTACTGTCATTTTTTGTTTAGCGTTTTATCTCATTCTATGAGAATACTGGGTTTACAAATCTAAGTGTATAAACGTTTAAACTAAACCTATGGATCACAATAATATTTAAGAAATATTCCTTGGTAAATGATCTTTATAATTAATTATTTAAATACAATTTTGTTCCTTAGCAAAAACTATTGTTAATATTACTCCTAAGAATATAATTTCTACTATATATATATATGTATGTATGTATGTAGTATGTACTAATCATAATTTCAGAAATAGTGATATAATTTATTATTCTATAGGCAATTAATATTTTTCTTGCTGAACAAAACGTCTTGTTCCAAAAGCTGATCAAGCAAGCATTTATGCAAGAGTATTTAAAAAAAAACCACGGAAATATCCTATATAGTTTTATTATTACATTAATCAGTAAATTTACATTAATTTATTACGCAACTTGAAAGTAGGTATGCGTAATTAAAGCAAACTGGAAAACCTGTCAAATGAGTATAAATGTTTTATATTTAAATAATATTTTCTTAGTCGAAGCAGATTCGTCTAAAATTATTTCTTTTTTGAATGAATATATGTGTTTTTTATTTACAAAAATAGGATAAAATATATATTTTTAAAAGATATTTCGAGTATTACGGATAATTCGATGTCAGATGCTCATGTAATATGTTTAGAAGAATGTGAGTGAAGTGTGAATAAAATAATGAAACATCCTTTCTGCAACATCAAATAAAAGTACATAAAAGAAAATAAAAGTATAAACACAATTACTCTATTAAAATATTTTCCAATTTTTTTTTCAGACTATAATTCTGAAAAACCCTCTGACCATCCTCTGAGCACCGAGCAAAAGGACAAGATAGTAATGTCGTTTTCACAGAATTTTATTTTAAGCGCTAAGTAAAGATGATTTTTCCAATTAAAATATATATATATATATATATATATATATGTGTGAATATATTTCGTAAGAGTATTAATCATTACTCAATGTTTTAAAACTGCATTATATCTCTAGAATTATGTTAATTTAAAGAATTTAAAAAGTTCATGCATCTGTTGCAATGATACCAACAGCTTAGTGAACGGATATGTCCGTTTGTGGCACTTAGAAGGTTAATACCTCTTTTAAAAAATACACATGACTGTCATAAATAGGCACATATATGTAGGCAAACTGAAGCAGATCTTGGGCGTATTGAGTAAGATTAAGCAACAAGGACCACATAAAACATAACAAATTATCGTAATTGAATGTTATTTATGATTCCCTTATTCAGTGATTTTTGTAAGTAAGTTAATACTATCCCTGACATAGGAATACATTTTCTAAGATTTTAATGTTTGTGAAAGAATCACAATTTCAGAAACAGTAAATAAAATAAAATATTACACTACTGAATATGATTTTGAAAGATCCGCATTTTCTATTCAGTTTTGAACTGAACAAAATGTCCCCTTTGCGAAATCTTCTCAAGCAAGGATTTACGCAAACTTACTTTAAAATGTGCGTTAATGCCATGAATAGTTTTACATCGAATTGCTCAGCAGAATTATCTACAGTCATTTATTATGCAACATGAGTCTAGGAAAGCGTAATTAAAATATACTGAATTTTTAAATATTTTAATATAAATGTTTTATATTAATTTAAAGGCAGATATTCGTATAACATTAATTTTCCTCTTTTATATTGCATATATATTTTTTTAAATATATGGATTTATTTTTCTATGTTTAATAAAGGAAAAACACTTTAAATATATGCTTTAAAAAAGTTGTTTTATATATTTCGACATGAATAAATGTAAAATACTTTTGCAATATGTGTATGACAATGAGAATAATATTATAAGAGTTACCTGGATGCGTGACTTCTACTACTATTTTCGAACAAGTTTTTCATCTTATCGATTTGAAATTTTTTTTTTTGAAATTCTGCGATTAATCACAGAAACATTTTTAATCTGAAATTAACATATTAGGCAAAGGTTTCTATCTAAAATAGCTGTGCCATACTCATTGGAACTTGTACGGTGTGTACGCACCTTGTTTTTGAAAAATTATATAAAAGCACAATAAAACCTGTAACAAATTATAATATGCAAACATTTTCAAACGATGTTTGTGCATACAATTTTAATACCTATTTTTAAAAAAGCCATCAGTGCAGATAAAAAATTATCTCTTTATTATAAGAAAAAGTTTTTAAATGTGACTGGATTTTAAATATTTGTGAATAAGCGTTTTAAACGATTTAAATTAAAATGTTTTAAGAAACTTTTCCCTTTTACTCTTGTATCATCTAGAATCAACCAAACTTTATCTCGAGTGATTCTTATGACATCGAGAAACTGTCTAACGGAGACTGCGTCGACTGGTTGCTGCTATCACGTCATTTGTAACTAATTGCGCATCGGAATCTAAGACTAAACTTTTATTCATCAGTTTGTAAAATTATTTTTTGTTGTAAATCGACTTTAACAAGTTTCAATAATTAATAATCTGTTCTGGGTACTGCCTCGCAACTCTACACCTCCGATTCCGTTCGATATCGAACTTTTCCCACCATATAAAAAGTTTCCTGCGATTGATTTATGTTTAGTTCATAGTTTATATTCATATATGTTTTAATTAATCTAATATATATATATATATATATATATGAAATTATTTTTCGAAAAAATCATTAGTTTGGAACCTATAATGTTTTACAAACGTATGTCCAACAGCGTAACAGACCAAAAATTATATAGTATCTCAATATTTATCAGTGTTGACTAAAAACAACGAAAATTTCAATTAATGAATTTTGCTGTTATTGAAATTTTTACATTTATCAGTAAATTAAAAGTTGTATTGTGTGGATGTATACAAATTTAACTCTATAGCAAACCAATTTATAGATTGTTTTGTGGGATGCTTATCCTGTTTGTCCACAGTCATTCCCTAAAGGGGAAGATGACGAGAGAAAGACAGTGCACAAAATATGAGTAACTCGCGTGAGTCTGCCACCGACGAATACCAACCTCCAAATTTACAGGTGTTCACAGGTAGTGGATGCTTTCCTCGATGCTTCCTTGTTTTTCTGTGGTGCTCAGCCACAGTTGTGGTTCTCTTATAAAATTTGAACTAAGGCATTCCTCCAGTAGCAGTGAGACCTCCAGTAGTTCGATTCCGGTGACCAGTTCTAAACCAGAAATGATTCTAGGCAAAAACAAAAAGAAAAGGGGATAGGGCAGTGTTTAAAACTTTCATCTGGAAGAAAAAAAGCAACGAGTTTGCATCCTCGAAGTACGATCTTCCGTGCGGTTTCATAATGTCGCCCCGTCATACATGAGGCATCATGTTGCGTTCCTCGGTATCAGTGTTGACGGTACAATGGAAAGTTCGCATGGAGTTAGCATGCATAAAGAGTGACCGTGGGCGCGCTTTTGAAGCGCTCGTGGAAAGGTTTGCCTTTTAACCACCTGCGTGGGGCGACGTATAGAAACAAACGGTATGCATACGCGCCGACTTCAGGCGAGCGAAACAAGCAATAAAAGGCTTAAAAGGCTTAAAAGGCTTAAAGCAATAAATGGCTTAAACCATTAATCTTAAAAAGGTTTTCTTTAGTCCCAATAATCACTCGGATTTTTTAGGCAAAACTAATATTTTAAAATTAGTGATGGAAGTTTGTTTTCTTTCCTCTGTCGCCCCCGCTAAGTCTCAATCTATCCTAGAATCACTAAATCAATTTCCAATTCAGAGGCCCTTTCTTTTGTTTACAACTTTTTATGATGCATTTCTGTTTAGTTTCACCATTAGTAACATACTGTTTCATCATGGACGTTTTAGCATAGTTGATTGTTGGATAAAAAGCGCCGCTTTTTAAAACAAGATTACATCGAACTAAGCACTTGGTAAAACAAAGATTGTTTTAATGCTTAATAAAATAAATACAGGTGATTAAAGAAAAAAACATTAAAACATGCAAATAAAAAAATACGCATGAGAAATATCAAAGAAAATGCACAGGACGATAGCATAAACACGTGTTGCTTATTTGTGAGCCCAATTAACGAGCAACAGCAATTTAACGACAAACCATTTAACGAGAGTTTACAACCTAACTTGACGATTCACCCATGGGCCGACGTACCGAACATTCTTCCAGAATTCTTAGCTTAGGACGAATCAACTATATCAAGCTGAATTGTCATATTCAATTTTTGAAAAAACAAACTAAATATAAAACTATGCGTTCGTTCTTTTCACGTGCTTGATTGCAGCAGAGCTTCAAAAACATGTTAGGACCATGTTTTTATTTCATTTTAAATTCTATGACGCGATTTATATCTCATTATTCATATTTTATTCATTATTATTCATATCTTATTATTCATATCAACACTATAATTAACGGATACGGATATATAAAGATTTTGATTTATTTATGAAATACATAAAATGAGATCCTTTTGAAAGTACGGAAAAATAATAAATATACGATTACACTATTCACAGGCTTTTTATAAAAAAATTTCGACATTTAGCAAATACAAGGATATTTTATAACTTGCAAAATATTTGCTCCCATGTCAATTTTTCTGCATTTAAAAAAAATATTATATTTATTTTAAATTTAAGAATATCAGTTTCATAGTATCCAAAAGTAATTTTTTTTCTAATATTCATTGAAATAACAAAAACGCAATGCAGTAGAGTAAATATTTTCTCCTCAAGCTATTTTTCTTCTCTACCATCTCTCTTCACATCCAATCATTTTACGTTGCCTCGCGCTCCAATGTTTAAAAAAAGTAGGATTTTTCTTTTTCTTTATTTTCATATAATTTTTTTTTCAGTGGGTATGTACAATGAAATTCTTTGAAACGATGTATTTTTATTGTAAGCCTACAAGGCCATTTTTTAATTTAATGCTTCTAAGAAAAGTAATCTCTGAGAAATTGAAGCAATTTCTTTTAACGAATGCCTGCCTTTATCTGTTTGTTATCAGCATATTTTAACAGCTTTTTTTATCCTTTTAAATATCATTTTCTATGAATAATTTTATTTTAATATTTTATCATGTTTCAAGATTCATAATTTTGATTATTTCTATTAGATATCAATATTATAATTTACATTACTCTTGATGGCTTATTTGTTATATTAATTATAATGAACATGAAATACATTGGTTGCTACATAAATAAGCGATAAATATCACTTTCACTCTCTCACTCATATTTTTCGCTTTCAGTCTCATTAGCAAAAATTACACAAATCCTTCCTATGTATTTAAAATTTAAAATAAATAAATTATTTGATAAAGATGAAAAATTAACCATAGTATTATAATGGAATACTTATTAAAACAAGCTGGAAATTGTACGTTAAACGTGACAAATGAGGTGCGTTCGTACTGTAGCTAGCTATATAAATATTTAGATCTTGATGATTTTTAATTCTGTGAAATGAATGATATCGTCTGCAGATTAATTTCTGTAATAGAATAAGTATTTCGGGTATTTTCGGCTTGACGATTAAACTTCGGAAGCTCCTATAACAAGAAAGCACCGATTTAAAAAAAAAATTCAAATTTCTTAATAAATATTTTTATTAATATCTCCTAAAGTTTTGATTCGATTTTAATAAAATTTGAAATGTCTCGACAAAAATCTGCAAAGATAATATATCTTAAATTTCAAACCATTCGGTTGGGTAGTTTTTGCGTTGTTATATGCGGGCGGACGGACAGACAGACGGACAGACAGACGGACGGACAGACAGACGGACGGACAGACAGACGGACGGACGGACAGACAGACAAACGGACGGACCAAGCGACGACAATAGGTACTACGTATTTATATAATTACGAACGCACCTAAAAATGCAGGAAGTCTAGTAAAATAAAATAACTGGAATAATCGTTATGTATTGTTCATTGACTATGTAGTAACTTCGTCGTTTGTTGACATTCGTCAGAATGTTGACTGCAACAGAGCCATCTGCTTATAAAGCGCATTGTTGCCAACCTCCCGATTTTTTTCATACCAGTAAAATCTTACAAAAGTTTTCGCTTTAATAAATTGCAGAAATTGTATGATTAGATAAAACAAATATTTTTACATAAAAATACTGGTGGGAAAAAATCGGGAGGTTGGCAACTATGAAAGCGGTATGACAAATGTCTAAATGTACTTGATACTTATGTGGAAAAATAAAATTATGTTTTAATTTTTAATGTCTCATTACATTTTTTGTCTTTCATTCACGCCTCTGTCCACAGTCGCCAGGGAAAACTTATTTTCCGACTGTGCCTCGTATTTTCACAATTACTGTATTCGTGATATATAATTGTGTATTATTTTTAATATCGTTATCACGATTTTTATTTCATATAGTTTATAACAATTTTATCGATATAACTGCCAGCACTAGTGCATAGATAGTGTAACATGGTTATTTATGTTGGGGAACTTTTGGGTAATCGTTTCTCGCAGGTTTCATTTAAATTATGAAAATGTTAATCATAATAGAAAAAATTTATTTAAAATACATTTAATTATTCTATACTCGTATATAAGTGTAGAAATTTATAAATAATACTACATTTGAAAAACTTATAAAGTAAAATTAAAAATATTAATGAAATTAAATAAAAACTTTTTTTGCAATGTTATTCAAAAACTTCAACAATTAAATATTTAAAAAAATATTCAGGTAAAAAACGTTTACATTCAAAATTAATGTTATTATAAAATATCCTAATTAAGAATTTCCTTTTTTCACAAGCATTTCGTTTATTAATTTATAAAAAATTATCATGTAGGTAATAAACTGTTTTCTCAAAATTAAGGTCCGTAATATTTATCTTAAAAAAATCAATTCATGCATTTACAAGACAAACCAAATAAATTATTAACCAAAAAAGATCTTTCTAAAATACACATTTTCCCATTAACAATATTTTAAAAACGACGATTTCACTAATATTACAACCTGAAAATACTCTTCGCAATCAATCTATCTTCAATCCTTTCTATCCCTACATTGCATCACATGTTAAAGTGTGCACTAATGGAATTGCAGAGTATTTATCTTGCGAAATATTCAGCTGCGTTGTTAGAAATTTAATGTCATAGGGAATCAACAAGAATATTTATATTGAATTAGTATATTGTTATTTTATCTTAATGTCATCGAATACATAATTAAAAAATATCTTTGTTTGTAAACCATTTTATTTAATCTAAATGTATACCGTGTATTTGAAATTTTATTTTTCGCTTTTAAAGGTTTCCTTTTTTATAGTTATGGCGAAACAGGGATATTACTTTGACATTTCAGAAAAATAAATTAAATTTTCTTTAAGGGAATATTATGACATATATGTATTTTTATTTTTATAAGGATAACATTTAAAAACCAGTTCACCTTGCTAAAAAATCTTGAAAACAAAGCGCGATGCAAATTTAGAAAATAGTGATGTAAACGTCTACTTTAACATTGCTGTAATTTATCATATTTTGAGCTTTAAATCTGTACATTTTATAATACATTTATGTTGTTTCTAAGATCACTTCATGCACTGTAAAAATTAAAATAAAATTCCTAGTATGGAATTACGATATTTGCGTTATTGTCAGAATTATGGTATTTGCATTGTGTAAGGTTTTTTGATATGGTTATCACAATTTACATTTCATATCGATTATACCAATTTTTGCTTATATATCGCCAGCTCTAGTACATATATATATATATATATATATATATATATATATATATATATATATATATATATATATATATATATATATAATTATAATATCTATGAATTTCAAAAAACATATCAAGTTCTATTATCATTCTACTTAAATCTCCAAAGAGATAATTAATGATATTGTGTATACAGAATGCCACATAGCTAATAATTAACATGTGCAAACATAATATTACCATAGCTTGTGCTTCAATGGTAATTGGCCAAATTTTACTCATACCTAAAGAATATTGAAAAAAGAAAAAATAAATAGAGAGAAAGGGGGAAAAAAATTATAAATTGGAGTTGCAATTAAGTAAATACAAATGGATTAATAAATTAAATATGAACCGTATACAATGGAAAATTGGACCACATGAGAATTAAATATGAATTGGATATGAAAAAACACATGCACATGTACTCATCAGCCTGGATGCACCCACATGTGTTTTAAATAATAATTCAGTGTTTCATAATTCTACTGGCATAATGCTAAGATCAGTAGAATCATCCAGGTACACTGAATTATTACCAGACAACAATTGGAAATATTAAAATTTGGAAATATATATATATATATATATATATATATATATATATATATATATATAATAAAATTTTTTGCTCGCTTTGCAATTTTGGGGGAAATGTTTCCAAAAGGTTTCATTTAAATTATTAATATGTAAATACTATTAGAGAAATTGAATCTAAAATATACCTAATTAATATTAGTATATTATTTAAGTGTAAAAACTTATACTTCAACTGAATAACTTTTAAACGAATGTAAAGGAAAGTAAAAATAAGAAAATTTAATTTTGAAAATTATTTGAGAATTATTGCATTTAAATTAAATAAAGAAATTAGAGAGGACGACTTTAAATTCATTTTACATTCAAAAACATTTTTATTTTAAATAAATTTTCTGATTAGAAAATAAAGAATTTCCTATTTAATTACAAAGCATTTCGTTTTTAAATTCATCACAATATTATTTTAGTAGTAACCAATATTATCAATATCAATATATGAAGACTTTATAATAAAAATTAGAAGAAAATGCATTTACGATCCTAGATTTTTTTTAAGAAAAAGATCTTTATAAACACATTTTATCCAATTAACAAAACTTTAAAATGTTAATTTCACTGTTATCGCACCTTCAAAACACACAGCCAATCTCTCTTCAATTCTTTCTACTCACAAATTAGCTCTTTCATGAATGTCTGTTATGCAGAAATTCATGAATATTTTTCGTTTAAACGTACATTGGTGCTTTAAGTAGTTTTATGCTAAGCAGAATCAGGAAAGGAATTTAAAGTCATTTAGTATGCAATTAATTTATCTCAGTGTCAGCAAATACCTAATTAAAACAGATTGGATTCAAAAGTCTCTCTGTTGTTTCGGATAATTTTTATAAGGAAATGTATTCTCAAAATGTAATCTTTCACTTTGAGTTTCGTTTTGTTTTATAGTTATAGGCCAAACAGTGACTATATATTTGTATTTAAGAATACAATTAATAATTGAATATAAACTAAACACATAATAATTTTATTATTTTGGCGAGGGTATAAAATTTAAAGGTGTGTCTGCCTTGCGACTAATAAATGCCTAATAGATATGAAAAATAAACGAATAAAACCTAATTTGGCAGTGTCATATCACGTTTTAAGGGAGTAAGTACAGATGAAACTGAACAAACTTTCAAAAAAAGTTTCTAATCAACCGAGTTTTCTAACGCTTACTTTTTTTCTACATGCACTGAGTACAGAACAAAACTTTAGTTTCGAGAGCAATAAATTAACGGGTATGTACGAGGTAATAAGTATTAGAGGTTAGTTAACACAATAATGGTAAAACAGGTTCTACAACGAGATTTTAAATTATTTGTCCTATAACTTAAAATAAGGAAGAGACACGGGATGCGCAGCTTAATAACGATGCATATAGAATTAGGCTTAAGAAAAGAATGCAAAAGGGGGGGGGGGCGGTGACATTGCCATGGACATACATAACCACAAGAAACGTTCCCGGAGCATGAACACGACAATGACTCAAATTGAAATATCGAAGAATGAGTATTAAGTGACAAAAGAGTTAAAAACACAGTAAAATAATAATAATAATAATAATAATATCGATATTAATAATTGCTGAATAATAAGAATATTATGAATTACTGATAGAAAAATATTGCAATAAAAATATAAAAATGTTTGGTGCTAACTAAAGTATGAGAGTTAAAAAAAAAGTTCGGAAATACCAGAGAAAAAAATAGATTAAATAATAAAATTATGAGGATAAAAATGTATTATTATAAAAATGTATTATTATCCAATTAATATTATCCCGGTATATATATATATATATATATATATATATATATATATGTGTGTGTGTGTGTGTGTGTGTGTGTGTATGTATCATTGGCTGTATTTGAGTTCTAAATATCATGATCGGTGATATTATACCGAAACTTTCTGAATTGCTTTCCTAATAAAAACTTTGTATAAAAACTTTTGTAACTAAAACTTTTGTAATAAAAACTACCTAACAGTTAATATCTTCAAAGAAATATTAATATACTTAGAGCATACATTTTTTTCTTTGAACTGTGGTGAACATTTTTATTCAGTTTCTATCACGTATTAAAGATTGTATGCTGCTTGGAATGATCTATGAAATTGCTTTCATCATGTCGGATCATCATCCCTGATCAGCAAGAAACGTACCATTAAGTAGATTATGATAACAATAACATATCAAAATTTCTTAACTTCAGTTAAATATTGAACTGTGCAAATGCGTATGCAGCAACAAATAATGATTTTAAAATTTCAAGAAATGAAGTTATGAAAACATTACTAAAAGTATTAAAGACAAGGAGCCAGAAATGATAAATGAAATGGTAGATGGATCTAGATGAGATGATTTGCTATCTAATATCCTTAAATGTTCTAATGAAAAATTAGAAATGAATGCAATAAATACATTCAAAACGTTTCTTTTAATACAACCTTCAGCAGCAAAAGAGCAGAAATATTTATTCTAAATAAACAGATTGGCTAAATAAACGTAGAAATAGCAAAATACAATAAACAAGGTTTATTTTTAAAAATGAGATTTTCCTTCACTAAAATTTTTCTTTGTTATATATTCCAATTCCGTCTGTTTTTCTGTTATAATGCTCTTATTTATAATGAAATAATGATAATTTTTTTCAGATTAATTTGTTTATTATAATTATAATTTTATAATATAATGTTTTCTTTTATTTTAATTCTTTTGTTTTAATTTTATAATATAATGTTGTCAATTCTAATATGGTTCAAAAGCTTTTTTTCTAATGTTAGATACATTTTTCTTTAGTGATTAGCATGAAATGTCATTTTTTAAAAGCAGAATTCAAGCTTTCGATAATTCGCAATTCTTTCGGTACTTAAGAACTCGAATTATCTAGCGGTGACTGCAATTATCTATGATTTCGTAAAGTTTTCTCTAATCTTAAAAAAAATCTTAGAAAGAGTTTCATTTAATAACCACATTAAGCCATACTTTTCTGAATATAAGAAAAGCTTTTTTTTCGAAATTTATGAGCAGCAGAAGGCTTTTAATTCAGAAACGCTTCTGTAAAGCTTGTAACATTATTTTTATTCCTCTGATTGACTTCTTGCAAATGATTTCTGAACTGAAGGGAGTGGTTTTCACAACCGTAGGTAAGTACTATTTTATTTTGATAAAATTTCGTGCCTTATAGAAAAATATCTCTGGAATTTTATAAAGTGTACAAACATTTTTTTCCTTTCATTATAATCAATCGGCCGATGGTGAACAGATGAAATTTTAACTGTCATGCAACAGTTGCTGTTTAATGCATGAGTAAAAATAGAATTTAATATTCTCTCGTCCCATGAGATTTTTAAATTTATGATGGATGATAAACATGATCATTGGCTCCACGATGGGTGTTAATATTTTGTATACATATGTGCAATCTCCTTGTGTATAATCCTTAATTCTTGCTCTTTGAGCACTGATAACAATAACTGTAAAATTTTATGACAATTAAATAAGGTTTAATTTTTTATTAATGTTTCAAATTTAAGACAAACAATAAAAATTAAGAAAGGCGTTATATACGAAATGAATGTCTTGTGTTTATCTTATAAAATATAAAAAGGATATTAATGTATTAATGTATTAAATAATTGGAATTTTACATTGTGCAATCCGACCATAATATGTTTCACAATTCACTTAAAATGTGTTCATATTTTAAATGTTAGTTCAAAACATTGTACTTAGTGTGTAGAGAAAAAAATACATTGGAGCTAATTTTTGGAACTGTGGTTTCAATGTTTATTTAACAAGACTGAAAAATCAGGCCTCAGGCATAGTTTATGAAACACTTTCCAGTACTAACAGGATATTATTAAGAATTTTCATTTATTTTATACAGTGAAATATCTAAAAAAAAAACAATTTAAAAAACTAATAACTCTGTAAAAATTCATTTTTAGCATTTGGTGTCCATATTCGGTAATATGTTCAATTTCATTCTTATAGCCCTGTATATAATCTATATAATTAATACGCACCAAGTAATACACTAAATATTAGATACATTTAAAAAGTTATACAGTGGAAAACACAGCAATTATCGATCACAGTGAGTCATGTCGTCGAGTTCTTTTGTGTGGCAATGCAAATGATTGATGGTCTGCACATTCTACTGAAAGCCAGTTTTGTTCTACACTTCATATATTCATATCAGTTTCGTCATATTTGAATTATTATAACATCATTAAAATTCACCGCAAATGATTTTTCTCCATAGATTGTAATAAAATAGCATTATTTTATACGATACTGTAAATTAATTATAAATACTACTTTTTTCTATACATTCTAGAAAGTTTGCCTTAGTTCTTACCTTACTTCTGCATCTCAATCTTATTACACTTGAAAAATCATAACATGAATAAAATTCACTGGTAACAATTTTTCCCCGTAGACCAAAATTTAAAAGAATTATTTTGTGTGCCCTTATAAGTATTACGAAAGTTAGAGTACGGCCAGTCAAGCAGACTAACCTAATTCATAAACTATGTTGAAAAGTGTAAACGGAATGTATGGTTTTTTGTCCCATGTGATTCTTGAGCTTGTCAGTGTGGTAAAAAATGTGTATTTTTCACACGATGGGTATTCGTTTTGTGTTGGCACGTATGAAGAAAAAACGAAAAATTTCCTTATTTATAACTTATTATTCTTAATCTTACAGATCTGAAGAATCTTACAGAACAGTAAAATTATGTGATACTGACAGTTTATTTATTATTTGTTTTGTTTTTAAGTTTAAGAATGGTAAGAAAAGGAATAAAGAACGTTACATAAGAAACAAATGTCTTGAGTTCACTTAAAATATAAAAAGGAAATGAAGGAAATGCAATTCTTGGAGAAATGTAAAAAACAAATAATTACACTTTTACAACAACTCATCAGAACTTAGTTTGTTTCCAAAAAATATTTAAATTGGGCATCGTGTAAATTTTATTTCAAAACTTTTTTTTTTAAATATGCGTGAAATAGTACATTACAAGTGATTTAAACAAAAAGATGTGTAATGTTGTTAAAGTACGAACAATATTTAGATGTTCTTTGAATATTTTACATTTTTACAAACCCATAAATAAATAGATATGAAATGGACCAATATATTAATCTTAAAAAAAGTTGCTAAAAATAATTTTATTTAATAAAAAAAAATATTTCAAAAAAAAATATTTTTCATATTTACGAATTCATTTTTTTCTGTAATATCTGGAACGAAATATCTAATTTTTTCTAGGTTTGAAGAAGGGAAGTGATTTCTTAAACCAGTTTTTTTTAAAACCAAACAAAACCAATGCAACATAGAGCAATAAGAACATTATTTGCTGATATGTATTTAAAATATAACTCTAGAAGCCGTAGTATGTTTATGATATGATGTAGTATGATATGATTATTTCAAGTAAATTACATGTACAGTTAGAAAAAATAGTATCATAAATTATCTGTGAGGAAATAACAGTCAGAAAGCAAAGCACTAGGAAATCATTTCATAATTTACTGATATAATTATAGAAATATCTTAATACTATCAAAATGTTTTTTAAAAAAAGTATATTCTTAAACATACTTAGAGTATGTATTCACCGTACATAATGAACATTTTTATTCACATTGTTGTATAGCTTTCACTGAAACTGAAGACATATATTACATAAAATTTTTTTATTGACTATAAAATAGATTTGATTTAGTCTATGAAATTGATAATGATAAAAGAGAAACCAAATTTAGAATCCGCTTATTTACTATTAGTGTATTTGTTAAGTAGATTTACTAAAACAGTAATAAATAATAAAAATATTATGTTAATTTAAACAATTAATTAAAATAAATATTGTAATAAAAATATTCTTTAAAAATGATTCTAAATTTATTCCATTAATATTCAATATTTATTTGAGTAAGATAAATTTGAAATTTCCTTTGACTTTAAACATCTGCATCGTGATGAAAAAAATGTCTCCACATAAATTAAATTATTATAATTTTTTACTAAACATTTTGTTTCTCAATTGACCAAGAAATATTCATTTGGTAACTAATATTTTCTTTTATTGCTTATCACATAAATATAAATTATATTTATATTTAAAGATATTCAGAATCCAAAAAGATATTTTTAAAACAAAATGAATAAAAAAAATCTAACAAATTGTAACACCTTGTAATGATATACTTTTTTTTAATTACTAACAGGCGTAAAATAAAAAGATTATAAACAGTAAAATCAGTTTTATTAGTCTGTTGACATGTTTCAGCTGAATCTGAGCCATTATCAAAACAAATAAGAATATTTTATAATTTCACGGTCGATGATGTTATTTGAAACGCTATCATTTAATATTCTAAATCAGTTTAACAATTATGTAACTTACCAAAATTGTGGTTCGAGTTACTCCACTGTTACAAATCCTAATAATATTATAGCTGTATGTGTATAATTGTATGTGTGAATGCTTGGCTGAAGTAAACGTCAAAACGGGGTATTTAATGGCCTCGTATCCTTGCATATACTTGGATTGTAACCCAGAAATGAATATATGCTAGATTTTATTTATTTGTTTTCAAATATGTTTCTTAATATTTAAAACTTTCATTATTTTCATAGAGAATCAATGGATACTTTCCTGTAAAATTTAATTAACCGTTTTAAATTGCTAAACATTATCGTTTCCAATAAATACAAACCTGGAATAATAATTTTCCTCAAAAATTATTTTTTAATTGACAGATTTCCACGTAAAAAATGAAAATTCAAAAGAAGATAAATTGTCATGATATTTGAAAAAAAAAATATGGAGTATTTGTTATTATACATGAAGTATGAATATCGGTTCCGTTGGGAAGAGATTTTCTGTCAAAGACTGCGTTATAATGATAAAAAAAAATGGACAATAATTATATTATTAAGAAAAGATTTCGATTCGACCATGGAAGTATGAAAAAGATCCTTCTTGGTTTGGACAAATAGGACATCATATTAGCAATAAAACATGCATTTTCAAATATTCGTAATAATAAAAGGGGCATGAAAATCAGTATATAATGAAAGTAGATGGATAATGACGTCATGTTCAAGATGAAAAACTGAATTATTCATTATCACTACTAATTAATAAGCTTGAGTGTCAATTATTATTTGAAGTCAGTTTTCTGTCAAAATCCACGTTGTGATTGCCATGAAAATAAAATTAACAAGAATTATATAATTAAAAAGAGATTTCTCTGGGAACAAAGAGATGTCATATTTGAAATAAAACGGGAATTTTCAAATATGTTTTTAAAGAAGCGTGAATTAATTTTATACATTAATAATACAGGGATCAGTAACTATAGAAAATAGATGAGTTTCACGCCCTATTTAAAACGATTTTTTTAACTATACTGATTATTAAGCATGAGTATCAGTTACATACATATGAGAATTTTCCGCTAAAAATCACTTCATAATTTTAAGAAAAGAAAAATGAACACGAATCTATTATATTAAAATCTGACCGTCTGTTTGTATTTCGCAACTATTGCTCTTAGACTATTGAACGCAGCGCGATTTACTTAACGCCGGTTTTCATTGATCCGAGGATGTCACAGAAACTATCAGAATTTCAAAAATTGAATTAGATTCCAAAATATTATTAGTATTTTTTTGTGAAAAATTTAACGAAGTTTCTCTAAAAACGGCAAGTAAATTGCTCCATATTTGTGGATAAAAAGGAAGACATAAAACAGATGAATGTATTTTTTACGCCATCTTCTTATTAAAACTGAAAACATAATTTCTTTTCAATTTGAATAGATGTGAAAACAAAATCTTGATTTCTGTAAATTATCCGAAAAACATGTTTTCACATATTCAAACTTCTTGAATCAATTTATTCTGCCGAACAAAAGTCGTCTGTCAACATATTGTCATTTAGAAAACAAGATTTGTTTCAGCTATACATTAAACCAATTAAGCAGAATTGAATTCAATGGAAATCATATAATATTTCCAATTAATTATTTTTGAAAGATGGCTGTTAACACGTTTCACAAAGGCGTTAAAGTAAATTGTTTTAACATTAAAATTGACATTGTTTTTACTCAATTCGTCGACTTCCACGATTTTATTTGGAAAGACTACCTCATCCCACATAGAACCCTACAAGCCCTACATAAGATGGTTAGCAGATGACGAAGAAGACGACACCAATGACATAAAAATATTTACAGACGGCTCCAAGTCGGAACATGGAACAGCTTACGATTTCAGTGTATACCAAGACGACACACTAATCCATAAAGCACAGACACAACTACGCACAGAAAATTCAGTATACCAAGCTGAACTACTCGCCATTAAGGCAGCGGCTTGCTGGGCAGGGTCCTCAGCTTACAACAATCTCCTTATCAACACAGACAGTCTTTCAAATCTTCATGCCCTACAAGACCTGTCAACAACAGACCTACTAGTAATAGACATTATCACACTTCTTCAATCAACAACAAAAACAATTTCCTTCAAATGGGTGAAGGGTCACTCCGGAATAGAGGGGAATGAACAGGCAGATCATCTAGTCAAATAAGCAACCACATTAACCGGGGCGCACAAACACTTCATTCCCTTCCCAGCCTCATATCTACAGAAACATCTCAACGATCAAGTCATTAAAAATGGCAAAGGGAATGGGACTACGCCGACACTGGCCGCTTCACCCATCGCCTTATTCCAAAAGTCACAATAGAACGCTTTCTACACCATAGATATCTATATTTACTCGCCACCAACCATAGACCCTTCCCAGATTACCTTGCTAAAATCGGCAAAACTGAATTTCCTCTATGTACCTGTGGTTACAGAGACAACTCACTCCATTACACCTTACAATGCACCCTCACCTCCACTCTTCTCATCCGCAAGCCATCAACAATATATTTTTCACACTGGTTCGCCTACCTGTTGAAGCGACCAAACCTGCTAAACAAAATAATTAGTTGCATAAACATTCTAGAAAGGAACCAGCATCTATTCCAAATGCCTCCACCACACATAGTTGGTGAAATTGAAAACTGAAAGCTAGTTCGGAACATTGTCAGTAACCACCAGCCATGTTACGAACAGCACACACATACCTCAACCAACCATCTGTGCAAAAACTCAGCTTCCAGCCCAAAAGCTTGTGTGGAAAACTCATCTTTTGTCTCTTAAAAACATTTTTACGTCCCAGACCACAAACTCTTAACGGCAAACTGAGCAAACCCCCATGAACTCTTAGGAGATAACAGAAATACACATATTTGTGCTCGCAAAAAACATTTCTCGCTCCCAATCACGAACTGTAAATAATCCAAAAATTTTCTCCATCATTGTATATAACACTAGCAAAACCCGCGGCTTTGCTGACGTAATTCTTGAAAAATGCAAAGTGGTATTCGTTGGCCTATTTTCATTAGAAGAAAGTTAACTGCCACAGATAATTCAGAAATTACTAATTAAGACACACTAATGCCGAAAAAAAGTCGAAAATTTAGAACGTTTTCCGCTATTTCACCCCCCCCCCCCCAGCCTGTGATAGTGTCACCGATATAAAATATAGCCTATGTTACAGCAGGGACTGTTACCATCACTTTTGAAAATGGTTCTGCAGTTCCAGAGATTCCATAGAAATTATAATTTAGATTGTTTTTAGAACGCTTTTCGCTCATCTCACCCTTTTAAATTGCGATTTTTTTTAGAATTCGTTCTTAGAGAGCATTTACATCTTATAACTAACTACCAAGCTAAATTTCATGTTTCTATCAACTTCAGTATAAAACAAAATCGAAAATTTAGAACGTTTTCCGCTATTTCACCCCCCCCCCAACCTGTGATAGTGCCATCGACATAAAATATAGCCTATGTTGGAGCAGGGACTGTCACCATCAATTTGCCATCATCACTTTTGAAAACGGTTTTTAGTTCCAGACATTCCATAGAAATTGTAATTTAGAATGTTTTTAGAACGCTTTTCTCTCATCTCACCCTTTTAATTTTCGATTTTTTTTAGAATTTGCTCTTAGAGAGCATTTACATTTTATAAGTAACTACTATGCTAAATTTCATGTTTCTAACAACTTCAGTATAAAAAAAAATCGAAATTTTAGAACGTTTTTCGCTTTTGCACCCCATTGGGGGTAGTGGCACCGACATAAAATATAGCCTATGCAACCACGTCTAGCAGGGACTATCATTAGCAATTTGCCACCATCACTTTTGAAAACGGTTCTGTAGTTCCAGAAATTCCATAGAAATTGTAATTTAGAATGTTTTTAGAACGCTTTTCGCTCATCTCACACTTTTAAATTTCGACTTTTTTTAGAATTTGTTCTTAGAGAGCATTTACATATTATAAAAAACAACCATGCCAAATTTCTTGTTTCTAGCTCTTTCAGTATAATAAAAATCGAAATTTTAGGACGTTTTTCCCTTCTGCACCCCCTGGGGGTACTGGAACTGACTTAATATATAGCCTATGTTGGAGCAGGGATTGTCACCATCAATTTGCCACCATCACTTTTGAAATCGCTTCAGTAGTTCCAGAGAGTCTCCCCTACAAACAAACAAACAAACAAAAAAACAATCTTTACTACTTTATAATATTAGTATAGATTATAGACTATCTTCATCCTTTTCATCATCACTTATAGTAATTTTTTTATGTTTTGTAAATAATCAAAATTGCACTGTCAAATATGTATTTGTTTTTAATAAACTTGCCAAGCAGGGCTTGCACAGGCTAAAATCTTATGGTAGGCCTCTTTGCTTGGTTGAATCTGAATCTGAATCTGAATATGCAATCATTTGAATTTCATTTTCGCGATTATTTGGCACAAAATTTAACTTTTTAAAGACTGATTTATGTCAAGGTCCCTATAATAAAGAAATACCGTATTGTCTCCTATGAAATGTGATAAAGAGTTAGTTAATTATTTACGTTTTTAATTAACTGGAGTGAAATATTATGCTTAATTAATGCATTGATTCTTCTTTAAATGTTGCGTGAACGATTTTACGGATAACAGCTAGTATGGAAATAAAATTCCAAATAAAAAATAAAAAATAACGTGCGTAATTTTAAAAAGTGCATGAAAATTTAATGATAGTGTTTCAAATAACTTCGTAGACCGTGTAATTATAGAATATTCGGTACTTTCGTGTTATAGTGGCCCCGAGAATAAATCGCCCAAGCGACCAAGAATTGTCTCCATATTATTAAGCATATATATGACATTATAAATATATATGATATATAAAACATGTTATGACGCCTATTGCCCAGTTATAATGATGTTTGACGCAAATATGACGTATATATGTATGACATGTGTATGAGGTGTATATGATATATATACGGCATATAAGACGTAAATAATATGCATATAATGACGTTTATGGCACATATATATGAACGTTAAAAGTATACATATGTGTTTATATAAGGGGAACATAAGCTTTGCTTTGGTCTTGGCGAAATCGTAACTGCAATATGGGCATAATTGTAACTGTGGGAACCGCTATAACATGAAAGTACCGAATATTATTTGTTTTGATAAAGGCTCAGATTAAGCTGAAACATGTCAACAGTCTCATAAAAATTACTTTACTGTTTATAATCTTTTCATTTTATTCCTTTTAGCAATTAAAAGTAGTATAGCAAAATAAATAATTTAAAATGCATTATTTCCACATAACGAAACTCTGAAAGGGCCGATTTCATTGATATCACATATGCAAAACCCACTATTAATCTCTCTTCAATTCCTTCTACTCAAAAATTATCTCATCAGCCGAAAGCATCTTTCAATGGAATTCCAAAGTATTTATCTTTAGGGCATCCGTAGGTCCTGTCAGTAGTTGTATGTCAAGCAAAATCAACGAAAGTAATTAACCTCATTTAGTATGCAGTTATTTTACCCCAGTCTTCGTGAATACATAATTAAAACAAATGCGTTGGTTACAAAAATCTTTTCGTGTGTACGTCGTTTTAGCTGACTTAAAAGGAGATGAACGTTCAACATTTACTAGTTTCAGTTTTATTAGGTTGTGTTATATGCGAAAACAGAACACACGCAAAACAAAGACATTAATATTGTATCTCTTGAAACAAATTTAAGATTTGCATAATAGACGCTTATGAAAATATTTTAACATGGGTATAAAGTTTGTAAAAATATCTTCCAGACAACAAAAATCTAAAAGAACGCTGCTTAAACTAGGAAAAATAGAATTACATGGTAATTTAAATATCCTACAATTTAACACACTTACAGTTCCAAATTATTAAGTAACTAAACATATTTTACATTATTTATATGTTGTTTGAAATGCTGTTTTATATTACACATTTTGCTATGGAATTGAGCTACCGATAGGTTAGAAAACGTAATCGCCTAGTAGTTTTTTTAACTAAAAATAAATCTAAAATGCTTCTTTTACAATAAACACGACTTTCTGAACGTTTTTTTTTTTTTTTTTTTTTTTTAATCCTTATCGCATTTGCAAAGCACACAGTCTGTAATTCGTATTTCTCAAAACATTTATCTTTTATTAAAGCTTCTCTTAAAGGAATACCAGAGTATTTATATTTTGAAACGTACGTTAGTGTTATAAGCAGTTTTATGTCAAGTAAAGTCAACAAAAGTTTGTAAACTCATTTAATATGCATTTAATTTAACTGAGTCTCAACCTATGCGTATTTAAAACAATTTCTATCTAAAAATGTTATCTATATAAACTACTTTTGCTAATCTAAGTGGAGTCAAATATTAAAAATTTAACATTTCACTTTTTTGTGTCATATTTTATAGTTTTAGACGAAAAATTACATTGTTCGTTTATGTACAGAAAAAAACAAATTAGAGGGGCTTATTAAATTTTGGTAATTTTCAAATGGGTACAAACTGCGAATACCTCCACTTTTCCTGAATGGTGAATGAAGAAGGAAAATAAATTAAGTAGAATCAAGAGCGCTGGGGAAAGAATAGCTCGTCTATTGGCCTGCACTGCTCGCAACTCTACCTCTAGTATATGCTCCTTCTAAATTCTTCTAAATTCTATGCTCATTTCCCCTTCCCGGAGCGAACATCCAGTCTTCCACCTGGATTGTTTGAGAGAGGGATGAACAAAAGGGAATTGGAGATTACAAGTGGAAGGGAATAATTGAAAAGGAAGGACGCTTTCACTTTTTTTGAAGGCTGGAATGCAAAAGGAAATGGGAGGGGGAGTTCTCACATTCTATAGAATTTGAAAAATGTCCTATTCCGGTTAGAAAACATATTTATTTTAAAACCAGATAACAATATTTCTGACGTAATTTTTGCACTGGCTGGAAAACCTTTATATTTATAAAATTTAATAGTTTCGAAGAATGCTTTTTTTAATGTTTTCTTACGAGCACTTTTATCTCTAATTATCAGTATTTTTTATTTGGGGTTCATTTAAGGCTTTATCACGCACCCGGGCAACGCCGGGCGGATCATCTAGTCAAATATAAAGTCATGCTTTCCATGTAAATGTATATTGAAGTATCTGCACAAATATTTAAACTAATAAAGTAATATACTTTCTATCCCTGCTATAAATTTCACATTTAAAATTCGCAATATCTAAATAACTACAACAGATGTTTTTATATATATTTGGCTGCTTTTAAGACTTTTATGTATAGCGTATTAATTGCAGTAAAACATGAAGATGAAAAAAAAAATGTTTCCGAAAATTCCCTGTAATCTCGTGTTTACCTGCGCTTCCCTTATGCTTGAGAAACATTCATAAGACCAATCAGAAACCTGAGAAACCAATACATTTTTCTTATTAACAGTTTTATTAACAACGTTTAAGTATAGCAAGGCAATAAATTTCTTTAGAAGCATATCTGTACACTTTGAAAATCTAATATTTCAAGAAGTTAAATATTAAATAAATCCTAACACCCAGAGATAATACACTTCATTAAATGATAAAATGTGTTAAATAAAAATCAATAAATCAATAAAAAAGTTCTTATATATAAATTGGCTACATATTTCGGCTTCACCAAACCCTTTATAAAGACAAATGAGAACTTTTTGCAATAGCACGATCTATAATGCAATGATTTGAAAAAAAAAAAAAAAAAAAAAAAAAAAAAAAAAAAAAAAAACGTGAGTAATCTGACACAGAATGTGAAACACGTGAATGATGGCGTTTCAAATCATTGCACTATAGATCGTACAGCTGCAGAAAATTCTCATTTGTCTTGAAAACGATTTTACTGTTTTTATTGTTTTTATTTAACACCTTTTAGAAATTAATGAAATATAAAAAAAATCTTATTTTTCTTTTTGAAAATGTTTCGCAAGATCACGAAAAACGCCCCGGCATGGTAGGCAATTATCATGTTTTTCTTCAATTATTTTTATTATAAAGACAAATGAGAACTTTCTACAATTGCACGATCTGTAATACAATGAATTTAAAATAAAGTAAAATAACATGAGTAATCTGACACAGAATATGAAACAAGTGAATGATGGCGTTTCAAATAATTGCACTATAGATATTACAGCTGTAGAAAATTCTCATTTGTCTTGAAAACGATTTTTGCTGTTTTTATACTTTTTGTTTAACACCTTTTAGAAATTAATTAAGTATAAAATATTTCTTATTTTTCTTTCTACAAATGTTTTACAAGATAACGAAACATGTCCCGGCATGGTAGGTAATTATCATATGTTTTTTCTTCAATTCTTTTCTTCTTTTGGAATATTAAGTATTTAATGATAAAAAGTTATAATTTTGTATGCCATGTACGAGTTACATATTGAATCTAAGAAATCGGTTGTAATGTAGGAAGTTACTGTTCTACTTCTTTTGCGATAATTGGGCGTGTCATGGCTATAAAATTTGAATGATTGTTCCCTAGAATAGTCGTGTCTGCATATATGAGCAGGAAACGTAAAAAGAAAATCCTTCCTATATAATTCATGTTCATACGGAAATTGAGAGAATTAATGCGACATATTCTGATGACTACATTTTAGGTATTTATATATATTTCCTTTATCTTAAAATAAACAAGAAACTGTGCTATTACGTAAAAGTGAAAAATGTTTCATGACAAACAAATGCTTTGATGCTGCTTACTGCTTAAAAATTAAATAAATATATGAATAATATGCAAATCGCTTTAGAGAAATGTAAACAGCATATTAATACAATTCCAAATTATCTCATCCTAACACATTTTGTTGTAAAAAGTTTGCTAAATTAGATTCGTCTACAATTCAAAACTTAGTTTTATACATGCACAAAGGTCGCGATGAAGCGGGATTTAAATTTAAACAAATATAAAATTACAAATAAAGGGGATTAATATTTAAACAATCATTTCTTTTTTATAACGTTGGTAATGTATATACTTAAAAATATTTAGATATGTTTTGAATATTTTGCTTGTATACAAACTCATCTTTTCATGAAAGTTTCGACAGATACTTCTTTAAAAATTGTTGTCATATAGGTTTAATTAATTTAAAAGATGCAAAAAATGTTTTAAAATAATATTGTAGAAAAAGATATTACAATCAATCATAGATGTAGTATATGTTTTTTGTCATATCAACAAAGATATCTTTGAATGGTATTTTTGTCTTTGCTGATGAGTTAGCTTTTTTAGGGTTTCGTTCATCTGACTAAACACTATTATTCTCACTCATCAGTCTGTCTGTCTGTCTGTCACAGAGTTCGTACCCGGAAACTGTATAAGCTAGATACTTTAAATTTTGCATACTTATAGCTGAAAACCTCTAATCACACGACAAATCATAAAAGTTTGAAAAAAGTCATATTATTTTAATTAAATGAATTAATTTTATGACATCTGACCATTCCTGCGATTGAATTTGGGGGTATTCCGACGGAAGGGGGCACTGTGATGGCAATATTTGTTCTATTTTCATTATTGTATCATCGAAAGGTGTGTGAAGTTAAGCATAAAATTGAACCAAATTTCGTTTATAGGTTTTTGACTGTTTCCTATAGGTCCCGGTTGAATGTGTGGCTATTCCGCTGGAAAAGATCTCTTTGATAGCAATTTTTGTGCGATTTTCTTGATTTTTCGTAGTTGTATTCTACATGGGCTGCGCTTGCAGCGAAGGTAAATAAGCGCTCTGAAAGTAGCTGACGTACAACAAAATAAAGAAAAATATTGATTTTATTCGGGCTGTGATAGCGCTTTTCGAAGTATTAATACGTATGAGGTTGATAACAGTTTTGGGATTGGCACATCCTACTAATTTTCCTTTCTTGAAATGCAATTTTATTAATAGTTAACAGAAACGCTTGTTTATCCACGTTTTCATATTTTAAGCAGTGATTACATTCTATATTTATTTTATACTATTTCGCATTAAAGTAAAAAAAAAAAGTTTTCTAAAGCAAAGCCTATCACAACATGAGAACGTTTTATATGGCACAAATAGAAATTGTTCATTTATACTATCAGTAGAAATGTCGATCTCAGAATTATAAAACATGTTACAGTAATATATACCATTGATATAACTATATAAAGATTTCGGTGACTAGAATATGCATATATATTGAAATAATATTTGTATTCAAAGTATTTAACCTAAACAATTTCAGTTTTTAAAAGTTCTTCTGAACTGTACACCCAGAAAAATCTTTTACTGAATCAACAAAATTTTGGTTGACCCAGCAAAACTTTTCGTTTAAATATGGGTCAATGGAAATTTTGTTTGAATCAACAAAAATAATATTGTTGATTTTTTTTTTTTTTTTTTTTTTTTGCAATTCCAAAAAAAAGATTTTGTATCGTTAGCAAAAAAATGTTTTGTTAATTCAAGTAAAATGGTTCAATTTTACTTGAAGTAACAAAATTCTTTTTGTTACATAGATATATGCTATGTGTTATTTTAACAATCTATTTTCTTTTTTCAACAAAATATATTTTGTTTGTTTAAAAAATAAAATATGTTATAATACGAACTTGTTTTGTTTATACTACAAAAACTTTTGTTAAATAAACCAATCTAAAAATGCAATTTTAACTATTTTTTAATACATTTTCAGCAGTGAATTAAACCTGTAAACCTAAAAAATAACAAGTGAATTTTTATCCTTCTATTTTTCAAACGCAAACCAAGAGAGTGAAATTTGCAAAAGTCGGGAGTCGATCCCGGGTCCTCAGAACAGCACTCTGAGGCTCTACCACTGACCTAAAAGGAACGATATCTGAGCTCGGCATTTCTCACTCTTATATATGTCGGAACGGCTGCAACCACAGCACAAGAGGGAAATGTCATCAGGAGCACGCAAATTTCTGCGGCAAACATGAAACGACAATACGAAGCTCAGCATACGGCAACATATAGTTAATTTTTAATTCATTTTCAGCAGTGAATTACGCCTGCAAAAAGCAGGTTAAAATTCATTGGTTATTATTCAAATATTACAGGCGTAATTCACTGCTGAAAATGATATAGAGCTATTGCAGAAATCGCGAAAAATGCAACATAGCTGCGCCACCTGTTACGCGATTTACATCAAAAACTAATCAGCAACACTTTATATCAGGAAGTAACTGAATATAAAGTTTTATTAAGTTCCTTGCATTAGTTCTTGAGATAGAGCGCCCATAAAATTTTTGTCACATACAGACAGATAGAGTCATTGACAGTAATTTTCTAAAAACAGTCAAATCGTGTTCAGGACCTTCTAAAATCCGTCGGAAACCGGAAGTCGAAAATTTTCATGATTCCAATATTTTCTTCTAGTAAAGATAGAAGAAAGTAATGAATGGGAGAGTGGGATTTTTAAAACTATCTTGGTCCGACCCGATGAAAAAAAGTTTTAATTATCCAAAAATTATGTTAATCCTTTAATTATATAGCTATATAAGTCAAATAAATCGAGTTACGTGAGAGAGTTATGGCTACTACAGAACAATTTAAATTTTGCTAGAGTTACAAAATTATTGTAAAGTAAAAAAAAAAAAAAAAAAAAAAAAAAAAAAAAAAAAAAAAAAAAAACAGATTTTGTTAATTCAAGTAAAATTGTTGAAATTTGGTTAAAATTTTGTAAGAGTGTTAACAATATTTTTTTTGTCCAAGCAACAGAAACCAATTTTTTTACTTCAACTGAAAATTTTGCAAAAACCACCAAAATGTACTCAACAAAACATGTTTTGTTGTTTTAATCAATTCCTGTTTCTGTGTGTACCGGAAGGAAAAGGTAGCTTCCTATTTCTTGTTTTCTAAGATTTTAGCCAATTTTACTCAATAACATGAAGCTAAATGCTGGGATGCGAAGAATCAGATTAGAATAAATGCATAAATGCTCAGTTAGAATGAGAATTTTGCCAAATTAGTCAGCTACTGTCAAGTTCGCTTTATTTATGGTGACACATTTTTGGTCGTCAAATTTGAATATATTTCGCGTAGTGTCACTAAACTTGGAGGGAATTTGACGCTAGCGTACATGAATATAAAGTTTTATGCGTATGTTTTGGAAAATGGTTACAACAATGAAAGTTAATTTGCTAGAAATCAGGTTCACTAAAACTCATAAATCAACACCCGACATTTTTAATCCGTTATCTTGCTTCGAAATGCCAGCCACACTACGATTTCCAACTGCCATATCTATGTCATTTTTTTTTAAAATAAAGGCAAAACAAAGATGTTGCGTATCTTGCATGAAAGCCTAACATTTAAAAATTTTTTTGAATTTCTAATTTTGTATATTTCATTAGTTTTAAATGTATACCTTTTTGAAATATGATGGCGGCAAAGCTGGTCAACGAATTAGGTCGCAGTCTTCGTAAGCTACTTGGTAAAACACACACTTAGTTACATCCAAATCAGTTTATAAATATGAATGCTATCGCATGACAAATAGGATATATATATATATAAACCAACACTGTAACGGAGGGTCATTTTGGTGTCTGTAGGTTAAGATGTGTGAAAATATTCCGAAATTTTCTAGAATTGCTTTCCTCTAAACGACTGCAATATGTAACTTTTTACTTTTTGTAATGAAGGCTACCTAAAACTTTACATGAAAATAATAGTACGTTGTTCTTTCATAGATAAAATAGTTGAGAATTAGGCTGTGTAGATTTCAGTTAACACGATGATTAAGCTTATTGGACTTAAATGTGAAGATGCATACATGCTACAATGTTCTCGTACCTAAAATCTTCACGCAAGAATTTTATAAATGTCATATAATGAAACAGAATGAACATCGGGAGCAAAACTAGAAACATTTCATTGGAATTAAAACATTTTGCTTAAACGCATTTTCCTTTCCAGTACACATTGTACTTTATCAGGAGCTCCAATAAGTTCCTAAATACAGCGAATATTCCCGAAACAGGGATCTTCGACACATATGTTTCATACACCTGAAGTGAAAGATGAGAAGGGCGACGCGTTTTCTAATTAGTACTATCAGAGCAGCTGTATTACAGATATTCTAGAATATTCTATGCATTTTTGTGACTGATTTTTTTTTTCAGCGATCTATTAGCAACGAATTGGATTAGTCAAATGCGGAGAGAATTTTTACAAAAATTTCTGAGTTAAGTTTGTGTGGTATTTCCAAAGGTTATATGATAAATTATGTTTAAAGTAGAAATTGTAACTAACTATGCTTTGTTGAATTAAAAGAAAAAAAAATCATAAAATCATGGAGTAGTGTTTTTTGTTTTCTGGATACTTAAAAATATGTTCAAAAAATCAAAATATAAAATTACATGTATTTAAAAATTTCAATGAAAATATGATGTAATAATAGCGACGCATATTTAAATAAAAGATAAAGTTATATGATCACTGGATTATTCAAAACTTTTATATGATTGAACCTCTGAAAATTCTTGTCTAAATTGAAAACACTTATATTTAAAAAGGATTTATAAAAACTGGAAATTTCAAGTATAATAATAAATAAAACAATTTTGTTTCACCTCACTCTGCTTCCATTTCCTGGAAAAGTTGTATAAATTACGTTTATTATTATGCCACAAACTTTGTTTCAAATGTGCACGTACAAAAACATAAAACGTGATTGAAATACAAAAAAAAAAGTCTAAAGGCTTCGTTACAATGTTCAAACAACATCATTTCAAAAGTAACACTATAAAAGTACAAAAGAAACTTTCAGATGTTTTATCAATATTTTAAATGCTTGAGAATTCATGCTTTGAATGAATATTCAGATAGATAATTCGTAAAAGAAATATGCTATAAAAACTTCATCTTCTGAAAAAGAACTTTATATATTTTTTTCTATCTTTTAAAAGAGTTTTTCAAAGAATATTTGAAGTAAAATGATTACTAAATTGGAGAATGGCATTTGTGTTTTTCTTTAATTTGCATTTTATTTTTGATGGGACTGCCTTTGAACTATTTTCTTTATCTGAGTACTTTAAAATACATTTTGGACAAATTATAAAATAGTTGTATAAAGGAAATTTGTTTAATCAAGAAAAATTCAATTCTTATGGTAATATTAAAAGGAAATAATAAAAAATCTTTTAAAACGATTTTTTGAAACTACTCATAGACTTTTAAGCTATTTGTAAACAGCTTATTTAGAAAATTTTCTAGAAGTGTGATCTATAACTGTTAAAAAAAAAAAAAAAAAAAAAAAAAAAAAAAAACCTAGTAACTAGTTTAAGCAAAAATAAATCAAACGTTTTGACACATGTCAAGATATAGTACAAATTTATATTTTTTATTATATTAAAAAAAGAAATAAACTGTACATATTAGTGAAAATTGGATTCTAAATTTTATGACATACTCCATAAAGATCGTGTATAAAAAAGTTGAAAAGTCAGTTGAGTCAGTTGAAAATATATCTTTAATCTCTTTTAGCATTTTTAGCATACTTAAACATTGAAAACCACAAACTGAGGAAAACGAGTTTAATGCCGTGCTTAATTTGTGCCGGAGAACACCAAAGCTCAGCTCCGGCACTTCTTTGTTTTTAGTGAATATTCACATATTTGTCGAAATTCACAAGAACTAATAAATACTGCGCTCCGGAGCCTAACAGAACAGAAATTCCTTAAAACCAAAGCCTAAATTATATTTTCTTTTCTCTCTCTTCTCCAATAATTTCCCTTGATTCCTACCAAAGCGTTTCCATATGTGATGTGGCGTGTCGCGCACGTAGGAGCATATTTCTTTCTACCATTCGCAAGTGAAATTCAATGGTTTTCGGTGGCTTCCGAACTGCGACGAGCAATGCCAGAATTAAACGTAACCATATTGACCGTATTTACTCGTGAGTGTGTTTTGTTGTATTTTGCTAGTTGATAAAAATAAATTCTTGACGGGTAAAAATTTCTGAATATTCTATACTCCTGATTTTAATGTTTTTGCTCTGTTCATATATTTGATTTTATTATAGATAAATGCAAATATATATAGTCGAAAAAATATTATTATTTTATTTTTGTGCTAAAGAAGAAATTGACTTAAATTTTGAGAATAATGTATGAAATATAAATATGCAAATAGAGGGGACGGGAGCGGTATACTCTACGAATGTTATTGTTACAGAAAATTAGAGCTCCGTTATATATTTTTCTTTTTTTGTTAGAATTTCAGCCCTGGTTTAATGATTGGCAAGTCTGAATCATTTTAATAGAAATTATTGCAGTTAAATGTATGTTTCTAACCATCATAAATTAGAAAACTTCGTCAGGTATGTCTAAATCCAACTTAAGGAAAAAATTGAAATTTTGATGTTTCCGTTATCTTTTTCAAAATGAAGAGTACCGAGTTCCTTTAAGATTGTTTCCATTTAAGTAAAGCTTATTTCTTTAGCATTTGTTTTTCACAATAGTTAGTTTAACTATTTTTTATTGTATAACATTCTTATGGTAAATACCCGGAAGTGTCGCACCATTTATCACGGGGTGTAATGAGCATAACATTTATGTGTTGCGTTCGGCAACAATAGAAATGTACGCTCAATACAATTTAAAATTAAAAGTGTACAGTTAATGTCAAAAGTATCGTTGTAATATGCATTGTAATGTAGGTAGATTTAATTGTAGATATACTGAGTTAATAGTACATATGGATAGAAATTTTGTTTTACAATTTAAATTACATTTACACTATACACACTCAGATGTTTCTTAATCTAGGAAAATATGATATAACCACGAACGGAAATATACAATAACCTATTCTGAGGTACTAACGATTCAGAAATGCATTCGTTATCTTTAGATACCTCAAAATATATTTTCAAGATTTAAAGAAGTTTTTTGTGCTGTACGTTTCTTTCTTTTCGTTTCTTTTTTTTTTCTTTTTTTTACGAAAAAGTAATATCACAATAATTTATTAGAAACACTACTTTCAAAATGGGGTTTACATTTTATGGTCTTTTTAGGACACTGTCATTCTTTATTAAAAATCATAAAAATTCTTTAATTAGGAATCTGTTATACAATTTCTCGGAAATGTTTCCGTTTTTTTTTTTTTTTTTTTTTTTTTTTTTTTTTTTTTTTTTATAATCTGTTAATCTGTTTCCTCAAACCGGAATATCGTTTTTTAGAATACTATCAATTCTAAAGTAAGTACTTTTATGTTCAACAAACATGATAAATTAACAGAATTAAGATCAGCATTAAGACAATTATTATTTTGTTACTCACGCGGGGATAGATTCATTTACGTAGCTAAAAATGTTTAATTGAAAATTAATAACATCCGTAAAAGATATTCCGGTTTGAAGAAACTGATTAATATATTATAAAACTACTCATAAACATTTCCGACAATTAGTGAGAGTAAAATAAACTTTATATTTAAAATGATTCTTTAAATATCGAACATATATTTATTTGTGGGGTTTAAAAGGATAAAGAACGCTTTTTGAAATCATGGGTAATTTTGAAGAGGATATTGTATTTTTCATTTGTTGTTATATTATATTATTGTAAATTTAGCAGCACGTGTTTTTTTCTTTTATTTATTTATTTTTTAACGACAGACAATAGTATTGTCAAACATCTGTCGAGAAAAGTCAATAGCCGTGTCTTTTTTTTTAAACAGTCATATCACAATAATTCATTAGAAACACTACTTTGAAAATGGGGTATTAGTTTTAAGGTGTATTTAGGACGCTGTCATTCTTTATTAAAAATCGTCCAAATTTTTTTAATAAGGAATCGGTTATTCCATAGTTTTGTTAATTGCCTTATATATAAATGCATTTTGTTCATATATCAGATTTAAAAATTTCTAATTATACATTTTTAAATATTAGCTATGAAATTATAAATTTGTATTTAAACATTTTTGGATTTCCGTCAAGTATATACTTTAAACAAAATCTATCAGAAAACAAATTGATATTGATTCAGGTAGGTTTCGAAATCTACCCCTATTGTAATATGTTTTGCAACAATTCAAAATGAATTTAGCATTAGAAATTACAAACTTTAAGCATACATAAATCCTACAATATTTGGTCAATTCATTTCCCGTTTAATTTCGGAAGACAAAATTTACAGAATGTATAAATACGATGTCGAAATTATTTGATAGAATTAAAAACTTTCACGATTGGTACAGTTTAAATATAAATCACAAGACCTCTTAGAAAGCGGTGCATTATATAATTTCTTGAACTTAAGAAAATAAAATTGCTCTTTAATAAAGATATATTTACACTTTAAAATAATATATTGTATCATTAATGCTTTTCAACAATATGTTTCTAATATATATTTAAATAATAATAATAATAATAATAATAATAATAGGTGTATAAATAGAACAAGCAGTAAGCATCTTACGTAATGATGGGTTACAACAAGTATATATGTTTACCTATTTTTCAACAAAAACATTGAAATATTAAAATGTTCAATAATTGCATCTTCATTTGTTAAAGGAATTATGCCGCTTATAATTAACAATAAGCAAAAAATATATTACTTACTAATGTTAAAAAATAATCAGTAAAGCATCATTTTTTAAGTCAGCAAATTTATAAAAATTAATTTAGATAACAATCGGTCTAAAAAATTCTAATTTATTTTTTTCGAGTATGTGTCAATAATTTGTGAGGTAGAAAAATAAATTAAGGATTTTGTTTTCATATTACAATATATAACAAGACTTTTTACACTCTTCTCTAAAACAAATTAATTTGTTTAAATGAATTTGAAAACATAACGATACATATTTCCATTCATTTAACAATGCGTAAAATTTATAAATTTACATAAAATCTCAGATTGGTAAATTCAAACTTTCAAATTATAAAACTATTCAGTTAAAAATAACACTAGTAGTTCATTATTTAACAAGTAAAAATTAATAAGAACAAAATCAATTCCTCCAATGATTTCAATTTTAGAAAATAAAATATAGAAATAGAAATTTCAAACGAGAAATAAAGCGAAGTATGAAGAGAGAATTTAACGCGGGAATGGAAAAATGAGCCATTTTAACTCATCGGCTGACAAAAAAGTAAAGGAGATGAAGAGGATAACAGTGAGACTTCCATTTCAATGTTAAATTCATTTGTTCTACTACTCAATCCGTTTTATTATTTTCGTAACTAAACTATTAATTTGTATTTAAAACTACGCCATGGCTTCCTTTCAAGCTGTGGTAACGTCACACATAAATATTCGGGAGAAAAATCAGATAAAAAATGGCCCGTTTTCGCACCATCAGCAAGGAATGATTTAGTAACATGTCTCATAAGTTGAAATAAGCTCAATTGACAAACACTTCGTGATCCGTACGCGAAAGCGAATGACTTTTTATTTAGATACAGATAGTTTTGTAGAAGATTCACATGGATAACTGACCCTGGGCTACTTTGTGATCGTAGAAATAAAGTGGGGAGAATAGGTGTTTATGAAGTATAGAAATAGTGTATTCAGATAGGTAAATACTAGAATATGAAAGACTATCAAAACGAGGTTATCCTGTTTGTACCTGCTCACGCTTACACGATAAATTAAGTTGCCTGACGTGTTAGTGAATCAAAGAGAACTGACTAACGTGTTAAAAAAGATTGCCGTAGCACTGGTGGTCATAATATATTGTTGACTTCTGTAGTCGGAAAATGATCGTCACATAGAAGGACAGAAAACGAGTGTAACACTTTGTCAACGAATATATGTTTCATACCCGATAGCTGCAATTAGTTGATTGGAATAGCTATGGTTTGTAAATAAAATCTTATCCAATCTGTTTCGGAGAGAACGTTTTACATACACATAATGAACAGTTCTAGCAACCTCGCAAGAGATACATAACGATACATAACGTTACACGCTTTCAGCTGGTAAAAGGCACTGTACGTGTACAATAGTTGACTAGAAGTGTGTAACCGATGAATTGAAAATTTGCATTTTTCTATTGACAAAATACGTCAAGTGCATCGACGGCAAAATCAGACATTTATTCCGATTTATGTTCAGTCCGGAAGGTATTCTGTGATGATATGTCTGTGCTTTTCGTACTGTGACTTTCACTGATTGATTAACTTGATCACAAGCATGTTCCAGGCAGTTTATTTTATTTTATTATCGGTGGTCAGATGTTACCCTTCCTTCAACATGTACATGAAGAGTATGTTATGGATACCTCCATATAACAAAATGCAACAACCAGCTTCACAGGGATATTTCCATATGTGACTGGTTTTATGAACGTTCAGAGAGCCTACATTACACTTCCCTTACCTGATAAATAACCTGAAAATAATTCCATTAAAAATCTATGGAACTATTTGAAGCAGCACATAAAATGCCGCAACAGCATCCCTGCAATTGGGTGGCTTTATATAATTAATTTCTGACCGACCCTTGTCAATTAGATGTGGCAAAACTGCATAATTTGTTGACTCCCCCTCTCCTCAAATTCTGATACTTACCAAAGTCAGAGTACGTGTTACAGGGTACTTGAGAGATAAGTTGGGTTAATAATTGTTTGTCCGCCGATCTTATATTAAATCCAACACTATACTAGACACATACTAATCAATCATTTCATATTTGAACACCTGAAAAAACTCACTTGTAAAAATCCTTGCATATTTATTATAGTTATTATTAATAAATTTATTATGATTATGAGATAGTTATTTTTTCTTTTTAGACTTAACCGCAAAGTAAAATTAAAAATTATTTAAACGTTCCTTATCAAAAGAATATTTTTCAACCTTTAAAATTTTATTTTTAAAAATTTTCAACTGAACAACACTTTAGAAAAATATGTTTCAGTTATTTTTATATCAAATTGTCAAAAGGTGTAATGTAATTCCCTCTGTAATTCATTGAACATGCAAATGACTTTGTTACCAAAATCTTCTTAAGAAGAAATTCCAGGAAATGTATCTTTGAAACATACACTAGTTCTGTGAATACTTTTATGTCAAGCAAAATCAACAAGAGTATTTAAACTCATTTAGTATGCAGTTATTTTAGCTTTATCTCAACGAATGCGTAATTTAAACAAATTGGATTCAAAACCTTTTAAAATGTAAGCTGTTCCAGCTAAATTTGAGAGATACATGCATTCAAAGTTTATTCTTCTGATCCATTAATTTCTCGGTTACAGTTAGAGTTGAACAGATTTCATTTTTCTATTTTTCAATTTAATTTTTCTAAAACAGAGTTACATTTTGCATTATGTGTTCTTTTTTTAATTTGTGCCTCACTAGTGGATGCGAGGTTCTACAATCACAGCTAGTTGAAAGGAAGGACTGGGTTCGAACCCATGTCGCGCTCAGTGGCATAACCGTTATGAATTGTCTTTGGTTTTCTTCGAACCTGCATAGATATGAGTTAGAGTGCCTTTAAAACGCTACTACGGTGGCACTCCCCCCTCAACCTATGGATATCTATAAGTAATACGCCGTAGTTTACATTTTATTACATACGTTAATGCAAATAATTTTGAAACATTGTGCAAAATAATTCTTTTAACACTAAATATATTTCGGCAACTACTTATCACACATGATATTCACCATTTATTTACTTATAATGCATTGCGTCAAGTCTTTTCTCAATCTTAAGATGTATATATATATATATTCTATATTTTCAATCCAATTAAGATGCCTGTGGAAAGAGTTTAACTTTTATACTATTCCGATAAACATCTGCACTGCAAATAGTGCACTCCTAAATTCAGACACTTACGTGTCTGAATGTGAAATTTCAGACATCATAGATGTCTGAATTATAGGAAGTCAGAATTATATGAATCATAGTAAGACACATAAGTGTCTTACTATAGTCAGGGTATAAAAGAACTGAGAAAAATGTGTAAATAATGATATGTGTGGAATTAAGACATTTAGAAATAAAGACACTTAAGTGATTGCATTTAATATAATTGTGTGATATGCGCGATGGTTTTGATGCTATTCTGCCACTGTATACAGACGGAAGTTTTTTTAAATACTTTTTCATCCACTAAATTTTGATTAGACCCAGGACCGGCACAATGCCGCATGGGTCCCTGGCAAATCACTTAGCAGAATGCAACGACTCTGACTGCAATATTCGACTAATAAAAATCCTCTTTAAATATTTTATATATCATAGAATATCTTTTAATATAGATAGTAAACTGTATTAAAAAAAACATGCAATCGTTTTCGCATGTAATGTGTGTAATTATTTTTAATTTCCAAAACTCTTCTATCCTTTAGAATATTTTAAACATTTACTTTTAGCGTTTATGTTTACTTTCAGGATACTCACATCTATCCATTCTCTTGCATTTTTTTCAACTTTGGCTGTAAGAAATGAAGGTAATTTTAATATGTTTTTCACGAAAATTTTTAAAGGCAAATTGAGATTATTTTTCGTAGAAAAACGTTATTCGCATAGAATGGCTCGAAGCCCTCTAACAAGACTCAAATCGCGCGAGGTACTGGACAGCCACTCGGTTACCCGATGGTTGCGCCGACCCTGATTAGACCATAGATCGAGTGTCAAAAATGCGCACCAAATCGTGGAATCAATTAAAATAAACTAGTCGGATGTGCCAATACCAAAACCTTTCTTCTATCTCACACAGGTTTCGCATACACTAAAAAGAATCAGCACCAATTTACATCAAGGTCTAACTGAATTTAAAGTTTTATTAAATTTCGTGCATTAGTTCTTGAGATATGACTATTGCTAAAATCGTGCACATCCAGCAAAATGCAGCATAGGAGAGACCCCTGTTGGGAGATTTAGACCAAAACTTAAGCAGCATCTATTTATGTAAAGGTCTAACAGAATCTGAAGTTTGATGAAATTCCCTGCATTAGATCTTGAGCTATAGCTATAGCAAAAGTCAGGAAAAAAGTGCTATAGCAGCGCCACCTGTTGGGATATATACAACAAAACGTAATCAACGTCTATTTATATCCAGGTCTAACTGAATCTGAAGTTTGATGAATGTAAGTACATTAGTTCTTGAGATAGAGCTATTGCGGAAATTGTTAAAAATGTATCATATTATCGCCACTCATTGGGCGATTTTCACCGAAAACTAATCTGCACCGATTTATGTCAGGGACTAACTGAATATAAAGTTTTATTAAATACCGTGCATTAGTTCTTGAGATAGAGCGCCCTCAAAATTTTTGTCACATACAGACAGACAGACAGACAGACTCACAGACAGACATTTTCTAAAAATAGTCAACTCGTGTTCAGGACCTTCTAAAACGTATAAATCTGTTGAAAACCGGAAGTTGAAAATTTTCATTAATCCAATACTTTCTTCTTGTAAAGATAGAATAAAGTAAAAATTATGCACAATTGATAATAGTTGGCGAAATTTCATTTCAAAGAGAGAGAAGGCAGTGAACAAGTAGTTAATATTAGGGCTGTTGTTCTCAAATCCAGAGGAGCTACTTTCTGACATTTTTTTAAAACTCATTTCTGTTCGGTAAAAAAAAAAATAAAAGTGAAAATGGCAGGTTTTCTTATTCAGAAACTATGTAATCGAATAGCGTCTGCCATTGTTTGGTAAATGATGAAGGTCTTTCAGAAAATACAGTCAAATTTGGCGATTTGAAGCTAATTTCCAGTGTGACTTGAGACAGTAAAATGAGTCAAAAAAATTTTCGCTTATAACTCAATAAGTAATTTATTTTTAAAAAATGGAAACCTCATTTCCATCCTAAATCGCTTCAATAGTCATGGCTGTCAATCTAATGTCATTGCGTTTAAAAATTAGTCAGAAATTGTGTTATAAATAAGAAAACAATTTCAAGATTATCAGAAAAAAATCAGAGTCCTTCAAAAATTACTTTCACTCACAGGCGTACGAAGAAAAAAATACCCCCCTATCTTTTAATAATCAGATTTAAATTTCAAAACCCAGTGGCAGGAGAGGGGGGTGAGATGTCCCAGATTTCCATGGGGGATTTACAGATGAAATCTCCACCTATATCAACGGAAAATTCTCATATGTACTTTTTCTTAGTGTTCAATTCAAGTTACTCAAAAAGAATCATTTTACTGTGTTTTTTTTTAAATCGGTCAAAAAGAAAATCTAGTCAGCTAAATTTCTATATCCAGGGAGCACTTTTTCATTTAAGAAATTTATTGATAACAAAAACATGTATAATTTAAATCTCCTCCCGCACATAAATAATAAAGTTTTTCAGTCTTAATCACCATCTCAAATTGACCAAATCTCCCCAAAAATCCCTTTTGAATTTTCAATTTTCTCAGCAACAAATAAATCAATCCTATAAAAATATCAACACACATTCGAATCATTCCATTACTTGCTTTTAAAATAACTCACTCATGTGATCCTGATGATCACACTACATGGTGATCCTGATGATCACACCTACTAGTCACAAACGAGCTAGATTTGTGACTAGTAGGTCTCGGGTTCGAACCCGCCATGGTTGAAAATTGTAAACTTAGGTAATCATCCCGTAATCGAATATAATGATGCGTCCATAGTTGGCAGCACGTGACCTTCTTTGGAATTTATTTCTAACTGTTTGCCGCTGTAAAACAAATCGAGATATTTCAGACATTTCAAGTGTCTTAAAAATTAAAACACTTAAAAATGTATCTTTTCTGAAGCATCCGTTTCAGAAACTGAAGTGTCTGAATATAAGACATTTCAATTTACAATGTGATTTTTCTAGGAAGACAATTATTTTAATTTGCAAGTTATAGTGTGATATATTTAATACATGATGCCAGATATAAAGTCGGGCTGTCCGAACTTTTATACAGTTATGTTATATAAAATTTTAAATATATTTACTATTTTATGCATCAATTTATGCATATATCGTATATCATCCATGTCCCAACGTCAAATCATGAGACAAGTGTTTATGACATTTATAATAACTAATTAAAGGAAGAATGAGCACATAAGCACGTGTGCATGCATACGTCCAGAGATTTAATTCCTATATACATATGTACATATACACACACATTCATATATGTATATATCTGTATGTATGAGGTGTGAATACAAGGGATTTCGGCAAAAATAGTGTTTTTCAGGGCATTAATTAAACTAATGGTATAATTCCGTACAGGAGGTGGACGCTTACAGTATTTGGTGTTGCAATATTTTTGTTCTTTATCACCATAAAATAAGTTAACGCAGTTTTCTGCAGAATTGTCGCATTTTAATTAACACAGCGTCTTCAATTTACATAAACTTGAACTAAAATCTTTTAATGTGCAAAATGTTGACCACCATCATTGGAATAAATTTAATATCAATTAAATATGCAAAGGGTGCATTACGTTACCGGTTCCTTCCATTTAAAAAATCTGATTGGATATATGGGACATGCGGTATATAATGTGGGGGCGATACAAGTGGTAGCGTAAGAAATGTTTACATAAATAAATACTGTATCGATTGTCTTTTCAAAGTTATAAACTGAAGTAAATAAACGAAAATGCGTTTGCATAAGAAAGAAAAGTAAAACACATTAATTTGCAGTTCCATGTATACTAACTTAATTTCCAAAGGCCTATAAATTACTTTTTTTTTGTCTTTTATTTTCAAAAATGTGCACGAAAACAAAAAGATAAAACATGATTTCCATATTAAAATACCTCAAATTTTAAGTAAGTAAACGAAACAATCTCATTTTAAATGTGACCATATTAATTTTTAAAGCAACTCTATAGATGCTTTTTGAATATTTTAAATGTTTATAAACTCATGTTTAGAATCAATAATACTACGGATTATTTTAATAAAAATCTTCATCTTCTTAAGAAGAATCTCATTCATCTCGATATTCTAGTCAATGTTTGCAAATAACTAAATAAATAAAAAAGGTAATTTAATTACAAAATTACTCAATAAAAGTTCAATTTCTTTTAAAGTAAAAAAAAAAAAAAAAAAAAAAAACATTATTTTTTTTTTTTTACGAAACGTAATAGAACATATATATATATATATATATATATATATTCCTTTTTTGATTTGTTCTACTTATATGCAATATAGGTATAATTATATTTACTGTGAATGTTACATAAACTTTAAATATTTTTCTCTCGTATATATCTTCGATATAAGATATTGTGTTATTACAAGGAAATTTAATATTAGCAATACAAGTTTTAATAAAACATTTCAATGTACATGTCGCACATATAGCTACAATGCATATTATCCATACAATTGTCGACATATTAAGACAGTAGTATATATTTAAAAATTATTTTCATTCAAAAAAATTTATATTAACAAGAACAGAAAATAGTACTTATCAAAAACAATGTCGTTCTGTAATTTAAATATAAAATTTAAATATATCATCGTAGTCTATTTTATTTAACAATCACTCTGAACGTGATATATAGGGTGTCCATAAATCATTGTTGGGATTATCTTACCTCATAACTTTTGATTTAATAGGAACAATTTTATGGGAAACAATTTTATTGCATATTCATAAAGTACAACTCATAAAGAATAACATTTTTTAATAACACAAACAAAGTTACATATGCCTAAAGTTTCATTTCGCAACAGAAAATAGTACTTAAAATAAATCACCGTTCTGTAATTTAAATATAAAATTCAGAACGGTCTATATCATCATAGTCTATTTTATTTAACAATCACTCTGAACGTGATATATAGGGTGTCCATAAATCATTGTTGGCATTATCTTACCTCATAACTTTTGATTTAATAGGAACAATTTTATGGGAAACAATTTTATTGCATATTCATAAAGTACAACTCTAAACATTTTTTAATAACACAAACAAAGTTACATATGCGTAAAGTTGCATTTTGCAACAGAAAATAGTACTTAAAATAAATCACCGTTCTGTAATTTAAATATAAAATTCAGAACTGTCTATATCATCATAGTCTATTTTATTTAACAATCACTCTGGACGTGATATATAGGGTGTCCATAAATTATTGTTGAGATTTTCTTACCTCATAACTTTTGATTTAAAAGGAGCAATTTTATGGGAAACTTATTTTGTTTATTGCATATTCATAAAGTACAACTGTAAAAGTTTTTTAATAACAGAAACAAAGTTACATATGCGTAAAGTTGCTATTCGAAACGTTATTAATCAAATGACAGTTATAATCAACTAATAATTAAGATAGAAATTTTATAAAATTTAACAAACTGATATTAATGTATTATGAGCACAAAGTAGTTTTCACATAATAGTTTCCACCATCCCTTTTCGATAAAATTTGATAAAATTTTAATATTAATTATTATTTGATTATAGTCGATATTTGATTATAATAACTTTTCGAGTTGAAACTTTACGCATATGTAAATCTTTTTGTGTTTCTATAATAACTTTGGAGTTGCACTTTAATAAAATGTAATAATATTTTTAAATGTTCTTATATCAAAAGTGTTGAGTTAAGGAAACCCGATAAATAATTTATGAACACACTGTATTTTGAATAGTTGTTCTGAAAAAAAAAATAAATAAATAAAATTCATATCATGTATTATAGTCATATTTTTATTGGAACCATTCATTAACATGGTACATTCGTTCTATATTAATATTTTTATTAACGTTAAAAATATTGTTCTGTATGCATATTTTTCAATAGAGACATGTCAATGTTAGACGATGCACTTGTCTGTAATTCATTCCATAACGGCAAAAATTATTTATTTAAAAAGGAAGAATATCTCAAAACAAACATTTTTTTACAGTGCCCGTAAAACTCATTAATTGGCTATAATGCCATAAAGTATTTTTCTCTTATTTCATTAACGATAAAATATGATAACAACAATGTACAAGAAACTTTATAACAATTTTTAAGTTAAATACTTTTCGATTAGCATACAGGGTAGTACTTACATACATAAAGGCTTGATACATTCATATAGGTAGAAGCAGGATTCTTAGCTACATCAAACATTTAATAGTAATCAGAGATGGCTTGTACACGAAACAGCCTGCAGATAGCATGAGAATATATGATATCACATGATGAAAATCAATCTGAATACAGCGTAACAATTTTATATAGTACGTCCTTTGTTTTTGAACATTTAAAAAGAAACTGACACAATTCAAACTTTAACGGCCATACTCTTCGTAATGTTATCTGGAATTACTTTATCCTTATAAAAACTCATTTTACTTTATAAATTTTATAAATAATAATAGGACGAATACAAATTAAACAAAATATTACACTCGCTGTGTAATTGTATGAATCATCAACAAATATGGAAATTATGTATCTTCAACATTAAAATTAATACGTTTGATTACTTACATTTACATTCATTAAGATTTGTGAATAATATAATTAAAATTGCATGAAAAACTATTCTTTATTAATGTTAAAAAAACATGAAAATGATGTAATAAAAAAAAAAAAAACTATTATCGATTACAAAGTCAGGAAATCAGAAAAAAATGGACGAATAATTTTCAGAACAAAACTGTCACCAAATTCTAATTTATTTTACAAGAAGATGTCAGTAATGGAGGTGGTGAAAAAACAAATCTAAGTTGTTGTTTTTTTATAAAATTGATTGTAGCAATAATTCAAGCGTGAAACACATTTTCGACTCCTTTTTTAATTTAAATGAAAATATTCTTGGGGAAAAAAGTTTAGCTAAAAGAAATATATATTTTTTTAAATTCCAATGTACTTGAAAATTTATTAGATAATATGTTTTTACTATTAGATGTGCTTTCATAATTATTAACATTTTAATTATATGTAGAATAAATGTGAGAATACGTTGTATTATTTATCTTTTACATCATTTCCATTCATTACAAAACGAAATGCATGCTTTATGTTTTCAGATTTTTTTTCCTATTTAATAAAGTGTTTAATGAAATATTTAATACAATATTACAGGCAATTTAAGAAACATGTAGTTTTATTACACTTAAAAAGACAAAAATATAAATATATGAGATTTAACGGAATAATTATAGTTACTCTAGTTAAGAATGTATTTAAAAACGTCTATATGATAATTTATTTTATTCCGAATTAAAAAAATAAAAATAAATAAATAAATAAAAATGTGTCAAAACCGAAATTCTTGCATATGACGAAAAGAGATTGATTTATATATCAAACAAAATAGATGAAAATAATAACATCAATTCAAAATATTAAGGCTATTTAACTAACAAAATTACATCGGTAGCTTTGAAAATATTTTAGAAGAAATTTCAGTTTGCTTACTTTATAACTGATTTATGTGACCCATCCTTTGTCACATGTATTTACGAAAGGTCAATGTATCTGTATGATTTGAGAGACAAAACCTTTTTCATTCTTTATCTAATACAGCTGTTATTGTCAGAAGTTAGAAGGTTCTTCTTCTTCTTCTTCTTCTTTCACAAGTATTACGCCGTAACTTGATAAAGATTCGGGGCATCAGTGACTACGAAGTTATTTAACCCCTTGGGGACGAGCGACACGTATACGTGACGCATAAGATTCTCAGAATCCTCGAATATTCTCACCAGTTACTTTTTATCGTAAGCTTTGCCTTAATTAATGTTAGCATTTCTGAGATTCCATTAGGCGAAATTTTCTGTTTTGAAAAAACGGTGGCAGAAGATTAAAAATTCTGTAAAGAACGCTCGTCGCGAAGGGGTTAAGAGTATATGGTGTGAAATAAACTGCAGTTTGAATGAACCCCGTCTGAGCAAACTGAGTCAAATATAGTAGTTTTAAAGTAGGGAAACAAACTTTGAACTTTCTTCCAAAATATTTACAAAATATCCAAAATATTTATACCTATCCTTTTAACAAAGACAGTTATTTTCATCAAACAGTAACTTTCATCAAACTAGCTGATCCGTCCAGCGTTGCCCGGTACCGTCAAAAAGTAATACGAAACCCAAAGTCACTCTACAAATCACTACACGAAAAGGTTCCTCTCGTAATCCTTTCGTCTTTCAGAAATTAAATAGAGAGACGGACATTGAAGCGGAAGTAAATTCAATACCCCTCTCCCTCCCCCATCCCCCACCTCAAAAAAAAATCTGGATCATTTGATTCAAAGGGGGGTCAGTTTTTGATCAAAATTTTTAAAAAGTTACCTGTTGATACCTCCAATAGTTTTCTTAATAATCGAGGATGGTTGAAAATGAGAATATTTCGTTGTCTGGAATTATCAAATCAGTAATTTTCTTTTGCGGTTTTGTTTTCATTTCATCTTATCTGATAACATTCGTGTACAATTTATTATTAATTTGATGGTTGGTATTCCATGAAAGCTACTTATTTTAATATCAGTTGGATTTAAACAATAAATTATTTTTTTTTCATAAAAACCTGTATTCTAAACTCTTTGGACAAATAATTATTTTTGATTATTAAAAGTAATTTGTAAGGATTATTATTTGTTCTCATAAAAAAGAGAGTTTAAAATTATTTCATTTTATTTTTTTAACTCAAATATTGATCAAGCACCAACATTAAAAACACATGAAATTTTTAGAAACAATTACTCTCTTTAAATGATTTACTAAAACTACTATTTTCAGTCATAAAGATATGTGGTAAAGTGATATAGGTACAATATGCACAATATCATATCGATACAATGAGCGCACACGTTGAAATACTGTTTCAGATTGCCAATTACTCGATTTTCTCTCAATTTTCAATATGTGGCAAGGTAATTTGTATTGTTATTTCAAAGGAAGCATGATTGAAATCCTTTTATTTTATGTTTAATCTAAAGTGTAGCGCATCATGCCTACAACACAATAACTGCCTACAAAAAATACATTTTCATCCCCAGTTATTGCAAAATTTCGTTGCTGCAAAATATTGTAATACTAAAATCACAAAGTTAAATACCATTTCAAAATAACATTAGAGACATTCAAGAAATGCATTTTAAAATATATTCAGTTAGTGAAAATCAGTAAGATTGTATACACAGGGGATAAAAAAGAACTGTCTGAAAAAGAAAGGTGATTAATGGAACAGCATACTGGTATAGAAGAGGAATGTAATGTGAACATGTAAAAAGAAAACATGTTGAGATTGGAATTTTTTTTTTTTTTTTTTAATTTTTTGAAAATTAATGTCAGAAAGACATCTGATAAAGTTCGATATAGATACAGTGTATACAATGTGATATAGTTACATGGAGTTGAAGTACTGTTGTAGATTGATCTCAAAAAGTCCATACATGCTGAAGTTTGATTTTGTTTGGAAGGGGGGAGGGAGGTGATTTGAAACTATATGTTATCTATGGGCATCCTTCAAGCGAATTATTTTTATAAATATATCTTTTGAACGTGGCAACAATTTAAAAAAAAATACTCTCATATTCCAACCACTCAATTCTTTTAAACTTTTCAAAATGGGTCAAGGACTGTTTGATAATTATATATTTTATAAAAATGTTCATTCGCTTTCTTAGGAAGAATGATTAAAATCATTGTATTTTTAATATAAACTGTAAAGCAAAATCGATATGAAGAATCTATTAAATATCTACATAAAATAAATGTTCTTCAACGACTTAAGCAAAATATTGTTACTGCAAAACACTGTAACACTACAGTCACAAAGATAAATCCCATTCAAAAATGATATGATGAACATTCAATAAATACATTTTCAAACATATTCAGCCACTGAAAATGAGTAACATGATATTCACAATTTACACAGGTGGTAAAAAAGATCTGTTTGAAGAAGAAATATGATTGATGGAATAGCAATAAATGGTAGCGAAGAGCAAATGATTATAAAAATGTAATATTAAAACATATTGATATGGAATATATTTTATCATTTTTAGTTCATGGTATTCGAAAATTAAAGTCACAAAGATACGTGATATAGTGTGATATATGCACAATGTATACAACATGACACAGGTAGAAAGAGCGCACACGTTGAAATAAGTTGTAGATTGTTACCTGCGTAAGTTTTGGATTTTTTTCTTGAAGGTGGGGGGGGGGAGGGGGAGGGTGTTGATTTGAAGCTATAGCTTTATCAATGGTATCCTTTGAACTTTTTTTTTCTTAAACACATCTTTCGATCATCATAAGATTTTTCTTCAAAATCATGCTGTCATGTGCCAAATACTCAATTACTGGTGTTTTTTTTTTTTTTTTTTTTTTTTTTTTTTTTTTTTTTTTTTTAATGTGATAAGTACTTTAGACTAATCCTGTATTTTGTAAAATATGTTATTTGTTGACGTAAGAAGAATGATTAAAATTATTTTACTTCATTTTTAATGTGAAGTATATTTCAATATCAACATTAGGAATATATTAAATGCCTACGAAAAACATCTTTTCTTATATGATTTACGCAAAATATTGTTACTTTAAAATATTGCAACACTTAAGACACAAAGATAAATCGCAATTAAAAATAACATGAGAAACATTCAAGAAATACATTTTAAAACATATTCAGCCAGTTGAAATGAGTAGCATGGTATTCACAATTTACACAGGGGATAAAACTAATAGGCGCCGTCGGCGCCCTCACGGCGCCGAGCGAGCCCACTCCTCATCGTGCCCAAATCCTGAAGGATTTTTAACGCAGACCATGGCTTTGTCTCGCCAGGTCGCTACGATCGATTTAGAGGGTTCGCGTTCCAGCGACGCCTCCTCATCTTTTGCCCCAGAGTCGACGACAGAGGTCGTTACGATTCGGCGGAAGTTCCCACCATCAAAGGAGACTTCCCCACGTGACACCTGATGAACCGTAGAGACTGTCGAACGGCTTCATCGCCGAACACCCATAAGGGAGTCGGGTCATCCACCTGATGTTCGGCATCCCTACGGCCCTTGCTTTCCCGCGGAGTCCGATCATGAAATGTATGGAAGAACAAGCCACTTGTCTCATCTTCCGCGGGCGACACTACGTGTGTCGGAAGGTGCCCCTGGCCGACCCGAGACCACGGGGAAAATCGGTCTCTGTCTCATAGACGAGACTCGGCTCGGTTTTACACAGGGGATAAAAAAAAATCAGTTTGAAAAAAAAAAAAAGATGATTGATGGGACAGCGAAACGATACCAAAGAGGAAAGGAATACAGAGAGAAAGCATACTGATAATGGAATATATTTTGCATTTTTAGTTTATAGCCTTCGAAAATTAAAGTCACAAAAATATGCGATATGTAGGTAAAATGTATAAAATGTGATATAGGTACAAAAAGCACACACGTTGAAATACTTTTGTAGATCCTCTGAACTTATGTTTTACTTAAACTTATATTTCGATCATGACAAATATTTTCTTAAAAGACATACTGTCGTATGCCAATTACTCGGAAACATTTTTAAAGGCTTTTGTCTAACCCTGTAATTTATAAAGATTATTATTCGCTGTCGAAGGAAGAATGATTAAAATCATTTTATTTTATTGTATTTTAAAGTATAATGCAATATCAACATTAGGAATCTATCAAATGTCTAAGACAAATAAATATTTTCTTACACGATTCCCGCAAAATATCGTTACTGCAAAATACACTAAAGTCTCAAATATAAATTCCATTTCAAAATAACACGAGAAACATTGTACATTTTAAAATATATTCAGTAAATGAAAATAAGTAACATTTGTATACACAGATTATGCGAAGGGTTATAACAGAGCTGTTGAAAGATGATTGATGGAAGAGTTAAGTGGTACGAAGTGGAAAAGCGTGTAATAATATAAAAGGAAAGCATATTGAGAATGAAATACATTTTTCAGTTCATAGCATTCGAAAATTAACGTCACATTGATATGTGATAAAGTGTGATATAGGTACAAATTGATATACATACATTGTATACAATGTGATACAGGTACAAAGAGCGCACAAGTTGAAATACTGTTGTTTATTATACAAAAAAGGTTAGCGATAAATAGCTTAGATTTTGGATTTTTTGATTTTTTTTTTGGAGGGGAGAAGGGTGAGGTGTCATTTGAAGCTATAGCGTTAACTATTGGAATCCTCGTCAACTTTATTTACAATATATCTTTTGATCATAACAAGCATTAATATATATATATAAATATATATATATATATATTTTCTCCTATGCCAATTACTTGATTTTATTTTTAATTTCCCTAATGTGCCAAAGGCTTTTAGCTAACCCTCTATTTTATAAAGATTGTTATTCATTGTCGTTGAAAGAATGATTAAAATCATTTTATTTTATTTTTAATATAAAGTATAACCCAACATCGATATTAGGAATCTATTAAATACCTACGAAGACTAGATATTCTTAAATTATTCATGCAAAATATTGTTACTGCGAAATACTATAATACTAGTCTAAAATATAAATCCCACTTCAAAATAACACAAGATACATTCAAGAAATAAATTTTAAAACATTTTCAGCAAGTGAAAATGAGTAACATGATACAACACGCGGGATAAAAAGAGTTGTTTAAAAAAAAATAAAAATAAAAATAAAAAAAACGACGATTGATGGCACAGTCAAATGATATCGAAGTGGAAAGGGGTATACGAATTTAATCTAGAAGTATATTAAGAATGGAATACAGTTTTCAATTCATAGTAACCGAAAAGACAAAATACGAAGATTTATAACTAGCGAATAAGCTTGTACAAATTTGTTAAACATATGTTGTAAAAATATTGCACAGTATGCCAAAGACGGGAAATTACAATGAATTACAAATAAAATGTGATAAAAATTTTTAATGTTTGTTTTAATAAAAGGAAATGTTTATATATATATATATATATATATATATATATATTCACATGAATAAAATTAGTACGGTAACGCCCATGGAAAAAGGGAACAAATACATGTTTTTTTTTGTTTTGTTTTTTCCGTAGAAAAAAAAAATTGTGGTCACTTTTGTAGAAAAAAGCGTCTAAATTTATGACTTGATTCAAAATTGTAAGTTATAAAATGAGTGAAAAAACTTTGGTCCCTGGACGATTCATCCTTGGGGGCCGCTATAACACGAAAGTACCAAATTTACAATATATTAATGAAAACAGAAACAAAAATATTTCATCCTTAGTGGCCGCTATAACACGAAAGTACCAAATTTCTACTTTATTTTTCATATCTGACAATTTTCATCTATCCTTTTTGTAACTTTAACATTTTTTTAACGATTTTCTGCATTTCTATTGCCTATTCTAATATAAATTCTTCTACAGTTACAGTATATCGCTAAAAACGCATAAAAAATTCTTCTAAATTCCAGAATTTCGTTAAAAACGGTTAAAATAGTAAAATGCGAACATCATTTGGTCCATTCTCGACCGAAAGCAACAACCATCTTCCCAATGGTTAATAAATTTTAAAAATCACATTATAAAATATAAAATATTTTATTATATTTTATACATAATTTAATTAATTACATGCACTTTAGTAAAATAATCTATAAATCTTAGCATTTCTTTTAATGGATATTTCTACGCTATTGTAAAAGATTAGGATTTTCTGTCCTGTGCGATTTTTTAAAATTAAATTTATTGTTCCTCTACTTCAAGCTATAATTATGATAAGGATTAATTTTTAAATTAGAACTATTTTAATAAACATATGTAAACGAACAAACATACTTGAAAAAATCTTCTTTAACGCCAGTCCTTTGTATTTTAATTATATTCTGACTGATGGTCAATAAAAATCAATAAAAAACAGCTTATATTGTAAAACCGAAAAATAATAGTAATGACGGCACGCGTAGCAACTCAAAGTCTGGCATTTTCATTGCTTAATATCTTTCGATTTTTTAAAGAAAAAAAGACACATAATTTAATTTTACTTTTACAAATTATTATAATATTAACTTTAATAAACTTCTTATTATGAGCAAGAATGAAAATTACATTTTCCAAGTTACGTAGTTTTGCTGCACTTATACTATAATGATTTTTGTTCTATTAAATGTTATTATTTGATGATTTAAATATTATATGTGGTTGTATTTGTTTTTACCTTGGGATTAATACACATTAAGGTTGACATAAGAATATATAACAGTATATTACATTTACTTTGATCGATTTAGAATTATAACAAAATTAAAATCAGCAACTCTCTGTTATTCAAAAATGAAAAGGATTTGTATTATATAAGTATAAGAAGTAATGCAGTTCAGTTTGCTGTATCAATTTGAATTATATTGTGGTTTCAAAGTTTTGTTCATTTACGTTCAAATATCTATATGTTTAGAGAAACGTTTTTTAAATGTATTTTTGGGAAAAAGTGTGAATAAAATTATAATGGTGTTCCTTATTGCATATCTAATCACGTTTCAATGCTGATCATAAATACATGTAGGTAATACATACTACTTTAAATATTGCGGCTCTATTTATGGTATGGTGATGCTTACCCTTTACATGAGGTATGTGACAGCTTTTTCACACTTTAACATGTATTCCTCGAAGGAACCTTTTCCAAAAGTTAACTTCAATGATTATATGACTATCTGTTTGTGTTAAACAATATAAAGTACAATAACTAAACTGACAAAAAACACATATTTTTCGGAATACTGTTCATGGGAAGTATAACGGTTAATAATAGGAAAATACATGTTTCGTTACAGAACTTTATATCTATTTTGTTTTTTTTAAATAATGTTGCTTCATTAAACTTTAATTATACATTCACTAGGAAACTGTATTAACTCTCCTAAAATAAATTATTGCTCCGCATATATATAAATACGATAACGAATCTGTATCTGCTCCTTTGTAACAAAATGCATATAATTTCCATAACGACAATATGGGTATAGCTTAAGAACTCATATTCTGTGTAACAATAGAAGTTTAGAAGATTGATAATGTGATTTTCGAAAAGTCAAAGTGATGCTCAAGGTGCTTCCGTTTCCATCGCAGTATGTTCAATAGCTTGGGGAATTTTACCTTTCATTTTCTTAAAGAAAAGTTCTTTTATAAAAGTTAACGCTAAGGTTCAGGGTGTTCCATAATTAATTCGGTAATGATTTTCCTAAAATTCTTGATACAATACCATTATAATTATAATATTTATATCAACTTAAATTAAAAATGAGAATATTATGTATAAATATATTACTGTATTTACTAATAGATCTTTGTGTTGTGTTAGAAAATAATGTATGTGTTTTTATCTTGGAATTTTTCGTTTAGATTCTGTTTAAAGGAGGGTAGATTGCACCCGTCAAAACTTTACTGTAAATAACATAAAGGTTTCACAGAATCAAAGTTTCATAAATGTTTTAAATTGTCAGACATGTTACATAATATTTGTCTGCTAAAAGAAATTAAAAAAATGTCCTTTTATGACCTATATCGTTTGCAATGCATTTTAATGGTGTACCCTTCTTCAAACATATTTAAATTGATATACATCTCTGAGGTGCACTATAAGAAGCATACTATATAATAGGGTGTGTCTAGCATTTTATTATTCATTTACAGGGTCACACGAAAGTATTTGGTAACCGTACTGTCTAGGAGCGATAATGTCTGGAAGTGCATTTTCATTTGTTGTATGTGTTTTTATATTTAACTAATTTGTTGCATGTAACTTTGTGTAAATAATTGCTATAGGTCATATACAGAGCTGCACAAAAGAATTCGAATACATTTCCATTTATTGACAAAAATTATCGAAAAGGAGTTTTCACGCGTGTTGTGCGTTTCATAACTAAACTACACTATGTAGTATATATACAAATATTATAGATCATATACGTTTTTCTCAAAAAAATTGAATGCTTTTCGGACTATGAACGTAAATTGTTGAAATTGGTTTTTAAACGTGTTATGCCTGTTTTCGTTTTTTTTTATTATTATTATTATTATTAAAGTGTTGTTTTGTTCATTTCTGAATATGTTGGAAAATGTTTCATAATTATGTTGCACGCATGATTTTTCATTCTTATTTTAATAAATAATCTAATTATTGAGCAAATTTCTAAAAATATAATTATTGATTACGTCAATTTTTCTCATTAATATTAATACTTTTAAGTATAATGTGTGTAAATCCTACTTAATGGCAACAAATTTTAATTCATTTAAGAACATAAAATAAGAAAATATTTTCTTATATGGAGTTTATGTATTGCAGAAAACATGAAACTTATGTTAAAAAATATGTTTTAAAAATAAAATATTTATTAGAATATATTCTTGAATATCCTTCGTGCATAATTTTACTAAATGCTTATCAATTTATTTAAAAATCCAAGCTTATTAAAAGTTTGAAATTAAATAAATAATAATAATAATATCTTTGCAGATTTTAAGACTATTCTAAAGAAAAGAAAGAAATAATTAAAAGAAGAGAGAAAGAAATGAAAAAAAGAAATGTCTTCCTCGCAACATTGCTAAGTTTTCTGTTATATTCCCGAAAACAAACAACGCAATTTTAAAATATTACTACTGAAGTATATATAGAAAAGTGTATATATTTTTTCTTTGTTGGGCTGTAATCGACTGCTGCACGTTGATGACATTTCTCTGGAAATAATATCTCTAAAATCTGTTTAGTCATCAAATCTCTTTAATGACACCATTTTCTGAAAGAACTTACGAACTTTTGTTCATTGTTTAATAAGCTGTTATAGGTCTTACAAGGAAGGTCTCCATAAGCGCATACTCAGAAAATTTTGAAAAAATTACAGAATATTCTTTTATTGAGGATATATACGTTTATAAAAAAATTTGCTGCGGAACCTTGATATAACGTCCGTAAACAAATTATGAAAATTTCGTATTTTGGCGATTTATCGCTGGGTTGGCGACACAATGAAATTTTTAAAATGCGCATTTACGATAAATACGCTTTAATGAAAACATTTTCTACTCTTTATACGGAACTAGTTTGAGTAAATAAATACACTTTTATAACTACAGTTTTGCCATGTACATTTATATGTACATTTAAAGAAAATTAACGATCGTATTCTACGGTTTAGAAAAAAATTTAAATGGATTAAAAATACTTCAAACTTAAAATTAATTGTCCAATTCTGAGCACTGTTCATTTGACTTCGATATTGTTAGTGCCGGAGCCAACAAGAAAAAAGTCTTGTCGCCGTGGAAACAATGACTTATTCAATATCGAAATGTATAATGAGAGGGTTCTTAATCCGAGATTTACTGTTAAAATACACTTAAAACTTATCCATCGAGCGACACCGTGTAAAATTAAATAACTTCAACAATACTTAATTTCTATTTATATTATATAAACTTATATAAAAAATTATAAACTATTTAATCGTTGAAATTTGAATTCATAAAGTACTATGCATTTAAACACTCATCTAACCAGGCACTTTCAAATCCATTGAAGTCACTTGCATTTGGTGAAGAAAAAGTTTTGCTCGCCAAATCGCGTGTTTTTGCGCCAAATATTTTATTTTTTTACACATTTTTTACTAGGATTCCGCAGCCAAAATAGACTGATCATTTATTACATACATGAGTAGCTTCATTAGCATCTTTTTTCAAAATATTCTGAGTATGCGCTTTAAGGAGACCTTCCTTGTTAGTATCCATGTGCAATGCTTCTTTAAATCGCGTTCATGCATTAGTATTTTTTTGTGTGAACATCTACAGACAATATCATTTCAATCTTTCAATCTTTCATCTTTACAATTTGTATAAACCCATTTCTACTTATAATAACATTTAGCTTTATAAACACTAATTAATATAAAAATAGTTTTTAATAAAAAAATAAATAAACAATAAAAGGAAATAATGCATCTGATTTTTTTAAAAATTGAATAAAGGAAGCATAATTGCTGTTTTATTAATTTTTATTGAAAAATCCAGATTAAAAATAAAACAACAAATGTACCTCTAAATTCTCAATAACTGGTGTAAAGTATCAATATTTTTTAAAGTACTTAAAAAAAATTATACCTATACTACACCAAAAATTAGTGATAAAATGTGTAGTGGCTGCTACATTTAATAAAAATTTTACGTTGAAAATAACTTGAAATTTAAATGTAGGATTTAAAAAGTTTTACAAACTTCTTCGTAAAATTTACAAAATTTTATTCATGCATTGGTATTTTTTGTGCGAACATCTACAGACAAAATCATTTCTTTACAATTTGTATAAACCCATTTCTGCTTATAATAACATTTAGCTTTATAAACACTAATTAATATAAAATAGTTTTTAATAAAAAAATAAATAAACAATAAAAGGAAATAATGCATCTGATGCTTTTTAATTGAATAAAGGAAGCATAATTGTTGTTTTATTAATTTTTATTGAAAAATCCAGATTAAAAATAAAACAACAAATGTACCTCTAAATTCTCAATAACTGGTGTAAAGTATCAATATATTTTAAGTACTTAAAAAAAATTACACCTATACTACACAAAAAAATTAGTGATAAAATGTGTAGTGGCTGCTACATTTAATAAAAATTTTACGTTAAAAAATAACTTGAAATTTAAACGTAGGATTTAAAAAGTTTTACAAACTTCTTCATAAAATTTACAAAATTTATTTTATTTTCTACTCTTTTAAAAGTTTGTACAAAATATTCAAAAATTAACATTATAATTTTAACTCTAAAATTTTTAAGCTTTTATGATTTCGCCAAAGAGTAAATTGAACATAAAAAAAGTATGACGTGTGACAAAGACACATGGTAAGTAAATATTTAAGTTATATTGATAACTTTATAAAACAATATCTGAAAAATGGTTGCTCATGATTTAAACATATTGTAACTAAAAAAATCATGTCCTTAATCAGGCGTTTTTCTTTAATTATTTCTATATTTTAGTAACTTAAATGCATGATTTTATTCTTTATACTTCTAATATTTCATGATATTTTTATTATTTAAAAAAACCAAAACCACCCTTATATTTCTTGTACTTCCTTAATAATTGTAGCGTAAATTTTCTGCATCAAAACTAGTTTTTTTCAAAACATACTTCATTGTATATTTTAATGCTTTTTTTTAATTTTAATAGCAGATACATTTTATAAAAGAAAACAGATTTTAAGATTATTCTTGTTTTTCAAGAAAGTAAAAAAATCATTTTGTAGCTTTTACGTTTTGAAAAAAATAGAAAATTCACTTTTTTAAAGTTAGAAATCGCTTTAAGTAGGAGATGGTATGCATAACAGCGGCATAAGGATGTAGAAAATTTCAATGTACGATTTTTTCGAAATAATTAGAGACATAGCTTTTTCTGGTAGCTTTATGCAAATTTCTAGTATTAAAAAGTTTTATGAATATTTAAAATTAATTAATTTAATTTTTTTTTAATATGCCGTGTCATACTAAAAAATTATATGTAATGTAAATTTACTTTAAAACTAGACGCCATAAGTACACGTTAAGATTTGGAATTTCAAAGGGACTTATGGCTACATATATCCTCAGCCTCTTGGATAAGATTAAAGTGCAATTAATGCCACTATTTGAATTCGCAGTAAATATAAAGCCACTCTCCCCTTCATTTAACAATATTTACTATTCTAATTATTTTTGTAAGATTATTTTTTAAATGACATTTCTGATTGAAAAAAATAAAAAATCGTAAATTATAATATGGTCATAACTAAACTATGGCTGGGCATTCTGTAATATTTTAATTCTAATACCTCAAACATGCTCTATACACTGTAAAAAAACTCAGAAGCGTTTCGGCACAAGGCGGAAAGGTTTCCGGAAATTTATAGTAAACTTTGTGTTCTCCTCAGTTACTTGTTATTTCGGAATCGTTACACGTATTTTCGGAAAAATATTCAAAGCGGTGAATTATTCTGAAGAAGTCAGAAACGTTACATTCCATACCGGAAATGTTTTCGAATAGGTAGTGTAAAATGGTGGTTACTGAAAAAATCGGAAATGTTACACTCATTCCGTGTAAAGTTTTAAAATGGAATTCGAAATGAAGTAATATTTACTCATGCTCATCTACTCCGACCTATTGCACATGTCATTATCACGTGATTTCTATTGTTCTTGAGAGGAAAGACAGCTTAAAACAGATGCAGATGCAACGTATTTATATGAACTGTAAGTATTCTGTTTTATAATATCTTTTATTTGAGAGAACAATATGCTTTTTAAAAAAAAATTAATATTATCAGATTCTATTTTATTGCATATTAATATTACATTTGCAGTTAATCTTTTGTTGTAGACACAGAGTTAAATAACTCGTTAGATAGTTTCTTTATAATCTTGTTCCATTAATCTATAATAAATATTAGATATTTGATTGATGAATAATAATGTAGTACTAGTATTAATGAAGTATAGATAGCACCGTATATACGTCTTTAACATATTTTCGTTTTGAGATCGGTTCCGTTTCATAACTTTTCTAATGATGAAATGTATCGTTTATATGACAGAACAAATTCCTAATTTCACTTATGCTATACGTTTTCCTTCATTTTTTATGAATCAGATATTTATAAATAAATATATTTGAAAATTTGATTTATAAATCTATAAATAATTCTTTTTTAAAATCCGGTCTCGTGAATTCCATGCTGTAAACAGATACATATGCATTATGAAAATGCTTTATTTCCCAAAATAGATGTATTATTTTTAATACCTTTAAATAAATATATTTTTTAATCTTGTAAGTATAGATATTATGTCAAAAGATTTCGTATCTGTAAATAATTATTTTATTTTATGAACTGTATACTTATAAAAATATATTTATTTACTCAGTTATCAGCACTTCTCAAGTTATACGAATAAAATAATACATTTAAATGAATATATTTAGAAGCATGATAGTTGTAAAACACTATATTAAAAATATTTACAAACAGACAAAACATTTTTATCAATATTAGCCCAGTCAAATTGTAGTTTGAGGTGGAAAATTCTGGTGTAATTGTTTTTAGTGGCTTATTTTATGTTTTTTGGGGTGCTGAAAACGAATCTGAAGTTTTCCAACAAAATTTCGTTCGGCAAATTTGTTTTTTTTACAAAAAACCTGTAAAAACACGGACTTTTTTCGTTTTTTTCAAAATAACTCCAAAATTGTGCATTTTGCGTGAAAGTCGGCAATATATGAGTTAAAGAAAATAAAATTTCCTACATTTTATGTATTGAAAGTTTTTTTCTATGATCAATGGTTTAGCCGTGAGAGTGCCTCAAAAATGGCTATTAAAAACAAAAACTGTAAAAAAACGGGAATTACGGCATTGTATGTCGATGTAACATGGAAACAAACCATTTAACGCAAATATTAACCATCAGTGATACTAAAGATTATATTATTGACTATATTTTATGCATTTAAGGTAGGGGAAAAGTGTGGATCTGGCACCAGTGGAAGTTTTGAGCAGTGGAGTATCTCCACCTCCTCTCAAGAGTCAAAGATGCTCCTCCTCCGGAGAGCTAGTACTCTAAGAGAATATAAAATTTTGAAAAAGGGGTAAAATTTGGTACAGGAGATAAAACTATCTAAAATCGTCGAAAAACAGTAATTTTTGGAAAATAGCAATAAACACTTAAAAAAAATCCATTGAACATTTACATAAATATAATAATGAATCCTCTTCAGACACACAAACAACATTTTTAATTCAAAACTTAACATTTAAATGTGTGTATGTTTTTCCTCCCTCCCCCTGCATTCTAGAAATTTCTGAAATGGCAGCTTCCTTACAGGCAAATATGCAATAGATTTTTGCCATTTTAAAAAGATATTTACTGAAATATAGATTTTTTTTAAACCAATATGCTTTTAAAAGAACTGTTTATAATGCTGTCCAAAAAAGGAAATATTAAAGTGCTGATAAGATGGAGGATATTTACTGCATAAAGTTGTGTGGAACAGGGGTCAATCATTTTCCTCAATTTGTGAAAGGTATGTGTCATTTGTTAAGTACAAATACAAGGATAGTGCTGTAGTTGTATTCGATGGTTATCCTGAAGAAAGTTGCAGAGATACTAAATGTATTGAGCGAGCAAGAAGATCACGCAAACAAACTTCAGTAGATTTGATGTTCGACGAAACAATGGTGCCTACAGTACCACAAGATAAATTCCTAGGCAATATAAAAAACAAAGAGCGTTTGATTTTAATGTTGAAAGATAAATTTGCAGCAGCTGACATTCACACAAAACAGGCACGAGAAGATGCGGATACGCTGATTATCACCACAGCAAGGGACCTTGCGCAACAACATAACTCTGTAGTTATCGTGGGTGAAGACGTAGATTTGCTGGTGATCATGATTGGTCTCTGTAGGGGCATACATTCAAATGTATATTTTTTAAAGCCAGGCAAAGGGACAGTTTCACCACTCATTTTTTCTCCTGACTGCAAACTTGAACAATCGGTTGCTGACAACATATTATTTTTACATGCCATGAGTGGTTGTGATACTACTTCAGCCTTTTTCAAAGTAGGAAAAATGAGGTTTCTTCAGACTCTCAAAAGAATCCCGGCATTAATTAAAGCCATTGAAATTTTTAAAGACCCTATGGCAGATGCTGATGCAATTACTGATGCTGGCAATCGTTTTTTGACTTCCTTGTACAAATTATCTGACAAGGAAACCACGTCATTAAACAAATTGAGGTATCTATGCTACCTTAAGTCTGCATATAAACTATCAACCCATTTGGCGTCCCTACCACCTACGGAGGCTGCAGCTAAACAACATTCTTTAATGGTGTATTTTCAAGTTCAGCAATGGCTTGGGAATGAAAAAAATCCTGAACAATCGGGTTGGAAAGATGGTCTAGAGCCAATAACCACGCTAGAGCCACCAGCACCTCAAGCCGTTCTAAAACTCATTTCTTGCAAATGCAAGAAGACATGTCGTAAAAACTGTGGATGAAAAAAAGCAGGCCTCAACTGCTCTAATATGTGTCTAAACTGCGAGAGCAGTTGTAATAACATGCCTAATATTGAAATAGAAGAAAACGAGGATGACCCGGAATACCCTGAAGTACTTGAAGGTAATTATACATAAATCATTCCATTTCACATTTATTTTTTCATTCATTTTTAATTTGGTGTGGTCAAAATATGTATCAAAATACACTGTGCATAACTATTTAGTTTTTAGACAATTAAAACTATGTCATTAATTATTTTTTAAAACCTTGATACGTAGTATAATAGCTTTTTTGCTCCCTGATTTGGGGTCCAAAAGTGACCGATTCCTGAAATGAGCTGTAAAAGAGGGCTGATATTAAAAAGAGGTAAAAATAATGTTATGATAAAATGCTGTATGAATCTTAACTTAGTTATAATTAATTCCACCGTTTAAAAAATATTATACACACCAGTTCTTCTCCGGAGCATAAGTTTCGATCCTCGGGACAAAAACGGCTTTTTGCGCCCGTATGCGTAAATAGCTATTATATATATAATTTCTTTTTTATAGGTGTAGAAGACCTAGAAGTCATACCCTCAGGAAACATGAAACCATTGGCCAAGAGGACTCGGTTTGACTGACAAGTTCCTTTCAATGTCCATAATAATTATTAATTAATATTGTATAAATACATAACTACCTATTTTACTATATTATTTAATATTAAACAGTTTACATACTAATCAATCGTGAATCATTTATCATTTTTTGTACCTATATAACCTAACATCAACGTTTTACATATCTGCACACATGTATAATGATGCATATAAGTTATATGCCTTTAATAAGGAGGTGGATGACTACTTCGTGCATTCGCCATTTCTTTTTTCATAATTATTCAAGGTCCAAGAAAATTACTTGCACATAAATTGTAGAGAATTTTATCTATTTTTTTAAAGCATAGTATAATGTATACAGTGAAATGTTTATTTTTAGGCCTTATGAACAGAAAGTCTGTAAAAAAATGTGTTTTTTGCTATTTTCCGAAAAGTACTGTTTTTCGACGATTTTGCCTAGTTTTACTTCCTTTACCTAATTTTACCTCTTTTTAGAAAATTTATCACCTCTTACAGTAAGAACTCCCCGGAGGAGGAGCAACTTTGACTCATGAAAGTAGGTGGAGCTGCTCCACTGCTCCCAATTTCCACTGGTGCCGGAACCGCACTTTCCCCCTACTTTAAATGCATAAAATATAGTCAATCATATAATCTTTAATATAAATGATGGTTAATATTTGCGTTAAATGGTTTGTTTCCATGTTACATCGACATACAGTGCCGTAATTCCCGTTTTTTTACAGTTTTTGTTTTTAATACCCATTTTTGCGGCACTCTCACGGCTAAACCATTGATCATAGAAAAAATCTTTCAATACATAAAATGTAGGAAATTTTATTCTCTTGAACTCATATACTGCCGACTTTCACGCAAAATGCACAATTTTGGAGTTATTTTGAAAAAAACGAAAAAAGTCCGTGTTTTTACAGGTTTTTTGTAAAAAAAACAAATTTGCCGAACAAAATTTTGTTGGAAAACTTCAGATTCGTATTCAGCACCCCAAAAAACATAAAATAAGCCACTAAAAACAATTACACCAGAATTTTCCACTTTAAGCACTTTTTGAGCACAATTTGACTGGACTATATATCTGTTTATAAGTATACAATTCGGGAAAATAAAACAATTACCATAAGATATAAAATATTTTCGAATAGTATAACTATTCACAAGATTAAAAAAAATGTTGAAAGGTATTACTAAAATCTATCTATTTAAAAGTATAGGGAAATTAAATATTTTCATTGAGTATCTATTTAGAGGATGGAACTCATGAGGCTGCATTTAAAAAAAGAATTATTTATAGATCCATAAATCAGATTTTCAACGTTATTTATTTACAAATATCTGATTCATAAAAATTGAGTGAAAAACCTATAGTATAAGTGAAATTAGGAATTTGTTCTGTCATATAAGCGATACATTTCATCATTAGAAAAGTTACGAAACGGAACCGATCTCAAAACGAAAAGATGTTAAAGACGTATATACGGTGCTATCTGTACTTCATTAATACTAGTACTACATTATTATTCATCAATCAAATATCTAATATTTATTATAGATTCATGGAACAAGAGTATAAAGAAACTATCGAACGAGTTATTTAACTGTGTATACAACAACTTCTAAACTTGTTGTACTTGTAAACTTGTAGTAGGTAAACTAAAGAAGTTTCCAGACGACTCAACTCTGTTCCTACAAAGGAAAATTTGGACGCCTCTCTTCAGTAAAAGGACCTACTCTCAAATTTGGAGTTATTTTAAAATGACAGAAGTATTTGTCATAGAATTAAGTTTTTTCAAAGTTTATATCGCATGCATAAATAACTTTAAAGTGATATCTTGAGTAGCAGTCTAATAATAAAAGGTGAATAATAAAACGAGTTTAGAAAAGTATTTGGTTTACACCAGAAATTACAGAAAGTTTCTAAAATTGCTAATTCTAGAGTATAATTCATCTACAAGATCATACTTCATAGGATCATTTCTATAGTATGATTAGCGAGTTCGCTCACCGAACTTCGCAGAAAACCCAACCACGATGATGTGGAGTGAGGTTTCGCCTCGAGCGAATGTAATATTAATTTTTTAAAGCATATTGTTCTCTGAAATAAAAGAAATTGTAAAACAGAAATACACAGAAACATTTCCTATGTATACAAAAACATTTCCGATATATGCAGCAACCTTTCCGATGTATACAAAAACATTTCCGATATGTGCAGAATCGTTACTGAATATCTGAATGAAATATAAAGAAACGTTTCCGAAATGAACGTAAATGTTTCCAAAATATACAGAAACATTTCTGAATATTTGACCGAAATATGCGGAAACTTTTACGAATATCTGACCGAAATATGCGGAAACATAACAGAACCGATGGGCCACATTTCTACCCCACCAGATAGAGTAACGTTTCCGAATTTTTTTTACAGTGTAAAAACTTAATTGTATATTATTATTTTTTATGAATACAAACATAGTTGAGTTTAAACCAAATGCTCAAGAAAGGCACAGTGGAATATAACTTTCCTAATCAAACTGAACATTTTCAACAGCTGTATAAATCTCTGAAATTACTTTTTAAACAAGAAACACAATTTCAGAAAGATAGTTTTCATTTTTCTACACATTGTGTTTTCAAAGCTGGCAATGAATTTTTCTTTTTAAGTTTTCGAATTCAATTATGTTTGCAGTGTATCACATGAGCATATATTAGTGATGGGAAAAGTTTTATTTCAAGCAAAGTTATCAATATTATTTACAGATATTTGTTATGCAGTTACCGTGTGTTTCAAGCCAAATACTTAGTTGACTCAAAGTGTATTAAATTCTTTTTAAGTGTTTAAGTGGTTTACGATAAATGAAAGAAGAAAATAATTCAAAATTATTTTTTTTTACTTCATTGCAGAATTTACTTCATTTTAATTAAAATTTACATCATTATAGTTGTATTCCACGTAATTACATATTTTTTATATTTACAAAAATAATTCTAAATTTGACATTGTTATGATTTTCGTAATATTATACTTTAAACAACGTGTATATTAATAATTCTATCATAAATGAAAAAAAAAGCACAAATGTTTGGAAAATAACAGATTTATTTCTACTAATAAATTAATAGCGTAGAAAAATTATTTCTACTAAGATTTACTACTCATCAAATGCGTACTCGTATGTAACTAAATATTGTATTTGATGTTTTTATTTATCTCACAGAAACTGTTTTGTAATACACATATGTACGTTTCTATTTTAAGTCAATTAATATTACATTTACTTATGTGCTCGAAAAATAGATTTCTAAAATGATTTTATAAGTCAATAAGCAAGATAAAAAGTAAGATTGCCTAAAGAAACACATTCCGAAATTCCTTTTAAAATAAAATAAATAAATAACATGAAAATGATTTTAAATAATAAAATAAATTTATACCACACATGCATTAACTCATTCTAAATTTGGAAGTTCTATCATTAAGATTTGTTTTTTTAAAAAACTTCATTTCAAAAGTGCACGAAAAAAAAGATAGAACCAGATTTGAATAAAAGTAATGTATAAACAACTTTACAATGTTTTAACAACTAAACAAAACAATCTCATTTTACAAGTAAACCTATTAACCTGGAAAACTTTTTAAATGTTTTCAAAAATATTTTGTCTGTTTTCAAACTCATGTTTAAAATGAATATTTCTACACATAGTTTTTTTAATAGAAAGAGTCTAATTAAATAACTTCGTCATATTTCAAATATGTTAATTCTTTTTTTTTAAATTGTTTTGTAAAAAATATTTTAAGAAAAAAAAAATTGTGAATGAATGTTGCATTTTTTTTTGTTTAAATATAAATAAATTTATTTCTAAGACAACATATTTATGAAATATATAAATTGTTTTTATTTTTAAAGATTGCATTATTCGTATGATTATTATGTCTTTTTATATTTTTCCCAGTGTTGTTCTAACTGTACATAGTTTTATTTTTAATATCATTTAAACAAGACATGTTTTAATATTACATGGAAGAGTAATACTTCCAGTATAACTGTGTACAACATCTGGTACATAACGTTGTGATTTATAATAATGTTATATCATCATTTATATTGAGACAGTAGTATAAATAATAGCACCGTGACCTAAACGAGACTCCTATCGTCCACATTTCTGTCATGTAATATAAAAATGAGTCCCTGTGACGCCAGTATTTACCGTTTCGTGACTATTTACAAGCGGCGTTATTTTGTAGATGCAATTTGACAAGTGACAGAGACATTGGTCACGGTGACTACAATGAAGTCACAAAGCGAAGGTTAACTGAAATCATATTGTGACGTGTTGAAAATATCTCATTATTTAGTCACCGTTATGATTTTGAAATTTGTGACATTACAGTGACATCATTCAGATAAATTTTCTATTAAGGATTTTATGTAGAAAACTGTAACAACTGTAAAAAACTTTGTAATATGTCATCTCTGAAGAAACTGTTGTAATCTAGGTAACTTTAAATTTATTATAAAAGAACTGTAAAAACTTTGTAACATGACATCTCTGAAGAAACTGGTGTAATCTAGATAACTTTAAATTTATTATAAAAGTACTGTAAAAAACTTTGTAATATGTCATATCTGTTGTAATCTAGACAACTTTAAATTTATTATAATTAACTATAGCCTTTGCAAAATGTATACATTTTAACGTCTGAATGTGAAAAATATTAAAAACACCAATTAAAATAATTTAAGACAAGATTAATTTAAGATTTGTCTTAAATTATTTTAATTGGTGTTTTTAACTATAGCCTTATATAACATTTAGTAGAAGGACACGTTTGAAAATAATGCTTTAATTGTATGATTTTTCCATACCAATCGTGGGGAGTTCAGGAACGATTATTGCACTTCTATGTTAATTTTACCATTTTTGGTTAAGTGACTGCGACAACAGCGAGTTTTCGATATCTCAATTACCTCTTTCAACGTACGACTGAACTCCAAAAGTTGCTGCTTTAAACAATTCGCCTTACATTTTATTGGATAGCTTCGACCACTTGAAGTGCGGTGAAATGTATATTATAACCCACTTAATTTTAATCAATAAATTTCATAATTTAAAAATTAAATTTTACTTTTTTTGTATTGTTGAAGAAGAAAAGGGATATCAAATTGCATATTCAGATTATTTTCAAATAAAAGTAAAAAAAAATCTGGTTTGAATGTTGCACATTACAGGAACACAATGCCACTCCCCTGAATGGGTTATATGCTCCAGCAGTGGACATACAAAATCCTGTTATCAACCAACACCTGTCTGTTCCAGCACTGAATGTATTTGAATTCGTGTGAAAAAGCCTGAAATGAAAGACGAAACTGCTAGAAATATATATTATATTAACGGGTTGGGTTGAGTTGGGTTGATTATTGACGGCCAATTATCTACACCTGGGATATAGGCCCGGGGGGAATGCAATTCGTGGGGGTATTTTTAAGGGAACCTAACCCGTATTTACGCATGGATAAATCCACGGCTCGCAGAAAACCGCGAAAACTCCGAACGATTAGGCCGACGGGCGCGATTGGGATCGAACCCAGCACCTCCCGTCTACCAGCTTCGAGAGCAGAACCTCTCAGCCACTGGTGGGGCTATTATATTAACGGAAAGATGCTTATTGTTACATTACTGAATTAATACAAAGGAATTAAATAACAAACTTGTATCAAAATCTGAAAAAATGTATCTCTAACAATTGAACGAATTAAACATTTCAATAACACTGTTTTAACCAGATTTTTTTTCCCCTTTTGAAAGTATGGTCTTTTAAGCGGATATTTAGCGTTCGGTAAATTTTAAAGTGTGTTTTTTTATTATATAATTATAATATTTTTATATACATATAGTGGTGGCATGGTGTTATTAAAGGTTAAATTTTAACTGATACAGTACATATAAATATGCGTCACTGCGCAATGTAGAGTTACTCACATGATTTTATTTCAATGACGTTTTAATGCGTAAATCTTATTTCAAAAAGAGTATTGCCTAGTAACATTAAAAAGGCGTAGCCTCGTCAAAGCTCCCTTGAATACTAAGCCTACCTGATGACTATAAAAGTGGCGTACCTTGCATTTGGCGACCACTATTTCGAAATAGTAATCTTTTGCTTATTTTTATACGATTAAATGAGGTGAAAATCAATTTTATAAAATATAAACATAAGAAACAGTTTATTTCACTTTTAAAGCGACATTTTTTCGGTGGGGAGAGATTAAAAATTTTCCTGTCTCGTCTGTGTTCAACACTCAGCTTAATGTTTCTAGTATCGAGTGTTAGCTGTCCACAGTTGAAATCCTTTCAACATTATTTCTTCAATGATACAGCTCTTATTGCTGTTAATTTCTAAAGTACTTGAGAGAAAATTTGCCAATTCTTTTTTTAAAAAAATGCACTAAAGCTCTAGTTTCCTTGTTAATTATCCTCATAATAGTTTATACCAATGCATTTTTATCCTCTGTGGTCGCACATTGTTCGTAACGTCAGTTGCTCCTTATCAGCAGGATTCCAAACACTGAGAGACCTGTCCACCACTGGTTACGGTGATATGTCGCTTTACCAGCAGTCGGCACACGTAAGAAAAATAACAAGATGATGTAAAACAAACACAATAAATGAATTATGTATTACAAAATTAGCCATTTTAATGTAACATATAAATAAAATGATTAAACAAGGCACAAATAAACAAATGGCTTACTATATTCCAAACTACGAGAAATCGCGATGAGAAGGCACCACTGTAGATTGTTTGAGTTAAAATTACCTGGATCGGCAACTGACGGTTTGAAATGTCTATATTTAGAGCCATTAACACTGGAAGGTGGATTTAGCATCCATACACTAGGTAAGAACCTCTGCGAGAGCTTCAAAGGGAATTTGTTTAGTTCGAATTAAAAAAATTATTTAAAAATCTACCACTAGTACTGTTACCTTAATGTTTTCATTGTTTCCATATTTAGTGTTGTATTTCGAATTTTGAATATATATATAATTATATTAGCCTATTCAACATAAATTCGCAAATCTTTGTGCAATGGGGGAGAAGTATTTACTTTAAAAGGAAGAAAATCTCCAAATAAAAAGTTTTGTATGCAACTAGTATTTTTAATCATATTATTTTTACACTTTAGGCGGTTTTTAGGTGCGTTCGTAATTATATAAATACGTAGCACCTATAGTCGTCGTTTGGTCCGTCCGTCTGTCCGTCTATCTGTCCGTCCGTCTGTCTGTCTGTCCGTCTGTCTGTCTGTCCGCATATAACAACGCAAAAACTACCCAACCAAATGGTTTGCAATTTAAAATATATTATCTTTGCAGAATTTTGTCGAGACATTTCAAATTTTATTAAAATCGAATCAAAACTTTAGGAGATATTAATAAAAATATTTATTAAGAAATTTGATTTTTTTTTAAATCGGTGCTTTTTTGTTATAGGAGCTTCCGAAGTTTAATCGTCAAGCGACCGAGATACTTATTTTATGACAGAAATTAATCTTTAGACGATATAATTCGTTTCACAGAATTAAAAATCATCAAGATCTGAATATTTATATAACTAGCTGATACATATATATCTGAATATTTATATAACTAGTTAAGATATTTGTATGAACAGTGTCATAAAATATATACTTAACTAGCTGTTTAACCCGTTCTACGCACGGGATATCATGTATTTAATTCTAAAACGTGCGTACGAACGCACCTCGTTTGTAACGTTTGACGTACAATTTCCAACTTGTTTGTATAAAAAACATTATTAGAATAATGTAAAATATAAAAGTTTAACAATGTTCCGGAAACATAGTTTTAGATTAATAGATAATAATATTGGTCAATTCTACACGAATGGCAGAAAAAATAATTTAAAGTTTTTAACCGCAAGGAAATATATGAATCGTCTATATTTTAAATGAATATAAAATCCATATTAATTTGTACTGCAAATATGAAAAATATTATTTTTCATATTTCCTCTAACAACAAGATTATAAATAAGCCTGAGCGCCTTGCATTTGCATTCGTTATAAATAATTAAGGAACATATAATTAAACTGGATGAAAAAATGTCCTTTACTAATGTTAAGAAGAGAAAGCATAATGTAAAGCTTTTATCACTTGCAAAGTCGGCAAATATACAAAAAATAACAATTTTCAGAGAAAACGGTCTAGAAAATGGTAATTTATATTTACAAGTATGTGTCAGTAATTTGTGTCGTAGAAAAAAAAATGCAAAGTAATTTTATAAAACTGATTTTAGAATTAATTCTAATGCGAAAAACATTTTCAACTCCACTCTCAACGAAAGTAGAATAATTTTGAGAATTAAAAGTTACTCGAGCATATGTTTCTCTAATTAAATTTACTTTAAAAATGATTAATATGTAAATTAAATTTAATATGAAAAGGATAATTTTTAATATTTAACATTTTTAAATATATTTGTTACGTTGTCTCAAATTTGTTACATTTGATCAAATGTTTAAAGGGGAAAAAATCCTCTAACTAAATTCCTGTAAGCTGCTAACATTAGAATATACAGGGTGTCCCAAAAGTCTCAGTACAACTTCAAAAATTTATTCACAGCAAAAATAATTACAACAGTAGATAGAGTAATTTAAAAAGTTTTTGTTCTATTACCTTAGTGTACTTGTACATGATATCCTTTCGTTGCACGAAGAATATCAAGTCGATATTCCAATTCCATCCACGTGCGTTTCAGCATACTAACATCAACAGTAGTTACAACTGTTTGCTGAAATCTGAACAAAATTTAATATTCTCATGGAATTGAAAACAGCAATCCAAACAGCAGTAGCTACTGTTGATGTTAACATGAAAAACGTTTTTGGATTGAATTGGAATATCGTCTTGATATTCTTCGTGCTACGAAAGGATCTCATGTTGAAGTTTACTAAGGCAGTAGAACAAAACTTTTTAAGTTACTCTATGCACTGTTGTAATTATTTTCGTTGTAGGCCTATTATTTTTTTTTTTTGTTATAAATTTTTGAAGTTGTACGGAGACTTTTGGGACACCCTGTATTTTTCTCGATAACTGCTTAAGCGATTTTGATATGATTTATTTAGTAAATAGCTGACCCATCCAGCATTTCCCTGGCGCTTAAATAAACCCCAAATGTGTATTATTATATATATTTTACCCGATTTTATATGAATTTATATCTTTAATGACAAAATCGCAAAATCGGAAAGAAACATTTACTTCTTTTTTCAAGTAGGGTCGTTATATAGTTTTAAAAAAAGTAGCTTTTGTTCTCCAACCTTTTGCAATTTTCAATGGTCATAAATATAATGGTTTTACAGCCCGTGTAAAAATTAAGTCAGGAATATTGTTATCTGGTTGTAAAACAAACATATTTTCTTTCGGTTCCGTTACCATAAAAAAATAGTATTCGTCGTCCGATCTCTCTGAAATTTTAGTCGTTTATAAATATAACTGTTTCCAAGTTCTCTATAGAATTATGTGAAAATATAAGCATTGTAAATAGTGAAAACTTTACCCGAAGCTGAGCGTGACCACGGAAAACGTCCCTTTTTTATGGGTTTTCTCTGAGAATATCTCAAACTTTATTTTTTTTTAAATCCTTGAACCTTTACAATACTTTACCGGTAAGGGTTTTAAAAATACTTGTCCGAACGTTTTGAAATTGTTGTAGGTGATGTAAATCTGGTCTATCGAGATGTTCTAAAAAGATTGTGTCGAAATAGGAACTCTTAGTAACTTTTAGCGTAAGAAAAAAAATCTTCTTGTGACGCTCGAACTGACCTGTGATCGCCGGTGGTTTTGAAAGAGTTAAAATCCGTATTAAAAAAAATAACTATACCGTCTATTAGAAGAAGTTTTCAGCTCTTAGAATATGTTTTTGGTTGTCTGTATCTTTGAAATTGTGCTATTGAGGGACTTTGGCGTAAGGGAGAAAACTTAAGCCCGTAAAAACGACCCTTTTTTAAAAATGTTTTTCAAAGGATTAAAATATTTTTTTTTTCAAATTGATTACGGCATCGGAGACGTAAGACTTCGATTTTTCAGAATATGCTTTTCGTTTTTAAATAAACCAAATGGTTTATTTGATAGAATTTAAAACAGAATTGCGAAATAAATGCATTCTTCATGTAAATGGTTCTTCATTCTCTTGCAATGTGACAAATCGGGTTCTGGGAATGCGCGACTGCTGAAATCCGTCTCCCAAAAAAGAGATGAGTTATTGATCAGTTTTTAATTCCTATTTTTGTTAATTTTCAAAGTATTAAAATCCTGAGACTCAGGTGCACCATGCCAGACATTGGACTATCCACACCTAAATTTTCAGACTTCCAGATGGGCTAGACTTTGCTAGACATCGCAGACAGACAACAAACACACAGACAGAGCTAAACTTTCTTTTATTAGTATAGATTAAAGTATAAAAAAGCATGTTAGTCAAGAAATAAAAACAACTACACGCCTAAAATAATAGGTGTTTTTGTTTAAAAACGTTATTAAAAATTAAGTGACTTTCCGAAATTAAAACAATCCTAATGTAACTAGATATAATATGAAGTTAATATAAAAAAGAAAGAAATACCATGCATCTGGCATGGAATATGAAACATTTTCAAACACTAACATAATATTATTAAAAAATACCATCATACCATTAAATGAATAAAGAAGAAAAAAAAACTCATTAAAAATCCATTTTCATCAATTGCTGTCCACATATGGTAATATGTGCAAATTCTTTCGCCCAGTCCGGTATATGATATGTAGAATTTATACACATCACATACTACAATAAAAATTGAATAAGTTTAAAATTGCATACCCAAGCGGAAAATGCACTTCCACCAATTATTAACAACACTCAGTCCAGTAACCGAATGCTTTTGTGTATCTCTGTAAATGACCTATAAATGCTACTTACACCAGAATCTAAAGAAATACTTAAGCTTTAATGCACCCCCTCGTTGTTCTTTTTAAATTTTTGAATTATCATAACATCAGTAAAATTGACAGCAACTGATTTTTCCCTGTACACTGTTAAAAAAATTGCAGTAAAATTACTGCAACAGGGATTCCAGTCATACGCCGTAAAAAAAAAGTCCATGCCCATCATTTTGTGCAGCCCGTAATTTTACGGGGCAAAGTAATATAGCATTATAATGCACAGGATATAATGCACTTTAAAACACAATAACACTTTACTTACTGTTCCGTAGCACGTAGCACGTTAGATAATCATCACAGAATCGCTGTTTTGGCGGGTTAAAATTTTCGAAACACGAGTAAAATGAAGGGTTACACCCTAGCGGAGGACAATGTATGGGGTCGTACCGTATTTTTGCTAACATATGGGCTATAACTGTAAGAATATGTGGATTGCCCTTAATTTTCTAAGTATCTAAGGGATACGGCCGCTTATTTAGTGGATCAGACCGTTTTTCATCAAATAAGGCTGTTGCCCGTGAAAATTGAAGGGCAAATGCTCATAAATTTACAGTTTTTTCTGAGTGTAGATTATAATGCAATGGAATTATTTTGTGAGTTTCTGCAAACAAACTATAAATTCTACGTATTCTACACTACATAGAACAAACTTTGTAGTCTACCCCATTGATGCATATAATTATAGTTATATTTGAAATATGTAACACCATTACAAATGCACCATAAACAAATTTTCCCAAATCTTAAAAAAAAAAAGTGTAAAACATTTCAATGAGGAATGTATTTTGAATTCGCTGACAAATATTACATTTTTTAATAATAATAAATATATTTAAGATACATTTAATAAAAGGATTTAAATTATACAAGTGAACTATACAGATGTAAACTGCTTGAACAGATCTTATATAACATCGAGTAATGATATATTACTTTTACGTCTACTGCCTTAAAATTAAAATAAAATAATTAAGAAAAATCAAACAAACTAGTAAATAACATCTTCTTTTTTTATATATAAAAAAGCATTTATAATATGTAATTCTTAAACATGAATGCGCAGTGCAATTGGCTGTACCGAATCGAACATTTTCATAGCTTGAAAATTTAATTTCGGAAATATATATGTTTTTATCGAAATTATAATATAATATTTTTATAAAAAAGTGTGAATAAAAATATAATGGAGTTCCTCATTTCAAGTTTGAAAACGTATTAGTGTTCATGCTAAATAAATGTAGCTGAGACTGTGAAAAAGGTGTAGATATAATTCGTGGCGCAACTGTGCTGAAATTCAATGAAAATTAAATACTGTTGCTTTTTGAGATAAATATAATGAAGTAACCAATCTGAATACATTTCACTTCAAACATGTTTGATGCATAAATATATTAACCGTAAACATTTAGGAATAGACATTAAAAAATTTCCTTTTAAAACATTATATTTATTTAAATGTTTTAAAGTTATTATGCTTGTTAAAATACTAAATATATATCCGGAAGAAACAGTGTTTATTCTGCCAAAATATATATAGGGGAGATGGGAGATGAATGGGGCATTTTCACAAAAATATTTATTTTAAATATTTTATTTCAGTTTTTATCAATATTATATGTCACATTTCATACATTAGGTCTTTGATTACATCTTACGCACAATATTTATTGAAGATTATAATTATACGGAAATATATTATGGAATTAAAAAAAAGTTCGTCTCTGTACCAATGATCCCCACAGCAGGGATGAATGGGACAAAAATATTTTCCTCCCTTTATTCAATGTTAAGAACTGAAAGGTGACAAAAATGCCTCTTTGGCAAAAGCTGAAAGATTGTAAATTGTAATATGATCTCCTGGATTATTTGTTAGCCAATCATCTTGGATTCATCTCAGCTTTGCCTTAAAAGGCTCATAAACGGAAGCATTCAATGGCTGAAGACGATGACTACAATGAGGATGAAATGTTAAAAGAATAATTACCATAAATTATTAATTTATCAAACTACATAATATTTTTTAGCTAATAAATATATTTTTCAGCATCCTCTAGAGATGAATGAGACAATCCCATTCATCCCATTTGAAATGTGCCAATCATCCCCATGATGCATATATTCAATTGTCAGCCGTTTTGTCTCAAAAATTATTTTGCCACAATGGTTAATATGCATTCATTTTAATTACCAATATTGAGCCTTAAAATAAAGAACTACAACATATCTTAATTGCTTAAATTGCATAAGATATTTAAGTAACTTCAACTGTAAAAAAAATTACTTTTAAGCAGTTTTCATGAATTGCAAATTTGAAGGAAACTGAAAACAGCCAAATGGTCTTTCTTTTGGTTCTGAAGCACATTATGGTAGTGAAATCTATGAGGATAGGAAGCAACTAAAAAAAAGTTTATTGCGTGAAATATTGAGAACTTTCCATCCATCCCTTGTCCCATTAATCCCCCATCTCCCCTATATAATCTCTTCCTACATATAACAGATAATGTAATTTTGTTTTCCTATCATTTATAAAACAAATATTCTATTTCCACAACGACAATATGGAATGAAGTCAAGAAATAAATATTCGGTGTAAGAACAGAAGTTTGAGAATGGTATCAGTGAGAAGATAAATTATTGCTAAAATTACTTCGCGTTTTATGGTAATCATTTGAAAAACGTTGAGAATTATTAACTTTCTCAAAGTGAAATTCATACACTTACGAATGCAAAATAAAGTGTAATACATAATTATATTTAAAGATAGTCTTTAACGGGAAAGCAAGTTTAATTTGCGGCGAAACGAACCTGTGTTCATTGAAATTCAAATGAAGTAACCAATATGAATATATTTGACTTCAAACATGTTTGATGCGAAAATATATTGGCCGTAAACATTAAAGAATTGACATAAAAAATTGCCTTTTAAAACTTTATATTTATTTAAATGTTTTTAAGTTATTATGCTTGTTAGAATACTAAATATATATCCGGAAGAAACAGCGTTTATTCTGCCAAAATATATATTAATAATCTCTTGCTACATATAACAATGTAATTTTGTTTTCTTATCATTCATAAAACAAATATTAAATTTCCACAACGACGATATGTAATGAAGTCAAGAAATGAATATTCTGTGTAAGAACAGAAGTTTGTGAATGGTATCAGTGAGAAGGTAAATTATTGCTAAAGTTACTTCGCGTTTTATCGTAATCATTTGAAAAACGTTGAGAATTATTAACTTTCTCGAAGTGAAAGTTATACACTTGCGAATGCAAAATAAAGTGTAATACATAATTATATTTAAAGATAGTCTTTAACGGGAAAGCCAGGTTAATTTGCGGGGAAACGAATACATAAAACAAATATTCAATTTCCACAACGACGATATGGAATGAAGTCAAGAAATGAATATTCTGTGTAAGAACAGAAGTTTGTGAATGGTATCAGTGAGAAGGTAAATTATTGCTAAAGTTACTTCGCGTTTTATCGTAATCATTTGAAAAACGTTGAGAATTATTAACTTTCTCGAAGTGAAAGTTATACACTTGCGAATGCAAAATAAAGTGTAATACATAATTATATTTAAAGATAGTCTTTAACGGGAAAGCCAGGTTAATTTGCGGGGAAACGAATACATAAAACAAATATTCAATTTCCACAACGACGATATGGAATGAAGTCAAGAAATGAATATTCTGTGTAAGAACAGAAGTTTGTGAATGGTATCAGTGAGAAGGTAAATTATTGCTAAAGTTACTTCGCGTTTTATCGTAATCATTTGAAAAACGTTGAGAATTATTAACTTTCTCGAAGTGAAAGTTATACACTTGCGAATGCAAAATAAAGTGTAATACATAATTATATTTAAAGATAGTCTTTAACGGGAAAGCCAGGTTAATTTGCGGGGAAACGAATACATAAAACAAATATTCAATTTCCACAACGACGATATGGAATGAAGTCAAGAAATGAATATTCTGTGTAAGAACAGAAGTTTCTGAATGGTATCAGTGAGAAGGTAAATTATTGCTAAAGTTACTTCGCGTTTTATCGTAATCATTTGAAAAACGTTGAGAATTATTAACTTTCTCGAAGTGAAAGTTATACACTTGCGAATGCAAAATAAAGTGTAATACATAATTATATTTAAAGATAGTCTTTAACGGGAAAGCCAGGTTAATTTGCGGGGAAACGAATACATAAAACAAATATTCAATTTCCACAACGACGATATGGAATGAAGTCAAGAAATGAATATTCTGTGTAAGAACAGAAGTTTGTGAATGGTATCAGTGAGAAGGTAAATTATTGCTAAAGTTACTTCGCGTTTTATCGTAATCATTTGAAAAACGTTGAGAATTATTAACTTTCTCGAAGTGAAAGTTATACACTTGCGAATGCAAAATAAAGTGTAATACATAATTATATTTAAAGATAGTCTTTAACGGGAAAGCCAGGTTAATTTGCGGGGAAACGAATACATAAAACAAATATTCAATTTCCACAACGACGATATGGAATGAAGTCAAGAAATGAATATTCTGTGTAAGAACAGAAGTTTGTGAATGGTATCAGTGAGAAGGTAAATTATTGCTAAAGTTACTTCGCGTTTTATCGTAATCATTTGAAAAACGTTGAGAATTATTAACTTTCTCGAAGTGAAAGTTATACACTTGCGAATGCAAAATAAAGTGTAATACATAATTATATTTAAAGATAGTCTTTAACGGGAAAGCCAGGTTAATTTGCGGGGAAACGAATACATAAAACAAATATTCAATTTCCACAACGACGATATGGAATGAAGTCAAGAAATGAATATTCTGTGTAAGAACAGAAGTTTGTGAATGGTATCAGTGAGAAGGTAAATTATTGCTAAAGTTACTTCGCGTTTTATCGTAATCATTTGAAAAACGTTGAGAATTATTAACTTTCTCGAAGTGAAAGATATACACTTGCGAATGCAAAATAAAGTGTAATACATAATTATATTTAAAGATAGTCTTTAACGGGAAAGCCAGGTTAATTTGCGGGGAAACGAATACATAAAACAAATATTCAATTTCCACAACGACGATATGGAATGAAGTCAAGAAATGAATATTCTGTGTAAGAACAGAAGTTTGTGAATGGTATCAGTGAGAAGGTAAATTATTGCTAAAGTTACTTCGCGTTTTATCGTAATCATTTGAAAAACGTTGAGAATTATTAACTTTCTCGAAGTGAAAGTTATACACTTGCGAATGCAAAATAAAGTGTAATACATAATTATATTTAAAGATAGTCTTTAACGGGAAAGCCAGGTTAATTTGCGGGGAAACGAATACATAAAACAAATATTCAATTTCCACAACGACGATATGGAATGAAGTCAAGAAATGAATATTCTGTGTAAGAACAGAAGTTTGTGAATGGTATCAGTGAGAAGGTAAATTATTGCTAAAGTTACTTCGCGTTTTATCGTAATCATTTGAAAAACGTTGAGAATTATTAACTTTCTCGAAGTGAAAGTTATACACTTGCGAATGCAAAATAAAGTGTAATACATAATTATATTTAAAGATAGTCTTTAACGGGAAAGCCAGGTTAATTTGCGGGGAAACGAATACATAAAACAAATATTCAATTTCCACAACGACGATATGGAATGAAGTCAAGAAATGAATATTCTGTGTAAGAACAGAAGTTTGTGAATGGTATCAGTGAGAAGGTAAATTATTGCTAAAGTTACTTCGCGTTTTATCGTAATCATTTGAAAAACGTTGAGAATTATTAACTTTCTCGAAGTGAAAGTTATACACTTGCGAATGCAAAATAAAGTGTAATACATAATTATATTTAAAGATAGTCTTTAACGGGAAAGCCAGGTTAATTTGCGGGGAAACGAATACATAAAACAAATATTCAATTTCCACAACGACGATATGGAATGAAGTCAAGAAATGAATATTCTGTGTAAGAACAGAAGTTTGTGAATGGTATCAGTGAGAAGGTAAATTATTGCTAAAGTTACTTCGCGTTTTATCGTAATCATTTGAAAAACGTTGAGAATTATTAACTTTCTCGAAGTGAAAGTTATACACTTGCGAATGCAAAATAAAGTGTAATACATAATTATATTTAAAGATAGTCTTTAACGGGAAAGCCAGGTTAATTTGCGGGGAAACGAATACATAAAACAAATATTCAATTTCCACAACGACGATATGGAATGAAGTCAAGAAATGAATATTCTGTGTAAGAACAGAAGTTTGTGAATGGTATCAGTGAGAAGGTAAATTATTGCTAAAGTTACTTCGCGTTTTATCGTAATCATTTGAAAAACGTTGAGAATTATTAACTTTCTCGAAGTGAAAGTTATACACTTGCGAATGCAAAATAAAGTGTAATACATAATTATATTTAAAGATAGTCTTTAACGGGAAAGCCAGGTTAATTTGCGGGGAAACGAATACATAAAACAAATATTCAATTTCCACAACGACGATATGGAATGAAGTCAAGAAATGAATATTCTGTGTAAGAACAGAAGTTTGTGAATGGTATCAGTGAGAAGGTAAATTATTGCTAAAGTTACTTCGCGTTTTATCGTAATCATTTGAAAAACGTTGAGAATTATTAACTTTCTCGAAGTGAAAGTTATACACTTGCGAATGCAAAATAAAGTGTAATACATAATTATATTTAAAGATAGTCTTTAACGGGAAAGCCAGGTTAATTTGCGGGGAAACGAATACATAAAACAAATATTCAATTTCCACAACGACGATATGGAATGAAGTCAAGAAATGAATATTCTGTGTAAGAACAGAAGTTTGTGAATGGTATCAGTGAGAAGGTAAATTATTGCTAAAGTTACTTCGCGTTTTATCGTAATCATTTGAAAAACGTTGAGAATTATTAACTTTCTCGAAGTGAAAGATATACACTTGCGAATGCAAAATAAAGTGTAATACATAATTATATTTAAAGATAGTCTTTAACGGGAAAGCCAGGTTAATTTGCGGGGAAACGAATACATAAAACAAATATTCAATTTCCACAACGACGATATGGAATGAAGTCAAGAAATGAATATTCTGTGTAAGAACAGAAGTTTGTGAATGGTATCAGTGAGAAGGTAAATTATTGCTAAAGTTACTTCGCGTTTTATCGTAATCATTTGAAAAACGTTGAGAATTATTAACTTTCTCGAAGTGAAAGTTATACACTTGCGAATGCAAAATAAAGTGTAATACATAATTATATTTAAAGATAGTCTTTAACGGGAAAGCCAGGTTAATTTGCGGGGAAACGAATACATAAAACAAATATTCAATTTCCACAACGACGATATGTAATGAAGTCAAGAAATGAATATTCTGTGTAAGAACAGAAGTTTGTGAATGGTATCAGTGAGAAGGTAAATTATTGCTAAAGTTACTTCGCGTTTTATCGTAATCATTTGAAAAACGTTGAGAATTATTAACTTTCTCGAAGTGAAAGTTATACACTTGCGAATGCAAAATAAAGTGTAATACATAATTATATTTAAAGATAGTCTTTAACGGGAAAGCCAGGTTAATTTGCGGGGAAACGAATACATAAAACAAATATTCAATTTCCACAACGACGATATGGAATGAAGTCAAGAAATGAATATTCTGTGTAAGAACAGAAGTTTGTGAATGGTATCAGTGAGAAGGTAAATTATTGCTAAAGTTACTTCGCGTTTTATCGTAATCATTTGAAAAACGTTGAGAATTATTAACTTTCTCGAAGTGAAAGTTATACACTTGCGAATGCAAAATAAAGTGTAATACATAATTATATTTAAATATAGTCTTTAACGGGAAAGCCAGGTTAATTTGCGGGGAAACGAATACATAAAACAAATATTCAATTTCCACAACGACGATATGGAATGAAGTCAAGAAATGAATATTCTGTGTAAGAACAGAAGTTTGTGAATGGTATCAGTGAGAAGGTAAATTATTGCTAAAGTTACTTCGCGTTTTATCGTAATCATTTGAAAAACGTTGAGAATTATTAACTTTCTCGAAGTGAAAGTTATACACTTGCGAATGCAAAATAAAGTGTAATACATAATTATATTTAAAGATAGTCTTTAACGGGAAAGCCAGGTTAATTTGCGGGGAAACGAATACATAAAACAAATATTCAATTTCCACAACGACGATATGGAATGAAGTCAAGAAATGAATATTCTGTGTAAGAACAGAAGTTTGTGAATGGTATCAGTGAGAAGGTAAATTATTGCTAAAGTTACTTCGCGTTTTATCGTAATCACTTGAAAAACGTTGAGAATTATTAACTTTCTCGAAGTGAAAGTTATACACTTGCGAATGCAAAATAAAGTGTAATACATAATTATATTTAAAGATAGTCTTTAACGGGAAAGCCAGGTTAATTTGCGGGGAAACGAATACATAAAACAAATATTCAATTTCCACAACGACGATATGGAATGAAGTCAAGAAATGAATATTCTGTGTAAGAACAGAAGTTTGTGAATGGTATCAGTGAGAAGGTAAATTATTGCTAAAGTTACTTCGCGTTTTATCGTAATCATTTGAAAAACGTTGAGAATTATTAACTTTCTCGAAGTGAAAGTTATACACTTGCGAATGCAAAATAAAGTGTAATACATAATTATATTTAAAGATAGTCTTTAACGGGAAAGCCAGGTTAATTTGCGGGGAAACGAATACATAAAACAAATATTCAATTTCCACAACGACGATATGGAATGAAGTCAAGAAATGAATATTCTGTGTAAGAACAGAAGTTTGTGAATGGTATCAGTGAGAAGGTAAATTATTGCTAAAGTTACTTCGCGTTTTATCGTAATCATTTGAAAAACGTTGAGAATTATTAACTTTCTCGAAGTGAAAGATATACACTTGCGAATGCAAAATAAAGTGTAATACATAATTATATTTAAAGATAGTCTTTAACGGGAAAGCCAGGTTAATTTGCGGGGAAACGAATACATAAAACAAATATTCAATTTCCACAACGACGATATGGAATGAAGTCAAGAAATGAATATTCTGTGTAAGAACAGAAGTTTGTGAATGGTATCAGTGAGAAGGTAAATTATTGCTAAAGTTACTTCGCGTTTTATCGTAATCATTTGAAAAACGTTGAGAATTATTAACTTTCTCGAAGTGAAAGTTATACACTTGCGAATGCAAAATAAAGTGTAATACATAATTATATTTAAAGATAGTCTTTAACGGGAAAGCCAGGTTAATTTGCGGGGAAACGAATACATAAAACAAATATTCAATTTCCACAACGACGATATGGAATGAAGTCAAGAAATGAATATTCTGTGTAAGAACAGAAGTTTGTGAATGGTATCAGTGAGAAGGTAAATTATTGCTAAAGTTACTTCGCGTTTTATCGTAATCATTTGAAAAACGTTGAGAATTATTAACTTTCTCGAAGTGAAAGTTATACACTTGCGAATGCAAAATAAAGTGTAATACATAATTATATTTAAAGATAGTCTTTAACGGGAAAGCCAGGTTAATTTGCGGGGAAACGAATACATAAAACAAATATTCAATTTCCACAACGACGATATGTAATGAAGTCAAGAAATGAATATTCTGTGTAAGAACAGAAGTTTGTGAATGGTATCAGTGAGAAGGTAAATTATTGCTAAAGTTACTTCGCGTTTTATCGTAATCATTTGAAAAACGTTGAGAATTATTAACTTTCTGGAAGTGAAAGTTATACACTTGCGAATGCAAAATAATGTGTAATACATAATTATATTTAAAGATAGTCTTTAACGGGAAAGCCAGGTTAATTTGCGGGGAAACGAATACATAAAACAAATATTCAATTTCCACAACGACGATATGGAATGAAGTCAAGAAATGAATATTCTGTGTAAGAACAGAAGTTTGTGAATGGTATCAGTGAGAAGGTAAATTATTGCTAAAGTTACTTCGCGTTTTATCGTAATCATTTGAAAAACGTTGAGAATTATTAACTTTCTCGAAGTGAAAGTTATACACTTGCGAATGCAAAATAAAGTGTAATACATAATTATATTTAAATATAGTCTTTAACGGGAAAGCCAGGTTAATTTGCGGGGAAACGAATACATAAAACAAATATTCAATTTCCACAACGACGATATGGAATGAAGTCAAGAAATGAATATTCTGTGTAAGAACAGAAGTTTGTGAATGGTATCAGTGAGAAGGTAAATTATTGCTAAAGTTACTTCGCGTTTTATCGTAATCATTTGAAAAACGTTGAGAATTATTAACTTTCTCGAAGTGAAAGTTATACACTTGCGAATGCAAAATAAAGTGTAATACATAATTATATTTAAAGATAGTCTTTAACGGGAAAGCCAGGTTAATTTGCGGGGAAACGAATACATAAAACAAATATTCAATTTCCACAACGACGATATGGAATGAAGTCAAGAAATGAATATTCTGTGTAAGAACAGAAGTTTGTGAATGGTATCAGTGAGAAGGTAAATTATTGCTAAAGTTACTTCGCGTTTTATCGTAATCATTTGAAAAACGTTGAGAATTATTAACTTTCTCGAAGTGAAAGTTATACACTTGCGAATGCAAAATAAAGTGTAATACATAATTATATTTAAAGATAGTCTTTAACGGGAAAGCCAGGTTAATTTGCGGGGAAACGAATACATAAAACAAATATTCAATTTCCACAACGACGATATGGAATGAAGTCAAGAAATGAATATTCTGTGTAAGAACAGAAGTTTGTGAATGGTATCAGTGAGAAGGTAAATTATTGCTAAAGTTACTTCGCGTTTTATCGTAATCATTTGAAAAACGTTGAGAATTATTAACTTAATCCCTACTTAATTAACTTAATTTACCTGTGCTCATTGAAATTCACCCCAAAAAATCAAAATGAAAACTGATTGAAAATGGAGCGATGGATTTTCTATTGGACTATTGAAGTTTTGGAAAGGATACCAAACAGTTATTTTTTAAATATTAAATAGGTTAATAACCTCCACATAACGATTATTTTGAAAACCAGTGTTATGCTTGATAAATCGGTTTTCGATTTGAACACTCCGTTGCACCGCGTGTTTAAGACCATGATTTTGGAACACCGTGTACAGAAAAACAAACTATCTACATTTCAGAAGACGTACTATTCCGTTGACAGGGCCATAAAAATTCGAATTTATTTCATGCACATATTTTACACACTTGAAGTTTGTACAAAAATATGAAAACGAAATCGATTTTTTAGTCCAGTCAAAATTGAATCTCTCTTCAAATAAATAATATCTTTGTAGTTTTCCTGATTTTTCTGACAACTATATTCAGCCTTCTTCCTAAAATTGGCAAACCTGATCTTATTCAAAGACCGAGGTATTTTTCTTGTCTTATAAAGTGGCATGCGAAATATTTGTTATTGAAGGGACAAAATTATTTTGACGTAAATACAAGAAATGTATGATACGTCTTAAACGGTATATGCATTTTATTCAGTATTATCATTCATCGGATTTAATGGAATTAGTATTTAAAGAAATGTGATTCATTGACATCATAATAAATATACAATACATATGATGCATATAAGATAACCCTTTTTAATGGAAAATTTTCCTTGATGGAAATTTCGTTCGAACAGGAAAATATGTTAAAGAAACTAGCTTATAAATAAGACTGTTTTGATGAGATCAATATTTTTAGAAATGTTTTTCATCATGAAGGACTTCTTTCGTGAAGAAAATTCAATTTAGAAGTTCACATAATTTAGCCGTGTGAAATTCAGTAAGAAATTTCTTTGAAAAGTAGATTACTTGTTTCTTGTAGGCGACAGACTTTGAACTGTGAATTTTGAAAATGATATTTTTTTTCTGGTAACTGTATTTTTTTTTATTTTTTTGTAGCGTTACACTCAATTTTTAAATCACTGTTTTGTATATTTTTCAATACTATCTTTGAAATAGTCGTTAAATTTCAAGTGGACACATATTTACAAATTTCTATGTAAACATTTTTGAATGTTCTTTTATGTAATAAAAATACAATGTTGAAAATTTAAAGAGTCCGTGTTTTTTTATTTCATTCTACATTGTGTATATAAATCTCCTTTATAAAACTGCAATGTTTACTCTAAATATTAATACGGTAAATGTCTAAAAAATACATCATTCTCTATAGTTTTAACAAATATATTTAGTACTTAAAGGTGATGTATAGATTTAAAGCTAGATTATAATGAAACTACCCCTTTATTACAATTTTAAAGGATTTTCTCTTTATAAAGTATGTATTCTTGAAAACTAATAAAAAAATATACACCACAAAGAAATTTCTTCTTCTAATATATTTTTCTAAACAAACCTAAATTCGTTAAAATTGTAATTAGTAACTTTGTCGTAAAGTTATTCTAGTTTTATGAATTCCAGAAAAGAATGACCCTCACTTTAAATAAGAAATTAACGAGGTGTGACTTAGGTACAAGTCTAGGAAAACTTAAAATACGTTCTCGTATTTCTAATTTAGGAGCACAATAGATTATTTCTAGTCTGAAATTAAAAGGATTAAAATGCTTTGTAATATCTTTCTTAGTCGACTTGCTTTATAGGTCATTATGTTATATTTGGGGATAAGTAATTTAGAATTAGTTTTGTAACCATTGTAAGTTATGTTAAATGTTTAAGCAACGATGCTTTCTGAAACATGAAGTATCGATGTCGCCTTTGGAAACGCAATGAATTTTCAAAACATTAGCTTCGAGATAATACTGGGTGTTTATAAAATTTCTATAGATTTTTTAAAAATAACTTTGAAATCCAATTTGTTGTGCATGTCATCTTATAAAATGCTATATATTAAATTATAACACCTTGTAATAATATATTTCTTTTAAATGTTAAAAGGTGTAAATTAACAACATAATACGAATTAAAATAACTTTTATTAGGTTGTTTTACATGTTTCGATTGCAGCCTTGCAAACATGCGATAATGAAAAGTGCCAGGCTGGGTATCGGTCCTAGTGGTTCAGTTGGTAGAACGTCATTGCGCTATACTGATGACCTGGGTTCGAGTTCCGGCTTGGATACTTTTACACTCTGTTGGCTATACGCCTTTTAAGCAATTAAAATTCGAAAAAAGTTTTCTTTTTGTATATCATGTGAAAAGTCACGTAATACCAAACTCATTTTATTCTATTCTCATAAAACACAGATTTCTGTATTTCGGTATTTCTCAAAATTACTAGAATATTAATTAATGTAATAAAAATATCTTCGATGCTACAAAACGACTCACTTTATTTCAAACCCACAAAATAGCGTATTTTTCAAGACCGAGAATTAAACAAATTCTTCATTTCTACGATGTTACAAAAGTTACACATAAAGTAAATTAAATTGCCTCGTTGCCAAACTACACCACTTAACCAAATTAAGCAAAGATGAAAATATATCAAAATTATAACTGCGCGAAAGCTCATTGTAGAGCAATATTTCGATGGTATTTTTTGTAAATAGGTTGATATGTGAAATTTAAAAACATGTAAATTAACATAGTCATTATTAGTTTTATGCTAATTAAACTATTATAGAAACGATGTGTTTGTTGTTAATAATAATGAAATATAATGCTCTCGGTAGCTTAATGCAGAATTTAAACACAAGATTCGTTATGCTTATAACTAGGATATTTATATTCAACAATTAAAAGGAAATAATAATTCCTTACCTTGTTTTTTCTTCATAGATAGCTAGTAGCTGCTCATTATTGACAGCTGAAATGATAGTGATGATTGATTAATATTTTTATTATTATAGTAATGGATTATCCAATAATGGTCGGCGATCTTTGAATCTTGATTAAATAATTTTATTGTTGAAACGGATGATGAAAAGGATGAAAATAAGGATATACCTTTGCTCAACGGCTGGGTTCGCCCTCAGCCGAGTGGTCTTCCTCAGGCATTAAAATATTAAAATAATTAAATCACAAATATGGAGCACATACGCTTCCAGATATTAATAAAATTAAGTATTTCTTAACAGAGGCTTGGCCATAAAAAACCAGCGTGATGTGAAAAAAGCATGTACACGTATATAAGTTTTTGAGTCCGATCGAATAAAGGGAAAATGTTTATACAGCACTTTTTACGGCAGAGTCCAAAGTCTTTTTTCAGAGTTCAATGCGATTCCAGATTGATGCTTCCATGTGGTGGCGACATCTACTGTTCACCATCGCCACTGAACAATCGAACAAAATGAATGGTATTCTTTCTCAGTTTCACTAACAGTTTTAAGTTGTGCAGTGGTACTATGACATATCTACGACAAAATATATTTTCAAAACATTATGTTACCAGTAATACGCTTTTGTTTAAAACAAGAATTTGCAGAATTATGGTGCTTTAACAAGTCGATTTTCTTTATAATTATAATTTAAATTTGTGTTCCCATTCATTCAACATTTAGTTTTTATTCTTCTTAACTTATTTGTATTCTTGAAATGGCCATATCAAATATATATAAGGTGTCAATATAAGGAAACAATTATATAAGGTGTCAATTTAAGGAAACAATTAAAGAAGGTGTCTTATATTTCAATTATATATAAGATGTGACTGGGGGAGAATGGTGTGTACAATGCGTAATATGAACAAGTAATATAAAAAAAAAATAAGTAAATTCCTACTTAGGTCAAAAAGATATTTTTTCCAGGGATCTACACGCTTTGCCACTGATGGTATTTATTCCTAAATTTATATCCTGCTGAATATCTTGCATAAGATAAATTTTTGAAATGTATTAAAAATTAAATAAAAAATAAATATCTAAAATATCAAAAATTAATAGCTCGAAAAGTATTTGTCAAAAAATTTGTTAGACAAACTGCGTTAGAAAGGTAAAAAATTGTCTTTTTCTTGATATAAATTTCAAATCTAATGATTATGCCGTTTTTCAAATATTGATTTTCAATAATTACCAAACTTCACAATGAAGTATCATAGCGAAACCTTCACGCGTAAAAAGATAATGGGGCTGTTCACACACGAAGATCGGGTGGTGCGCGGGCGAAGGAGACTGAAATATGGAGCGAGTCTATATTTTTCAACAGAAATAAAATATATAAAACTAAAATCAATTAATTAAATTTAATTAATGAATTAATATTTGAAAAAACTGTGTTAACATCAATTGTCATCCAGTACAAGTTTAAAAAAGTGTATTTGAACTTGAATGGAAGAATAAAGAGTATTTTATTAACGATTGAAAATTTGAACAAGATATATAGAGGGTGTGAGCTAATAGTAGGAATTGAAAAATGCAATTTACGTTGCTGAAATACTTTTTTAAAGAAATTCATAACTTCATATCTGGCTTATACTACAAATAAAGCTATATAAAATTTAAATTTTAAATGTTTTCTTCAGTTTATATTTTATAAATGCTTACATTAGATGGACCCAAAAGTAAACAGCAAAAAACTTTTAGAAGAAGCATCCCGTTTAATTTATTGTACCATTCTTTTTTCTAAACAAACTGAACTTCACTAGAAACATGATTACAATTTTCGACAGGAAAGTTTTCAGCATTTACGATTTCCTCAATATTTGGAGATTTTCCTACGTTTTAAGAAATTTGTTTATATTGCTTAAATTCCCATACCTATTTTAATTGCTGACTCTAAAAAAAAAGAACAGGTTTTTTGGTAAAATGATAAACCTTACACTTATTTTTCTTATGAAAATTAAATAACCTGTACATTCATCTTGACTTATACTTATGTGTTTTACAACACTTAAATTAACTGTACATTGAGCAGGAAAATCAGTACTTAAAGTGTTAATTTAAAGAAGTGAAACAATATTACAAATTAAGGCATTGTTTAACGAAGTTCACGTGTCTTTAACATTAAATTAGATTTCATTCACAGTTTGTAACTTAAAATTTATAACTGTATTTCATGTGTCTCATGAGAAAAGACACATTGAAAATCCCTACGCTAGAATACCTATTTTAATTGCTGACTGTAAAAAGAAGGTTTTTTGGTAAGATGATAAAGCTTACACTTATTTTTCTTATGAAAATTAAATAACATGTACATTCATCTTGACTTAAACTTTTGTGTTTTACAACACTTAAATTAACTGTACATTGAGCAGGAAAATCAGTACTTAAAGTGTTAATTTAAAGAAGTGAAACAATATTACAAATGAAGGCATTGTTTAATGAAGTTCACGCGTCTTTAACATTAAATTAGTTATCATTCACTGTTTGTAACTTAAAATTTATAACTGTATTTCATGTGTCTCATGAGGAAAGAAACATTGAAAATCCCTACGCTAGAATACCTATTTTAATTGCAGACTGTAAAAAAAAGGTTTTTTGGTAAGATGATATAGCTTACACTTATTTTTCTTATGAAAATTAAATAACCTAACAAGTTACATTCATCTTGACTTAAACTTTTGTGTTTTACAACACTTAAATTAACTGTACATTGAGCAGGAAAATCAGTACTTAAAGTGTTAATTTAAAGAAGTGAAACAATATTACAAATGAAGACATTGTTTAATGAAGTTCACGTGTCTTTAACATTAAATTAGATTTCATCCGATGTTTGTAACTTAAATTTACAACTGTGTGTCATGAGGAAACAAACATTGAAAATCCCTACGCTATAATATATATTTCAAGAAATATAATTATTTTTAATCTGTCATCTTGCGTTAAAAAAAGCTATATATTTCCTTATTTTTTTTTTTTTATTTTGCGCATACGTTTCATTAAATTTTCTAATGAGCAGTAAGCAGCATAAGCCTATTCTTGCTCAAGCATATTTTTGTAAAGGAATTCTATTTCATTGAAATTTTTATTAACGTATTCGTGTTACGTAAGATTAGAAGCGGTACGTAATGTAACTGGAAAGAAAAAAACTTAATGAAGTAAATCAAAGGCAAAAGTCTAAGAAAAATTTAAATAAGGTCTTACATTTCTTATTTTATAACACAATTGGTTATTCAGAGTCTGCAATTAAAATGCTTAAAATGACTTATAATTACTTTCTGAGTACATTTATTTTATAGATAGGCATGTCATATTTAGAGTAGGGACTTTTTCACGAATAAATGTTTCTTAGTCATTGTAAGCCGAGTTAACTGTTAAAGAAATGGAGACCTCTGAAGCAGGGGATATTAGTGCGACAAATATGAAATACATTAGGATTTTAAAAACATTCGTATCTCAATGATATTTTTATGAAACAAACACTGATATGCAAAAATAAGTGGATATTTATGTGTTCCTGTTTTACTTACCCATCATACATAGTATAGGGTAAGCCTTGTAATCGTTTTAAAAATCGAAAAAAAAATTTGACGGATTTACACGTTTTAGACACTGGAGATTCCGAAAAACATATTTTTTAGAAAAAAAATTGCCGTCCGTCTGTGTGTCTGTAAACGCTCTATCTCCCGAACAAATTGAGGTAGAGACTTGAAATTTTGCATGTACTTAGTATGTAATAATGGTAAGAAGCTTATTGAATTTGAATAACCTCGATTATCCGGAACTATTTATTTCGGACTTCCAAAATATTCGTTTTGATAAAAGGTACATAAAATTTTTCGAAATTGTTTATTTCAAGGAATGAATATAAAAGACAATAAAAAAACATAAATTTTGAATAAAGAATAAAGTCGATCGGATAGTTAGTTGCCGAGATATTTGTAATCATATTTTCCAGACTCTTTGATTTTTCATGACTCTGTATTTCATCCAAATTTCAATTCAAAGGTATATTTTAATTGGGAATGACACGCTTAATCCGACGCAGTAAACCTTTAGTTAACAGGATTATCATTTTTGGAGTTATAAGGGTGTTTCTTTTACGCAATTCAGTAATAGAGCATTTAAAGTTTGTGACGTCATCAAGCCACGAATTTATTCGAATTGCAATGCACTTTTTAAGTAGTTTACGCATGTTTTATTTTCATATTTTATATTATGTATATCTATGATGGGTAAGTATTACGGTGGCCCCCAACGATTAGTTTTAGTTATTGATGATTTGAAGATTAATATTTTGTCTCGTTTTAAGATTTTATTTTATATTCCTTAAAACTCCATACCTATGTTAATTATTAACTGTAAGTAAAGTGTTTTTTTTAGGTGGGTAAATAGATAAAGCTTATACTTATTTTTCTTACGAAAATTAAATAACCTGTATAGTGATCTTGATTTATATTTATTTGTTTTACAACATTTAAATTAATTGTACTTTGAGCTATTAATTTTTTTTTTGGTGGAAATTTGTTTTATTCGTATCAAATTCTTCAACCTTTGTTGTTTTACACTTTTATTTTATTTTAAGGATTTAACAGGTACTTTACAAGTTTCTTGGTTATCCTCGGTTACATGTCCTTGATGGTATTCCCTATAGAAATAGTACGTACTGTTTGCATCTGATCTGGTCCGAAAATAAATATTTTAAAATTGATTAAGAAGCTCATGTTACTGGCCGATTTGTCAAAAAATCATTGTAACTCTTGCAACAGAGACAATCCCAAGATATGCAGATACATGCAGCATCGGGAAAAGACAAAAAACGGATTCCAGGGACCTGAAAACGTAAGGAAATGCAAGCATGCACAAATACATTGATAGAATCGTGTATTATCAGAATAATACTTAAATAAAATAATGATTTTTAGGGAAAGTACAATGGTTTTAAGAAGTTGTTATAGTATTTTTTGTATATCAATCAATTATGTTTGTGTTTAAAATAATTAATCTGAATGATCAATACATTACAGAATTCATTAGTAATATGTTTAATTAGCAATTTGAATTGCTTAGATTATTAACTAAATATGATAGCTCGAATGATATCAGTTTATATCTATCTATGCACGAAAGGCAAATGGCGCAAACGGGTATTTATAAAAAAGAATGGGTAAATTATTTAATTAATATAATGCCGTTAGATGTGGTCAATATAATAACAAGGGAAAACAAACCTGAAATTCACGATTATGATTATATAAAAAATATTCTACTAAAACGCTACAAGCTATCACCAGAGGAGTTTAGGCTGAAATTTTTCTCATCTAAAAAGGAGTCAGCAGCCAATTGGCGAGATTTCGCTTGTGAGATAAAGGTGTATTTTCAACAATGGATTGAAGATCTTCAAGTAAATAACTTTGAAGATTTATCTGAATTAATTATTGTTAATTAATTCAGACATAATTTACCTGCGGAAACGAAGATACATTTTGCAGAGGAATTATTAGTAATAAAGAAAATTGATGACTTAGTTAATAAATTGGATATTTACGAAACTGCCCGAAGGATTTGCAATAAACAAACAGTTAGGATACAAGAAGCGATTTTGATGACAGAAGATTGCGAGTGGCTGATTACGCCAATTTGAAAAGACGCCAAATTGACAATAGACACAGTATGAATCATGGAAGCAAAGAGTGGCATAGAATCTGTTTTGCGTGTGGCAACCCTGGTCACGTGAGTGCGAAATGTGCCATGGCGAATAATATAGAACAAGAATATTCAAATTTTTACCCGCAACGTAATCAAAATTGGCGAGAAACAAAATACCAGAATGAGACCCAATAAACGCGCAAAGAAAAATAGTTAATATGGGCATGTTAAATGGTAAAAAAGGAAGAATCTTAGATATTAGCGGAATAAAAACAAACGTAATAATTGATACAGGAAGCGATATTTCAATCACCAGTTCAAGATATCATACTGCAATAAACGCGCCAAAACTAACCAGAGACAATATATACATATCAGGCATAGATGGAGAAGAAATTAAGCCAACAGGTTTTTTCCGGCATAAAGTCTACGTGGATGAAACAGAAATCCAGGATAAATTTTACTTTGTACAAGAGGCGGACTGCGATTTAATAATAGGTAGGAAAGCAGTAGAAGGCATGACGTTAAAAGTAACGGAAGATGGTGTTAGAATAACAAGCGGCAACAAAGTTCGAGTAGGATACATTAAAATTAACGAAGTACCGACAAAAATTAATGAAGCAAGTATAAACAACGATAATCGAGGTTATGAAGATATGGTTAAAATCGACTGCGTAAATGACGGGGTGAATTTGACACAGATTACGAATTTAGTGAACAGAAAGAAAATAAGGAGATTAATAAAACCGTATAAGCCGAATAGGACAAAAGATACAGGATTATCCGATGAATGGAATGCATCTCCAGAAGAAAATTATGAAAGTAGTAGTCCTGCACATGGTAGAAAAGACTATGTGAAAGATCGCAATAGGAATTTTGATCATAAGGGAAAGAACAGAAATTTTAATAGGCCATTTGATAACAGAAGCAATAATAAATATGGTCAGAGATATTTTAAACAGTCATTTAACCATGGAAATAACAATAAATATGGATATGGGAAACAGAGTTCCGAGAATTCTTACCAAAATAAATCTGAGGTTCCTGAAAACTTTGAGACTGAAAATTCTTTGATACCTCAAGACATAACAGAAAATGCTTCACCTAATTTTAAAGCAAGATATAATCCAAAATTTCCCCCTAGATACATGAATAGAGGCTACTATCATGGTCGAAATAATTTTAATTATGGTTGCCAACGATCGTGCAAGGCTAGTTATAAGGAACAAAGATATTCACAACCTTCACCTAAGAATAATTCTCATCATGGATTTAAAGGAGCTTATAATGGACGAGATACTTATTCAAATTCTTGTCATTCTAGAAGCAATAGTTATATAGTTTCTAAATATCTAGAGCAATATCTGGAAAGGAATCACAGAGATATTGGATATGCTGATCCTAAAGACAGAGAGCAATACTCAGAAAGAAATAAAAATCTCAAAAAAAAAATAACTGTGAGGCATGGAAAAAACATAACAAATCAAGATGCTGATGTCGAGACGCCATCACGTCAGGACGACCGATTTGTAGGATTTCAGTTGAAACACTTCACGTAAATGATCATCCAATGAACTGACACTGAACTGACACATTATTATTATCCATGACTTTGATGCGCGAGTTGTAAATAGTGGGAATCGCAAGATTTGGCTAAGAGCCAGTGTTCTAATTTTTATTATGAAGCAAGATATGGAAAATGGATATAGCCGTTAGGCCTGGTTGGATTATCGTAATGTAAATTTGTTGTATAGTTTCGACCAAAAGTGTTATTAGTTGAAATTAAAGTGCATATTTTGTTGTTCATCGATTATTTGTCATATTGGTTCAGTAAAGTGCCTATTTATATATCATTTACTTACATTTTTGGGGGCTCGGCATTTTGTTGTTCATCGATTATTTGTCATATTGGTTCAGTAAAGTGCCTATTTATATATCATTTACTTACATATATAATGTTATTATAAAACACTAGGTTGCCATACAAAGCAAAAATCGTCAAGTTACAACACCAGGTAAATAAATATCCTCATTTTGGTGCCAAAAAGACAACACAGTGCGTCTATGACATCTGTACAAAAATTTTATACCTAAGTAAGTCTTAATGTGGATTTTAAATTCAGACTGACCACATTCCAGAATTCTCTTTTATTTGTATACTCATAACATTGGCAGATGTTTTTTTTTTCTCAAAATACGAAATCAAGTAGCGCTTTTCATTTTTCCATAAAGACAAAAGAACTTTATTAATAGAAGTTATTGTCAAATGTGGCGTTTTAAATGAAATTTCTGGACACGACTGGCTGCGAAAGCGATCGCGTATAACTCAAGATATAATACATTTATAGAAAAATGTAAAACAGTATGGGATTCCTAACCACTTTTGAAGCAATCTATTGTTTGCATACTATTACGTATAAATGTAAGTTCGTTAATGTGAAGAAATATAAGCCTTTGCATAGTGCCATGCTAATTGATATCATTTTTGTAATTTTTGTAAGATTGTTTTTCAGTCCGCTGTTCATGATCGTTGTGCTTTTATCACAAATCATTGCCTATTATACCTCTAATAATATAAAAAACAAATGACTTACTCTAATTAATTAAACTTTTATGTTTGCAATAGGAAATTTTATAAAAATCATACTTATGAAAAAAAAAATACCCGTATTACAATGAATAATATTTCTAAACTAAAACATTAGAGAGCGAAATATTTAGATGCATTTAAACTTTGCTTGAATCGGAAAGCGATCTGTAAGTTATTAATTTTCATAATACGTGATATCCAAAAAAATCAATTAATAAAATATCATTAATTTTAATATCACCGACTTTTAAAACATTATTACCGCGATGAATCGACACTGGCCACGACAAATTGATGCCGCGAAGAATTTTAGTCGAGACGAATTGTCGCCTCGATGAATTTGACGCCGTCATCAATTGAGTGCGATGAATTGACGCGACATCCTTAACCTTTAATTGCTGTGACAAAAATTGGGGCATACACAAATGTGAGCAGTCACTGAGATCGAAATATATCTAAATAGGTCGATTAGCTCATAGGATACAGTTTCTGTAATAAACTTTCTATAATTTCAGGACTATTATAATATTAAAATTAACATAATCACAATTTTCTAGTGATTAGCACAATTCTCTAGTTATTTTTTCATAAATAACAGATTTCTTCGCGATTGAAAGCAATAACCAATTCCATTGCTTAACAAACAACCTTTGTGGTCTTTGAAGAGTTATAAACAAATTGATATTGTTTAAAAATCTACAGTTGTGAAAAATATGGCACTGTGAAATAAAAATGCAAGACATATATGAGATTTTTTTCGTTTTGTATAATATATTTTTTAAATTTAATGTTTCCTCAAGTTTTATTTTTTTAAATGGCATATATCTTACATTTTGTTCAAAATTTGAAGTGTTTTTGAATCGAAATATAAAGTCGTACGTTGTTTTTTCGATTGCTTCAATTACCTAAAGCCATATCTGAAGTGACCTGTTAATTAACAAATCACCTCAAAAATACTTTTTTACATAATCACCTTAAACAGGAAAACATAAGTAGACACGAAAACATAAATTAAAACAATATCCATGAACGAAATAAATCTGAAACATTATAAATTTGTATGAAAAAATTGAATAACAAGGAAGTAAATTTACTCATATCACTTAATCTTAGAGAATGTGTATGAAATTCAAGTAGATGAAATAAATTTATATCATCTTATATATAAAAACATAAATAAGTAAATTGAAAGTTATTACAAATTAGATCATAAGAAGTACAAAATGTGATAAAGAGTTGGTAAACTGCATATGTTTTTTACTATCAGGCATAGGTTTTTTACTATCATCTTTAAATAATACGTGAAGAAAGTCACGGGTAACAAATATTTTTATATAAATTAAATAAACTTATTAAAACTAATTCATTTTTTAGTTTCCTACACAAATAATAAATTTTTTATTTAATTTTGTAAAAAGATAATAAACAAATGTGCGCTCTTTCCTTTCGGAAAAATGAACAGAATAAAATTTCATTTTTCCTTACAAATTACTTTTCCAATATATATTCATTTTATCCGTTTTGTTGGGAGGGTTTTTTATTTAACACGTTGTATGATACGAGATCTGATATCAGTTGATATTTACTGATGTTATTAGATAAAAAGCATTCTTTTCACTTTTATAATAATGCACTTTAGAGTTTCGATTTTGTTTAAATGGGCATTTCTCATAATTTATTTTCTGATACATTTAACCGAGATAAATTTCTGAAAAGACATACACATTGTGCTCTTAAATGGTCATAAAATTATTTTTATTATACAATATTTGAAAAAACTAGTAGATCATATTGAAAATTTCTATAAAATATATTGTATTAACTATTTAAATGTTGTCCTATTTATTATTAATTAATATAAATTTATAAAAAGTTGTAATATTTAATAAATTTATTTTAATGCATTTTTATTTAACTTGGGTCTATTACCAACTTTTTATGTTCTGTCTTATAATATTTTTTTCATGCGATTTTGTTCCTTTCTTTTTTATTCATAAAAAGAAAGTATTGGATTTGCTGAAAGCGACTTGACTATTTTGAAAAAATGTCTAGTGCCTGTCCGTGTTTTTCATAATTTTGTTGCCGCTTCAACTCGAGGTACATTGCACCGAATTCCATGAAACTTCATTATTTAATTAGACCTTGACATACTTATTAAATTTTTGTGTACATCGCCCAACAGGAAGCTGTTATGCAGTGATTAAATATTTGACTCTATTGGAGCTGCTACAGCTAATGTTAATTGTACTTTTAAAGGTTTTGATAGTAATTGAGGATATATATATATATATATATATTATATATATATCCTCTTTAATAAAAAGCTATGCGTTGCTGACGACTGGTATTTTCGATAATCGTTGCCACAGATTAATCTCGGAAAATGAAACATTTGAAGTTGCTGAAAAAATTAACAGCTCGAAAAGCATTTGTCAGAAAATTGTTAGAAAAACTTCGTTAGAAAGGTAGAAAATTGTATTTTTCTTGATATAAATTTCAAATCTAATGATTATGCCGTTTTTCAAATACTGAATTTGAAATATTACCAAATTTCACAATGGAGTACCATAGCAAAATCTTCACGCGTAAAACATAATGATAACGGTCATGTGTCCTGACATATACTGGCTATAGCACGAGTCACAAATTATAGTAGCCTTACTATTCTGTTAAAATATAAAATTGAATTATGATGCCACACGTGCATGATTTTTATTTTATTTTAATATAATCATCTTAGAAACAAGATTTTGGAATTTTTTTCGAATAGGACTAATAAATTGGCCAATACTGTATATTATTTTAAGTTTAAAAGAGGAAAGGTGGGAGAGCCCTTTATATTATTTAGGTAAAAACGTCATAATTATCATAATACCATCATAATTAAATCGGCAATAACTATAACGACTGTCCTTCAATTCGTTTGGATAGATTTTCTTTTAAAAGTATAAAATCATTCAACATTGATTTTAGGTATTTTTAAGGTTATTATCACGGGTTTGTACAACGCCGGGCATGTCATCTAGTATATACATATATATGTTGTGACTTCAAATAAACACAGCGATTGTACCGCAACGGATTAAAAACTGTGCTTTTGTGGAATTAAAACTGTATTTTCTGTGGAATTTCATAAAGTGTTATATGGAGAATGTATATTATGAAAGAAATATTCTGATTCAATTTTAGATTTTATTTCTCAATAGCTATACATCTATTCCCTTTATACGAGAACACACGAGCAAAGGAACAAATAATTAGGAAACATAGTTCTAGAATAAGTGAAATGTGGTATCGTTATTTAGGTCTTGCCATGATAATGCATAAAATACAAGAGGTCACCATCTGAGTCATACGATTCACGATCTATGGAACTTTGACTTTCACAATGTTATGCATAAAGTAAACAAACGAAAATATTCTGTTTTTTAAGGTATATACTTCCTTCCTTGAAAAATATACTATTCGTGTTTACTATTTTGAACACGCATTTAGGGTATGCGAAATTGTGTTCAGTTAAGTTGATGCAGTTGATGAGCCATCAACTGCATTTATTTCTTTTTCTTGAAAATAGCCTAATATAAATGTATAGCAGATATTATTATTAAAAAAGTGGTACGAATAGAATAAAAAATAGGACTTATCAAAATATTGCATTTTGGTCGCAATACGAAGGAAATACTGGAAAAGTGGCTCAGAAAAAAAGGATTATGAAAAACGTATTGTCGTCGCAATTTTCTTTTAATCGCGTGCAATTGAATTCTTCTGTGCATGATAGATAATTTAACAATTCGGCGAATGATATGGCACTTAATCTATGAACTCCCGATTTTACACCATTTTATATTTCATCTTAAATACTACATCTGAGCACAACATAAGAATCCGTAAAGTAACACACATTGCTACAAAATAGTATTGTTTCCCAAAGTGTAATTTATCCATCATTCAACTAATTCTTCATTTCATCCTAAAATAAATAATATACTATATATACGTTTTTTAAAGAATGACCAGCGTCAAATAAAACAGCTAAATATCTTTACCACCGATTAAAGAGTTTCAAGTGACATTTTATGTAAAATAAAACCCTGAAGGGAAAATTTGCTAAAAATGTAGACATATCTTGCATCAGTAAATTTAAAATTATTCTCTCTTGTATCGTACAAATGACTAAAAACGCAGCTGGAACAACTGCCCGTTGTTGATTGTTAGACAAAGAAATAAAAAGGCAGTTTGGCCTAAAAACTTCATATTTACTCATTAAATGCTCCAATTCAGACAAAACTCAAAATAAATATCTTGGATACACTATCGGAATCTAAAAGAGTTGACTGGCGAGAAGAATTCTTAAAATTGAATGATTACACGAATACTCTATGCATTGAGAGCCTGATTTAAGGTAGAGTCGGTCTTTCTTTTGCCAATTACAACAAAGGGGCTTTACGTGCTAGTTCCTTATTTCCTCAATTCATTAAAATCTCCAAGTATGTGTTGAAGATAATATTCAAAAACCCATTGAAGAGTCTGTGGAGATATTAAATCGTGAAGACATAATTAATTAGCGTCACATAACCTGTAAACAGTTGTTCTCTTATTAAATCTTTAATGAGATGTACAGTATGTGTTTCAAAAAGCCATGTTTAAGAATACGGATCCCATCTTTTGATCCAATCAAAGGCATGCTTTAACACCATTGGTACAAATGTAATATTCTCAGAATTTTTACATTCTTTGTTTGTGTCTGATGCACTTATGTATGCCACATTTGTACTTGGAGAAGCAATATCACTATTGATAATTAAACCAAACTAGCTGCTGAAGAAATCTCCATCTAACTTGTTTACTCCTGAAAAAAACCTTGGCCAATATAGTCTGAACAGTTCATTTTGGACTTGTAGTGCCTAGTAACAATTCTTTCTTTCTGTCAAGGGATTGCTAATCGTAACAATTTTGACGAAATTTAGAACAAACAATCAGAAATTTTCCTAATTAGAATCCTTATGAAATAGTCTAAAAGTGAAGTAAATATTAAAATTGCGGCATTGCATCCCACACAATTATGGACTTTAACAGTTCTTAATAACGTGAATTATTTCCTTGTAAAATAAAATAAAACAATTTTTATCACAAAATATCACAATTATATATCACCAAAAAATATGAAGGCGTAACAACCGATTCGAGTTCTAAATCTTTCATATAAAATGAATAAGAGTAAAGGGTGTGCAAAAAAGGATTACACGAACGTTTATTTCCTGTTTGAAAGAAGTACGAATATAAATTTTGAAAGTGCTCAAAATAAATTAGAAATTATATTAATGAAATAGTTCCCTTTCATTTCTAAAAAGTTGCACGTTAAACTTTTAAACGTACCCCTATGCACACAATTGATTAATTACAAATTATCTGATTTTGCAGCAAACATGTGATTACGAAATTCTGCACACCCGTATTTTTATAATTAACGGAAATCTTATGAAAGAAAAACAGATTTATACCACTTTTACATAACATTTAAAAGTACTAAAAACAAAAGTTCATATTCATAAGCAAATAATTCGATTAATTTGAAAGATAAAGGTGTACACATTTTTGAAAAGATCTTTTTGCAGCAAAAGGAAAGAAAATACTAATTTGTCTGAGGTAGCTGTTAAAAAATAAAAAAATGCGCAACGTTTTGAAAATTATTCCGTGGATTAAGGTCATTGAGGGTAATACGGCTACTCGTATTTCAAACAAAAACTGTGTTGGGTGTAGTAAAGTTATAAGATTACAAAAGCAGGGTATTATTAGAACAATCGGTACTCTTTAAATTAGGAAAACTAATTATTTTCTTTTGATTTTCATTTCCATATATAAAATTGCCAATCATCTTTTTTTCAGGTAATATGGCCAGTAAAAGTAATTCGATAAATTTCCTATTTTTTAAATAAATTTATTTCTACTACGTTTTACTTCATTGAAGAAAAAGCATTGAACAAAGACACAATTTGATTTTTTTTTTTTTTTTTTTTTATGAACAGAACTTGATTTCTATTGGAAATGAATCCAATGTAAAAATCGAATTTTTTAACTTGAACAATCAAAGCGTTGACGAAAATTCCAATGGTAAATAAGTTTGAAGCCAGTGCCGGAATCCCTAATAAAAGATAAATCTGAACATTTAAAAATGATGCTTTATTCTTTCATTCGCACCATTTTTCTCAGCGATCAGGTTTCCATAAACTCTTATAATTCAAGCACGAATCATTAACGATTTGAAAAAAAAAGAGAAGAGAAAAAGAAAGTGCTAGAAAAAGCAATTTAATAACGATTTTAATAACAAATTTTTCAAATCAGTAACTACCCAAAAACTAGTTAAACTCTTTAGATCAAGATAACAACAACCGCCATGGAATCAAAGAATATACAGATATCTCCTTTCACAGGAAATGTTTTCTCATCAAATTCTGCTTTGCACATGCCTGTAGTTTCTTTTTAGTTTTCATTTCAAGGTTGTAGTGCCATTTGTACTGTAAAATCGCCAAGTTGCCGTATTACCTTCAGTTAAAATTTTTCAACAACATAATCTTGTTTTCTACAATATTTTTAATAATTTTAAAATGTGCATTATCAACTCATCCCAAGAGATAACATTTTAAAGCTGTTTTCAGTCTTTTTGGGAAAGTCTGTATTCTTACTTACGTAAACGATGTTAAGATTAACAGTATTTGACGAGCTGCCATAAAACTGCCGTTTTGAGTAATCAGCCTGACTAAAAAGGCTTTGTCAGGAATAAAATATAAAAAGTTTTATACAGAAACACACTTTTTATTTAAAATTATTTTTCCAATTTACAGAATATTCAAATTATTTAAAACACTTTCTTTCAATATATTTTAAAATAAAACAAATTTTGATTGCAGCAATATCTTAAAAGCTATTTTATGCAACACTGATGGGAAAATGTTTTTTGATGATTTTGTCATCTGGAAATATTTATTTTAACATACAACCTTAACTTTTTACATAATTTTTTATTAGTAAAACAAATATCATACTACATGCAGAGAACATCGCTGTTTTACATCCTAAAGGGTAACTGTGTTGAAAATTGTATTTTAAAAGATTCCAATATTATATAAATTTGAATGTATCATTTTACTCTTTAAAAAACTCAGAAAAGATAAAAATACTTGTTTTTAGGTTTTATTTCGAAATTTCGGTGTCGGATAGTCAAAAATCATGCAACCTGATATTTTAGGTTATGTTTTGTCATTTTTAATTTTCTTCGACAAAATATAACAACTTTTTTTCTTTTTAATCAAAATATCAAGAGAGGTAGAAAATTTTTCCATAATATTATTCACGAGATTTAAATTCTAAGCTTTAGAAAGGTAGGTTGTCATTGTTATAAAATTGAAAAAATGAAATCATAACACGTTTACTTATTTAATTAAAAAAAAACCTAGTGATAGTAATTAAGCAAATACTCCAATTATTTATTTTTATTTCAAGAAAATCCTTGTTTCCGGTTATCTGAAGAATAATCGTTGTTTTATATCTGACGATTTTTTATAACTTAAATCGATAATTCAGATTTCAAGACTAAAAGTTAGTAACTGAATATATTTGTTTCTTATTTTCTGATTAATGTATTTTTAGTAATTAGCTTTTACTACAGACAACTGAATTAAACTACATTTTGTATTTTAAAAGCTGTATTCTTGTTTGTAATTTGTATTGATTAAAGTTTGTGCACATGTATTTTTAAATACTTTTTACAATTATTTGCTATTAAAATGGCAAATTAAATTAAAATATATACAATATGTAAAATAAATAATTCATTCATGAACTCTATACTCCATAATTTACGAATTCGTACAGAACAAATTTCAAATCGTTGTCTTTTTAGGTAGCTTTCATTACAAAGGTCTATCTATTTCAGCCGTTTAGGGGAAAGCAAATCCGGAATATTTTGGTGTATTTTCACCGATCATGACACACAGACCCCAAAACCACTCTTCTTATCAAAATATTGATTTATATATATACACAGTGGCAGCTAGGGACTGTCTGATTTTGGGGCACAAAATGCATGCATTAAACACACATTATTTTTTTACCATTATTTTTTACAAGAAACATCTTTTTTTGTTTAATGGCAGGACTTTCTGACAGTAAATAAAATAAAGTATTCCCTTTTAATAATAGTGGTAGTCATGCATTTAGTGCCCTAAATAAAGCCAGTAATGAGCCGCCACTGTATCATATCCATATATATATATATATATATATATATATATACAGGGTCATTCATAATTCCCTCCGGGGTTTCGAAACGTTATAGTAAAAAAACGAAGACGAATATGAAAAAAAGAAACATATGAAATTATTTCGAAACTATTCAAGTTTTACTTACATACATTACAGGTGTTCTATGTGTGAACCCTTGGTCACACGCCATACATCCATGCGATAGTCCAGTTCCTGCCATACTCCGTTTCTTTAAATTTCCGGTACCACACATGAATTGTTTTGTCAGTTGGTCCCTGTTTTCGATATTTATTACGAAAGGCCCGTTGAACTGACACCACTGATTCAGATTTAAAGAAACGGAGTATGGCAGGAACTGGACTATCGCATGGATGTATGCCGTGTGACCAAGTGTTCACACATAGAACACCTGTAATGTATGTAAGTAAAACTTGAATAGTTTCGGAATAATTTCATATGTTTCTTTTTTTCATATTAGTCTTCGTTTTTTTTACTATAACGTTTCGAAACCCCGGAGGGAATTATGAATGACCCTGTATATATATATATCTGACATTTGTCATGCTGTAACTCTTTTATTTATCGATTTGGATGTGACTGAGTATGTGTACAGGATATACCAAAGTCTCGACCAAGGTCGTTGGCCAGCTTCATCCGCCATCTTCATTCAAAATGGCAAACAGTTAAAAAAATTTTAATTTTGAAAAATTGAAAAACGATGTACATAAAAATTATAAATTGAAAAAATTGTTTCCGTACTGTATTAGATCGTGATACAACGATTCCGGAGCTTTTTTTTATGGCTCTATCTTCTGTCTATGGCTCTCTAGAGCTGAGATATAGCTGTTTCTGGTATTTTGAAAGACTCTGATTTTTAGTATGCTGTAAATCTCATGCCGAAATTCGTATTCAAATGCAGTAATAACAAAAACCTGGATCGAATCTTCTATAATCAAATCGGGTTCCAAGCATTTTAGCTTCGGGTGTTTGAGTAAAATGAGTTGAATTTTTAAAAATTCCATCCGGCCTTTACAGGGAGGAAAAAGTAGCTTTCATAGACCATGTTATTAAAAAATGAACAAATTTTACTCAAACACCCGAAGCTAAAATGCCTGGAAACTGATTATAGAAGATTCAATCCCGGTTTTCGTTAATACTGAATTTGAATGAAAATTTCAGCATGACAGTTACAGCATAACAAAAATCAGATTGTTTCAAAATGTCAGCCATCCTAGAACTTCAAACGGCCATATCTTAGACATTGTTTAAGATATAGCCAAAACAAAAATTAATCCAGAAACCTTGTATCAAGATCTAACACTTAATGGAAATAACTTTTTCAATTTATAATTTTTATACATATTTTTGATTTCTTTTAATTTAAATTAACTGGCCGCTATTCTGAAACAACATGGAGCATGAAGCTTGCCAATGACCTAGGCTGAGACCTTGGTATGTTCTGTTGTACACATGACCAGTCACATGTACACATGTACACATGGTCAGTTCATGAATACCAGAGTTACAGCATATCAAATATCAGATTGTTTCAAAATCTTAGCTACCCTAGAATTTCAAACTAATACGGTAATACGGCCACTCGTATTTCAAACAAAAACTGTGTTGGGTGTAGTAAAGTTTTAAGATTACAAAAGCAGGGTATTATTAGAACAATCTGTACTCTTTAAATTAGGAAAAGTAATTTTTTTTTTTTCATTTCCATATATAAAATTGCCAATCACCTTTTTTTGAAAGTGATATGGCCAGTAAAAGTAATTCGATAACTTTCCTATTTTTTAAATAAATTCATTTCTACTACGTTTTACTTCATTTAAGAAAAAGCATTGAACAAAGACACAATTTGATTTTTTTTTTTATGAACAGAACTTGATTTCTATTGGAAATGAATCCAATGTAAAAATCGAATTTTTTAAATTGAACAGTCAAAGCGTTGACGAAAATTCCAATGGTGAATAAGTTTGAAGCCAGTGCCGGAATCCCTAATAAAATATAAATCTGAACATTTAAAAATGATGCTTTATTCTTTCATTCGCACCATTTTTCTCAGCGATCAGGTTTCCATAAACTCTTATAATTCAAGCACGAATCATTAGCGATTTGAAAAAAAAGAAGAAGAGAAAAAGAAAGTGCTAGAAAAAGCAATTTAATAACGATTTTAATAACAAATTTTTCAAATCAGTAACTACCCAAAAACTAGTTAAACTCTTTAGATCAAGATAACAACAACCGCCGTGGAACCAAAGAATATACAGATATCTCCTTTCACAGGAAATGTTTTCTCATCAAATTCTGCTTTGCACGCGCCTGTAGTTTCTTTTTAGTTTTCATTTCAAGGTTGTAGTGCCATTTGTACTCTAAAATCGCCAAGTTGCCGTATTACCTTCAGTTAAAATTTTTCAACAACATAATCTTGTTTTCTACAATATTTTTAATAATTTTAAAATGTGCATTATCAACTCATCCCAAGAGAAAAAATTTTAAAGCTCTTTTCAGTCTTTTTGCAAAAGTCTGTATTCTTACTTACGTAAACGATGTTAAGATTAACAGTATTTGACGAACTGCCATAAAACTGCCGTTTTGAGTAATCAGCCTGACTAAAAAGGCTTTGTCAGTTTTATACAGAAACACACTTTTTATTTGAAATTATTTTTCCAATTTACAGAATATTCAAATTATTTAAAACACTTTCTTTCAATATATTTTAAAATAAAACAAATTTTGATTGCAGCAATATCTTAAAAGCTATTTTATGCAACACTGATGTGAAAATGTTTTTTGATGATTTTGCCATCTGGAAATATTTATTTTAACATACAACCATAACTTTTTACATACATTTTATATTAGTAAAACAAATATCATACTACATGCAGAGAAGATCGCTGTTTTACATCCTAAAGGGTAATTGTGTTGAAAATTGTATTTTAAAAGATTCCAATATAATATTTAATTTGAATATATCATTTTACCGTTTAAAAAACTCAGAAAAGATAAAAATACTTGTTTTTAGTGTTATTTTGAAATTTCGGTGTCGGATAGTCAAAAATCATGCAACCTGATATTTTAGGTTATGTTTTGTCATTTTTCATTTTCTTCGACAAAATATAACAACTTTTTTTCTTTTTAATCAAAATATCAAGAGAGGTAGAAAATTTTTCCATAATATTATTCAAGAGATTTAAATTCTAAGCTTTAGAAAGGTAGGTTGTCATTGTTATAAAATTCAAAAAATGAAATCATAGCACGTTTACTTATTTAATTAAAAAAAAACCAAGTGATAGTAATTAAGCAAATACTCCAATTATTTATTTTTATTTCAAGAAAATCCTTGTTTCCGGTTATCTGAAGAATAATTGTTGTTTTATATCTGACAATTTTTTATAACTTAAATCGATAATTCAGATTTCAAGACTAAAAGTTAGTAACTGAATATATTTGTTTCTTATTTTCTGATTAATGTATTTTTAGTAATTAGCTTTTACTACAGACAACTAAATTAAACTACATTCTGTATTTAAAAAGCTGTATTCTTGTTTGTAATTTGTATTGATTAAAGTTTGTGCACATGTATTTTTAAATACTTTTTACAATTATTTGCTATTAAAAGGGCAAATTAAATTAAAATATATACATTCTGTAAAATAAATAATTCATTCATGAACTCTATACTCTATAATTTACGAATTCGTACAGAACAAATTTCAAATCGTTGTCTTTTTAGGTAGCTTTCATTACAAAGATCTATCTATTTCAGCCGTTAAGGTGAAAGCAACTCCGGAATATTTTGGTATATTTTCACCGATCATGACACACAGACCCCAAAACCAACCTTCTTATCAAAATATTGATTTATATATATACACAGTGGCAGCTAGGGACTGTCTGATTTTGGGGCACAAAATGCATGCATATAACACACATTATTTTTTTACTATTATTTTTTACAAGAAACCTCTTTTTTTGTTTAATGGCAGGACTTTCTGACAGTAAATAAAATAAAGTATTCCCTTTTAATAATAGTGGTAGTCATGCATTTAGTGCCCTAAATAAAGCCAGTAATGAGCCGCCACTGTATCATATCCATATATATATATATATATATATACAGGGTCATTCATAATTCCCTCCGGGGTTTCGAAACGTTATAGTAAAAAAACGAAGACGAATATGAAAAAAAGAAACATATGAAATTATTCCGAAACTATTCAAGTTTTACTTACATACATTACAGGTGTTCTATGTGTGAACCCTTGGTCACACGGCATACATCCATGCGATAGTCCAGTTCCTGCCATACTCCGTTTCTTTAAATTTCCGGTACCACACATGAATTGTTTTGTCAGTTGGTCCCTGTTTTCGATATTTATTACGAAAGGCCCGTTGAACTGACACCACTGATTCAGATTTAAAGAAACGGAGTATGGCAGGAAATGGACTATCGCATGGATGTATGCCGTGTGACCAAGGGTTCACACATAGAACACCTGTAATGTATGTAAGTAAAACTTGAATAGTTTCGGAATAATTTCATATGTTTCTTTTTTTCATATTCGTCTTCGTTTTTTTTACTATAACGTTTCGAAACCCCGGAGGGAATTATGAATGACCCTGTATATATATATATCTGACATTTGTCATGCTGTAACTCTTTTATTTATCGATTTGGATGTGACTGAGTATGTGTACAGGATATACCAAAGTCTCGACCAAGGTCGTTGGCCAGCTTCATCCGCCATCTTCATTCAAAATGGCAAACAGTTAAAAAAATTTTAATTTTAAAAAATTGAAAAACGATGTACAGAAAAATTATAAATTGAAAAATTTGTTTCCGTACTGTATTAGATCGTGATACAAGGATTCCGGAGCTTTTTTTTATGGCTCTATCTTCTGTCTATGGCTCTCTATAGCTGAGATATAGCTGTTTCTGGTATTTTGAGACTCTGATTTTTAGTATGCTGTAAATCTCATGCCGAAATTCGTATTCAAATGCAGTAATAACAAAAACCTGGATTGAATCTTCTATAATTAAATCGGGTTCCAAGCATTTTAGCTTCGGGTGTTTGAGTAAAATGAGTTGAATTTTTAAAAATTCCATCCGGCCTTTACAGGGAGGAAAAAGTAGCTTTCATAGACCATGTTATTAAAAAATGAACAAATTTTACTCAAACACCCGAAGCTAAAATGCTTGGAACCTGATTATAGAAGATTCAATCCAGATTTTCGTTAATACTGAATTTGAATGAAAATTTCAGCATGACAGTTACAGCATAACAAAAATCAGATTGTCTCAAAATGTCAGCCATCCTAGAAATTCAAACGGCCATATCTTAGACATTGTTTAAGATATAGCCAAAACAAAAATTAATCCGGAAACCTTGTATCACGATCTAACACTTAATGGAAATAACTTTTTCAATTTATAATTTTTATACATATTTTTGATTTCTTTTAATTTAAATTAACTGGCCGCTATTCTGAAACAACATGCAGCATGAAGCCTGCCAATGACCTAGGCTGAGACCTTGGTATGTTCTGTTGTACACATGACCAGTCACATGTACACATGTACACATGGTCAGTTCATGAATACCAGATTTACAGCATATCAAATATCAGATTGTTTCAAAATCTTAGCTACCCTAGAATTTCAAACTGACATATCTCAAAAAATTTTAAGATAAAGCGAAAACAAATTTTTTTCAGAATCCTTATATTACTTTGTAACATTTAACGGAAACATTTTTTTTTTTCAATTTATAATTTCTTTGTACAACTTTCTGAATTTTTAAAAAAAATAATAAATTTTTAACTGGCCGCCATTCAGAAACAAGATGGCGGATAAATCTGGCCAACGAACTTGGTCGAGATCTTGGTATGTCCTATATACGTACATACTAAGTTACATCTAAATGGGCTCATAAATAAGAGAGTTGCAGCATGACAAATGTCATATATATATATATATATATATATATATATATATATATATATATATATATATATATATATATATACTAGGGGGCCTACCCCCTGCGAGCTACGCTCGCCAACCCCCGCTCAGACTTTGAGGCCTCTAAAAAAATTACAGCGTGTTTTATTTTAAAAATATTGGTAAATCTGTAATTGGGTTGCCATGCATTTAACGTTTTAATGGGGCATTTTTTTATTACCATGGTCTCATACACAGCTGTTGCGACAACTGACGACTGTTTTCGGGATTGATAAGTAAAATCAATTACAACTTGTAAACCAGCTTGTATAAAATGGTTAGGTTTAAATAGTGGCTACCTCTCGGAATTTTATAACAACGATCTGTATTCTATTCTTCCTTTGCGTTTAAGGATGAGAAAAATTCCATCTGCTTGTGTATAATATTAAGAACCACGGTATTGAAAAGTACTATGTTATACACATTTTCATTAACAGGTTTTAATTTTCTCTCTATTTTAGGGCACCATCATGCATATTTTCATGTTATTTTAAATACGTAAATTATTTATTTTAATTAATATGTATATACGAATTTTCTAACAATTATGTATCATACAAAATTAATTAAATATTTTGTGCATGCATGCCTGCATTTATTCGGCATCAATTGATGAGATATTTAAACAAATTTGCTATCCCGATAATTTTACACCATGTTATGTCACTTGAATATTGTCCATAAGAAAATCGGGTACTTTTCCAGTATAGGATGTATAGGATCCTTTGCTTTTAGGTTTGGCGTAATTCGAGCTTAAAAAAGGGATATATTCGTTAATATACATAGATTTGTTGCCAAAAGTTATGAAAACAAACCCAATGAACCTTTGCTGCTTTTCTATTATAGGGGTCTTTGACGCTTTTTTAAAATGCTTGGCGAAAAAAACCAAGCAGGATAGAAAACCAAGCAGAATATTTTATTCTCCTTCCGTTCAGTTGGGCAATTATTATTTTATATATTCGTTTCAAATATCCGAATTAGTGATTTTATAAATTCGTTTAATTAAATTTTACAAAAAAATAACAAAATGATATCAATAAATAATAATTACTATTAATTCCTTTCCCCCCTTTCTTTTTCGTTTACATAAATGACGTCATTTGGACGAATTTATTCAAAATATTTTCAGTTTATAAATTAAATTAAATGCTGACAGACGATTGAATCCTGACGATAGAAATGTGATTTTTTTTTTTAAATTTTCCTGAAAAACATAATTTAATCAAAATCTTGTCTTCATTATCGATTGAAATAAAAGATAAATTCAATTTCAATTTGAAAATGACGAATAAAAAGAAATGAAAAATCCCTATCGGGATCCTTTTCAATTTTTTTTCCCTTTTTTGTCACAAAAAAACTGAGTAATTAGTTGCCATCATTACAGAAATATCATTAAAATTAGAAAAAAAATTAATATCTCGAAAACTAATACCAATTTCAAAATTCTATTACCAGTTTTGACATCCGCGGATTTTTATGGACAATTGGTATTAATTTCACCATCAAGCGTTTAATATTAAAAATAGCCCTGAAACATAATCAGTCGTTTCATAAAATCGTTTCATAAATTCGTTTCATAAAATCGTTTCACAAATTCGTTTCATTAAGATTTTATATATATAGGGTAGATATATATATATCAACTTTTCAACGGAGAGTATTTTGGGGGTCTGGGGGTCATGATCGGTGAAAATATGCCAAAATGTTTTGAAATTGCTTTCCTCCAAATGGCTGCAATAGGTAGCTATCTGTAATGAGAGCTACCTAAACTACGAAATACGGAAGCTACCTTTTCCTCCCCGTACAGGCCAGAAGGACTTTTTTGAAAACATGCTTTCATTTATTTGTATTTTTTATTAGAAAAATGAAATTTTTGATAAAAATAAATATCCCATATCTATTAGGTAGCTTTCATTACAAAAAGCTACATATTGCAGTCGTTTGGATGAAAGCAATTCCGAAAAATTTTGGTATATATTCACCGATCATGAACCACAGACCTCAAAACCACCCTCTGTTCAACAGTTGATATATATATATATATATATATATCTGACATTTGTCATGCTGTAACTCTCTTATTTGTGAATCGATTTGGATGCGACTGAGTATGTGTATAAAGCATACCAAGATCTCGACCGAGTTCTTTGGCCAGCTTCAAGCGCCTCTTGTTCCAAAATGGCAACCAGTTAAAAAAATATAAATTTAAAAAAAATCAAAAAAAATTTACAAAAAAATTATAAATTGAAAGAATTGTTTCAGGTAAGTGTTCAGGAACGTGATACAAGAATTCTGGAAAAGTTTTTTGTTTTGGCTATATCTTAAAAAATGGCTGATATATATGAGAGTTTGAAATTCTTTGAAGGCTGAGATTTTGAAACAATCTGATATATGTTGTGCTGTAACTCTCGTATTTATGAACCAATATTAATATGTCTTATCATATCTACAGATCATACCACGGTTTCGACCAAGTTCGTTGGCAACCTTCATCCGCCAACTTGTTCCAAAATGGCAATCGGTTAAAAAAATTAAATCAAAATTCAAAAAGATGTACAAAAAATTATAAATTGAAAAAAAATGTTTCCAGTAAGGGCTAGAACATTTTTTCTCTTTGCTATATCTTAAAAAGTGGATGAGATATGGCACTTTGAAATTCTAGGGTGGCTGGCATTTTGTAACAATCTGATATTTGTTATGCTGTAACTCTTTTGCTCAAATTCACATTCAAATTCTGTATTAAAGAAAACCTGGATTGGATTTTCTATAATCGGGTTCCGAGCAATTTAGCTTCGGGTGTTTGAGTAAAATGGGTTAAGTTTTTAAAAACATGGACTATGAAAGCTACCTTTTCTCCCTGTACAGACTGGAAGGACTTTTTACATCACAATTCGTATAAGTTTCATATTTTATATTGCATTATAACTACTTTGATAGCAAAGTAATCCGCATTCGCACTTGTGTGGAATGCGTGAGTGCTGAACCGCAGTCTGGAGTCCACAGGTTAAAAGTATGTATCTACTTACATACGTTAAAGACTTTTCATTTAACCTTGATTTTTATTAAAATATTTTCGCTCCTTTTCCGAGACACCTCCATAAAGTAAGCACGTCGAATAACATAAACATCACTATTTTCATTTGATCTTCGTTTTTCATTTAAGGTAGCGATTCCCAACTTGCCACGTATCTCTTCGGGTACGTAACGGCCCTGACAGCAAAATCAACAAAAATAAAAAAATGTACTTACCCATCATACGTTGTATAGGATAAGTCTTGTAATCGTCTTGAAAATCGAAAAAAAAAATTGACGGATATACACATTTCAGACACTGACGATTCTGAGAAACATATTTTTAGAAAAAAAATTTGACGTCCGTCTGTCTGTGTGTCTGTCTGTAAACACTCTATCTCCCGAACAAATAGAGATAGAGACTTGAAATTTGGTATGTACTTAGTATGTAAAAATGGGAAGAAGATTATTGAATTTCAATAACCTCGATTATCTAGAACTATTTTTTTTCGTACTCCTGAAATATTCGTTCTTATAGAAGGTATATAAAAATTTTCGAAATTGTTTATTTTAAGTAGTGAATATAAAAGACAATATAAAAACATAAATTTTACATAAGAAATGAAGTCGATCGGATAATGAGTTGCCAAGATATTTGTAATCCCATTTCTCACACTCTTCGATTTTTCATGACCCTGTATTTTATTCAAATTTCAATTCAAAGATTTATTTTATTTGGAAATGAGACGCTTAATCCAACACGGTAAACCGTTAGTTAATATGATTATCAGTTTTAGAGTTATAAGGATGTTTCTTATACGCAAATCTGTAATAGAGCCTTTAAAGTTTATGACGTCACCGAGCCACGATTTTATTTGAATTGCAATCCATTTTATAAATAGTTTACACATGCTTTATTTTCATATTTTATATTATGCATATCCATGATGGGTAAGTATTACGCCCCCCCCCCCCCCCCAACGACTAGTTTTATTCTACGAATGTGGCCCCTTATAAGAGCCTACACTAGTTACACGAAGAAACGCTCCAGCTAATGTTAAATCTATAGGGGCGTTCTTTACAAATATTTCGCATGCATTTTAATATGTTTAAATAATTTCTTTTGCATAGGTTACCTAATGTCGATATCTAGTGTGGTGTGTTTGTTCTTTTTCGATTTTTATTACAAGACTTTTATATGTGGGCACTTTCCCTTTCTTTTCAAACGGTTGGTACCGGTTCTGAAAATTATAGTATCCCCATATAAAAACATTGCAACCAAAATCGAAAAAGCAAAAGCGCATAACACTAGATATCGATATCGACCTCAGGTATCGTATGCAAAAAAAAAATCTATTTAAAAATATTAAAATGCCTGTGAGATATTTAGAAGAACGCTTCCATAGGATTAACATTAGCTTGTGAATATTTTCGTGGGACTAGTGTAGGCTCTTAAGAAAAAATGTAGATTATGCATTTGTACGCAACCTGCCATAAAACAAAGCATATTATTCTCTTTTGCTCCCACTAAATCTCAATTCATAGGTTATATTTGGACTTTTTTCGCGCACTTTACGTATGCCCATACCCTTGTACATATGTATATAGGAAAATATATTTAAATGATGGTATGAAAAATTGGGTTTATTATTTAAATATATACTTATTGATATTTTACAGACGTCGGTATGAAAATTTTTACAAATAAAATACATGCTTTAAAAAGAAAAATAACATTCTAAATAGCAAAAGATTAACTGCATTCGCGTAAATTTATAGAAAATCATTTGTGGATTATTGGTATAAAATAAACAGCAAAATCTATTTAAAATGGATAATTAGTAAAAGTGGCTGTCTACTTTTTTATGAAGGTAGTCTAGAGTCATATGGATTGTTGAGTCTTTGAGTGTGAACGTGTTGTCCTGATTTTAACACTTGTGCGTGAACGAGTCACCTATTATATTATCACTTTTACTTTTGCAAAGTGTAGTTGAATCTCCTGCAAACTAATTTTTAGGGTTTCGCTCATCTCACGAAACTCTATTACTCACGCTCCGTTGTCTGTCCGTCACAGAGCCGTTCTCAGAAACTATATAACTTTCAGGCATGAAAATTTGTGTACTTATAGCGAAATTCCTAATATGAAGCTCAAAATATTAAAATTTGAAAAAATCATATTATTTTAATACAGAGAGATAAAAAAAAATCTAATAGCCTTTTCCTGTTAAATTTAAACATTTTTCGTTATAGATGTTGCCAACAATTAAAAATACACAATAAAATTCTTTCTACAATAATTAAGTTTCTATTGAAAGATTTCTACGTGAAAAATGAAAATGAAATAAAAAGTTTCACCAATTCAAAAAAAAGATTGATATGACTTCATATTGATAATAAAACGGAAAATTTTAAACATTTCTTAATAATACAAGGCGTATGAGTATGTGTATGTACAGAAAGCAAATTAATATCACGCCATTAGAGAATTAAAAAGAAAATTAATCTGACGTCATATTGGAAGTTTAGAGAATTTTTCAGATGTTTGAGAAGAATACAAAGCGGGTATCGATATGAGTAATAGAAAATAGTAAATATATGAATTTGAGGAACGAATTGAATCCTGATAAAAGAAAACTGCCCAGTTAAACTGACGGCATTGAGCTCACAGGCTATTCACACTAACTGTAAATTATATTCTTATTTCAAAGAATTTGAAATAAGCCCTCAAAAAATGAAGAAATCGACAATATATTAAGAGGAGGGAACCATCCCCCTTTTCTCCTTCTTATAATTAACCAATGAACCCATAAAACTAATCAGAGAAGCGCCTTACCACAATGAGCCCATATAGAAAGTTTTAAGAAAATCGGATAACTCTGCATGAAAAAAATCATTTATCTAAAATAAGGGGGGAGGATTAACAACCCCGTTACCCCCTTTATACTTAACCTATGAACCCCCAAAACTAATCAGGAAAGAACCTTATCACAATGAACCTATATACAAAATTTGAAGAAAATCGGATAACTCTGCATGAAAAAAATAATTTATCTAAAATAGAGGGGGAGGATTAACCCCCCCGTTACCCCCTTTATACTTAACCTATGAACCCCCAAAACTAATCAGGAAAGAACCTTATCACAATGAACCTATATACAAAATTTGAAGAAAATTGGATAATTCTGCATGAAAAAAACATTTATCCAAATTAAGGGGGGTTAGCCCCCCGTTCCCCCCCCCCTTTATAGTTAGCCAATCAATCCTCAAAACTAATCAGGGAATCGCCTTATCACAAGGAACCTGTAAACAAAAGTGGAAGAAAATCGGATAACTCTGCATGAAAAATTCATTTATCTAAATTAAGGGGGAGGATTCTCCCCCCCCCGTTAGCCCCTTTATACTTAACCTATGAACCCCCAAAACTAATCAGGAAAGAACTTTATCACAATGAACCTATATACAAAATTTGAAGAAAATTGGACAATTCTGCATGAAAAAACCATTTATCTTAATTAAGGGGGGTTAGCCTCCCGTTCCCCCCTTTATAGTTAAACAATCAATCCCCAAAACTAATCAGGGAAGCGCCTTATCACAAGGAACCTATAAACAAAATTGGAAGCAAAACGGTTATTTCTGTCAAGAGTTATCGCGTTACGTACGTACATACGTACATACATACAGAACGGGCGGGCACATAAGCTCTCAGGCTTTGATAGCCTGTGAGCTAATAAAAACCAAATTAGGGAAATATTCGCATATTTTAACATTTTGAATGTTTGCAAAAATTTTATTTCGAAATTATTTTTTTTAAATATCGCATTTAGTCCACATGACAGATGTTATTACGACAGAGTATAAAAGCGGACTTCGTCCGCTGTCGAGCCGGTTTAGATATTCGAAAAAACGACAAAAACACACCGGTAAAATTTTACTTAATATAAAACATGACTTTTTTGTTGTTGATGTTGCTAAATGAAATTTATTTGGATTTATTAAAGAAAGGATAAAGTGTTTTGAAAGGAATTTTAAACGAAACCCTTTGTCTGATCTTTGATCACCCTTACCGACTTGTTACTCCGAGCAACGATATGTTAAGCACATATCTGTAATCGTTTAGATGCTATGAATACGACGGCAGAAGTGGGTATCAGCGGATTTTGTCCTTGTGGAAAATCAAGACACTTAATGACGCTCCGTTTTACTGAGTTTGGAATAAGATTGTTCAAGTGAGAGTTTGCCTACGTAGTAAGGTGTTGAGTTTAATACTTCAAACATAGCATTTTGAAACACTTGGGACTCTTTTCATTTAGTGACACTGCCATATTTTCTAGTGATTGCGTATAGTGCTATTCTAGAGTTATTAGTGTCATTTTCGTAGCAAGCTGAGGTTTGCTTATTTTAGCTAACGGAATACAAACAACGCAGTCATCTTGTTTGGAGTTACTGTTTGAAATTAGATAATTTCTTTTAATGAACAACTCCCTCCTCTTCATTATTATAGTGCCTGAACTTAAATTTGTTCATCTTTAATGCCACTGCGCTGCTATACTTCCAAATACCTTTACTGTTGATTTAAATAAATTATTTTTATTGTTAATTTCTGTCTCAAATTAGATAATTTCTTTTAGTGAACAACCCCCCACTACTTCATTATTATAGTGCCTGAACTTAACTTTGTTCATATGTAATACCACTGCACTTCTGTAGTTCCAAATACCTTTACTATTGATTTAAATAAATTATTTTATTGTTAATTTCTGTCTCATATCTATTTTCTCAGTTGACGCTCACAAAAGTTCCTCAACAAAAGTACAACATATTTTTGTTTTACAAACATTTCATTTTTGTCTGTAAACTACTACAAATGATAAGATACAAAATGTAAAATATAATATTTTGGGAAATTTTCCTACAAAATTACAAAATCGAAATATTTTTTTTGAAATTATCGTTAATGATATTTTAATTCTATAAAACATTATACTTTTTTTAAAAAATATTTATCTATTCTAACTATGTCCTTTTGAAATTGTAAGATAAGTATTCTCAAAGATAAAGAGAACTAAATCAAATAATGCAAAAGATTATGCCTTAAGCACACTTCGTTTTCCTCTGAGATATCATTATCAATCAAGTGTATACTTATCTATTCTTTAGAACATTTTCTATTCATAAAGTTGATACGGAAATAAATTCTCCTTTGTTTTAAAAAGTGACATTTAAACCTTTCATTAAAATTAATTAGTTCATTTGCGTAATGGTGTTAAATGCCATATTTCTTAAAGTCCTTGACATACATTATAAATAAATAAATAAATCTTAAATATAGCAACGCATCTATTGTTAGCGTGCACTTTGCACCGTATTAGTATTCTATGTAAAACATATCTGTTGTAAAATAAATATTTTCCCTAAATCTTAGCGAAATACCTTTTTCAGAATTAGATGAAAAAAATTGAAGCAGTCGTGTTTTGTTAAACAGGTATAAAACCTTGACTCTACAGAGTTAAAAATAAATAAATAAGAAGTAGTAAAATAATGTTTTTAAAGATTGAGCAAATTTTTACTCCAAAAGTAATTTTAAAAACATTATGGAATAATGGAACAATGTATTTAGTAGCATGGAATACGTTGTTGCCTACCAACTGAACTTCCAGATTAAATGTAATTGACTTGCGAGGCAAAAGAAAGCTGTAAAAAATTTAAAAAGTTAAAAATTAAATAAAAATATTTAGAAATATAATAATCAAAATATAAGTATAACAAAAATAGTAAGAAAAATAAAGAAAAATATTTAGAAATATAATAATCAAAGTATAAGTATAACAAAAATAGTAAAAAAATTCCATTACATCAAAAAAAAAGAGGGGGGGGGGGAACCTACCAAAATACATTTGAAAGCACTAATTGAAATATACTTTGAAAGAATGCTGGTGTTAGCTGTGATTGATTATTTATATATAATATCGTATATTTACTTTTATGGTAGATGTGGACATTTTGAATTTTAAACAGTAAGCTAAATTTTAAAGAACAAATTTCAGGTAATTTCTATGGGAATTCTTTCTTTTTATGTTTCTATCTTTTTTTGAGAAGAAAGTAAAACTATTACAGTTATAACAAGATGAAATGAAATTATAAAATAAATATTTTTAAGTTTTACTTTAAAATGTTGAATTTCTACATGATCATTAATTGTTGTTTTTACATGCTTTCATTAAGAAATGAAAACCATGGAAAAATAAGTTCTGAAAAATAATATTCCATTTCAGATTACTGAGTATTAAGTATTTCTGAAAAAAAAAAGAATACTAAATCACACAATAAATTAATTACCACTTATACATTGCGTGATATTCTGAACTTCAAGTACAGGAATGCCCAACCTTTTTACATACGCTTTGAAAAATTTCACAATTCACATATAACAATATTTTAACGTGCTATTGTTTTCTTTAAAAATATTGCGGAATAAATTTCTTATGTACAACACTGGTTAATCGAATCAATCGATTTCCTGCATCAAAAGAGCAAGAACAAATTCAAATGTGAGTTTACTGTATATTGAAGTAGGCCAATAATTTATAAAAATTTTGAATCGGGAATACATATAATTAATTTAAGTACGCGTACTACATAAGGAGAAAAATGCGAACTCTTATTTTAGTATTTTTATGTAACATGTAACTTTTAAACATTCAAGTTGGATTAAAAAATATTAATAATTTATAATTGTGATATTTGCTGTTGTTCGATGGAAAATGCTTTATACGAATGTAAACATTCAAGTTGCATTAAAAAATATATTAATAATTTATTAATGAGATTTTTACTGTTGTACGATGGAAAATACTTTATACGAGTATCTAATTGATAGTTCTTTAATTTTAGTAATTCTACTAGCAAAATTGGGCCCAATTGTAATTTTAATGTGGTGATTTATCGTATGTAATTCATTTAAAAATTAAAATGAAGTTTTAATTAATATAGAAAAAGCCAACATGTCAGAAACGCTTCAAAGCGTGGCAGCAAAATAAAATTTTATAATGTGTTATTGGATGCAAAATTGCTTTATTTGCGATAATATATACGGGTTAAATATTTTTCAATTATAAAAAAAAAAACGCAAAATGAGTTGAGCGTTATCAATATAATATTCATCAAATTCAAATTTTATGCGTGCCAGAGAAATTAACGTATGTGTAAAAAGTTCACCACTCTTGCGATAGTACATGAATATTTAATTATTAAATAAACAGTAAGAAACCAATATCTATCTACAAATGATTTTAAATGTGAATAAATACACTTGTTTTCAATATTTAATTTCTACATTTGGATTTCCAACACGCAGTGTAATTTTTTCCTTTTGAACGCTAAGAGATCTTCAACAAGTTATTTAGTACATTCTTTGTTTGGTCTGCGTTAAACACATAAATCATAACATAAACACGGATTAAAAACCCAGAGAGAAGATAAGAATTTAAATGCAGAGAACAAAATAATAAAAATCTGAATTTATCTTGATTACCAGTTGCTGTATACCTCTCTGATACAATAAATCGGTTAAGAATCACTGACCAAATATAATAATAAAAAAAAAATGATACGACTACTAGGTCTCAATGCACTATGTTACACTTATATAGCATTAAAATGAAGACAGTAAAATGTTTGTAGATTCTTCGTAAAAATTGGCTAAAGGTATTCAACATTTACATAAAAAATATAAACACTTTTAATTTATATCTTATACAAATACAAATATGGAAGAAAAATGTACAATAATAATAATAGTTTAAAGAAAATCTAAAATACAGTGTAAAATATTTTTTTTTATATATGTTTTGCTTTCTTTTATAAAGAGTGCTTTTTTTAAAGAAACAATTCTTCTAAGCATTAAAAAAGAATCAAATCCTATTTAATCAAGTCCAATGCTTTTTTTAACAGTTGAAAAAAAAGCACTAAAGAAATGTATTAAAAAAAACACATAAGAAATTTAGCTAGGTTAATATATTAGAAGTAAAGAATTTAAAATACGTAGAAATTCCTGCGAGGCATAATTATAACAAAAGCATTGGAAGTTCTTAAGACGGTAATGAGTAACAGAAAAAAACATTTTTCTCATTCTACATATCCAACTATCTAAGATGTACTTTAAATGTTAAAATTACAAAATGATGTTTATAATTGGGATAGGTTTATTCATAATTATCATACATTTCTTGTTTTTTTTTCTTTTATCTTTTTTTAAAAATTACCTTCAAATATTACTTAATAATTAAATGCATTTTTCATGTTATATTCTATGTCAAGTTGTGTTAATTATATTCAGTCATCAAAGCTTATGAGGTTTATTAATTATTATTTTCTATACCTTTCTGTGCTATTTTTTTTATACTAACTGAATATTAATTATTAGCATATGTTAAAGAATTTTTTAAATAGTTATCTTACAGACATATATAATATGGCTAATATTCCATGAGTAATTCTGATATTTTTTAATATAATAAAATTATAAAAAATCAACTATAATATATCAATTGCTTCTTTTAAAAAAAGCAAAAGCTACATTAAAAGAAAGAATTTTTGAAGTTATCTTTTAACGTTCTTTATAAAGTATACGAACCAGATTTATTGAAAAAAATATATATAATTGACCATTAAATAAATTTTAATTAAGACTATAAATAATGAAAAGACTTAAAAATTCACGAAAGTAGAAAAAAATGCCATAAATTGTTCTAAATAGGTACTTACAAACAATTGCTGATTGGGAGGCGATTGGGCATTCCCCCTCCCCCCTTTAGACTCATAAAGTTTCAGCAAACCGACATTAGAGGTCTGCACGGGAAAGGGCCTGGCACAAAGACCGGTTCAGCCCGGTCCAAAATTTGAAGTCCCGGGCACGGTCTAGTAAGAAATCTAAATGTTCTGCCTTGTTCGAGCCAGTCCCTCCCCCCCTTACCCAAAATCATTACTGGTCTTGTCCATAAAGGCCTTTAAATGTTTCCCCCACAGTCTATGTTGGACTAGCATTTTATTTCTTATAGTATCCGTAAAAATAATAATGATGTTGTACATTTGTTTAACAAAATTGTTAGAAATTTAATTTGATTGAATAATTTACAGAGATATACATTTGAGCGTTAGGCCCGTGTTTTTCCTTTACTAGAAGTCATGTTAAAATGGTTGTAGTCAAAAATATTTAAAATATAATAATTTTTTGAACCGTATTTAGAATGAGGGGCTATCAAAAATGTTATAGCATCAAACTTTGATTAAAAAATCCCTGACGGCTCGGCCTACAGGCAAGGGTAGATTTCGAAGACGCGGACAGTAGGGCGCCTGTTTGTTGGGAATTGTTGAAAAAATGACCTTTTTGCCATGATGCGGCATTTGGAAACGCCCACTTCGAAACCTAACTTGTTTGCAGGCGGAACCGGCAGGGATTTATTTTTATTTTTATTTTTATTTATTTTTTTTGCTATAAGGGTTGGTCCTATAAAAATTTGTCAATATAAAAGTTTTAGATAATATTAAGAGAATTTATAATAAATTTAAGCGGATCTTATATTTTTTGAATTGACGAAGTTATGATTTTTTTTTCTTCTAACCCCCCTTTTTTCACCCCTTGGGGCCTTTTTTAATGATATCAAAAATCTGTCATACCTGGATCATAACTGGAAAAATCTGTCACCTGGGATTTTCGGCCCTTTTCTTAGAAGTAATAATAACTTTAAACGGATTTGATACGTATCATTACTAAGACTTATGGTTTTTTTTCTGTTTTTACAAAAATCCCCCCATCACCCTCCCCCTGGTTTGATTTTGTCCATTAACGAACTTGTCCGAGATTTCATGCCCCTTGATTTTATGATCGTGTCCATAAAAAAGTGACATAGATAGATAGAGAGATAGATATATAAAGTTTTGACTGAGGGGGGGGGGGGGTGTTCTGGGAGTCATGGTCGGGGTAGATCTGCAAAAATTTTTCAAAAACTCCAACTTAGGTGAGAATGTAATAGGTAGTATTTCTTACGAAATCTACCTAATATATATATATCCTGGGATTTACAAGCATACTTATGAAAATATAGGAAAAACCTCTAACGCTGAAAGGGTTAAAAATTTACTTTTCTTCTTTGTAGAGCTTTAAAGTTATGATTTTCTTTATATGTTCCTTTCATTTTAAACTAAGTTGTTTTTTTTACTTAATCTCAATTTGAATCTTAATTTTTATGTGTCTTTATAAATGTAATTGCCTATGTAGTCATTAATATTTGTTGTTATTCTGTATTCCATGAATTTCGAACATAAACTGAAAGTGAAATCACTGCATAAGTGGGGTTTATGAATAATTACTTTCTTCTATGTAAAATAGAAGAAAGTATTGTAATCGAAATTTTTTTCGACTTCCGGTTTTCGACGGATTTACACGTTTTAGAGGTCAGAGATTCCGAAAAACATGTTTTTACAAAATGTCTGTTAGTCCGTCCGTCCGTCTGTCCGTCTGTGTGTCTTCATTGTACCATCTAAAAGTGTATGATGCTATGCTTCAAATTGAACCAATTTTTTTCTATGTTTTTGGCTATGGCAAGCAGGTTCTATCAGAATTTGGGGATATTTAAACGAAAGGGGGCGCTGTGATCGTTATTTTTGTTCCATTTTCACTATTGTACCATCTAAAAGTGTATGATGTTATGCTTCAAATTGAACCAAATTTTTTTTCTATGTTTTTGGCTATGGCAAGCAGGTTCTATCAGAATTTGGGAATATTTCGACGAAAGGGGGCGCTGTGATCGATATTTCTGTTCCATTTTAACTATTGTATCATCGAAAAGTGTATGAAGTTATGCTTCAAATTGAACCACATTTTTGTTCTCTGTCTTTGGCAATGGCAAGCAGGTTCTATTACAATTTGGGGATATTTCGACGAAAGGGGGCGCTGTGATAGTCATTTAAAGATTTAAAATTAAAAAAGATGTGCAAATTAAAAAAAAACAGAAATCCTAAAAAAGTTTTTCTTTAAATGTTCGGCCTTGATCCGGAGAATCCGGAGCAATTTTTGTTTTGCTTCTATCTTAAAAAATGGCTGAGATAGAGCGGTTTGAAATTTTAGGGTGGCTGATATTTTCAAACAAGACAGCAGAATTCATCCAGAAACGGTTTAATTTATGAGTTTTAGTTAACATGGTTTCGGCAAATTTTCTTTCATTGTTGTAACTATTAATCCTATTATATGCTTATCACTATATATTTATATTTGCCAACGTCAAATTCTCGCCAAACTTGGCGACAGTTTGCGGAATATCGCCAATTTTGGCGACCAAAGTAAGTTGCCATAAATGAAGCCAACTTGTCTGTAGAGGACTAATTTGTCGTTATTCTCATTCAAATTCAATGTTGACGAGAACTGGGATTGAATCTTTTTTATTTAGGTTCCACGCATTTTACCTTCATGTTTTCCAGTAAAATTAGCTAAAATCATTAAACCAAGGAATAGGGAGGCTATCTGTTCCTGTCGGTTCAGGCCATAAGGATTTTTCGTAGTTTAGTATACATCGATTGTTCGCATCCCTGTAACCCGACGATTCGCAAGCAGCTGACGTACAACAGAATGACAAAAAATATTGATTTTATTGGCGATGTGATAGTGAATTTTGAAGTATTAACATGACTGAGATAGAAGAAAGTTTTGGGATTGGCACATCCGACTAGTTTTAATTGTAAGATAATGTTGGCTCAGAAATATAGGAACGTTTTCTAGAAATTCAGTCGTATGGTACCGGACCGGACTCGGTGGTTACAACAATGATTACAACAATCGTTATAACAAAAAATGGTTACAATAATGCAAGATAATTTACGAGAAATCACGTTCACTAAAATTCATAAATTAAACCCTGATTTTTTTAACTGTTGTTTTGTTTCAAAATGTGAGCCACTCTAGAATTTTGAACTGCTATGTATCAGCGATTTCTTAAGATAGAGGGAAAATAAAAATGCTCCAGAATCCTTGTATCAAAGCCTAACACTTCATAAAAAATAAATTCAGATTTTTTTTTCTAATTTTAAGTCTGTAAATGGCCACTATTTTGAAACAGGATGCTTGACAAAGCTTGTTAACGACTTGTTCAAGAACTTTGTAAGTCTAATACACATGCTTACTTACAACCAAATCGATTTATAAATACGAGTGGTATCACATGAGAAAATCAGATATATATATATATGGACATATATAAATCAACATTTGAACGGAGGGTGGTTTGTGGTGTAAGGGTCATGATTGGCGAAAATATACCAAAATTTTCCGGAACTGCAGCCCTCCGACGGGTGCAATAGGTATTTTTTTTTTTTTTTTTTTTTTTTTGTAATGAAAGCTTCATAAAAATAAATGCGGATGAGTAATTATACATATGAAAATATAATTATAAATTTTAATTCTAATCCATGCATAAAAAAATACCCCGAAATATGCGTGTAAAGAAGATGAGTAACAATGGCGAAACTAAAAGATTTTTCCGAAAAAAATATATCAAGTCTGATTTAAAGCACATAGAAAAGGGGAAGAAAATTTATTATTTTTAAAATTAGTTTCAATATTTAAAAAAAAAAGGATCGATCTTCATCTTCTATATTTTACGCATTACCTTTTTCACAAAATCTTAACAATTCACAATGCTTTTCTTTTTGAGTTCTTTGAATATTCTTTTTAACATTATTCTGTTCTTGTATATTTAACAATGTATATATTTTATTATTTAACGGATTCTTCTGATTGTGGCCAGATTTAACCATCTGACTTTCCAGCAAAAGGCCAAAATTGTAATGTTGTTTTCTCTGTATTTTATTTTAAATGCTAAAAAAAAAAGATGATTATTAAAAAATTATATTTAAAAAAAACTTAATTATATATATGAAAGTAAACATTGAGGTAATCAATCATTACTTTATGTATTAAAATTGCATTACATACGCAGAATTACATTAAATTAAAAAACTACTTGAATTGCAGTGAAACCGGGAGATTAGTGAACGTATTAACTTGGGCTTGTCAGTGAGTGGGATATACTCGTATAGGAATATCTTTCCACATTTGATTTCACAATCCCAAATTCTATTTCGTTTAATAATATATAAATAAGACAAATTTATTTAAAAATAATTAAATTAAATCCCAACTCTTATTTTTATTCCATTTTATTAAAAAAAATTTTGGCTTTAATTGATAAAAAAGAATACGAAGTTTGGCAGCTGTGTACATTTGAACGGAGGGTGGTTTTGTAGTGTGGGAGTCATGATCGGTGAAAAGATACCGAAATTTGCTAAATATCATATTCATAATGTGCAAGCCAGACTGATTCATTAGAATATCACTATAGTCAATCACTAGCTAAAACCTCAATACATCAGTTTCAACCACGTGATCACCAGCCCACCAAGTGTTATCCAACCAATTATAATCGTAGATTTGTAGCCTGTATTAGGAGCCAAACAATCACAATCCACCATCTTTGGTGGGCAAACAAAACACAAATCTAGTTGCTAAGGTGTTTGCTAGGATGTCACGTCAGTTGAAATTGATGTATGGGAAATTGAAGAAATCGGCTATATTCAAAAGAGACGCAATGCATTGAGAAATACAAATGACCTTGAGGCAGTATCGATACTGTATTTAAACTGTGTGACGTCTGCTGAAAAGTTAATCTAAAATACGCGGTGTGCAAAAATGAAAAGGAGGCCACGGTCATATCTGACTAATATATAATTACAGTTATAGTGCAACACTGCACTTGCACATAATTGCCATTGATATTAATGCAAGAATCCAAGTGTATCGAAAGAAAACAAGTGGCTTCAGCGTCGAAATCTCTGGGTTGCTTAAGTGCTGTTACACGTAATACCCTAGCATAGGAAGTATGAGAAATTTTCACTCAAACAGGTTTTTCAAGAAGGAAATGCTCTATAACGCAAATTATCATAGTTTACCTCTCGTAACCTCGGCACTGACGAACTTATTTCTCTTTGTATCTTCTATTATCACCATCATCTTCGTTTTATCTTATACCACTGATAACAGCTTAAATTCCTGCAATAAGAGCATAATAAAATAGTTGTTTTTATTTCTTAGATTTTGCGTTACATTTTAAAACTCTTACCAGCGATTACTTCACTGCTTAATGCTTAAATTGCCTGTTTACATTTCCATATACTTGCTTACATTTATATATATACCTGTTATGCTTATTGCTTACATTTGTGGGTTCCTTCCAGTCTTGAAAACAACCCTACTTCAAGCGCAAATGTGTAGATAAAGAAGCGAATGGCAATAGCATATATTTTATATCGTTCAATTGTACATGTGATTGAAACCTTACGTACACAAATTTTCAGGGTGTTCTGATCTTTCTTGTCGGAGGTAAACTGTTGTTTTTTAGTAATTTTTTTAAGAAGCCAAAATTATGGCACTAGAATGGGGATGTATCAGTTATATACCAAGATTGTATCAGAACACTTCCTATCAGCAGGTTTTTAATAGATTTAAGTTGTTTTGGATAAAGTGACAAAATGTTGTCTTGGAGATCCAAGACAACGCTATTGCATTCGAGAGCTCCTTTGAGAGATTTGTCTGCAGATCTAGAAGAATTCATCATGCACGCAAAACTAGTTTCTACAACTGAGGAAACAAAACATGAAACCATTTTACACAATTGAAAATTAGGAGAAAACCGTGCTATATATCTATAAACATATTTATAAAAAAATAATAATAAATAAATACGCCCCGGAGAAGAGATGAAAACGTTATTGTGTAGTAATGGTTTTTATGAAAACTGTTGACCATTTTTTTTAATGACTATCTATATAATGTCTGCTTGTAACAATTAGTAATATATATAGTGTTTTTTATGTATGATTTGATAGTGATTTATTTTTCACAAGTAGCATATACGTGTTTGTTATTGATATATTATTGACTGGCACGCAATTATCTCTGTCTTTCGACATAAATTGTATTTCAAGATAATATACAGCTGATAATTTCATTATTTTTTAATTCAATAACAAATAAATCGACTCAGTATGACGTTATTAAATGCTGAAAAGAGACATTTTGAAAAAATCTTCGAATATTAATTCGAGTATACTGACCATAGAAATGGCAATAAATAGCAATAGAATGAAAAAAAAAGAAAACCGATAAAATAACCGGTATTATAAAAGCTCTAAAGCTTTTTATGTACAGAATATGAAAGCATAATAATGTATATTGTGTAATGCAATCCTAATACAATCAAATTTACTTTTACTAATGTGCTTAAGATTTCATGACAAAATTGCTCTTGTACTTCTAATCGAGGCATAATTTTCACGGAAATTATATTTAGCAATTAACAGATTCTGCATCAAACTTACTGAAATATAGCAATCACATAATTAGTATGCATACATTATCAGAATCACATACAGTTATTTAAATATTGTAATATATCGTCTAAAAATAACATTAGCACGATTGTTTTTAAATTTCTGTTCAAATTATTATATTGTGGAGTTACGGCTATCATATACGAAATTACTAAAAACATACGCACACACACTTAATTTATATTTTGAAGTAAAAGATTAAAATATTGAGAGACTGTTACAAATGTCACATTTATTACGTTATTAGGCAGGATTTTTCTTACAGTGTATGTTTTTTATTTTAACGAAAAATAAATTTTAAAAAGTCACAAATACTTACTTTTCCTAAAATACAAGCTATTTTTTTTCTTTCCAGATGGCATAAACTACTTAAAGAATATTCATATAAGTCATTAAAAAGGAAAAAAAACATTTTGTTTATGCACAGATAATATTTCAGATAATATTTTATTATTTTTTAACATATCTTTGGAAAGCATTCGTCTTTGCTGTTTTTCTTACCTTATGTCTTCCCCTGAACAAAGAGCACTGTAATACGTAATTTGTAAAGATAGAAATTAAACGAAAAATTTTTTTTTAATGTAAAAACAAAATCCTAGTTTTTTAGTGCAAAACTATTAAAATTAATAACATTGTCCTTAAGTAATTCGTCAAAAATAAAAATTGTCATTAGATTCGAAGAAACAGTTTTTTTTTTTTTTTTACTTTTGTTTAATTTTCTTAGTTATTATGAGAAAAAACGTATACAAGATATTTTTTTTTATTTATTTAATACATTATCAAATTTATTCAGAGCATACATTTATTTTCTTATTTTCATTACTATAAGACTTTATTTGAAGAATGTTTGAAGAATGTTAATCCTATATTCAAATGCATCCATTAGAGTAATTGCAATCACGATTTTTTCTAACTTGAATTAAACGGAACAAATGTTACTCTAAGGCAGAGAACTTTCTTTCAGATAATATTTTATTATCTTTTAACATATCTTTGGAAAGCATTCGTCTTTGCTGTTTTTCTTACCTTATGTCTTCCCCTGAACAAAGAGCATTGTAAATACATTTTAGTAAAAACTTTTGTTTTTTGCAACTATGAAAGTATTTAATTTCTTATTTAGAAGTGAACTTTTATTAATTACTTGTGAAAACATATGCATTTCTGCATGCGAAACAGATACAAATGTCAAGATTTTACTGAATATGAAATTTTATATTCTTTTATAAACTATTTAAGCTTGAAAAATGTATTTTTATGTTAAACAATAAAAATAATAATACATATTAATTCATTAATTTTTTTTTAATTATGTTATTTTTATTCTTCACAGCTGCCTCATATGGTTCAAAGATTAGCAATACACGAGGTGTCAATTATCTTCCCTAACATATGTACTCCGACAGATTACTGTCATATAAATGGTATCTAGGTGAAGAAAAATGGCCACGCTTTTTTCAGTGAGACAGGTTATAATGTATCCTACCAGCAATTTCAATAAGTAGTAATTTTTTTAATTATATCAGATACAATCAGCATGGATTAAGTACAAAATTTCACCTTGCGGACATGAAAACCAAAAACCGAACAAGTGAAATGATCGTTTAGCTCCAGAAACCGTCACATCACCAAGTTAACAGCAAAGGAGATATAAGCTTCATTAAACGAAATTATAAAACATTTTTAGAGCTTTGCTCATAAAGCAGTTTTTATTTTCAAAAGTTTGGGTAGGCCTGCTTTTGTGATAAGTTGTATAGGTTTGTGCTCTAATAAAAAGCTTATGTATTCGATCTCCTGCTCGAACAGCATATGAATCGCCATCTGAAAAAATATATAATAAAATTGTTTTTGTGTTTTTCAATAACATTTCATCAATTCTTTTTAGCTATACAACATCCTAATATCAATGTTGTAGAGAGTAAAGTTTGAAACAAATTTTGCACGCAAAGTTTCTTTCTGGCCTACAAAAACCGAAACTGGGACGCTCAACAGTTCGAATAAAACAGGGAGCATCGGTGAAATATTATATTTCAGAAGTTGTATAAATACTAACCCCCATCATTACATTTTAGCGAAAGAAAGCCATTATCAATTTTGTAGGGTATAGTTTTTGCAACAAATTTTATGCAAGAAATTTTCGCCTAGGCCCCATGAATAATAAAGCTATACTGTATTAAGATCCCGGTTAAATTCGAAAGAATCAGTTAAATTTTAGGTTTAACCTAGTGTGCTGACAAATTACTTCTTACCTGTGCATTTTAGCTAATGACAACTATTATCAATCTTAAAAATAATAAAATCTACAACAAAGTATATGCATGAGTTTTTCTTAAAGTTCCAGAAATAACGGATCAACAACATATTACTGAATTTCACGTAAATTTTAAAATCAGTAAAATATCACGTTTTACTTGTTTGCTTACCAATAACTTCGTTTCAGTGAAACACGCTACTGGCAAACTTGTATGGTATAAAATTTGCAACCAATTTCATTCATATATTTTTTTCTAGACACAGAAATGTCGATGCCTAATCGTTCAAAACGTGGGTATAATGCAAAGAATTGAAGAAATACGTAATTTTTACTAATTTAATAACCAATAATTTCTTCTTAGTGCATTTCAGCGAAAGAAATCTATCATGTCTTACAGAGCTTAAAAACGTGTATCAAGTCGATCTACAAAGTTTTATTTTTACCCCATAAATATCAAAGCTACATCACTGAAACGTTCGAGTAAAATGTAGAAGTCCAATAAGTAAAGACACCATAAAATGCCCTTATCTAGCAAAACGACAGATAGTTGAATTTTTGAATAATTTGCATAAACTGATGTCCCCCTCCATCTGTATGTCCTCCGGGTGAGCCTCCTTTTTTAAAAAGAAATAAATCGAATTTTCTCAAGTTATCTGGTGATCTGTTGAATGTATTAAAAAGATTAAAATAAATCGAATTTTTCCAAGTTTTTAGGAAATATTTGAAGGTAATTAAAATATATTTTTTACCTTTTTCTTTAGCAATAATTTATTCACCTTATTTAATGACAGATTAAATTAAGCTAATATTAATATTATAAGTCAATCTAAAGAAAACTGCGAAATATTTTATTTTTGTTTGATTTTTAGTTCATAATCTAAAAAATGAGCAAGCTCTGTCATTGTGGCCTAAAATAAAATTCCATGCATGATTTCTTTTGCGTCATATGATGACCCTGTATAAGGTTACTAATCGCTTCCATTCGCTAAAGGTGATTGATAAAAAGTTATTTCTAAGATATCTGCAAACACATTTATGTCTATCTGATTTTCCAACAAACTTCAGGGCGGAGAAACTTCCTTATTTATGAGGCTATAAAACTAATTTTTATATGACATTTGTCACAAGTTTTATTGTCTGCAAATATCACGCTTTTTTGCTAAAATGTACATGGATAACGTAATGGAGAAAAACCTTAGAAAAAAACCTATTCATTTGTCATTTTTTCAAGATGGCGGTTTACGCCTAGGGGGGAAGGAAGTAGAAAACATGCGCTTTTTATTAAAATACTGGCTTATACAACATATCCAAAAATCAGAACAACCCAACTTATTGCAGTATAAGGGCCCTGTTTTGGACTCTATTTACTGGAATATAAATGGAGCATATGACTATAAAATTTCTATCTACTTTCAAAATTTAATCGAAATAATAATAATAATAATAATAATAATAATAATAACAATACACCAAGCATAAACTGTATTCTTTGTAACCTCTGTAATCCGTCAACTGTCTTTTCTACCTCACGGAGTGTCTTTCCTGCATAGATACACTGTTAAAATTTTGCAGCAAACTGTCCAGTCATTTGACCGTTTTTATAGAAAACGGTTACATAACCGTAATTAAACTCTGTTCTGACCATATTATAGCCCATATTATGGTCAGAATTATATTAAATTACGGTTATGTAACCGTTTTCTATAAATAGGGTCGAATGACTGGACTTTTAACAGTGTAGAGACCTGGAGAAATCAATAAATTACAGAACTACATCGGTCTGAATATGCTGAACTGAAATACTCCTCACCAGTTGCATTGGGAGCGATAGTTGCATACAATTCCTGGATCCCCATTTTAAGAGCTTTCCAACGTCACTACTCTCGACAAAATCCCGATCTGGTAGTTGGGGACCTTCCCTAGTAAACGGAATTAATAGACATTAAATTTCAACTTTGCTAAAAGTATCCGCAAACTCCCTTAAAGATTGGAATTATATTTTTATGAAGCCTTTACATATAAAACAAATATAAAAAGGTTGTTAATCGTAACTTTCCTCTTCCTTTCTTGACAGATTGTTAGAAAATTTGCATGAATCAGATTTTTCTCACTTTCCATCCGCTATTTTTGCACTGCTAATCTTCACTCTCTTAATTTCAAAAGTAATTTATTTTCTTTACAGTTTTGTTGGTCAATAATACTCTGCCACTAATCCTCTCCAACGCTATCTATATGAACAAAAGTCTTAATATTTATGATTTGGGTACTCGACGACAAGCCTCATGTTCTCAAAATTATCTCCGAATTTTTGTCGGTATTTTCATGCTCCAAGATTGTGATTGTATGCGCTACTGCAGTTCATTTTGGATTTAATTAAATGACTTTTATTCAGTTAAAGTTTTCAGTTTATTATGTCGGACAAATAGTGTACGTGGACAAAAAAGTATTAGTGCGACAGACATGCATATGTTTTTCCATTTTTCAACAATCTGTCCTTTTGACAGACATTTCTCAAGAATCTGCATTTTATAAACTGCAACGTACTCTTTGATGATTGGTGAAATTTCATCGAGTTCATTTTCTTTTGTCATGTGAATAAAATTCAAAATGACTGTGTATATAATTCTAGATAAATTACCAACTTAGAGTCGCATTCACATTCTTTGAATTCAGACATTCAAATACAACGAATGAAACGGAAGCAGCGCATAAACACTGATATGTGTATGAATATATTTAGATTCATATATAGTGAGTTAGCTTGATTAATGTTTTACAGTTTTGGCTGAAATTATTAATAACAGGTTTTCAAAGATATTCGTCTACAGGGAGTAACATGTTTCACTGGCATTGTTGTTTTGTCTTTATGTGAACACGAACGGCAACCCGGACGCATCACGAACTGTATAATGAATTAGCAAATCACGCTGGTATTCTATGTTTATGACTTTTCATGTTTATATATCAATAATTAATATGATCATAACGATAAAATAACATCTATCGCGAATTATTTTCGTCTATGTTTCTTTGCATTGTGTTTTGTCAAAAGCTCACGATGACACCTTTAGAGCATTTCACATATCGATAGATTTACACAATCTACGAAAATATCCGTCTGTATCTCTGATTTATTGAACCAGTGTCACAGTAGTTCGGTTTAGATATTTAGCGTAAAAAGAGAATTTTCTTCATTATTTTTCCCCACTTAATATTTGGATTTTTTGTTAAAAGAGCATACAAAAATAAAAATTTGAACATTTTTTATCAAAATACTAATAACTTACCTAAACAATTGTTGCGAAATACCATCAGTCAAGTTAAACGTTTATAAATTACTGTCACAAACATTGCTGCTAAACTGAACAGTGAACTGAAAATGGTTGAGAGGCTTCCTTGTAGCCATCTACTTTGCTCCCAGACTATAGGTGAGGGTATTGCAATATATGTGGAGCAATTGGGAAAAATAAAAACTGTAGTTAAAATTACATAGAATAATTTAATGATTCTAAGGAAATAACATTAATAGAAAATGGTCCGGCGAAAACGTTTTATAAATTAATGCAAATTATTAAGAGCAGTAAAAAAAATAAAAAGTTGAAAATTAACGAAGAATTAAAAAGCCCAAATTTAAGTAAAACACTAGTTCAAAGTTCAATACAGGGCAGAGATCTTCAATGATAAGAGAAAAATTTGACAAATTGTGATGAACTCAAGTTTACCCATCTTCTATGGATAATCATGGAGTAGTTCGGGCACTTTCTTCTTGGTTCGAAGAGTTTGTTCCGCAAATTAATATTAAAGCATGTTTTTTTTTATGGTGAATAGTTTATAAAAATAATTCAATAAGGATTTTTTTTTATTAAGTTGGTAAGTTATTTTATATATTCTCGTTTAAGGGATTATTTAATCGTGTAAGGGATACTAAATGCATGCATTTCCACACATTAACACATGTCTATATGTTATTATTCAGAATATAAAGAGTTTAATTTCACGTTAGGAAGTGCGTCACATTGTGTCCGGAAGAACTTAAATGACAATAAAAGTGCACTTTGTCTATTCTTTTTTTTTAAAGTGACTGAATAAAAATAAAGTAATAAGGTATTATTTGATCATTTCGACTAACGAAAATCTCTTTCTTTACTTTATCATATCAAAATATATCTCAAAATTATCGGAAAAAAATTACAACACAGAAGTTTTTAAAAGTACGTATGACTTCCTATAGTATATCACTTCATGTTCACATAAGTTTTTGTTATACAAAAAAGTGGTGTACATAGTTTTTTCTCCTCACGACCGCAATCCGGATCACTCATCCAATCATGCAACCTTTCACGGGAACTTTTTTACTTACCCATCATACGTAGTATAGAGTAAGTCTTATATACGTTTTGAAAATCGAAAAAACATTTTTGAAGGATTTACATGTTTCAAACACTGGAGATTCAGAAAAACATATTTTTAGAAAAAAAATTGCCGTCCGTCTGCCTGTGTGTGTGTTTGTGTGTGTGTCTGTAAACGCTCTATCTCCCGAACAAATTGAGATAGAGAGTTGAAATTTGGTATGTACTTAGTATGTAATAATGGGAAGAAGCTTATTGAATTTCAGTAACCTCGATTATCCGGAACTATTTTTTTCGGACTCTCGAACTATTCGTTTTGATAAAAGGCAGGGGTCGGAAAAATACTTTTTATTTGTAGCGAACTACAACTACAACTACTTTATGAAAAATGTAGTTAACTACAACTACAACTACTTGTTTAAAAAGTAGCGACTACAAACTACTTTTCAAAAGTAGTCGCTACTTCGCTACTTTTCGCTACTTTAGTTATCATCGCTAATTAAATGCACCGCAAACGATTTTTCCCCATAGACCATAATGTAACAGAATTCTTTTGAATGTCCCTGTAAGCGAGATATAAATGCTACACACTTCATTTTCAATACCGAACATTCTATGGTAAACTTCAATAACATATAAAACTTTCATGGCAAACAGAGTATATTTACGAGAGTTAGAGCACGGACAGACGAACAAAGCGAATTCATTGACACTTTTAAATTACGTTGGAAAGTGTTAAAAAGAGGAAATTTGAAAACAAAAATTGTAATAATTTTACAAATTTATGAGAGTGATATAGCACAGTAGCTCTTAAGGTGGTTCTCGAATTCCTTGCTCAACAACGCAGAAATTTCTGACACATTATCTGACTCATTTTTAAACACAAAGGCATAAAATTGGCATGCCTGACTATGGAAGCGATTTTGAATCGAAATCAGTTTTCCATTTTTTGATACATAAATTACTTATCGGGTTATAAGCGATTCGTGTCACGTTTTTTCCCCTTTCCCCTGCTTTGGCGTCGGAAATTCGGTTGAAAACGACGACTTTGACAGTGTTTTCTGAAAAGTCTTCTGTCTTTACCAAAAAAAATAAAATAAAGAATAATAGAAAACGTCTTTCGGTTACAAAGTTTCTGAATAAGAACACCTGCATTTTCATGCGTTTCCGAACAAAAATGAATTAAAGAATATGCCATAAAGTAGCCAGTTTGGATATGAGAACAACCTTAAGAGTGGATAGCCCTTGGTAAATTTGAATATACATTATTTTTTAAAAATAGAGCTAAACAGTCCTATTTATTTACAATTTAAATATAGTTCCTGAAAGCAATTTAAAAATTGATCAAGATCATACAGACTTGCATAAGTTAAATCCTAGCTTTTGTTTTCCTTTCTATCTCTTTTTGTTTGTTTCGCTTTGAAAACCCGTATATCAACATATTGGACTTTAGGTTCATTTTGGATACAAAGATCCAGATATTTCATTAAAACACCAAGCTAACCAATATCAAATCAAATATAAAACATTACAAATCAATTATTTTAGCGATAAAAAATCTGTGCGGCTAAAGTAAAAATAAATATAGCCATAAATATGAAATTAAGCATTGTTAGGCATTTTTTTAAATAATATATTTTTATTTCCAACCACCTTTGTTTTATCTATTGGAATCTTCAAAGGGAAATATGCAGCAAATTAATTTGTATGCATACATTAGACAAATATTTCACAACGATCAAAAGACGTATTAATAAAATATTTTTTTGCGATAATAAACAGTTCGATAAGAATATTTTCTGAACCAGGTATCTTAATTCGAAAATACTCTTTTTAATGATTCATGAATTTTAATAATTAATGATTTAGATATTCGGCGCCAGATGCAATACAGTAATTATTATTAATAAAGGAAATGCTAACTCACCGCTATGGGAAACTTCAGGTTGTCAGCAGATGATTTTGATACTGATAACTTCTTATTAATTGTACAAAGTTTACACGTTACAGAGTAATTACCACTTTCTTGTTGTTCTATAAATTCAAAATACAAAATATTCATTATATGCCGACCAGGGCAGTTCTATACTATTTTTGTCTGTCATTCTCAGGGCCGTGCAAAGAGGGGGGTGGAGGGGGCCTTCGCCCTGGGCGCGGAAATTGAAGGGGCGCCAAATTTATACTACCAACCACGGTTTAATTTATTTATTTATTCATTTTTTCGTTATCGATCATTTTCTGGGGAATTTCTTTTTCTCTTTTCATCATTCTTTTTTTTCTATCTCAAAATATCATGATCTCTCCAACAAATAAGTGCAATTTTTTCTTATACTATTTAGTTGTTTGCAATTTCTGAATTCAAATTAAACCTTTTAAAGTTCCAACATAAACGCGAAATGTTTATTCAATAGAATTTATTTCTGTTTCTGTACTTTATCAGTTTTGTGTTACCTGTCACAAAAAGAAGGGGGGGGGGGCGCCAAATTGAATCTTTGCCCCGGGCGCAGTTTTTTCTATTGTATTGCACCAATCTCAAAAGAATAATCCCCACATTAAAACACTAGATCTAATAATGCGTAAGAAGACAAAGGGTTGTCAGAAAGAAAATTAATTTTTTTGATGAGTGAGTACTTTGTGGTTTTATCAGCAAATCCAGCAAATAATAGCTGGACGCTTTACTGCTGAGGCTTTACGTTTCAGCTGCTAGTTTGGTTGAAGACAGAAATCATTCCTTCCTAGTGCACTTTTCTCTAATAATAATATAGTATACTTGTTCTTTTTCGAATATATATATATATAATTAATTAGAGTTTAAACGATTTTAAACTGGCAGGAAGCGAGCAGAAATTTTGTTCGAATGGGAATATTTTCAATGATTGATTATTTATTTCATGTTAATAGACAGCAAAGAATACGGAACTTAAAAAAAAAGATCTGTTTTAAATTTTGTATATGTAGAGGTGGGGGAGATTTTAGGAAAAGGGGAATAATTTATATTACTGGTTATTTATCGTCACTACAGTGCACTATTTAGGACAGAAGATTTTTTTAATATAAAAAATATAAATTACTATAAGATTTTAGATTTATTTGTATGCTGGGGGGGGGGGGGGAGGGAGAAGAGTAAATTATGGGAGATTAAAGGACAATTTAGATGATTACATACATATTATTATTAGGTAGAAACGAATGTGGCCATTTTAGGTAGAATTACCTATTACATTCTCCCCTAAGTTGGAATTTTTGAACAATTTTTGCAGATCTACGCCGATCATGACTCCCAGAACCCAAAACCACCCCCCAGTTTAAAACTATATATATATATATGTCACTTTTTTATGAACACGATAACTTGAATAATTCTTCACAAATCTTTTCCAAACTGATACATAAAATCAAGGGGCATAAAATCTCGGTCAAGATCGTTAATGGGCAAAATCGAACCAGGGGGGGGGGAAATGGGGGGGGGGTTGTGAAAACAGAAAAAAACCCATAACGTCTTCATTATAATACGTATCGAATCCGTTTAAAGTTATTAATACTTCTAGGAAAAGGGCCGAAAATTTATGTATAACAAATTTTTAATATCATTAAAAATGGCCCCAAGGGGGGGGGGGAAGGGTGGTTTTAGAAGAAAAAATTCATAACTTCGTCAATTTACAAGATATCAAATCCGCTTGAAATTATTTTAAATCCTCTTACTATTATCTAAAACTTGTATATTGACAAGTTTTTTATAGGACCAACCCTTATAGCAAAAAAAAAATTAAAAAAAAAAAATTCCTGCCGGAACCGCCTGCGAACAAGTTAGATTTCGAAGTTTGCGGTCCCTTATGGAACCCAACTGCGGCATCATGGCAAAAAGGTAATTTCTTCCGCAAGTCCCAACAAACAGGAGCTCCACAGTCTGCATCTTCGAAATCTACCTGTGCCTGTAGGCCAAGCCGTCAGGGATTTTTTTTAAATAAAGAGTTTTAAATATTTAAAACTGTATGCTGGAGGAGGTGAAAAAAGGGAAGCGTACATTTTGGGGACAAGGAAATAATTTTCATTTATTGTCATTAGAGAGAAATAAATGAAGTGAAAGATTTTATTTTTGTATAAAAATAAAGACTTTTGTATAAAAATAAAAGTTTAAACTCCTTTGTATGCTACTAGGGGGAAGTGTGAATTTGAGAAGTTGGGGATAATTTAGATGATTTATATTTAGATGAATCCGTTCTGTTTCTTTTTCTTTTACTTTCCTGTGCTTGCTGGGGGTGGGAGGCAAAAGGGAGAAGAAAGTAGTCAGATAAAGACTTCACATAGCCAGACGACTATATTTTGGTAAAAACAATCGTAGTCATATTAAAATGCATTAGATTGAGAAGATTTCTATGGATTTATATGACAATATACGAAGTTTCTGACACCCAAACTGTGAAAATGACAGTTAATTTGTGACCGTTCCCATCGTCTATAGAGAAATCTATGACACTGCAACTGAGATTTGTCGTTGACATTCGCAAATTGTTGCAGAGAACATATTTCGCACAAAAGAAACGAGTTATGATCAGGTGATTTGAAGATTGGCACTTTTTTCCTTTCTCCCAAAGTAGCGTCAAAAGTAGCGTCGATGCTCGCTACAAACTACTGATATTTTGTATCGCGCTTCTCGCTACACTACACTTTTTTTAATGTAGCGCGCTACACTACAAACCACTAGAAAAAGTAGCGGCCACTGTAGTTTCGCTACTTGTAGCGCGCTACTTCCGAGCCCTGATAAAAGGTATATAAAATTTTTCAAAATTGTTTATTTTAAGGATTGAATATAAAAGACAATAAAAAAAACATAAATTTTGCATAAAGAATGAAGTCGATCGAATAATCAGTTGCCGAGATATTTGTAATCTTATTTTCCACACACTTCGATTTTTCATGACCCTGTATTTCATTCAAATTTCAATTCAAAGGTATATTTTAATTGGAAATGAGACGCTTAGTCCGACGCAGTAAACTATTAGTTAATATGATAATCAATTTTGGAGTTATAAGGATGTTTCTTTTTCGCAATTCAGTAATAGAGCATTTAAAGTTTATGACGTCATCAAGCCACAATTTTATTCGAATTGCAATGCATTTTATAAATAGTTTACACATGTTTTATTTTCCTATTTTATATTATGCATAGCCATGATGGGTAAATATTATGGTGGCCCCCAACGACTAGTTTCTTCATTCTTTAGTACATATTTAGATAAGAATGTTCATGACGACTTAAAAAAATGTCTCATTAGAATATAATCTTATGTCCTACAAATATTCATTTTTAATTTTTTTATTATTATTTAATAATAACTCTTCTATAGTAAAAATTTTACGCGGAAAGAACCCAGTAAACATATACATATATTCAATACACAATTTTCTTTCATTAAAAATAAAATAAAATATTATCTTATTATATTCACTTTTAGAAGAGGTATGGTTTTAAAAAATGGGACTTAATAAGGCTATATTCATTTGCTTTCATAAATTAATTTTAGTACTAAAGCCTAAAATGTATTTATGGATCCTTTACCATTGTTCTAATTTTCAACGACATTGTTCTTACTAAAATTATTCTTGACATTACACGCTATATAATAGTTTTTCTACAATATTTCGTTAAAATTATCCAGGTATAAATGTTACTTGTACTGAATTCCACCTTAAAGGAAGTTATTGATCCATCCCGCATCTTAGATTAAATCTAACGCTAATTTAAAATTTTACACTAGAAAATGTTTAAGGCATTTTTCTTTACTTAAAATTCGTGAATTCCGCATGTAAGAATTTCAGGAATGTTCTATACGCCCCAATGTTTTCTACGTAGAATTAAATCAGCTTCAGGATTGACCTTTCTTTCGGCACAAAGCATTTACAAGTGTTGAAAATAAATTACATTGACAAATAAGAATATTTTTGTTTATTTTATTTTCAAAAGCAATAATTTTTAAATTGTTTTTTGAAAATTTTAACTTATCATAAGCATAACAAGAAATAAAAAAAATACATCAACGCATATATTATGAAACATATCCGAAAATTATGGGAATATTTTGGCGAAACTTTAAGAGGTTTTTTTAATTACTAGCAGCATCTACAAGACTGTAATGCATACAATAACTTTTCGGGCGCCAGTAAAATGATGTTTTTATACAGGTAACTACATGATGTACCAAAATTTTATTCTGTCGAAAAACGTTTAATAAGAAGAGAAAACGACCTTTCAGCAAATATTATCCATTTAATGTAGCATATAAAAATTAATGTCTGGGGCCCTATATTAAAATTTCAAGCACTATTTTCCATAGGGAATATGCTATGGTGAAAATATGTAACGTATATCAATTTATTCAATAGGTTTTTACTAATCTTTAATACTAACATTATACAATTTCTGCAAAGAGACCCCAACGTATTTAATTTCTTTATGTATTCCTGTAAATAAACTACGAATGTCACGCAATTTTCTTCAGATAACATCTTTCTATGCGATTTAAAATGTAATGGTTGTTGCGTTTGAAATAGTATAAAGTCATTAATATGCACTTAAAATAATTACAGATCGTAAAAAATATTGTATTCAAATTTATTTGCAGATCCTTGTAAAGGAATGATACCATTTCCAATATGGTAATTGTTGCCAAATAATCTGTATAAATTTCATAGAAATCCAAATGTATTTACAAAATTTAGAGCGCGGACAGACAGACATGCGAACTGGAGTTATACATGGTGCGGAAAATGGTTTTGTATGGGCATAAAATTCTTTATTTTCGAGAAAAGCGGAAATGTCAACAATTTATTAACATTCTATTCAATGGTTGGAGTATCACAGTTGAGATTTTTTCCAACAGAGTGAAAATATGCCGGGACCAGGACTCGAATCTGGGTAGTTTGGTTTGCCGTACCAACGCTCTCCCTACTGAGCTATCCCGGCGATATCCTGGGCTGGCATATCTCACTCTTATTTGTTGTACAAGGCTGCGAACAGCAACGCTAATTTCATTCATCCGAGCTATAACTATACACTGTTAAAAATTTGCAGCAAACTGTCCAGTCATTTGACCGTTTTTATAGAAAACGGTTACATAACCGTAAATTAACTATATTCTGACCATAATATGGGCAATAATATGGTCAGAGTAGAGTTAAATTACGGTTATGTAGCCATTTTATATAAAAACGGTCAAATGACTGGACAGTTTGCTGCAAATTTTTAACAGTGTAGCATTTACATGATGAATCTTGAAACAGCACGGAAACTCCTGTATACCATGCAATTAAGTGCTCACTCTGTTGGAAAAAATCTCAACTGTGATACTCCAACCACTGAATATAATTTACCCAGTTGAATGTACTTTCCCCTGTTCATTAATGTATTAACATATATATTAAATTTAACATGTAAATAATGATTTAATTGTAACCGCCTTTTTTTTATGCATTCCCTTAGCCGTTTTGGGACGTCATTGACTGCGGCACGAAGTGTCTCATCGGGAAGACTGATTCAATCCTTAATCGATTTTACTTCCAGACCATCTAAGCTTTGATGGAAGGTAACCAAGACCTTTGCCTTCAAAATTCCCCAAAAGGAAAAATCCATTGGATTGATGTTGGGCCATTCATCGGGAGACATAGAGTCAATGACCCTAATGGTCCCTAAACCAATCAAGAGTCTTGCGCGCGCGAGATTGGCTGGTGTAGAGTCTAGCAGAAATACCCAATTTTGTCCAGAAAAGTTTTTTTTTAACAAAAAGCTTAAGCACTTTCTGCAAAATCACGTTCTGATATTATCCTTGATTGAGTCATCCAACACTTTTTCAGCCCCCTGTAAACGGTTTTGAACTATTTTTAAAAGTGACAAAAAGTGTTATCTCCATAAATTATTATAAATAATTAAAAGGAAGAAAACATTATGACTAATATATATATGACGCGTAATTATGGGTAATATAATATAGTGTACCTTTTACCAAGAACAATAACAAGAAAAAAACTTGTATGCTGTACAGATCAATCACAAAACTTTCATGTGTATTATTCTAATATTTTAACTTAAATATCGCTGTTATACACCAACAATCATGAAGTATAAATGGATGGTACTCATATGTACTTCGAAAAAAAATGTACTCATTAATGCTTAAACATAGTTTATTGTCGTCATAACAACAACAGGAAATATAATATGTCATTATTTGGGTTTCACGAGATTGTGGATTATTTTTGTACTCTGTAAAGGATTTCTTTACGGCCTTGAAGACTGTAAACAAGGTTTTTATAGTTATAACAATAATCAATAATTATTGCTTGGAAACCTAATATGACATGTTTTCTCGACGCATTAATTATCTTTATACCTATTTTGATTTTAATTCAAAAAAAAATTATTGGCTTTTTACTCTGAACTCTAATAAGAATTTATTTGATCCCACACAGTTATAAGCGTACAGTTCAATAAAAAAATACAATTTGTTATAGAAAAAAAAACATTCGTTTAAAATATAAAGTCATACAAATACGTGAAAATACGCTGTCGAAAGCAGTGGGTCCTCCAACATCAGGTTCGTCAGGAAAGATATTCGTTTAAAATATAAATTCCTACAAATTTCAGAGTTGTTTGCAAACACCAATCGGGGCAAGTGTAGCAAGCCCGAAAGCAATTAGTCAGTTTGGCCCCATACATACAATCTTTCCAGGAGAAAAATATCTCAATTTAATGTTTTTATATATGTATATTTAATATTATTAACCGGGATTCGGGCAACTCCATGCGGGTCAGTTAATACTGTGATTTTTGGAAATCGAAGAACCAAATTTTCACAAATGTTAGGTAAATAGCAACTTTTCACAATTGTGATGTTAGTTGATTTTTGCGCTTTTTATTATTTTTCCAAAAACTTTAAATGCTTACTATAAACTAAAATATTTATTTATCCAAAAATACAAAGTATTACAAACCAAAACTACAAAGTAAAAACATTTAAAGGTTTTTGTATCATAAGAAAATTGAATACATTTTAATGTTTTATTAATAAAATTTTATGTCTTAGAAAAAGTATATATATATTTTTTTGTAAAATAATTTTAACTAACAATGTCCATGGAAAATTTCTGATTTTCTTTAGGCACTTAGGAAAACAATTTCTTAAATTATACTTTCTTTTTTATTTAGTTATTTATCTTAATAAAAAAATGTGCATATTTTCTATTTCTTTCGTAATATCTGATTTAATCAGTTTATTTCTTTATTTTTGTTGTTCGAATATGCTTGAAAAAAATGTTTTTTTTTCCTTTCCTTTTACATAATTGAATGCATTAGAGAAAATTGCCACAAAGGGTTTTTACTACGAATTAAAAGGACTGAAATAGCATTGTAAGATGAGATTTTTTTATAAAGCGTAAATTGATTTTTTAATACCCACCTCAAATAATCACTTGTGGTTATTTATTTGCCTTATGTCTCGACAATAATAAGATTAAAGTCATGTATTAATATTGACGGGAATATTTTCTTTTTTTATAATTTGAACAATTATCTCACCACAACATAATAATGATGATTTTATAAATTAGCTGGAAATACTGATCTAGGACCAAAAAAACATTAATGAAAATGTCAGTGTTTTGCTAAATTGGAAATTTGATATTTTTTTGAAAAAAAAGTCATGCAAATTTTGAGACTAAATATGTATTAAATATATTTTTTCATTTAAGTTTAAATTACTAAAATGGCAATGCTTTTCAATCATATATATGTTTTGAATACTTTATATTTTCCACATTTTACATTCTTAATGCTAGCTAAATGCCTCTTCATTAGCAACTTATTTTGGGTTAAAAATATCTCTTGAATAAATAGTTTTATGACTTTCTTTGTAATGGTTATGACCAGGGCTTTACAAATTTATGAAAATCTGGTAGCCAACAAAAAACATCCCTCTTCCTCTCCCGTCATTGATTTTCAAAAAAACGATTTTTTTAATGAATTAATTAGGTAATTAATAACAAGCATAATTCAGAATTATTAGTTACATAGTTTAGAATAATACATAATTTAGAAAGATAATATTTAAGTTTTTTGATGAAACTTATCAAAATTATATGTCTTTGAAAAAAAAAGAAAGAAAATAATTACTGTAAAGGCTTGGAAAAAAAAACCCGCCATTTTCGGAAAACGCCCATTGCAAAAATCCTTCAAATGTCCGGATAGTTGAGTGCTACAAAATCTATATGTGATGAAGCGGACATTGATAAAATAGTGAAACAGGAAAACAATTGAGTTCGCCTATTAAGTCAATTTTTATACAAAAATAAAATAAAATAAAATAAAGAAAACTCGCCGCCAGATCAAATAATTTGGTCGCCAGATAATGAAACTTGGTCGCCACTGGTGACCTGGCGACCGCATTTGTTAAGCCCTGGTTATGACAGTATGTTTGTGCATAGTGGACAGGCAAATATCACTGAACAATAACTTAAAGGGAATTGGAAAAAGCAGGTCTTTTAGTTTCTCAATGACGGCTGCAAGTGTCGATTTATGCAGCTGGAACTGCAGAAATGGTGACTGAAAGAGCACTGTTTTTAGCCGTCTCGTTAGAAAAAATGGTCGCACACTACTTTGATCCATCTAAAAATAATCTGAAAAAAAAAACTCTCAAACTTTTATCCTCCGACTCAGCTTTATCATATGAGGCTCCTACTGCCGATGGTAAAACGCAGTACTTTAAAGACCGTTTTCAACTAAATTTTATTTTGAGTGATATATTTTAAAAATATATTCCTCTTAAATGATTTAAATGCATTTTTTAAAAATAATTTTGAACAACGTTTTGATTATGCCAATTCCAATAAAAGATTCGTGAAAAACATTCGTAATTCTAGAGCATTAGGACGTTTAGATTTGAGAAAAAAATTATTTAGATTTTTTTTACCTCATTTTAACAAAATTTCACTATTATATAATTTTTCATATAAACTATCAGGGAGCCAGATAAGTTTCAATATCTCAGGTCACAGGAACCTAAATTTTGCAGTTCCCATGGTCAATTGCTGACTGCGTTTTTTTTTTTTTTTTTTTTTTTTTTTTTTTTTGTATTTTGACAATTTTGTAAGTTCGGCAGCAACAAATCGTGGATTTTACAGTGGGTATCTAACCACACGGATGACACTGCAGTAGGCTATATAACACTCAAAATTGCTGTTTCATTTTGTATAATAATTTATGAGACAAACAAAAATATTGCAATAAGCGAAGTACGTCTAATTCTATTAAACTTTATATAATTCACAATACTATCTAAGCTAAAAATCCTACCGAAGCGTATATTTATATAGTTTACACCCATTATTGCGGATCTTTGAGGGAGGCCAACGTTTTGTCCACACTAACTGAAGTCATCATTAAACGATGTAAACATCTGAATTGTATAAAATTATTCCCTTGCATTGAATTAAGTATTTTATAGAAATAAGATACGTTAGAACTTTATGCTAAAAAATACAACGTTTTTTAATTTAGTATTTTTAGTAAAAATTCAAATTATTGATAATATTGTTAATACAAAAAAATTATTATTCAGGACAAAAAAAATATACAAATAAATTGTCGGACTTACATGATTTAAACTTATTTAAATTATTAAGTAACTTTTCACACACACCAAAATTTGGTCTGTGACATCAGATTTTGATTGTTAATATCGGCGAACAGAAGGAAGGATTCTTTCAGAAGGATTCTTTCAACCTCTAACATTGTTGGTTGCAGAATGCTATATTTCTTTTTCACCAGTCACACTAAAATCTCTCAATAACATATATGTGGCATCGAAAATGCTTTTAGAAAAGTAACACGGAAAACAAGTTTCTTTAGATTCTGCCCGTTTAATTGTGAAACTTTGTTCGCATTATCTGATGAGTAGTACGCATTAATCGATGTCCTTAATATTTTTCAAACAAATAATTGAAGGGTAAAACAAAATCGATCTGATTAAACGGAGATATGTTTTAAACGGAGACGCCCATTATAACAAGAGCCCACAGTCTATTTCATAATACTGCTCCTCAATATTTTACGAAACGTATTTAATAGACATATGAATTTGTATACGGTTACTTTGTCTACACAGCTGATGATCAAAAGCGGAAGAAATATAGAAAGCGAATAAAAAATAACTCTAACTTTTTATAAATGTAAACGATCAAGTACGAAACGTTTTGTTAATATATGAAGGGTGTAGATGCAAAATTTACATTCTCCACATAACCTAGTTTTTAGAAAAATGCAAAACACTGATCATTATTAATAAACATGATATATTAGCACAATTTATTTTTGTGTGATATATTTGTTGCCATAATAACTAGTTGCACATAGTCCAAAACCTGTAATAATTGTGGTAAAGCTAGAATTTAAATTTAAATATGGAAAATGTGAGTTTTGCAGCAAATTTTTATAGGTAATGTTAGTTATAAACCAAAATAGTTATGAATTTAAAACAACAAGAACCAAAAAGAAAAAAAAAATTCTGAACATTAGTTTTCATTATGTTATTTTGGAGGGTAATAAACAACAAAAATCGAAAAACATGTATTAAAAATAATTTGTGCAAAAATTGTACCATTAGACATGGCTCAACTTCTTCACTGTCATTAAACTTGTGCAACATTTTACACTACTTCTTATTTATAAACCTCCCTGATTCGTTAAATTGAGAGTAGTGCGAGTTCTGCAAAAAAAACAGTTGTTGGATAATGTGAGTTATGCATCAAAATGAGATTTTCAGCATTTTTTCAACCTTAATATGTTTTTATGGTCCAAATCACTATGACAGTCCGATTCGCCTTAAAAAGACGAACACGGCCATATGAATAACTCAATACCATAAAAAAAGTGGATAATGTGACTTTTGCATCTGCACCATTCATATTTAGTATGCTTTTGTTGTTTACATTTCATTGAGATAAAAAATTTCGATTTGCATTTATTTATTTATTTACTTATTTTTTTTTTTTTTTTTTTTTTGTAAAATACTATTAAAGCAATAATCATAATAACAAATCTTTTAAATAAGTATTATAGGTGAAATTGAAAATTTCTGAAATAAAACAATTTGTCTTTACTGGGTTTTACAGTTTTAAAAAATATTTCTTTCAACGTGGACTCAAATAATTATTTTTCAATAAAAAACTATTTTGGCTATATTCAACTATCAGAGAAACTATATCCACTCTCAAATTCATGGCACTTTTCCAAGTATGGGAAATTTCTTATTTCAAATACATTAAGTTACTTTTTTTTCTCACAAACTGCTGTATAGTAATGTTATCGCAAAAATCGGAAAACAATTGCCTTGATGTAGCAATTTCCTTACTACATTGTTAGTTTATACTAGTTCGAAAAATATGCATTAAACTTAACTGTATGGAATTAATAAATAAGAGATCAAATAGAAAAATATTTTATATAATTTTCCTTATGTTATGCTTAAGAATTTGGATATAATAGTTATATGCTCTTCATGAATGTTTTATGTGTCGTACGAATTTTAATGCTTCAAATAAGTTATAGTTTAGAGTGTTTTGGGGAAATTAACTGGCTTTGGTTTATTCTAAATTTGCCCACTCCATTTTGTTATCTGAACCCCTTCTTAACTTCTATTATATTTATTTTATCGTTTTCTAAGCTTTTTTTAGTGAATAGTTATCTTTCACATCTATTTACCTTATTTCATACATTTCCGTAGTAAATAGCTACTTCAACTTTCAGTTTTATACAAATTTATTTCAGCCTAGTGCTCAGTTTCTGGAATGTTCTTTCTGTCACGCCAAATGCCTGATCCTGCAATTCCACATCTGCCATATCTTGGCTTGCATCTTAATTTTGATAATGCATCACATTGCTTTGGCATACTGTGGTTCCTCACTTGGCGTGATTTTGTCACCCATCAGTTGCAGTAAGCCTTTTGCACAAAATCAGAGTGCACGTCTATCTATTCAGAGTCGAGCCTTCTCCTCAGTTCTCTCCAGAATCGTGGAATTGGAAACCCAACGATGGCCACTCTCACAATCCATCTACAGCCAGAATTGCTACACGTGTGCTCAATCGTTTTCGACAGTGCGGTCTGATACATTCTTCCTATTTTATAAAGTCATCGTTCTTTTCATATAATGAATATCCATCTTGTAATGTGTTTGTCACAACAAAGCTTGAATCTCCAGTTTTATTTAACTATAAAGAAATTGCTCATCTTATTTAAAGTCAAGTCTAATTTGAATATTTCGAAACATGGATTCTAGTTGTAAAACAGATAAAGACGGCTTGCATTTATGATTTTTGTCGACATTTTTTACTCTCATCTGATTTATTCAGAATTCAAGTTTCAAATGAGTATATTTTTGTTTAAGTACCTTTTTAATGATATATTTTTCTATCTCATTGCAGATTAAAGTTTTTTATAGTACTTAACTTTTTATAGTACATTTTAAAGTATTAAAGTGATGCCTGGTGATCATATAAATCTCATATTGTTGTGGTCTCAAAGAAGAAATTGACGAATGTTCCTTTTATGAAATAAAATTTGAACTTTTTGATACTGAATTTGATATTGAAATTTAAACTAGCTTCCCCTACTTAATTACATGTACTGCCTCGTGAGCTTATTTATAGATTCAGTATCTACAATCCATTTTGGGGAGTAAAATACCTTTTTCATTCTGTGAACCTTTTGTCTACTGCTGTTTTTAACTTCCTCGTATTTTTTCAGTCGGTGCGAAAGGAGCTAACACTGTATCTCATTTCTTATTTTTCAGTCTAGTGTTCAGTATCTCAGAGATGTATTCATATTATTGGTGATAGTAACTTCCATAATTTACAAAATTTTCTTGTAGCCAACAAAGCTTTAGTACAAAAAAAGCTACTGCTTCTTCAATAGTTTAAAATTGTAACAAGTAGTTCCAAAACCCATCTCTTTATACATAAAAAATTGTAAGGTATTATACAGGGTGATCAATTGAAAAGAGTACCCGTTTGTGTTTTGTATTATCCACATCTATAATATATGTAGCGAAACTTTCAACATCATTACTTATTTAATATGTCTATATTTAATGTGCGGGTACCGTTTTTTTTTCACTTTCTAAATGCGAAGACTCGTTTTCTAAACATAAATTCACGTGAACATCATTAGTAATTTTTAATCCGATACTGCGCAAAATATTTAATTAACCCATTAAGCGCCGCTATATATATTAAACTATTTTTTATGGAACAGTTGTTTTTTCTTTATGAATAGGAAGTCTTTAAAGTATTTCTGAAGGAAAAAAAAATCAAATATTTAAGAAAAATAGCATGTTCCCAAAATGGAAGCAATGGCTCAAAATGGGGGTAATTTTTTTCAAAATTTTTACTTATGCCTCCGTGCATTTATGGTTGTTATTTTACTGTTCTTTAGCTATAAAAGGGGTAATATCATTCTGAAACTGATATTTTACGAATAATTCATATAAATTAAGTCCAACATCTACATTTCCTTCTATATTAAAAAAAAGTAATCTGGAACTGAGCCAAAAACGATTTAGAAATGGACCAATCAAATTCTGCGTAGATATTCCGGGTTATTCTCATCGCTTTTTTACTAGGAACTTTTTTGAGGAGCTATTACTTTTTTTCTAGCCATCCTACGGATTTGAAAATCATACCACCAGACGCGAAATATAAAAAGCTTTCAGAAATTTAAAAAACTATCACGGTCGGACAGTAACAACTCAAAAAATTCTTAAAAAACGAGTAAAAAATCTTTTATTGAAAATGTCATTTTTAGGTGAGTTCGTAATTATATAAATACGTAGCACCTATTGTCGTCGTCTGGTCCGTCCGTCCGTTCGTCTGTCCGTCCGTCCGCTTTTAACAACGCAAAAACTACCAAACCGAATGGTTTGAAATTTAAGATATATTATCTTTGTAGAATTTTGTCGAGTCATTTCAAATTTTATTAAAATCGAATCAAAACTTTAGGAGATATTAATAAAAATATTTATTAAGAAATTTGATTTTTTTTTTAAATCGGTGCTTTCTTGTTATAGGAGCTTCCGATGGATGTTAAATCGTCAAGCGACCGAGATACTTATTTTATTACAGAAATTAATCTGCAGACGATATAATTCATTTCACAGAATTAAAAATTATCAAGATCTGAATATTTATATAACTAGCTATAGTACGAACGCACCTCATTTGTCACGTTTGACGTACAATTTCCAACTTTTTTTATATTGTTGCCAATTTCTAAATAAGCGCAAAGGATTATGTTTTATATCAATATAAAAAATGTATTTGCGCGAGACTATTAAAAACAATAATGAAAGTTTAAAATAATAATTAAATGATCACGTGTTGAAAGCAGGAAATAAAGAAAATTACGTCATAAAAATTGTGTTTATACATGAATATTAAAAATAAAAAAAGATGAATTAAATGAAAAAGCATTATAACCAGTTAAATGAAAAAGCATTATAACCTGATTACAGAAGATAGTCGCCGTTCGTGATATCATCATCATCATCTTTTTAAAACAGGATACATTACCAGGTTTTAAGAGGCTGTGAAATCAGAATGGGGGTTGGTGAGCGTAGCGAGCAGGGGGCAGAGCCCCCTAGTATAATAAAAATAAAACATAAAATTACCGATTCCATAAGCATTTTCATTATCCATCTCTTTATTTTTCCCATTTACATAATTTCTGTTCTACTATTTTACATGAAAATGATGGAACATTTTTTATGCAGCATTATATTATTTTTTTTTTGCGTTTTCTAAAATTGATTTTTTAACTTTTTTTTTTTTTTTTTTTGCTTAGTTTTTCCATATTCCGATTTGAATATTCATCTGAACTTTCATCTGAAATATCAAGTCTGCTTTTAATACTTTGTCTTTTTTAAACTCTAAATAAGATATTTCTTGATTGTCTGTTGATTTAGAATTTACGGAAAGTTCTACTTCACCAAATATAACATGGGATAAATCGTGGCATAAATTATGTTCTATTACATATGTATTAGAAAATAATTTATGCGACATACATATGAGGAAGATATCTTCCTTGTATGTTGCAATACTGCAATCAGGGGGCAAAAAAAAAAGATTTCTGGAACAGCCGAAAAATCATCCAAATCCAAAAAATTGTTCAATCATCTTCCATGTAAAAAAATCAGAATAAAAAAATAATGTAATGATGAAAAATAAAGAGATGGATAATGAAAATGCTTATAGAACTGGTAATTTCATTTCGTTTTTTTATTATAAATGTAAAAGTTGGACTAATTTATTTGAAATCTTCTTTAAATATTAGCTTCAGAATGATATTATATATATCCCTTTTATAGCTAATAAACTGAAAAATAAATACCATAAATGCACGGAGTAATATGTACAAGTTTTCAAAAACATTACCCCCATTAAGAGCCATTGCTCCCATTTTGGGAACAACTTATGCTTTCAGTAATTGTGATTGATCAATTATACATATTCATTCCGGATTGATGTTGTTTAATATAATACACTGTTATAAACATATTTTAACTAAAAAATATAATTTTTATTATAGAGGGTTTTTTTTCTTCCGAGTACGGCCAAAAAGCTATTTTTCGCCTTTTTTAACTCATTTTAAAAAATAGAAAATTTCAATGAAACTTTAAAAAAAAATTCAGAAATCGTCTATTATATTCAAAATTCAAATAACACGAACCTTTTAACAATATATAAAATACTCACTTTAGAAAAAAATCATAAAGCAATGTTCCCAAAATGGGAGCAATGGCGCTTAATGGGTTAAATCGTCTACTTCTTTCAACTTAGCCAGATGCCTATTGAAATTAAATGCAGAATCGGATTAAAAATTACCAGTGATATTCACGGTAATTTATGTTTAAAAAACTAGTTTTCGCATTTAGAATGTGAAAAAAACGATACCCACACATTAAATATAGAAATATTAAATAAGTAATGATGTTCAAAGTTTCGCTACATATACTATAGAGGTGGATGATACAAAAAAAACAAACAGGTACTCTTTTAAACTGATCACCGTTTATTAGCATTACATATGGAGCCTAACACCGACACTTGAGATATTTTAAAACTGCATAGTGTTATCAAGATCATAATCCGTTTGACTATTTTGCGTTGTGTTTATTTCTGAATGCTTTTGAACCATTCTCTCAAAATATTGATGTTTTAAGGAATTTGATTTATTACCAATTTTTGCATCATTTGCATGTGCATACGTCATTTCAAGAATTTCTTTTTTTTACTCCAAAATTCCGAAACGATACCCGAAATTCCGTAAGAGGAAATTTTACTTTATTTAATCAAGAAACGTCGGCCTTTAAATAAAACAAAACATGCTATTCAGAATTTATAGTATTAATTCGGAATTTCTGAATAGAAATCCTGAAATACTCGCAAATGATGCAAATGGGTTAATAGCCCGCATGTGCGACAATCCTCGTCTTCAGCGTTTTTAGTTTATCTAGTCACTCGTCATTCATCTAAAATTTGTATAAAATCTGCTCTAATCTCAAGATTAGAGCACTACTACAAATCCTTAATTGAATTTTTACGTTTTCGAAAAAGTTGTTTCAAGAGCTTTTTTTTTTTACCTGTAACTGGAGAGATGTATAGTTTGTACAGATTTATTATTTCAATTAGACGGAACATACTTGTTAGAAACTTTTATAATTTCTTTGAAACAGTAGACTAGGAATAATGTAGTACCACATCATCAATTAGTGCCCGTTTCCAAATCATTTTATGTAAAATTATAACCACAGTAAACATTTTTAGAATTGTTAAAGTGGAAGTAATGTGTACAGTGCGTTATTCAATCTCTAAAAATACCTTATTCCGTTTACAGTAAAAACTTGGGCGAATTTTTGGAGTTACATTCGTGTTAAAATCCCTTCCAAAATTTGATCAGTGAATGACGAGATTGGTAATTCGTTTTAGTAACTAGTTTTAGTAACTTGTTTTAGTAACTAGTTTCAGCAAAAGTACGTAAGTATCATTTGTGGATTAATTCCAAAAATCGTTGATAATGAGTGAGTGCAATTAAAGTTATAAGTACCCTTTTGTTTGTGTCGTATGTTCTCTTTTAATTTTTAACACAACATTTTAATCACGTAAAAACTTCTAGAAACGTTAAGTAAAGGTTAACGTAAAGGTGGATGTTAATTTATTTATTTTTTAATTTTCATCATAGAGATATAAACATTTTGCATATATACATTTCATCATAAGTACATAAAACACATTAAAAGAAATGCCCAATCTTTTTGCAATTTTAAGATTTAAAAAAAAAAATAAATTTTAAAAGGAAATTTTAAAATGCTCCGGGCGTCTTAATTTTTTAGATACGTCCTTGCTTTTGAATTTTAATCACTTAAAACTATATTACAAACAAATCTAAGCATTGATTTTTTTAATCTCTCGTATAGTTAATTTTTTAGAGATTTGTTTCTGAAATTTCCTATCGATTTTCATCAAAATTTTGTCTTTTAACAAGTTAAAAATCAAATTTACCTATCTTAATGAAGTCGAATTTCAAAATGCATGCGTAGTTTCCTTGCACACAATATCAGTATACTTCCTTATCAATTTCGTAAATTTTGATAAAAAACGAAGACTCTCGGAGCATTTAAAAAATCTGAAACCGTTGAAAAATCAGTTTTGTGAAAAACTGATTAAAAGTATATTAACCCTTAATTGCATAGTGTTATGTAAATTTCCATCACTGTTATTTAACTTTTAATAAATAAATCAACTTCTTTGGCACCACTATATTTATATAAATATATTAATCCAGTAAATTTCCCGTGAACTTTGTTGCAGAACAAAGTTAAAAATCTATCTTAAAATTTCTGGTGTCTAATATTTAATATATGTATAAAAAAACACAATTGTAAAAGAAAAACTCATGCAAAGAAGGGTTAAAGGGCCGAAAATTTGTTTGTGTACAAAATTCAAACGCTTGTAACTTTGCAAAAAATAGTCGCAGCTGCATGCGGTTTTTCGCAAATGGCTCAGAACAAACTGGAGAAAAATAATATGCACAAAAATAATTTTTGATTTTTGGATCTATTTTTGCACAAATGAAGGTCCACGGAGACATTTTTACTTTGCTGTTTTTATCTTTCTGAAGTAAAAATGTCACATACAGCACAGCGCATGCTCTTCGTTCTTCAAAAAAAAAATAATATAAATAAATAAATGACGGGAGCACAAAAAATCTTAGTATAGTTTTCTTGATTCATAAACCCGAGTTTTGAGTTTTTTTATTTTAGCTACTGTTCTGAGATTCGAAATTGGCCCAAAGCAGAATATTATGTACAACACGCTTCAATTAGAAAGTTTTTTAATTATTTTTATCATTGAACGTATGGAATATCATTCTTTCAATGAAACTTCAGGCTTCTTGGTGTTAAACTTATGATAGAATGTAATTCACACCTAGAGTTATTTTATAACTTGCGTGTGTAACAACGTGTACATCTTTAATTTTCCATTGTTTTACAATACCTGCAGCTTTTGAGGCACCGCTCAAATTTAAAAAAAATCAAAAACAGTTTAACTAAAAAAGTTACATAACTTCTGAAAAATTAAAGTGGGTGTTAAAAAAGTGACAGTTGAAATGGGAAATAATCCGATGATATTACAATTTAAATTTCAGGAAAATTAAGTCACTAATAATTTATGTTTAACTCCGTAATGTGTTTTGACTGACTTTGTACTACAATATACATTATATTCATTATTAGTCTTAGTAAAATTAAACGCACACATTACACAAACATATAATTTAAATTTACAAAAGTTAATGTCAATAATTAATCATTTTGTACTATTGATATATTAGGGAAGAAACAATCAACGCAAAGCTTTATTACAATATAGCATACTGACAAGATATATTGAAACATATTATTTTTATATGTTTAGAAGATCGCTTTACAATAAATCAACTGTATTTTAAAACTTATAAAATATATGCAGATAAAGTTTTCTGAAACAAGCTTCGGGCCTTAAAATCTACAGCTGATCCAATGATTGTTAGAATAATAGGAGAAATTAGAGTACAAATTACAGTCGGGTGATACCAGATATATTTATTTTTACTGCATCATTGAGTTGAAAGGTTGTACAAGAGACGGTGTTCGATATTACGACCAGAAGTCATCAGGCAGGCTTGACAGCGTTGCTTGCAGTTTTGTGGTAGATGGCGCTGAAGAAAAGGCCACTTGAATATCTGTAACTGCTGGGAGGATACGTGACACGTCGGGAATCTTCCAGAACGTAAAGGAATCCATGCGGTGTTTTACTAACCCCTACACCTCCTGCAAGTTTGTCGGTCTGGTAGTGAAACACCCTGTACACAAGTTTTCTATGGCACCCATTCGTTTTGTGTAAAAAATAATGTATAGTTCCTAACTTTTTTTATGAGTGTTATTAATAATTTTCAAAATTTATGCATAGGAATAAATATATTGAATTAAAAAAATGCTTGGGAAATGTTTGGTTTTATAACTGTACATTATCACAAAAAAAGAACATTTAATCCGTATATCAGAAGATATAAAAAAAAATGTTTTTGTAACTTGAATTTAAAATTATCTTCCTCAGATTTGACCTATTTTAACTATATGATAATTGGAGAAAACAGCAATCTACATCATCTCTAGAGCTTTTCTCCGAGGAAATTAATTACAGTGTCAAAAGTAAGCGTTACAATTTAAAAAATGTGGTTAATTTTTAATAATTAAGTGTCCTTTATTTAAAAAACTGCGTTCATATGCTGAAAAGATACAATACTCTATAGAATGGTAAGAATCGCATGTCTGTGTAATAAGTAGGTGATAAATTAACATGGAGCATTTCGTTCATATCTTAAAAATAGAATACAATGCTAATAGCAATTCCGCATCAAAAGAAAATGTCTGGTGTCCATTTCCATGAATGAGACGCTTTCATCGTAAACCTCATGCCAATTATAAGATCGCTGAAAACAATAGATAACTCATCACTAAATTAAAATTTATTTTATGATTGAAATTTACGCCTTTCTCGGATTGGAAGGAAAAAAATCCAGTATTAAAATAACGTTTCTAGAAGAGGAGGAGTGGATATTTTTTTAGGTGCGTTCGTAATTATATAAATACGTAGCACCTATAGTCGTCGTTTGGTCCGTCCGTCTGTCTGTCCGCATTTAACAACGCAAAAACTACCCAACCAAATGGTTTGCAATTTAAAATATATTATCTTTGCAGAATTTTGTCGAGACATTTCAAATTTTATTAAAATCGAATCAAAACTTTAGGAGATATTAATAAAAATATTTATTAAGAAATTTGAATTTTTTTTTAAATCGGTCTTTTTTGTTATAGGAGCTTCTGAAGTTTAATCGTCAAGCGACCGAGATACTTATTTTATGACAGAAATTAATCTGCAGACGATATAATTCATTTCACAGAATTAAAAATCATCAAGATCTGAATATTTATATAACTAGCTGATATATTTATATAACTTTTATATAACTAGTTAAGATATTTGTATGAACAGTGTCATAAAATATATACTCAACTAGCTGTTTAACCCGTTCTACGCACGGGATACCATGAATTTAATTCTAAAACGTGCGTACGAACGCACCTCGTTTGTAACGTTTGACGTACAATTTCCAACTTGTTCCTTTTCAGTTTGATTTATAATTATGTTGTAGTCTTCAATTTCTATTTATGTACATTACTTACAGAATAATATTGTATATTAAAAATACATACATACAGTGTTTTTTTTTTTTTTTTTTTTTTTTTTTTTTTTTTTTTTTTTTTTTTAAAGTAAGTTGTAAGTAATAAATAAAAAATAACAAAGAACTTGAAATCTTAATTTTTTTACCTTCTTAAATATGTAAAACAACTATATATGAAATCTATAGTATGTGCATGTAGGTATTAAAGTAAATACATAGTTTTCAATTCAAAGTTACATACAAAATCAAATTTATGATATAATAAAACGTTAGTATTGTAAGAATAAAGAAATATAGTTTAGAACCTTAATGTCTTCTGGAAATCTTTTGTAAAATACAAATATCGTGTCCATATTCTGAGTTTTTTGCTAATATATAGCATTCTAAAAGCATAAAAGACTGTTCCGTAGACTCAAAGTTATGTATGGAGCGGAAGATAATTTCTTTTTCGAAATATTTACCCTGGCTTCTAACCAACTTTATGTCAGTTTATTGAGAGCTCTAGGGGATACAGTGTTTGTATAGTTGGGTATTCGAGTTAATCTACGTCTACATTTTTTTCCAAAACGGAACATAAAAATGCTACAAAAACCTGCAAACACAGATAGGTACATTTTACGATGTTTGAACAAGTGTTGAATAAACAAGAATGTTAAAGCATGATAAAAATTATTTTTAAAAGACACCGAATAAATACAGTTCAGCATATTATAATATTAAAACATTTAATAATAATCAATAAAAACTAAATAAATATTGCACATGTTTTATAATACTAAAAATGTTTTTTGAATATTTTTTTTTTGTTGCATAATGATAAATGCTTTTTACATTAAAAAAAAGTTAACAAATTTGGATAAATATTATTAAGTAATTCTAATTTTATAACAAAAGTACCACTTATGTGTATTAGTAATATTACGTTAGATAAGGTGTACAAACAAGTTTTAATGCTATTTTGCATGCATTTTTAGATCAGCCATTCAAATATTAAACAACTGCGTGGTTTTCTGTGGGATTATACAGAAATTACTTTCGCGTTTAAGACGAATCTGCATCCATATTTTTTTTCCCGTTTTTAATACACTCTAAAAGTGACATTTTCAAAACTGATCAAAAAATACTCAAATCTGAGTATGTCGCATTGTAAAAATGGCTCCGAATCAAAATTACTAAAGTTTGAAACATGTATACACGCGTTTCTAAAAACATTCAAAAATAAAACACACTCAAGAATAAAACATCATGTACTCATATTTGAGTAAGTCCATGTTTCAAACAACAGTTCTAGTACTGCCATCTCCGGTTCTATTTACGATTATGGGAGGCCATTGCATTATCCACTTCGCCATCCAGATTACATGAGTGTGTTATTTTAAATGAAAGTCATCGAATAATTCGTACACGTGTTGCTATTTTTCTAGGATTCATTAATTTGTTGCTGAGAAAATTAGAAATTTTTAACGGGATTTTGGAAAGATTTGGTCAATTTGAGATGGTGGTTAAGATTGTACAACTGTATTATTTATGTGGGAAGGGGAGATATGAATCATACAAATTTTCAATTCGGTTGTTATCAGTATATTTCTTAAATGAAAAAATGCTCCCTGGATACTGAAATTTAACTGACTAAATTTTTTTTACACATTTTAACCCATTAACGCCACAATTATTTTCTCTTGAAAAATAACAATATTGTACTTCATTCAAATAAGTATGAACTGACTTCTATGTGATCATTTTTGAGTATTGCCATGCTTGAAATATGAGTATGAACTGATTCTAATAATTTTTGATTGTGTCCATGTTTCAAAAATGAGTATGAACTGACCTCTATGTGAGAAGTTTTGAGTATGTCCATGTTTCAATATTCTGAATATTCCCGATATTTCAGAATTGAAAGCATTGGGTCATCATATTTGAAACAAAAAGTTTCATAACAAAATGAAAACATCGATTTACTCAGATTTGAAAGTGTCATTTTTCTCAGTGTATTTTCCAACATAGTTGAAATGAGTGTTTGTGATTTTGGTTTGTTTGTCTGGTCACAGCTCTAACTATCGTACAGAAACTCGCGTTGCCATGAAATTTGTATATCTTACTGAATTCTACTGTAGAAAATGCTTTATACAAAATGAAATAGCATTTAGAGTTCGTCTACAGAGACCGACAAATGAATTCTGTTACATTATTGTCCATCGCGGAAAATTGTTTGCAGTGCATTTTATTAATTTTCTGAAATTTCAAACATAATGAGATTGATATGCATCACTGAGATCGGCTGCAATATGATTTCTCGGGAAAATAGAATATGTACATTTATAGTGTGTTTACAAGGGACACACAAAATAATTCAAATTACAGTATGATATATGGGGAAAATCGTTTGCAATGTATTTTAATTGCTGTTATGATACTTCAAACATAATAAAATCACTGATGTCGTTCTTTCAACATGCTTTCTATAGATTATGTGGTGCGCAATATTTATAGTTCATTTACAGACACACAAAGCATTCGGTTGCAGGACTTACTAAGATATTTATTTGCTGGCGTTTTGCATGAGGCTGTAGTATTTATTTCAAGACATATAAATATACTTCACAACAGATTTGCTATATAATACTACTTAATTTAATTATTTCATTAGTTAGCTTAATTCTGCTTGGTAAAATATCTTATTTTATCAAGAAATTTCTGGTTCGAATCAAAATATATTATATGTTCCTGCTCAAACGAACCCCTAGTGTTAATAATAAATATTTAATGTTATAAGCATATTTTTCAAGATTATCTATTATCAAGATCATCTTTTGTTTGTATGCTCAACTGCTTTTGTATGTTTTATCCTCAATACTTTAAGAATTTTATTTTTTTATTAAATGATATTTGATCCGCTTTAACAAATTAAATGATAACAGTTTCCAGCTAAGCGTAACCCATTAAATTTTACATAAATTGTTATTTACAATGTTTCTATTTATTTTGTTTTTAAACTATCCTTTCGTTACATTTTATTATGATCACACCATCTCACCTCAAAAAATGAATCTGGTGACATATTTTAAAAATAATTCACTAATGTATGTGCTTGAAAGTAATGACAAAATAACTGAAGTAGATGGAAAAAGTCATAAAATCATAATTTATGTTCATGTAAATGTATTCATAATTTACATGTATTAAATTTTATTTTTATGAAGAAACGAAGGGGGAAATTATAATTACTTTTTGTTTGTTTTCACATTTATGATTAAAAATGAGTCTATTACATACACAACATTGAACACATTGCATAATTGATACAAGTGAAAAATATTTGGAGAAACATCCCGTATTAATTTTCTATAAAAAAAAACATTATCTTCAGAAAAAAAAATAATATTTAAATATATATATATATATTAGAAATACATAGCAGAAGGTTACAGATTTTGCAAATTTAATTATTCAATGCGCACGTAAAAAAAAATATATATTACAACAGAAGCATGTTTATTTAATTTTGCAAATCCTTTATGATATACTGGATTTAAGAAAACCGTAATGCAAATATATATGAGTATATTTTTATCGCAACTTCTATTTGTTCGTATGTAATCTATTACGAATATTTTACTTGGTATTATGCTTTAAACAGAAAAGGAAAAATGCATATATATTTTTTGAATGAGGGTTTAATGTGAAAGTTAAACATATGGAAATATTGCATTTATCAAATCTTATTGTTCCTTTTGAAAGTTATGCATTTAAAAATAACTTAAGTAATTTCCTGAAGATTTGTTTACAATCGTCTGTGTGATTAAAAAATGAATTGTTGTTTTACCCAGTGTTTGATACTAAGATTTTTAAAAGTATATATTAATCACGTAATTAAGAGAATTATTTAATTGGTTCTGAAATATTCATCTATGCATTAAATTTCTAAATATTTTAGGATGGGACTGCTAATCTAAAATATTGTTATCCATTCTAGATTTGAAAACTCTAGATACAAATAACATACGAAGAATACACAGAAAATACAAAGCATAACACAAGAACGCAAATTGCCATAAATATACAGTAATGAATGCAAGAATGGGTATTCTTACAAATTTTTAAAGAATTTTACATCATAATTTGTAATGAAAAAATTTAAATAACTATATTTAGATTACAAGACAGACAGAGAAAATGCCACATTTGAAAATTAGTACGAGAGTGACTATTAACATTTAATACGTAAATGAAAATGATACGCTGCTGATCTTAATTGGTAATGAACAGACATTTTTTTCTCATAACTAATGATAGACATAGTTTAAAGAAATGAAGCTTAGTACATATTTAACAGAGGTTCTTACGTATCTTTATAATGCAACACGATACAGACCTTATCATATGGTAAAGTAAGATGCGTAAAAGAACAAAATATGCTTCTTGCAGCATTTTTCAACAATTACGATAAAGTATTATTCCACCTAAAAAAGGAACACATATTAGTCGGTGAGTATGGAGTATGACCTTCTCCGACACTGATGCTCATGTTGCATCGTTTCTGCTTGGAGCTTGGGGAATTTTATCTCATTCATTTCAAAGGGTGATTTTCAGTTCTTCCACCGTTCTAGGAGAGTTCTGCCTTTGAGCGATATGTCTATACCTGGTGCATCCCAAGCATGCTCTATAAAATTTATGTCGGAGAATAAGCAAACATGTCATACGCTCAATATTGTATCCTACTGGTGTGAAAGACAGTTCAGCTGTCTTATGTGGGTGGGCATTGTTATCCATAAACAGAAATTGTAGACCAATTGCACCGCAGGAAAGAGAGATATAACACTGGAGAACGCCTGGGCCTCTGCGTTAACACTGGATAACGCCACTGCGATGTCACTATACCTTTTTCAAATACGTGTAACATAATTCTGCCATTACGTCTGATATCCAATTACACAAATTTGAACATAGTTGTCAGTTTTTTGGAAATTCTGGTGGTGGGAATAAATTATATTTTTTCACACTAGTTGGTGCCCAGAATCACTGTTTATGTTGTAGCGGGATTTATTAGAGAACATGATACTGGACCACTGTTTATGATCCCAACGAATATGTTCCTAACACCGAAGTAAACTATAGTCCCCATGATGGTTGCATGTAACAATCTACTGAGCTTCGAATCCAACATTAATTAATCAATTAAGTGGTGCTCGCAGATAATCAAGTATCGGTAGCATTAGCAAGATCCGGGGTTTTCTGACATGGAGTATCATTTATGTTCCTCTTGATCACTGTACTGACATATTGAGCTTTTGAGGTGTGATATTTTTCTAACGGCCTCCAGAATGCCTTCTCGTAGTACATTAACATTCACAGGTTTTTTTAAACCACAATATTTCGCTCTTCGGCAAGTCTCTTTCTTTGGTAACTTGAGTGACACTTTGTTCTACCTTTGGATATTCAAATGCAAATAATGTCTTACAGGCATTTAGCAGTCAATTCATGTCGTTCAAAAAGGACATTTATAGCTCTAATTTCAGAAACCAACAGTGTGACGTCCCCTTCAAGTATTATTATTTGCAATTTCAAAGAAGGAATCTACGTGGATGCACTGCCTTTAATACAGACAAGAGCCCTCGTCGTCAAACGTTGTTTTTTTGTGCAATTGCATGGCTTAATAAAACGCAATTTTCCACAAATTCGTTGTTCCTTAGCATTGGTTAAGTAGTGTAGATACATGAATACATGGCTCAACAAACACTATAACTTCTGCATAAATTCACCATAACTTCTGAGAAAATTCAATGCAATATTAACCCCTTCATGACGCGCGCCCATTGCAGTTAGTGCTCTTAAGTTTTTGGCACGGCCATTTTCTAAATTGGAATTTTACCTTTATAAATGGTTAAAATATGTGATTAGTTTACAAACATTTCTTTTAAAAATTAGTGGAGCTCAAATCAAAGGATTTCATGCATCCTGTATAGCACGTATACAAAGACAAAATGCATGTATAATTCGTTGTGAAGTAATTAAGAGGGAATGAGAGTTTCTGGCTTAAAAAAAAAACTTTATATAAATATTAATATTTTATTTATTTAATTATTCATTTTTGCATTCTCTGAATGATGGACATTTTATAAATGTTCAATGAAAATGATTGATATTTACGTAGTTCGAAATTTTAAAAGTTTCATCACGTATAGAAGATATAATGATTCTTGTCACAAAGTGTACCAGAGAGCGGTACTCTGTGAAAACGACAAATGTTTCCTAATCTAGGAAAATATAACATAACCATGAACGAAAATATACATTAACCAGAAGGACCCGTGCGAAGCTTTCGCACTGCAATCTTTGAGATTATTTCCTGGTACGTTTTAGCGCTAATTTTTAATTAACTGATTTTTCTTTTAATTTAATCACCGCGTTTTAACGGAATGCAGTTGTACTTTCTCAGAAACTCGTTCAAAAACTTTTCGAATACCTCATTCATAGTTGTATGTTTTGTATATGCATAGAAAAAGGATGTTGACAAATGAAATATATATAATGATTGCTTGTGCGATTGCCAGAAAATATTTTGCCAAATTTTCTTATCTCACCAAGGTTATTTCTCTATGTTGTCAAGACCCCTATACTGATAAAAAAAAATGAATTATAAAAAAAAAATTAAACACTGAATCAGATATTTGGGGAATTTATATGCCAGCACGGTACAGATGTCATACACTCACCACATTGGCACCATTTTTCTCCCGCAAATTTGGCGAAAATTTTGTTTTTGAGTATTAGTTACAAATAGCATACAATAATAGCACGTGATATTTTATTTCAATATAAAAGTAAAATAACGTAATAATTGAAATAGCTTCTATTATTTTAAAAAAGGAAATACAAATAAATAAAAGATAGTTTGATATAAATAAATGTGGATATACATAATAACAATAATTTATAGAATTAAAATATGAAATAAAGTAAATAAACAACGTTTAAAAAGTAAATAAACAAAGTAAACAAACAAAAGTAAATAAACAAAGTTTTCGCTAAATTAGCGGGGTAAAAATAGCGCCAATGTGGTGCGTATATAACATCCGTGCCGAAAGCATTTCCTCAGATTTTGCAAAACTGTTAAATAAATGTCTTAAATACCTAAATCAATATTTGGTACACCACTTTTTTGAAAGCCTAGGGGAACTTAAACATGGGGCGTTCAAACTTTGTGGTCCAGCAGCCATTTAAGTGACATCAGACTTCGCTGGCATATTAACAGCTTAATGAAATATTAAAAAATAAATATTTAAATTTTTGTAAATCCTAATGAAATGTATATATGGAAGTTAATCCTTAAATTACGTAATCTACTGGTGCTCCGATTCCGATACAGTACGCATATAAACAGCCATGATTAAACAAAGAAAAAAAATAAACAATAGGTGTCGCACGCGTAAAAATTAAATTAAAAACCCGATTAAAAGCTCTATATTTTTTTCAAAAAGCACGCTCAAGAAATAAATTAACAATCATATTTTAATTGCATTAGAGGATGACGTAATACGATAATGCAGTATTTTATTTTTTGTGGCAACACTGATTTCAGAAAACCTTTCATTTCATTTATGAAATCAATGTCGATTTAATTTTTAATTAACAGCAATTTTTAATCCAAAAACATGTTTTAAAAAAATGTAAGTGTACTATGTCAGAAGCCGGTTCAAAAACCTTTCACATGGTATCTCATTCGTTGTTCTGCGTTTCATATTTTCTTAGAAAAAGGGATGTTGACAGGAGAAATAATATATATGATTTCTTCAGAGTTACCTACAGCACTGTAAAGATTTCCTCATTTTTAGAAATCCCAGAAATCATTATATTAACGAAATGTAAAGAAGCATTTATAAAAAACGAAGTTTATTTTGCTTTCACTGATATTCGTAAACGATTCCGAATAGTTTTTATAGTGCATCAATCATTTTTCCCAACGCGGAACATAGGTTTTTATGTCACTATCAAATATCAAGTAAATTATTTTTATGTTCAACAAGCATGTTTTTCAGACAAACGGGATAAATTAACAGCAAAAACTTTAACATTGAAACTAACATTATTTTGATTATCTTGCATGTATAAATTCAATTAAGCAACCGAAAATGTTTAATTGAGAATGGATAACATTTTAAAAATCGAAATTACGATGCGAGAAAACTGATTAATACACTATAAAAACTACTGTGAAGCGTTTCCGAACATCAGTGAAAGCAAAACAAACTTTGTTTTTATGAATGGTTCTTTAAATGTCGAAAATATATTCATATAGATTTCTAAAAGTACAAAAGCATTTCAAAATCACGGGTAACTCAGAAAAGGTTATGTGTAATTTTCTTACGTGGTTATAATACATTTTCTTAGATTAAAAAATATATTTCTCTTTTCTTACAGTGTACATAAAAAGTTATATTTCTAAATATGTGACTGAAAAAGAAAAATCAGTAACTTTTGTAAAAGTGTATTCAGTAACATGGGAGAATTTTGCATTTTCTGCATGGTGGACATCTTGTAAATGTTCCCTCGAAGCCGTTTATAAAGGTTTAAACACGCATAGAGAATATAACGGTGTACGAGTGAATCCTCCCTTTTGCTATATTTTATATACAACATGCTCGAAACAATATTTAATAAAACGGTGCATAACATATCACGACAATTAAAGAACACATTTTTTTGCCGCTTTTTATCGTAAACTTACAGATTTATCCAGTTCTTGATTAAGTTTTTTTTTTTTTTTTTTTTTTGTAATTCTTCCATTTTTATAAACAAGACAAAAGAAGATTTTTGTTGAAAACTGATACATTACATTTCACAATTTTCGATTTTGCTAAAAATTCAAAATTTAACAAAAGAGTTGGTGAATATATATATATATATATATATATATATATATATATATATATATATATATATATATATATATATATATAATGACATGCTTTTAGTTTCATTGATTTCATATAAAAAATATTCTGGGAAATTTTTCGTACCTCAGACACTAGCTAGACACTGTGAAAAAAAATGTTTCTTAAGCTAGCTCTAATTTTTCTTAAGGTTTACAAAAATGTAATGTAATATCTTCTGGATTATCGTCGATTCAGAAAAGCGTTCCTTTGCATTAAAAAATCTCTGAAACCAATAGATATCAGAGATTTAAGGAAGTTTTTTTTTTTTTTTTTTTTTTTTTTTTTTTGCTACCCCTAAATTTTTGGAAGTATATTCGAGTATTTTTTGCAGTGCATTAATCATTTTTTTCTACCCTGAACATTGATTTTTCTGATGCTTCAATTCTCAAGTAAACCTTTTATGCTGCGTAACAGAATGTATCCATGCAAGTGTAATAAATAATATTAATGTTAATGTTAATGTTAATACTTTTATTTTTAAATGATAATGGCAATACTGTGAATTGATCATGGTTGTTGAAGATGAAAATGCCCTTATGAACATTGATAGCATTCTGATGCTTCAATTCTCAAGTAAACCTTTTATTCTGCGTAACAGAATATATCCATGCAAGTGTAACAAAATAATATTAAGGGGCCAGGTAACCTTTGAACTCACAAAATACATGAAAAGGAGACCTCTGAAAGAATTATCATAACTCCGTAACTATTTGACTTTGAATTATAAAATTTTAAATGCATATTAATAAAGATTTATTTTATAAATTAAAATTCTCCAAAAATGTTTACACTCATATAAAGCTTTTAAATTTATTTTAAAATATAATAAATTTTTAACGAAAGAATTATTCTTGCATGTACTGCGCGCACGATTTTTCACATTCGAATTGCTAAAACCTTTCAAAAAAATTTTAATGAGTACATATATAATGTGTTCTCAAAATGACCTACGATGAAAAAAATAAAATGAATAGTTCTTGAGAAAAAAAAATTTTTTTTAGAGAAATTCGAAATATCGAGTTTTTTTTACTACAAAAGTAGTCATAAATTCTAAACTTGTTACTTGAGAAACATAATCGTAGGTCATTTTGTGCATCTGTTTGGTTAAGTCATTCAGTCAAAATTTCTTAAAATTCTAACCAATCATTTTTCCTAAATCGTGCGCGCAATGACCAAAATCGTCGTTTTGAGAAAATTGACTTCAAAGATCAAACTGTCCCTTGATCATATACAAAAAGCTCAGACTGTTTTAGACATAACTCCACTTCTAAAGTGAATTTTTGCATGGGGTTTATTTTAAATTGTTCCTAAAGAATCATATTTAATTATAAGCTAATAAATATTTTTTCAAATTTCTGAAACTTCAAAGGTTACCTGACCCCTTAATGTTAATGTTAATACTTATATTTTTAAATGGTAATGGTAATACTGTGAATTTATCATGTTTGCTGAAGATGAAAATGCATACTTGAACATTGTTATCTTCCAACAAATGGATATTTCGGGTTGAGAAAACTGATTAAAATACTGCAATAACTTCTCGAAAACCTTCCTGAAAATTACAAACAGACATAGAAACTTTTTTTCTCAAAAATGCTTCTTTAACCCTTTGAAATCTATTAGTTTCTGAGGTTTCTGAAAATAATGGAACACTTTTCGGAATTGTTGTTAATTTGGAAGAGGTCGATTATATTTTGAAAAACCTTACTACAGAGAAAGACAAAAAATATCTTCTTTATAATATCGCATTCTTCTTAATAATATTTCTATAACATCTCAAAAAAGACAAGTCCATCAGGTTCATTTTCTAATAAAATTTCATAATATTTTGTTTTAAAATTTTAAAATATGAATTTTGTTATACAAAAACCTACACATTTCTAACTCATTCGTAAATGTAAAAAAATCTACGTACACACATTTTTCAAACCGAAAAATTCTCAGAACCGCCAAATATAGTACAAAACATAAATATTACAAATATTGTATACATTTTATAAATTTAACACAATTATTCGAGTATGTAAATGGGGCATACAAGTTGTAATTTTCAAACTGAGTGAAATATTGTCAAGGCCAAGAATTGTACCAGGGGCCTTTGTATTAAGCTTCCAACTATCTACCAACTTAGGCATCGCCGAGAAAACTGGCACAATTCACGCAGACAACCTTTTTGACCCCAAATTTTTAAGCCAAATGTCCCAGGTTCAAATTCTGGCGTGTAAATATTTTTAGTCATTTGAAAAATTAGAAATTGCATGAATTTCTTACCAATTACAATAATTGTGTTAAATTAATAAAATGTAATTAAATACCCAACGTTTCTTTTAATCCCATTACCTCCGATTTATTCTATTGAGTTGTTTCAGATAATAAACCAGATGACAAAAAGATTGTCTGAGTGAACTGTGACTGCCAGATTTGTCCAGGCACGATTTTGGCAGATCTTTTGCAGATTAAGCTAAAGGTTTCTGGTTCACAACCTTATTTGGATACTTCTTCACTCAGCTGGGAAATTACAAATTGTATATTTTGTAAATATTACAAAAATAAATAAATTATACCTTGATATAAGATTAAAACAAATTTGGATACGAAGGCCATTGAAAATTTTCTATTTATAAGAAGAATAAATTCAAAAATTTTAAAATATTATATTTTTCTTCCTACAATTTATTACTGGTGCAAATCGGCGTTTAAAGTTATTAACTGTCTTAATATTTCTTAGATTTCCCAGGTCAAATGCCAAATGTTTCCACCAGTGTTGTATTCCATAATATAATTCATTAAGCATTTAAAAGTATTTGGAGCACTTAAATATCAGAGTAAGACTCAATTATAGAAAAATGCACACACACTATTTACTGTTAGGGTATTTTTAAAAACAATCTTAAGTGTTTTTTTTTTTTTAATTATTATTATGAAAAAAAAATGATGGTTTCACGCAGAGTAATTTTAATTTCTAAAAAAGTATTTATATGAAGAAAAAAATATTGTACTGCTGTGCTTTACCGAAAGCTATGAATTTTTTATTTTTATTTATTGATTGTATATTATTTAAATTTTCATGAAACATCAGAAAATAACTTTCCAACATTAACTTGTTTACGATTTTAGTTTCTAATGAGTTCTTTAGTGATCGTAAGTTTTTTTTTCGTCCTGTAGTATTATAACACTTTAAAAAGTTTATTTAATTTAATTACTTGCTGTAAAATTAATCTTTTAGTTTTTTTTTTGTAAAATGTTTGTCGTCTAAAATATAAGTGAGAGAGCAAAAAATATGTCCAAGATATCCATAGGTTTTGAGTGATTTATATATCAGAAAACGTCGTATTTTATATGTTAATCGGTTATGTGTACATATTCAAATACATGAAATTAACTCTTTTTCTATTTTAATTAACATGTAAAATAATCAAATATGCCTTTTATTTTAACAAGTAGAATATTTCTGTCCTTAATTTTTATTCCCCAAAAAGACCATGTAAGAATGTGTTTAAAATATATACAGAGTTTCTTAAAATACGTCAATTTATGCTGGACGTCAATAACTGGCATCTTCATCGCTTTTCTTTCAAGTTTAATTAACTTCAAATAATGGTTGAAACCGCACTATGCATCGAACAGAGAAACTCCATTATAAAGTATTATTCGAAGTTCGGAAAAGGAGCTGAAATGCACAGACAGTTTAAGAGAGAGTTTCAAAAAGATCATCATACGCCACTTATCGCTAGAATTAGAGATAAGTTTGAGACGTACTGTTCAACATTTTTGTAAGCAACGTTCTGTAAAAACGTGGTCATAAATAAATCCCACAGAAACTTATGACGCAAATTCAAGGAAATCTGTTCGCCAAGTGGCTTATGATGCTGGGCTACCTCTACATTTTCCTCCTTAATATATTTTTATTATATTATTAAAGTACATTAGAAGATTTATACAGTTATAATGTAAAATTAAAAAACAAATCATTAATTACAGTTAATAAAGTAAAATCGTATTTTTAAGTTCCATCTCGTATATATAGTTTAAAATATTTCACAACTTTAAAATGAGGAAACAGAGAGAGTACAACACTCCATTTCACATTATTATGGCATTTGTAACAGAAAAACATGCATAAATTTTTGGTGAAAATTACGAAAACAATTCTTAGTTTTAATTAAACAAAAAAACACACTGCAAATCACATAAATTCCGATAAGAAACCTTTAATTACACATGTATGCAAAATCAAACTTTCTATTCTTTTTCTTCTAAATTCCAGGTTTGTCTAATATTTTTCGATGCACTGAGTTACAAATGACGATATTTTTTACTATCACGATTTTTTTGCGAAAGGAACAGGATAAATCCAAGAAAAAAACACAAAAGATGCAACAGAATAAAAAACACCTAAAAATAAGATATATATGTTACATTATGGAGTTATGTCTTACTTTAAATTATGGAAGGCGTTTTTTTTATAGATTTGTCGTTTATTTATAGACACACACAAAATAATTTCGTTACAGGACTGAGTACGAACCACAATTCCTGAAAAATCGTTGTTCGCCGTGGTATGCATTTTTAGCATCTGTGCACCGTAGTATGCATCTAATTTAGAGTGTACTAGGCGGTGTGTATGAATTTTAAAGATCATATACAGTTCTTCACGAATGAATTCACACACATTATCGAATATGGACATCAGTTGTTGAAAATGGATTATGTGTTTTTTACGTTAATAAGTTATTTCCTTTCATTCTATAAAAAAGAAATTCCATAATAATATCCTGTTGGTGTTGTAAAGTGTTTCATAAGCTATGCCTATTGCATGATTTTTCTTTCTTGTCTGTAATATTTTCCGCCATACATAGCGTTGATATTTACTTATATTATAAAGAAGAAACGCTTGTTTGTATGTCTGTAGAGACAATTTCTCGAACGACCAAATCGATTTCAAAAATACTACTAGCAAACTGACGGTGATCTTCTGTGTTCCAACATAGGTTATGTTTTATGTCGGTACCAGTACTCCAAAAGGGTGAAAAAAAAAAGCTCTAATATTGCGATTACTGTTACGTAATGCTGTTATAGAAACTTAAAATTTGGCATTGCGATTATTTTGAAGATGTAAATCCTCATTATGTAAATTATCTAGATTAGGATTAGAAATTTGATAGTGCTGTTACTTTTAAGACCTATATGGTCGCACAGAGCAGTTTCTAAAAGCCTCGAAATTTAAAAGAATGCAGTAGAAAAAATATTAAAAATTTGCATCTTTTGTGATGATGTTGTAGCTAGAAACTTGAAATATGGCATGATCGTTACTTTTAAGGTATAAATGCTCCAGGAAGGTTTTCTAAAAATCTTCCAGAGTTAAAAGTATGAATGAGTGGAAGACATTCTAAAAAGATTCTTGAATATGATTTATTTGGTGTTCTTTGTGATATAATCTTGAAATGTGACACGGTCGTTAAGTTTTTCCCCGAAAATGCATAATTCATATAAGATAACTAAATTATCCAGAGTTAAAAGTATGAATGAGTGGAAGACATTCTAAAAAGATTCTTGAATATGATTTATTTGATGTTCTTTGTGATATAATCTTGAAATGTGACACGGTCGTTAAGTTTTTCCCCGAAAATGCATAATTCATATAAGATGAATTTGAATTATTTTGTTATTTCATATACGTATCATAAATTTTTAAATACAGCCGTTTTTGAAATTAGGACTAACCTGCAACTCCAACGCCATATACGGATTAACGAATTATGCAAAATGTATTTGCTTTTGAGTAAGGGTTTTAAAATGGACGTATTTCGAACCTGTTAGAAGAAATTTTATGAGATTCAATATTTTTGAATAGATGTTTGATCTCCTATTTCGTGTTTATTGATAAATTCCTTCAATAACCATTATTTAGCTTAAAAGATTTTCAAAACAATATAGTTTTAATTGTAATGTAAATCATAATCTATCTCTGACACATTCAAAGACATAATTCAGTTGGGTTTTTTTTCTTACTTCTCTAATTTTAATATTAATTCCAACTATTTCAAGCATATTTAAACTTCATTCCTACAACTACAGATTTATTCAGTAGTAGAATTTGTCCCATTGTGCTTAAAGTACCACGTTCCAAACAGTAAATATATTTTTTAAATATTTTTTCATAAGTCTGAGACCAGCAAAATGAAGTATTATTTAATATCCACTGGTTGGAGTATCATAGTTGAGATTTTTTTTTCCAACAGAGCGAAACTATGACTTGACCAGGACTCGAACCTGGGTACTTGCCAACGTTCTTCGTACGTGCCAACGCTCTTCCTACTGAGCTATCCCAGCGATATCCTGGCTGGCATAGTTCACTCTTATTTGTTGGACAAGGCTGCGAACTGCAGCGCTAATTTCATTAATTCAAGCTAAACCTATAGCATTTTACATGATGAATCTGAAATACCATGGAAACACTGTATAACATGTAATTAGGTCATAATGAACAAAGGAAAGTTATTATTTATTATTTAGGGTTACAGACGGCAAACTGTCGGTGTTAGGCACTTTTACAGTTTCTGTATAACTTTTCTGGCAACTAATTGTGCATTCCAGGTACTTTTAATTTTTGAAAATTAATTTTGTTTTGAAATTTGTGGACATTTTTATAACATATTTTCTTTTATAACTGTATGAAGATTTAAGAAAAGTATGCAAACTTGATCTTTTTTTTCCAGGTTGCTTTGATAAAAAAACATTCAATGTTTCAAAAGTGGGTATTATCATTTTCATCTGAAAAGGAAATACGAAAAAAAGAAAAAAAAACACTTTTAAGAAGACTTAATGTATTTAATTTATCTTATAGTTTTAAATTATATCTTACACGCATTCCTTCATAAAAATGAAAGATTTTAATCGATATGAAAATCAAACCACATAATTAACATTCTGTTACATAATTAAATAAAAAAATCAGCATATAAAATATTTCATTATATTTTTTTTAGTATTAAATTAATCGTAATAAATATCATTAAAATATTTCAAATCCTTAGCCTTATGATTTTTTCACAAAAAATATTCAATGTATTTTTCGTTAATTAGAGATATTTAAACACAAAAGAATAATTATTTGTTTCTGCCATTTTTTTTTACAATTAAATTCAAAATTCTTCATTCTTTTAGCTATTTGTTTGATTTTGTTTTTATGTTTTATGTTTTTTTCATTAAAACTGGTTCATTAGAACAAATTACTATCAAGGTTGTTTTTGTTGCAAAGGTAATGCACCGGGAAAATGTGTTAAATTAGTTTCTTTTGAAAGCAAATATCGATTTTATTTTTCAAACCCATCTCTGGGAATTCTTTACAGATTTTTTTATTATTATTATTTCATTAATTTTCATTTATACGGGTTATTCTAAAGAAAAAAAAAAACTTTTTTAGCTACATGGTAGTTAATTTTAAATAGAATATATATGTATATATATATATATATATATATTACAAAATTCAAAATTCCTTAGATTATTAAAATTGTTCTGTAAATATCTTCCTTCTAAATATATTCTACAACCTAGTTATTATTATTTTCCTGAATTAAACAGTATTCCATTTATTTTCATATCTAAATCTCTTTTTATATTTAAATGCGTAAATTGCTATTTTGTTTCCTTTCAAACAATGTCTAAAATCACGTCCCGTATTTATTTTTTTCTTCAAAAAAACTTTTTCATTTCGCAAATCCTGAAACCAAATTCATTGTATTAAAAGCATTTATCATTTTTATACCATTTTCTTTTTCCCCTCTCTCTCTCTCTTTTTTTATTCTTTTTTTACACCCGATTTTCCGCGCATTCTCGGCTGGGACGGTTTACTTCAATTTTATGCCGCGTACAATAATGAATCCCGCGGCATTCTAACTCGCTCATTGATTAAATTTTTCTGCATTAGCGAAGAGATTCCTACTCCTCGTCAGTTTAAAATGAGACGCATCAGCGCAATAGCGCGACAGCACAGAATTTTGCTGATTTTAAGTTGTCTAAAAAACTAAGCTGCTTGTAGTGAGATAATTATTGTGTCTTCGAATTTACTTCTTCAGCCATCTAAATTTACTTGATTTGTTTGAAAGATATCCACGAAAATATGAAAATGTTCTAAAAACTTATAATTTATATAAGATAATAAAATCTATTCAACGCCATAACGGTGTTTTCTCTTGGAAAATGTTCTACACTCACCGGCCAGGCTGAGTACGACTGCCATTTATGAATTATTTGATCGGATACTGTGATAGTTACCGCTGAATGTGTAATAGGTTATCGAGAATAATTACTTTAAGTTAAATGGAATATTCGTATCGTAACATGGTTTTACATAATAAAACATATTTATTACACTTATTTTAATCTTCTACCATTTCTCAGGTATTATTATTTATCGTTTTCAAGAGCAGTAGTCGTATAAATGTGTCTTTTTTTAATAGTACTATTATTGTTAATGACCATTACACTTCTTTAAAATAAATTTATTTGTATTGTCATTAACATACATATATTAAAAGTTATCATTAGAAACATAGTCAGTTATCCACGTATGAAACACATATGGTATAAACACATAGTATGTGTTTTATATGTGTGTCGGTTGAAAAGTGGAACTAAAAGATTTTGCTGCGCGTGCGCAGCACGCCTGCTATATGGTGTCGTAGGAAGCAAGGACACGTGCCAGAGTTTCAATCTAAAATAGTTTTACTTAGTAAAGAGCGCGGCCCCTATCGGTGGGAAATTGAACTAAAAGATTTTGCATTTAAAATTGGTCATATTTAAACAAAGATCCTGATTTCAACGAGAACTGATTCATTCAACTTACCATGAACTAACTAAGATATAGATAACTAAATAAGACATATATTTGGTGCCCTATAGAGGTGGAAAGTATAACTAAACTAAAAGATTTTCAGCGCGTACATGGCACGCCTTCCGTACGGTGCCATAATCAGTGGGAACACGTGCCGGAGTTTCTTTCGCAAAGAGGCTTGTTTAGAACAAAATGCGCCTCCTGGCGGTGGTAAAAGTAACTAAAATATTTGGCATTTAATATTGGTCCAATTCAAACTAAATGACTTTTTCAGCCCTTGGTTACCACTATTTATGAATATTAATCTCTAGTGGGTTGATTTATTTTGTCGGGTTCTATTGCACCGATTTCAAAGGGAATTGATTCATTCAACTTAACATGCATTAATTAAGAAATAGCTAACTAATTAAGACATACATTCGGTAGCCCCTGCGGTGGAATGATGAAATAACAGATTTTCTACGCCTTTTACACGGTGTCATAAACAGCGGGAACGAGTGCGGAGTTCCGTTCGGAAAGAGGTATATTTAGAACAGAATGCTTTACCTAGTGGTGGAAACTGGAACTAAAAGAAATACAGCACGTGTGCAGCACATCTGCTCTCCACGGTGCCGTAGGCAGCGGGGAAACTTGTCGGAAATTTGTTTAGAACAGAATGCACACCCTGGTGGTAGAACAAGAAGATTTTCCCTCGCGTGCACCGAAAATGGCTTTTTTTATTGAAACCACGAAAGAAAGTTACAGATTGGTAATCCCCGAAACAGAATATTCTCATTTTCACTCATTCTCGAGTATTAACAAAAGTATTGGAGGGGTTAATTCGAAATTCACAGTCTGTACGTAGTTTATGTTTCTGATTCGAAAAATGCCAATTTTGTGAAAATTCGGCGGTAACTTATTTTTTAAAATTTTGATCAAAAACAGACCCGTTTTGAATCAAATCATCCAGATATTTCAGGGGGTGGTATTGAATTTACTTCCGCTTCGTGTTCTATTTTTCTATTTATTTTTTGAAAGACAAAGAGTTACCAGAGGAACGATTTTGTGCTACGATTTTTAAAGTGATGTCGCATTTCGTATTCTTTTTTACGGGACCGGGCAACGCTGGTTTTACATATTTATGGAACCATTTATTCGGCAATAATGGCTGATCATGAGTCACACATTCAAATGTATCTTTAAATATATTAATTCATTAAAAATACTTAATGATATAATTTTTCGTACTTAGAATTTTATTTCACATTTTAAAGTAAATATTAGAAAGAACATGTTGTAATGTGAGCAGAATAATCCAAAGGAAAAGACACACATTTAACAAAATGTTAAGTAAGATGTGTTTTCATTAATTACTGTAGCTTACAAGGTTTTTAAGTGCTGTTTCATTTATATTCATACTGATATATTATACAATAAACTGCAGAATAATTTAAAATATTCTAATTGAAGAAAGTAGCTATAAATATACATTCGAAATTTATGAATGTGCACCGAAAATGGCTTTTTCTATTGAAACCACGAAAGAAAGTTACAGATTTGATAATCCCATACAACCGAATATTCTCATTTTCACTCATTCTCGATTATTAAAAAAAGTATTGGAGGGGTTGATTCGAAATCCACAGTCTGTACGTAGTTTATGTTTCTGATTCCGAAAATGCCAGTTTTGTGAAAATCCGACGGTAAATTTTTTTTTAAATTTTTGATCAAAAACGGACTCGTTTTGAATCAAATGATCCAGACATTTCCGGGGGTGGTATTGAATTTACTTCCGCTTCGTGGTCTATCTTCCTATTTATTTTTCGAAAGACAAAGAGTTACCAGAGGAACGATTTCGTGCTACAATTTTTAAAGTCATTTTGCATTTCGTATTTTTTTACGGGACCGGGCAACGCTGGTTTTACATATTTATGGAACCATTTATTCTGCAAAAATGGTTGATCATGAGTCACACATTCAAATTTATCTTTAAATATATTAATTTATTAAAAATACTTAATTATATAATTTTTCATACTTGGAATTTTATTTCACATTTTAAAGTAAATATTTGAAAGAACATGTTATAATGTGAGCAGAGTAATCCAAAGGAAAAGACACACATATAACGAAATATTAAGTAAGATGTGTTTTCATTAATTACTGCAGCTGACGAGGTTTTTCAGTACTGTTTCATTTATATTCATACTGATATATTAAACGATAAACTACAAAATAATTTAAAATAGTCTAAATGAAGAAAGTAGCTATAAATATACATTCAAACTTTATCAATACGTCTTTGATAAATATACAAAAATTCTTGTCTACGAAAACAAATTTTGTATCACAAAAGGTGATTAATTTAGTGTATATAAATAGGTTTAGCAGAACAAAATGGTTTCTTTTTTCGATTTCATTACGGTTATATTGCTATGTCATTAAAAAATAACCTGAAAATATTTTTTGAATGACTTAATTTATTAAATTCTGTCTAGGTACTAAAACTGGCCAAACCTACTTTAGTGTATTTATTAAAAGGAAATTAAACATGTTGCTATTAATAATATCACATTTAATTTTGTGAAATAAGGGCTTCAAATGGCTCTACTAATGCTTTTTTAATTATATTGCTCTATAATTTGGAATAAAAGTAAAAAAAATCACCGCAAGTTTTGAAACATTCAAATTAAATATTAAAAAATAATTCATGTGCGAAAGTTTTTGTAAATAAGTGTTATCAATGAGTTTCAAAAGAGCTTGACTCACCACATAGCTCATTTTTTATTATATAAGCAAAATTAAATGGAAATCACTCTGTACTATCAATTCCTTATATTTTAATTACGTTTCATAAGAAAAAATCATTTTATTTACGATGGAAACAAAATTTCAAAATTTGTTTGTATAAGGCATAAAAGTGGGAAACAGGAAAAAAGTTGTAGAATTTTTTCCATCTATACAATGGCGCCAAACTCTTATAATTTAGACACATTTTAACAGTTATTTATACAATAAAATGCAATATAACTGTACATATGATTGTTATTTTTTTCCATAACTTAGAAAGTACTAAAAACAAATTTAAACTAACAATAAATGCATAACATAATTGCATCAAAAAATAAAACTGAATACAGTTTGCTAAAGGTATAAATCCAAATATATCTGATCAGCTTATGTACAGTGATTATTTTTTCAAAACAAATACTATTCGAGATGCTGTTGAAGATTTATTCCCCTTTTTCCAAAAGAAAATAATTCTCCATGCTAAATATTTACACGTCAAATCAATCTTTGCTCCAGAAATATATCTCCAAAAATGCATCTGTGAAATTATCCAAAAGTGTTGTATAAATAAGATAATTTATTCTATCAAAAAGAGAACCTTATGAAAACTTCCTCTAAAAGAAATTTTACTCTGCAAAGACACTTTAAACAACTTCATTTATATACATGACTTTCAGATACTTATAATATAAGACCGCCTTTCATTTGATGGCTCTTTTGCATAGCAATTCAAAAGCAACCTCCAAAGATATGAGTAGGCAAAATGTCTGATTATTAAATTTTTCAGACCCCTGTCCCCCTCCCCCTACAATTTTCTTTGCATTTTTGTATCAATCCAGAGAATATCCAAAATTGCTTTAAAAAAGATTGAATTCCTCTTTCACGAGGAACTCTTTCATGCCTGTTGTATTATCTGCCAAGAGATGGCGAAAGAATATTTAAAAAGATAGTGTATACTATATAACAGTGCTCGTTTGTTGATTGGGATTCGTCGTTGGGAGTCCGATGTTTAACCCATTTTAGGTCAAGCATAGAAATTTTATAAAATGTGGTATTATTTGCATTGGAATTTACTTAAATTACATTCATTAACACACCAAAAAAGTTTCGTGCATGAAAAATAATATTTCATTTAATTTGACGTTACCATTATTAATTTACCAATAATAATTTACCATTAAATTTAAATAAAAAAATTAAGTTTTCTTATGGCATTTGTTTTATTTTTATTTTATTTACAGAACTAGCAACTTTATTATAAAAACATATGATTAATCTCAATTTTAATAATTATACATTTTCAAAAAGTCAAATTTGTCATTAACCGTTTCAAGTAAAAAACCAGCGTATTTTGAAAATTTCTCAACAGAAAGTGATTACTTCAATTCAATTACTAATATTTTATAGATGTCTTCAGAACCCTTAAAAATAGCAGAAAAATAAAATTAGTGAAAAATATACGTCACAGTGCTAATAAAAATATATTTATTGAAATGGTGCGTTTACGCACATTTGGCCGAAAATGGGTTAATCTGGAGTTTTAATTAAGAACTTAAAATAATATAATAGGATATGATATAGATGTTTTATAGGAAAATATGCTGAACAGGCATGATTTTAAGTAGAAGATATTATCTCATTTTGCTGTAGATAGCATACGTTTTTCATTCAGCCCAACATGGCGTTTAACCACCGTCGATTCGCGGACCAGAGTGGTCGTGTCCGGATTGGTTACTGACAATTTCTTGCCTTCGGATTTTATTATAAGTAAGATGGAGGATTATTTTGTATTTTTTAAGTACCACTTTTTCAAAAATTTTCTCGGCGATACTCATAATAGAATATTTTCAAAAGAAAACTATCATTAAAAAAATTATTGTAAATTGGGGTACGATTGAATATAAAATAGTCAGCAATTTTGGCCAGAAATGAGTTGGTTAATACATTGTAAAAGCTACCTCGTAACGGTTCCGAAAATTACGGTCAAAAAACAGACTTTTAAATTAGATTTGGAAGATTTAATGGTTTTCCATTTTTTTGCAGTTAAAGGAAACGGAACGTGTTATAACTCGGAAGATGTTATATTATAGTTTCGAAAACCTTCTTGTTATATAAAGAAATAATTATATTTTATACATCGTATGAAGTGTGGTGCCTAGTTTAGTGCAACAAACTTGAATAAACCTTGAACAGTGGGTGTTATCATTTGAAAATTAAAAGTTGGTGTCACTTTTAATATGCAGACGACAAATTTTAAAAATAAACTACGTATAACTATAAAGAGTTTCATACAATTCCAAACGGTACATTTCTTTTATTTTATATTAATTAGAACTACAGTTATAGCCAACATTCATATAATTTGACACAGAGTACATCTTGTCAAAATGTAAAAATATATTCTGCAGTAACAGGTAGTATGCAAATTATTTATACTTCTGTGTTATACTTTTAAAAATAAAAGACAATTATTAAAAGCAGCAAATAATATTTTTTTTCAAATTCACAATAAAATTTTGTATTTTATCCACATTAAAGTTTTTTATTACATTTTCACATAACATTTTACAGAGAATGTTGTTTTAATGTTAATTTATATTTAAAATTTTTATAAATTTATATTTTATCCTTATAAAATGTTTCGTTGTTAAATGAAATAAATAAATTCTGAATGTTTCTTTTTAGTTATCTCTTGTTGCGCTATAAAGGGATTGGTCAAAATTGCTAAATATATTTTATGCTATACAATTATTTACTAACAAAAAAGAAGTACGTGAAGCAACAAAAGAAATATTATAGCGTCAACAAATAATATAATAATATAATATAAATAATATAATATAAATAATATAATATAAATAATATAATATAAATAATATAATATTTCCAGTACGTAAGAAGAAACTTTTAAGCATCAATCTCAAAAATCACTAAATGAAATACGAATTCAGAATAAAATATTTTTACCACTAAAAACTGGACAAAAACATATAAATAATAAAAAGCTTGTTTATTTAGCTCTTTTATACTTTGTATTAAATGTAACGTAAATAAAAAATATAAGTTTACAAATCGTGTACGTTGCAACTTTTCTTTTTTAATACCAAACATTTATAATTTTTTTTTCTAACATAATGCAATAACAAAATATCTGCTTTCTCTTTTGCTGCAATGAATCATTTTAAAATAGAAAATTATTCAGTGTGGCAGAAACAACCATATGCCCTTTGATGTAATATGGAGAGACAGCTGTAATCTTTAGTTATAAGTTTTAACATTGGAAATTTATAGTGTCTGACAAGCTCTAAATCTGTATAAAACTTCTAGTTTTTTCGTTACACATTTTCATAACAAGATATTATGCTTCCATATAAATACATAATATATATTATATATATAATGCTTTTTTTTAATTGTCACGTTCTTTTAAACTTAGTTCTTTGTCAATCTGTGTTGCATAAATTAAAGGTTTATTTAGAAAAGCATTATCCTAAATTAAAGATATTTTTGGCTTTAAATTATTTTTAAAAAGTAGTCTTTGGGGGCCACCGTAATACTTACCCATCATGGATATGCATAGTATAAACTATGAAAATAAAACATGTGTAAACTATTTATAAAATGCATTGCGATTCAAATAAAATCGCGGCTTGATAACGTCATAATTTTTAAATGCTCTATTACTCCAAAATTGATAATGATATTAATTAACGGTTTACTGCGTCTGATTAAGCGTCTCATTTGCAATTAAATTTGTCTTTGAATTGAAATTTGAATTAAATACAGGGTAATGAAAAATTGAAGAGTGTGGTAAACAGGATTACAAATATCTGGGCAAATAATTATCCAATCGACTTCATTCTTTATGCAAAATTTATGTTTTATTATTGTCTTTTATGCTCACTCCTTAAAATAAACAATTTCGAAAAATTTTATATACCTTTTATCAGAAAGAATATTTATTCATTCTGATAATCGAGGTTTCTGAAATTCAATAAGCTTCTTCCCATTATTACATACTAAGTACACACCAAATTTCCAGTCTCTATTTCGATTTGTGAGTGAGATTTAAAGACACACAGACAGACAGATGGAATGCAATTTTTTTTTTTCTAAAAATATGTTTTTCAGAATCTCCAGTGTCTGAAACGTGTAAATCCGTCAAAAATAATTTTCTATTTTCAAAACAATTACAAGACTTCCCCTATACTACGTATGATAGTAAGTAACATAATATAAAAAAATAACGAAGAACACCATTACTGTAGAAAATATTATTACGATTTTCATAAGTGTTTGGTAAATGAAACAATATTATCGTTCACCTACAAAATGTCATTGTGATTTACATATTCATCTTCCTTGTTTTGTTCATCTTCCTAATTTGATTTACGACTTTGATAAATGAAAATAAATAAACATTAATGTGGAAACTGCTAAATGTACTCATATCAGAATCACACTTTTTTAAAACCAGTATTTAAAAAAAAAAAAAACAGTGTTACATTTTATATATATGGTATTTGAGGACATGAATGAGTAACTGATACAAAGAATGCCTAAAAATTATTAGGAAAATTGCTCTTTTAAAAGCGGTTCTTTTGACATTTATTTTAGAGAATGAACCATAGTAACAATAAAATCATGTATTTTACATCATGTTGTTTACTGAAAATCGCCAATAAACTTAAATATTCAATGATTCAATCTAAGTCCCAAAATGAACTGAATACAAATGTGCTTTTGCAACATTAACTACTTTCCATCTAACTACAAATCTATTGCTGAAAGTGTAGACTCTGTCACAGTTTTAGTACTATTTATCTCACATTAATTAAGTTTCCATCACACGCACTATCATACGATCTGAAATATGCTATTGTCTCTCACTTTATTCTAGCGCCCCTTATGCGCTGCAAGCAGGATTATTTGCAAGGCTGATTGGAATTGGTAAATGTAAACAGCGCGTCGAACATTTGACGGGTTATTCTGAAGAAAATATGCTTTTTACGGTCACAAATGGATATATATTAGGAAATGTAGCTAGTTTCCTAAAATTTTTATTCTTACGTATATGTAAGTTTTAAGTAAGCTATTTAATACATTTCTGACAAATAGATTTTAATATTTAACTTTCACCGCTTAATGAATATAATGGTTTTATTTTTATCCAGTAATTCTAAACTTTGTCCCTAGCCAAAGTAGACTTTCTCCGTGGACACTGAAAATAACTAAAATAAAGTACTAGAGTACACACCAAATCATCATTAGGTAGTTTGGGAGGAATAAAGACATTTTTAAGATATAACTCTTTGTTTTGTTATGAATTTCTTGATGTGTTTTTTAAATGTTTTAAAATTCCAATTGGATTGTAGCAAAGTTCGCTGTGTGGTCACCAAACTTCTCTGTGTGGTCATCATAAATAAGGTAAGACAATCTAATTTATAGTTATAGGAAATCTGTAACACATCGGCTGAAAAGTTCTCGGTCTGACACACAGATGGCGTTGCAATCGTCAAACCGATGTTTTTTTTTAGTAAATACTAACCTTTAAAAGGTAGCAGAAAAAATGTCATGACGATTCGCCATGTGCATAAAACGTTAGAGTGGTTAGTTGAACGACTTTGTTGATAAACAAAAAAATGGATAAACAAGAATTTCAAGAATTGTTATTTGATGGGAAAAAACACCGTTCAAACAAAAGCTTGACTTGATAAGCGTTATCCGGACACTGCATCAGGTAAATCAACCATTATTGACTGGTTTGCTGAATTTAAACGTGGTTGTACGGACACCAGTGATGCACCACGCAAAAGAGGCGGTTATTCCGGAAAACATAAAAAAAGTCCACAAAATCGTTTTGGGGAACCGTAAAGTGAAGTTGCAGGGGATAGCTCAAACTCTGAAGATATCCAAGGAACGTGTAGGTTTTATTTTGAATGAACATTTGTCTATGAAAAAGCAGTTGGCAAAGTGGGTGCCAAAGTGTTGACTTTTGACCAAAAACAACAACTAGTCGATGATTTTGAGCACTGTTTGGAGCTTTTTCGTTATAAAATTATGTTATTTATGATAAAATTATTGTTATTATTTATTTATTAAATTATTATTATTAAATTATTATTATTAAATTATTATTACTATTATTATTATTATTAAATTATTATTATTACTATTATTATTATTATTATTAAATTATTATTACTATTATTATTATTATTATTAAATTATTATTACTATTATTATTATTATTATTAAATTATTATTATTTGCTATTAAAATTATGTTATTTATTAAAGTTATAAAATTATAAATTTTTAAAGTTATAAAGATATGTTAAAAAATTGTGTTTTCTTTATTAGACCGGGAACTTACCAGCCCATGTGTTAATCACTGCATTTAAAAAAAGAAATGCACTAATTTAGCAACCTGGAAAACAAATATACTTAAAAATTAAAAATATATTTTCTGCGTGGAATTCCTCTTCTTCGACTTGGCATATGCATTTTTAATGATATTCACAGTTTTTCAGTCGTTTATCAAACAGTGTGTGTAGTATAAGGAAGTTTCAAACACAAATAGACATTTGAAAAGTAATGAAATCCTGATGCGCATTGTTTTTTTAAAAAATACATTCTATAAATTTAACAGTTAAAAATATTATTTTAGTTAATTGTGCCTTTTTGCAAGAATGACTATGGCAATTAATCGCCTTTAAGCACTTTAAAAAGTATTGTGAAGCCCGAGAACTGAGAAATAGTATTTTTAGAGCGCTCTAATTACTGGAGCTCGAGTTGATATCGGTGGTATAAATTACAGACAGCTATAAGTAGTCCTTGATGAAAATTTGCAAGGAAACTGTAACACCATGCATTTTCCTCCGTTTTCTGCTTCAAAATCCTATTCATGGGTAAATATTTGATACTTTTTTTATGATATCATAGTACTTGTGATCTCAGCTTTATCGCGAATTTGTCTAGAATACTTCCATTTATCCATACACTTGCAATTTATTTCCTCTGGAGCTAATTCTCTGACAACAAACACAAAAAATCAGAAAAAGGGGTATACAACATGAATTTTAATGTTGGTTCAAATTTAATTTATAATTATCATAGGAATTGTCATCTCACGATCATACTTTCCAATAAATTTTTCGAATACGTTTTTGTTTGAAGTAGCCTACAGAAGTGATTAGTAAACTTAAATTGTAAGCCTAAAAAAATGTTGTCAATTCCAACATTTAAGGAAGCTTCAAACTTATGTATTTAAAACGGAATAGAAAAATCATGAAAGTAAAACATATGTCCTCATGAAATAGGTTTGGTTGTATAATACCTTTAATAATATTTTAACTGATGCTTCTTTTCATGAAAAACACATAAAAATATTTTAAGAATTCATCCATACAATGCTTGGACATTACAATATGTGATGAAGTAAAACTTATAAATTTCTTTCTTTCTAGAGACAAAGAATCAGAAAAACTCTTTTTATTCTTTTGATTAAAAAAGTTCTTCAGGATACTATTTTTGAAACCTGAAGATTTTTTATCTGAGCATTCACTGAACAAAATTAAAAACGAACAATTTCAAAATACGTCTACAGATGGAAATATATTTCTTCATACTTTTCTATGGTTTCGTTTTGAATAAGGAAGAAAATTTTCGAATACAGTGGTAGAATTTTTTCTTTTTGGGAATGAAATATATCTAAATTACTGAAAAAGCAGTACATAAAACGAAACAGAGAATAATATGAATAAATATCAGATAGTTAAAATAAAATGAGCATGCCCATTCAAGATAGAACAATAATGATGTCAACAAGTTTTTATTCATTAAATAGCACACACATCTATTAAACACATCTGTTTGTCTCATTTAGTTGAAAATCCATCGCAGTCCTCATTATAGCTGCCAAAATTACTACTTTTTAAAACCGCTATTCCCGAACAGTAATCTTCATCATATTTAATCACAATTTTCTGTTGCATTATTAAATCGATTATTTCAATTCGGAAATAGCGGTACACAAAAAACGTAAGTTTTTATATCTATATTTTTCTAAACTGATTACTGCTTTGTCCGAAGGACAATTTGAATGTGTATGATATTCCGTTAATTTGTTATTATTCTTCTATTTTTAAAATCGAAAATAATATCTTGAGATTTCATCTATTTTTGTCATGATTTTATTAATTTTTTATTTAAGCCATTCGAAAAGTACAACGTGAAATATGATCCAGATCGTAAAACTTATATATGTTTTTCGAATAACATTAATATGTGGGGGAATAGAAGCATTTTGATGTTCAATTTATTTTTAGTCCTCTAAATGAACTTGTAGCTAAATCTTCATTTAAAGGAGAATTCGTGCACATTTTTTTACATGATAGAAGAAATCGGAAGACTCAATTTAAATTAACATATTTTTAAACAATAGAAACAATTATATATTATTAGTTTAAAAGTATTTTAATGGCATTAATGCCTTAGAAATTTTAGAAAAAAAATCTTTAAAGAAAAACTTTAGTGAAATAGGTTGATTGTTTAAATTTTTTTTCTTCCAAGATAGCTCATTTATTTAGTTTATTTATTTACTTATTTATTTTTATTCAAATGCATGTGAAAAGTTATACTTTTTACTTTCCGTTATCTAATTGAGTCCTAAAAAACAAACTGACAAACAGTTTTTTAAACTCAAATAAAAGAATTAAATAACACTGTAAGATCAGCTTCCTTCTGAAGACTACACCGATTTTTTAAATACATACCCAGTGAAACCATTGTGTTTATCAATATTTTTGCATTATATCTTCTCAGTAATAAATTCAAGCTACACTGTTAAAAATTTGCAGCAAACTGTACAGTCATTTGACCGTTTTTATAGAAAACGTTTACACAACCATAATTGTATTATATTATGACTGTAATATGGGCTATAATATGGTCAGAATAGAGTAAAATTACGGTTATATAACAGTTTTCTATAAAAACGGTCAAATAACTGGACAGTGTGCTGCAAAATTTTAACAGTGTAGTAAATCTGCAGCTCGAAGACCCAACGAAGTCATTGTTTTAAAACACTTTGAATAGTATTCAACATTCTAAAAACCACAATTAAAAGTTTTTTTAATTACATAAATATTTATAAGCTTATAAAATACTTCGAAGATTTCAGAAAATAGGAGCGTTAAATTTTAAACATGGTGTTATGTAATAATATTCTGAAATTCTCATGAACTCCTTATTCTTGCAAATTTTTAGGTACAAAAGTACATTTCTTCAGCCCCCTAAACCCCCTCTAGTCTCATTAAATTTATATTCGTAATTTCCCATTGTTTGTGTGAATGGTTTTAATATATCTTGGATTCTGTTTTATACTGTGATGTTATTGGAATAAGCAACATTTTGGACAAGTACATTAGGTATTCCTAATATTCAAAATATCAATATTTATTTACGTGCCAGTCACGAAACACCTGCATCTGATGGATAAGTTGAATAAAATATTATGTACGAAAAGCAGTTATGGAAATGCAAACTGAATCTATTATATCTAACTTATAGCTATTTTCGAAATCTAATGTTTTTACAATTTTTGTTTTAAAAAACAGTTTTGATGGTCATTCTATAGTATTTAGATGTAAGATCTCATCTAAATACATCCGGATCTACTTCATAGCAATAGCATACTAAAATCAATCAAAATAAGCATATTTGGAGACTTTTAAACCTATGGGGGTAATTATTCATCATCGAGGCCTTTACTAATTGACTAAATGGTAAATGTAATTTGGCGCTATGAAGTGGATTTTGTGATAAACTTTTAATAGTATCCGCATTCAATTTAAATCGTAATGTTACTAACATCGTTAATATTTGACGCAAACCTATGTTGCAGACTAAACTACGAAATATTAACTAACCTTTCTCTCAGCCAGACTTTCTGCTTATTATTTCGTAAACATGATTATTTGAATGATTTTCTATAGGCTATAAAATACAGTTGCTATAAAACACATAAAAAATGTAATATGTATAATGCATATAAGTAAAGTGATAAAATAAAATGTTATATGTTATTCGAACAAATGTATAAAATTCCAACAAAATGTATACACCTAATTTAAAAAATATGGCAAATGTATTATGAATATTTTAAAGTAATAGAAATCATTTAAAGAATTTTTTGGGAAGTTTTAACATCCATAATTTACCATTTAGATTAGTTTTCTAATGCGCCATTTTCTTTCAACGAACAGAAATTTGAAAATCGAAAGAATTGCCATAGAAAAGCAATTTGGTAGAAAATTGTACCTAGCGGCGAATATGTAGTCGCAATCTTACTTAGGGCAACCAGAACAATGTTTGACCAAAACCTTAGGTAAATAAGTGATATTTTATTCTTTTTATATTTTTTAATATTTTTGACAGGGTAGACCATATATCGGTAAAATATAATTATGGTTCACGTAATAAATTCGAAATAATGATACGATCACCCCCCCCCTGCTGTTCAGGAGATTGCATAGATTACAATAGCAGCTATAATTATATGATGACGTTCTTAGTAACTTTTATATATTTATTTCTTGTTCTGTGAATGGAGGATTTTATGACTTATAGCGTCAATAAATTTATACTGAAACTTTATAATTTTTACATACTTATAATTCTTTTTTCAGTTAAACAGTCAATGAAGCGCTGGACAGGATTTTCGGTCCTAATAGTGTTAACGAAGAATCCTCAGACATCCGTCTAGTAACTGAACCACCTCTGGAGGATCCTATAGCGGATACAGATCAAGATCTAAATAAGGGTGATGATGAAGTTGAAGGCTATATAGACCATTTATCCCGCGAAATACGCGTAACTTCTTGCGAGATCGCTAAAAGTAACGAATATGACTTTCAGGAAGATTTGATGGAAGATACTTTGCAAACAGAACAGTGATTCGAGCCTCCTGCAAAGAAAGTCCGATTCAAAAAATGTATAAAATCTCAGAGCAAAAAAGTACAGAGTGGAAAAGGTACTTCGAAAACACAAGAGCTAGTGAAGAAAGAATGTATAATCAGAATGAAAAGGAAAAAAACAAGTTGGAAATTGTACGTCAAACGTGACAAACCAGGTGCGTTCGTACTATAGCTAGTTATATAAATATTCCGATCTTGATAATTTTTTATTCTGCGAAATGAATTATATCGTCTGCCGATTCATTTCTGTCATAAAGTAAGTATCTCGGTTGCTTGACGATTCAACCTCAGAAGCTCCTATAACAAGAAAGCACCGATTTAAAAAAAAATTCAGATTTCTTAATAAATGTTTTTATTAATATCTCCTAAAGTTTTGATTCGATCTTTATAAAATTTGAAATGTCTCGACAAACTTCTGCAAAGATAATATATCTTAAATTTCAAACCATTCGGTTGGGTAGTTTTTGCGTTGTTATATGCGGACGGACGGACAAACGGACGGACCAAGCGACTACAATAGGTGCTACGTATTTATATAATTACGAACGCACCTAAAAAGGAAAAAAAAATTATAAAATGGTCTAAAGATGAAACACTTGTTGGACGTAAGAAAAACAAATTTTGCCATCACTAAAAATTCCACAGCACCAAAATCTGTACTTCAAAGTTTGCAAAAATGTCTGACAACTGAACTCATCGATCACATTGTTGAATAGAATTTGCTGTATGCCTCCCAGAAAACCTATGGCTTATATTTACTCACGAAGGAAAATATTATTGACTTCATTGGAATTTATTAGTGATTTCATATAACAAATTACCTAAAAGGAGACTCTATAGGGCTCTTTCACCTGACGTGCTTAAGAATTTAATTTCACAATCTTTGAGGAGAGACTCTTTAGATGCGATTATAAGATCAATACATTTTGCAAATAACATGGAATTGGGAATGATAGATTATATAACGTCCGCCCCCTTTTAGAACACTTCAACAGAGTAGGGAACGATTTATATATTCTAGAATATATAAGTGTAGATGTGTCCACAGTCCTTTATTATGGACACTATGGACTTAATTAGTTTATAAGAGGAAAACCGATTCGATTTGGTTACATGCTGTGGGTATTATCCTCCTCAGACGGACTTTATTGTGGTGAATCAACGAACTTGAGCGATATTGGTTTAGGCCAAGGAGCTGATGTTGTTCTTCGATTATTAGCAAAATGCAAAATACCAGACGAAAATCATGTCGTCATGGACGATTGTCTTTACTGTTATTCCCTTACTAAAAGAACTGTCTAAAAGGGGTATGGTGGCAACTGATACATTGAGAGAGAATAGATAATTGAATTCTCCATTGAGTCCCAGAAATATAATGGAAACAAAAACACCAAGAGGAACATCGGGACATGTTTGCAATGAAGATAATATTGTTATTGTGAAATTGAATGGTAATATAGTAATAGCGGTTGCCAGCTATAAAGTACGCACAACACAGTGTGAATCAGTTAGTAGATGGAGTGTTTCTGAAAAAAAGCAAATATTAGTCCCTATGCCCCAGCAATGTAAAACTTATCACAAACACTTGGGTGGGGTGGACATTTTTGATCAATCCGTTGCAAACTACCGCATTAGAATTCGTTCAAAAACTGGTGATGGTTGCTTTTTTCATGGGTATTTAGTGCAAGTGTTTTAAATGGATAGCGAATGTACAAAAGTCTCGGCAACGATATTTCACTACTTGATTTTACACGACAATGCGCACAAGAACTATTAGGAAGCTACTATACACTACCCAGTGACCCTGGAAAACCTTTTACAATAACTTGAACAAAGATTTGATCAAAGAAACCATTGGATAGACAGATCATATCAGAAACATACCGGATGTAAAATGTGTGGCGTTAGAACTGGTAATAAGTAGTGGTTATAAGTAAGTTATAGCCTACCACTTCATTCCGAATGCCATAAAAGATATGATGTTGAATATAATGCATAAATATTCAGTTTAGTAAAAATAATTTACTATTTTTTAAATGTAATTATAATATTTAAATATTTTTTTTCTAAGTTTTAAAATTTATAAATTATACATTTTACAAAATTTTATTTTGCAAATTGATTTACAATTTAAATATATATATATATATATATATATATATATATATATATATAAATGCTTATTATACAAGTATAAGTAATATATTACAAGTATATATATTTAGAATATATTATTATAATTATTACTATTATTTTTGCAATCAAACAATAAATTCAAAATTTGCATAAAAAAGAATTTCCATACTACGCAAACGCCGGTTGGTACAAAAATGTATCACTGAATCTACTTAGAAAATACAACGGGTAAAGTAAAATTTATGTACGAGGTACTGAATAAACACAGAGTGAACAAATTCGAACAAAAAATTTAAAATTGATCGATTATTTCGAAGTCGGCATCAGTGGGGTCATAGGTTGACTGTTCTAAATTTTTACAGAACCAAGCAAATTTAGAAGGTATGGAAGATAATGATGGAAGAAAAAAACTAATTAATTGAAAAGCAAATTTATTTTTCAATCAAGAATTTCTAAGCAGTTTACAAGGAATTTGCCTGATTTTTCCGGCAACAATTTTATAGGAAATTTAACAAAAGGAGGAACTTTAAACTAAAAATTTCCAATCTATTAGCATTATGGGCATTCTTATTATCGGAGAAATTAAAGACATTAAGAGATAAAATCAATAACCTTGTCTTCTAAATTTGTTTGGTTCTCTAATATTTTAGTACTGTTAATTTAGTAATATATAATTTTATATCTGTATAATTTCTGTTTAAATTATATTAATTTCCTATTTATTCATTAACAATTATTATCATGCTCCTAAATTGTTTGCCAGTTTGTAAACTACATTTTAACTTGTTTGTCTCGGTATTTTTCATTCTTCAATATTTCAGTAAGGGTCAGTGATTTAGTATGTTTGTCGATATCTCTTTTACCTTCCCTTGCGAAAGTGTTGCATGTGTGACTTGTTTTTCTCCTATAGATCCTTTCTAGAACCATTGGTCATTATTTGCAGCTTTATGGCTTGCTCTGTGCTTTCATCTTCTTTCCTATTTTTTTCCATATTTGTAAAACTGAGATAAATACTTTGTAGAAGGGTAATTTATCAATGTTTGATTACACACTCCCCCTGTCATTTCTAGCCTTATGATGAGCGTTGCTAATTCATTGTCCTCCAGTGTACGTTATTAATCACCATCTAGCGGAACCAGAATTTATCACCATAAATTCATATAATTTTTATATCTAGTTATTCTTTTCACTAATACAGAGTGTGTCAGCAGATATAATGCTTTTCATTTAGTTGTTAAAATAACCGTTATGATAAAATACTTTTAATGTGTTACAAAATTCAGAAAATCAAATAGGGATTTTTACTGCAAGATATTTATTCCTACATGGTGCATTTTAAATTTTCAAGTGTAGAATATCAAGCATTACATGATGCTACATTTATTTATATTTTCACATTTGATAATATGAAATAACCATAAACCTTGCTTCAGATAGAGAAAAAAATGCTTTTTAATGCTCTTACTATAAAAAAGCAACTAATTTATCAAAATATTTTTATTCCAATAGAAAATCTGAGGTTAATGTTTTTTTTTCATAAAACCCAATGATTTATTTGCGTGAAAACAATTTTTAAACAGTTCATTCACAGCAGCTTTTGATTTAATGCCCTTTTGGGATTTAATATTCAACCAAAACTTTTTTATACCTCTAACTAAAAAAATAATTTTATATTTGTTTGTTTATGATTTGTAAGTTTGCAGTAAAAAAAGTGATTTAAAACAGATAATAAGCAACTTTTATGCCATAAATCATCGACATAAGTTTTATGGCTTGTAAAGATTATTAAAACTTTTACAAAATCTATTTTTAGTTACAAATAATTTCTAAGTTTAAGTAAAACATCTTTAAAAATAGTATTTTTACCGCTATAAATATGCCTTATAGCTACATAATTACGTTTACATGAATAAGGAATGAAATTCATTAATTGAAATAATGAAAAATTTCTAGAATTGTGTAAGGTTTTATGAATTATGTTTTACACATGAGAAATAAATCAAAGGAAATTTTGAATATGAGTTAGTAAAACTTTTAAACAATATTTAAGTTAATTGCTTAAAAAATTGGAAAGTACTTATTGTTTAACAAAGTGTTTTATTTTTTTAATTGGTTGCTGCTGTTTTTGGAAATTATATCGAATATTACATTTACATCAATATCATTATAAATAAAGCTGTTTGGAAAACAACAATATTCAGAAGTCCACAAAGGGAATGAGTTGGCTAGATTGCATAAGAAAATTGTATTGTATATAAACAGAAATAATAAATACAGCTAAAAAACGCATTTTCTCAATTTTTCTTACAAAGAGAGTTTAAAATAATCCAACAAAATATCAATATTTATTGCAAAAAAATTGTTGTTTGATGAAAAATAAAACAACATTCTATAAGGTAAATTTATTTTATCAATAAGATCTCCTCATTTAAAATTCAAAACCAAAATAATAATTACTGCAACGCACAGTTGGGGTAAAGACAGAAGATGTCCGTCCTGAAAATCTGTATATTAGTTAAACGTTAATTTTAAAAACAATCACAGGATGCCCCGAATGTTCTTGAACAACATTTTAGTTTAATTTAATAAAACAAATAATATTATAGAAAACACATTATAAAGAAATGTTTACGTCCATGTGCTAATAAATATTTTGAAATAAAGGACTGGACTTTCTAACAAGACTGTGCACCATCCCATAAACTTAAGACTTTACAAAATTGTTGAAGAGGCAATCAGTTTTGTTCCATTGATTCACGAAAATGCCCTATAATTCCTCCTATTTAAGTTTATTAAGTTTTTCATTTTGAAGCATATTAGATAGAAAAGCCTACTATAAACTTCACAAAAAAATTTGAATATTTAAAGAAAATTTTACGTCAGAGAAAAAATATATAAGTATGAGTTGCGTCAAATGTGAAAAAAGTTCTGAGAATATTGAAAGGATGTTGTCAAAGTAAAATGCAACCTAAGGGAAAACTAAATTTAATTTATAAAATAATGCATTTAACTGAACAGTTTTTGTTCTCTAAGAGAGGTTAATTGTTAGTTCACAGACTTTCGGGGCACCTTGTACATAACTAGATAATATTATACTAAATGTATGGCTAAAGCTAAAAATATTGTAAATAAAATATTGATTTGTGAACAATGTAAGGAAAAGTGCTTTCTTATAAATCTAGGTAAAATTAAAAGTTTAGTGTAAAAAATACAATTCTGATACTGTTAACATGAAACAACTTTTAAATCAGGAGTACATGAGCAAGGTATGACATATCCTGAATGCATATAGTTTTAACACTTTCTAACATTGTTAAAAACCGTTTATGAATTCCGTTTATCTGTCCGTCTGTGTGTCGATCAGTTAATATGACACACAGTTATTATAGTCTATCCGTGTCTAAACACTCGTAAATAACGTCAGATATAAGTATATCACCATATGCGTTTTTGTATATAATTGAGGTTTACTATAGAATGTTGGGTATTGAAAATTAAATCTGTAGCGTTTATAGTTCTTTCATAGGGACACATAATATGCTTCCGTTACGTTATGGTGTATAGGGAAAAACCGTTTGTCCTGTGCGTTACTGGTGATATTACATTTAAAGCATAATGAGATTGATATGCGTTACTGAGGTAGGCTGCAACATGCTTTCTCAGGAATATAGAATAAGTTGCAATTACCATTAGTTTACAGGCCTGAACGAATGAATTCCATTACGCCGTGACCTATAGAAACAATCGCTTTCAGTGCATATTAATGATGTTATGATACTTCAACTATAATGGAATTTAAAGAATCATTAAGGTGCACTACAACACAGATAGATTTTCTATAGATTATGAAGTTCCTAGCTTTTATCGTTCATTTACAGAGACGCACAAAATAATTCAGCAACAGGACTGAATATTATCGATAATTACTGGAAGTGAGTTTTCCGCTGTGGTAGTCATTTTAAAAAGTATCTAATTCTGAATGAATTAGGCGGTGTGTATAAATTCTATAGATCGTTATACAGTTTTACACGAAAATATGCGCATATATTACCGGATATTGACAACAACTGCTGAAAATATATTTTTACTGAGTTATGTGTATTTTAAATTGTTTATTTAGGTATGTCATTTCTTATTATGAAAAAATGAAATTTCTCAATAATGTTCTGTTATTGGTTGAAAGTTTTGCATAATGTAAGTCTGATGCATTATTTTAAATTCTTGTTAATTTTGTCAGGAGTATTTCAAGAAAAGTAATCTTCGATTTATTTATTTTAACAATTGTCTCCGACTAAATAAAGCATAGATAATTATTTGGAATACTTATTAGTGGCAAAAGGAAAAATATAAGGTTATATGTGTTACACAATTATATCCAGAGCGTGTTCTGCTGGGATAAAGGCAAATCATTCTTCCACCAAACTAAAAATTAAAAAAATAAATGCAACATTACCTATATTTTACATAGCCCATTTTTTCAGAGCATGTTAAATACCAAGAATTTTGGCATCAGTATTAAAATGTCATACACAAATCAATTAGACTTAGAAAAGATTAATTACCTGAAGAGTTCGATTTCTGGCTCGACGGAGAATATGGCAGAAAATATATGTAGTAGGTACATCACTTTTGAAAGTTAAATTTTGTAGACATAATAAGCTTGCACATGCAAATTTAAACATTGGTACAGATATTGAATATTGGTTGTTTTTAAATTTGAAGAAAATTCGTGGATTGGCGAAAACAGTTACGAACTCTAAGAGCGTTTTTACATTTCATATAATTTTAATATTGCCTTCTAGCAACACCAACAAATATATTTATATGAAAAATATGAATTGTGTATTAATATAAAGTTTCGAAATTTAACCAAAGCTATATACTTTTGCATTAGCCACTGCATGCCAGAATGTTAATAGAATAATAATTCGATACAGCTTTCTCAGCTTACAAGATCATTTTTTATTTTAATAATTTCAGTAGTTAAAGCGCGTAGTTCGCTTACACATCTGTTAATTTTGTTTTATTTTTATTATTTTATTATTTAATTTATTTATTGATGAAGTTTTAATATCATTAAGAAATATTATCCGGAAACAAATTCTGAATTTGTTATATTATTTTAAGTTCAAAAAAGTTAATATTTCGTAATCGGGCTGCAAGCGATTGAAAAAGTAGATTTTTAAAAATAATGCTTGAAAATTATTTTAAAAACCATAGACAATACGTAATTCGAGATACGAGTTTGAAAGATATTGCATTTGAAAGGACATTTTGTTAGACTTCGATTCGACGTTGTAAAAAATGAATTTATGCAATGTTTAGAAGTTTAAAAAATACAGTAAAAGTGTTACGTATTGGTCAGGAGTTGCCACCGTCAATATGACGTCAGCGCTATTCACGAGCATAGTTTTGCCTTATATTACATTGCTCTTGTTTCTTAATTTGCATAACTTTTTCATTTTTCATTTTATTTCTTGCTGTACGATGAATTTACAATTTAACTACTGCCCAATCTATTTTAAAAAGTTTCGAAATGATTTCAGTATTTCGCCACAAAAAAGTACATTAATGTTAATTATATTACATGTGATTTTGTTTCCTTTGTGACGTGTGGTAATTATTTTATTGGGTCTATGCATATTTCCCTAGCAAAAATCGAGTAAATTTCAAACGTAAAATATTTAGGAAAAAAGCAATTTTAACCAATCAAATATGTGCCATTCTCTTCAATAACTTTCTGAGATCTCTGTACGAGCTTTCATTATCCCTCTTGCATAGAAATACTGAGATTTTTGGTCAAATAAGTCATCCAAGTCGTTTTTGAGGACGTCCAGGGGAAGTTCTTGCTGTTTAAATTGTTCTGTAGCACCCGCAACAAGTGATACAATGAGCGTGCAAGATTCAGATTGTATGGTGAGTGCATCGAAACATCCCATCCAAGCTGCAATATTTTTTCACGGGTCATCAGAGAAACGTACGGCCTGGTGTTGTCGTGGTGGAAAACAAAACCCTTTCTGTTCGCCAAATCGGGTCACTTCTGGTTGATTGCCCGCTTTAAGTTGTCCAGTCGTAAGCAGTACTTGGTCGAATCAATCGTTTAGTTGGGTGGTAGGAGCTCATAATAAACAATTCCACCAGATACAGAGCATGATTTTCTTTGTGTGTAGCCTTTGAGACCGTCTGATCATCTCTCCGCGCTTTCACCACGATCTGTTTCGACTGACATTATTGTAAACAATCCATTTTTTATCACCAGTGATCATCCGCTTCAAAAATGGTTCGTTTGTATGACGTTTGAGCAGCAAATAACAAGAACTTCAGTTCCCTGGACGTCCTCAAAAACCACTTGAATGACTTCTATGCCCAAAAATCTCAGGATTTCTGTGAAAGAGAGATAAAGAAGCTCGTGGAGACATGGCAGAAAGTTATTGAACACAAATGGAACATATTTTATTGATTAAAATTCTTTTTTCTTAAATATTTTGGGTTTGAAATGTATTCAATTTTCACTACGGAATTATGCATAGACCCAATATTTTTAATTTTTATGTTTTACGAAGATCAATTTACAGCTCTTGTATGTCAAATTTACAATAATATCAGCTGTTTTACATGAGATTTTCTATTTGATGTTATCGCCTTTTATATGTCAAGTGTATGACTTGTATCATATACAAACAAATAATTTAAATGAAGACTGTAAAATGTCGTGAACAGATGTATTTGTCATATACCATCCTAAATGCACCACAACTGAGGCACAGAAGAAATATTTCAACAACTGAATAAAAAAATGAAATCTATTCATTAAAAAATATATAATATTCAATTTTGTTAAAACAGTATAGGTAAAATCACATCACTAACAGTACAGGTAAAATCACATCACGAACTAGAATGCATTCATTCTAGCATGAATGCATTCTAGTTCAATGCATGAATTCATTCATGCATTGTCTAGAATGCATTCATTCTAGACAATGAGGCTGCACACGTATTTGTTTCGCATCTGATTATGGGTTGTTACATATATATAAATATATATATATCGAAACAGAAAAAAAGTTCCCCGAGTTACACATTTATATGTTTTATTTTTTATGCAAAGCGATATATATTTATTGCAATTGACAGCTGATTTTTTGGAGCTTTTTTACATAGGCCTATACACTCTGAAGTGAAAAGCTCATTTCTATATTTATACGGAAATGCATAGAAATGCATATTTTGAATATAAATGTATAATTATGTAATATATATTATGTGGAATATAAATATATATTTACAAACATTTTCATTTTGCTATTTTGGAAAACGCTGAAGGATAGCGATTGATTTCTTTCGTAAAAACAATTATGACAGAATGGGGAAAACTGTTATTGACGAACGTTTCTTATGTCAATTTGTATCACACACTTAAATCTAGAAACCAATAAATATCTTCTCTTTTACAGAAAAGAAATCTTGTTATTTAAAGGAGATAAATAAATAACAAAAAGATTTATTGTAAGACAGCATATTGTAAAAATGTCTGGAACGTAATTTATATTTTCGAAAGTACGTTTGTAATAAATCAATTTGCATTCAGATTTTATCATAAAATTTTCAAAATACACGTAGAAATTTAAACAATATCTAGACATGGGAAATTAGAGACAAAGTAATGGTTGTTAGAACAGTACTTTATATTTATATGATGTTAGAAAATACGAGGGTATTTTTTAGGGTATTACGAGGGTATTTTTAGGGTATACGAGGGTATTTTCTGTCATAATTGTTTACAAAATACTTTTGCATCTTTGTTTTAGAAATACTTTCTGCGTCGCAGTCAGTAAATAAAACAGGCAAATAAAACAAAATTCTAAAAATTTAAACAGACAAATTTTTTGTAATTTATTTTCCTCTAATCTCCATTAATCGCGTGTCTGATCCATTTTCTATCACCATTGTTCATTTCCGTTCTATTAATGAAATACAAAATGCATGTGTTTAAATAAAAGAACAGTTATTAACTAACAGTTTTGAACTCATCATCGCACAGTGGGGCATTTGGCGGATTTAGCCGGCCAAAAGTCAAATTTTCAAAATACAGTTGAGGAGAAAAATATAAAGCTAACTGTAAAAGTAAATAGTTGGGGAATCTCCCTACAGTTAAGAAATTTTTCCACGTGCCAGGAAACTAGTGCCAAGCAAGTTCAAACTTGCTTGTAACAGTAGGTTGATTATCTGAGTTCTCATCTCCAATTTTGTGACTGCTCATTGTTCGAAACTTTTACTTTTATGGAATAGTTACGGATTATGAAAAACCGCGTAGGTATGTTTATATTTCACATGAATATGTTTATATTTACTTAATTAAAATATATGATAAAGTGACATGAAATGTACCGTATTTTTTGAAAATTTTTATTGTTAATTTAAATATTCCATAAGGAGTTAGTTAACCTTACGGATGAGATCCGATGATATTTTTTACATGAATTGAGAGCTCATGATATGTAATTAATAACTTTGAAAACAAAAGCCGCTAATAACCGGTTATTTAGAAGAAGTTCTTTCAAACGCAAATATGTATATTTCTGTAAATGATAATGTTTTCATTTACTCCCGTTTATAAAATATATTCTACGATAGTTAAATTGCAAATGTAAACCCAAATTGTCATCTGCAGACATAAAAGAGTGCAAATTTGTATATCTGATCAATAAATTTATAGCTGGAATGAAAATTATATTAAAATAAATCCTCTTCCAATTTATAAATAACTAGAATTTTGAAAATTTTGATAAGAAATTTTAATTTTTCTAGGATTTCCTTGTCAACAAAGATAATAATTAAGAAAAACAAAAGAATCAAATAAAGCATGATTTAAGTATTTCTTCTGGGATAAAAGTTATTCTTGATCGCAGGGATTATTCCAATTGCCATAAACAAGTCCAAGGTTATCCTCAGAAAATTTTCTGTGAATTGTAGTCAAATAAACAAAAGAAGAAAAACCGAAGAAGTACAGAGCAAAGCAAATCTTGAAATCCTTTCTCATGCTACCCAATCACAATAGTAAGTTACTGGACACAGGAGTGCTTTTACAGAGGTCGAAGAAATGACATGGGCTCTATATCTTGCAGCTAAAGTAAACAGGTGTAATATAATTATGAAAAATTTATTGGAATATCTCGACTGTTCAGACTTTATTAATGTTTGTTGAAGCAAATATCTCTAAAATGCATTGTAAAACAGTCAGACATTCACATAAGAAAACATAACCGTCCTATAAATTGTTACAAATAGAAATTTATATTTCCGAAATAAGGACTCCTACCCCTACAAAGTTATCGAGACTTCTAGAGAAGTTCATTTGCAATGTTTATTAGACGACATCATTACACGCTTCTTGCACCATCTGAAAGAAGTTGCTGAGACAATGAATGATGACGAACTCTGTGTAAAATTGAAAGTGAGGATGTGAGGGCTTTGAAAATAGAGTATATAAAAAAAGCTAAAAAAATAGTGTCAATTTTGATGCAAACATTTTTGGAATTCATTTGTATTTTTTCAAATTGTTGTTCACTCAAAGAAAGAAAAAAATCGTTTGGCAAAATCTATCGTCTCCCACTCCTATATTTTGCAGGCTCATAAGAATTACGATTGCAAAGGATATCTAGAGAGTCGAAGTTTGAGAGAATTCCTGTAACGTGGATATTCTAAACTGGTAACTGCTCAATTAAGATCCACTCTTATCTTGTATGAAACGTATACCAAGTGAAAAAAATCTAAGTCAATTTAAAGGCTTTAGCACTACTAATTCCTGTTGAACATTTGAGTACTATACCCCACCAAAGTCAGATAGAATCGGATAGTGATTAAAACTATTATGATGACAATTTTGCATCATCTAATGAATAACATTCGACTTCGTTATCAAATATATAAATATATATATATTCATTTATGTATATATAATATGACATTGGTAATATTTGACTTAAATTAAATAAATAATATATGTGATTAATACTTTATTTCAATACATTATTGATTTACTCTTCAAAAGTACAAATGGAGAATTTCCATTTTAGAAAAGATTAAGGTGTAAAAGTACTTAAAAAGAGAGATTTCTGAAGTTGGTACGGTTTTCTTTTTAAATCAAATATAATGTAGCTTAAAATCGACTTCAGAACTTTCAAAGACAAAGAAGAAAAAACGTAAAAATCTAATAATCTGTATCTATATATAAAAATATATTTCTCCAAATTTTTTAAACAAATTAGAATATGACTTCAAAAATTTTAATTTTAAGTTATTCTATATAGAATGTTATGTTTATATTGATGGATAAAATACAATTGCAACCAGAGAATTTTAATCACTTTATTCTAATTAAAGTTAGTGTTACATGTTACAATGATTTTCCCATATCCTGTAAATACAAAACACATTTTTTCCAAAGAAAAATTATTATAAAAGTGTAAAAATATGATAAACTAATAAAATATAAATGTTCCATCATTTTTTCAGGATGAAATATTTTTGGCTGGCTAAATCTGCCAAATTCCCCACTGTGAATCGTAAAGCGTCTGTCTTGTTTCACTTGTTCATCAACTTTCTGCACAAAATCTTCAGTAAAACTTGAGCTGGCCCACTTCGTTCCTCATCATGAATATTCGTGCGGGCATATTTAAAAGCGCTAACCCATGTCCGTACCATTCCACCGGTCATAATGTGTTGTCCGAAAACTTCACTAATCTGATGATGAATTTCAAACGCTTTCACGTCTTTAACACTAAAAAAACGAATCGACGATCGTATTTCACAAGGGGCAGGATTCTCAATCGGCATATCCATTTTAAATACTCAAAAATGATCTTTAACACGATCTAATGTTTCCGTAATGGCACCTGTTGCATACCAACAGATGTAGGTAAACAGAACGCACGCGAGTAATACTGACTGCAGTGCCGCCACGCCGAAATTTCAAAACGGTACTTCCTTTAAAAATAAATATTATGTTTTTATTTTTAATTTTTTAATTAACGCTTTATTTAAAAATACATTTGTCTATCAAAAAATACGCTGAAAGGTCACAATTAATTTAACTAACAATTATTTTGTTTTTATATGCTCAAATATTAACTGTTGTTCACAGAATTTAAAGTCATAATTCGTCCCCGTCGCTGGACTAATTATGCTTCAGAAATCACTTTGTATCGGCATATAAATTAGAGTAATGAAAGTACATGTACATTTAAATAAAATTCAGTACAAATTGCGCATAGCATATTCTTTTGGTAAAGCATTAAAAAAATAGGTTTATAAATACAGGGTCATTCATAATTCCCTCCGGGGTTTCGAAACGTTATAGTAAAAAAACGAAGACGAATATGAAAAAAAGAAACATATGAAATTATTCCGAAACTATTCAAGTTTTACTTACATACATTACAGGTGTTCTATGTGTGAACCCTTGGTCACACGGCATACATCCATGCGATAGTCCAGTTCCTGCCATACTCCGTTTCTTTAAATCTGAATCAGTGGTGTCAGTTCAACGGGCCTTTCGTAATAAATATCGAAAACAGGGACCAACTGACAAAACAATTCATGTGTGGTACCGGAAATTTAAAGAAACGGAGTATGGCAGGAACTGGACTATCGCATGGATGTATGCCGTGTGACCAAGGGTTCACACATAGAACACCTGTAATGTATGTAAGTAAAACTTGAATAGTTTCGGAATAATTTCATATGTTTCTTTTTTTCATATTCGTCTTCGTTTTTTTACTATAACGTTTCGAAACCCCGGAGGGAATTATGAATGACCCTGTATTATTCGACGAATTTGAAATATAAAAAATAACGCCTTATTCGCAGATTCTATTTATAATTCAGAGCGATTAAGATTAAAAAATAGTTTTGTATCTTTGTTTTAGAAATATTTTTTGTGTCGCAGTGTTTATACTGGCAGATGAGGTAAACGTTTAATAATTTAAACAGAGATTTTTTCGTAATTTATTTACGTCTATTCTTCATTAACCGCGTCTGTCACCATTGTTAATTTCCGTTCTCTTAATAAAATACAAAATGTATATGTTTAAAAAAAAGTTATTAAGACATACCACAAAAATGTGTATTAAATCTTAAATGAAATCACAAATAATATTTTTCAAAATTTCAATTATTTTTTCATACTAGTTCTATTTTTAAAATGATGATTCAACAGAAATTCAAATCTTCTTCTATAAATTCAGAGCGTCCTATAAAGTTTGGTAATAATAATTCTTCACCAAACAAAAATTGTTGTCTTTTTAATACACAGTCTTTTATCATAAATTTAACACAATTTTTTACTATGGTTGAAATATTTTTTTTTTGCCCAATCTTTGAAATAACGAGAAATTCGTCGAGGTAAAAAGAACGAGAATTTCTGACGATTCCTTTGTCGTTTACTGTCCTGAAAAATTTTCATTTTGTTATTGCTCATACTGATATAAAGGATAAGCGTAAATTGTTTCAACAATACAAGAAGAGTAATAGTAACTATCAAGATGACAAATTTTTAGAAAGCTATCCAGTTTGGCATTGTTATCAATCTGTTAATAAAAATTATGTCATCTCCGAGCTTCATTTAAATTAACGCTCAACTCTTTAGTAATAATAGAAATATTTCATCAAGCCTTTCAACTAACTTTGTTTTGCATTGGTTTCTGATGTCCTGTAAAAAGTACCGGAAATACACTGTTGTTTATTGAGAAACCATGCATGTTTTGAAAAGCTTTTTTTTTTTTTTTTAACTTAGCGACTAGCTTGATGTTGTTTGGACTTAAATTGTGTCAATTTACTACATTTCTCGTGATGTAAACGATTTTAGATAAACTTGTGGAAAATATCATAACAATATATTTGGTATTGTTAAATATAAGGCAAATGTAGGTTTGGCACATTGTATTTTTGTCTAAGTAAATGTACTGCTACTCTAGTTTCCTATACAAATACTGTTCATCTTGATGGACCAAAGCACCAAATTCATTTTTAAATCGGCCTACAAATACATAGTCAAAATAATAATAACAAAATGTGGTATTCATTTTAAAATAGAAGTATACATTTATTCTAGTTACAAGTTTGTATTATATTTGTAAAATATATTGGAATGAACATCTTTTACTTTCGTCTCAGCCAATGTACTGTTATTCTGGTATCCTATACATTTTTTTATTTTTATCAACCCAAACACCACACTTTTTTGTAAAATCGGTTTACGAACACTTAGTTGAAAGAATAATACCAAAGTATGGTATTCATTTTAAAATAGAAATATGTATTTATTCTACTTACCAATTTGTATTGTATTTATATAATATATTCAAATGCTATTAATCTTTATAAACCCAAGCACCACATTTATTTTTCAATTGGATTACGAACATCCAGTAGACAGTATAATAGCAAATTACGACATTCATTTTAAAATATAATTTATTTTACTTACAAGTTTATATGATATCTTTAAAATGCATTGAAATAAACATTGAAATTAAAATGAAAAGAATGAAGCACAATTAACCATTCTAAATGAATAAACTAACAATTGGAAGTAATTCGAAGTCGATCTGTATACAAATATTCCTACCCATTATTTAGTAAAAAAATCTTATGTATGCATAAAATCATATGTGCATTTTTATGTACATATGTTTTTTTATTCCGTAAGTTTTATAATGAGAGTTAGTTTGAAAAGTAAGTCTGCATGCTAGTAATATACAATAAAGGAAACCTTAATGTTTACTAAAAATATTCTCTATATTAGTTTCAATGTTTGTACTTTCGGCTAACTTTTATAGCAATCAAGAAGCATAAATGATTGTTCTTTATTACCGAATGTTACATACAGAGCAGAAAAAGTTTCTTTTTTCGAAACATTTATTCTGGTATTTAACCAACTGTAAGTCAGTTTATTGAGAGCTCTAGGGGATATATTTTTTGTACTTGATGACATTAAAGTTGATATATTTTTATTCTGAAACTTCCCATAAAATGCTGGAAAAAAAACTGTAAAGACAGATTCGCACTTTTAACGATGTTTGAACTTGTGTAAATTATTACAAGAATGATAAAGGATGATAAAATTTAACTTCTAGAAAGTGTAAATAATTTCGGTTAAAAATGTAACACGTTTTTTTTTATATAACAAGATATATTGTTAAATAAACAATAGAAATTACATATAGTTAAATAGTTATAGTTTTTCTTTTTAAAATTTCAAATATCTATTTAAAGTATTTTATCCTGGTTCAGAATGATAAATGTATTTAATGAAAAAAAAACATTCTCACATTAAGTAAAAGAGTTATAAATATTTAGTTATTAAAATATTCATCCAAGACTAGAAATAATTGCTATATAAATCGATAATATATATTAATTGATGGTATCTGTAATTTTTAACTTTATTTAATAATTAAAATATAGTTATTTAATCAACTGAATAATTTCAACTGCATTCGTCTATAAAATTTGTGTGAGCATTATTTTACATTTTACAGATTGATCAAATGATTTTCTGATTAAGCAGTACTCACTGAACCAAAAGTATTACATATAAACTTTTTCTAATAAAACTATTGTATCCAATATATCCTTGTAGTGCTACAGATTTTTTTTTATTGGAAACTCTAATATTTTTTTACATATAATATATATATGTTTTAGGTTTCCTACTAAGAACACCAAAAAGAATTTTCTATGAAAATATATTTCTATGAAAATAATAATGTAATCAATTAAAACTTTTAAATTTATGAAATTTATCAATATTGAAATAAATAAAACATACGGAATAAAAAGCATATGTACATACAAATGCACATATGTTGTTATGCATACATAAGATTTTTTTACTAAGAAATGCGTAGGAATATTTGTATACAGATCGACTTCGAATTACTTCCAATTGTTAATTTATCCGTTTAGAATGGTTAATTGTGTTTCATTCTTTTCATTTTAATTTCAATATTGATAAATTTATTACTTTCGTATTAGCCGCATGCGTGCGGCTTACAGCCAAAGAAATGGTAAAAACGTTTCACTTTTTTCAGCAACCTTTATAATTTTTATAATTTCAGTGATTTAAGTACGTAGATCGATTACATGTCTTTTACATTTGTATTTTATTTATATTTTTTTACTATTTTTTTTCTTAATTGACAAAATTTTTATTCCGAAAAAAGAATTTTAGTCTAAAACAAATGCTGAACTAATTACATTGTTTCCCATGTAAATGAGTGAGTATTTCGTAATCAAAAGGCACGCGATATCAAATAAATTATGCTTGAAAATTTAAAAAAAATCAGTAAACTGCGATACACTTTCGAAAAAATTGCATTTGAAAGAAATATTGTTTGCTGGTTCGACGTTACAAAAATTGACATTATGCAATTTTTAGAGTTTAAAAAAATTGCAGTAAAAGCGAAATTTGTTGGACAGGTGTTGCTATTATGAATATGACGCCAGCGTTACTTACAAACATGTTCTTTTTTATGCTCCAAGAGCGCATGTTGAATTTTGAAAATTTTGTCTAAACTGTCGCAACCTGCTGTAGGTCCTACGAAGCCTAATAGTAGAAACCATAGAAACCAATATATTTTAGAGATTTAAAAAAACATTTATAAAAACAAAGTTTATTTTGCTGCCACTAATTTTTTGAAATATTTTCGAGTAGTTTTTATACTGTATTAATCCGTTTTCTCAACTTGGAATATAATTTTTTCGGATGCTATCATTTTTCAAGTTAACATTTTCATGTTCAACAAACATGTTTTAGAGACAAACATGATGAATTAACAGCATTAACATTAACATTAAAATTAATATAATTTTGTTACTCTTACATGAAGGTATTAAATTACGCAGCTGAAAACTCAACAAACATGCTTTAGTGACAAATATGATAAATTAACAACATTAACATTAACATTAAACATAATATAATTTTGTTATTGTTACATGTAGGTATTAAATTACGCGGCTGAAAACTCAACAAACATGTTTTAGAGACAAACATGATAAATTAATAACATTAACATTAAAATTAATATAATTTTGCTACTCTTACATGTAGGTATTAAATTACGCAGCTGAAAATATTTATTTAGAATTGTTAGCATCTTAAATACCTTTATTCCAAGTTTCGAAAACTGTAGTTTTCAAAGAGCGCATTACATTAATATAAGAGATTATATATTATTATAATATTACATATTGAATTATATTAATACAATATAAAAACTATTCAGAAATATTTTATGAAATCAATGGCAGGAAAAGGAACGTTGTTGATACTTCCTCCAATTATGGATAATAGTCAGTCTTGTAAAAATTGGTTTTTTTTTATGCTGATATTCTGCCAATATTTAATACAATAGTTTCTACTCCTTTATCTGGAAGGTCGGAAGCTCTGTGCAACAGATTATGTTTGTGTGCCACTGTTAATGAACGATAAATGCAATGCACTTTATAATCTATAGAAAACATGTTGAAGTGAATCTCGAAGATCCGTATGAAATTTATCGTGTTAGTAGTATTTAAAATGCTCTTGAAAACGATCCCCCCCCCCTTAGATAATTATGCATAATAATGGACCTTGTCCCACGGTTTCAAAAAAAAAATAATGTGTCGATCTGAATGAAATTTGTCGACATTGTTCTGTATACAAGTGATTATAGTTGGAACTATAATACTTTTTGCTATAATCGATTTTTCTTGCTGTATAATCTATTTTTTCTTTCTATTTTTCTTTCTATAGTTCTTCCAACTAAAAATATCAATAATTGCTACACATTTTTAATATAAACGCTAGTTTGAAAAGTTGTCAAATTTATTTTTGGTGTCGATTTCAACCATAATTTTAAGCTTGAAATGATAAATATGTCTATATATTCTATTTTTTATTTACAGATATGCTGGAAAGCGTGAGACATTAGAATTACGTGTGGGGTGCAGTTTCATCTTCGCCGCCATTTTCTAATGACAGAAAATGTTTTGTTTTGCTTCAAAAAATTCAAAAGATAGTTTGAAATACAATTAATTGCAAATAAAAGATCTACAGTAATGCAGAGTGTCCCAGAAATCCTTGACACATTTTAAAATTCAATATCAGATTAAGCACTTAGCGTACGAGAGTGCGATTTGGACGAAAATGCTTATTATGTTCTCAAATTTTCTGTATGCAAATAAAAATATTACTTCCGAAAATTTCTCATAGATGGCGCTGATTCTGGAATGATATCGAATGGGTAGAGTGCCTTTATACATAACAAAGGAGAAAGATGCACAATGCGTATCCACAGTTTTTGTCCAAACTATGGCAGCCCACATTAGAGAACATAACAATCCTCGCACTCCTGAGTTCGTTTAGACGAGTGAGGATGGATAGACGAGTATTGTTAACTTCAGGAATATGGGTTGCCATAGTTTGGACAAAAACTGTGCATACGCATTGTGCGCCTTTTACCATTGTTATGTTAAATTGAAAATTTATAAAGCACTCCAAAGTACAAATTTTTTAACTGCAATGCATTGAAAACCACTTCTAGAAGCTGATAAAAGTTTCACACCAAAAGGTCCGTAAGTATCGCTCTGCCAGACACACGGTGGATACTATTAGTTCCAATACTAAAAAAAAATGACAGTATCAGAAAGTAGGTTAGTCTCATTTATTTATTATTTTTCTAATTTAATAATGAAAAATAAATGTCATTTTAAACATGTTTATATATTTAAAATCATCATAGAAAAAATTCCCTTTCGTATTTTTATGATAGTTTCTTGTCATTGTATTTTCATTAAAAAAATAACTCATACATAACAAGATGTTTAATTTTTTTAACTATATAAAGATATTTTGATTTTTTTTATAATTACTAATGCATTTCAAATTATTGCAAATATTTTTATTGAATATTTTAAAATATTATTATAAGAATATATTTTTTTCAAATGCAAATAAAGTTTTTAAGAATGCTTAAAATAAAATAAAATAAATCTTTTTTGAGCTGAATCCTGAGAAATCTAGCTTAAGAGAGATTTAAATATTTTCACAATGCCTATGGGACTACTTGAAAGTAAAGGCCTTACATTAAGTAAATAAACACGTTGTTTTGATTTCAGTTAATGGAATGAGCTTAAGTACACACGTCTAATGAATTCGAGAGTTGTGCTGCATATTAACATTTATTTGCACTTCTCTGTGCTTTCTTCTTTTTAATTTTGTGTTTTCTCTACTCTGGGAAGTAGCACTATTCTCGTATATAGGTACTATTAAAATGCAACAGGTTAAAAGAATTGAGCATATGATTTTTATTCGATTCTCTATATTTATCTAAGCCAAGCAAAAAATCCGTAGAATTATCTATCCATTAAAGCAATCTTTCTACAGCAATTTTAATTAAAGAGTTATTTTAAGACGAATTATTTAATATGTTATCACGTATTATTTACATTATACAGGGTGTTCATAAACGAATGTCCCGGTTTCCTTATCTCATAACGTTTACTTTAAGAATATGACAAAAAATATTATTATACAGGGTGTTTATAAAGTCCCGGACCCATTTTGATGTTTAATAACTCATAAAATAATAAAGATAGAATAAAATTAATAACATAAATTGTTAGATAGACTCAAAAAGTTTCATGACCCTTGTCAATGAACTTCCATGTGTGCCCCCTTCGTCGCACGGAGAATATCAAGTCGATAGTCAATTTCATGCCAGGTAGCGACAAGCATGTCGGCATCCACAGAGGCTATTGCGGTTGTAATTCTGGCTTTTAAGTCATCAATGTTCGACACTCTCCTCCTGTAAACATTGTCCTTTACAAATCTCCAAAGGAAAAAGTCCAGCGGCGTTATATCAGGTGATCTGAGTGGCCAAGGAATTGGACCTCCTCGCCCAATCCATCTTCCTGGAAAATGGTCATTCAAAGAAGTACGAACGATGGTACCCCAATGAGGTGGTGCACCATCTTGTTGCAAAAAGACATGTGGCTGAAGCTCTTCCAGTTGTGGAAATACGAAGTTTTCAAACATGTCTAAGTATACGACTGATGAGACCGTCTTTTAATAAGCAGACGATATTTAGAAAAGTACAGATATTTAGACTGGAAAATGAAATTATCTGAAATTAACCACACGCGCAGACGATATTTATAAAAGTAAAGATATTCAAACCTGAAAAGGAAAATACATGAGTTATTCCATCAATAAATGCCATAAGTTTGTTTATATCTTTATTATTTTATGCGTTATTAAACATCAAAAGGGGTCCGTGATTTTATAAACACACTGTATATTCGTAAATTACAACTAAATTTTTTTTTTTAATAATACAAACAATTTTACATATGTGTAACGTTGCAACTCAAAGCGCTATTAATCAAACAATGATTATAACCAAATAATAATTAATATTAAAATTTTATCAAATTTATAAAAAGCTGTTAATTAATTATAAGTATGAAGTTAGATAGGTAGATATCCCCTAATTCATTAATACTTTTTTGATAAATTTGATAAAATTTTAATATTAATTATTATTGTTAGTTGCTTATAATAAAGTTTTTAGTTGCAACTTTACCCGTATATAACTTTGTTTGTGCTATTAAAAAAAAGTTTTTGGGTTGTAATTTACGAATATGTAATAATATATTGCGTCATATTCTTAAAAGATTGCGTCATATTCTTAAATCTAAAGTTGTGAGGTAAGGAAACCGGGGAAATCATTTATAGACTCCCTATTTTTGCTTATTATAATTCGATCCCTTGAATTTAATTCGGATAAATCATAATTTGCATTAAAATAAGTTTGTGAAATCTAACGTCTGTGTGCATTATGATTCAAATATGATCTACTTAAGTAACGAAAACTAACTTCCATGTTTTGTAAAATTTAATATTTCTTTTTATGTATAGATATCACACTAGTTAACCAGTTAATCATTCACATTCCCAAAATTGTAGTATTATATTTCGTACAGCAAGTTTAACCGGCTTTTGCTATTTTCTTAGATCTTCACTTTCATTCAACTAGCTTTGAATCAAATTGCTTTCTTCATTTCAGTATACTGATTCAAAATGTACTATTAAAGAATATACATCACTTCATTTCATAAGTTTATCAATAATTAAAACCATTTCTTGATAAAGTTCATAAATTTCGATATTAGAGAACAGTAAATATCGAATAATGTTCTATGTTATACTATACAACATGATACCTAATGATACTTGTCTTGCATGAATTTCATTGTTAGCATATTATAGGAAAATAATAAGGAACATCAAGGGCAACTGTATTTAGTCATTTCTGTACAATGGTTGGTTATGTTGAACAACCGGGAATGAAATATTCTGTACAGACAACTTTTTTATTGATGAAGCATCAGACTACTAAAGTTAGGTCATTTGCTACATTCAAACACATGCCTAATAATTAATTTTTTATCACACATTTTATTCATCAAAACACTTAATGATTAATTCACAAAACTATTAAAATACACGTAGCTTCTCGAAAATACTAAGATCTCAACTAAATCAATTATAAAACATTCAAATATTTAATATCACTTGAGTTTGAATTATATACCAACATATTTTTAAGCAATATTTCTTCAAACCTTACTTACGATACAATAATTTCTTAATTATTACAAGAAGTGCTGAAGAATTCGGGATTTCATGTATACGAATTTAACCTCGACTATTATTGAACAGGTTTCAAGGTCGACTACGGCATATTCTTTAAGTAATTGTATGGGTCTAGAACTAGAATCCGTCAGGCCGAAATGTCGGAGCATTGAGTGGGATAAACATAAAATATAACATTAACAATATATAATATAAATTTTTTATTTTTATATTTACTGTTTAATAGTATAAAAGAAAAATTACAATAACAGCTGTTGAATCTTCAAGTGTTTATTCGGTCAACAGTTGCCTCAGATACTGCTCAAATGCTAATCTATCAGCAAGTGCCCCCATTCTTCTAATTTGGTCTAGCCTATCCTTTGCGAAAGGCACTTCAATCAGAACATCCTCTAAACGTCGAACCCTGCTAAACGCGACATAAGTTGCTCCAAGTGACAACTCCTTTTCACCAATGTCCACAGCCATTTTTGACAAAGTTAAACCTTGGGATTTGTGTATGGTGACAGCGTATGAAACTGTTAAAGGTAACTGAGTACGGGAGCATGAGACATTGTTTTCTTTCCAAGACTTTGTAATAGGTGTGACAGGAAAAAGTCTTTCAGTGAGAAATGGTCCCCGATAATCATCAAAATGAACCATTACTGCCTGTGGAAAGCCTGGAGGCCGTAATCCTGGTCCGTAGACAATATCTTTTACCGTACCAAGTGCACCGTTGACCAATCCTCCCTCTGTCCACAGATTGGTACGCAACATAATTCTGCATCCAATTGCTAAAAAAAGTTCAGCCTGAAGTCCAGACGCGTGCTCATCTTCACTACATCTTGCTATTTGATTATTGTGGTCTGCTAATATTCTTGCCACTGGCCATTTTGATTTACGAAGTACTTCTTGATTATGTTCTTCAGCTTGCTTGTTTGTGGTAAAAAGGCGTATGGCATCTTGAAATCTTTTAAGTTCAGCCGGAAGCTGTATAGCTTTACGTCGTTGCATAAGGGATGCGTATTGGTCGCCTGTAACTTCGCCTACGGAAAGCGAATCAAGAGTCTCTCTAAACTGTATTTGCTGATCGTCGCTTTGTCTCATTGACTTTGTTAAGGTGAAACATTTTTCAAACATCTTAAGAACTGTTTGTCCACGTAAAGCCAAAATGTCTTTTATAGAATGTCTCCTATATAGAGGTGTGTCTTTTACAGGCTGTAGCTGCCTAATATCTCCAATCAGGTAAACAAATAAGCCTCCAAAAGGTTCAATGCTGTCTGGTTTACCTTCGCGACATCTTTGCTCAAGTGCAGCCATCAGACGGCATCCGATCATTGAAAATTCGTCAATAATGAGAAATGAAACTGGATTCATGCGGAGTTGTAGATTTCTTGCTGCTTCACTTCCTAAATCAGCAAACGATTTAAAACATGTTGGTACTTTTAGTGCAGAGTGAATTGTTTTGCCCTCGACATTAATTGCAGCAGCACCTGTTGGAGCCAAAACCACAATAGCTTCCGGTCCTAACTGCTCGGTAACTCTTTTACGAATTTCTTTTATTACCGTACTTTTTCCAGCTCCGGCTTTCCCAATAATAAAAGTACGTTTAGGGCAATTTATAAATCTTGATTGCAAAGACGAAAGCTGTTGCGTGCATAAGTAAAGTATTTTTTGCTGCTCATCTGTAAATCTGATCTCAGACGTATCGTAATTTTGATGCACTGTAAGTTGTTGTTCTTTACAGTAATTTAAAAATGAAGCAAAATTGCGATGAGGGTACTTGTAACTCTCACTTTTCCACTCACATGCATGATCAATCACGTGTTGCCCCAAAGTATCCTCGTTTTTCTGCACAGGAACTATGGCAGCTGCTGCCATATATGGATCAATCTCGCGGTATTCTTCTTGCAGGATTTCTGTCTCATGTGTACTGCTAACAGCAGGAAAATTTATTTCTTCGTGTGCATCAATATTTAGATCATTGAATGCTTCCTCCCATGAGTGATACGCAGACGGCAGGCCTTCTTGCAATAAAGAGTCAGAATTACCTCTCCAAGGATAATTGAGTAATACTTGTTGCCTATAGTATTCTTCGGCTAGAGTTGGGTCGTGGTTGAATGATGTAAGAGGAAAAACTCTGACAACTGCATCTTTTCTTCTTTGGTGATAATCGACTCCTCTTACTGAGAAAGATTTTGCAAACTTAAGAAGCGTGCAGGAAATAAGTTTCACCGGCCGCGCGCAATATTTCTGAAGCATGCTTTTTGATGGTCTTTCGTCGCTTGAAAAGTTGATTTCTTCCCAGTTCTTATCATGAAGCCGTATTGTAACTACTTCCCGACTACTGTGATACATTGGCCATCCCATTAATATGTGTACTACCTCTTGGGCTGAGTAATCCCTTTCAGAAACAGAAGACAAAATAAGTTTTTGGACTGCTTGAACCGCGGGATTTGTTTCGTTCATCTTATTTAAAATCTCAGATAACAATTCCTTGTAAGGAACAGAAGCTGTTTCTGATTTTGAGGCATATTTGGCAATGTAATGCAAAACCGCATCCTTTGATGTAATAGGACTGAAATCCGTGTTAGCTCTCCAAACTTGTGACACGAAGCAATTGTAGGTATTCATTTCAGAATCGTTTCTTTTTGGCAAAAAGCTAATTATGCCATTTTCTACTTGAAGCTTTGGAGAGTCGCACTCCGCTTTTGGGAAACCAAATCTGCAGCTATAACTATTTGTACCTCTTTTTTTCCTTAGGCAATAATCTCCATGTCTTGTGTGACGTTGGACTTGATTTAAGAGCTGAGCGAGATCTTTTTCACGATCTTCACTGGAAATGTCTGAAAAGCGAACTCGACAGCGGTGTATATCATTTACGAGGACGTCCTTGTCAGGATTAACAGCACTGCATAGTTTTTCAAAATATGCTGTTACGGCTGCTACATTTTCAGCGTTAGTCATGTCTAGTGTTTCCATGTTTGGCGCCTTTCTCTTAACCACAACAATCCATGCATGTGAGGACTTCCACGCCACTGCCATTCGAAACGAACCCAGTAGTCGTCTATTAAAAACAACGGCGTCAAGATTTTTCTCAAAAATATATCACAACGTTTTTGAAAGAGCCAACCAGTCAACAGAGGGTTGTCGTGCATTAATTGTCTGCGTTCTGTATCAGTCAGCTCATTTGGATCTCTGTTAGGCTCTAAAAGTCTGAAAAGATCAGGCCAGTGATAATCAGCTGCAGACAGTGTAAAAAAAATTGTTGGTGCTCCAATTTGTCCTACCATAGAAAGGAGTTCCCCACAACGTGCACGCCAGTATCCTTTTGTGGATCTTAATTTGCTAGCATAAATCATAATGTGTTTTGCCATTTCTGGTTGCCTATTCAGAATATCACGCATCTGCTCTACCGTCTTATTGCTGAACCTATTTCGCTGAACGAAAAAACGCCCTTTAGCCAAAGACTGCCACCGAAGAATTGAATTCATGGCAAAGTAGCGAAATCGGGGGTCTTTAGCAAATCGCCCATCTTCATACTTCATTAGGAACTTAAAATACTCAACAGGAGAGACTGCTTTTTGACGAGGTTGTCGTAAGTCAGCTGTACCATGTGGAAAAAGATGAGGAAAAGCACGTGCTATGTAACCCTCTTCTTGAAATTCGTTGATAGGCTGTGAATTTAATGAAGGGTGAGGCACACGAATTGCGTCATTTATTAAGTTGTTTTGATCTACCAGTTCAAGTAGTGGTCTAAATGACTCGCGCCTTATTTCCTCGTTCAAAGTATCAATATCCTCAGTAATATCGGTTGCTGTTGGTAACATTTGAGATACGTCACCATTCTCAGGTAATGTAGCGATCAAATCTTCATCAATTGTGATATTTGAATAATAAGGATTGTGAACTTTAAGCCATCTGAGTGCTTCTAGAAGGCGTTGTGAGCGAACAGAAAACTCTGCACATCCTGATAAAGTATCTTTTGTCACTAACACAGTTGAAGTCATATCTGAAGGATTGACAGGCAGGCGCGAAATAAAACTCTCAATATTTTGTTTAAAGCTGATTACATCTCCGCTGTATCCATACTGTGAGCCTCGTATACGGTAAAGAGAAACCACTGGATGTATTTGAGCGATCATCATTTGTTCAATGTAGCTCAGATCTTTGAGACAAATAGGAACTGGACCTGGGTCCATCGAATTAGTGGCAGAAAACTTGAAAGCACCGTCTCTACACTTGCATGTCTGGCAGAGCCCAGCAGTATTTAATATGATATCAGGGAAAGCTCTGTGACATGTAGTACAGGACACATAGGTGATTTGCGATACCTCTCTATCAAACCTGATTGCTTCATTCATTTGAGTTGTCAGTATACCGGTACTCGGCAAAAAATCTGAAGGTAACTGACTTGTGCGACTTCTCCGCATTGAATTACGATTCGCAATTCTTTTCATTTCAGCTGATTGCTTTCTCTTAACTGGCATCCTTGGAAATTCTATATAATAAAAACATATAATCCGTTCATATATAAAATGTTTCTTAATATATATTTTTTTTATCCTGGATTGGCTGGACTATATCAAAATAAACAGATTTACTCTCATACTGCTTTTATACAATAAGTTTGAATGAAAAGAAAAAAAAAATATTTTGAAATGGAAACAAAAAGTTTAATTACCAATTGCTGAGTTCGATTTAAAAAAAAACTAAATTCATGTACTTAATACGATTTAAACTTCATTGAACGTGTTTTAAGATAAAAATGTATGGGGTCCTTATTTCAGAAAAGTAAAATATATGTAAAATATATAAAAGTAAAATATATGGGACCGAGATTAAGAGCTTTTACTAAAAGGTTGTTTCCGAGTATAATGTTATTTAAATAAGTTTCTCATGATAAAAAATGGCAACAATATAAATTATTTCAATTTTCTTTTTATTTAATTCAAACAATCGCAATGTTATCTCTATGGGGAAATGGAAAATTCTAGAGCAGGCGATTCCAGGCGTTAGAGTTGACGAATATTTCTGTTTTTCAATCCCCGGCGAGATTTTGCCACTACCGACTTCCAGTCCAATTTTGGTATCAATGCGGCAAATATTTTGGCCGCTATCGTGTACACAAAAGTGTAATTTTTCATGGGAAGCCGGAGCTTTGCTCCGACAATTAATTCATGATTGCAGGTCTCGATCTTTATTCCTATTCCAAATTCGTCAATGACCGTAATATAACCAAATCGAACTGAATAACAGTTTGTTTTTCTTTTCCCTCTATTTTTCTTTTTTCAGAGATTGATTTCGCTAAATTCTTTCACTTCATTTTGAATTACATTCATACAGAAATTTTATAAAAGTATTTAAGATTATTGTAGCTATATGTTGTTTTCTGAATGTTAATGAGTGTGACTATTTAAATTTTGCAAGCCTTCCGTATATTACAAATTAACTTGGTTACATAACGGGTAGGGTGGCAAACTATAGTCTTATCAGAAAATACACTTAGCATTTACTCTGTTTCAATTTTTATGAGACTTTTCTTCTTGATGTATGGAAATATTTGAAATTTTGCAAGTTATTTATATGGGTATTTTCAATTCTAATATTAGTATACATGGTATATTATCAATTTTACCACATAAAAGAAACGCACTTGAACTAAAGAGAACTCTATTTTATTTATCTCCAAATTATAATTTTTGCTCTTTCGATATTCATGGCATGAACACGTTAGTCACAGTTATTAAAGTAATTTTATAGGGGGAAATGAGCCAGAACAACTATAGTTAAACAAGGGAAACATTTAGTTAGCAATTTGTACTAAAATGTAACTTATATAATGTCAGCACAATTTTTTTTATAGAAAACTGACACATAAGTTCGAAGTAGAATATAAAAAAAGAAGTTCATATGAATAAAAAATGTTTAATAAATGTTTAAATCTCAATTTGTAATTCAAAATTTTATATGCCTATAGTTATTTACAACATACTTACAGTAAGTAATACATATGTTTAAGAAAAATGTTTGTATGTTGGGATACTATTTATGGATCACATTTTATATGATAAATAAATTATTTTAAAATATTATATTATTTTATTTTAAATAATCTTCAATATGTGTACTTTGTAGGTACGTATTTTTTTAAAAAGATAGCTATCAATTTTATGATTATAAGATCATAAGTTAAAGCGTGCTGTTAATCCGTATTTATACAACAGGTGTTAGATTTTTCGATGGCATTTTTTACAAAAATACCAACGCTCTTTAAACTAATAGATATAAGATGAAAATTTTAGACTTAATAAAATTATCTGAATACAGATAATTTACGCACCTCGTACCACTCGAGTTTTTTTAATAGAAATTATGTTTTATCTGAAATTAAATTTCTGTCTCCTTATTCAAGAGTTAATCACATATATATATATATATATATTGTTAGAGAACCTTCGGTAGCATAATAAATTTTCTATCTTTATAAATTATTATATCAGTCTTCATATTTTAATTTAAATTTTCATCTTTTGATAATGGTAGAAAAGATAAATCAGCTTACCTGAAAGTTGCCTTTTGCGCTAAGAGTAATCCACAGTATTATACTGATATTTATCCTCATTGACGTATCGCTGTTTTGTAATAAGAAACAATATTAGTAGAAAATAACAAATTGGTGTGAAGTAAGTAGATATCTATTTTTCCTTTGAATATAATATTATTATTGAAATTCTTGGCCTTATATATACATTTATATCGCGTTTGGAGACTGCATAAAAATGCTCCAATTTTACATTAAATTTGAAATATTTACATCATATTTACATGGGCGTCTTTACGGTGCGGTTACATTTTAGATACTGAGAAAGTTAGTTATTGAGTTCACGTGCGCGGTATCAGATTGAAGGTTGAAGAGGCAATATGGAGTATTTCTTAGTTGATTAGTTTCGACATAATGTCCATCTGGTTTTATTCGGTATGGTTTCCAGCTGTGTTCATCAATTGAGGTACTATAGTTAATTGGAGACTGGTTTTTAACATGTTCTAAGTGTTTTTTCCATCGTTCACAACACTTGGAGATTATTAACGGCATAAAAAGGTTTCTCCGTCACTCCCTCGTAACCTCCTGTGTGGGGAATGGTTGAAGGTTCAGTTGCTTACGGTGTTTTTCGTACACAGGCTTGGGCTTGGGTTTGGTGAGAGTGTCGGCTATAATTTCTTCAGTGGGGCAGTACTGTAAATCAATTTTTCCTTCTTCTTTCATCAGATTGATGTTGTGGAAACGTATGTCGATGTGTTTGGATCGATTAGTATCTTTATCATTTTCACTCATTTTTATACAGGACATATTATTCTCAAATATCGTGATGGGTAGTTTTTGGGGAATGTTGAGGTCGTTAAGCAAGTTTGTTATCCAACTTAATTCTTGTGCTGCGTTGCTAGCTGAAACGTATTCAGCTTCTGCTGACGAAAGTGCAATGCAATTCTGCCTTTTTGTGATCCAGTAAATCGGCGATTTTCTTAGCATGAATAGATTTCCTGACGTTGATTTACGTGTTTTCAAGTCACCAGCCCATTCTGCATCGGCGTATGCTGTTAAAATGGGCTCGCTGTTTGCGTTAAGTGTTAAATTCAAATTTTCTGTAGTTTTAAGATATGAAATGATTCTTTTCACTGATGACCAGTCCTTTTGGCGTGGTGTTTCGTTTCTACGACATTAAATGTTGATTGCGGCAGATATGTCAGGACGCGTGATTGTTGATATGTACAATAATGTGCCTGTGGCTTGTCGATATTTCGTATTATTAGGTAAAAGATTATTGTCGTCCTCAAGTCTGTTGAATCCAGCAATCATTGGTGTGTAATGAGGTTTCATGTCGTTCAGATTCCGTTTTTTCACTAGTTCGTGTATTTTATTGTTTTGATTTAGGTAATATGTATCGTTGATTTTATTAATGTTTATGCCTAGGTAATTATTCACTCCTCCTAAGTTTTTCAGTTCATATTCTTTCTCAAGTTGGTTTATTGTTTCTTCGATATCACTGTCCTTTCCTGCTATCAGGATATCATCTACATAAATGATGATATATATCGAATTTTCTTGATTTGATTTAAAGTACAGACATGGCTCATTTTTGCTCTGTATGAAATTATTGTTTGTGAGTGTTTCCGATATTTTGGTGTACAAGGCCTTTGCGGCTTGCTTAAGACCGTAGATGGCCTTTTGAAGTTTACAAACTTTTCTCTCATCGCCGGGTTTAATATACCTCTCTGGTTGACTCATATAAACAGTTTCGGTTAATTCACCATGCAAGAATGCTGTAGTGATGTCAACATGTTTCACGTTCAAATTTTTGTGCAATGCGGAGATGAGAAATGCACGTATTGTTGCGTTCGAAACTACAGGTGCGAAAGTTTGATCATAGTCAATCCCGAATCTTTGACAATATCCTTGTGCTACTAAACGCGCTTCATAGCTTTAAATGTTTCCTAAATTGTCCTTTTTTAGTTTAAAAGTCCATTTTGAACAGATAATTTTTGTTCCGGGTGGTGGATCTGTTAAATTCCAAGTGTTATTTTTTCTTAGGCATTGGATTTCATTTTGTGTTGCTTTTATCCAGTTTTGTTTATCATTAGTATTTTCCATTTTTTCGATATCTTCCCAATTTTCGGGAATGTTTTCAGATGAACTATATTTGAGACAGACATATCTGTCAGGAGGAACGCCTCTATTTGTCCTATTAGAGCTTCTTGGTTCAATTGGTTACTGTTTGGGCTCGGATGGTGTCGCCTCGCTGTCAAGTTTTATTTCTAAGTAATTTTCATGTCTATTCGGTAATTGTGTATTGTCATCGGATGTTTTTGTGTTGTTTTGTATCTCCTCAATGTTATCTGAGTGTACATTTTCATTTTCAAGAAATTTCACCGTTCTCGCTGTTATAATTTGTTTTCCTTGTAGCATAATAAATTTTCTATCTTTATAAATTGTTATATCAGTCTTCATATTTTAAATTACATTTTCATCTTTTGATAATGGTAGAAAAGATTAATTCAGCTTACCTGAAATTTGCCTTTTGCGCTAAGAGTAATCCACAGTATTATACTGATATTTATCCTTTCGAATCATTGACGTATCGCTGTTTTGTAATAAGAAACAATATTAGTAGAAAATAACAAATTGGTGTGAAGTAAGTAGATATCCACTTTTCCTTTGAATATAATATTATTATTGAAATTCTTGGCTTTATATATACATTTATATCGCGTTTCGAGACTGCATAAAATGCTCCAATTTTACATTAAATTTGAGATATTTACATCATATTCAGATGGGCGTCTTTACGGTGCGGTTACATTTTAGATACTGAGAAAGTTTGTTATTGAGTTCACGCGCGCGGTGTCAGATTGAAGGTTGAAGAGGCAATATGGAGTATTTCTTAGTTGATTAGTTTCGACATAATGTCCATCTGGTTTTATTCGGTTTGGTTTCCAGCTGCGTTCAGCTCTTGAGGTACTACATTTAATTGGGGTCTGGTTTTTAACATGTTCTAAGTGTTTTTCCATCGTTCACAACACTTGGGCATTATTAACGGCATAAAAAGGTTTCTCCGTCATATATATAGGAAATCTTGTTATAACGACTGAAAGGGGCAGTAATAATCCTAAAGTCTTTAATATTCCTTATCTAATATACAATAATTGTTAAAAAACTGGTTTCTTTAACAATAACTATACCAAGAATTTTACTCAAGTTTTAGACAAATATTTCTCAACAGAATATTTTAAAAACTATTCAATCTCTAAAAATAATTTATTTCTGTGTTATTTATAATTTATGGAAAAATTCTGGTTCGAATGAAATATTTTCATTTTTTACTTGTAAATGACAGGTAATTGGTATATTTATTGTAATATCATCGGTGTGTGTTTATCACACGCTGACTGACAATATGCATGTTCTCGACTATTGGCAACAAAAATATATAAAAATGCCATGCGCTTGAATGCATAACAGAACACAAATTATAACACTTGACTATTTAAAATATCACTTAGTTTGGAGTTTAAATTATGTTCCGGAACTGGATTCTCTTTAAAGTGCTCCTGGTATGAAAATATATCTTCAAACAATATAAAACATTTTGGTTACTTTTTAACGTCATTTGTGTCACTTGAAAAAGTATGTAAATATAGTTAACTCTCATAATATTATTTATGTTCCTAAGTCTAAATCACAAAACTCTTCGCCAGGGATGTATAAACATTGCACAATATAATTTACTAAGCCTTTTAAAATAAACTGAATATATAAAATGGGTTGTAAATTTAAAACATGGAAAATATAATATAAATAAGAAATTTACTTTAAGGGTAATTCGAGTGTATTCTGGAGGGAAATTTTGAAATAGTGATATTAAACCGCAGCATTTACAAATTTTATACGATGTTGAAAGATATAAACTCCATATATATACCTGACGTATATTAGTTTTTTTTATTATTATTTGTTAAAAATAACAATTTAAAAAAATCAAAAGGCACTTTCTTAAAGATTGTTTTTAAAACATTCCGGCAAAACATTTTTTTCTGAACATTCAGGGTTGTACGCTAATGAAATTTAACATAAATATATTTTAAAAATTAAATAACACGTTTTTATTCAAAATATGTCAATTGAGGTAGATCTGGAAGATTCATAGACTACTGAACAAAATAGATTATTTTTTTAAAATAAAATTTCCTTGTAGGTAGATGGACGTTTCACAACTTTTAATTTACAAATGTTGACCCGAAAGCTTAGATAAAGGATTCCTTCCAAAGTTTTTCATTACGTTATTTCAATGCACAGACAAAAGCTTTATTACGGAGAACATCAATTCCATATCATAAAATTCGTCGGATACGGATTGATGTGCTTCGATTTCGCGTTGAGTTTGTGAATTGACGAAATTATTTTGTCGGGTTCGGATCGGGTTTGGAGTGAAAATCAATTAACATACACGGGTCAGGGTCGTAAATAACCCGGCATGTGTGTATCTCTAACGTAGATTTAAAATAAGTAATGCCACAAAAACACTAAGGTAAAAAAAAAATTCTTTGAAGTTTTTTTTTAAATTATTATTTTTTAAACAATTCTTGTTAGGGAAAATGTTTTTCACGTTAAGTAGTAAAACATGGAGGAACAGCCTTGTCAAGAAAATTTATTATCAAAGAAAAACAAATCTGTGCGAATTTTGAAGGAATCTCATCATGGAGGGGGGGGGGGGGCGATATTTAACAAGTCACACTTGATCGATTGCATTTTTCTTAATTTATTACTGCATATTTTGATAGCCTTTGCTTTTCCTACTCAATTAATATATGTTCTAAGAAAGAAAAAAAAAAGTCTTTCTTAAAAAAAAAGGACTGCTGATTTTCTGAAAATTTTGAAACATAGTTAATCGTTACAAATAATGCAAATGGCTTTCTTGAAAAAATGAATATTTATCAATATCAGAATAAAATAATTTACTTAATTTTATCTACAGAGAATTCTTTAAAACATTTCCAACAAACCCGTGTTAATTTGTTTTTCAAAATATTTTACTGTAAATTACATTTAAGTACTAGCTAACGTCATAATTTGAATCCAAATGCTTTTATTTATCTGTTTTCTATGCATTTTTTTAAGTTAATGGTTTTCATCTTAAAATATTGAAGAACTGAAGGTAAGCAGATACTGAATAAAAAATTTTAAAATACTTATCTTTTATAATGTTTTCCACTACAAGCGGTGTTGATTTTGAAATAAATTTTTCTCTCAATAAAGTTTCATATTCCTACATTTCATTTAAAGTATCTTTTTTAACCATTCTGTGCATTTTCCTGCCATATTCAATTCTTACTGTATCCCAAAATTTAAATTCCAAATAATATGAAAAGTATCATTTTAAATATTCGTAAATTTATTATAAGATTTGAAAATATCCTTCCATTTATATTTTGAAAGTTCTCTGTTTGATAATATTTAAACAAATGTTCCCCAATTGGATTTGGATTTAAATTTCAGAAATATATAGCGTCTGTTTTCAGTTTAGATTTGTATTTCTTTTAAAAATTCATGAATTTAAATATTTCCTATTATCTGTATGTTTGGTGTTTGTTTGTATTAAAGATATTTTGCTGCCAAATGCCTTGACATATGATTGGAGAATTGCATCGGGAATAAATTTCTGTAAATCTATTATTCAACAACTTAAATCTTCAATAAGGATGTTCTTTTTAAAAATGAAAATCGCTGACATTTTTAAAGACTAATACATGTGTCGAATATAGTGTTAATAACCTCCAGGCATTTTTCTCTTTGTGATATTTATTATATTTTTCAAACTTCGAATGTTGTTATTCGACTATTCGATTGCTGAAACATTAAGAAAGCAAAAATATTTTTACTATTTTCAGACATAAAGAGAACAGCCACGTATTTAATAAACTAAAATGTCCCTTACTGCAAGGTTCATCGTATATCTTTAAAACGAAAATATGTATTTTTCTTTAGTTCACTTACAATACACAAGAAAACGCATAAAAAATCTTCACTTATGATATTTTGCAATTTATAATTTTATTAGGCGCAACATTTTTTAAGTTACTTAAAGAAATACATCTTCAGATATTTTACTGCTTGTATCTTTTTTGTTTTCTTCGCATTTTCTTTCACACCCAGAGAAAAGTTGTGTTGAATCAACAAAAATTTATTTGGCCCAACAAAACTTTCTCTTTAAATATGGGTCAATGGAAAATTTGTTTGAATCAACAAGAAAAATATTGTTGATTTTTTTTGCAATTCCAACAAAAAATTTTGTATCGTCAGCAAAAAAATGTTATGTTAATTCAAGTAAAAATGTTTCAATTTTACTTCAATTAACAAAATTATTTTGTTGAATGTTTTCTCAAAATAAATATAATTATCTGTTACTTTAAGAGTTCTTTTCAGTTTCGGCAACAAAAACTTTTGTTTAAAGAACAATTTTTTTGTGTAATTTTAAGAATTTTTTTTGTTTTAACAACAAAAGGTTTTTGTTACATAAACAATTATATTTACTTTAAAATTATTTTTTGTATTAGAACGAATCTAAACTTAACTATTTTTTTAGGTAATTTTTAATTCATTTTCAGCAGTGAATTACGCCTGTAATCCTTGAACAATAACAAGTGAATTTTTATCCTGCTTTTTTTCAAGCGTAAATCTACAGTTTGAACAATGTCCCCAGCTGGGAATCGAAAACGGGTCCTCAGAATAACGATCTTAGACTCTAACCACAGAGCCAGAAAGAATGATATCCAAACTCAAAATTTCTCACTCTTATATATGTCGTACCGGCTGCAAACGCAACACAAGATGGAAAAGTCATCATGAGCACAGCGCCCGCTTAAGACATAAAAGTAGTGGAAGCCCGACGTTACTCTGCCCCCCCCCCTCTACCAATTGCTTTGTTATTTACTAAATCAATTTTTGGTATGCTGCAACAATTTGAAATTTTACCATCAATTTTTCGAGTAAACAACAATTTAGAAAGAGCGAGCTTCTTAGATAAAAATTTCGTAAATGCATTTCTTACCCTGATTGTTTTTTTTTTTTTTTTTTTTTTTTTTTTGTAAAAAATTATTCTGAAAGGTAAATTTGGGGGCACCTTGTATTTCTTTGGGTAAGCACGGGCTTCCCGGGACTATTCGGTAAACAGGCCCTGCATGAGCATGCAAAATTTTGCGGCAAACATGAGATGAAAATACAAAGCCCAGCATACGGCAACATATAATTAATTTGTAATTCATTTTCAGCAGTGAATTACGCCTGTAAAAAGCAGGATAAAAATTCACTGGTTATTATTCAAGGATTACATGCATAATTCACTGCAGGAAATTAATTAAAAATTAACTGTGTTGCCGTATGCTGGGGCCTCAGAGCGCTATTCTGAGGATCCGGGTACGATTCCCAGCTTAGGACATTTTCCACTCTGTCGGTTTACGTTTGAAAAAAAGCAGGATAAAAATTCACTGGTTATTATTTAAGAATTACAGGCATAAATCACTGCTGAAAATGATTTAAAAATTAATCCGTGCATTAGTTCTTGAGATTTAGTTACAGTGAAAATCATGAAAAAAATTACATAGCAGTGCCATCTGTTGGGCTATTGACACCAAAACGTATTCAGATTCTATTTATATCAAGGTCTAACTCAATCTGTATTTTGATGTAAATCAGTGCATTAGTTCTTGAGAAATCGCGAATCTATTGCAGAAATCGCGAAAATTGCAACATAGCACCGCCACCTGTTGCGCGATTTATGCCAAAAACTAATCAGCACCAATTTATATCAGGAAGTAACTGAAGATAAAATTTAATTAAATTCCGTGGATTAGTTCTTGAAATAGAGCACCTTCAAATTTTTGTCACATACAGACAGACAGAGTCATAGACAGTCATTTTCTGGAAACAGTCAAATCGTGTTCAGGACCTTCTAAAATCCATCGAAAACCAGAATTTGAAAATTTTCATGATTCCAAAACTTTATTCTTGTAAAGATAGAAGAAAGTAATAAATGGGATAGGGGGATTTTTAAAACTACCTTGGTCCATCCCAATTAAAAAAGGTTTGATTATCCAAAAATTATGTTAATCCTTTAATTATACAGCTATATAAGTCAAATAAACCAAGTTACGTGTGAGTGTTATGGCTATTGCACAGCAATTTAAATTTTGTAAGAGCAACAAAATTTTGCTGGAATTATAAATTACAAAATTGTGGTAAAATTTAAAAAAAAACAGATTTTGTAAATTCAAGTAAAAGTGAGGAAATTTTGTTAACATTTTGTAAGAGTGTCAACAATATTTTTTTGTCAATGCAACAAAACCAACTTTTTACTTGAACTAAAAATTTTGCTTGAAACAAACAAAATGTACTCAACAAACATGTTTTGTTGTTTTAATCAATTCCTTTTTCTGGGTGCATTATTGTTTTGTTCGATGATTGTATAAATGTTCATGATATTATAAATTATGTACTTAAAAAAATAGCCAAAACATTAGAAATGAACTCGAATGCATCTAAAATGCATTTTATATTACAAAATATGAAGGGTTTTTTTCAATATATTCATTTCTTTTTCTGTTGTTTATTTCCCGTTGTGATCTATGCATTATAACTTGTAGAATTTCCATTTATAAAAGGTCGTTTTATACATGTATTAAGTTGTTGAAATAGGTAAGTTATTATCAAGCCAAAACTAGTCTAACTGCACGTGAAAGGAGAAAACACAACTTTTGAAGCTTCATCTTTACCAAATCTTTGTCCATCGAGACATTTTTAAACATTTCCATGGATGATATCATTCAACTTTTCTATATACGAAAACGTGTTTAAGTTCAATGTATGGTTTTAGAATTTTTTTTTTAACATATGGTTTAGTTAACTGGATTTTGTTTGTTTCAATATGTGATGATGCAAAGCATGATAATCATTAATTGTTTTTTGTTACTTTATCGCAGTTTAACTTTCTTTGATTTTATACTTCCCTGAATAGGGGTCTTCAACCTTTATGCCTGAATGTCGCTTACATATTTATCTTATTTTAGCGAAAAGTCTCTGCCATTAAAAAATGATTTTTTTCTGTTCTAAAATAGTGGTATCGTGATGGTCCGTCCGCCAGAGGTTGAAGTTCTATATTTTAAAGTGAAATTTGAGGACATGTCAAAATACAATGGATTTTGATAAGTATTCCCTATGCTACGTAACACATGATTATCCTACTTTCTTACTCCCCATATCACAAACTTCAGAAAACTATGAAAATTTTCATTAGAGCTTGGCGGGATCTTCTGCTACAATAACGTAAACTACCGTACAGAAAATACTTTATTCGCAAACAACAGACAGTCCATTCTTTTGAACAAGTGAATTTTACACTAGATTCAAGCTCGCTATAGAAAGTTTATGCTTTTGCGTGGCGTCTTTCCACAGTAACAGACAAACATGATGCATATTTCTTATTTAAAAAATATTACAGATTATCGTCAGTATTAGAAAATCAGTCTTTCGTAAAACCTGAGAATATATATTTTGTCCTACAAGAAGAATCCAACTTCCCTCTTTTCTTCCTCCAATATAGTTCAGTTACTTTTGAAACTCTTTAACATTTAAACCAAGCACTATTCCTATTTTCTCTCAGAAAGTGCAATCACCCAGATTTGAAAGTTTTCTCGATAATGTTGCTGCCTAGAAAACATGGCACAGATGTGTATATACGTACCACGTTGTCGCGATTGCAACAAAATGGCAATTTTATGCCTCACATGGTAACCCGGTTATTTTGCTTATATTGTTGTTTATTTACTTTTTTTTTTATATATAAATTATTTTAAGTAAGTATATCAATATTTATTTATATAAAACTATCATTTATTTCTTTTTATTTCTTTTTTTAAAATAATAGAAGCTATTTCATTTATTACATTATTTTGTTTTTATATTGAAATAAAAAAATCATGTGCTATTATTGCATGCTATTTGTAACTAATATTCAAAGTTTTCGCCAAATTGGTGGGAGAAAAAAAATCGCGCCAACGTGGTGCGTATATGACATCTGTGCCGAAAACATTATATTTCAATTTGGAACAGCAAATTGCATTGTTTGTTTCAGAGAAAATACATCGAGGTAAATGACTGTTTTTTATTTTCGAATAATTCACGTCGAAACCTTTTAATGAATCCGGAATATTGAGCTATTGAACATTCGTTATACCATTGTAAGTTGGTATTATTGATGACCATAGCAACTTATAAATGCTTAATCATATTCATAGCACGTAATAAAATTAAATCTTAATGAGTACGGTATAGAAAGTTAGGAGGCAGCCAAGAAAATATTAATGGTTGTTTTCAATACTCACTCGCTATACCATTTTAAGTTAGTGGCTATAGCAACTTATAAATGCTTAATCACATTCATAGCACGTAATAAAATTAAATTTTAATTAGACAGGTTTTAAAAGTCAGGAGGCAGCTAAGAAAATATTAATGGTGTTTTCAATACTCATTCGTTATACCATTGTAAGTTAGTGGCTATAGCAACCTATAAATGCTTAATCACATTCATAGAACGTAATAAAATCTTATACATTATTTCTGTTCTCAACATCCCATTTTCTAAGCAAATAAAAAACGATAATCGACAAATGAGATACCATGTGAAAGGATTTTGAAGCGGTTTCTGGCATAGTACACTCACGTTTCGTTAAAACCTGTGTTTGATAAAAATTGCAAGTAGTTAAACATTAAATCGGCATTGTGTTTATAAATGAAATGAAAGATTTTCCCCAAATTAGTGTTGCTACAAAAATAAAATACCGCAACAATGATTATAAAAAAACATATATGTTTAATAAAGATAAAGTGGGGGATAGTTGCTGCACGAGTTTATTTTATACTTATGATTAAAAAAGCAAACTTTAAATACAAATGCTCAATTAATTTTTCTTTATCCCATATTTTTTTCGAAACAGATCATGTCACCTTCTGATGTAGTTAAAACACGACTGTTATGTATATAGATATTTTTGCGCTTGCTATCTTCGGTCAGTTTTTACTGTAACTTCGTTGGAATAAATGAGATGATATTCTGACTTGACTAAAGTTGTTTGCAGATTTTTTTAGTCCTCAATTTATTTTAGAAGTTTAAACTTGCATCTAAAAAATATTCGATAGTGCTGAAAATATTAAACTTCAGTGCAATATCTTCGCCGGGTCCAATGGCTAAATCTTAATGAGACAGGTATAGAAAGTCAGACGGCAGCTAAGAATATGTTAATGGTTGTTTTCAATACTCAGACGCATCAAGTTAGATAGTTTTAAATGTGATGGAAAACAATACGCCTTAAATTCGAATAAATTGGTTACATAATTTCTCTCTACAAATTACCTGAAAAGGCATTTGGCATACATCACCTGCCAAAAAAACGGCGTTCTTTTTTTTTTAAAGTTAGTGTTTTTAATATCGACCAAAATTTGAAGTTTTATATCGCATACCTTAAAATCAAACCCATGAAAAGAAAATACTTGATCTGACCATTCTGATTTTTTAATCAGTTTTTAACATGAAAATTATTTTTTGTATGATATTAAGTTAATTATCTTATACAGCAATTAAAACAACTCTTATCTCATTTTATATGAAAAATAATTATTGAATTATTTTTTGTTAATTAAAGGTATTTATATAAAAAATAAATAAAGCTTTCCTATTTGTTTACAGTGAAATGGAAAGTATTATGTGCTATATGTTGATTACTTATTTCTTTTTATATATATATTTATAATCTTATCGTTTTCATTTAAATTACTCATTATAGTAAATTACCATCAAGCCGTTTATTACAGCATAGAGTAAAAAACAAAACAAATTTCTTTGGAATGGGATTAATTTTTTATAATCCTCATCTCTTGGAATTTTTTTCTATCACTAATCATCTCATTTATAAAAATAAATATTTTATTCATAGTTAGAAAATACATTTGCTTTGTAAAAAAAAAAAAATAATAATAAAATAAAAAAAACTGTTAAAATTCCACCGATTTTTTATATTAGTAAGAGCTTGTATTGAACGTGCTTGAGTATATAAAACGAAATGTATATAATTAACAAAGAAATGAAAAGTAAATCTTGGTTAAAAGTTGCTATTTCAAATGTTTCATCAGATGAAATTATTATCAAGGCTTTTTTATTGGGCACATATTTAGTATAATAAAAAAAATCTCAAACGAGTTTTTTACAATGGTGTTATGCGCTTTTTTACCATACTCAGATGTTCGAATTCTCTAATTATTTCTTAATCAATTTGATCTTATTGATAGAAACAAAACAATTTATTCATATTGCAGAAAAGCATTTCATTTGTTAGTTATAAAAGGTTTCTGAATATTGAAAAAAATATATGTTTTTTATATCCACAAAAGCCTATGTGGATTGAGAAAGAATCTATAAAAAATTTTATATAATTAGAGATAAAATATCAGTAATGTGAATTTTTTTATGTTAGGAGGAAATTGCAGTTTAGCATATAGTTTATAGTTATTTAATTTTACACTGTTTCATATGATAACTGATAAATTTTGTTGAAAAAAAATTTTTTTTTTGTTCATAGAAATTTATATAGCAGTTAAGGTAAATACAAAATGAGAGCTGTGGAAAAAAAAATTGTAAATACCGGTTAATTTTTTTTTAATCCATTCCATTTAGTGTGTTAAAAAATATCTTACAGTGATTTAAATAAATTTATAATGAATTGAAAAACTGGAATTTTTTATTTTATTTTACTGCCAATATGTAGGTTTTCGTTCAATCACAAATGTATCAATTTAGAAATGCATTCATGTTTTCTTGTTGTTGTTTCTCTTAAGCATGTATTCAGTACATATCGACTTATTCCGACGATAAAATATGAATGCTTTTCATTTTCAAATTTTAGTTAAAATATATGCGATATGATAAAATACCGAATATTTCAAATAACGTAGGCACTCAGTAATAAGAATCATAATTATATGAATTAAAAAAAGAGTTCTTAACTCTGATAAAAGCAATGTATACAATAACTATAAAATATGGTATACAATTAGAGATAAAATGTATTTTACTGAGACAATTTGAGAAGAATCAAAATTATGTAATACTAGAGTCAGTATTAAAGAAAAGTTAAAAATAATTATAATAAAAGCTGATAAGAAAACATATGTTTCTTTTTTTAATTATACGATATAAATAACTTTTTCTTTCTTTTGTTAAGGAAAATACTTCATTTTAAAACTGAACGTAATAAGAGTATTTCGTAAATTATATAAGTAAATTTACCAACAAACTTCGTTGAATTTTACGAAGAGCTGATGATAAAACTTTATTGACACATTATTGACATTTTAAAAATATATACTGTACATTTTAATTTGTCCTAAACGTTTTTGAATTGTTACTAAACAGAGAACTTACATTATTTGGTCAAATTTAGAGAAAAATGCACATGTACATTAAAAGAATGTGAAATCTGAGAACATAAATACCCCCGCCACCTTACCAAAAAAAAAAAAAAAACTGCGCCAATTACAGTTTTTAGTGGTCCCACAGAAAGGAAAAAGTGATAGACCAAATCATTTTTGTAAAACTTACAAAAACACTAAGTGTTAATTTTTAAAATGACCTCAAATTGTTTTTTAATGTAATTTAAATCTAAATTAGTCCACATATACTGTCTACCCTTTAGCAGCAACAGCTACATTTTAAGACTACATTTTTTAAGACCTACATTTTTTAGAAATTACCTCACATGACTTTCAAATATTTTTTCTTCGATTTAAATCTATATCTAGGTTTAAAAAAATATATGACTTTCGAAACATGAAACATTAACAACTATAAAACAGCTAATCTCTTTCATCAATATAACGATTATTTCCTTTCTCCGAAATACAATTGAAAGAACATGTAATAATACGAACGGAATACCATATTGCAAATGCGTTCACTTAACGAAATATCAATGGAAGTCTGTTTTGAATTAGCTTAGCATATTTACAAAGATTTTCAAACATTGTTTGCCTTACATTCCTAGATTTTGAGATAAAATATCTCGAGACTAAGTAATTGTAATTATTCCGATTGTTCTGGTCAAACATAAATTAGTTTTCGGTAGCGTATTGAATATTTTATATAAACCTGCAAACATTGAGATTTGCGACGTCACAGTAACAAAAAATAATTTACGCAAGAAGATTGCAAAAGAATATTTAATTGAACCTAAATAAATACTTTTAAATGTAAAATGAAATATTTACAAGTTTGGCATTTAAGATACCTTTGAAATATTTACTTGGTCATTTTAGAATTTGCATGTTTAATGATTTTATTTTGTTAAAATATTTGAAAATGTTAAAAAAAGTATAGTTTTGCATCTTCCAATAATAGTTTTAAAGAGAATTTAATCATATTATTATTGATAGGATAAAATTCATTTCTTGTAAAAAATAAAGAAAAATAAAATACAAATACAAATACAAATACAATACAGAAATATTTGGGAATATTTGTTATTTATGTTATTCTATATTTAGAATAAAATGCATATGATCACTATTTTTTAAAAAAGTTATAAAAACACTTAATGGCTCTCCATGTTATGGTCAAATATGAACAATTTTTATAGACATCTTATATAAATTGCATAAAATTATGTAACATTTATATCTAATATTAAAATCTTTTTTTATCTTTCTATTTTATATATTTACAAAAAATAACAGAAAATTATTATATAAAAAATGAAAAATAATGTTTTAAGTGCAAATTAAAAAATCCAATCATAAAAGCTTTCATTTACTTTTTGGGGATTAGTAGTCCATTTCTTTTCGACAAACAATTTTTTTAGTGAACTATCCTTTAAAGCATAAAAAAAATCAGTTTCACTTTAATGAAGTCCCAAGCTTACTTCTAAAAAGAGAAAAAAAAACTGAATTTATTTTTAAAAAATTACAGAACTTTCCTCTGAGTTTATAAATAAATTGTAATAGTTTAGAAAAAAAAGAAGATAACTTAAAGGGAAATAATTATAATACAAGTATTAACTTATTTATTAGTCTAACATATGTATCTAAAAGTTATTTTATGGCAGTGTATATAGGCATTATCATATAGATATTAAAATCCATTTTAAAACTTACATGGATTATGATACTGATATAAAAACAGTTTTTAAAATTTTTACATATATATATTTAAGCATGTATCGCGCATGCTTGGTCGAATTCCATATAATATTCCAAAATCGTTTCATAACACATGTGTATTTCCAAATCTATTGTTAATGTGTTGCTAAAATTTATTTTGGAATACCAAAGATAGTAACTCTTAAAATTACAAAAATATATAGACAAAAAGTGCATTTTGGGAATTTTAAAGAGGGTTTCCGACGATTTTATTTTAAGTATAATGTATGCGAGCAAATATATCGATAATCGTGTTTTTTTTAATTATTAGAGACAATAGACAATATGGAATATGCACATTTGTTTAATTTTTCATTTTGTAACATGTGTAATATATATTTTTTAAACTCCATTTACATTTTTGATGTTACATTCCAAAATACTTGCATTAATGAAGTCATTTCTTTAAAAGCGGCAGCATATGTTAATCTCACAATATACAATTGGTACAATCTTTATTTAAACTTAAAATTATCCGAATAAATAGGTTAATTTTAATCAGTATGAATCAATATTAAATCTATTTTTTTGAATGGTTACAAAAGAAAAAAAAAGATATTATCTAAATGTTTTTCTATTCATATTTTTATTGTGTTTCTCATGATAGAAAATTATAACAGTATAAAAATTTTTAGATATGTATATTTCTAAAAACTTAACTTTATAATAAACTAACATCAGTTAAATGAATATAGATATACCTATTAATATGTAATTATTAAGATAAGATAAATATACTTCCGAAAATTTAAATTAAAATATAAAAGAAAATTATAATACAAAATTCTAAGATACATACAAATAACACAAAAATAAATAAAATAGCAAATATATTTATAATTTATTTTAGGTTAAAATTTAATGAAGATAACATTTTCGTAAAATGCTAAAGAAAACGTAGAATGTGTGGTTTTTTAATTTCTTTACTAATATAACAGAATCATTATATTAACAACAGTTTTTTGAAAATACTGACTAATAAAATATAACATAAGGACTAATATACTATGATAATTCAAAAATAATAAATATTAAAACGTGCATCGTAATGTTAATATTTTAAAGTAAATGAGTATCGTTAATTCATTTCGTCTATAGGACGTTTATCTGCGTTTATTTGTTTAGTGATTCATATGAAACATTCCACAATTTTTTTTATTACATATGTAAATAATTTACATTCTTCCAAAAAGGTATAAAACACTATTCGGAAGTATCAATAACATAAAGAAAGTCAAATACCGTCAACCGGGGTGACTTTGTCTACCGGTTTTCGGGGTGATTTTGTTGTCTTTGCGGGTCCAAAACTTATTGAAATTTTCATTTAAAGAATTTCTCTTTTATCTTCTAGTTCAAAAATATTAATTACAAAAATTTAAAACCCAATTTAATACTTTTAAAAATTACTTTTTTCTTAATTATTTTTTTAAGAGGCAGAAATTCACCCTGGCTTGAAGTGACCTTGTCACATAACTAAAGAATCACTGAATAAGCCTTAAAAAACTTGCAAGGCAATGCAGCTCTACTATTATGATAGAGTAATAAAACATAATAAAAAATTAATCATATCGTAATTAAAAAAAAACACAAATTTTGAATGAAAATGAACAGAAAACGAATTTTTATTAATAAATATCCCTTATACAAGACATGAAAAAACAGTTAACAATTAAGACATGGTAAGATTACTGTTTTTCAAGGCAACCAAATTTTAGATATATTCAGTTATTTCAGGCAAAGAAAAAAACATTTATTTTAGAAAAAAATAGTTCTTAGAGTGTTAAAAATATCAACCCTCCGTGACATTTTTTTAAAGACCATGCAGCTTATTTTTTATAGAAGTGACTGGAATTGAATATTTTTCAGTGACTTTCCTTTGTTTTAATACATGCAGTATAGACCATCATCTTTCTCCAGAGTTCCATCAGTATAATTTTATAATTACGACAACCTACAGGAGATAAACACATATAAGGCATTATTACACCCGTACCTGTACAAATAATAAGAAATATATACTATTACAACGTTTATATTTACAGTAAATGTTTACTTATATGTTTATATTTTCAGAAAAAATAAATATAATACACTAAATTTCTGGTGACTTTGTCTCGAGACAATCCTAAATTGGCATTCAAAATACCGATTGCGAATAATGTCAACGTAAAATCTAAAATCTAAAATTAATACATACATATATATATATATATATATATATATATCACTAATTTGTTAGGAAAACATATCAAGAAATAACAAAATGTACTTACCACTTTACATTATTAAGTATAAATAACTTTTCCAAGCAAAAGTTTTCTCCAGTAAAATAAAATAATATATATATATATATATATATATATATATATATTATCGGAAAAGTTGCCAAAAAAATGTAAAATGCTGAATTAAATAATTTGTGTTTACTGCTCCAATCTATGAGAAATTGGCATTACTAATTAGTTTTATTATAATGAATTTTATTCATTGCACGTTTGGTCTCTATCCAAAAGGGTGGGACAAAGTCAACCCTGTGGACAGTACCTCACGAAATATTTAGTAATTATAGATAATTTTTAAGTTTGCTTGAAGCCCTTTAAATGCACGTTATGTTTGGTGACAAATTATTGACGAAAATAAAAAAAATAATTTTAGCAACAAAATAAAGTTTATAGACCCAATAGATAACATTAAAGTTATTTTTTAGTACTATTTCAAAGAAAATCTTTAAATTTTAGAATATCAACTTAGACAAAACAGAGCGTGTGTTTACATTAAATAGTAATAATCTTTTAAAAAAGAACTAAAATTTTGATTATGTTAACGTCTTTATTTTAAATGTATCATTAAATAATTTTAATATATAATTTTAAAATCCTGAAAACTATTTTTTTTTCTTATTTCATTGTGTAAATACATGCGTATAATTTTTGTAAGATTTTATAATTCAAAGTATACCTTTAAATATAAAATAGATATATCCGATTTTTATTTTGTTACAATACATCATTTAAAACGCTAAACTTTTCCGAATTCTTGAAGCAAGTTCATGCTTTTAATTTAATAAGACCAGAAAGCTGAATCTATACTTATAAATTTTCACAAAGGAGATATATAGTATCTGACAGGCTCAGATAAATGCCTGCTAAATGCTCAGCTGAAATCGTCAGATTTTCTTTAAATTTTTTTATTAAAAGGTTGATATAGTTCGACTCACTAGACATTACATTAAACTAGACTAATTTAAAAAAGAGAAAAGTAATTTTTCTTCTTTTAAACTTCCCTAAACAGTGAAAGATGTCTTCATCATTTTCACTTGTTTGCATTGTTTCGTAAAATACAAGGGTAAACAGAAAACATTTGGTAAATACTCGAAAGTGAAGTATTCAACATAAACTTTAAGGATCTTAATTTTTTGTTTCTTTCTCACAGAACTTTAATCTCACTATCATTCGCTGAATAGCTCGAATTGTTTGACGCATTTGTTTCCGTGAAACATTCCCCTAAAAATATTTACTCTAAATTATTGTGAAATGATTTTATAGCTATATAATTTTATAGCTATTAGCAGATTTATAAGATACACAATGAAACCAGGATACATAAAAATAAGGAAATGAATACAATCGTTAATGTATTGCATATTAAAAATGACAACTTAAAAAAAACTGGTATGTAAAAAAAGTTTAAGGTGATCTCAAACATTTTTGTCCGAAACTTACATTTGATTACGTATCCTTTTCTAATGTTGGAAAACTTGATGCATCATGGATAACCTTTCGTCTTCAAAATGAATAATGAAAAAATATAAATGAAAAAATAATAATATTTACGGAAAATAGACACACTAAAAGTTACATAAGATCATGAATTTGAAAAATATATTGGTACACATAGTAATATGTTTAATCGAACATTTATTAAATGATATTCATTAAACACTAAAATTTTTATATACAAACTGTCTACATATTTTAGCTTCTCATTCAATATTTCTTGTTATATAATCATTTCCTTCAATATGATTTTCAACTAAATAAATTAACTTAATCATGAATCACGAAAACAGCCGTCTGCTATCACGACAGCTCTATTACGTCTGATACCGCGACCGGTAGCATGTATCTCTGAAACCATAATAGAGCTCTCTTTCATTTTGCTTTGACAGATAATTTTTCCTTCCTGAGGCGTCGTCCATCCCTGTCACGGCAGCTGATGGCTGTTTTGTGATGGATCTAGAAAGACCATTTACTTATTCAAAGATCAGCTTGTGAAAATTGGTTAACTAAAACTTTCCCTGAGTCCCGGAATACTAATTATACAACTTTATATTAATGTTTACGTATCTACGGTACTCTACGTTTATGTATCTACGGTAATGTAGGCTCTGAACTGCTCTGAGATTATTCATATTTGCTTACTTATCCCTCCTAGAAAGCATGTTCGTCCTGAATATATCTATTTTTCTATTCACGTGATACTTCTTTGGAAACTCTGAAGATTTAGAAAGATAAAAAAATAAGTATTCAACATAAACTTTAATGCTAAAAAAATATTTTTTTCTTTCTCACAGAGCTTTAATTTCACTATCATGCGCTGCATATCTCAATTTTCTTGACACATTTGTTTCCGTAAAACATCCCCCAAAAATTATTTTCTCGAAAATATTGTGAAATGTAAATATTACGAAAGCGGTAAATTTATTTTTTAGAGGGCATGAACATTTTTTCCTAAATAAAATTAACTAGTCGGATGGGCCAATCCCAAAATTTTTCTATCTCATGTATGTTAATACTTCAAAATTCGCTATCACATCGTCAAAAATATCAATATATTTGTCATTCTATTGTACGTCAGCTGCTTGCGAATCATCCGGTTAGCTGGATGCGAGGCACCTTTCGTTGCACGAGCATAGAAAAGATAGCCTCCGTATTCCTTGCTTTTAAGATTTTAGCTAATTTTACTGGAAAACACTGGAAATGTGTGTAACCCTATTACAGAAAATTCATTTCCAGTTCTCTTCAATATTGTATTTGAAACAGAATTTCGCGAAATTAGCTATCTGTAGCCAAGTTGGCTTCATTTATAGCAACCTCTTTTTGTCGCAAAAATATTGCGACATTTAGCTAAATATCTCCAAGCTTGGCGAGAATTAGGCACCTGCGAATATGAATATAGAGAGTTGGAACGATGGTTACAACAACAACAAATAATTGCAAGAAAGCATGTTCACTAAAACTCGTAAATTAAACACTTTTATGGTGGATTTCTGCTCTCTTTTTTCAAAATGTCAACCACCCTAAAATTTCAAACTGCTATATCTCAGTCATTTTTTACTCTAGAGGCAAAGAAAAAAATGTCCCGGAATCTTTGGATCAAGTCTAACTATTTAACGGAAAGAACCTTTAGGATTTATATTTTTTGTACATCTTTTTGAATTTGTAATATTTAAATGTCTATCACAGTGTCGCCTTCCGTCGGAATATCCCCAAAATCAACTGGGACCTGCAGGCCATAGTCAAAAAATATAGAAAAAATTTGATTCAATACTCTGCATAACTGTATATACTTTTCGATGCTGCAATAATGAAAATAGAACAAAAATCGAAATCACGGCGCCCCCTTTTTTCGGAATATCTCTAAATTCAAGTGAGACCTGCTGGCCATACCAAAGATCTATAAATGTAATTGGGTACAGTTCTAGGCATAACTTCATATACTTCTCCATGATACAAATATAATACACACACGGACACATGGCCAGACAGACATTTTGTAAAAACATGTTTTTCGGAGTCTCTAACCCCTAAAACGTGTAAATCCGTCAAAAACTGTAAGTAAAAAAAATCGATTACAATACTTTCTTCTATTATAGATTGAAGAAAGTAAAAGACAACGAATTTTCATGTAAATACCTTTAATTGCACCATATTGCAGTGCCTTTAAGTGATGCTTCATTACTTAAATCACAATTCCCTTTGTTGAGAAGAACGCCATTCTTATAACTTCAATCAAAAATGCCTCTTCTTATAATATTGGATTGACAGAATAGGTTATAAATTACTTTTGTTCTGAAATTCTTTTATAATTTCAATATATATATTTTTTTAAATCCAGTATAAGTGGACAAAGTAAAAATCGATGTAAATACAAATAACTTTACATTTGAAAGTGTATTTCAGCGTTCATTGAGATTCTGTTTTACAAAATTGAGTACAAATAAATGAATTAAGTCATGCAAATAATTAATTCAATCTCGTTTATTCATAAAAAGTTATATGTTAATTCTTTAAAAGAATGAATGTAATGGGAAATAGTATAGAATGAACTATATTTTAAAACAAAATAACAACAACAAAAAATAATGTAAAGATATGTTTATTGCAATGGTAATATATAATGTAGATTAAAGATATAGCTAATTTGGAACAATTAAATAAATGTAAAATCAATGTATTCGTTGGTGTTTTTTCGTGAAAATACTGAAATATCTCTTATGCTAAAAAATATTAAAAAAATATGTGTACAATCAATAGTTTTTAAATGATGCACAGCATTTTTATAATAACATTTTACTATACATACTTACTTCCGAATATTTTTAAACCAGTAAAACAATATTTATTGTTTTTATTTATGGACTTTTAATCTTTTAGACCTGGACTAAATTCGTAATGATTTTAATCTCTTATATAAAATGCATTATTAATATATATATATATATATATATGTGTGTGTGGCATTTTGACGAAGAGGAGACATTACGAGAAATATTATTCCATGAGAAAAGGGTAGTCTATTAAAGAACTAACATATTGCAGTTGGTATTCACGATCATGGCGAAGTAGTGAGGTAATGAAATGAGTCCACAAGAGCTTCTCCAGTAAATGCTCGCCAAATTTCAGACAACTAGTTTATTTAGAATACGAGCGATGCAACGATAATTCCCACAGGTTAAAACATATAGCCCTCGGGCTTCACGTTGGTACTCCATTGATTTAAAGATGTTTAATGGCCGAAATGAATATTCTACGATAATAAAACACCAGATACATATTTGTTTACACTTTCAGATACGTCGAAAATCTCCTTCTCCGACCGATGAGGGCGAGTTTTGTTCTCTCCGCGGAGACATACAGAAATTTACGTCACGAGCGCACAACCCAATGAGTGAGAGGCGACCTACGGACCAACGAATGAGGCTAGAGGGAGGAGCTAAGACAGTAAAGAATTCCTTACTTGGGCGCGGATCAATTTTGAAGTTAAAATCCCAAGCGCGCGAAAAAATCAGAGCAATAATAATAATAATAATAAAAAGAAAATGGCTTTTAAAAAACATTCGAAATGAGAACGCGTCTCGGAATTTTATAGATTGGGGAGCTGATAAAAGCTACGAATGTACTTAAAATTTTAGATTAAGATTTAGAATAAGATAATTATTAATATACGGATATTTACTTTTAAAAGGACTTTAAATAGGAATAAATATTATTAAGAATTAAGGAAATGCAGATTATGTCAGAAGTTAGATTAATTTAAAAGATTAATGCGAATAAAATGGAAGGATACGAAGGAAATAAATTTTTTATATAACATATATATATATATATATACCCAGCTAAAAATAAACTGCAGTAAATCTCCAGAAAAAGTACAGTTGGAAAACTGCAGTGATTTGGCCGATTCCACGGCAGAATTTTTGTGGTCGATACAACTTCAAAATTACTGCAGTTTTAAAAACTGCAGTAATTTTGCAAATACTTTATCGCAATTTCTTTCTGTTAGTGGCGCCATCTGTGAGTCATCTTAACATATATTTGTTAATATTTAAAAAAATATTTTTTCCCCTTTTTGCCGAGAGGGGATTCGATCTGACAATCTCTAGGTTAGCAGTCCAGTGTGTTATCCATTCAGCTGTTGAGTCATGGTAACAAGTGGATTACATGGGGTCATAGGGGGGGAAGGGGATTAAATTTCAGTTGGTACATACCTAGGCGGTAACCCAAAGGTGGGATTTTGAGGTGAAAATTTACTAATGTTTAACTAGTTTCTTTACTATTTTAAACTATTTTAAACTAGTTTTTTCTGTTTTATTTTTTAAAATGTGAAGGGAGCTGTTTATGTTTTTATAGCTTGTAAAAGAATTACGCGTGTACTTCAAAATTAATTTTTTATTTAAATTTGTGGAATAAATACCTTAGCGGATATTATTGAGATAAAGCATTCACTTACGAAATATATGTTTTTTAAATGTGTTATATATATTTTTACTTGATTTTTTTTTTTAAATAAAGAGTATGTTTTTATAAAATTAGACTTTGTGACGGGACCCATTTTACTAAGAAAATTTCGTGGAGGCACCTGTTTTATTAATAGGAATTTTGTACAGGGGCTAGTTTCATTAATAATTTCGTGTAGGGTCCTGTTTATGTTTTTATGGTTTGTAATAAAAAAATTAGTTTAATTTTAATAATTAATAACTTTTAAATAAAATAAGAAAATTATTTGTTGCTTTTTAAATATATGCGTAATTTAATAAAATAAGTTGAATTATTTTGCGAACTAGTTTTCTGTTTTAATTTTTAAAATGTTAAGGGAGCTGTTTATATTTTTATAGCATGTAAAATAATTTTAATTTAATTTTAATAATTTATAATTTATAAATAAATTAAGAATATTAATTCTTACTTTGTAAATAAATACATGATTTAAAAAAATAAGCTGAATTAATTTGCGAATTAGGCTTTTTTTTCTTTCTGCGGTTAAGTTTAAAAATGAATAATAATTTTAATAAGTGCATCGACAAATTATTTTGTTATAATACATTTATTACTAGTTAAATATGTGTGTGCATGAAATTTTCAGACATTTTCACTTGAAGATATTTTTAAAATAAAGTAATTTCTATATGCACATGGTTCTAGTAATTGTGAAGGATATTTAAATAAAATAACGCATGGGAACTTTAGATATTTTTATTAAAATTCTTTTTATTGATTGAAACATTATAAAAGTGATGTTTAATAAAATCTTGTTTGCATATATATATATATATATATATATATATAATTATTTTATATAATTAATAGCTTTAATTGATTTTAAAAAATATGTTTTGTAATATGTCTATGGCTCATAGCAATTTTATTTTTTTAATTAATGTGTAAGATAATGATATAATATTGTAAGAATAGCAAATTAGTATAACAGATGATATGGTTTTAATGCATTAGTTTTGCACTTAAAATGTTACAGAAGGCCCTCGTTATGTTTATGCCTAGGACCCCAAAATATGTAAGTTGGTCCCTGATTAGGTCTGAGTTTTTAACGATAAACAACATTGATTAATTTATATATGTATATATAATTATTTTATAAAATTAAAAGCTTTAATTGATTTTTAAAATATGTTTTGTAATATGTCTATGGTTCATAGTAATTTTATTTTTGTAATTAATGTGTAAGATAATGATATAATATTGTAAGAATAGCAAATTAGTATAACACATGATATGGTTTTAATGCATTAGTTTTGCACTTAAAATGTTACAGAAAGCCCTTGTTATGTTTATGCCTAGGGTCTCAAAATATATAAGTCGGTCCCTGATTAGGCCTGAGTTTTTAACGATAAACAACATTGATAATTTTTATATGTACATATATATATTTTAAATTAAAAGTTTAATTTCTATTAGAATTTGTTTTATTTCACTTAAAGGGTGCGGGGACTTACCCAGGTGTTAAAATTAGATCTTTAAAATAAGTCTTGAAACCATTATTAATTATAAAGTAAATAGTAAGTCATGCAATAATATCAAAAACTGAAAAACTTTAACATCTCTTTAAAAACTGCAGATAAACTACAGAAAATATAACACAAGCTTTTTATAAATTAAGTTATGTAAAATTACCTCTCACTAATTACAGTTATACTGCAGATACGTCGGAAAATATACTTCTGATATGACTGTAAAATTACTTCACATTTACTGCAGTAATTCTACAAATGTAAACTCTCATTATTTTTTAAATTTATGATTCTAAAATGACTTCACATAAACTACAGTGTTTTTGCGGATAATAGCTCACAGTCTTTTTGAAATAAATTACTGCAAAATTACTTCACAGTAGCTGCAAAATAACTGAAGTATTTTTACAGTTGATATTGAACTACAGAAAATCTACAGTTAACTGTAGAAAAACTTCAAAATTACTTCACTTCTGCAGAAAAACTGCAGTTCATTTTTAGCTGGGTATATAAACGCACATAAGAGGATTCTAACACAAAGTAGAACAATAAATATAAAATATACGATTATTTTTTTTAATTTCAATACATCACTGTAAAACGCAAATCTTCCCAGTCTTCTTAAAGCAGCAATAGGGGATTATGATTTAATTTGACTAGAAAGCCTGAATCTCTACTTTTAAATTTTGACTCGGAAAGTATATAGTATCTGACAGTTTGTAAATTATCTATGAAAAAGTTTGGTTTTTCTGTGAAACTTTTTATAACATGATATTTTGCTTTCACTCACTAACAATTACTACAAAGATGGGTATGCCTGTGGCGCATTAAGATGAACAGTGAAAATAAAGATTTTTTTCGTTTAAAACTTTCCCTGGTTATAAAAAGTTTTCTTTATAATTTTCTTCTTTTGCATTGTGTCCTAAATTAAAGGTTTATATATATATATAATACAGAGCCAAACGAAAGAAAATACGAAATGTAAATTTTATGAACTCAAAATGTCAGTACTCAAAATGTCTTTGCGGATCTTGCTGAGTTTTCATGGTACTTTTCGGTTAGCCGGGCACCAGTGATATATATTAATAATATATTTATATACATCTATATATATTTAAAACGAAAGACGCATTCTGTCAAATTTTCTCACGAATATCGTCTCATTACGCATGCGTCAACGTTTTTTTTTTTTGAAGGATTCTTCCCTCGAAACGGGAAACTTGATTGATTAGCCTGTTTAGCCTAGGGGGTTGAAAAGTGTTGATTTAAAGACCTTCTAATATATTTTTGCTCTGGGGTTGAAAGCTAAAGCTTTTTTTTCTTCTTCTTTAAAGAACTCATGTTTTCACTACTAAATATGCATCTTTTTTTGCAAAATTTTAAAGAGAGCTTGGTATCATGGTTTATCTGGGTTTTAGAGTCAGGCTGATAAAAGTAAAATTAATGAAAAAAATTTAAGGCCGCGTAATTTAAAAAAAATAGAAAATATTAAATATTGATATATATATATATTTTGAGACTGTAGTAAGTAAAAATAAATCATTCAATTAATATTTTTAGTTAAATTCTTGCTAAAATAATTAAAGTATAATAGGATGTAAATTACAAGCTTAAAATTATTTCACTTCATTAGTTGAGTAGGCTGGACTGACAACACAATCTATCGTTTTACATCTATAGAAATCGCTTACACAATATCACATTTCATAAAATTTTCAATATTTAATTAATTTAAAAGCAGCTAATTAAAAATAAAAGTATATTTCTAAAGGAGCTTTCAAGTTATTTACTGTCAAATTTTGAGGATACATATATGTATGTGCATATATGTATGTATATATGTATATATATATATATAGATATATATATATATAGATAGATAGATAGATAGATAGATAGATATAGATATAATATATATATATATATATATATATATATATAGATATATAGATAGATAGATAGATAGATAGATAGATAGATAGATAGATATAGATATAATATATATATATATATATATATATATATATAATAAACTCCAATGGAAAATCACTTGCAGAATCATTATCACAAAAGCTAACCAAAATCTATAAACCACATAAATTCAATACTAGAAAAACAAAACTAAACAAACTACATGTATACAGAACCAGAAAACGCAACTAACTACTTAAACTCATAACAAGAGAACACAACAAATTGCAGCAAAAATTAAAAAAAGCCAATAAACAACAAAGAAAATCCAAAACAACCTGTATCAGGTGGCATGGCTTGAGACATGCACTGCTGGGTTGAACTAGTTTTACTCATGCAACACTCCCCCATACCTGACAAGTACAGACTGAAAATGAATGAAACTGACATAACGAAAGGAAGCAAACTAAAGCCAGACTACACTAACAAATTCTCGATTTACACCACAGTAAACAACCCACTACACCGACAAACTATAACTAGACTACATCATCAAGTTCTCAACTTACATAAAGGCAAACATCCCACTATACCGAAATACTAAAGCCAGACTATTCCATCAAGTTTTCAACTTACATTACAGCCGTACCTTTTGCTTAACTGTAACATTTTTTTGACACACAGCATACAAACTTGAAATTAAACAGACAGTAATTATTAAAATTCAAATTCATCCACCGAAACTACAGCTTAGCATGAATTTGCATCTTCAAAACCCTCCGTATCCAACAGTTTGAAAGTTCGTGTCGCTATCGAAAGACATCCAAATGATACTTGATAGTCTTCTGCAAGCATTATCTCTTGTTATGCAATAGACTGTTTTTGTACTGATGATGCCTTGTGTGTCGCTTGGCGAAACCTCTACTAATTTGTATTTTTAATTGTTTTTAAGTATATTTTTTATTTATTTTATTTTTTAAAGTGTGCTCATGTCTGTCTTAATTTACTTTATTTGGTGTTTTTAATAGTTTTTACATTCAGACGTTAAATGTATACATATTGCAAATTATCTTTATACTCAGCGGCAATCGGTAGGGTACCTTTATCCGAAATGGAAATCGATAGAGTATCCGTAGTACTGGCGTATTACTGGAGACACCGCCAGGTTGTCCACAGCTACACTTCCTAGACCCATGGTAACCACACATCCATGATCAATATTTATTTGAATCACATGAATGAGTCTCTTTTGTTTACATTTTTAATTCTGGGAGTAGACGAATTTCAACTGCGGATGTCTCGAAATATATGCGTATTTTGATATATGTATTCCCTCAAGATGTTTTTGTTTTTCCACAATGTGTCTAAAAAGGTAAATTTTATGCACCATTACTCAAAAAATTCATTCTCTGAAATTATCCAAAAACGGCTGATATTCAGGTGATTTTGCTGCAAGATCAGCCCGGATTCAACAATCGCGCTTTTTTTTGGCAAATTGAAATTTCGCCTAATATATGTAACGTTAAAGTAAAAATGGACACCCCAAGTGGTTTTTTTTTCGATTTTCAGATTTCTTTTCGATTCCTTGCAGTTTACACGAACTTCGTACCAAATTTGAAGTCTGTAGGTGTAGTAGATATATGAGATCTTTTTGATGAGTGAGTGAGTCAGTGATAAAATTATCGATTATCAGTCATTTTCAAATATCATTATCTCGGAAACTAATTATGTGTTATTTATAAAATGTTGGATTCTGGATAATTAAGGGAGCCTTACGACACATCTAAAATTACAATTACGTAAGTCAAATAGATTTTCAGTAGTAGAGTGTCGAAATTTGGCGAAAACACGTCGAAATGGTTAGTGTAATATAACACACTAGTATGTCAGACGAACTTGGCTGACATTCTGCCGTTTGTCTAGATATTTCACTAGCGCACGGCTAACCGAAAACTACCGTTTTCACTTAATGAAACAAGCAAAAAAAATACACTTTGTTAATTTTTGCGATCGTGGCGATTATGTATTGCACTCCTACATTGTGGAATATCGCAATCCGTGGAAACCTTTGCCTTTTCCGTCCCTCAAAAATGCCGTAGCGGATGTTGCTGAGTTTCACTTTATGAAACAAACGAAAAAAAATATATACACTTTGTTAATGTTTGTGATCTAACGAATATATATATATATATATTTACAAATAATAAATTGTTAAATAGCTCGAAACTGTTTATTTTGTTTAAAAAAAAAAAAAAAAAATCTTGTAATTTGTAAGTTACACTTTATTTACTATATATGACTGGCTAGCATTTTAAAATAGTCATATAATTTAATAAAGCGTGGCTGTAACTTCATATCAGTTTGTAGAAGAATCGATTTTTACAACCTGTCTAAAATTGCCTGCCATTAATATTGACAATACACTAAAGTATGTTTCAAAAGAAAAACAAATGAAAATCTAGATTTGAATTTTGACTTTTGACAACAAATTCGTTGGAAAAAAATTATCTTAATCTGATTGGGGATTTTTATAATGTTTAACGCGCATAAGCATATCTCTTGTTTATATAGCATCTGATATACATTTCACTGAAAAATAGTAGATCAAAATTAATGATATATTTCTCACTTTTCGACAGCTTATCACTGTGTCACTTATCACTACAGGAAACATTCTACATTTTTGACTGCGAACGGATCTTCGTTTTTCAATGGAAAAATTGTATATTTTAGATGAAGGTGCACTGTGTACGAATTAAGTTCTTTGAGTAAAAACAAAACAATGTTATTTATTAAATTGGCGTTTTAATTTACTTAAATTATCAATAAGAAAATTTTAAAAATTCTAATGATACATTTCTGTTATATAAGCAAATGAAAGTGCTACGAAACAAATAAAATATTAGTGATTTTTTGAACATATAAACATACCATGGAAATAAGGGAGTGCGATTTTTGAACACGGAAACATTAAAATTGTTTCGCAGAGTTATCAATGCCATATGATTTGGAAATTTAAATGAAAAATTGAAAAAAAAATAACCCATACCAACCTTATAAGAAGCTAATGAATTATTATTACGATGGTATGTTAAAAAATCACATAATGTATTAAAAAAGCAACAGAATAAAAGTCTAAAAATGTTTGCCTATTTTATATGATTACTTAATTTCTATGCGCAAACCACTGTAGACGCCAAATGGCTTCGTTTCTGTTACCAGCTAGTGCTGCGTTGAAGCAACGGTACAAGAATTAAGTATCAGTCTACCTTTTGTTTAGAATAAAATAATTTATCTTATTTAATGACAGAAACTTTGCGAATAAGTAAGACGAAAATTACCTTTTTTGTGTTGATGGTGTCAAACAACTTTCAGCAGAAAATGTGAAGATCCCTCTCTACCTTACAGTTCTGGCGTTTATTGTTTAATGAGTTGTATTTTCAAATGTAATATATCAGTTGTAATTGTAATATATTTCAGAATCGTTTGTTTGTTTTTTTAAACTGTTTAAATAATTAAAATAGATTTGAAAATATCAGTTTTTTTTATACATTTCATTTACCAAAATACCAAAATACCAAAATTATATATAAATTTATTAAAGCTATGTTTGATAACTGAGTTTATAAAAAATGATTAATTAAAGAATTTCCACAAGTAAGTGTGTAATGCATATCCCCCTAAAATCCTTTGAAATCGGACACAGTGAAGGAATTCAAACATGACTGATGATAGAATTAATTAATTCATTTAAAACATGTCTTTTTTGACAGGTTTCAGTTTAGTAAAAATGTGCGGTTATATAACATGTAATTTCTGAAAGTAATTTCTGTTATTTTCTTCCCCTTGAAATGATTTATCGGAAAAAAATGTATGCGTTTGTTCTACTTATTCCTTTCATAATATTCAATTTATTTAGTTCAATTATTATTATATTTTAATTAATTAATTAATTAATCAATTAATTTTTTTTGCGATTCAAATGCATTTGAACATTTTTTTTTAAATTTCCATTATTCAATTGAGTCCATTAAAGAAAATTACGATCAAGGTTCCCTTTTTTTGTGTTGGTTTTTCTAACGAGAAGTAAATGAATGGAAATAACGCCTTAAGATGAGGATCTTTGAAAAATGTACATTGATTATTTTTAAATGCCCACATATAGAGATAAATTCTAGTTAAGTTTTTTTATTTATTCCTTCATTAAATATTTCTTCACATTAATGAAATTAAAAGTATTTTCATATTGATAGAAATAGCTGCCGTTTTGGAATTGTGTAAAGGAATTGTGGCTCAATTTTGAAATTTTTTTTCACTAATTAGTTCGAAAATACGTACCCCCCCCCTAACAGAAAAGGAATAAAAGAATGTTTTTAGGTTATACACTTACGATCTTTTAATGAAATATAACTTAAATATTGATAATGAACGTCTATGGAAAATCACTTATGATTTTTATTAGTGGTGTGATTTATGAATAAAGATGTTGAATAACATAAATTATCTGCCTACGCTAAAATAAGAACTTTCGCGAAAATTATCGATATTTTTTATTATTATTTCATTTGAAAGTACAACTTTTTACGATTCTAAAACTGCTTTGTTATAGTCAATTTAATAATCCTAAAGTAATAATTCCGAAAACCCTTAAGTTCCCTTTAAAGGGACAAAAAAGTGTAAACATTGCAGTAAAACTTAATGTTATTACTAAATTAGTATTTTATACTAATGATACGAATGAATTTGAATTCTAGATTATTCAATTTGTATGTGGTATTAATTTGTATTTATAGTAAAATATACTATTTTAACGTTTAAATGCATTTTTCTTAAAATTTATTTTTACACAAAATTAATTCACTTCCAAAATAATAACTAAAAATATTATGATTATTGCTCCATAAAACTTTGTGAGCTTTGCCTATATATTTTTGACTAGTGCATCGACTAAAAGAATTTTAATTGCATGACTATTTTCAAAAATATGGCCTGTTGCTTGAACAAAAACATGGTAAAACTGTTGAAAATCTTATAATTGACCCTTCGATCATCTCTAAAATTTTTATTTATTAAAATATAATTTAACTTGTAGTAGGTGAACTAGATAAAAGCTTATAGTTCGCTTTAGTAGTATTTTTTTCTAATAATTTTATTTGTTTTTTCATGTAGCATTTTTGAATTTTTTTAAATATTTCTTCAAATTTCCATGCAAATTTAACATTTTTGTAAATTTATAGGAATATTTATATATATAATTTTAAAAGTAAATTATTAAAGTTTATTAAAACTAAATCAAAAAAGGTGAATACAAAGTTTTTTTTTTCAAATTTATTTTTAAAAAAGTGCATCAATGAAATTTATGCTTGCAAGACTAATAAAATAACATTAATTTTAATGTTAATGTTTATTTTTATATTTTATCCTGCTTGCCTTTGAAACATGTTTGTTGAACATGAAATTGGTTTACTCGGTAATTGGTAGAGACAAAAAAAAAAAAAAAAAAAAAACAAGTTTCGCGTTGAAAAATCTGATTAATATACTCGGAAATCTTTCCTAATATCAGCGGCAGCAAACGAAATTTTACATATAAATACTCATCAAACACTTGCTTCCAACGTAAAATTATTTAATAAATATGAGTTACTTTTAAACTACATATATATAAAATAAACCTCGACGTTTCGGTTAATCTTTATAACCATCATCAGGAGAAAAACCTTCATAAATATGAACAGCAAAAATTAAAATGTGTTACATGATTGAGTCACAATATTCAATCTGCCAAGACGCTCAAATAACGGAAAATTAAAACAACATATTCAAAATACGCCTGGTGGCGCCCTCTATGAATCAGAAATGTAACTGGAACTTATGTTCGACGGAATTAACGTTCATTTTAAAATGCATTTCCATATGGCAGGAACCGAAAATGATGAGATATCGTTGTAAATTTCATGTTTCCTTAGTGAAATTTCTATAGATTCACGGATGAAGGCTTTAAAGGGATTGTTTTGTCTGGAAATAACATTGACGTTGTTAAAATCAATAAACCTAACCTGTCCGTTAGCAAAAGTTCTTGATAAGGCAGTGGAAAATTTATTGTATTTCAAATCTCTCTTATGTTCTTTAAGTCTCTCTACGATGCGACGTTTTGTCATACCAATATATGCAGAATTTGTACCATCGGTCCATTCAAATGGAATTTCATATACCCCAGATAAACAAGTGGCTGATAATGGGTCAATGCTTCTATTCAATAAATTAAACAACGTTATAGAATTGGATGCCACCAGTTGTATATTATATTTCTTGAAAACTCTCTTTAATCTTTCAAAAAGAATGGGGATATATTTTTGAAAGATTAAAGAGAGTTTTCAAGAAATATAATATACAACTGGTGGCATCCAATTCTATAACGTTGTTTAATTTATTGAATAGAAGCATTGACCCATTATCAGCCACTTGTTTATCTGGGGTATATGAAATTCCATTTGAATGGACCGATGGTACAAATTCTGCATATATTGGTATGACAAAACGTCGCATCGTAGAGAGACTTAAAGAACATAAGAGAGATTTGAAATGCAATAAATTTTCCACTGCCTTATCAAGAACTTTTGCTAACGGACAGGTTAGGTTTATTGATTTTAACAACGTCAATGTTATTTCCAGACAAAACAATCCCTTTAAAGCCTTCATCCGTGAATCTATAGAAATTTCACTAAGGAAACATGAAATTTGCAACGATATCCCATCATTTTCGGTTCCTGCCATATGGAAATGCATTTTAAAATGAACGTTAATTCCGTCGAACATAAGTTCCAGTTACATTTCTGATTCATAGAGGGCGCCACCAGGCGTATTTTGAATATGTTGTTTTAATTTTCCGTTATTTGAGCGTCTTGGCAGATTGAATATTGTGACTCAATCATGTAACACATTTTAATTTTTGCTGTTCATATTTATGAAGGTTTTTCTCCTGAGGATGGTTATAAAGATTAACCAAAACGTCGAGGTTTATTTTATATATATGTAGTTTAAAAGTAACTCATATTTATTAAATAATTTTACGTTGGAAGCAAGTGTTTGATGAGTATTTATATGTTAAGTGTGCAACGTAAAGTCCTGATTAATTAATAACGAAATTTTAGTTTTATGATCACTTTTTTAATTTAGAAAATTTATCCGTTTCTGCAGCTTTTTGGAATCGCAGGTAACTTCAAAGAGTTATTGTATATTTTCGTTCCTGGTTATATTATCCTTTCCTAGATTAAAAAACAATTGTCTTTTTTTAAGTGTATAATGTTATAATGTTGAATGTCTTTTTCTGTAGATTTTGTTTTGTAGAGATATCACCTTAAAACTTTAAATATCTTTATGACAAAATTCAAACCTAAAAATTGTTTTATCGTAAATAAAAAGTGAAACATTTATATGTTGAAAAAAGTCTATAATTTAAAAGTACAACTAGTTCGTTAAAGCAAAATTTTTATCGATGATGATGTCTCTTTCTTATTTTTCATTGCGTTTAAGTTAATAAAATGTGAAGCTTCAAGATTCAAAACAAAATGAACTTAAATGAAATTTAATCACATTTCTCAAACATAAAGTATGTAATTTTATTCGCCTTTTTAAAAATAGTCTCCACGCACAATAACTCATTCAAATCTTCTATTCAGATGGTAAAAGCTTATGACAAATCCACATAAACTTGAATTATATAAGATGTGTTTAGTTGTACCATTAATAAAACATTTTTTTAAATTAAGATTGTTAAATTTGTAGATTTACAGAAATGTGTAAATTTGAAGAAATCTGCACACTAAACTAAAAATCGTCGTTACTTTGTTACTTTGAGGCAATTAAATAATAATAATAACTATAAATATTGAAGATATGTTATAAACTGTTTATTGTGTAGAAACGCTAGGGGTTAAACATTTATCATCTACATATGCATGGGAATCTTTATTTTACAATATGGATTTTTAAGAAAATATTTTGATAGATAGGATAAATGTGCCTTTAATATTAATAAGAGTGATTAAATATGCACCAGATCTTAAGATTTTTTATGCAATGTACAGCAACAATAATTACACTAAAATAAGTCATTAATTATACTAAATTTTCTAAAAGATATCTTGCATAGTAGTAGTATGAATTTATCTTAATAAAATTTACATTAACTTTTACATCTATCTAAAAAAGTGCTATTACTATTTAATTTCCTATTACTTTAATTCATTGCTCCAACTACTCCTTATGTCAATAGCATCAATAATTTTAGTCGTACGCATACACAAAAACTTTTTCCACCCATAATGTAAGTAATTTGTTTTGATTTCATAAAAAAAAGAGTTACTGAAAATGAGTAGTAAAATAATAAGCATATTAAAAGAGTAATTACATCAAACTATTTTTACTTGAAAGATATATTTAAAAAATTAATAATAAAAAATAACACTTGTTTCTCAGTAACATACACATCTTGTTTTTTTATATAATATGTTTAAAGACAATAAAATCTAAATCTTGGTTTTAATTAATGAGTAACAACACTTTGACCTGTTCTAACTTTGGCATTTGTTTTGGCTTGAAGTACCCTTTATGCACATGAATGTCTAATTTTAATAGTTAGAATCTATATAAAAAGTGAAAGGGCTATTTTGGAACTATAGAGGTTGTGCGATCAACAGTAACAAAAACGTTAAACCTTTTTTCTCATGCTTTATCAAAATCGGTAAGCACTCTAGCTCTACCAAATTTCAAACAATCAACTTGAATCTTTTTTAAAATGAAATATCACATATCTTTTCTAGGGATATATATATATATATATATATATATATATATGGTTTTTTTCTCGAAACTTTAATAATCTCGATTATTATGTTTAACTTTAATTAATGATGTTTCCGTTTGAAAATTTACATTTCACATGCCAACGATGTCATTAACTAAAAATGCTATTTCACAAGATTTTGGGAAAAATATATTCCTTTTGTATCATTGTTCTAGGTAAAGACTGTAATATGTTATCGTGATAGTACTTGACCCCCGTTGAACCGCCCATTAGCAATAAGGTAGACATTTTTTTTTTAATATCAAGTCAAACAAAATATATTTTTCTTTTTTAATATATGTATAATAACACATGGGCTGATAAGTTCCCGGTCTAATAAAGAAAACACAACTTTTTAACATAACTTTATAATTTTATAACTTTATAACTCTATAACTTTAGTAAATAACATAACTTTAATAATAAATAAGAATAATTTAATAATACTTGACCCCTTGACTTAATAATAATTTAATAATAATAATTTAATAAATAAATAATAATAATAATTTTATAATAAATAACATAATTTTATAACGAAAAAGCTGCAAACTGTGCTCAGAATCATCGATTCGTTGTTGTTTTTGGTCAAAAGTCAACATGCGCGGCACACACTTTGAAAACAGCTTTTTCATAGACAAATGCTCATTCAAAATAAAACCTACACATTCCTTGGATATCTTCAGAGTCTGAGCTATCTCCTGCAACTTCACTTTACGTTTCCCCAAAACGATTTTGTGGACTTTTTTATATTTTCCGGAGTAACCATCTCTTTTGCGTGGTGCATCACTGGTGTCCGTACGACCACGTTTAAATTCAGCAAACCAGTCAATAATGGTTGATTTACCTGGTGCAGTGTCCGGATAACGCTTATTAAGCCAAGCTTTTGTTTGAACGGTGTTTTTTCCCATCAAATAACAATGCTTGAAATTCTTGTTTATCTATTTTTTTGTTTATCAACAAAGTCGTTCAACTAAAACCACTCTAACGTTTTATCCACACGGCGAATCGTCATGACATTTTTTCTGCTACCTTTTAAAAGTTTGTATTTGCTAAAAAAAGCATCGGTTTGGCGATTGCAATACCATCTGTGTGCCAGACCGGGAACTTATCAGCCCATGTGTTAATTTAGTGCAAATATAATTTTGTAAACACTTCGCATTTCTTAAACTTTTTCTCGAAAAAGCTTCATTTTTAAGTAGTGGCACCCCTAAAGTTAACCGTAAAATATATAAATAATAATAATAATAAAATATAATTGTTTGCTCTATTAACCCCTTAATCGTCGTGCCCGACACATTCACGGGCAGCGTAGATTACGCCTATTTTATTGAGATTGTTTGATTCCCACCAGTTTTTTTTAAATAGTATTATTGGCTTTATTCTTGCATTATTTTATCTGCCTATTAAATAAGACGGACATTTCTACTTAAAAAAACTGGTGGTAATCAAGCAATCTCATTTTTTAAAAAGTAGCCTACACTAAAAGGGCGCGACGATTAAGGGGTTAAACATTTTACGCGAATTATGTAACTTATTATTAAATTATTATGCGCCTAGGATTACATGTTAAGACCTGACAGTCTTTAAATAATTTAATAATGAAACTATCCAGGTGTAAATTTCATTTATAATTTCTAGCACATAAAGAAAGTGTATTGATCTGAAACATATCTTAACGTGAATGTAACATTACTTTAAAATTTTACTTTAGAAAGTATTTGATACATTTTTCATTGTTCTTAATTCATGCCTCCTTCACATAAGAATTTCAGGAATGTTCTACACTTCCAAAACTTCTCTCTTTCAAAATAAACGGACTTTGGAAAACGCCCTTCTTCTGTCACATGCAATTTAACAAAAATTAGGAAGAAAATGCATCAGTAAATAAGAATAGATTAAAAATATTCTTACCTTTTCTAAGTATAATAAATTATGCAATCCTTCATAAAAAATTTAAACAACTAATAAAAATGATTGTCAATACAAAATCATAGAAAATTTAATGTATTTACAAAATCATAGAAAAAAATAACGTATTTAATAAAAGTTTGATATCGGTTTCCAAATGGTTAAGAATATAATTTCAGATATTTAAGGTTTATAATGAGCTTCCCCATTAAAAGTAAAATATATTATTTTAAGAACTATATTATAATAGAAAAATGGGGGCACTAACGCATTACTGTTTCCTTTGTATATTTCAAAATCTCTTGTGAATTTTAATTATAATTTATAAAAAAAGTAAAATAATTATTTACAACAATACTCTGCTTAATAATATTGAGAAATTATAAAATCATAGAAAACTTAATGTATTTAATAAAAGTGTGATATCTGTTTCCAAATACTTAAGAATACAACTTTAATTAGAAAAGATTTATAATGATTTTTCGCATTAATTGTATCCTATGGAAAAGTATCCTATGAAAAAATAATAGCATTAAAGGATTATTATTTTATTTGTATATTTGTATAATCTTTGTAATTTTTGTATTAAAAATTTATGTAAAATGTACACTTTTTATTTACAAAAAATACTATTAAGAATAAAATTGATAAATTACAAAGTCATGCAATATTTAATGTATTTATATTAAGGGCTATATCAGTTTCCATATGGTTGAGAATTTAGTTTTAATTATAAAGGGTTTATAATGAGCTTTCGCATTAAATATAAATTATTTTATTTTACGAGCTATATAATGAGAAATTGTGAGAATTAAAGGATTATTGTTTCCTTCGTGTACTAAATACTATGCATATCTTATAATCTCTGGTGGTTTTTTAATTGAAAAAATATTTTTAAAAATATGTATGCATTGCATTTCAAAAAAGTACTGTGCCGAATAAAATTGAGAAACTTTGACTGAAAAATTAACTGACTTTATGGAACATTCTAGAAATACAACATCTGTTAATAAAATGACAGATATACAAAGCGAAACAACTCAAGAAAAATCCTTAAAAATATCAAAAACTTACTGACAGATTTTAAATTATTAAATTTTAGCCGAAGTGACATAGTAAAATAACACATTTTTAACGTTTAAATTACACACATACTTTAATATTCATATTTGATTACTTACTAGTACCTTACGTGAATACTTAAATGCATCCTTAAATACATGGAAATGCTCAGATTACAAGAAACATACATATTTAAATAGACTATCATATATTCCGTGGAACATAAACATACACGGTTAAAAAATTGCAACAAACTGTCCAGTAATTCAACCGTTTTTTTCTAAATAACGATTACTTGACGATTACTAAGAAGCGTTATCATTGATCAGGATGAATTAAAATTATGACTAAGTAGCTGCAATCTATAAAAACGGTCGAATGTCTGGAAGTTTGCTGCAAATTTTAAATAGTGTATTGTAATTTATTACATTACACAGATACTATTCAATGTATTCATATACAATTCCATGTATACGAGGAATTGTTTTTTAAGTAAGGGCCGTTTGAAAATAAAAATCAAACGAAAGAAAAATTTTCAAAAACAAAATTTATTTTCAGATTCTACATACATTTCTCTATTTTTTAACATAGCTGCCAAATTTGTTTAAACATTTATCTTATCTCATAACTAGATTTTGCATACCCTCTTCATAGAAACTTGCCGCGCTCGGCGCAAGGTCGGGGCTGTAGGAGGGGTGGCCAAAATTTCCTAACCAAAAGAGTCCAATAAAGCTCGGGTCTGAGCTGCGGTGTGAGGTCTTGCATTGTTATGGAGTAGCAAAATTCCCTCTGTTAGACTGCCCCATCTTTTGTTTTGAATCGTTCTACGTAGCTTTCGCAGGGTTTGGCCGTACTTCGCACGGGGAGAGCGATTCGATAATCTTGAACATTTTAAAGACAGAGAACATACCGTACAGGTTACCTACACAGCTGCAACTGCCAATGAATGACGGGACACAACGCAATAACACGTTGCGGCGCACGCGCCACCTATTAGTGTATACAACAAAATGGCCATTACTTAAAAATCACGCCTCGTATAAGCATGTTGTTTTTATTAAAGGAGTTAATAGCATCCACTCTACCACTAATATGAAATCTTACGCATGGATTTAAATTAAGTAATCTTGCAAAATCAGAGTGTCATATATTTATTAAAATATATGCTTTCACGCAAAAAGAAATATTAGCAACTATGTCGCAAACATTCCAAATATTTAAAAAAACAAATATGATACAATTATTTTTTTTCTATTTAGTAGACTACTCTAAATAAAATAGTCTACTTAACTAAGAAACTATTGATAATGCAAATATTTTATTACTAAAAAAATCGAAAATATCCCAATATGATTAAATATAAATAACCATAAATTAAACGTTAATTGAAATAAATGAGAATGTTACATGCCCTGTCATAACCCTGTGTTTCGAGCGGGATGAGTGAGGTGCAGTAGCATGTAAAACGCGGGGCGCAGATCAAGAAATAAAAACAGTTGAATTTATTAAATCGTGAATTGCAAGCTACTGCAAAAGAATAGCCGTTGGGTACTTTTAATTTCGAAAGTAAGAGCAGTAACTAGAATAGGACTAGGTGAAGAGAAATTGATTAAAATGTTCGGCGGGTTAAATCACCTTGCTCTAGCATCGAGATTTCTGTTCAGGATATCTACTGTCCCGATACTCCTGAAATCAAGGGCACAAGCACGGGTGCTGTCCAAACACAACACTTATCGTTATTTCACTTAGCCTGTCTCGGCTAATATTCCTTTGACGCAGGGAGAAGTGTTCTACCCTTTTCGGACACTCAAACCAGAATGAATCGCCTCTCTTTCGATTTCTCCCTCATCTATTTCGGGGGGGGGGGGAGACATGGGCGTTGAACCCCGTAACATTTTGTCCTATTGGATCGAGTTCTCATCCCCATTGGATCCCTGCGATTGCACCATGACGCAAAACGCGTCTCGAAAGCAAAATGATACAATAGGCAAAACCGGGGGACTATGTAATCCATTACCGTCATATCAGGATGCCTAGAAGTCTGACTTATTCAAGTTAGCAATCAAACTTGTCACTAGAAAAGACCAATGGGTGTGTTTGATCTTACCGTCCGCCTGAGTGGCACTCCCCTAGTTTGGGAATAGATCTTATGCGAGAAGCTATTCTAGCTGGGATATTTAAGTATTCTCAAGATATCACAGCATCACCGCGCACACAGACGAGATATTTCATAATATGAAAAATCTATACTCTAGCACCCTAAACTCATGTTTCATTCACAACAGAGGCTTAATATGGGCTCTTACTGTTACTAATTGTAAAATAAATTCCTGAATATTATATCATAAACACATGAATACTATTACACTATTAAAACAGTACAATTACATAAATAAATGAATTAGAGAACTATATACATGTTGTTAAGCCGTATGTATAATTTACACTACTCGTGCAAACAGCATGTGTAATTTTGTCTTCCTGGCCAGGACCCTATGAAGCGGCGATTTGTCTGCACTTTTCCTGAATCTCTAGTTAAGCGGACATCATTTCCATCGTCGTGTTCAATCGCTTAAGCTGGCTGAAATTAGTTTTGTTTCGCGGCGAAGGGAAGTCAAGGTTTTCTAAACAATTCGATTAGGAAGAGGTCTTTCGCTTTGTTTCTAATGTGCATTCGCAATATGCGTTCACTCTTTAGTGTAATTCCGTCTCGACGATTTGCCTTTAAGTTGTGTCTTTTCCTCTAATACTCTGTGTATATTTTCTCCCGCTTCCGCAAATTCCCTAATTCATTCTTCTCTCGGGATGAACATACCTTCGTGATTATCTCAATTCTATCACCAGCTTTGGAATTACGATTCAGCACGCTTTCGAGTATCACTTTACTTATGCCTGACTTACGACTCCCGGACTCCAGGTTTTGAAGTCTCTATCACTTGTTTCTTCCTTTGAAATTTTTCAAAAAGGCCCATTTTTGGGGCCCTAGGATCTTCTTAATTGATTCGACTTTCCCGTTTTCAGTTACGAAAGGTAACTCCCAATGCTTGGACATGTCCATTTTCACCCTCTAACTATTAAGCTTATAGCGCGACTTATTGCGCAACATTTCTTCCCAAATTCGCCTTTTCAAGGTAATTGAATCTAGTAATTTCACTTTCTGCTTTTCTACGCTTGATTTATACTCTAAAAAAACCTCACTCACTCTTTATTTACACCCCTTTTCCTTAACACTTGCTTTTTGCACTGGGACAACAGATGTTGTCGCGAATTCCGTACTACTGGCTGACTTACAATGCGTTTCTTATGCGCTTTGACTAAAGGGGAAGGTAACAAAACCCTTTATTTTCTCCATATTCAGTTTACTCGGCGCATCCTTTTCGTAAACCGAAACTAAAAGGTTTGTAGGGTTATGGAAAATAAACTCCTCTGTCCGCGAGTACGTAAGACAATTTGAGTGACCATTTCAGCACGCGTATTGTTGTTCCAAATTGTAAGGTTAACAGGAGGTTTCCCTTTCATTTTATCTATTAATTTTTGCGTTCTGTTTCCTAATAAATAATAAGACGTTTCCGTTTCCTTTTCTACCACTTTGTCTTTTGGTTAAAAGGTCGACCCCTTCGGTTAGGTAAGTTTTATTTCTTAGAGGGGTAGACATTTTATTTCATAATCAAGAGGTTGTTTGACGTACACATCTTATCTTGTATATTGTTCCTTGGTCACGACCTTTGCACTAATTAAATCTTACTAACTGCCCGTATCTCTAAATAATTTCATTATTTTCCTGTTTACAATCCCTTGACTTAAATAGGGCTTGAATATCTCATCTAATTCTTCCATGTCTGCCAGTTTATTCACCACTTCGGGATTTTCATTAGTTCTTTTAGTTCTGGGCAGAGATAACGGAGGTGGGTAAAACTTTTGCATTGAAAACAAGACCTGTATCTTTGCCTGTCATAAATCTTGTCTCTATTTTTTTATCATCCGTATCCCACCAATTTCTTTTTACTTCCGTTGTTTTGGATTCTATTTCTGGTTTACCGGAGAATCTGTTTCTCCCAACCTATTTGCCGTTATTTGAATTTTTAGGGGAGAGTCTCTTTTTCCTGTTTTTCTGAACGCCTCGTAATGCTCCAGGTTTTGGGTCAGTTCCAACGGTGTAATTATTGTACTCCTAGAGTCTATAAAATGCTGTATAATTTCAGTTGGCACTTTTCTTTTGATTTTATAAGGGATTATAAGTTCACTCAGTTGGTTGGACTCGGACACTTGAATACCGCTTAACCATTGAACGAAATAATTCGTAATTTCATACGAAAAATCTTTCCCATTTTTTTATTCGGCCTTTGTGTAGTTACGAATTTGATCTTAAACTCATGGACTAGGAGACGACACATTGATAATAAAGTTCTTTTCAAGCACTTATTAAAAAGTTCGCCAGGTATAATCACCTTGCTCTAGCATCGAGGTTTATATTCAGGATATCTACTGTCCCGATACACCTCAAATCAAGGGCGCAGAAGGGGTGCTGTCCAAACATGACACTAATTGTTATTTCACTAAGTCTGTCTCGCATAATGTTTCTTCGACCCTTTCGGCACAGCATGAAAATTCCTCACAGGCAAATTCTTCACGCCTGATGAAATTAAGCTCGAACTTCCACCTTCCAGATCATATAGGCAAGTAAATGTGGAGCACTTAACCTCAGCACTGTTTGGACCCTCCTCATATTCCAATCGGGGCAATTTGGACCTTAATTTTCCGTCTCCAGATGAAAAACCATTTTCTAAAGCCGAAGTAGCATCAACACTACACACACTAAATGATGAAAATGCCCTTGGCCCAGATTGCGTAGATTTCAATATTTTAAAACTAACTTTCAAAATTATTCAAAAATTATTCACCAGATGGGCCAATCTGCGTAAAAAGTAGGGAGAAGGTTCTGCCCTCTTCCGGACACTCAAACCAGAATGAATCTTCTCTCTTTTGATCTCTACAACCTGTGTTTCGGGAGGAAGGACTTGGCCGGTGAACTCCGTAGCATTCTGTCTTATTGGAACGAGTTCTCGTCCCCATTGGATCCCTGCGATTGCATTATGATGCCAAACGCGTCTGGGAAGAAAAATGCTGCTGCAGGCAAATCCATTAACGTCATATAAGGGTGCCTCAATGTCTCACTTATTCATGTTAGTAATCAAACTTGTCACTAGAAAAGATCAATGGGTGTCTTTGATCTTACCGTCCGCCTAGGTGGCACTTCCCTAGCGTGGGAATAGATCTTATGCGAGAAGCTATTCTAGCTGGGATATTTAAGTAGTCTCAATTTATCACACACCCTTTAAATAGAATACCATAACACTCATGCATAATTTTAAGCCATTTTACGCATACATTTTTCTATTTTGTTATAAAATTTTCAAATCGTTAAAAAGACGTCTTTTTGGACAGAAAGGCTTAAAGTATCACTTTCAAATAATAACTGATACGTTCAAAATTAATTTTAAACTACTATAATTTTATTTCAGTGTAAAATATATACAAAAAAGAAAATTTAACATTATTAAAGAATCAAGTTTAACTATTGTGAGAAACTGACAATTTGATATTTTGCACAAACATTACACTCAAAAGGCATTATAAATGCAGAATTTTGATTGTTATCAAACTTTAAACTTTCATTCACTTTCACGTATTCGTATAACAGACACGTGCAATATCAATATATGCTAAAATTATAAATGCCATAAAACTAAAATTATAAACACTTCTTTTACATAACGAAAATATGTGTACCAGTATAATGTATTATATCAATCTCTTTCATAATTCTAATCATTTCACATTTCTAATCATTATCAAGTACCTTCCAGTTTTCAAGTTTGTTATTACTGGTTTTAGCCCCTTGCTGGTTAGTGTGGCCTAAGTAACACCCATTTTTGTGGGGCTATCTGTCGCGTGGAAATCGCGGGCCACCAGGTTTTCTCGCATTTAAATCAAAGGGCAGTCATACTGTGAACTGTACGTCGTGGTGCAGGAGCAATTCAGTTCAATTCAATTCAAATCAACCAAGCATGGAGGCCTACCATATGGCTTGAGCTCTACAAGCCCTGCTCGGTAAGTTTATTTAAAAAAAAGAATACAATTTACAAATGAGGCCATTAGGCTGTTGCATAATTACCATAATTAAATTACAATAGGTTCACATTTGTCTGAGTTTTTGTAAGTTCATAAGAGTTTATGATTTAGAGTTCTCATTGGATGGTGTTGGTTACATTATTGTTTAAGTCCTATTTACACTTTTGATTGTCATGAACAAGACAAGTTTATCAGAGTTTATGATTTAAAGTGTTCACAATGAATGGTGGTAGTCAGATGATATATTAAGTTCTATTTACACTGTTGATTGTTATGATTAAGAGTTCACTATGGATGAGGGATGTTCGATGAAGACGTAATAATATTTTTATACTGTTGAGGATTGTTTTCAAGAGCTTACAGTGGATGTGGGGGGTTTGGTGGAAACTTGAAAAATGGTTCGATTTTTTTTTTTAGTGTTTGGGAGGTTGTTGATTAGTCTTCTTCGTCCGTGGAGTAGTCCACAGTTGGGAGTTGGAACAGATGTTGATTGCGTTCCATGAGAGAAATGCAGTCTATTATTTTTTGCAAGGTTCTTGGTTGATTTTGAATTACATAAAACCAGTTCGACAGAGGGAATGAAGCTGATTTCCTTACGTGCAGTGTTGCTGTCAATGGACAATTCAAAATGAAATGGAGTGATGTGCCGCGGGCTCCACATGTGCAGCGGGAGGATGGGGATTTGCCAAACTTATGCAGGTAGTGAGGAAATGGGCCATGGTTAGATCCGAAGCTGTACAGGTTTCTGTTGTGTAGTAGGAAATTTCTGCTACTTTCGGAGGGAGCGAGTAGGTATACCTTCCTGTGAGATCCAGATCACAGAGTTGTTGCCATTTTTTAAGTAGCTGAATTTTCTGTGAGCGTTTTAGGGGTGATGGAGGAAGGGGTACGAATTTCTTTATTGTCGTTGTTGATGGTTTTGTGGCTTGTTTTGCTAACTCGTCTGCCCTTTCATTTCCCCTTACACCAGAGTCGCCCTTGACCCAGTTTAAATATATTGATTTTTGAGTTTCTTGTAGTTGCGAGACTATTGTTGTTTTGGTGGAGATGTCTTTCAGCGCCACCAGACCCGAAAGACTGTCTGTATGTATAGCAAACGTTTGGGGCGAAGTGGATGAGACCCATGTTACCGCGTCTTGGATTGCAAGGAGTTCTGCTTGAAATATTGTATTTTCTTGGTTTATTTGTGTTTGGTGAGTTTTTATAATGTTGTCATCTTTATACGCACAGAAAGCGTACGCTGTTTCCTCATCTGTTTTCGACCCGTCTGTGTAGATGTCGATTTCTGGTGGTGTTTTTGCTTCTTCTAGGGATTTGTAATAAGTTATCGCGGTATTTATGTGACTTTATATCGATTTTGGTTGGTAAATGTCTGGACTGTTGTTTCCCACTGGTACTCCTAGGCGTAGGACCTTGCCTAGTGTTGCTGTTTGTTCTGTTTTTAAATAGATTGGAGGAATGCCCGTTAATACGCAGAGTGCTACTGTGGAGGTTCTTTTGTAGGCACCTGATATCATGAGGAGACATTGTGCCTATATTGATGATAGAATTCTTAGGCCATGGGCTTTTTGAAGCTTTTCATACCACACTGCTGCGGAGTAGGTGATTTTATTTTAGTATGATGTTGTACCAGGTTCTTAGGATGGTTTTTGAGACTCCTCCTGATGAGGATGCGAATTTTAGGAGATTTTGGACTATTGTTGTTATTTCTATTCTTTTGGTTCTGAGATGTGGGAGGAATGAAAGAGTCGCATCTAGTGTTATACCCAGATATGAGATTGTATTTTCTGATTTTATGGTGATTCCGTCTATTTTATATATCGGAGCTCTTTTATGATATTTGGGTCTTCTTAGATTTAGCGTTTTACATTTTGTGTAGGATATTTGCATCTGGAACCTGGTGATCCATTCACTTACTATTTGTAGGGCAATACGTTCTATTTCTTCTATTTTCCGTCGTGTGCTTCCATATAAAATTAGCAGGAGATCATCGGCGTATGCTACGGCTCTGATTCCTTTTCTTCTTAATATATTCAGAAGGTTCTCCATAAATATCTTCCACAGAAAAGGTCCGAGGCAAGACCCCTGCGTATATCCCTTTTGAAACCAATGTATATTTTCTGCCAGCCAGTGTGGAAAAGCGCCTCTTTTGCCACGAACTGTCCATCCAACATCTACGAACTGTGCGAAAGGTACAGTCGTACCTACTTTCCCAATGAAAGACCCACAGCTTATCGCTGCCTGTCGCGAGTCAGCGCTGGCTCTAGCGGCTCTGACAATGCAAAGTAAAAAACATTTCTTTTTTTCTCTTAATCTATAGTTTGACTTATATTTCTTATGATTTTTCAGTCCCTGTCCCTTTCTCGAGTGGAGGGCGCTATCCTGGCAGGGCCACCCTTTTTTGGCTCGGTATGTGCCATAACCATTGTTTATTGTCGGCACTGCGATCGTCCTTTCGGGCGTCTATTTTTACTGTTTTTTAAGGGACGGCATTAAATATTTGGAATGAATTCTACTTGGTGGGACCGTGACCTACGTTATACACGGCCGGTTCATGACGTTTAAAACGTCCCGTGAAGTAGATCATTTTTATACGGCGATTGGTGCAAAAAGGTGGGCGTGCCGTAATAACGTAGGTCGCGGTGGGACCCGCGTGATCGTTGGTGACCCGTGTTCTGTGGTTGCCCTGACCGCCGACGGCTGAAGTCACCCATCATGAATCTCCGAGTGTCGAGGTGATTCCCGCGGGAGCCTATATGCTTCACGCCTTAGCTTCGCCAGGACGAGTTTCCCCCCTTAGGCATTCAATGAATATATAGATGAGGGCCAACAAAAATGATTTATTATGCGTAGTTTTACTGAAAAATATTAGATTACTCATGATTTTTTTAACAGAGAAAGAAATGAAGCTTATATTTTTCTTGCAGATGTTCCATGAGGCTACCCTTACTCAATCTGTATATGCCCCATTAGTAAATCAGTTCTTAGGTTATGTTTATGGTCATGCCGATCTGAAAAGTTCAGAGCTGATTCTGGATTTCAATTCCTGAATGGAATTCAGAAGTTGTAAGCTCTGAACCTGATCTTTAGCACCATTCACTGAAATCTAGGGAGTGAAATATAGATGTTATTATGATGGCTACAGAGCAACACATCCGCAACCAATTCAATATGCGATTAAAATAAATATTCCTTATTCTTGGAAACTACAATGTATCCACGAACGAAAATATAGAAAAACCTTTTCCGAGTCACCGAAGATTTCGAAAAACGTTCTTTATTTCATAAACTTCCGAAACTAATATATTTTCGCAATTTAAAGAAGCATTTATAAAAACAAAGTTTCTTTTGATGTCGCTGATTTTTGGAAATGTTTCAAAGTAGTTTTTATAGTGTATTATTCAGTTTTTCAAACCGGAATAAGTTTTTAGGATGATGTCAGTTTTCAATTATACATTTTGAAGATAAATATTTAATTGATAATTGATAACATCCGAAAGACACATATTCATGTTTTAGAAAATTGATTAATACACTACAAAAAATATTCGGAAACTTTTTCGAAAATCAACGGCAACAAATGAAACTTTGTTTTTATAAATGTTTTTGTAATCTATGAATTATGTTGGTTTCTGTGATTTAGAAAGATAAAGTTTTTTTTAATCGGGGGTAACCCAGACGAGGTTGTTGTTAATATTTTTCTACATTATTGAACATTCCTCTTTTTGACAGTGTGGGATTACAGCAATGAGTAACAATTATATCCACGAACGCATAACATAATAGTAGTAATCGGCCCTTGAACAGTTACCTTTTTAAATAATATTTCACAAATTATTCGGTTATCAAATTGCCGAAATAACTTGCGCCATTCTGCATTAATTCTACAATGGAATGCAATTAAATAAAAATATAGCAATTTTTTCAAGAACTCTCATCAATTTAAAATCGTCACCTCATCATTACTTAATCACTGGTAACATGTATTAATTAAATAGAACTCGCGTGAATAGAGATTCAATGAATGGGGACGGTAAAAACCATAGGGTCCTTAGATTTAAAATAAAATAAACCAGAGTATAGGATATCAATAAAACATGGAAAGATTATTCTGTATTTTTCTACTGAGTAAAATTCCGGAATTATTATACCAGAAAAAAATGAACAATGTGTTGAACATGCATAATGAATGAAAGCGGAGATTTGATTTTAAATAAACTACATAATTTTCTCATTAGTCAACATGGCCGACGACAATAAAAGGCAGAAAACAGCAACAAAGTTTCATTAATGTCGAGTTTAACTTCTCGACATTATCAGATAAATATATTTCTTCTTATTATGCGTTTATTTTATATACGCTTGTATGTCTTTAAAATTAAGCAAGAAAAAGTAAAAAAGTATTATATTACAATTATGAAAATTCTCAAAGTAGTAGTTTTTGAAAACAAAATAAAAGTACAATGTTTTTTTTTCGGCATAAGAGCGAAATGTGGAGAGGGTTCAGGAAGGCTTTTTGCAGAGAAAGTGAACTGAATACTCTTATTTATGTTAGTAAAACATTCAAAATGTTACACAGCGACAGTGTTATGTGTGTTCTTCTAAAATAACGAAATTCTGAATCATGCTCGTCATATTTGTGACATATATGCATACCTGTGACAAGTGTAAATTCGACTTTATTTTAAACCTTTCACGGAGCTGGTATGATGTGGATATCAAAAAATGTTATTCTATACCATTTTACTGTATTAATTTATTATAGAATCAACGATTATGTATATAAAGCATATATAGTGTAGTGATCAGTGATCAGAGTTACAGTGATCTGTGAGTTAAAAGAAAAAACAGAACAACAGTGCCACCTCTTTTGCATTAAAGTATTAAATTAAATCAATATATACATCTTTAATCGTTAAACTCAAATAAAAAATTTGATGGATTTCTACACAAAAGAAAAAAAGATACAGCTGAAAAAGTTCATCGCTAAATGCATAGGGCTTACATTATATAGTCGGGTCCGCTGTCAAACTTTGGCGTCAAAAAGAATACGCTATGTCAACATTGTGATTAAAATGTTTGGAAGTTATAAGAATGGAGTGAAAGATAATGAAAACCACGCTCTCTATATTGCCTCCATTGATTCTTGTCAGGAATCTTAACCTCCAAACATAGATAGCAGCGCCAACTGTTGAGTACTTAAAGTCAAAATTGCATCAGCATCTATTCAAGGTCTAACAGAATATGCCGTTTGATGGAATTCCTGATTTTAAGTCTTCAGATATACCCATCACGTAAACGGTGAAAAATGGAGCTTAGCAGCGCCACCTATTGAACGATATACAACTAAACCTAATAAGTACCAAGATATGCCCAGTTCTATCTGAATCTAAAGTTTGATGAAATTCCTTGAATTAGATCTTGAAGTAGAACGGCCTCACACACACTAACTTATAAACATTTTTAAAATATAGCGAAATCGTGTCAGAACTTCTCAAAACATGTACATCCATCAAAAGACGAAACAGAATCTTCGCGATTTTAATACTTTCTTTTATATACTATTGGAGAATGAAAAAAATATTATGTTAGTTATTTTATTTATAACTTATTACGTTTTAATATTGTTTTTCATAAAAACACAAAGCTAAATCAAAACATAAACTATATATTTTTTTCTGAATAAAGTGCAGATAATGTACAATTTCCTCTGTTTTTGAATACATTAATTTCTGCATTTAAAACTTATTTCGAATTAAGTAAAGTGCTATCTTGAAATGAACGAGAGTTGTTCTCTTTAATGTCGCAGAATTAAAACCCTGATAAAATTACGAAGAACACTAATGGAAACATAAATATCATTCAGTTTTCCCAGTTACGTTTATTTTAGCATTGAAATAGTACAATCCTTTTTATTTAATATTGAAAACCGAGTTTATCTGAGGATATTGTTTTCTTTTCCGTAAAAAAATAATATAATAAAAATTTATTATAATTGAAAATTACTTACTCTTGAAAATAATGCACAATTAATATATTTTTCAGTTGAAATAAAACCTAATACTTTAAAGATATAGATGTACGAAGAATTTAAGATTTTTCAACTGTGATATAATTATATGGGTAAACTGATCTTGTGATTAAAAATTTTTAATTTATTTTCTATTTGTGATATACATTGCAATCCGTAAACTATCGGATATTAAAAAATAAACGCATATGTATATTTATTTTGTTTATTACCCGTAAGGCATGGTGACGTCACGGCGACGTCACTGTGAAGTCACACTGTGACTTTGTGACCGTCGTCGTGACGTCAAGTGACGTCGATGTGAAGTCATTGTGACGTAAATGCGAGGTCGTTATGGCCGTTTTCAAGACTTTCTGTGACCTCACAATGTGACTACTTTGTGAAGTCACCGTGCGACTTAAATGTTAAAAATGTGACGAATCTGCATCGGATAGGGTGACCAGATTTTACCCGAATCCTATACGGATTGTTCGGATCAAAATTTTTTTATGGTTCAAGTTTGTGACGTTTGTGACGACACTGCACCGGGTCGGGTGACCAGATATTACCCGAATCCAATCCAGAAACTTCGATCGATCTTTTTGGATTTGTTTGGCTACAGAATAGATTTCGATTAGTTGTCGTGTGACCTGATTTTCGTGAACCCGATCTGACCCGAGTCGGGTATAATGTTCTTACTGTCAGTCTTGTTTGGAATAGAATCTTGCATACGACCGAGTAACCAGATTTTATCAAAAATTTTGTTACGATACAATTTCTGATGTCGGCTCGGATCTAGAGTCATACACGAATCCGGTTATATACTTCTTGAACATGATTGAATGTCAACTTGAACATGAATGATGGTTGACTGAAACTATATTTTGATTCAACCCGTATTCTTACCCTAACCCAACAACAACAACAACAAAAAATCTGTAAGCCCACAACCCGACCGAACCTGATAAATGATTTGGCATAGATTCGGATAACAAGATTTCACCAAATACGGATAACATCGACGATAAGGATTGGATCGGCAATCATTTTTATTGATGCAACTCGTATTCAAATTAAAACTTTGCATCTGATTGAGAAACCGGTTAACACGAAACTTTCTGACACATCTATGAACAAACTTTTAAACGCATGGCACTTGCATGCCTGATTATTAAAGCTATTTGGAATGAATGGCGTTTTCCATTTTTAGATAAATGTAATACTTAAGATCAATTTCGGTCACGTTTTACCCGTTTCTGACGCTGCGCGTCGGAAATTTGGTTCAAAACACCGACTTTGATAGTGTTTTCTGAAACATCATCTGCCGTTACCAAAAAATGGATAACGCCATTCTATTATATATAGGGTAGATGTGCCAGTAATGGACACCCTTAAGGAATTTCTTTAACAATTATTTTTTTAATTAATAGTTATAATTGTTATATTCAACATTTTTTAATATTATATTACTCTACCAACAATATTTAACCCTGCTCATAGTCACATTTCCCAATGTGAATCTAAATTTAATTGTAAATAACAGAAATGAATCAAAACACCCTAAACTCCAGTAATGGACACCTCACAAAAAGTAATAGATAATTGATATTATGATTGCATTTAAAACTAGAATTTAAAGATAGCATATTAATGAAATAAATAAAGCTGAATTTTTATTGGTTATTTTTTTATAAACCAAAAACATTGAAGGTGTCCCATTACTGGAAGGCGGTCCATTACTGGCACATCTACCCTTTTCTGAATAAGAACACCTGACAATTTCATGTATTTCCGAATAAAAATGAATTCAGAAATATGCCAGAAATTAGCTATTTTGGATTTGAGAACAACTTTAAAGAAAATATAAGTATACATTTTCAAATAAGCATTCTGAAAAATTTATATTAGGAATCAATTTTAATAATAGATATACCTATTGTGCGATATTATTAAATAATAAACATTGTATCAAGCAGTAAAACAGTTTTCGTTGTAAATGAAATATAGAACTTAAGATCATAAATGCCAAAAAAAAATATTTTTTTTCTTTACAAATTATTTTATTTATAGTTTTTGATAGATGCAGAACTAAAATGCAGACTAAATGCAGAACTTAAATATCAATTTTTACAGTAAAAACATTCGATAACACAGCTGGAAAAATTACCTTAACTAAACAGTTATTTTATTGTTTCATCAATATTTATTATTTTTGTGCATCTAACATTGACATATCTCGACAAATAAATTATTCAATGCATTAAAATGTCACATTTTTTTTCCAATATACCGGAAAATTATTTCTGTAAACCTACACTAGCAACGAACTTATTAAATTGCAAATCAAATATTAATAGTTTTAAAAATTGCAATGTTTTTAATTATAATGAATAACTATGAAAATTGAACTAAGAAACGCAAAACATTAAATAAATTCCTCCTTTTACATAACACTTTACATTTAGAATACATATTGTTAGTAAATACTTTAAGCTTTTTTCCAAATAGTCTATTTAAAAAAAATTAAAACATTAAAGATAAAATTTAATACAAGTGATTATTTAAAAGAAAATTTAAACATCTTAACTTTTAAATAATGCAATATTAAATGTACTAGTACTAAACATGCACTATTAACAAAACTGCGAAGACATTAAAAGTTACCTGCTGATCTATAGGTAAAGGTGTTACTATTGAATGCTCCTTATCTGCTTCCCTTTCATTGAAAAATTAGACTGTACATCCACTACAATAATTTTCAATTTTTTCCAGCAGAGAGGTGTGTTCATAGATCTGAGAAATCAAATATCACCGACGCCTTATGAACGCACCCGGCTAGACACAGGGAGATGTTAAAATGGATGGTTTACTTTAAAATGGAGATTGTTCACTTTAAAACGTTAATTTACTTACACAGTATAAATCTACAAACTTAAAAGAACCCAACACACGCTAATCCTATCCTAACTTCGAATGAGAAAAAATCGCCTGCCCTCAATATGCGCGCGCAGTATTGTTTAAACACAACAAAATAACAGCTAGCAGATGTTTCCAACTTTACCGCAAATGATATAGGCAGAAAACAATTTAAATAAAGACATTTCAAAACCTTTATAATTTATATGGCTGAAAAATGAACTTCTAATGATGCTATAATATTCCTTTATTATATGAGAGAGTTTTGTATTCTTAGAAATAAGCTGTGAAAATTTACATTTTTATATATTTTTTAATCCATTGCATTTGCTTTAGACGTCAAAAGTAAAGATAAATTTTAAATAATAATTGATTTAATAGGCTTTATAAAGTAATTTCGATATAAATTTGAATTGCAATCAAATTTCCTAAGTACAATTTTTTTATTTTTTACACTCTATCGAAAAGAGCAATATATTTAATAGAGGTGACATCTTACTAAGCACTGGCCAGTTTTGGATAAATTGCTATAGGAATGACATATACTTTATAACATGTTTTTAATTCATTTTTGCTCGGAAATACACGAAATTGGCTCGTGTTTTGTTCAGAAACTATGTTATTGAAAAACCTTTTCCATTTTTTGTTAAAAGCAGAAGATCTTTCAGAAAAGAATGTCAAAGTCGGCGTTTTGATTTGAATATCCGACGTGACAGTGAAAGACAGGAGAAAAACTGGTCGTCACGTGACACGAATTGCTTATAACTCGATAAATAACTAAATTTCTATTTAAGGATTTTTACCTGTGTATTATATAGTATATTTTGTTAAATTTCATGAAAATGGTAATGAAAATTGTAAAAAATTATCTGTCTCATATATGTAGACAGATATTTATTTATTATTTTATTTTGGAAATACTCAATATATTTAAATAGTGTGTGACAATATTTTTATTAATGATTTAGGTACATGACATAATTCAAATCTATATTTTATGAGTTTTTTTTTTCAAATTCACTCTCCGATCACATCGTGAAGTCACAGAGTGTTGGCATTTTGGTCATAGGTTTTTCGTGACTTATGTGACTTGCAGTGACGTCATTGCAACGTCACAAAAATTTCTAAAGCTGTCAAAAAGTAATTTTCTTTATGTTATAAGATGTTCTAAAGTTTATTTTAAGTTTTCTTTAGATCTCCAAGACGTTCACATTTTGGTCACAAAGTGGTGGCATTTTGGTCACAGATGTGACGCGACGTACGTGACTCAGATTGACGTCACAATGACGTCACTGTGACTGTGCATGCTATGCGGGTAGTAAACATAAAAAAAAATAATTTTTAAAAGTTTTTTATTGTGATGTATTTTAACATTGAACTACTACTCAAACAGAAAAATGATATAAACAGAAAGAAATTCTATATTTAAATATATTGTATGCAGGCAATAGTTAATCTTTTTAAAACTGATTTAATTTATTGCGAATAATATAGCACATATTCAGAACGCAAAAATAACATTGAATTTATGTCTAAAAGTCTGATATCATTACACGAACATTGAATTTATATCTAAAAGTCTGATATCATTACACGAACATTGAATTTGTCTAAAAATCTGATATCATTACACGAACATTGAATTTATGTCTAAAAGTGTGATATCATTACACGAACATTGCATTATTTATTGAAATTTTTGTTGGAATTCGATTGTGGAATGGCATCTTCTGTTATGCTTTAAATTAGTACTATTTTCCTATCTGTCCGTGATTAGTTTGTTCAAGTTGATCCAATTCATTGTAATGATGAGATTTGTCTATCATATTCGCTCATTACTTCTCGGAATGCTTTTTGATAGTCTACATACACATACCTATTTTCGGCAGGTAAATAATAGTCATGCTATGAAGATGCCCATACCACTATAAACACAATTTTTCATGATGTTTCATTTTACCTTTACATTGTCTGGGATTCTGATGAACATCTGGTTATTTTTTTAACTTTGATACTTTTGCTGCTTATCGCCGATTAATTCCTATCTATATTTTAAAGCAAACGTCTGTGCGTGAATAACGATGACATCATATGGACGGTCACAACACCTGACCAATAAATTTAGCATTTACTGCAAATTTTCGACATCTAAACATTGCAGAATTTCATTTTTTACACCGTTGAATTGGGGAAAAATTATCTTCCTAATGCAATATAATTGAAAACTGTATCTTAATTTGCTAATTTGTTGTATATGGTTTTAAAAATAATTTTCTAAATTTTTTTTAAGCACGATTTTTAATAATCTATCTCTATTGCGTGAAGTTCTATTACACAAGCTTAAACATGTTGTACTGAAAACAACATAAATAGTTCAGCATTTGTTTTAGGCTAACGAAATTAAAACTTCATTAATAAAAAATAAAAAAATATAAATAAAACAGAAATCGAACTACATGCTTACACCACTGAAATTATCAGAATCAAAAAGCTGCTGTAAGAATTTTTATGCTATTTTTTCGGCATTTTTTCGTCATTTCTTCGTTTTATCCTGTCTTGCGGCTAATAGAAAAGTATAGCTTTTAATAAATTTCAAAACTCCATTTGAATAAATAAAGTTTATAATAAATAAAGTTTTTTAATAATCGAAAATTTTAAATAATTTTCATTAGTTTCAAAATATACTAGAATTTTTAATAAATAAAGAATACTTTTTACATTTTTTAAATTCAGTTAAGAGAAAAAAGTAACATTCTACCCATAATCTAATAAAAATAAAATAAAATAAAATCCATAAAACGTTTTGACTGTTCGTTAAATAGTATGTCTTTTCCAAACGATTAAATAATTTTTTTAAGCAATTTGCACATCCGCCTGCATAAATATCAATTTATTTTGAGTAATGTATTTCAGAGTAAAGGATTTCAGTTGAGTACTGTATAGTGTAACCCGGGAAGTCTAAGTTGGATTCCCTATTTTCAGTAAAAAGGGGCTTTTATAATGGGCGGGCAGCTAAACTTTATGACTCAGCACCATACAGAATACTATTTCGCATGATTGCACTGGAGAATTCTTGTTTAGTTTTGTTACGATAGTACACAGCAAAAAACATATATACGGAAAACAATGCAGCACTGCAAATACTCTTTCTGTCTGAATTTCCAATTCATTTTTCTATACAACTAGGAATATGCATGATCCCTCTTACAGATTAATTTAATGATAATGACTAACAAGTAGGAAAAACTGTATAATCGAGATAAAACCGGATATCCATTTTGCACTCAGTTTAATAATATTCTAACGAAATACTAAATAACAATATGGTTGAAATACTTAGCTGTAAGCAAGAAGAAAAAGCAGTCATTACGGTATCTACATATCGGTATTTGTGAAATTTCAGTTATGGATAGTTTATATTAGATTTTTTTTTTTCATTTTTTACATATTTTAAAATTCCTATAGATGAACATATATAAAGTTAGTGAATATTTTATATTTTTGTGTGAACGATGAAACTTTTTGCTAACATTTGTAGGTAAAGGGATACCATTTAAAAAATAGTCAAAACCTTTTGTTGATTTTATTTTATTTTATTTTTCGTAGATTTTGGATAGAATGTTACTTTTTCTCTTAACTAAATTAAAAATTGTTAGTAAAAGTTACATATGTATTCATTTTCTCAAAAATTAAAATTTTGATTACCTCACACTCAAAATTGCTGTAATAACGGTCTTCACCCGTACGCAGCAAGAAGTGAAAAATGCAATAAAAATTCTAAACCTTTTCAACCAACGCTTTTCCCCCCTATGACGTTGTTTCTGCATCCTCATTTGTTATGGTATAGCGAAAATATTTTACTTTCAATCACCACTTTATATACAGGGTTTCCGAAAAACATTTTGAAACACGATTTAATTTTTTACCTTTTTTCAACCTATGTAAAATAAATAAACATGTTTTTAATTCCAGATAGCTCAGACATTCCATAAAATCGCAATTAACATGAGTCGGTGAGTTTTGATCCTAGAAGAATCTATCCTTTACTGTTGAAATTTTCAGAAAAAATGGAATTATTTTATTTTAAATTATAATACTCAGGGACCGTAAACATTTGATAAAAATGTATAACTTTTGGTAAATTAGTGGCAGAAATCTTTCATCAACATATTGCGAATTTCACCCTTATTTCACAAAACTTGCAATTTACATGGCCGATTTAGATATCTTTAATGGGGAAAAAATTAAAACGTGCTGAAATCTTTTTGGGGCAACCTACATGCATCCTCATAAAATTACAAAATGGATAAAATATTGAATACTATATTTAATTTTAAGAAATATTTCAGCAAAAGTATAATGGGAAATTTAAATAAATATTAAAATGCCACAAACAGCTATTAAATGGATATACATCGATATTGATTAAAATATATACTAGAAATTTATTACAATATAGTATATTATATTTGTAAAATATCAAACGAAAATAGTTTTAATTCTGTCCAAAAGTGAAAAGATTATAATTAGACTGAAAATAATTTTATCAATTGGAAAAGTACATTAAAACGTTTCATACATCACAGCTATGGCATGTTAGAGATATTATTTGTCAAATTGTGGGTGGAGTTTGATATTTTGCTTCTGCTGCATTTTAATTAAATTGAAACACTCAAGAACTAAAAACTTATAAAATTTCTTTTTATTCTCGTATCGCCTTTTCATTTGTTACATAAAATTAAAATTATATTTATTTGATACATATTTTTATTTTGTAAAGGAAGAACGTACTTTCGAATCAATAAGGAAAAGAAAGCGATTAATAACACATGGGCTGAAAAGTTTCCGGTCTAATAAAGAAAACACAACCTTTTAACATAACTTTGTAACTTTATAACTTTGTAAGTTTAATGAATAACATAACTTTAACAATAAATAAAAATAATTTAATAATAATAATAATAATTTTATAATAATAATTTAATAAATTAATAATAATAATAATTTAATAATAATAAATAATAATAATTTAATAAATAAATAAAAATAATAATTTAATAATAAATAATAATAATAATTTAATAAATAATAATAATAATAATTTAATAAATAATAATAATAATAATTTAATAATAAATAACATAATTGTATAACGAAAAAGCTCCAAACAGTGCTCAGAATCATCGAATCGTTGTTGTTTTTGGTCAAAAGTCAACACGCGTGGCACCCACTTTGACAACCGCTTTTTCATAGACAATGTTCATTCAAAATAAAACCTACACGTTCCTTGGATATCTTCAGAGTCTGAGCTATCTCCTGCAACTTCACTTTACGGTTCCTCAAAACGATTTTGTGGACTTTTTTTATGTTTTCCGAAGTAACCACCCCTTTTGTTTGGTGCATCACTGGTGTCCATACGACCACGTTTAAATTCAGCAAACCAGTCAATAATGGTTGATTTACCTGGTGCAGTGTCCGTATAATGCTTATCAAGCCAAGATTTTGTTTGAACGATGTTGTTTTCCTTCAAATAACAATTCTTGAAATTCTTGTTTATCCATTTTTTTTTGTTATCAACAAAGTCGTTCAACTAAAACAACTGTAATGTTTTATCCACACTGAGAATCGTCATGACATTTTTTCTACTACCTTTTAAAGGTTAGTATTTACTAAAAAATGCATCGGTTCGGCGATTGCAACGCCATCTGTGTACCAGACCGTGAACTTAACAGGCGATGTGTTAGTACTGGGTTGTTCGGAAAGTTCCTCCAGTTTGGGAAAACCAATTCATACCGGAATACACATCTTTTACAAGCATTCAATGTTTATTTTGATAATCACGCCTCCTTTTATGATTGCTAATTCGTGATTTTTCAAAAAATGTCCAATATAATACTATAATTTGGCGTAGCCACCGAAGCTTAATGGGAAAATTCAGGGCTTTTTTTTTAACGTTTGGTAGAAAATGAGAGCTAATAAATTTATTAAAATAAATGTAAAATCTTTGCTTTTTTTCTGTTTTAAGGTATGGAAATAAGAAAGAAAAAAAAAGCATTATTTAAACTATCTTTTTAGGATTGCTAAATTGATTTCTCAACGTATAATCATAATTCAATTAGAATAGAAAAGTGTAAAAATAATTTAATTATCGTTTTATTATTATTTGCTTACGTATAATTTTTGAATGGATGCAGTACTTTTTGTTTGTTTGAAATATAGTTTCTCAGAATGTTCTATTTTTAGATTTTTCAGGTTTTACAAATTTTACATCTTTATTTTCCTCAATGTTCTAACTTTCGTAAAAAATAAAAATAATGAAAATATTTGAAAATCTTGTTAAAGAAGGCAGTATCTTAATTTTGAATATTTTTTAAAACAGACCGAGATGTGCTGAGAATTTTAATATGTTGTTGAAGTAGAGTCCACTCTTTTCACATTTGAAAACAGCCATATCATTACACGTAAACTTTTTATAGTGACATATAAAGAAATCAAGATATATTATCATTCAAGGTTAATTCTTTGTTTGAACAATGCATTAGTATCACAAGGGCAGGGCATTATGTTGAGAGATATTATGCTATAATATCACAATGGTTTTTAAATTCAATGCACAGGTAAGGCATGAATTTGCAGGATTAATTTTTTTTAATTATTGGGAAGGTATGGATTATATATTAATTTAGCAACAAAAATTTAACATAGAACCATAGAATAAATTTATTTCAATAATTCGATAAGAAATTTATAATAATATATATAGATCATGAACGAAAATTCAAACATACTGCCATTCTTTTAATGTTTAAAATGTTAATAACAACAATAAAATTTAAATATACATAACATTGCTTCAAGTACATTTAGAATTATTATATTTCTGCATAATATTTCTCTTTTGGCCTTTTTAATTTCTCTAGAAATATTGTTAATTTATAACAAAAATAAAACAGATAATTTTCAACCTAAACATCATTTCTAATCTGCAAAGTTCTATAAAGCACAAAACTGACAGTATTTAAAATAATTACTTCATTGTTTTGCCCGTGTGTAGTGTAGTCCAGAGATCTGTTTAGGAAGAAATTGAGTCCTTTAAAGGACCCTTCACAAAATTTTTCATATTAAAACGGGAAGCTTCACAATACATTCCACCTTCCAAGACCCTTCATAAAATTTTTTGTCTTAAAAATAGGCCTTTCACAATTTTTTTTCCATCTCCAAACTAAACTTTTTACAAATTTAATTATTTAAAAGTTAAATCTGACCTGACACAAAACAACTGAAGCCGTCAAAGAATCTATTTATGTAGCTTTTACATATATAAAGAATCTTGTCAAAAATTCATAAACAGGAAACTGAATATAACAGTTATTTCAAATTCACAAAATCATAATTAGTTTTTTCCTAAATATGAAATACTTTTCACAATTTCACAAAAAAAAGAACCCTGTGAGAAAAGTCTGGATAGGTCCCTGGAAACCTTTTTTGAAAAATTATTAAACTTTTCTCGTGTATATTTATATAAAAACTAGCGGCCCTCCGTCGCTTTGCTTCGGGTTAAACTTGAAAACCTTCATCTCTTTGTGTCTTCTGTAGACCTTTTTAATGTGTACAATAATTAGTACATTATTTTGATAAATCTTGTAGGGTTCAGCCTGCGTTTGCAATGTATAAGCGGAAAAAATGAAATTATTTACGACATCACATTAAAAACCTCAAAAATAACAGTATTTCTCCACTATTTAATGGATGTTATTATACATATAAACCTTCCTCTTGAATCACTCTATCTATTAAAAAAAACCGCATCAAAATCCGTTGCGTAGTTTTAAAGATTTAAGCGTACATAGGGATATAGGGACAGAAAAAGCGACTTTGTTTTATACTATGTTAAGAAGATTCTGTAAGCCTGTCTTAAAGCTATCTTAGCACATTTCGCTCTTTCTAATTACTTTAGCTGTTTTTCAAAGATTGAAAACAGTTTATTTAACATTTAAAGAGATAAAACATATAGTGGAACCAAGCAAAATTCATAATTTAAGCATAAAATATAAATACAAAATCCGTTTTATAAGTTGACTCCACCCTCCCTAATGAAATAAATCGTATTTGTACCAATTTATTTTATATTGTGCAATGTATATACATATATATATATATATATGTATATATGTGTGTGTGTGTGTGTGTGTGTGTGTGTGTGTGTGTGTGTACCTTGCAATTATTCTATAAAATACAATATTGTAGTACGAGTATTAACGTGTACTGATACTTTATTTCTACATCGAGATCTGGAAATGAAAATTTTCTTAGAAACGCGAAGGAATAAAAATATCACCTGGAATTCACAATATTATTTATTCATTGCAGCAATTTGCAATACTTTTAATTTGTTATACTAATCATTTTTTAAGAAAAGAAAGAAATCGTCCAGCGTAAAGCAAGCCGTCCCATAGGAAATAACAGGGAGAAATACAGCCAGAGTTTGTTTACATGTGTAGTGACGTCAGAACAGCTTTCGTCACGTGACGTGGCTTTTTCCCGCCAAGGCAAAAACTGCGTTTTAAAAGTTAATTTAATGTATTATACAAGTTTCAAATATATATAAAAATGGTATCAAAATGTTCGTATTTTTACATTCTATCAGATGCAAGTTCAATTGAAAAACGTGCAATTTCCCCATTATTCAATCAGAGATTTTATAAACCGAAAATTACTTTTCGGAATTACTGTTCGAGATTATAAAAATTTGGAAACATTGTTGAATATTGCTTGCTAGTGAAATGTAAAAGATTGGTCTTTAAAGAATATGGAATTATATTTTGTTATTTTATTATTAACTTTTTTTGCGACGATCGGCATATATATGTCCCGTATAGGGTGCATGAAATCCTTGAATTTAACCATCAATATTTTAGTAAAAACATTTCGCCTTATCTAATAAGAGTTTTCTAGCGATTAAATAAGATAAAAATTACAGTTTGGAAATTTGGTGCCAAAAAATTAAAAGAAATGCAAAAGACGCTCGTCGCTAGCTGTTTAATAATCTTATGTATCTTGTTATATCATTCAGAGACATTATATTGTTTTTAATAAATATTTTACGTACCGTAATCAAACCAAATGTTAAATGTTAGATTTTTTCCTTTTCCTTTTGATATAATATATATATTTTATATAAATATAATCGATTAGAAAAATCAACATTAAGTGAAGAAAAATGAAATGCATAATACTTTAATTAATTTTTTTAACGATTTATAATTTTCTTATGAAAAATTGCTAATCAGTTTACCTCAAACCTTTATTTTAAAACTGTACATCAAATTCATACAAAATATATCAATTTTCAGATTGAAATAAAATATAAAAATGTTTTTAATTAGAAAAAATTAAATTGATTTAATAGAGAAAATAATGTAAAATTTTCTCATTGTCATAAATAATAAGAAATATTTAATTAAAGAATATTTCTCCCTGAAATAAGAGGCATTTTAAAAGTCAATTTCCAAAAATTATCATAGAATACGACCTACTAAGCAATTTGAGAGATTTTTTCTGCTTTTTTGGAGATATTTGAAAAGAATAATTAACACAAAATAAGTTAAATCTTTTTAAAGTAGTAATTTTCGGAATCTAGTTGAAGACGTCCTTAAATAAATTTCCTATGCCTGAATGAGCTAATTGGTTATCATTGTTTAAGAAAAAGATAACAAATATATATTTTTTTTAAATTCTGTTAAAGATTTTAGCGAAAATAAACACCTGTAATTTAGTCAAGTGTTATGCAGAATATTGGGTTAAATTTCATTTTTTTGTGTGTGTGTTTTATGCTTCTACCGCACTAGAAAAAAGAACTGTTTAACCCATAGTTATTGTTTAAAGGCAATGTTTCATAAAAATAAAAAAAACAAAATGTCATTCTCATGTTTTCATTAGTCATAATGCCTATATTTCTCTAGCAAAAGAATACCTTTACAACTGAAATAAAAATAAAAACAAATAAATGAAAATTTATATAATGGCATAATTTGAAAATAAATATAAATATATATTTAACACCTTTTCATCTTTCTATATTTTAAATTTATTGTATTACCATTTGTAGAATTTGCTTTTAAAAAGAACATTTTCTTGTGCAATAATTTAAAAAAGGACAATTTGTACAATTTACGTTCATGTCTATATTGGAAGGAAAAACCTTTACACAAATAATTTTAGTACATTTAGCTGTTGAAAGTGGTGTGTGAGTTGCAATAATTTTGAAAAACGTCATTTGCACAATTTGTACATGTTTGTATAATTTGTAAGATAAAAAAACAAAACAAATTATCTATGTTTTTTAAACAAATATCTTTATCTATATATATGAGGCTGTTTTATATTTTATTCAGGTGTAATTCTAAAATAATTTTCTTTATTTTGCAAAATGCCACACTTTTGTTGTTATCTACTTCAAGACTTATGTTTTGCAAATCTAACTGGCCTCATTGATATAATTTTTCTATTCTCTTTGCCGTACATGGAGTGTTAATATATGTGCATAATTTCATTTTAAAGTTTTTTTATACTTAAAACTATCTCGAGATAAGAGCCACGAATTTAAATGTTAAGATTCATAAAGAGACAAATTATCCCGAATGAGGTAGACCATCATCAGATAATTCTATTTGAGTCCAAATATAGTATATCAATACGATCCCTATTAATAGCATACCCATAGCAACTTCAACTATACATTTTTGTTAAATTGGAAAAGTGCTTTGGTTAGATCTTTACTCTGCCATCAGTATGTTTCAAGTAGAATGTCTATACATACTACAATGATATATATATATATATATTTAAACAAAAAGTATTTCTTAACATATTATAAAGAAACGTTACTAGTTTTTAGTGCCATTAGAGACCAATATTCTCAGGTGCAATTTATTTATATAATTAATGACGCTAGAGCAATCTTGTGAACAAACTCTACCTGATAGTTAGAAAGTTAGCAAATTTCATTTGCCATGTTTTTTGTTGCAATGGTGTTTATCTGCTAGCATTCATTATTAGCATAATTATTTCAAAATCTAATTGTCCTCTTTCATCATACGGAAGAAGTTGAGTAATTCCATTTTTATAGCAGAAATAATTTGAGAAATGAAACGGAGCTTTTGAAATAATGCAACGGGATTTGTATAAAAACACTAATAATAACTCAACCTATTGGACGTGATGTTTCAGGTTCTTATCCTATTTTTCAACTATGTGTTCGTAATAGTTCTGAATATTTTTTTACACTATATATACCAATCTATCTACCCATTCTCGAAAATACAGTAAACAGCTTTCCGGGAGCATAAAACACAGTATTTATAATTAAACATTTACTACTAATATAATAAAAATTAGAAGTTATATATTAAAGATGTACTTATACTTTGGGACTTATTTTAAGACACACTTCAAGGGTTAACTTAGAACATAATATACTTTAATTTAAATGAGGAATAACTTTAAATAATTGGCCCAAGTAAGTGGTCCTAAGAAACTCTAACGATGTCCCAGACCAGGAATTCTCTTAGACGCCATATGAACTCACTTAATAAGATTACACATTTTTATATATCTGACAATTATACTTGTTATATTTCAATACTTAAAAACTTTTGTTTAAATTATTCATACAATAAAACATGTTTCATTTTATCCACTGTAGTCAGAATCCATTTACTTTATGTTATTCAATAACATAGTGGACAAGATAAATGAATTGATAAATTTGTCAAATTTTATTATGATTGTATTTGTCTTTGACAAATACGATAATGATATATCATAATGTCATTCGTGTGGGATTATTAGATTGTCATTGTATGAAATGAGGTATCATAAATTAGTTTTACATTATTAAAATGTTATTTGTATATTTTAAAATTCTTGCAGTTATCAGTCCATAATAGGTTTATTTTGATTGCCATATTATTGAGTAATAGAGTTTTCTTTTTGTTTTTATAGTATTATTTTTTTTATGATTCGAATTAAGAAATGTTGTTATAGGAATTGATGGTGTATTATAATTTTTATTAAATTAGTTTTGTAACTAGGATTACGATATTTATTTACAAATTTAATGATTAATATAGTTGTAGTATTCAAGCATTAAAGGATAAGTTTAATAAAAGTAGTGCATTTGATACAATGATAAAATATCCGAAAAATAAACAAAATAAATTAAATAAAATGTTCTGTATCATGTTATTTTCGTGATGAACTCTGTTATATTATAATTTAGTAGCGTCGAATTCAACAAATACGTAAATATTATGGAACGTCCAGTCTGGAGATCCAATTTCATTTTAACCTTTAAAGACCCGGGATGTTTGTAGTAACATAAAGACACGGGTATAGCAATCTATGTCATCGGTGTTTAGAGCCTAAATCATGACATTTAATGGTATCATTGTTTAAAGAAATGCCCACTAGTAAAAGTAATAAAAATAAAAATTGTTAGAAAAAAAAAACTTAATTAGAATTCATATAGCGGTTTGTAGTAAATAACATAAATTTACGGGTTGTGTACTCCATGTGCCAAAGCCTTTTATAGCCTAAATATTAGCTTTTGATGCTAAAGAAGAATAGTGTGTAATGTCTAGTAATAGTATAAAGGTAATAGGTATCACATTTAAAAAAATATAAATTTTAATTAAAAGAGAAAATACAATGTGTTACGCAAATACATGGGCGGCATACTCCATACACCAGTGGTGACTTATGAATACATATAATGATACAAAGAAAAAAAAATGCGAACTTCAACTTTAAATATTGATTGAATATTAACGAGACTTTCTTAAGAGGGTAAATGAAGTGCAAATGTTAATCACGATATCATGTTAGAATGTTTATTACTTTTGAATCAACCATCTTATTTTTTCAGTGAGTGGCGCATTCAATACGTCGCCGTTGTCTGTAACAGGGTTGCCAGTTTGACCTTTTTTTAATTCAGAATTTCCAAATTCCTACCGGTAATTTTGAAAAAAAGAATTATTACCTTGAGAAGTCCGAACAGATGGAACAATTTACATTGATTCAATGGGTTTTCTGTTTTGTGAGAAAACTTAACACCCTGTATATGAGTAGATTGTTGAGCATATCTTAAGGAGCCATGTGAAAAAAGTATATTTAAATTAAAGTAACAAAAAAAAGTAAAAATATCGCATACAAATACGAAATGCGATTTCATTAAACAAAATAAAATTTACATCTATTAATTTCTGGTGTGAATTCAAAATTCCAAAAGACCAAAAGGTTACGTTAATGTTAAAGAGCATGAATAAAATGTCGGCCCTCTTATTCCTATTCCAAATGTTGGTTACAGGCTAACATAAATGATTTAGTTTGCACTTTTTTGATTGTGGACTGGAGAATTACAGTGGCCGCCGATAAATTAATTAATATTTCACTTCTTTTCCATCTATTCAACTTGTTTGGAATTTTTTGACTAGTTTGAAATAGGATAATTTTGATTAATTAATATTTTCAATTTCGATTGTTCTTCTTTCTCTGAATATTCCGAAAATCTATGTTATATGTATTTGCTCGCGTTTAATTAAACAAAAATATAAAACAAAGCGTGTGGATTATTATTTAGCTTACGCTCTAATAAATTTTCATGAATGTAAGTATAATGATTTTTGCAATATGCATAGCATAATGTTCCACAAAATATATTTAACGGACAAAATCGCTTTCAGTTCCAATTAAAGCAAAATAAATGGCCTTAAATGAATGCACTTAAGTTCTAGCCAACGAATATAAACAAAAAGACTGTCTATGGAACAAATGATTTTTAAAAACATGAACTGTGATATGTGTAAGTAGAAATTCTTATAATGGATATATGTGACTATTTTAAAATTTTAAAGCAAAATTTCGTAGTACAAAAACATAATTTTTTCAAGAATTTTAAAAATACTTAAAATAAAAGTAGCAAATTTTCAAAAGAGCAATATATAGTAGCCATCAGCATTTTTAATTACGATAGCTAAACAAAAACATTTTGGATATATTTCCACAACTGAACAATATGTAAACATTTCATGAATAAAGTATTTTTTCTATTATTAATATTACATAAAATTAATGCTTTTGTTTACAATCCTTTGTGTATAAATTAATGATTCACATTTCTCTTCATATTTTGTTTAAAATAAAAATTTGGAACATTTATCCCATTCTAAATTTCTCTTTTATTTAAAGAAAAAAATTAAATATATTCAGAGATTATAGTTTCTTTCATATCAGTGTCTGTGCATCTTTAGACGGCGTGGCCTGTAAATATACTTAGCTCTTATAATATTGCTTATATTTCAAGTAGAATAAATCACAAATGCTTGTGTAAATAGTGCATAAATATTCTAAGTCAGTATTTATTGCACACTTTAATGTTCTCCAAGGAAGTACAATACGTTGTAAAACACGAATATAGTTAAATGCATATAAGGCATCTACTGAAAAGCTAATTTCAGTACATTTTGTGTTAATTGTTAAAATAGCTCAAATTTGTTCTACTATAAACACAAATAAGGATTTCTGACGAAATATGTGTAACAAGGCAGATGTTCGATGCTACATATTGTTTGATCATTTACCAATCTGATAATACATACATTCCGAAATATTAATTATAGATTATCTCTAACTATAATAATATTTAATAAATATTCAAAATATTCATCATTAGGTAAAATGGTTTTAATAGCACATATTTTACAATTCATTTTGTAAACCTCTATGCATAAAAAATACTTGAAAATTCCCACTCGAAACAGCAAAAATATATGTTACAAAATTTAAATGTCGGCGCTTGTTCCATAAATTTGTTCCATAAAAAGTTTTCCTTCTAAATTTATTCTACAACCCTAATTATTCAATTATTTCCTATCTTAAACAATAGCTCCTTCATTTAGTTTATCTAAATTCCGTTCTATTTAAAATGCGTGTTTTAATATGTTATTTCCTTTCAAGATATTCTAAAAAAAAACTCCCATAATCATTTTTTTCTGAAAATCTTTTTATTTCTCAATTCTTAAATGCCGATATTTTATTATATTTAAGTTTCGATTCTGTACCATTTTCTTTTTTATTTCGTTCTAAAAAGCAATTCGCACGCTTATTCCTGGGAATCGTATCACTCCAAATTCCTGCCGAGACTAAAATAAAGTCTGGACCTGTTTCGCAAATCTGATTGGCAGCTTCATTCGGCGCATTTCTGTCTAACATATGAGATTGTCTGGTATTTAACAAAATAACGATTCAGGAGTTCAGACTTGTGTGTGTTTTCGGTTGTCCACAAAAACCCTGCTGATGGGAAGTGATACTACTAGATATATTCGAATTTCGATATTTTTTATCTAAGTATTACATTGTAGTTGAGAGAGTATATCGGTGTTTTTCTAAAGTGGCGGATGCGTTATTCTGTAGGATGTTCAAGCTCCATAATAATCTGTGTTATCTAGTGACAAGTAGTTGTCATATTTTGAATTGAGAATCTCCAATCAATGGAACACCATTGCATACGGTTTAATATTTAAGACTGCTAATTCACTATCATAATATGGTGATATTCAATGATCTATGAGTTGAAGTTCAGTAGTAGAAAATCGTCACGTATATATTAAAAATATTAACTTAAATAGGTTTTAGAAAGTATCCTGTCTGCACATAAAATTTTTATATGTGCATACACAGAAAGAAAAAAAATGAGATATTCACGTCAAAATCTGCAGAAAATTCAAATCCCAGCAGTTATTTACAAAAACTTGCAAGGTAATTAATCGAATTTAATGAACAATATTTTGCTAAAAATTATTACAAATAAACAAACGCTCAGGTGTTTGTGAAAAAGTGACTGACTATAATAATAAATTATTTTCCTTCTTGTTATATTTCTAAATTCAATCTATAATTAGGGATTTAAAATAAATTTTAGTATTACCTATATATTTAAAACAAAAATTTTGCGTGTCTGTATATGTAGACCATAGGTTCGCAACATCTTCTTCACCACCGTGCCCTTTACAAGAAAACAAATTCCGACGCCCTCTTTTCCATAATTGTTAATTGTACCAACTATTAAAATATTGGTACATATTATCTAAACCTATTTCCTCTGTTTAACTATATATTATGAATCACAAAGTAGAAATTAATTGAAGTGAATATCAAATGTAGTAAAAAAAAATTCATTAACAATTTAAAAATAAACACAAAATCAATAAGAAACAAAATATATATAGTATATGGTCGTGGACTGTGGAGTTTTAACAATGTGTTAATGTTGGGCTCCAATTTCGTTAACATCAGTCGCACATTGCACGTTCAATGATGTACAATCTGCTCCTTTTCGTAGACAGTAAATTAGCTACTGCACTGAACCCACGCTCAGCCAAATACAATGATGGGAGAGCAATTCAAAATCTCTAAAGTTTTCCCCAAAATACAGGGTAGAGAGCTAATATTGATTTTTGAAGCCAGAACTCATGTTATTGTTTTCTGGATTTTAATTTAAGTTATTCGTTAGTTGCGAGTTCTACGAGTGCCTCTTTCAAATTTGATGATTCTACTGTATTTTCAATTTCAAAATAAGCAAAAACCAAACTCGGTATTTTCATGTTTAAAATATCCTGCAATCGATCTGCAAAAACCGCAGGAAGGACGTTCAGGTGCTGGTAGAAACCTAGTAAATCATTCTATTTTGCAGAGACTGCTGATAATATGGGAAATTGGCAGTATTTACTGCTATCTAGATTTCGTTTGAACACAAGAAGTTTTACCACGAAAGCAGCTATAACTTTTTTTGTTGTAATTAAATTCAACTTATCACCCTGGAATTGTAAATTGACTTCTCTAAATATTCTAAACAAGTCTGTCAATTAAACGATGTCATTTTTGGATGTAATCAAGTTTTCAAGCAGTTTTTCGTCTCTGATTTCAAGGCAGTTCAGTACTGAGTCAAATAGATTGAAAAAAAAAAGATTCAGAGAAATATTTTTTGAGAGCTAATGAACTTTTGTGTGCAGCAGCAAATGATTGTAATTTCACTGCACAGTTGAATACAATGAATTGCTTATAATCTCATTGATTGCTCTAATAACGTAATGATGAGCGACGTATGCAGGGATTTTTTGCAACAAAATGCTGTTTAGCAAATAATAACTCTTGACAATTTTTTTCTTATTTTTTGAATTGAACGTATGATAGGAGTAGTGCTTCGTTATTTGGTATAGTTAATTCATCTAGTTGAATGGAAAATAAGCAAGTTTTTAAGTATTAGCATAATGATATTTCAACGTCTTTAGCCATTTCATTTATTTTTCTTTGCACCGAATAATAACTCAGAGGAAGTTATCCAATGATATCTGAAGGTGTCTTATGATAAGAAAAAGTTTTTTTTTATCTCTGCGACTACCGGAAAAACTAAATATTCGCCAATTCTGTGTTTTTTTTATTTTTTTTTATTAACAATGAAATAATACATGAACCTCGTACCCCGTCATCTTCTTGTTTAAAAAACGACTGAAAAATATCTGATAAAGTTCGCTGTTTCAAGTATTTATTTTTCAGTCCTTGAAAATAGGATAAATCTTTATCCTTTTTATCAGCATGCATTTTATTCAAATGCTCTTGTAGACTAGTAGTTTTCGTGGCTTCATGTAAAAAAACCTTTTTGGAAAATTAAACAGATAGGTAATGATTGGTTTGTAGGAGAGTGAGTAAATCTATATTTCAAATATTCAATACTATACTACGGGAATTTCCTCTTAGATTCATACATTTCGAAATACTAAATTTGGCACAATGGAAGTTGAAATAAATTAACTTTTGAATAGATTTATAGATAGTTATAAAAATAATGGCTATAATTACTATAACTTTCACTCAAAATAAACGGATTTCTTGTGCAGATTCAAACCACAGGTTCGTTTGGAAATCTCTGTTCAGGAAAGTGTCGCCATCTGTCTGACATTGTTTTAAATACAGGTTAATAAAAAAGGGAATTCCGTTTCAAGCTTTTAGTCAGTCTATTATAGCAAACTTCGCCCTCCACGGTTTTTTAATTTTGAACGATTTTTAATGAGATTTTTTGTGATTCTTCGCGCTCCGCAGCAATATTTTGGTATTCATATAAGAATTGCGATTACAATATTTTATCCCGCTATAAAAAAAAATTATCTTTCGTGAGTTTTAGTGTTTATTTCTATTCTACGACACTATTTTGACATTCGTAAAATAAATTCGATTCTCGATTCAGCTCTAGGTTCGTTTGGAGAGAAATTTTCATTTAAAGGTATATTTAAGATTTTTGCCACGGTCAAACCGGTTGGAGTGCAATAAATATTTCTTAAATATGTAGGTACGTCACATTATCTCCCCTTTCACTGTCTGAATGCCAATCACTGTCTGAGTGCCTACTGGGGATTGGTACCACCTCCTTTGGGAACCTAATATGTAGACGCTCACGCCGTGTTTGATAAGATCTGCTGCAATTGGCAAGGATGTTCTCCAGGGTGGACCCGAGAATCCCTGGAAGAGATTATTTTGAAAATTCGATTCAGATTTTGTTACTGGATTTTTGCACTAGGAATTCACTTTCACCATCCGCATATTTGTTTCAAAATGTTACCTAAATTCAGTTATTACAGGAAAGACTAGAACAAATATACGCGCTTAGATTAAGTTTATGTCAAATCTGTAACATGATTTACGGATTTATAAGGATTAATTTAATTAAAAAAACTTTTAATTAAAAAAGTTGTAAATATACATATTTTGTTTCTTTTAATCAATACTATAAAAAAAAAAATCTGTCCGTGAGTAACGCTGACATCATTTTACCAGTGGCAACACCTGAGCAATAATTTTAGCTTTTACTGTAATAACTTCAAAATATCGCACAAGTGAAATTTTTACAACATTGAATAAGAAAAAGTCTCTGCTTTCAAATTCAATTTGTTTGAAAACTGTATCTCCATTTTCTGTTTTTTAATGTTCTTAAAATAATTTTCAAGCGAGATGTATTACAAAATCTATCACTGCGGCATTCAGTTCGGTTACGAAATATTACTTGTTTGCACCTAAAACAATATAAATCGTTTAGTATTTATTCCCAGCTAAAATTCCGTAACGAAATAAAACTGCATCAATAAGTACATAAAATTATAAAATAATAGAAATAAAAGGAAAATTTAACAAACATGTAATTGGACTACGCGCTGAAACTGCTGGAATTTTTAGAATAAAAAATGCTAGTTACACTGATAAAAATTTCACCGTTGGATTACGGGAAAAGCTTGGCAGCACAGACTCCAAGATTTTCCTGTAATATTACAGTTTGTACCGTAATCTATTTAGACTGTATTAGACCGTAAATGGCAGTAAATTTCAAGAACGTATCTGACCGTAAACCACAGTAACTTTCAAAAACGTATCTGACCGTAAATAACCGTTACTTTCAAGAATGTATCTGACCGTAAATAACCGTTACTTTCAAGAATGTATCTGACCGTAAATAACCGTTACTTTCAAGAATGTGTCTGACTGTAAATCACAGTAATATACAGGGTGTCCCAAAAGCCTCCATACAACTTCAAAAATTGATTAAAAAAATAATAGGCCTACCGCAAAAATATTTACAACAGTACACAGAGTAACTTAAAAAGTCTTTTTCTACTACCTTAGTATACTTGTACATGAGATCCTTTCGTTGCATGAAGAATATCAAGTCGATATTCCAATTCCCTTCACGTGCGTTTCAGCATGCTAACATCAACAGTAGTTACAACTGTTTGATGAAATAAAATGTTGAAACAAAAGATCCAAACAGCAGTAGCTACTGTTGATGTTAGCATGAAAAACGTTTGTGGATTGAATTGAAATACCGTCTTGATATTCTTCGTGCCACGCAAGTATCTCATTTTGAAGTTTACTAAGGCTGTAAAAAAAAACTTTTTAAGTTACTCTATGCACTGTTGTAATTATTTTTGCTGTAGGCCTATTACTTTTTTTAAAAATAAATTTCTGAAGTTGTACGGAGACTTTTTGGACACCCTGTAGATTATAAATTATCGTATATGACTGTAATATCAAGATTGTAAATAAGCATAAATGCCCATCATTTTCTACTCATTTACATATATCGCTGTAAATTGCAGTAGTTATCAGAACTGTAAATGACCATGAAATAGTTATTTCAAGAATTCGCATGATTACTTCCAACAGTAATTGTATATTTATACATAGGATGTCAAGAAATGCAACATTTTATTTCTGTATAAGAGATAAATAGTATAAATTGCAAAAATGTCCATAAGGTACAAAATTTCAATTCTATACTTTTCATCTCCATGGAGATATTTCCAAAATTAGTTTTTATACATTCTTTGTAACCAAACAGGTGGCTTCAGTACCTCCAAAAATCAGGAATTATCTCACTTTGCCATGCAATTCGAAACATGGAATCTAATCATTATTGGAGAATAATGTCTACAAATCTGATATTTAAATGTATTAATTAATAATAATGTGTTGATGTAATTGATGGCACATTAAATCTTAGTTTGTAAACATTCGCCAAGCTTGAGCAGATTTCACTTTTCAAATTGCATGTAAAGTGAAGCAAGTCACAATTTTTGACTCTCTGCAACTTCATAATGTTTGGAGATGATTAAAACCAATCCACATTTTTGCAGATTACATTATTTATCCATCTCATATAGATACAAAAATAAACTGCATAGCTTTTTTTAGACAGCCTGTATATTTAAAACTTGATAATATTTCTAAGATTATTCTACCACTACATATATATGGTGGTTTGCATATAATTTTTTTAAACAATTAGCGACTTTCTCAATATTACATACTTTTTCTATTTACAACACTATACAGCTTACAAAATAAAATTATATTTAGCATTGAAAAATGATATGTGTATAAGTTTCATTAAACGTGATTGTTTCATATTTCCGAAAAAAAAATTACGTAAAACTTCATATACAAGTGTAGTAATTTTTGCCAACATCTAAGTAAAATAAAAATTAACAGACACTTAAGCATTATTAAACAGGCAGAGTAACAAACACTTATCAAATTTGTTACAAATCACAGGCTAAATTTGTCCAAACCCTAACACAATATCAAGTATAACTTTTAGCTCAACAATGCACACCTTTGAAAAATATAGAAAAAAACAGAAATTTTTTTAGTACTTATCTCTTATTTAATATCATACTCTGAATATTTACGATTATGTATTCGTAACAACAAATGAACTTATTCATGATTTTTTTTTAATGTAATGAGGAAGGTAATTATAATAAACTTTTGCATAATAATGTATCAAAGACATAATTTAATGAATATCAAAATGTTAAAATTATTTCTATTTCTTTCAATATAAATTTCGTTTAAATTTTTTGAGAATCATTTTGGTATTTATCTACTTGCACATTCTTTTGCATTTTGATGTCTGGGTTCTTTTGGTTTCTACCCAAACACAAGTGAGATTAATGTCGTTTTAGCTAATAATGCAGGAATAGAGTATAATATTTGCCTTTTTAAAAAATCACAAAAACACTTCAGTTTTGTGTTAAACATTTTACTTGGAGATAGTATAAAACACGGATTTATCTGTAAAAATGGGAAATTGTTCAGGATCATCGGAGAAAAAAAAATTCTTGGTTGAAAATACTACAGCCAATATAAACTATTTGTAAAAATGCAAATAACTTAACCACTTCAACGGCTGTTTAGATAGGGAAACAGTGTTATTACCCCCCGATTTAACTCTGGTCAGCTACTGTGGTTAAATAATGAATGTTTACATACTGGGAAGTACTATACAGATTTTCGTGTTTTGGGAAGGACAGGATAGAATGCTGAGTCATCAATTTCAGTAACATCCTGCCTTTTGTTCTATGACTAATTTATAAATGTCCAGAACACCCTGAAATAATGAACAATTTCATCAATTTTCAAAAACTAAAAAAACTAAATCCTAATTTCAGGAAAAATTTTAATATAACAAGGAATGATCTTCTAAGAACTGTTTAAGAAAAATCTTTAAAATATGTCATCACACATATTAAAAACAAGCATTTTTTTAAATAATTTAAAAAAATTCACAGACAAAAATAAAAATTTAAATTCAGGAACTCTGAAATTATTTATTCTGTACATATTTTACATAAGATACGACAGGTTTGAAACAATACGACATCTAAATGCTGCTAAATTTGTCATCAACTTCCTGACTTTATTTATATTACATGATTTTGGATTTTTCTTTGCTTTTGAACTTTTTTCAGGATTGATGTCCAAAAAAGCTCTGAAAATAAAGAAAAAAAATATTAATAGTATCACATCTTTTAAAAAATAACATTACTGTAAATACATCAAGCCATAATCGAATGAACAACTAATCTCGTAATTATCAAATTATAACAGATATTAAACTCCTCAATAACACGTGCATAGAATGTCTACAAAATAACATTCATGAAGAAAAACTTTTTGTGCTTTATAAACCCTTTATTGTTTTTCTTATCTTTAAAGCCAGAACAAAATGGATTAATTAGCATATATGACAGAACTCAATAGCCCACTAGTGTCAATGAGTGGTAAGAAATTTCATTTGAGCTCATTCATTACTGAATACATGTTATCTAACAGGTTATAAGTAACATTTGTTGTAGGCAACTACACTGCACCATGAATTTAAAATTTTTGATTTGATTACCAAGATCTGCAAAGTATGTGAAGAAAATAGTGTTGACACTAGACCAAAAGTTCTTTTAACTGATCGACAAATTTTGCATTTTTTTCTTTAACTGATCGACAAATTTTGCATTTTTAACTGCAACTGATCAACAAATTTTGCATTTTTTTTTTGCAACTGGCTAAAGGATTTCATGATTTTTCCCCACAATCAACTGACAAATTTCGTGATTTTCTCTCACGATAAATCGACAATTTTTGTATTTTTTCCATGCGACTGATTTAAGAATTTCGTGATTTTTCCTTGCATTCAATTGACGAATTTTGCAACATTTTTTAGATTTTCTCCTAAATTAACTAGCAATTTTTCCGATAATTTGTCGTACCAATCGAGGAATTTCGAAATTTTTTCCACCATAATCATGCCTTTTTACCCTCAACTGATTGGCAAATTTTGAGATATTTTCCATCAACTGATCTGGTCATAAAAAAAAAAAAGAAAAATTAAAGTTTTTGATTTGTTGGAATTTTCCAAAGTTTTTAGTTTGTCTTAGTATCTTAAACACTATTATGCCAAATATAAAGTATATAGAGCAGTAAAGTAATATAGGACAAAATTAGCACTCGCCATCCGGCGAGTAATACTGAAAATTTGGCGACTGACTTTATTATTACCACTGGCCAAACTTAATAGCCACACTCACCAACTGTGATGATTGAATGGAAACAGATTTTTTTTCCTGCTGTCGCTCGTCGAATATCGAAACCATTTGGCGAATTTCACGATTTTTCCCCTGAAACCATTTGATGAATTGAGATTCTTTTTTCTCGAAGCCATTCGACGATATTCGCACCCCCCCCCCCCCCGAGACAATTTGATAAATTTTGCGAGTTTTCTGATATTAATTGTTGAATTTCGTGATTTATCGACTATCGATTAACGAATTTCACGACAGATCGACGAACTTTATGTTTTTTTGTGTGACAGATCGACAAACTTTGCATTTTTTCTGCGACAGATCCATGAACTTTGTGTTTTTTCAACCACAGATCGACGAACTTTGCATTTTTTTTCACGACTGATCGACGAACTTAAGGTTTTTGAAGCGACTGATCGACGAACTTTTTGCTTTTTAAGCGACTGGTCGACGAACTTTTCGCTTTTTAAGCGACTGGTCGACGAACTTTTCGCTTTTTAAGCGACTGGTCGACGAACTTTTCGCTTTTTAAGCGACTGGTCGACGAACTTTTCGCTTTTTAAGCGACTGGTCGACGAACTTTTCGCTTTTTAAGCGACTGGTCGACGAACTTTGCATTTTTTAAACGACAGATCAACGAACATTGTGTTTTTTAAGCGACTGATCGATGAACCTTGCGTTTTTTGGGACCAGATCGACGAACTTTGCATTTATTCCGCAATCGATCGACGAACTTTGCTTTTTTTCCGCAACTGATTGACGAACTTTGCTTTTTTTTGGTGACAGATCGACGAACTTTTTGCTTTTTAAGCGACCGGCCGACGAACTTTTCGCTTTTTAAGCGACTGGTCGACGAACTTTTCGCTTTTTAAGCGACTGGTCGACGAACTTTGCATTTTTTAAACGACAGATCAACGAACATTGTGTTTTTTAAGCGACTGATCGATGAACCTTGCGTTTTTTGGGGACAGATCGACGAACTTTGCGTTTATTCCGCAATCGATCGACGAAATTTGCTTTTTTTCCGCAACTGATCGACGAACTTTGCTTTTTTTTGGTGACAAATCGATGAACTTTTTGCTTTTTAAGAGACTGGTCGACAAACTTTTCGCTTTTTAAGCGACTGGTCGACGAACTTTTCGCTTTTTAAGCGACTGGTCGACGAACTTTTCGCTTTTTAAACGACTGATCAACGAACTTTGTGTTTTTCTGCGACAGATCGACGAACATTGTGTTTTTTAAGCGACTGATCGACGAACCTTGCGTTTTTTGGGGACAGATCGACAAATTTTGCGTTTATTCCGCAAACGATCGACGAAATTTGCTTTTTTTCCACGACTGATCGACGAACTTTGCATTTTTTGGTGACAGATCAACGAACTTTGCGTTTTTTCCGCGACAGATCGACGAACTTTGTGGGGTTTTTTCCGCGACAGATCGACAAACTTTACATTTTTTCTGCGACAGATCTATCAACTTTCGTTTTTTCAACCACAGATCGACGAACTTTGCATTTTTTTTTCCACGACTGATCGACGAACTTAAGGTTTTTTAAGCGACTGATTCACGAACTTAAGGTTTTTTATGCGACTGATCGACGAACTTTTCATTTCTTAAGCGACTGGTCGACGAACCTTGCACTTTTTGGAGACAGATCGATGAACTTTTCATTTTTTTAACGACTGATCAACGAACTTTGCATTTTTTCTGCGACAGATCGACGAACATTGTGTTTTTAAAGCGACTGATCGACGAACCTTGCGTTTTTTTGGAGACAGATCGACCAACTTTGCGTTTATTCCACAATCGATCGACGAAATTTGCTTTTTTTCCCCACAACTGATTGACAAACTTTGCATTTTTTGGTGACAGATCGACGAACTTTGCATTTTTTGGTGACAGATCAACGAACTTTGCATTTTTTCCGCGACAGATCGATGAACTTTCTGGGTTTTTTCCGCGACAGATCGACAAACTTTGCATTTTTTCTGCGACAGATCCACAAACTTTCGTTTTTTCAACCACAGATCGACGAACTTTGCATTTTTTTTCACGACGGATCGACGAACTTAAGGTTTTTTAAGCGACTGATTCACGAACTTAAGGTTTTTTAAGCGACTGATCGACGAACTTTGCATTTTTTAAATGACTGATCAACGAACTTTGCGTTTTTGCTGCGACAGATTGACTAACATTGCATTTTTTAAGCGACTGATCGACGAACCTTGCACTTTTTGGGGACAGATCGATGAACTTTTCGTTTTTTAAACGACTGATCAACGAACTTTGCGTTTTTTCTGTGACAGATTGACGAACATTATGTTTTTTAAGCGACTGATCGACGAACCTTGCGTTTTTTGGAGACAGATCGACTAACTTTGCGTTTATTCCACAATCGATCGACTAAATTTGCTTTTTTCCCAGCAAATGATCGACAAAGTTTGCATTTTTTGGTGACAGATCAACGAACTTTGCATTTTTTGGTGACAGATCAACGAACTTTGCATTTTTTCCGCGACATATCGACGAACTTTGTGGGGTTTTTCTGCGACAGATCCACAAACTTTCGTTTTTTCAACCACAGATCGACGAACTTTGAATTTTTTTTTTCACGACTGATCAACGAACTTAAAAGTTTTTTAAGCAACTTATCGACGAACTTTTTGGTTTTTAAACGACTGATCAACGAACTTTTCATTTTTTAAATGACTGATCAACGAACTTTGCGTTTTTTCTGCGACTGATTCGCGAACTTAAGGTTTTTTAAGCGACTGATCGACGAACTTTTCGTTTCTTAAGCGACTGGTCGACGAACTTTTCGTTATTTAAACGACTGATCAACGAACTTTGCATTTTTTAAATGACTGATCAACGAACTTTGCGTTTTTGCTGTGACAGATTGACGAACATTGCATTTTTTAAGCGACTGATCGACGAACCTTGCACTTTTTGGAGACAGATCGAAGAACTTTGCGTTTATTCCACAATCGATCGACTAAATTTGCTTTTTTTCCCTGCAACTGATCGACAAAGTTTGCATTTTTTGGTGACAGATCAACGAACTTTGCATTTTTGGGTTACAGATCGACGAACTTTGCATTTTTTGGTGACAGATTGACGAACTTTGCATTTTTTGGTGACAGATCGATGAACTTTGCATTTTTTGGTGACAGATCGATGAACTTTGCATTTTTTCCGCGACAGATCGACGAACTTTGTGGGGGTTTTCCGCGACAGATCCACTAACTTTCGTTTTTTCAACCACAGATCGACGAACTTTGCATTTTTTTTTCCACGACTGATCGACAAACTTAAGGTTTTTTAAGCGACTGATTCACGAACTTAAGGTTTTTTAAGCGACTGATCGACGAACTTCTCGTTTCTTAAGCGACTGGTCGACGAACTTTTCGTTATTTAAACGACTGATCAACGAACTTTGCATTTTTTAAATGACTGATCAACGAACTTTGCGTTTCTGCTGCGACAGATTGACGAACATTGCATTTTTTAAGCGACTGATCGACGAACCTTGCACTTTTTGGGGACAGATCGATGAACTTTTCGTTTTTTAAACGACTGATCAACGAACTTTGCGTTTTTTAAATGACTGATCAACGAACCTTGTGTTTTTTCTGCGACAGATCGACGAACATTGCGTTTTTTGGGGACAAATCGACGAACTTTGCGTTTATTCCACAATCGATCGACAAAATTTGCTTTTTTTCCCACGACTGATCGAGGAACTTTGCATTTTTTGGTGACAGATCGACAAACTTTGCTTCTTTTCCGCGATCGATAGGTGAATCTCAATCAAATAAAATCTAAATTCAGAAATTTATTTAACAACCTAATTGTTAAGGGTCCTTAACACATTTAATGGAACTTGAAAAATACACTGCATATATAAAACTTAACTTTCTTCCCTTTTTTATAATAAAAATAAACATTTTACATAATCATTCTCAGTTGACTTAATTTTTTCAATGATATTTTGTCATGACTGCATTAATGTAATTCTTTAAATAGAACGTAAAATAACAGTGGGGTTTAAAGATTTTTTTTCTCCCCCCCAAACATTACAACTCCCCTCCATTTAAAAATGTTGGTAGGGAGGCTCCCCTCCTTGTTAAAATTGAATTTCAAGCCCTGTAAAATGTTTGTTTATATGCTGGGAGGAAAGCAATAATTATACAATGAGTTTAATTAAAAGCAAATTAAAATTAAATTGAATTTAAAGGTATTATAACTCTGTAAATTATATCAAGGATATTAATACTCTATATGAATGCTTACAAACCAGTATAAAAGATAATTAAATTATGTGCCCATAACTTTACATAAAATTGACATTTAATACAGGATAAACAAACAAAAGAAATTAAGATCTATTTAAACTGTAACTTTACTTGTGACTCATAAATAACATTCTCTTTTTTACCATGTCTACCATATACATCCCAATTTTCCATTGTCCAAGCGCTAATTGTACTAAAACTCACATTATAAATCATTACTATCAATGGCCAATTAAAAATCAGCTTTAAAACCCAAATAATGAAAAGATGGAATACCATTGGTCAGGAAAGATTCTTAAAAGTTTTCCTCTATCTGTCAAAAGTGCTTGGATACATATCGGGTTCTTTTAAATAGAATATTTATTAATATTTGCTGCAAAAAACAACTAAACTATCTGACTGGAGATATATGTTATCAGGGGTCGATCCAGGCAAAATTTGGGGCCTTTTTAAGGCCCCGTCACAAAAATCAATTTAATAAAATGGTCCCCTTCACAAAAATCAATCTGATAAAATGGACCTCTTCACAAAATTCCTTTTACTAAAATAGGTCCTTTCACAAAATTCAGTTCCATAAAAACTTACCATTTAATATTTATTTATTATTTTGTGATGTTTTAAAATGTGTAATTTGTAAACAAACAAGTTCCCCCAGAGAAGAAAACTTCAGTAAAAGGATTTTAAAAAGTTTTTGTTTACAAATGCTTGGTTCAAATTTGAGTATAACTGGATTTCAAATTTCGTTACAAAATGTTATTTTTCAGAAAAATATAATAAATTTCACAAAAATAACCTTTACTTTTCACAAAATGGGCCCCAAGAAAAAAAAACCTGCCTCGACTCCTGGTTATTGCAGAAATGAACTAAGTTGCCCTTTTTGAATTATCAAAATAAATTTTAATTAACAATTAAAAATAGAAAATATTAATTTTTTTTAAAAAAATCCAAAGGAAAATAAAAGTTTAATTCAAGCATGATTTAAATTCCTAAAATAATCAAAAAATTAAAAATTTGTATTTTTAATTAATTTATTAAAAAACATCGAAATAAATGTTAAGTGAATGTAAACAACTTTACAAAGCGATACTCAAAAAATAATTTATTTAAAACATTAAAATGGTTCCATTAATTAAAATTTTAGACAAGTAAGATGAGTAAAAGGTTACGCTAACTAAATTAAGAAATATATATACTAAAAAAGATTATATTAAAGATTATAAAAACAATGAAAATTTAACGTAAACAATATAATGTTAAGTCTATGGGGTGACATTTGCAATTTAGAATAAAAACAAAAATCTAACTTATACATATTAAAACCCATGAAAACTAAAAATAATGAATACTAAAACCATTACGTATTATAAGCTAAGATGCCATTAATGTTTAAAGTTGTTAAAAGTATGATAACATATTAAAAAGTGGGTGGACAAAAGGAGGATGTTAAATGAAAACACCACTGGAAAAACATGAGGAAAAAATGAAGTTTTGAAAATTGCATCTATACTATAGGTGCAGATTCCCAACATTTGGAAGGAGTCACTGGCTCCTAAACCCAAAAAATCCAGTGGCCACAATTGTAAAACAAATGCATAAAAACAATAGTGTTTATATAGGGTAAAAAACTAAAAAAAAAAAATAATAATAATTAATTCAAAGTGTAAAGTAATTTATTTAATATAAACACGTGTACAACAAAATTTGAATATTAATTAAATCTTAAATCATGTACAGTCAGAAGATAAAGTTGGGCAAGATACGGTTTAAAAAACAATATGCAGATAATCTAAGCAATCATGATAGCGGGGAATATCAGAAAAACAATATTTCTTATTTTGATTTTGCCAGACAAAAGTACATATGAAAGAAAATCTGAATTTGTGAGAATATTTTGCACTATAAAAATAAAAACACACTTCAAACATTTGTTTATATATATATATATATATAATTTAAATCACAGTCTATGTAAAATAAAATTATCAGATGTTACGAATAACATTGCTATTCGAATATATTTAATAGTTTGCTATGTTAAACAGATCATTCTGAAATGTTATTAAAATATAACAATAATGTGTGTGTTTTGGTCTTAATCTTAAAAAAAATATCAACATTTCACGATGGGGACTGGGAATACCAGAAATGGATTACTTTTAAATCACATGGCGACTTAAACACCGAAAGTTAGTGGCCACAGCAAAAAATTTAGTCACCACGTGGCGACTGGCAGCCGTGAATCTGCACCTATAATCAATACATGTACAAAACTTAAAAACAATGATACTAAATTAATCCTCATTAATTTTTTTATGTTTTACATAGTTTTCAATAAGTTAAAATTATTAAAAATATATGCAAAGAACATGGAATTTTTCAAAATTTAGAAAATGGTTTAAAACAGAAACTAAAACAGCATATGCTAAAATGTGAATAACTCATTAAGTAATTGACATAATTACATAAAAAAGGTCTTAAATTGTTCATTAAAGTACAAGCTATTTATATTAAGGCAAGAATGCACAAAAAATTGTAGATTTCTACATGGGAGGGGCTGGTTCAGTTGACAAAAGTCTAATTCGTTAGAGATATGAGAATCTAAAGTAGAGGATGGTTTTTGAGTCATAACTACTGAACCGAATGTGATGTATGCAGGGGTCGATGCAGGGTTTTTTCCCTTGGGGCCCATTTTGTGAAAAATAAAGGTTATTTTTGTGGAATTTATTATATTTTTGTGAAAAATAACATTTTCTAATGAAAGTTGAAATCCAGTTACTCAAATTCGAGTCAAGCATTTAATAACAAAAACTTTTTAAAATCCTTTTGCTGAAGTTTTTCTCTCTGGTGAAGTTGTTTACAAATTACACATTTTAGAACATCACAAAATAATAATTAAATAATAAATAGTAAGTTTTTATGGAATAAAATTTTGTGAAAAGGCCTATTTTAGTAAAAAGAATTTTGTGAAGGGAGCCATTTAATCAAATAGGTTTCAAATAGGCCCTAAATAGGCCCAAATTTTGTCTGTATCAACCCCTGGTATGAGTAGTCAAATTAAACAAAATTTAATAAGGAAGAGATAGACATGTAGAACAGGTTTCCAGCTTACCCCAATCCGGATATTAGTCTTCAATTGATGATCAAAATGTACAGCGATGCTACGATGTTCATGGAAAGAGTGGTTCTACCTAAAATGATACAATATATCTATATATATACCAGGAAATATTTATTTGAATAATGTCAATTAAAGGTTAAATTTCAATATTTGCATTAGTATGCAGTGGCTGGTCGGTAGACACTGTATGTTTAGTATCCACTTCTGTTAAGTTAACGGCCACATATTACCGTGTTTTGTAGATTTAAATAGTTTTATATTTATATATAAGTTCGAAAAAATTCATTTTAAATTATTACACTTCTTGTTTTCTAATATTTGGTATGATTAAAAAAAAATATATATTTGCTTAACAAGAAATTATTTACAACTTTTTTTTTACTCACAATTAAAGTATGAAACATTAAATATTTACCTCAAAAGGGCCTAACATTGCTGTACATAACAATTATTTATAGTACTAAAGCTATTAATACTGAACAAAAATCATTTTTAGAGTTTCTGAAGGATAAATGAAGCACAGATGTTACATTAAGTAAATTTTCATTTTTCTGCGATTATGTATTTTGTCATTTGGTATTTTTTTGAGTATTTTAAAAAAGAGTGCTTAAAAAATGCACAGACATAACAATATTGTAAAATAAAAGTTTCACATATGACTTAGATGAAAATTAATCCTTTTTTTACTTACTTAGTGTAATTTTTTTTACTCAAAATTACAGTATCAAACATTGAATATATATTTACCTCAAAAGTATCTAAGTTTGTTGACATTGCAAATATTATTTATAGTAAAGGTATAATACTGAACAAAAATCATTCTTAAGAGTTTCTGCATGTGAATGAAGTGCGGTGTTACATTAAATGACTTTTTTTATTTTTCTGCGATAGTGAATTTTGTGGGAAGAGATCTGTATCCTGTGCTGCTTGGCAGAAAAATTGTGCCAAAATGCCGTTTTGGCGACATGAAAAATTTTTCAAAGATTGCAGAAAACATCATTTTTAAATCTGTATGTTATTTATAAATCAATGATTTTGCAACATTTTTAAAAGTTGAAAATGATGCAAAAACATCGATTTATAAATAACAAAGATTTAAAAACTAAGTTTTTCCGCCATCTTGAAAAATTTATCATGATCCAATTACGCAAATTTTAACAACATTCTAAATAAACTAACGATTAAAAAGCTAAAGAAATGTGATTTTTCAGATGAATATTTGTTATTGTCAGGGGGGCTCTGCCCCCCTGAACCCCCGTTTTAAAAACATTTTGGACAATAAAAAAGAGAAAAAAAACTGACCAGAAATCTTTTGTCAATCTTGATTACACTAAATTCAAAACAATGTTAACTTATAATCTCGCTCACAACTGCCCCCAATTTTTTTTTTTTTTTTTTTTTAAGTAAAAGTAAAAGGATAAATATAATAACAGCCAATAAATGAGACGGCGATTCAGAAAAAAGGGAAATTGCATACAAAAAATATATAAATAATTACACATAAAAAAAGTTAATATTTACAAAAAAAAAAAAAAAAAATTAATTAATTAAAAATAATTTAATGTTTACCAAAAGGGATCCCAGTCAGGGTCTGAAACATCGTCAATGTAAGGCACTTCACCTTCTAACTGAAAAGAATTTAAATTTTGAGAGACTTTTGGTAATGCACCCTCGATGTTTTCAGACTCTGCCGTTGGTCTTTGAAAATCCAAAAGCTTTAGCCCCTCATTTCCGTACCCTGGGTAGACTTGAATAATATCATTTATGAGGACTTGCATTTTCTGGCCCGTCGTTTCTAAATGATCTAGCTTGAGGCGGCGATAAAAATGAAGAGCCATATATTGTGACAACATTTTATCGTTCCTGCGACATTTTAGAGAATTTTTAAACCAACGATTTTCATTTTCTAGATCGTTCGCTTTATTGGTTTTTGACACGAATTCGCCTTTACTATGATTCGTAACTTCGTGTGTTGTCTGACTGGAGAATAATTTTTCTACATCATGGTATTGTTTGGCCGAATCTCAAACAATACCCACTAATTTTAATAAGTTAGATACTAAAATCAGGACGTCTAACCGTCCTTCAGCTGCATCATTTCACAGGGATTTATAGCTTTATCTGGATAAAAATCTATTAAATTGGGTACGTACAATTTTGCCATTAATAAATCATTAACAGTATCAGTGGATAAATGGTTACGTGTATTATCTATATATTTAAAACAGAAAGCGCATTTTGCCAAAATTTCACACGAATATCGTCTCTTTACGCATGCGTCAACTTTTTTTGAATGATTCTCCCCTCAAAAACGATAAGACTGATTGATTAACCTGTTTAGCCTAGGGGGATGGAAAAGGGTTGATTAAAAATGGATGGAAATATATTTTTGCTCTGAGGTTAAAAGCTAAAGCTTTTTTTTTTTTTTTTAAGAACTCATGTTTTCACTACTAAATATGTATATTTTTCACAAAATTTTAAAGAGAGCTTGGAGATGGTTGTATTTATAACTGATTGAAATGTCAAAGAGTTCGCAAGATGAGGACTATTTTTTATTGCTATGTTAAAGGAGCCGACGAGAAAACAAACAAACAAAAAAGCGAGAAGAAAGCATCTCTTTTACAACTGGATAACAATATTTTTTCCCGAAATTTGTACACGGGCTGTAAAACCGTTTTATTTATCACCCATAAAGATTTTAAAGAGTTAGGACAAAAATAACTTTATTTTAAAACTATGAAACGATACTGCGTAAAAAAAAAAAAAAAAAAAAAAAAAAACAAGAAAATGAGTGCTAATCACTAAATATCAATATTTTTTCGCGAATTTTTCTTCTTAAAATATAATTTCATACAAAATCGGGTTAAAGATGTAAAATAATAAAAACTTGATTATTATTATTTATTTATTTATTTATTATCACGGGCCCGGGAAACGCCGGGCGGGGGTCAGCTAGTTTTTTTATTAAATTAAACAGACTAAATCCCTTTTCACATTCAGCAGTGCTAAATGGCAGGTTCACTATAAAGTTTAGAAGTTTGCATAAATTAATAAATTCATTTGGATTTTTACACTCTGCTAAAATTCACAGTCTAACTGTCTCACATTAGAATTTATGTTTGGTGCGAGACCAAATTTTCAAAAGCGGGTGATTGGCAAAAACTAAGTGTTAAAAAAGCTAGGCCTAGGCGTCAAATTTCACATCCAGGAATAATTTTGTAGTTGTCAAATGCTATAATGTAATTAGTTGCATTTGACGACTAACGACTGCAAATTTCGAACACTGTCTACTCTACATAAACTTTGATATTAAAATTCATTTTTAAATTAATAAGGTTAGATAACCAGATAAATAAATACCTGAATAAATCCGGTATTGGTACAGCCAGGCCAGGCGTGCTTCTTTACCGAGCTTTTTCCTCTTTCCTCGTGCGAAAATAAACAAACATGGCGCGACGCGTTCGTTGCCATTTTCCAAAATCAAAACTCAGATGAGATGGCTGTAATCCACTGTTCCTTTACGGTTTGCGGTAGCGAATAACGGTGATTTACTAAAATTGCCCGTGATCTGCCGTAAAAGACTGTAACAACCTGTATTTCTTTCTCTCTTGGCCGTAAATGACTGTTGGACCAGGGATAATCCTGTAAAAATGATCAGTTACGGTCAATGACAGAATTTTACAGCCAATAACTGATTTTTAATGGGTAAGGGCAATATTTACAGTAATACGGTAATGTACAGTAAATTATGCAGTAAAGCACCGTAAAGCAACGGCTATTTTTAACAGTGATGTAGGGAAGTCTTTGGTGACTTCTTCGGCCCTTAACTCTTGGCACGAAGCTAATAATACAGTATTGCTACTAATAAATTTCAAAATTTTATTTGAAAACATATGTGATATTTTTCATATAAAAATTATTTTTGGTTTGTGTATATTAAATGTATATTCAATTAAAAGAATTATTAGAATTTTCAATAAAAAAATGATTTTTACCTATATTGTGAAACACGGGAAACACGGGTAGGTTTGTCTAAATTTCAATAAACATGAAAATGCAAATGATAGTTTCCTTTCTCTATTTTGTTTCTTTGCGGAACGCTGAAACTATATTTTGATATGTTTTTCTTTTCTTTCACATCTCGAGAGACAAAGTTGCCAAACTATATATCTACCATATCGTTTTTTAATCATTTTAAGAATAAATAAGTGAATCGTAAGAATTACAATTACAAATTATTTGATATAAAAAACAAATAATATTAGACATGAACAGGACTTGGTAAATGTGGTCGACAGATCACCACAGGTGACCAATTGTTTTACTTGGCAACCAAGTTATTTAATCTGGCATCTTTTTGCAATGCTTATTGTACAAAAAAATCACCAAAAATTTAGTACAAAAAGCATGTTTGCTCTCCCTAACCCCTACTCGTTCGCGGCAAGCTGTGATCATCTTCTTCTATCGTACTTTTAAAGGAAGAACCATGTTTAAAATGCATTTTCCATTTCATACAAAGAATAAGCCATTCATTTCCGCTTTAGCCAGCTAGCAAATCAAGTTAATAGAATGTAGGGGGAGTGGGGATGTTTAAATAAAACAGTAAGAAATAGTGTCAATGTAGCCTCTGTGGCATCTAAAATGGAATACAATGCAAAGCAATGCTGACTTCGACATGAAAATAGGAAAACAATTTTCTACTTCACTATTTCATCAATAACATTCTCATCTGATATACATTTTATAGCACTCAAATATCGCCGGAGATTTGAAGCATTCGAAAACCAGCATTTGCGGAACATGTCAGTTAATTCAGTCTTTACAATATTAATTTTTTATTTATTTATTTTCCTTTAGATACTTACAATTTTGATAAGTTTCATTAGAAAACTTAATTTATATCATCTTTCTAATTATGTACTTTTCTAAGCTACGTAACTAATAATTGATTGATATTATTTTTTCTTGTGCCTCTTGTTAGTCAATGACGAAGGGGGCGGGGGGGGCGATAAATATTTTTTTTTTCTGGCGACTAAAATTCTTTGCTGTCTTTAGATCAGAATTATCATACTTTATCAAATTTGTAAAGCCCTGGACATAAACACAATGTGAACTAAAGCAAAGAAATTAGAATGTACTGAATAATTCCTTATATAAAGTGTTTCATCGGATGCCGGGTAATGTAAATAATGCCGTTTAGGTGTGGACATTTATAAACAAACCTTGATTACAATAGTTTAGAAAGAGATGCTTCAGTTATTAGTATGAACATTTCGTACATGTCGTATGCATATAAAACTATCGACATCAAATACAATATAAACTAAATCATCAAATACAAATAAAAATGCGTTACTTATTCATAGAATCCAAATCGAATAAGCTATTGATTCATCACTTAAAAATCCGATGTTAGGCATAGAGATTACCTTTAAGAATTACAAGGTAATAAAGCACGGATTTTTAAAAAAAATCAAACATTAAAGTAGCAAACAGATGAAATAACTTAGGGGAAAAAACGCTTTTAAAATTAGGAATTTATCACGAACTCTCTAAAATTTCACAGGTTGTAAAAGTAAAAAGTCGTATTTTTCTAACTTCTATTAGTAAAGGGACTAAGAATAGCGCGCAAAAAATAACAATTCAGAAAATTCAAATTAGGCAGGGAATAAAGTTTTAGTTTGCACACTCTAGCTTAGGACGTTCATTTTCAAATTTTAAAATATTGAAAAAAATATATATTGTTTTTTTGCTACACTGTGACACACAAGTTTACCAATGTATAAACCAGCTTTTCCAAAGAGTGGAATACATTAAAGTAACAATAAATATAACAACGAAAGTATTAAAAATTAAGACAAATTATTATTTACTAGGTATAAAATTGACCATATTTTGGCGTTATCCAAAAAAAGAAAGTATATTTAATCATTATTATTATTATTTTGTCATTCTTTCTATGTGAAGAACGGGTTTATGCTAGTAAATGTATATTTACCTTAACAAATATATTAATAATTTCGTCATATTTTGAGTTGTAATATTAAAATTATACTCATATTAAATTTTATATTTAGATTTTGAAATAATATTATTGTTTGTCTTTTATTGAATATTTATTTATTAGTTTTAGACATTAAAGACTGGATTTTTGTTTTAATTTCTTTCTTTTACATATATGATTTATCCTCGACACCTTCTAAACATTTCTTAGATTTTTATAAAACTTTTACAACACCCATGGAACAGCTATACCAATGAACTATAATTGATTTATCAGTTATGAATGCGATAATTTGTTTATTTATCTCTCAGGTTTAAAATTGATCCATGTTTTAAAAGGTTTTTGGAACAAACTGTTGGTGCTGCAATAGTTGCAACCATAAGATGGTGAAAACTCGGTCCAACATTCATCGGGCCTCCAAATGTGGATCGTGATTTTACAGCTTTATGGTTGCAGTTACTGCAGCACGAAAATTTGGTTCAACGCACCACAAAAATTTTAACAGCGTTGTAGATGTAAGTAAACTCAAATAATCGTAATCGAAATGTATCGGCAACACAAAAAGTGTTAGGCATCTGGAGATAGAACACATTGTCGTTAAAAAAAGAGTTTGATGTGTATTCGACGTTAGATGTCAATAGATGTTGTATTATTTGAAAATATCATATTATTTTGAAGTTAATAATGTTAAGTAGCATGAAATTAGTAAATGAATTAATTTGAACATATTGTTAGTGTAAAAAGTCCGATAAGTGATGGCTCCTATAGTGACATTTCTCTTTATAGGAGACACATTTCTTTGCCCATATTTTGTTGATTTTATGTTGGTTGCGTAAGTTCGTTAGTATGTTTGTTTGTTTGTTTAGAAGACAGAAAATACTGACCATAATACAAATGACGGCGTGACTTCAAAGAGGACGTTTATAAAGAAAACAAAATCCCAATCTGGAAACAATTTGAAGAATCACATAATGAAGAAACAAATTGGAATAGCATACATAGGCTTCGTCGACATATGTCTCATAATCCGTTATTTATCATTAGAAAGCTAATATATATCTTCAAAAACATTCTCGTGTAATTGTTGCAGGCGCAATGTTCTCCAGTGACCAATGTTGATGAAAGAAGGGAAACTCTATTTTGATTCATATTTTTTACCTGGATTAATTCTATTGAATGCCCTTGAAGGGAACGGAAAATTTAACTGGGCTATAGTGATATCAAAGAGGACGTCTAGCTTTTGATGAAAAAAACTGGAATATTTTAATGCATCCTTATTACTAGAAAAATGCGTGATTATATCAGTCAACTTCATTAATTTCACAATATTTATTATAAAAAGAGTAAAATATATGTTGAAAACTTCACCGTCATATTTTTGTTGAAATAGTGTGGTTTAGTCTGCAATGCTGATAAAAGAATGAAATTTATATTTTCCGCATTATTACCCATGTTTCATTAAACAGTTTGTCAAATGTATACGTATTCGATGTGTCGCCTGAATAACCGAATACTCTCTCTTTCAATATTATATAATGTTTAAATGTTATATATCTATATTATAAGGGCAAATGTGTCCGTGCGTAACGCTGACGTCATTTTGCGAATGACAACAGTTGACGATTAAATTTCGGTTTTGCAATTTTTGCTACTGCAATTTAAAAAAAAATTCTAAACATCGTACATTTTAAATTTTACACCGTTATATATAAAAAAAATCTACTTTCGAATCCAATTTGTTTGAAAACTGTATTGAAATTTACTCATTTATTATAGTATTTAAATTAAATTTCAAGTCTGATTTTTAAAATCTGTCTCTATCGCTTGCAGACGATCACACAATATTAATTCGTTTGCACTTTAAACAATATATATTTCATAATATAGTTCAACATTTGTTCCCAGCTAATATTCCATAACGAAATTAAAACTTCATTAAGCAATAAATAAAATAGAACAAATTTAACACAAATTTAACAGACATATAATTGAAATAAGCGTTTAAAACCACTGAAATTATCAGAAGAAAAAAAGAAACTTTTGTAGATAACAAAATTTTTAGCGATCTCTTCGTCGATTATCTTCTGGCACGAGGCCAATAGGAAATTACCACTTTCAATAACTTTCAAATTATTATTTGAACATATAATTAATATTCATATAAAAATGCTCTTTGGTGTTGATAGGGGGTAATCTAAAAAGATTATTAAATGTAAAAAAAAATCTATTAGATTTTCCAATAATAAAAAAATAAATGGTTTTCACATATATTCTCCAACCCGGAGAGCCCGGTTCAGATGCCTGAGTTTCTATAAAAGGTTACAATTAAAAACAAAGATTAAATTATAACACATAACATTATTTTCATCACATGAAATATTATATCGTTATATTCCATGTTATTTTTTTCATTTGATAAAGCGATTTGCATTTCCCTTACCGTAATAAATCATGAAGAAATATCCATATAAAATGTAAATTAACAACTCTTCTCAATAATTATTTAAAAAAAGAAACTCTTCTATACAATTATCATGAAATAGCAATTCTTCTCAACATTTATAGTAAAGAAGCAACTCTTTTTTCAACTTACTTTCTTTTCGTATAATTGTGTCTAACATTTTCTGAAGTTACTTTAGATAAGATCATTAGAAAAAAAAGAATCTACAACACCTGATAAATGAATAGATTGTTAGTAATTTATTTGTTTGTATTTTTTTTTTATCAGCTACGAATGAAATGTATATTATGTTTGATGAAATAACCAGTAAAGAATATTACTATTATGAATACATTCGGAAAAAAAATATTATATGATATCATTAAGAAATATTATAGGAAAACATAATTGAAATTCTTTATGTATGTTGTCAGTATATGCATCTAATTCTTATTGGAAGAATGGTAATTTTTAAATGTTACTTAAATTCTGGTTCATTCCATAAATGTTTCGAAACTTAAAAATGATTTTTACACTAATTTATTAACAGACTTTTGAAATCTAACGGTAGTGGGAAGGTAAAGATAATGTTTTCCCCTTGTTCAGCAGCTGAAACAATAGCTTTTAATAGAGTTAATTTAAATATTACTGTATTTTTTCATAGTATCATTGTATAACATTGTTCTATTATAACCATATCTGCAACCATATTTGCATTGTTATTTATTTTTTGTGATTAGTAACAATTTATAAATGATGTGACGTCATATGACATAAGATCTGAATGAACATGGATTGAGTCGAAGGATCGGAGCTGCAGGATACTGATGTGTCATAAATGTGTATTTTTTTGCTGTGAAATCATCGTCTAAATGGCTGCTTTTAATTAGCAACCCCAGAGCAACAACTATTAACATCAAAATTTATGTATCACATAACTTTGAATTTTCCTTAATTAAAATTTCAAGCATGTATTTCAGATATAAGAAATATGTCACTTTTGTTTTTTTTTCTAAACAGAAAAGGAAATTATGATTTATGATTCATTAACACTTTATTTGTTTAATTTAACTTTTTTTTGTAAAATTTTAGAATGCAATGCGGAAGAATGATCTTTACTGTGAATTTTTTATCAATAAAAACAACAAAAACAGAAAAAGAAATTTTGGAAAATGCTAATCTCGAAGAGAAAATATCTTTCAAAGGCTTTCAACGCCTGATAGATTACATTCTGCTTCATTTATTTTGGCATAGTGTAATCGTCTTCGTTTTTTCCTACCCATTGAAAAGAGTATCTGCCCGGAAGTTCCTTGTTTTATTCTTCTAAGAAAATAATATATTTAATAAGTACACAAAAACTTTAAATCACGTGTTTTCACGCTCTTCTTAAACTGAAGGAAAATTAATATTGGAGTTACGTGTGATTTAAAACATCTAAATATATTTAGATGTTTTAAATTTATTACCTGATTTTATAATGAATTAGGTATGCTGTGTTTTCTTTTCTTTTAATTTCGGACATTTTTAAATTCCTATTTTAAGTATTTTTACAATTTTGTTATATATTGTTTGTCTTTAAACACAAAACAATATAAACGAATTTCGTAATGCTAAGGGTATTAAGCCATTCAAACGATTATACAAACTTTCATGCTCAGGATATAAAAATATTTTTCATTATTTTATTGTTAGGTTGTAAAAAAAAAAAAAAAAAAAGAGAGAGAGAAAGAAAAAAATGTTTGCAATCGAACATAAAACTTTAATTATTTTCAATTTTTATCCAACTAAAAACATGCAATGTTTTTTATTAATAAGAAGAACAGTGAATTGTATTCTCCTAAGTAAGCATGACGAGAAATTTGTCGATCTGAACAGATTATGAAAATACGATGAAATTGGGAAGATTCTTGTCTTTAAATATACACAGTTGGCTGTCTGTTTAACGTTGCTCTACTTAACGTCGATCTCTATTTAAGGACGATATTTTGCGATACCGTCTCCTGCAAGAACAAAAGTCCCTATTTAAAGACGACATTATTTATATTTAACGACGATTTTCAAGCTCGTTTTTTTAAACATATTAAGCGAGGGAACTTCCTCTGATAGAAAAACAACTTTCTTGTAATTCAGGTGACTACAGATAAAGCACAGGGGTGTAATTTCTGAGGAACTGGACAGGTGGCTCGTCATTTAAATGACGGCGTCTAGACACTAGTCCGACCTTGTGTTGAAACCAGTCCAGCGCGTCTATGCTTAGTCAGAATTGTCTGTTCCTGACGGTCGGGACTAAAAAGAGTCAAAGAATAACTTTCAAGCTACTAATCTCAATCGGAACCGCCTCTATGATGCTTTAGAAGGACATTTCTATGCCCTTCAGAGTCCAATATTGGAGTCTAGAGTAACATTTTGTTGTGTTTTCGTTTATTTTGTGTTTGTGTTATATGCCATGTGTTTCCGAATGAAACTCTTTTGAGTCGTCCACATCCGAGCGTTCCATCACCGGTAGAAGTCGGGGGAATAGCTCTCGGGGGGTCACGCGGGAACAACCTAAGTCAGGACGTGTCTATGCGTTCAGGGGTGCTTCTCCTCGTCATCGAAATCGAAATCACCCTTTCATGGAGATCCAGCCGTTAAGCATAGGAACTTTTCTCAACGAGGGGAAATATTTATTGAAAATTCCTAATTTAGAGTACAGATGTTGAATATTACATTAGAGATTAAAATAAAATTAGTACAAAGTTACTTTTTACAATACTGGTTGAGATCACAATATTGTAATACTTAAAAAAAAATTATATAAGAAAAAGTAATAAAAGAAAATAAATAATACTATGTGAAACAGCAATAATATCACCATAATACTGAATAAAACTGAACTGAAGTAGACAATAATATTGGATAGAAGTAAGTACTAAATTAACAATAATGAATGAATAATAAAACTAGAGTAAACAAGCATAAAATATCAGCAAATTGAAATGTACAAGAAATTTCAATTCAGCTGGGACCAGCCTTAATATTTAAAAGACATTCAATATTAATACGTGAACAGAATTAAAACGAATTGGAGAAGATGCTAACTTAATATAAGAATTAAAGAAAACTACCTATGCTGTTGAAGGGCCCAGCTGGAAAGGTATATAATAACAGAACAGAGCTTGCGAGAGGCTCTTTCTCCTTCGTCGCAGCCAACGAGCCAAGTAGTTTACTTTGTAGAAGCTCTATGATCGAAAGCGGCGATAAATAAAAGTCGTCGGGGAAGCTCGGCATAAAGCATAGGGTCTGGTTTCCTCTTTTTGTTTTCGGTTCCAAAATTATCGGGTGACTCTGGCGCACCCCCTAATTGTAGAGTGTTGGTGACCTAACAGGGTAGGCACCTCCGCTCGTCACAACGACCTCCATCGTCAAACTATTGGGAAAATGGGAGTGGTCAGCAGGTGGCAGCAATCCACCGGACCTAGCGGATACAGAAACTGTCCTGGTCGTGCTCGATAAAAGTTCTTCAGAACTTGAGTACGGCAGTTGACGTGCCTGACAAGCGCCATTCGGAGCCCAGTGGTTCAGTTCACTTTTGCCGTAGCGTTTCATAAATGTTAGATATAGAAAATACCAGAAATTTAAAACAACGATTTTCGAAAAAAATTAATTTATGTTCCTAATAAAAGTACATAACCCGTATTTACTTGATGCATACCAACAATAAAAATAAATGATTTGTTGTTGAGTATGAGAACTTGATCAAGCGCTCCCTGGCGGGTATATATACTATACTAGTATATACTATGCTAGTATACATATACTAAGCTAGTATATATATAGTATGCTTGTATACATGTACTAATCTAGTATATATACAGAAGACTTAAGTTATAAAACTTTTTATATGACTAAAGTTAAGTAACTCCTGATTTAAATGAAATTTATATGATTTCTTTCATTTTCGTTACTATTATAATGCAGTTTCCGAATATTACTGTATTTCAGCATCAATATGCGAACAATTTTAACTTCATCAATGCAATATTGTGGCACGTGAAATTGTAGCCAGTGCAAGCTTATATGAAATCGCTCTTAACTATATTTATTAATTATTTTTCGCAATTCGAAATCATGTTTACAACAACAACAAAAAAAAAGAACGTGTTACAAAATGGATGTTATTGAATAATAGTAATATTTAGACTAACAGAAATCATTAATCTGACAAAAAATATTTTTAGCCCTATAATTAAATTGATTTACTTTACCTTGCTTACCTAACTGTACAAAGTAAATTCTATTTATAAAGCTTCTTGGAATCGTCATGATAACTTTATATGTACTATCTCCAAATAATTTATCATTTTAGGTAGATGCAAAAAGTAAAATGTTACCTTTTGCAAACCCACGGAAGAAAGCAATTTCGAAAAATTTTGGTATATTTTCACCGATCATAACGCGCCCCAAAAACCAACCTCCTTCAAATGTTGGTTACATATATATACACATTTGTCATGCTGTAACTTTCTTATGTATGAAGCCATTCGGATGTGACTGAGTATGTGTATAAGACATACCAAGGTCTCGACCGATTTCTTTTGCTAGCTTCACCAGTCATCTTGTTTCAAAATGGTGGCCAGATTTTTTTTTTTTAAATATGTACCAAAAATATAAGAAAAACTTGTTTCCGTTAAGTGGCAGACCATGCTACACGGATTGCGGAGCATTTTTTGTTTTGGCTTTATCTTAAAAAATCGAGATATGGCAATTTGAAATTCTAGGTTGGCTCATAGTCTGAAACAATCTGATTTTTTATGTTTTAACTCTCGTATTTACGAACCGATATGAATGTGACTGATCGTGTGCAGATACTAAAGTCTCGACCAAGTTTGTTGGTCCACTTCATGCGCCATCTTGTTTCAAAATGGCGGGCTGCTACATTTTTTTTATTTTAAAAAAATCAAAAAGGTGTATAAAAAAGATAAAGCGAAAAAGTTGTTTGTGTTACGTGTTAGATCTTGAAACAAGGATTCCGGAGCATTTTCTTGTTTTGGCTTTATCTTAAAAAATAGCTGAGATATATCTGTTTGAAATTATAAGTTGGATGATTTTTTATAAACAATCTGACATTTGTTTTTCTGTAACTCTCATGCTGAAATTCTCATTCAAATTCAGTATTAACAAAAACAGGGATTGAATCCTCTATAATCGGGTTCCAAGCATTTTAGCTGCGGTTGTTTGAGTAAAAGTAGTTGAATTTTTAAAAGTAGTAAATATGGAAGGTACCTTTTCTTACATTTTTGTAGTTATAAATAAAATAATCTTTTATTCAACTTGCACTCTATATAGTAATTAAAATTGTGCGTAATAAATTATTTTATTTATTTTATTTATTATTAAAACAAAATGAATAAAAAGCATTAATGATTATTTTATTTTATGAAAAATATGTAATTTAAATTTATTTTATTTATTGGAGGGCAGAATGTTAATCGTCAAAGATTTACTTATAATTTAAGAAAACAGACATTCAAAATTGCTTTGTTTTAAGACAGTTTTCAAAACCAAATTTAATATATTCCATACGAAATAAAAGGAAAGTAAGTAAAAAATAGATTAAAAAGTAATTTTATTAAATAAAATAAAATAATATTAAATAATGTTTACGCTTATGAGAATAATTTCAATTCATCCATAATCAAGATTAAATTGAATAAATCCTTTAAATTAAATAAATACTAATAACAGCTTGATATTCACCGTGTAATTTTCAATTATGAATATACTATAAGTAGGATAATATACCATAGACGTAACTGAAGAAAACATTTATATATCAAAAAGCTTTTTTTTTTTTTGTAAATTTTATTTTGGTTGCATTCACATTATGTATGTTTTTTTAATTGATTCATTAAAGTCGGAAAATAAAAAAATATTTTTTTTTGTTGAAATAAATCTGGTTATTTAAGATGAATGATTGCATTAATGGTAATCCCTATTTTATTAATATTTTAGTTCTTTAATTGGATCTAGCGAACACAATGTCATCTAAATAAGAAAAATATACCTCTATTTTATGGATTATAACAGTTATTTTGTGGTTATTGTACCGCACATTGTTTTGTACATCGGCACTTGACCAATAGTAGCTTCGCAATTTTCATACCGAAGACTTTTGAAACTATCACACATCTTCTAAAACTAACGATAAATCGTGAAAATCGTCAGTAATTACCTTTTGCAAACCATGTAAACATACAAGTTGTAAATTTCCAACTGGACGAAAAATGTCCGGGCCAGGATTCGAACCTGGGATCCAGCGTTTACTGGAGTTCCATTACCTGCGATCTTTTCTGTTGAGCTGATTAAAATATCAGACCAGATGCTTTGATCAATAAGGTTAACTGGATGAATTATGCCCTCCAGATTCGACCGGGATAGCTCAGTTGTAGAGCGTGGCGGCTTCAGCCAGGCGATCCCAGGTTCGAATCCTGGCCCGGACATTTTTCGTCCAGTTGGAAATTTACAACTTGTATGATTACTTTACCAATTTGAAATAATTGTGTTAAAAATAATCCAGCATGTAAACATAGTCATTGTCAAAGTGTCGCTAGTACAAAAGAAATTAGGAAGTTTTGAATGTTGTAAATCTGCTAGTGTTGATCAAAAAAAAAAAAAAAATTCATTAGTTTTCTAAGAAAATATATATGGGCCACAGCTAGCTAGTAGCAGATTTTTCCAGAATAAAGAAGCAAAAAGAAGTGCAATGAGAAGAGTGCATTGCATACCGGAAGGTTAAAATTGTATAACTAACCATAAATGTTATATATTTCGAAGTGAAAATGAGAAAAATTAAAAAATAATTTTTATGTTTCGAAAATATTTGTTCGTTATTTCTGAGTTTCTCTCGTTAAAACAGATTTTTTTTTTCATAAAGTTACTTGCCGCGTTTTTTTTTAAAGCCGGATCCTTGTGATATTTTTTTCGGTGTTTGCTATAAACGAGTTCGACTGCTATTGTTGAAAATATAAATGTATTTAATTTGAAATAGTTAGCTATTCGAAATAGAGGCATATACATTTATTATTTGAAAGCCTGAGAAATTAATCAAGAACATTCAATTTATTTTTTTTAGAAATACAATATTTTTGAAAATATTTGTAAAATGTATACATTTTGACAAAAGAAATTACTAAAACATGTGAACATTTTTATGAAAAGAATTTTCTAAAATTGCATTATCTATCTAAAAAGTACATAAAGCAAAATATTTTTAAGAAGTTTACTTTTATTTGAATTTGAAGATATATTATCATAAATTAAATTCGGGTGCTGAACAAATTTGTACTAATGCATTTTCACTGGATTTTCTGTTTATTCTTATAGATGCGTTCATGTTTTCATTGTTTTGTTAAATATTTTTATCTTTAAATAATAGCGAGTGGATTGTAAATATATTATAAAATATAAAAATATAGTTTGAAATATGTAAATATTTCATATTTATTTTTCTTAAGGCGTACGTCTTCCTACTGCTCAAAATATTTTATTAGAAAAATTAAAGAATATTTTTATTTCATTTTAAGCAATGTTTATTTTTTTTTATTTACATCCGTGTCCTTTATTTAAGATGTATTCCACTCCATTATATTGTATCATGTTCACATTCTTTGTGCGTTAAACTACTTTTTTAAAAATATATTTAAATTTATAAGATGTTTTGGAAAAACATTAATCAGCACTTAAAAAAATATCTTATAGAATTTACGTATATAACGTACTTATCGTATATAACTTACAAACTTGAATTATAATGGAGCACACAATGTTAATCCTAAATTATGTAGCTTACAATATGTCCTGGTAAAATATTATCCACTGTTTTAACCCCGTAACAGTCGGGCCCAATAAGTCTAGGCTACTTTTTAAAAATTCAGATTGTTTGATTGCCCCCACTTTTTTTAATTTCGAATATTCACCTTATTTAATAGCAATATAAAATAATGATAGAATAAAGCCAATGCACTGTTTTAAAAAAACTGGTGGGAATCAATCAATCTGAATTTTTAAAATTATCCTGCACAGCCCGTGGATATCACGGGCACGAGAGTTAAGGGGTTAATGACAGTATTTGTAGTAAATACAAAAGTATCTGAATTTAAATTAGAAACAATTTGTGAAAGACTCATACCTGCATTCTTGAAAGTCTGATAAATGAAACACTAACATTCAACAAATAATTCAAAATATTTTTAAAAATATATGCTGTTCTACAAATAAAGATACTTAAAAAAAAGGATTTACATATATATACAAATGATAACCTACAATTTCATTCTAGACATTAAATCACAAAACAGTTTCGCAGATTTCGTTTAAAATAAACAACCACTTCATAAATAGAAAAAGTAAATACTAAAAATATCTACCACGTAGATAAATCCATAAAAGTGTTTTTATCCCTCTGACTGAGGCCTATTCAGTTATACTGTTTATTAAAAATTACTTGTTATGTATATCTTTATTATGGCATTACTACTGCTTAATATGAAATTAAAAGAGTTATAATTTCCTTAAAAGGAATGGATATATAAAATAAGTAGGAAGAAAGAACTTTAGAAAATTGCATAATCTATCTAGAGAGTCAATAACGCAAAGTATTTCTCTGTTTTCAGCTCTCTGACTGAGGCATGCATATTCAGCTATACTGTTTACTATAAAATTATTTGTTATGTATATCCTTATTATGGCATTACTACTGCTTAATATCAAATTAAAAGAAATATGTTTTTCAAAAAATGAATGGATATAAAATAAGTTGGAAGAAATAACTTTAGAAAATTGCATAATCTATCTAGAGAGTCGATAACGCTAAATATTTTTCTGTTTGCATCTCTCTGACTGAGGCATATTCAGCTATACTGTTTACTATAAAATTACTTGTTATGTATATCCTTATTATGGCATTACTACTGCTTAATATGAAATTAAAAGAAATATGTTTTTCAAAAAATGAATGGATATAAAATAATTTGGAAGAAAGAACTTTAGAAAATTGCATAATCTATCTAGCGAGTCCGTAAGGCAAAGTATTTCTACACTCTTATTCAGTTTTCAAAATATTTTATATAGTAAACTAGCAGAGAACATTTGTGTCGACCTATTGCCATTCGACTTGTTTTCGTTTTTAAAGATGTGCTCATGCTTATCAGTATTTTTATTTTAATGAAAGGTATAATTTTCAAAATAGAAATATAATGGAGCCCATATTGTTAAACCTGAAGCATTTAATATGTAATTTGTGTTGGAAAAATAGGACAAACTGTGTCATGACAATATGTCTAGTAAATATAAAAGTACATAAGTTTTGTTGAATCAAAAAAACTTTGGTTGACCCAACAAAACTTTTTGTTTAAATATAGGTCAATGAAAATTTTGTTTGAATCAACATTTTTTTTTTTTTTTTTTTTTTTCAATTCCAAAAAAAAATTTTGTATCGTCAGCAAAAAATGTTTTGTTAATTCAAGTAAAATGGTTCAATTTTACTTGAATTTTGCTAAAACAACCAAAATGTACTCAACAAAACATGTTTTGTAGTTTTAATCAATTTCTTTTTCTGGGTGTAGCTGAATTTCAATTACTAAATTTTTGTGATTGACTCATTCATGTGTTACTGAAAGTCTGATAAATAAAACACCAACATTCAATACTACACATTTTTGAAATCTTTCAAAATCTTTCTACGATGTATAATGTTCTACAAAAAAAAAGATACTTTAAAAACAAAGAAATCACATTAAAAAAAATTGAATGGTTATAAAAAGTGGGAAGTAAGAACTTTAAAAAAAAATCCTGTTCTGTTTAGAGAGTACATGATGCAATATATTTCTACACACGCTTACGCTTGTTCAATTTTCAACATATTTTATCGTAAACCAGATTTAGGAAAGGTGAAAATTTGTACTGACCTATTTTCATTCGATTTTTTTTTTTTAAATATGTCCTTGTCATTGCTTTAGATTTATAGTATAACGTTTTTATCTTAAAAAGATAACGAACTAATTGTAAATTAATTTAAAAAATAATCAAATAAAAATTAATGAAGATTTTAATAAATTAAATAAAAAAAATAAAAAAAAAAAATAAATAAAAAATAATAAAGATTTTAATGAATTAAATAAAAATTAATAAAAATTTTAATAAATTAAATAACAATTAACAAAGATTTTAATTAATTAAATAAAAATTAATTAATTAACAAAATTTAAAACAATTTAAACTTAATTATTTTTTTAATTGAAAATATGAAAATATTTTGTATCATTGAGACACAGGGGTTTTTTTGGAATGAAATATTTTAGGACAAAAAATATTTTTTGTCTTCATTTCAAACCAGTCTTATATCCAGTATTTACATTGTAATTCTTTATTTAGGAGTCACTTTATACAGATACGTCATTTATTGTTTATTTTATTTGTGTTACATATCTTTCATTTAAAATTTGTTGATAATTTATATTATATTAGTTTATATGATAAAAATAAAAACAATTCGGTTACATTTACGAGCTACAGGGTAATATTTATAGGCATATACATAAATGTAGAAAAGCAAATTCAACCCTTGCGTTTATGAAACATGCATAAATAAAAAAAAAAAAAGTGGTATAATGGACAACAGAATGTGCCAATCCTCAAAAAATTTATTCTAATTTGCTATGATAAACATCGGATAAATTGATTTAACGTCAATATCAATATTATAAAACAAAAACATGCCTGTGACATCATGATGTTTCTTCATTAGACGATGAGGTTACAGTCAGTTAATATTTGTTTTTAGAAAAATTGGAGAAAAGTAAAACTCTGATATGGTGTATAATTAAATACAGTAGAACTTGCATGTGTATTGACACACACATTTACAAATCGACGTCAAATTTGAAGAAATAGCACCAAATATAACTCATGAACTAACTAGGCTAATTGGCCTATTTACAGTGGAAATTTTGAAATTTTTTTTATTAAAGAACTGTACGCAATTTACCGCCTAAGCTTACGAGGGTAGATCTTCTGATACTAATAGATACATATTTTAAACATGATAATATCATTTGCAGATGGTGATAATATCATAAATATCTAAAATTGTGTTAAACGTAACTTTAATTAGTTTGTATGGACATAAAAGTGTCTGAATTGCAATTTCTAGCTATTTGCGATAGACGCATATATTTATTAATGAAATATTTCATAACTATATTACGAATTTTTAATACATTTGTTTTTTAAAAGAAAGCCAATATTTTGAAAGTATTTTAACAGAAATAGATACAGAAATAAAAAGATACTTTACGAACCAAAACAAATTACACTTTTTCGAAAAAGAAATCTTTAAGAAAATTAAAACGTAAGAATTTTCGAGAATTATGTTTTCTAGAAAGTATATCACACAAAACATATCTGAATATACAACTATACTTTTAAAAACAAAAACAAATTAATTTTTTTCAAAAAAGAAATCTTTAAGAAAATTAGAATGTAAAAGTTTTCGAAAATTGCATTATCTAAAAAGTATCACACGAAACATTTCTAAATATGCAACTGTAAATATTTTTACAGTGCATATATTTCTACAAAGTAAGATACCTTAATAACAAAAAAGAAGTTACATTTTTGAAAAAACAAATCTTTATGGTAAATGTAAAAAAACAATTTTCGAAAAAGGATTTAGCTACAAAATATATGAAACCGCATACTTGTGTTCCAATATACTTTATGCTAAAACAGATGCAAGTACTAAGAAAATTTGTACTGACATACTTTCATTCGATTTCCATTTCGTTCTATAAGATACGTTTATGCATTCAATTGTTTATTTAATATATATTTTTTTTAATTTAATGAGTAGATTGTAAATATATTTTATCACAAAATACTAGTTGAATATTTTATATAGACAATCGTATTTTATTTATATTATTTAGGCGTAGGGTTTATCTTGATATAAAACATTTCATTAGAAAAATGAATATATATTTTTTTTCATTTGAAATTATTTCCAGTCTTTAAATATTTACTATTTCCGTCATTATTTAAGAATTCTTACGTCCCAGTATGTAAACTTGAAATAAGATACGTGAATAAGTTCTAATATTTTACACATGGACTAAGGTTTCAAAAGAGCGTTTCATTGGTATTTTACGCTATAAATTTTCATCGAATATTACAGAATAGTTTTAATGTTTAAATGAAACATCACATTCAATTAAAAATAATTTCTTTGACTATCTTTTTTATAATATAATATTTTGTATCATAAAATCGCGTAATATCATACTTCTATCGCTTCCGTATAAAATATTTTATAAAAGTTGTTTAAAACTTGATACAGTTAGCTTAATAATAGCTTTTACCTAAATATACAAAGAAATTATAAGATTTAATACACAATTAAGTTATATCTTAGTTATTCTTCAAATGTAACGTAATACATAATCTATATATGTATACAAAATAGAGGTGTGTGTACCTACATTTCACTTTGCCGCCACAACTACCCAGTGCAGACCACTGGTGTTTGTGTGTGGTAGTAGTCTCTTGTCTCCCATCGTGCATTATGGTGGTTGCATGTGTCGGTAGCTGTAGGGTGTGGGAGATATGGGGGTTGAAAGTGGTCGACCTTGGGCATTTTCATATATCGACCAAAGTGTTCCAAAAAATGTTTGGAATCGTCTTCAACGGGAATTGGTTCATTCAACTTAACATGAACTAATTAAGATATAGATAATTAAGTAAGATGATTTCGTGCCCCTATCGGGGGAAATTGAAACTAAACGATATTGCAGCGAGATAACTAAACGATACTAAACGTTGCTAAACGATATTGCTGCTAGACATTGCCGTTGGCAGCGGGGGCGAGTGCCGGACTTTCGTTTGGAAGGAGGTTTTTTAGAACAAAGAGAATACGCGCCGAAAATGACTGTTTTTATCGAAACCGCAAAAGAAAGTCATTGATTTCTGAGCAACGCCGGACGAATCAGCCAGTTAACTTATAATTACTGTAGTTAATAGTGTACAAAAGTTGTACTTAATTAAGTTCTTAAGTAAGTTTATAATATGGTTCCCCTTTAAGTATCCCTTTTATAAGTCTTATTACACAATTGAGTTAAAAGTATATATGAAAATTTGTTGTTTCTTAACCCTTTCCGGCACAGACAAAGTATGTTCGTAAAATGAGAAATTACTGACTGACACCGGAATTTACAAACGACTTTTTTAGAAAATAGAACTCCTTATTTTAACCCTTCTTTGCATGAGTTTTCTTTTACAATTGTGTTTTTTTATACATATATTAAATATTAGACACCATAAATTTTAAGATAGATTTTTAACTTTGTTCAGCAACATAGTTCACGGGAAATTTACTGGGTTAATATTTCTATATAAATATAGTGGTGGCTAAGAAGTTGATTTATTTATTAAAAGTTAAATAAAAAGTGATGGAAATTTACATCACTATGCAATTAAGGGTTAAGCTTTCATTCTAGAAACAAAATTTTATTAAATATTTTTGGTGTCGAATACAAGTTTGGAAATAAAATTAGTTGTGCCCAGAGTGGGACCACTGTGCCGGAAAGGGCTAATACACAATTAAATTATACGTTTAATAATGAGTACAATAAACAAACAAGTGAATGTAAAATAGTATTTGTAGGAACAAATAAGAATATTGTAACATTTATTAAACTGTTTTGGCCTGTATTTCGAATTTTACAGAGAAGTGCATTTAAAACACAAACATTTTTGCATTTCTTTATCTGTAAATATTTAAATTTGCACAACATGAATTTTTGGTAAGTCAAAATAATTATGCGTATATTCTGGTTCATTAGGATCTTTATATGAACGAAATTAACATATTTATTGACGACAGTGATGCAAATTTAGTGGTTGTTTTATTATAAATTTCTACCAGAGTTATCAAATAATAATTGCCGACTTTTTAATTCACAAACATCTCGTGAGTAAATAAACCAAGACTAATATTCAAAAATTCTGTTGGATGATTTTACATAACAAACGCGCTAAATTATCCATGAGTTTCCTTGAGGTCAACATAGTGTTAAGCTATGAGTAGTAAAATATAAATGAGGTCAGTTCATTATATGCATCTTCGGAGTACCCTACAAATATTAAAAGGTAATTTGCCTTTTTTTTTAAATGAAATTTTCTGTGTCTACTTTTTGAATGACAAACTCACTAGAGTATTGCTTACACTCACACTATACCTGTATTATAAAGAAAACACATGTCCGTGACTAAGGATAACGTCATATGGACGTTGGCAACACCTGACCAATATATATTGATTTTACTGCAATTTTTTAAAATGTCATCGCAAAATTCCAATTTATCCACCACCGAATAGACAAAAAAAAAATTCTTTCAAAAGCAATGTACCTGAAAGTTGTATCTGAATTTACTGATTCTTTTATGTTTAAAAAAAAATCCAAGCATGTTTTGTGTTTTAAATCTATCTCTATAGCGTGCTGCCCGATTACGAGAGATTAACCCGTTTGCACTTTAACCAACATATATAGTTCAACATTTATTTCTGTATAATATTCCATGAATAAATTAAAACTTCATCAATAAATAAATTAATATAAAATAAATAAAACAGACATGTAACCAAATTACGGGCTTAATCCCCTACAATTAACAAAATCAAAATGGCCTCTGTAAGTAGTGTAATCTTTCGTGATATCATCCTATAATAACTGTGCACATGCGGCTATTACAAAAGTATTGTTTTTAATAAATTTAAATCCTCTTTTTGAATACATTATCAATATTCGGCATATAAAATGCTTTTTGATATTTTTAGTGTGCAACCTACAAAATGGATGCTAAATGTAAAAAAAAAATGTAATTTTTAATTTATGTTCTGGGGGGAGCCAAGTTGAATCTCCTAGTGTTTTTACACGTAGATACAATCAATATTCGACAGTTTGATTTCAAGTTGTACACTTAGAACTTTGCTTAAAATATTAAACATTTAGCAATTAAATAAGCACATGTTTAAAAATATTGCAGTTTTACACATTATCTTGTTTCTAATAAATTCTGAAACATTGTAAAAATATTTTATTTATTCATTTTCAAACACATTTTTGATTTATTTTCGTTGTAATATTGTTTTTTTAACTATGCATTTAAATGTACTTTTGTTGAATACACTATTATGTATTGGAATTTTTCTACTGCTAACAAAATGAAAATTCATATTTTAGTAAAGGTATTTTTTTTATCTTTACCTGCTGGAATAAATTAATAATATTTTTAAAACTTTTGTCTGTATATAATAATCTAATAGACAACATTAAATTAAAATATAGATATCAGATAGAAATTTATTTCATAGCTAAAAACCAAACAATGTTTAACTGTTTTAAAGTGCTACTTTAGCCGTTAAAATATTGTTAAGTATATAATATAAAAATGCCTTTAATATTGTATTTAATGATGCAAAATTCCAAATCATCTTGTAACAATAGTTTTAAATGAAATATTTAAAGAATTTGAAGTTTAAAGCTAGATATAACAGGTGTCATTTTATGGGAAAAAATGGAAATTTAAATCCAGACATTCCCTGTAAAAGAATACTTGATTTTCGTATAATTACTTTTTAAAGAAACGGATTATTTTTCTAACTTGACGGGAAATTTGATAAATAAATTCTGTTACAAAATCGAAATACAATAATTCTATACTTTTCGAAAAGTTCAATTTTAAAAGGCAAAGTGTTGAGAATTATCTGAAACAAAGAGTTTAAGGCATTTCAATTATTTATATTTTTAAAAGATACTATATAAAAGCTCATTATTAACGCTCTTAGAAATGTGCATATGTTATTATGTGGTTCATTGTTATGGGATCCCAAATGTTTCACATTTTGAATACTGGTATTTTCTAATAAAAATTTTAGTAGTAGTTTTCTACAATATTATATAACCTACCGAATTGATTTCTACAAAATTTACATGAAAATCTAACAATAAAAACTTTAAAAATGGGACCATTTGGGAGTCCTGGTTGTTTTAAATACCACATAATGGAAAGGTATAGTAAGTTTTGTTAACAAAATATGTAATACTATAAATACCTCTGATGAGGAGGCAAGATACACTGGCGAGAAATAATTAAATGAAAAAATATGAAAAGTTAGTTTATGTTATTTTTATTAAGTGAATTCCAATGAAAAGTAGTTGGTTTATAACTCAAGTTCATCGCTGTAAAGTAGTAGAATGAGATTCACTTCCAAAACCAAGAAATATGCAAATATTTTCCACCCGTCTTTACTGAGCGTTGGGAAGGAGTGCAAGGGACAGCTACGAATTCAACGATTATACGAGTAATTGAATAAAAGTTTTCACATACGGAGGGTGAAGCATGTTATTGAAAAGACATTTGATGTATTATGAGAAAAAGCGTTTTATTAAGAGAATGGAAAAGCAACAGACACTTACACATATCTATAAAAAACAAAACGATGCCAAAAGTGTCATGTTAAGATTATGTACACGTTTTAAATACACCAGTGAGGTAAGCAGAAAATTCAATCGAATACAAAAACGTGCCACAACAGACTCTCAGGACCATTATTTGGCAAGATTTGCTAAAGAAATAGACAACTGATGTCAGCACTATAAGAGATTTCCCTGAAACTACAGGAAAACGACTATCCAGCTACAGCGTCAGAGACAGGTTGCATAACAAAGAGGCTGTATGGAAGAAAACCCAAGATTTGTGTCTCACAAACTGGAGCTGTGAAATACGTCGAGTTGCATTGATGCAGTGATCATCGTGATTGAAATAATACAGGAGGCGATTCCTCGTCATTGATTAATCTCTTTTAAGATTGAAGAGGGATTGCAGACATGTTGCATTCTGGAGAGAGTGGAACTCACACAATAAGCCTGAAAACATCCATGAAATACTTTGGTTCAAAAGTAATGGACTCATGGCACATGCGGGAACTATTTGGAATGGTCGTACAAATCTACACATTTTCACAAGTGGAACTACTATGTAAGCGGAAAGATGCAGAGGTGAGATTTTTGATACTTCTGTCATATTGTGTAAGAGTGCAATCAGTAATAACTTCTTCAGAATATATGACAATTCTTTTCCCCACCGTGCTGCTCTAGTGAGGCCGAAGGAATCCAGCACAGATTATGTACCTTATATTCACCGGATTTAAAACCGATAGAACATGTGCAGGACACACTAGGTCTCCGACTTGCATTACTGCTATCCACACGGAGTACTCGTCATGAGCTGAAATATTACAACATCACAAATGCTGATTATAACCAGAGAAAATCCTGGGCAATGTAATACACAGCATAGAACAAACGCTGTACTCTTTTAATTCTATCATAGTTGATCACACACATTATTCATTTTTTTCTATGTATCCCTTTAGCGATACTGATAAATTACATACAAGATTTTAAACTTGTGAAGAAAATCACTTTTTTTTACTCTACTTTATATCACATTTCTTTTCATTTTCTTTCCATTTTTTTCTTTTTTTTAGAAATATCATATTCTGCATTTTAAAGATATGTCAGGCATGATAACATAAAGATCTTGTGCAATATTTATGTTATTTGCCACGAAATCATTCCAGTTACACGAGATTTTATGCTTATCCTTTAATGTTTTTTTGCGAATGTTATATGATGTATGTGTTTAGAAGAAATTATGCAGAGTTTTAAATTTATATTTAATTCGGATTTCTATTTATTTCGTTGTGTATTTTTCATTATTTTAATAATCATTGCGATTCATCAACAGCTGTGACGACATAATAAATAGACTGATTCGTTAGTTGATCATTTAAAGATATTTTAGGTTTTCAGAACTCTGATCTTCTATCATGTGCATTGTAAAATTATGTTCAAATAATACTTTCATCATTTTTATGATAAAAATCCGTATATAGCATATAAAACTACGATGTGCCGTTAATTTGTTATTCTATTAATAAAAATACATGTTTAGTTCATCACCACTTCTATTAGCTAATTAAACATGATATAGAAATTGATCATGCATATGAAATAGTGTATAACTAGTACGAGGTAAGCAGTAAAAATTGTTCGAAGAAAACTTCATTCATTATATTATAATATTAACTGATCCATTACTGGTGTGTTAATTAACGACAAGTGCATACACACTACCTTAAAATGAAACATTTTATAAGAAAATTTAAATGCGTATAATATAAAAATGACGGTTTCTGAAAGCTTCTACAGGATTTCAGTGCGTAAACAGTTTCCCGGTTTGTGGTGAAACAGAAGTAATACATCAAATTAATTAAAAAAAATAATGTACATTAGTGAAAAAATAATAATGCACAAACACAACTTTTTCAATTTTTCTTTTACATTTAACAAAGAATTATTTAATTTGTTTTCAAATGGAAAAGTTATGTTATATATTTAATAATAGATAAAATTCCGAATTTTCAAAATTATAATAAATATATAATTATTTTCGATTAATTTTAAATAAAAACGTTAAAGAAATAAATACACTGACATAAAATTTATAATAGCGCCAATGTAAAATATACCTTACTAATGTTATAAATATGATTTGCATTAAATGTATAGAGTATTTCATAACCTTTAGAAATAAAATCCTTTAAATATTTTGGACATATTTTACGCCATTATTTGTTTTATCTCGACTAGTTTTATTCTAATTTATTGTATTTGGACGTATTAAATTTTCCTTTGTACTTTCATTAAAGCTAATGCATGATATATATTTAATAGGATTATTTTATATAACCGATACTGAGACATAAACCGGATTATTTAAAAAGATAAATTTGATTAACAATAGCTTTGTACTGGGCTTAAAATATTTTTTTGAAACTGACTGTGCAGATTTAGGAGAAGGTTTTTTTTTTCAGCAAAGAAATAAAGATATTTTTGAGTTATAATTGCAATAAAATATAATCTTACTTATGATTTATTTATTAGAATTAAAATAACTTATTTTCAATCTCTCACATGATATAATTTATTTTACGAATTTGTCATAAGAATGAAACTTCTATGTACTTAACGTAATCCAAGTAAAATCTTTAATGCATTAATATAATAAATATTTTTATAGTAATTGATGAATGCAATTAAAATTTACAAAAGTGTTTAACTTCGAAATGTCAAATGTTACGAATGTCTTGGTACATATCGATTTAAAGATCTGTTCAAGGAAAACAAATAAAAACAATATCCGACGAGTTTTATAAAAGAAGTTAAGAATAATTAAAACTTTGATTTCCATTCTGATGAAACAATAAACAAAACATTAACGTAACACAAAAGATGCTTGAATTAGCGGTTTTCTACTTATTGGCAGTAATATAGCAAATGCAGAAATTCATTCTTGACTTCCTTCAATACACAGGTGTAACGCCTCTGAAATCAATAGGATGAGAAGAAATGCTGATAAGAATATGTATTTACAGTTACTGCATAAGACGAACACATTGCATAGGTAGTTAAAGAAAGTAAAAACAGTTCCTTGTTCCTAGTTTCTAGTTAGGAATATTCCAAAAATGGTTCCGGGCAGTGGACAGTTGTCCAATCTTTAGAGATTGCGGGATGTGATTCCATTGGAGGCAAGGGATGCGAATCATCAGAATCTCTCAGACGGTTTGTGAAATTAAAACAAAAACTCTGCCGTGTGCAAAAAACGCAAGAGATATCGCTCTCGACCTCAAATTTGGATCTCCCTCCTTGGTCCCTTACGAATGGCATATATATATATCATACCGGTACTTGCAGTGGCCTGAGACGACTTTAAGAGCTTTTCAGTGGTGGTAAATTTATGAGTGCATAACTGCCCGTGTTAAGTCAAAAGGAGGAAAATTAATATTCTATAGTGTCACTTCAATATTTCAGAAGTACAAACAACGGCCACTGAATGTAATCTAATGCATGACAACAACCATGTGTCTGGAACACTTCATCAGAATCTAACGATGGGGAGGAAATATTAAGGTTCTTATTACTGTAATTAAACTATGGAATAGGAACGACAGGTCGCCACATTGGAAATATGTTAGTACCGACCACTCTAATTTATTGCTTTAATTCTTCGAGGAAAGTGGAAGGCATCTTTTAAACTATTGCATTTAAGTGCACCCACAGGAAAAAAAGTTTCTGTGAGTGGGGACCCATTCAAAAAATTATCCGACTTGGCTTATCAATGATTTCGATTATTTTTTGTTAGAGGAAGAACGTCTCTTTTGTTTTTCTAATGGGTCGGGCTGCTCTCCTGTTTTGCAATGGCATTTTCTTTACAAATAATCTCATCTTTAGGTAAATATAATTTTTAAAAACGTGTGTCATTAGTCGATTTATTGCATTCTGCTTCATTGTAAAATAAAGATTGCCATTTACGTTTTCTACCAGAAATATATGATTGATTATAGAACGTCTACACATACTTTATTTGTTTTGTGTATACTTGTGGGGTTTAATTTGCTGCAGAATCCAACATTTTGCGGTCTCTCCATTCACGTCTTCGTGGTTAACAAAAAATTATGACAAACACATAGTTCAACCTTTTTAAGGACAAGATATAGAATCTAAGCAAGACAAAAATTTGACAAACACATAGTTGACAAACACACACTATGACAAACACATAGTTCAACCTTTTTAAGGACAAGATAAAGAATCTAAGCAAGAGAAAAATTTAACACGATAACGCAACGGTAACATCTGGAAACATATAAATTTTTCGTATTTAATTAATTAATTTAAGGGACGATGATTTCATATTTAATACGCTTTTATAATTTTTTTTTTGCAAGTTTGTATTCAAGTGTTAAACAGTATTACTTTAAAAAATACCATATAAAACAACATGAATTTGGGTATTCTGTGTTACCAGCGTTTTATTATTCATAGGGATAATTTATTTTTATATATTTCTGTTAATACCAATTTCAAAAAAAAAGAATCCGCTCATAGTATGGTAAGACATAATTTAGCAGTTGTCAAAAATCCATATGTTTATTTTTATAATTATTGCTATAATTTATAAATAGCAAAAATATTAAAATTGTTTGAAAAAAATGTGTCACTGATAAGGTAAATAAAAATTTTAAAGTCTTATTAATTAAAAACAATTTAACTTTTACAATTACGTGTGATAAAATATTAAAACAAGTGTAATACAATAACCAAACAAGCTCATTTTTAAAAATTCCTCTTATAGTACTGTAAGACATAATTTAACAATTATCAAACATTCATAAGCTTTTTTTATAATTACTGCTTTAATTGATAATTAGCATATACATTAAAATTGTGTGAAACAAGTTTCACTTGTAAGATAAATAAGTGATATTGCAAAATTTTCAATAGTTTTCCATATTTGAAAAAAAAACTTCTTATTTAATGCTCAATAGAATATACAGAATTTGTTCGGGAAGTACCTTTAAAGTAATTGTCATATTTACATACTTAAGAATCACAGTTTCTAAATACTTTGCATTCAAACAAATTCTCTTAAAACTTTTTCTAAATATTTCCCTGAACTATTCAGACAATTTCAACGGAAGCAGTTAAAGGTAACTTTAAGAGCTTAATAGGACTCAACATAATTATAAATGCTAATTATTTAATATCACCAATTAAGTTGGTGGAATTTCTGTAATGAATTAAACTTTTACCAAGCTAATGATATAAATGTATTAAATGTGCAAAATCAAAAATCAAAATCAAAAGAGAAATTTAAAGAATCAAGAAGAAATTTCCAATCTATACTAATATTATAAAGGAGTAAAGATTGTTTGTTTGTTTGTTTGTAGGGGGTAATCTCTGGAACTACCGAACCGATTTCAAAAGTGATGGTGCAAATTGATGGTGACAACCCCTGCTCCAACATAGGCTATATTTTATGTCGGTGCCACTAACCCCAGGGGCTGCAGGAGCAAAAAACATTCTAAAATTGCGATCTTTTCTATACTGAAGCAGCTAGAAATTTGAAATTTGGCGTTGTAGTTACTTATAAGATGTAAATGCTCTCTAAGAACAAAAAAAAAAATCGAAATTTAAAAAGGGTGAAATGAGCGAAAAGCGTTCTAAAAACATTCTCAATTACAATTTCTATGGAATCTCTAGAAATACCGAACCGATTTGAAATTTGGCGTTGTATTTACTTATAAGATGTAAATGCTCTCTAAGAACAAAATAAAAAAAAATTCGAAATTTAAAAGGGTGAAATGAGCGAAAAGCGTTCTAAAAACACTCTAAATTACAATTTCTATGGAATCTCTAGAACTACCGAACCGATTTGAAATTTGGCGTTGTATTTACTTATAAGATGTAAATGCTCTCTAAGAACAAAATAAAAAAAAATTCGAAATTTAAAAGGGTGAAATGAGCGAAAAGCGTTCTAAAAACATTCTAAATTACAATTTCTATGGAATCTCTAGAACTACCGAACCGATTTGAAATTTGGCGTTGTAGTTACTTATAAGATGTAAATGCTCTCTAAGAACAAAATAAAAAAAAAATCGAAATTTAAAAAGGGTGAAATGAGCGAAAAGCGTTCTAAAAACATTCTAAATTACAATTTCTATGGAATCTCTAGAACTACCGAACCGATTTGAAATTTGGCGTTGTAGTTACTTATAAGATGTAAATGCTCTCTAAGAGCAAAATAAAAAAAAATTCGAAATTTAAAAAGGGTGAAATCAGCGAAAAGCGTTCTAAAAACATTCTAAATTACAATTTCTATGGAATCTCTAGAACTACCGAACCGATTTGAAATTTGGCGTTGTAGTTACTTATAAGATGTAAATGCTCTCTAAGAACAAAAAAAAAAAAAAATTCGAAATTTAAAAGGGTGAAATGAGCGAAAAGCGTTCTAAAAACATTCTAAATTACAATTTCTATGGAATCTCTAGAAATACCGAACCGATTTGAAATTTGGCCTTGTAGTTACTTATAAGATGTAAATGCTCTCTAAGAACTAAATAAAAAAAAATCGAAATTTAAAAGGGTGAAATGAGCGAAAAGCGTTCTAAAAACATTCTAAATTACAATTTCTATGGAATCTCTAGAACTACCGAACCGATTTGAAATTTGGCGTTGTAGTTACTTATAAGATGTAAATGCTCTCTAAGAACTAAATAAAAAAAAAAATCGAAATTTAAAAGGGTGAAATGAGCGAAAAGCGTTCTAAAAACATTCTAAATTACAATTTCTATGGAATCTCTAGAACTACCGAACCGATTTGAAATTTGGCGTTGTAGTTACTTATAAGATGTAAATGCTCTCTAAGAACAAAATAAAAAAAAATTCGAAATTTAAAAGGGTGAAATGAGCGAAAAGCGTTCTAAAAACATTCTAAATTACAATTTCTATGGAATCTCTAGAACTACCGAACCGATTTGAAATTTGGCGTTGCAGGTACTCATAAGATATAAATGCTCTTTAAGAACAAAATAAAAAAAATTCCAAATTTAAAAGGGTGAAATGAGCGAAAAGCGTTCTAAAAACATTCTAAATTACAATTTCCGTGGAATCTCTAGAAGTACCGAACCGATTTCAAAAGTGATGGTGGCAAATTGATGGTGACCACCCCTGCTCCAACATAGGCTATATTTTATGTCGGTGTCCCTAACACCAGGAGGGTGAAGGAGCGAAAAACGTTCTAAATTTGATATCTTTTTTATACTGAAGGAGCTAGAAATTTGAAATTTGGCATTGTAGTTACTTATAAGATGTAAATGCTCTCTAAAAACAAAATAAAAAGAATTCGAAATTTAAAAGGGTGAAATGAGCGAAAAGCGTTCTAAAAACATTCTAAATTACAATTTCTATGGAATCTCTAGAACTACCGAACCGATTTCAAAAGTGATGGTGGCAAATTCTTGGTGACAGTCCCTGCTGCAACAGCCTCTTTAATAAAAAAATATGCGTTTCTGACGACTGGGTTTTTCGCTATTTGTTGCCATAGATTAATCTCGGAAAAAGAAACATTTGAAGTTACTGAAAAAAAAATAGTAGCTCGAAAAGTATTTGGCAGAAAAATGTTAGGCAAACTGCGTTTGAAAGTTAAAACATTGTATTTTTCTTGATATAAATTTCAAATCTAATGAGTATGCCATTTTTCAAATATTGAATTTGAAAAATTACCAAATTTCCCAATGGAGTAACATAGCGAAACCTTCATGCGTAAAAAGATAATGATAAGGGCGACGTGTCCTGGCGTGTATATTGGCTATAGCACGAGTCACAAATTATAGTAGCCTTATTATTCTGTTAAAATATAAAAGTGAATTATGAAATGTCAATATTTTGTTGGATTAAAAGTTCGTTATAAGAAATTGACCAGCGTAGCGGGCGTAGCTTGTTGGTATTTTATAAAATGAAGCATGTTCTAATATATATACGAGTTCATAACCTACTGAAGAATTATGGTATGGGCTGTTCGGTTTTTCATTATATTAGACACACACAAACATATGTACATACATACACTAGTGTGCAAAACTTAAGCAACAAACACAGAATGCTAATTTCTGACCACGTTAGTACTCAAAAGGAAATTCTATGAAGAGCAAGTGTAATAATGAGGTACTACCCTAACAGCACGGCCAGTCGATGTGAAGTCCCCTTGACTTCACATATGGTTACAAGTGTCACCATCGCTACTGTAAATCAAAATATGAGATATTTCACTCGTCTCATTATTACTCTCAGATGACTGCTATCACTGAAAAGTCACTGTGACTGTTGCTTTGTAATGGGTCACCAGGTGACATTTCAATGAAGTCAAAATGTGATTCTCAAGTAACTGTCAGTTGAAGACTGAACTTTGAAGTCATTGTGAGCATTGCATTGTGATGAGTCGCCACATAATGTCACAATGAAGTCGCATGGTGACTTTCCGGTGACCGACAATCTATTGTAAAGCAATCATTGCACTCATTTGTGAAAAGTCACCAGATGATTTCATTTTCTGTCAGTTGGGAACTTGTCACAGAAGAGCTATCATGATGACTTTACAATGGAGTGTTAAAATGACGGTCATAAGAGAGTCACAAGATCACTTCATTGTAAAGTCACTTGGTGACTCGTCAAAAAGCAGCAATCATGGTGCCTGTTCATTGGAGTGACCAAATGAGAGTAAAAATGAGACGAATGAAAGATATCACATTTCTGTTCATTGTAGTGACTGTGACAACTGTGACCATTTGTGATGTCAAGAAGACTTCACATCGACTGGCACAAGATAGTTAGGGTAGTACTTATTTTCTACGCTTGCTGTTTATAGAATTTCTTTTTGAGTACTCACATGTTCAGAAATTAGCATTTTGAATTTGTTGCTTAAGTTTGCACACTAGTGTACGTAGATACATGCCTACATACAAAAAATGTTTGAACACCTAGTAGTATAAGAAAAATGTATGCATCAAATATTTGGAAACTTTTCACGTATGTTTGGAATTGCATTATTAAGGAGAAAAATTACGTGTTTGATTCTAAATTGTAATGTAAAAATGCATAATATTGTTGAAAATAATGAAGTTTTTCTGATTTCTTCCTGTGGTAAAAGTATTACCATTATTATTATATTTAGAAACTATCACTCTATTTATTTATTTATCATTTTTCATATTATATGATAGTTGGTGGAAATTCCGAAATTTTCTATTATACTTTCTACTATTACAATTCGTACTTTCTTTGATTTATATATGTATTTTTGCACAATAATTATATTTTACGAATTCTTACAAAGTTTCAAATACTTTTATAAGTAACACACATTTTTCGAGATGGCTAAATAACTTTAGAGCGGTTTATATTTATATTTGTATATATAAGTATATATACGCATATATATATAGGGCCTCCACTAGACATTCGCAAAACCGCTAATTGCCAATAATTCATAAAATTTCCAAAATAACATTCATGTTGGTAATATAAGTGTCGAATCATAATTTCGACGCATAAGAAATTTGATTTTATCCAATATATTTTCGAATTTCCTTATCGGTAAATGGTTGACTAATAATAATATTTATTTTATTTTATCAGAACATAAACGAACTTATACGGCTCATGCGATTTTCAGACAATTTTTGTTTAAATTTTGCTGTAATGTGGTATAGTAAAATTTACAATGACTTTTAAAGAGAACTTTCTATACCTACTGTCATTTACACACAAAATAATTTGGGTAATACATTTTGCTAGAAATTACTGCATATATCTAACTACTTCGAAAAGTGTAAAAAAGTCCCCATCGGCAAAATTTATACTAAATGACACCATGTTCACACTCAAAATACATTCAAAGTTCTAAAATTTATGTCTCATGACTTGAAAATGCAGTATCATTTAAGTTACAGGTGTCAAACTGGTAAAGAAATTTTTCAACTGGCATGTATTTATAAAATACCTACTAAATTGTAATAAATTTTTTGAAAGTAGTTTCTTTTTTATTTATTGTGATTATCGCTCTGAATCTAACAAACGTACTTCATAGAATCTTCCAGTCTTACCTAATATGAAGACATAAATTAAAATTTAACAGACACAAAAGCAAGATTTTTTGTAAGTAAAATTATGTATATTTTTTTTCAGGAAATAAGCTACATTTTCGCGCGATAAAACTCAAACTGTCATGTGTTGAATACCACAAAACTTGTTTCTATGTAATTTTATTTCATTAACTTAAATAACATATTCTCACAGCAACAATTATGGCCATGAAGTAGAATGGCTTTCTTTAAATTTAGCACAGAATTATAGTGATCAGTGAATAATAAATAGAAAAAATAATACTCGTTAAATGGCACCAAATGATTGTTGGAAAGATTAGGAATCATTCTCCAAGCACAGGATATAAGTGCCCTCTGTAGATTGATCAAAGTTAAAATTTAATAAGTATCTATTTATGTCTAGGTCTAAAAGAATATGAAGTTAAATGAATTTCAATGAATTAGTTTTCGCTATATATCCATCGCCAAAATCTTGAAAAACAAAGCACTGCAGCCCCACCCGTCGAGTGATATAGATACAAACCTTATCAACATCTATTTAGGTCAAGGTCTAATATAATGTAAAGTTTGGTGAAACTCCGTACAATAGTTCTTGAGATATAGCTATTTTGTAAATCGTGAAAAATTCAGCACAACATTGCCTCTTCTTATCCGATATACACCGAAACCTAATCGAGTAACGTTAGTTTGTTTGTAGGGGATAATCTCTGGAACTAACGAACCGATTTTAACGCGATGGGGGCAAAATGATGTTGACGATCCCTGCTGCAACATAGTCTATATTTGATGCTGGTGCTACTATCACTAAAGGGGTGTAAGAACAAATACCGTTCGAAAATTGCAATTTCTGTGATACTGAGGGAGCTAGAAAATTGAAATTTGTATAGTAGTTACTTTAAGATGTATATACTCTCTAAGAATAGCTGCTAAAAATTTCGAAATCTTAAAGGGTGGAATGAGAAAAAAGCGTTCTGTATTATGATTTCTATGGAGTTGTTAAGGATCGAAACTTCGAATAGAAGTTCCAAAACGTAATCAGCACCAACCTATGTGGAGATCTAAATGAATCTGAAGTTTCATTAAAATCGGTGCAGCACATCGTGAGTTACAGCGACTGAAAAATTGTGTCACATATAGACAGACACTCAGACATACGCACAGACAGACAGAATCACGGCATACATTTTATAAAAATAATCAAATCGTATTCAGGGCATTTTAAACCGTATAAATCCGTCGAAAACCGGGAGTCTAAATTTTTCACTAATCCAATACTTTCGTCTTGTATTATAGAAGAAAGCAATAAAAAAACTTTCAAGTGCCCATTGGGGGTGCCGACAGCAAGGAGAAATAGGTCTAATTGCTTGCAACATTGGTGTATAAATTTCCATTCAAACTAACAAGACTACTTTTGCTTAACGTTTGGACTTACAACGGCCAATATTCCATAGTTGAAATTATTTTTACCTTAAAAGGAAAATAATTTAAGAAAAAAATCACATCACAACATCTGACAGTTTACATTTTTTATAAACATATTTTATCTAAATAAATATCATATCCAATGAAATTTCCACACAAAATATGAAACTTTTGCCAGTTTCTTTATTATAAGTAGTAAATAATGTCCCTAGGTTATAACATAATGACGAAAATAGCTCTTGGTTATTTATCTAAAAGTTTTTTTTTTCAAGCCTGTTATATTTTCATTAAAAGAAGTATCAAAAGAAGAGCTTTTGATCTTCATATTTAGAAACTAATTATCTGTTTAGCAGAATAAAAAATGGAAGAATAGGTATTGATTTTTAGTTTGATGAAATATTTGTGTGTAGTTTTAGGTTCTCTATTTATAAAAGTCCATTATACGGACTCTTTTAAAACATCTGGTAATTAAATTAAGATATTTCCTAATTTAAGAGTTTTCACATTTAAATATTTTTAAATATTTTCATACTTTTTTAAGGAGAAATTCGAGAAATATTTCTGTTGACAAAAATTTTAATCTTATGCATGCGACAATCAAATTATATGCCATTTGAAGTTAAACGATTTCAAAGCGTTGCGAGTACTTTTGAAAACAACAGTTTGTACATTTTGTTCATTTTATTCATTTCTGGACAAATGATGTATATAAATTTTAATTGAATCATTTAAACAATTGAAGGTTTAAACCGACCAAATATATTTAATGCATATAATAAAGTAGATATTTTGTTTGTAGAAACTATATCAGTAGATAATTTTAACGACACAACAACAGAAATGTCGATTACAAAAGTTTTGTGAGATCTTAATACAGGGTGTCACAGTAAACCAGTCTTTCCCAACGTGGGGTGTATGCCCCACAGGGAGGTCAATTGGATTTTTGTTGGCAATTTCAGATTTATTTTTATTATCTCATTCCCTGTCAGTTTGTTTTTATTAAATTTTAGTTATTTATTTAAACGTTGTAGATTAAAAATAAAGGTAATACGAACATGCCTTTTTTAAAAACAAATCAATAATTAAGTTTTTCTTTCAATTTTTTTATTCCAATATACAACTTCAAATTACAACATTAATGGAATAATTATATTAGCGAGTGTTTGTACAGTTCAGTTCTCTGCAATATGGACAATGCAATAGGTAATAGAGTGATTCCAAGAGAGTCGCCACACTCCTTGTATTTTTGTAATTATCTATAGATGACAGTCTAACGCACATTATAGGTGTGCAATGAGATTAATTGGTACTTTTCGGTTAGCCGGTCTTAGTAATATATGTACATACATATATATATTTTTTTCATACATATAAGTGTATATATATGTATGTATATGTATGTATATGTGTAGATATATGTGTGTATATATACGTGTGTATATATACGTGTATATATACATGTATAAATATCACTGGCGCCCGGCTAACCGAAAAGTACCGATTAATTTAACAAATGTATAGCGTGAATATCCCATTTTGATGTTTACTTGTAGCTGTACAATCCTTATTTTGATGTATAGGCATGATTTCACAATCCAAACTTTTAAACACGTTATGCTTAAATACTTTTTATGCGCTAATTGCTAAATTCATGCATAATTTCGAAGTCAAAACTAACTATAGCGTCTGTATAAAGTACTGTGTGTATAGTTACGCCATTTTCCTTTGCAAGGGCAAACAACTGTGATGTGCGACATCTGTACCGTACAAAATGGGATACATGCCGCACTGTGATCCGGGATATATGCCACAGTTTCTTTTGAACGGGATGCCGCGATTCAATTCATCAGACATTGATATATGTTCAAACTGTATGAAGTATACTACACCTAAGGAGAAAAAGGGAAAAAGAAAAGCAAAGAAGTCGAAGAAAGATGCACGTCAAGATAATAATAATGAAAAGTTGGATCGCACATGTGACGCAGAGGTTCTTTGCAAGAAATGTGTAGAAAACTACTCCAAAACTTAGAGAAAGTGTAATTGGCTTCATTGCATCATGTGTCAAATGTAGTTACATGAAAACTGTAATATTTTCGACACTTTTTGTGTAGATTGCGGTTTAAAAAACAAAAAAAAAGGTCTATTAACAGATAAATTAATGTAAACATTATTTTACCTGTTTCTTTTCCCTCTCTAGTATACTGATGTTACGTTGTTTCTGAAATAACAATTAAAATCTAATCTAAAAAAAGGAGATAATTTTTTGTAGTGACCAAAGTAGGCAGACCAACATTGATTTGAACCTTACTAGTACGTTTCATTGTACTCATCTAGCTACTTTTTGATCTTACATAGTTAATTATAGTTCATATATGAATATTTGTTTGGATATGTTTTATTTAAATTTTCATTCTGTTCCAATGACAAGCGCGGCATAACTCTGCAAAAGTGCAGCGTCTTACCCTGAATGTGCGGGTGAAGAGCCGCAGTGTAATGTTTTAGAATTTTTTTAATAAATATATATGGATTATTTTCTCAGTACACATGCTGTATATTTAACATTAAATAGCACAGCATGTTTTTTTTTTAGTTTATGTGCACCATGAGATTTTATTCACAAATTCAAAAAAGTATGCGGCATCTCACCCAGAATTACACTATGGAAAACTATTCTTTAGATAAATGCGTTTCTGTGTTGTTTAAAAGTTTTATCAGAAAACTTTGATACATTTTCTGGGTTATTTATTTTAGAATAATTATACAAATTTTTGGACTTGTAATTAATGAATCAATCATGTTTTTTTATTCGGAAATATGTCAAGTAACTTTTGCACATTAAACCACTTAAGGTTATATAAAAAGCATGATCTTGAATTCATTTAACCGAAAAAAGCATTTGAAATATCTAAACGACGACGTATTACCAACCATGTAAAATTAATAAATTTCCAAAGGGTTAAGTGAATGGATGAATATTTAATTTCTTATAGATCTGGTGTCGGCGTGATTTATAGTATGCAATATATTTTATCATATATAAATCAACTTACAAACGGTAATCAACTTATTAAAATGGAGACAGGAATGTGCTTGCGATGAGTTCAGGATTTTATTTCGGAGCCCTGGCCCGAAAATGTGAAGAGCTTTCCCGAGCTCAAAACATTTTGTTCAATCAGAGTCAATATCCGATCGACCCAATACTGAAATTACTCAGGAAAAAAATTGTTAAAACATTTTAAAATTGTTTGAAGATTAATTTTTTATGTTGAAAATATTTTCACAAATATGTATAACTATTAATACAAAATACTTTCCCATGCCGAGTTTTTTTAACTTTTATGTTCCTGAAAATCATTTTAAAATAGCAAATATGTTATTTACGAGGTAAGGTCAAAAAGTTCCCGGAATAGGTCAATTACATATTATTAAAAAATAGAACAATAATTTTACCTTGTTGGCCTTCAAAGTACTTTCCTCCTGCATCCACACACTTCTTCCAGCATTCGTATAACTGTTAAAAATACTCCTTGTATTCATTTTTTGAGACGTCCTTCAGTAGCTTCGTCGCATTTTTGATCACGTTATCTGAATTCATAAAACAGTGTCCTTTCAATTTCGTTGTCATCCGTGGAAACAGGTAAACATCCGCTGGTGCTAGGTCGGGAGAATAAGGAGGGTGTTCCAGAGTGATAACACTGCGTCTGGAAAGGTAATTTTTTACAATCGGAGTGCGATGTGGTGGAGCATTGTCGTGTAAAAGATTTCAATCGTTTGTTGCCCATTTTCAGGTCGTTTCCGTCTGATTGCATCTCGTAGTCATTTAAGGATCTCCAGGTAATACTCTTTATTGATAGTTTGGCTTTCAGGAATAAATTCGTAGTGAATGAACACGCTCAACATTTTCATCTGTGGTGGAAATGGAGGAGCGCCTAGTCCGAGGGTCATCTTTGATGTTTGTGCGACCTTCATGAAAACGCTTATGCCACTCGTTTCATGCCATCCTTTCCGTATGCTTTATTCAGCATCTCGAGAGTCTCAAAAGGTAATTTCTCGAGCAAAACGCAGAATTTGATGTTTGCACACTGCTTTAAAAACGACATTTCAAAATCCGACGAATGAAAAATTATCTTTGTCAGAAATGGTCCGCAGCTAACGTCAACAATACTGGAAATGAATTCCAGATGTCTGTGTGTTTTCCATATCAGTGCTGCCAACCTCCAAAAAAGATATTTCCCCTCCAACAAACATCTGCGTGAATGTAGACGACCATTCCGGGAATTTATTGACTCTACCTCGTATATCCAATCACTGGAAAAAAATCTGCAAAAGTCTTTTCCTATTCTTTTAAAATATCATTGTACAACTATTGCAAAAAGTCATGAGTTCTGTTTTCCAGTAAGTTTGAAAAAGGACTTCAAACTGCAAAAGAGGATAGATAAGGAATTCTTAATGATACTAACACTGACCATGTCAATTCTTCGGATTTATAGAGAATATAGCTCTATAAATAACAATTCTATTCTCTTTAATAATAACCAGTGAATTTTTCTACTAGTGAAATTCTCTTCCCTTTCAAACTGATGTTTAGCTGATTTTAAATCACTTTAAGAAACTTAGACTACAGTCTTGTACTTTAAATAGTCTTGTTCTTAACGCCTGAAAATGTTTTTCCCATTTTTTTACAATTTGTTAACAAGTAAATTTTTTTAATTTGATTTCGATCTCGCCGAAGTACTCAGATTTATACAAAAATCGACATCGAACCTTTTTGGGTCCAGAGGCTCAAACTTTAATTGTCTCATTCCTAGAAAATGTAATACGATAAGAAAGAAAAATGACTATTTTCAAAGATGATAATCAAGAAATGTTTCTTGTGTATTGTGCTCTTAACAGAGAGATCGTAGATCTGAAAACTTTCTCATCAGTTCTCAATGTCATAATAAAATTAATTATTAAAATGCACAAATGCTTTTAAAATTAATGTCAAATGTTATTCTATGTTCAAGAAATTCTGTGAAGGGAAAATACAGAACGTATAACACTTTTGTTTCACACTGAGGTAAGTTGTAAAGGAACAACAAAATATCTAGATATAAAGGCGAATGTATATGACTTTGTTGCATTTATAGTGTTACGTATTAAACATATATTTGTGCGAAATTTCGTTGCTTTGGTAAGGTAACAAACTTCAAAATGATTTATTCTTGTTATTGCTCTTTTATGCTTCTACCATGAGAATAATAATTCACTTTTCTCTGCTATTAGAGACACTGGGCATTCTTTTCTATCGGCTCTGTGGCTAATTATGACCTTATCTATTACGCTTCAAAGCATTGGAAGCACAGGGCGCAAAATCAACAAAATAAATTCTCCCAAGGGAGGTGATAAACATATCAAGGATCCTCTTCCATTATCGTCGCATTCTTTTGTCGTACGACAAAAAATTCCGCATCAACGATGCCGAAAAATTTACCAGTATCCGCCGCGTAAAAATGGTTTTACCTTTATAAAAGACGCTTCATTTATCTTGGATATGAAGTTGCATGTCAGTTCGGTAGCCTATAAAACAGTCTACATTGTTTCTTTGTGGTATATTCAAATAACCCTTAGGGTAACACTCAAGAGAGTGACTGAAGCCAGCAACAATATATTCAAAATATTAATACATCATACATATAATACAACTAGAGTATGATATTGATACGTGATAAAGGATACATACATGCCATCGAAAGCTATTCGCATCTATGAGATGGTCTACGTCTCGCATAGTTTTAGTTTCTTACGGCAAAAAACTGACGAATATTTCCGACGAAAACAAAATGAATTGTTTCTATAATTTCATATATTCTGTATTTATATGTTACTAATTAAGTTAAGCCTAAAAATGATATGGTTAGTGTGATAATTCATATATTACATATAATACCTGGTGGGAGGAATGAGGCACTCAGAAAGAGGGTGGTTCGGTTTCTTTCTCTTGTGTGCACAAAGAAGTAGAAATATGTAATTTCATAATTTTAAATCTGTTTCGTAATATTTATTTTGTAATAAATGCGAAAATCGATTTTAAGATAGAGTTCATTACTTTCTTCGGAACTATAAAAAAGAGACATTTAAGTTTTAAAAGAAATCTGCTTTTTCTAATACAAACTTTTAAGAACTCATGGTAAAAATAACAAGGCAAATCGTTCATTTCCTTTAGCTTAGGTCTGTGAAAGTATATTATTTGTTGAAATGTAAATTATTCCATACTTTTCCAAAACTTTAGATATCTGTCTGCATCCTGCTGTGATTTAAGGGGGAGTGCAACACAAATTTCAGGATTTTCAGATGTTCTTGAAATTAACACTTTTAAATATTTTATTTATTTTTTATATATTTTTTCCGATACCACTAAAAGTTTTTACAGCACAGTTGTATCTTAAACTGGAAAGAAGAAAGTATGACTAAGAATATAATGTCTTGTAATATATCTTACATCCAAAATATAATTTCCAGATTTGGATGTCCAAAAATATAGTTTGAATTATAATACCTATTATCCTTTTTATTAAGGGGTCAGGCCATATATGTTCCATCCACTATTTTTTTATTCTATTCGTACCAAATTTTGAAATAAAATCTCTGCAATACACTTATACTAGTATATTTTCAAGTGTCATCAAAGTACAAAGCGAGGCTAACGAAAAAGAAAGGCTGCCGCGGTGCTTTGCGCGTATCTTTTTTTACAGACCGCGGGAGTCACGTGATGCTAGAATCCACCAATACAGGTGTACGAAAAGAGCATCACGTCACTCTAGCGGTCTGTAAAAAAATATAAGTGGAACGCACCGCGGTAGCCTGTCTTTTTCGTTAGCCTCGGTACAAAGAAAGCGTTTAAAATTAATGTTGTTTAAGTATTGAATATACAAATTGTCCCCAGTCATGCCCGTAATCAATTATTATACAATTATTGCCCGTAATTAATTATTATACAGTTAGTAATAATACATAATGTTTGTGAAAAAAACATTAATTTCAGCAATAAAGTGTATGTCAGTAGTTGAAAAAACATATATCACTCTTATCTATTATAGTTGTTATTTGAATTTAGTGCTGACTATTTGATATCGTTTTCTCTAAGTTTATTACATGTAATATAGGCGCATGAATTAATTTTAAAGTTGTACTTTTTATATTGTAATTCCAAACATGTTACCTATGATATGGATTTTGTAAATTATAATTTAAACATAAAGTGAATTGTTTGGTGAAATATGATTTACAATGTTATGTAGGTTTGCTTACAATTGTTACTTTTTAATCTGAAACTGATATAGATCGTGGAAATCGCTTCTGGTATTTATAGCATAATACTTCATATTATGTTTTATCAGTATTTTTATGTAAAATTTGTTTTGTGAAAGATGTTTCGTAAAAGATGTTTTGTAAAATATGTTTTGTAAAAGATGTTTTGTAAAGTGTACGTTTGAGCGATTTTATTTATAACAACAAATCTAGATCATCCTTCAAATTCTCGAATAAAAATATTAATTTAAGAAAATTAGATAATACTTCTACGGACAGAACAAGAAGATTAAAAGTTCTAGATGATGAGGCCCTTTCTATAGAAGTGTGATTAACCTTTTTATTACTAGAAAAAATAGATAGCACTACTGAGAAATAGTGGTCATTAAAAGCAGCTAAAAAAGAGTTTCCGTTATTAATTTTATATTAAATCTTATTAATAGGTTTTCCTTTTTTAGAAGTATTAGAAAATGTTCCGGAAATTAATACTAATGCTAAATAAATTTATATTGCTTGTAAATTTATACAAAGTTTCAATATTAATAAAATACATAAGAAAGTCACTTAAAAGTCCTAATATACAAGTATTTAAAATGTAAAAAACTAAAAGATTAGAAGGAAAACATTCTTACCCCTTTTTCGTTGTAAGCACTTTATAATGAAATGTAGTTATTCTCATTTATAATATTGTTAAAACTTTTGAAAACTCATTATGGATTTTTGCACGCGAGTACAAGTATGAGTAATTTTATTCAGAGTTCATTAATTATATTACTTACCTTAATATGATATTTTATTTACAGTTTTTGTGAAAATTTTTATGCTGCTATTGATTTACGAAAACTTGTTTAATACCAATATTTTCTTAATTTGCTAAAACATTAATCTTATTTCTATTCCTTGCCATATAAATTGTATTTTAAATATTTCGTGTATTTAGCTTTAACCCTCTAAGCGTGTAGAACGTAATATTCCGTTCACTAAGCTCCAGGTTTCACTGCAATATATGCAATGTTTAAGATAATATAATTCTATAGATTTTATGAATTTTTAAAACATTGAAGAATGATTAATACTGTCAAGGGTTACATTCATATTTGTAATTAAGTTTTATTTATAATGCTGAAAGAATCATATTTTTTTAGCATTTAAAACAAAATGCAGAGAAAACAACATTACAATTTTACCCTTTTTCAAAACGCTCAGAGGGTTAAATATTAACCCATAAATTCTCGCGCCCGTGATATTATATGGTTGTGTAAGCTATTTTTTTTTAAGTTCAGATTGTTTGATTCCCACAGTTTTCTTAAAACAGTGAAATTGGCTTCATTCTCTCATTGCTTTATCTACGTTTGAATAAGGTGAATATTTCTACATTCAAACAATCTGTATTTAAACAAAGTAGCCTACACTTATCAGACGCGACCGCTAAGGGGTTAAATTTGATGCTAGATGGATTTTGCGAGAAAATAGCTTTCATTAATGATTAAGGAAATAATCCAAATTAAACATAGTAAACTGCAAGTTAATAATGCTAGACGTAGAATATCAACCATGACCTAAACACTTCAGCACGATAATGAACTAACCTGAATTTGTGTTTCCTTAAATTTTCTCCACTTGATCCTTTTAAAAAGTATCCTCTGAATGAGAAATGAATTATTAATGATTTCTTCTTCTTTGTCCCTGAAGCGTAGTAATGATCATTACCATCAATTTAGAGAACATGTAATATGTTGCAACAATGTAAAATTCAGAATATAGAAACTGAAGTAGTAATGTTTCATTTCAGCAAATTAATTATGTTCTATATTATTCCTTTATGGTATCGGTGCTAGTAATGATTCATTTCAGCAAGTTAATTCCATGCGATACTGTTCCTGTTTAGATTATGGTATCCATGTTGATAATTATTCATTTCAGTAAATTAACGAAAGGTTCGGTGTTAACTTTTACAAAAACTGAAACATCTAATTAAATTAACTAATAAATCAAAGGTTCTTCATTGAAGATTTTTCATTTACACATTTTGATATGAAATTTGTTATAATTTTCAATTAATTATGTATTGTTAAGCTTCCTTTAATATTTAATTTAAAATACACCCCTGATCAAAATTATCTGGACACTAAAAATGTAAACAAAATCATAAATTGTATACAAATCTAATTATTAATAAATATTACAAAATATGTATTTATGGTTAAAAGAAAATTACCTTGTTCATTTGTATTAAAAATCTATACATAATGAATAGAGAAAAGTATTTTCAACTAGGTAAATTATATCCAATGGTTGGAGTATCATAGTTGAGATTTTTTCCAACTGAGCGAAAATATGCCGGTACCAGGACTCGAACCTGGGTACTTTGGTTTGCCGTACCAACGCTCTCACTACTGAACTATCCCGACGATATCCTGGACTGGCATATATCACTCTTATTTGTTGGACAAGGCTGCGAACTGCAGCGCTAATTTCATTCATCCGAGCTATAACTATAGCATTTATATGATGAATCTTGAAATTGCACGAAAACTCATGTATACCATGTATTACTGGGTACGGCAAACCAAAGTACCCAGGTCCGAGTCCTGGTTCCAGGCATATTTTCGCTCTGTTAGAAAAAATCTCAACTATGATACTCTAACCATCGGATAATCTATACATTTTTGAAAAATAAATCTTTTTAGTATTTTCTTAATAAATTACATTTACATTTTCAAATGTTTCATAAAAATTTATATTTTTATGCAATTTTGAAACCAATATTTCTTTTGACGAAACTCGAAACTAATTTATGCCTAGTTTTTTTTAAATTTATTATTATTTAACTTTTATATTTTAATAAGCATTCTGAAATAAAACTTTCTTTTTAACTTTGTGAAATTTTAAATGAAAATTTATAATTTTTTTAAGACTTATGCAGAATATTTTTCATCTCTAATCTTCTAAACTTATGTATGATTATGTAATTCTAATAGCATATCTTGAAAGGAGTAATAAAATATCAAAGCAGTAACTTTTATATGCAAGTTTTAACCAGTTACTCTATTGTCATCAAAATAAATTTAACTGTAAATTCAAACTCAACATCATTTTTTATTTGCACACAAAAAAAAAATAGATTACATTCCACTTTCTAAAAATTCTAACAAGTAAAAACAATGTCGATGTAATACAGAAAAATTCAACAAGAAATATAAAAATCGTCTGTAAAGGAGAGATAAAATTTAGGATACATATAAAACGCATTTCAGAAAACAATAGTCTGGAATGCCTTTCACGGGTAATATCAGAATAAATAAACTTTTCTTTTTATTCATTTCGTTTAGCTTCTTTTGCAGACAATTACAAGGTTTGAAATGGCTGGTTTTTCAACTTTTCAGGCATTTAAAAAAAATCCCAATTAAGGTATTTTAAGAATATATATTATGTTCATTTATTCATTCTTCCAATATTGTTAAAACAATTTATTTCCATAAATTGTTTTAATTGTGATTTTTAAAGCGAAATTTTGTCTTGAATATTTTTACGATATGCATCATAAAATTAACTCTATTTAATAAACTAAAAATATAAATGTCGATGATATAAATATTTTTCTATTTCATCAGTAAACATATTCGAATATATTTATAACAAATCAAATATTATTTTGTGAATTATTTCCTAACCAATTAAATGCGTTTTTATTCAAATAGAAAATACAAGTAACAAAAATATGCGTTACTTCATAAATATGATAAATAAATAAATGTACATAAATGTAAACAATAATAGTAAATTTTAAAAAGGCGAGATCTAAAGACATAATTTAGTTTGGATTTCCATCTACAGAAATTATAGTTTAAAAAGTTCATAAAAAAAATATACATTTTCATGAAACATTCGAAAATGTAAATGTAAATTATTAGGAAAACATCAAAAGGTTCAAAGTTTCAGAGTTCAACATTCTGTGTAAAACTTGTAACGTGTCAAAAAATAAAAGTAATTAAAAAAGAAACAAGTGGGTAAGTGTGATCGAAGATCGCTCAAAGGGTTTGGTTTAATATTCCTTTCAAAACACTTTATCATTTCTTTAATAAATCCAAATAAATTTCATTTAACAACCCCCCCCCCCCAAAAAAAAAAAAAGTCATGTTTTTTATAAAGTAAAAATTTACCGGTCTATTTTTCTCGTTTTTTCGAATATCTAAACCAGCCCGATAGTGGGCGAAGCCCACTATTATATACTGTCATAATAATATCTGTCATGTGGACTAAATGCGATATTTAAAAACAATAATTTCAAAATTAAACATGTTGTACACCTTCAAAATGTTAAAATATTTGAATATATCCATAATAGTTTTTTTCATGATTCAATACGTTCCTCAAACTCATATATTTACTATTCTCTATTACTCATATTGATACTCGCTTTGTATTATTCTGAAACATTTGAAAAATTCGTTAAACTTCCGATATGACGTCAGATTTTCTTTTTAATTCTCTAATGACGTGTTATGCTTTGTGTACCTACACATGCTCATACTCCTTGTATTATTGAGAATTTTTTCCGTTTTATTACCACTATGACGTCAATCAATTTTATTTCATATTATTTTTTTTTTCAATTGGTGAAACTTTTTATTTTATTTTCATTTTTCATGTGGAAATCGTCTGATAGAAAATTAATTATTGTACAAAGAAATTTCATCGTGGATTTTTAATTTTTGGCATCTGCTATAACGAAATTTTTTTTAATTTAATAGGAAAAGGCTGTTAGAATTTTGGATTTTTATCTCTATTTATTAAAACAATACGAAGTTTTCAAATTTTAATATTTTGAGCTCTTTTTAGCTGGTATTCAGCTATATACACGAAGTTTCAACTCTGTAAGTTACATAGTTTTTGAGAATGGCACTGTGACAGACAGACAACGGAGCGGGAGTAATAGGGTTTCGTGAGACGAACGAAACCCTAAAAAATCACAGGATTGGACAGAACCGTCTCCACCGGGACTGGACACTAGGGTGGAGCGAAATTTCTTTTTTCTTCAAATCAAAATTGGACAGGTTGGGAAAGTTGCTCTATCAGATCCTCATTCTGAATATAAAATATCTTTGAAAAATATGAATATTAAATACTGCCCCAAGGTCATTGAAAATTGAGAAAAATTGTAAAAGTTGTGCATTTTCACATTTTCTTGTCTATCATACAAAATGCACAAATACTATTAATATTAAATTATTTTTAAAGTATTCTTCTTAAATTATTATTATTATATGCTTATAGTGAAACTATGTAATATTTATATCAAATCCAGGTGTCTTATACTGCCCCAATGACTTCAAAATTTTGAAAAATGTATAAAAATTGGGTAATTGTAAAGCGTAATCAAAACAACAAAATTGTGTTATATTTTATACTTCGTAAGAATATATATTTTTAAATTATACTTGAAGATGAAGAATAACAAGAAAAAATAATTTATTATTACAATTTACAAGCATTATAAGCTTAATAAAGAAACCAGGTTCTGAGTATTTGAGGCACCTTTCGTTACAATCTGGAAAGGCTTTAATTTTAAGTGAAGAAAAAAAAATTAACTACAAAAAATATTGATACCAGTAAGCTTGTTGCAATTGGCTGTGACGGAACTACAGTTAACACGGGTTACAAAGAAGGTGTCATGCGATTTGTAGAAGAAAAAGAAGGAAAACCACTTCAATGGCTTATTTGCCAAATACATGCCAATGAGCTTATCTTGAGCTATTTGCTTTAGCATTTTGACGGTACAACAAATGGGCCTTAAAGTTTTACAGGATCTATTGGCAAAACTCTAAAAGATTGTGAACTTCTTCCTCTTGTACATTATAAGAGAATAAGCTGTGCTTTGCTAGAAATTACTAATAAAAAGGATTTAAGCACGGATCAACGCTATTTGCTTGAGATATGTGAAGCAATTTCTTCGGGATTGTGTCCCGAAAAATTGTATAAAAGAAATCCTGGTAAAATTGTGCATTCTAGGGGGCTTACAGTGGCAAATAAAATTCTTAGGCAATACGTTTCTTCAAGTGAACCGTCTGAAAATTTGTTAATTCTGACAAATTTTATACTAAGAGTTTATTCAATTATGTGGTTTCAAATTAAAACTAAGCCTTCATGTATTTACGGAGCTAAGCATTTGCATCAAACAGTTATGTTATCATGATATTTACCAAAGTAATTACAAACAATAATAGATCCCGTAATTCAACGAAATGGTTATTTTTGTCATCCGGAAAATATTTTGATTGCCATGTTGGCTGACGATAGGGACTATGTTAGAGTGTTGGCACTACGTAGAATAATAAAATCTCGAAAGTCAAGAAATTCTTTACGTACGTTAAAGTTACCTGAGATCAATTTTGAAGCCAAAGGCTATATCGATTTTATAAATTGTGCTGAAGTGACCGTGACAGAACCACTATTAACTAAGTAATTAGATCATGATATTCTTACAAAGTGTATCCTAAATCCAAAGGCAATAGATGAAGACATCTTACCTAAGATTAAACTATTCCCTTGTCACAATCAAGCCACTGAAAGATGTGTGAAACTTGTTACGTAGGCTTCTTCAACTGTTTGTGATCCTTTGAGACACGATGGGTTCATTAAAACTTGTCTGGAGTCTCGGAAAAAAATGCCAGTTTTTGAAACCAAAAAACAGTATGGACTACTATAAAATGGTAACTTCATTGCTTGTAAATTGTAATAGTAAATTATTTTTACCTTATTACAATAGTTCTTTGAAAATAATTAGATATTATATTTTCTTACATAGGTTAAGTAAAAAATATAAAACAATTACAATTACCCAAATTAAAAAAAAGTATAGTCGTTGAGTTAGTTTAATAAAAGTTAATTTGATATAAATATTACATAATTTTACTATAAATATAATAACAATAATAATAATAATAATAATAATAATTCGATGATCATCCTTTTAAATTAAATTATTATTAATAGTTTGTATATTTGAGGAAAAAAATGAAAAAATGCACAACTTTTACGTTTTTTCTCAATATTCAATGACCTTGGGGCAGTATTTAATATTAATATTTTTCAAATATATTTTATATTTAGAATGAGGATATGATAGAGCAGCTTTCCCACACCACCCCATTTTGATTTGGTGAAGAAAATTTTTTTTCATAGGCGAGCGCTTTTACGTTTTTTCTCAATATTCAATGACCCTGGGGCAGTATTTAATATTAATATTTTTCAAAGATATTTTATATTCAGAATGAGGATATGATAGAGCAACTTTCCCACACCGTCCCATTTTGATTTGGAGAAAAAAATATTTTTCCATAGGCGAGCGCTCTACCCTACTGAACACGCTAGTGCTAGTTTTACGCCACGGAGACCTTCCTCAGAACGTCAGACTAATAGCTATTTGTAACGCATGTTGAACTTTAACCTCAAATTTCTCAAAAACTAACAAGGAAGGTCTCCTTACCGCATACTCAGGAATTTTGAAAAAAAAAATACTAATGAAGCTACTCATGTATGTAATAAAGGAACAGTGAAATTTAACAACGGAATCCCAGTAGAAAATTTGCAAACAAATTAAATACTTAAGAGTATTTGGCGCAACATGACGCGATTTGGCTAGCAACATTTTTCCTCGCCAAACGCAACCGATTTTAATGCATTTTGAAATTACTTGTAAAATGATTATTCGAATGTGCAATATTTAAAGAATTTAAACTTTTAAAATTTAAATTTTTGTATTTTCAACAATGCTTTTTTAAATTTCCAAATATGTCTATGAGATTTTTGTAAAATTTAAAAGCGTAAAATTGTCATTAGCTTAAATAAAATTATACTAATGGGTTAATTCTAGGGCTCATGATAACATACACTTTTGTTCAGAATCGTTTGCATTTTGCGTTCAATATTTTCAACTCTCTGTACGTTTGCAGTAATATTAATTAAAAATATTCTTTAAATCAGATTAAATAAATTATTCACGTTTTTTATTACTGATTGAATGAAATTTTGCTATTGATTTATTCCTCATTCCACGATTTTTACTAATTTAAACGGCTTTACTGGTTATATAAGTAATTTTTCAACGTATTTTAAAAAGAAAAGCCTGATGGCAAACGCATTCGTTATACATTTCCATATCGAAGGAATCGTTGTTTCCATAGCAACAATACTTTTTCCTTATATTGACAATGTTCAGAAACGGACTTATATTTGAGCTTGAAACAATTTCAATCAATTTAGATTTTGTTTTAAATCGTAAATTACGACCTTTAAATTTCATTATATATACATATAAACGTGTCCACAAAATTGTACTTATAAAAATTCATTTATTATGTAAGTTAAACTTACATAAACAGGTTCAGCATGAAAAAGTTTTTCCCTAAAGAATATTTGTCATGAAACCGTATTTAAAAAAATATATATATATTATGTTGCCAACCGGTGATATATCGCCAAATAAACGAAAATTACATAATATTTTTTACGGACGTTATACCGAGGTTCCGCAAAAAAATTTTATAGACGTATGTATCCTCATGAGAAGAACATTCTGTATTTTTTCAAAAATTTTCTGAGTATGCGCTTATGGAGACCTTCCTTGTAAGGCCCATTTGAAGGAAACCTCTGACCTGAATAGATAGGGGTATGACCCTTACAACATACTTTAAAACCATCAAAATCTGTGGCCATCATGTTTGGCATTCCCCTTGTAAGGTTCTTTTAAAACCACGTAGATGAGGGACAGTTCCGTGAGACCAGTTTTATTTTTATGTTAAAAATTACTTGTTTTAATACAAGAAGCTGTGATATGCTCAAAATGTTTCTCATACAGAATGTGCATACAGGAAGCATAAAATAATATAAACACTATAAATGTATGATCAGTTTTTTTATGAGCGGTTACTTTATGTGGTTATTTTTTAAGCGAACCTAAATTTTACATGGGACATAGTTGATATGTATCTGGCGTATAATGTTTGATAAAAGGACCAATCAAAGCTTTCTTTTTTGGAATAAAGCGTGGAATTAGTGCCCTATAAGTGCACACAATTCGTTGAATAACACATGTCCTTTAAGCGGGAATTAACTAGTTTAATTAAAGATCTTCTTGTACCATAGTTAAAGATGTTTAAAAGAATTTTTCTAAAGCAGTTTATTCTTCCGTTTAAATGGTGATAATGGCCTGGCTCCATCCTGGCTCCTTAAAACGTTAAATGCACAAGGCGAACTATTGGAATCGTGTACAGGAGATTTATATTAAATAATAGTACAAGTCTTCTGTTTAAATCTTTCTGCAGCTTGAAGAATGATTTTACTATCTACATGCTCTGATTGCAGTAACAAAAATCTTTATGACTGAGAACTTTCAACATCTGCATTAAGAGCCTCCTGTAGTTACAGCATACAACATTCTCTTACTATTGTTAAACAATTAAAATGTGTCTCTGAAAACTTCTTGTTTCCATTTTGATATTTTTAAATGACTCGTTTTACGTAGGATATCTAAGGTCGTGGGCTGTTTCTCTAGTTCAAAAAAATCAAAAATTGCTATACATTAAAGTATACAAAACCTCTATCCTCACTCGTTCCGAAATTGAAATTGTCGTCAAAATGTAACTTCAGCAGAAATATAGAAAAAGCATAAAACTCTGCCATTCGAATTCGACATCAGATGTCCTGTAAAAGAATCAATTAAAAATTCTGAGATTGAGAAATATGAAAAGAACATATTGCATTATTATTACATTATCTTGATAATGTTGTATGCTGAGAGAATATACTCTTGTGCAATAGAATTTTTCAAACCCTGTACTCTTAAAAATATTTCCTCAAAAAACGTAAAAAGGAGAAAAAGTTGCCGCAACAACGAGTGTGATTGGAAGAGCTTTTTTCTGTTATATGAGAAAAATTCGGTCTTTTCACTGGAGCATTTCAGGAAATGTTGAATTTCGATTTGCGAATTTTACGTGTTTTGGCGGAAAAAGAACATACGTAAAATTTTTGTTTCTTAAACGAAAAAAAAAACACGCAACACAGTTTCCAGAACACCCCTGCAGTTTGACTAATATGCAGCTTTAGATTGAATGATTTCAGATTACTTTTATGTTGCATTGGTGTATTTTTTTAATTTTGTGTGTTTGAGAATGTGATGATTTATCGGTAATTCCATAAATTTCATTGAAGTTCTTTTTATGCAAATCACGTTTCCGGAAATACACAGTCCTGTCTATCGCTAGTTTTCATAATCATTTTTAATCTGTTTTAATAAAGCTTTATAAAAGGAGAAGCAAAAGTTTCTTAGTTCGTGCAATCCTACCGTAGCAGAGAATAACACCAGCGTCGAGTGTTAGAGTTGGTGTTTCAACACGTGCATAGGAAGAGTTTAATTTATCTGAGAGATTATACCTATAAATATAATCATAACTGAAAATCGAAGTGGCAGCTTGGAGGGTACGCTCCATATTGAGAAACCCATGAAACTCAGAATTTCTATTAAATATAATTTTTAAAGAATTCAAGATGAAAGATTCGAAATGTCAGAAAATGTATTGTAGATAAGATTAAAAAAAACAATGTATCCTACCTGAAAAAAATGTCTAATTGTTCCTCAAAATCCTTTAGGATAAATTAAAATTTCAGGAAATTGCTGAGAAAAAATAGAAATTTATTTCATTCATATTTTTATTATTAATTCCTACATTCATTTCTTCGCATTTCTTCATATATTTTGATACAGCTTAGTTTTAAGTTTACTGTTTTAGAATGGAAACAAATCAAATCAAATACTTTTTCTAAAATGTTTAGATATAAATATTTGTTTTCATTATAAATATATATATATATATATATATTAAAAGAAAAACTCTTTATCTGAATAAAAACTTACCTTTTACATTTTCAAATCTAGTTTTATGATAATGTTCCTATTATTCTAGGTTAGTAAAGGAATATTTTATTTAAAAGTTTAGAAATGAAATATTGTAAGCTATTAAAACTTAATCTAAGTAAGTAAAGGCAACATTTCCCTTTTTCGGAACACATTTTTACTGCTCTTGTAATGTATTACAGAGAAGATAAATAAAATTTTAAAGTCTGGAAATATTTTTTTTATTTATGGTTAATAATGTTAATGTTTAGATTTTTTCAAAATATATGTGTCTAAATTAGCCATTTTTTACATGATTTCTTTTAGCTTACAATTATATAAGTATGTGACAGTCAAATCTTGTCACTCATATTTCATTCACTCCCTGTTGACATATAGCTAACATTTCGAATATATATGTATTTTTGAGGGCAATAAATGAATTGGACATTATTTTTTTTAAATTCAATCCCTAAGTGGAGGGAGGGGGGACATCAACCCAAAACATATATTTTCCCTATAGAAATAACTTTGCGATTGTTTATTATTAATTGAAAAACATAGCTTGATCGTTGCAACATTCTTAATTTTAATCACATTGTTGCCCGCATCATTACGATGGCAGCATTTATATGCACTATATATGAATGATTCTGTGTTGATGAATACATATGAATACAATAAGTATTTGTTGGATAACACTAATGACAGGGTTACCACAATAGCGCCAAATTTTCTAAAACTTGGTGATATATCACCAAATTTTGGAACAAAAATAAGTTGCCATATATGAGGTCAACTTGGCGATAGCTGGTTATTTAGGAAAAATTTTCATTTAAATCTATTATCTCCAATAATCTGCAATATCCATTAATCTCTAATAATCCATTAATCTCCGTTAATCTGCAATATCCATTTATCTCCAATTGCTTAATAGGCGTATAGCCAACATAGTGAAAAAGTACCCAAGCCGGGACTCGAACCCAGGTCATAAGTATAGTACACTGACGTTCTACCAACTGAACCACTTGGGAACGATACTCAGCCAAGAACTTTTTCACCATAACATGTTGGCAAGGCTGCAAATGCAGCATACGCCTATTAACCAATTAAAATTTGAATATTATGAATGCAAGGCGTGATAAATTTTCTCAGGAAAAATTTTCAAGTATTAAATATGAATTTATTCAATAATCTATTGGCATAGCCTACTTTTTTCTATAAAGTGCCATAGGACAAAAAAAAATAATTAAAGCATGTATTTTTTAGAAGGCATTATACTTATTACTACATAAATTTTGTAATTCATGGCCATTAATAATTAAGAATTTAAAAGGGCGTGATTACTAATACTAACATTATACAGTGTGCCCGCTAAAGTCCGTTGTCACCATAATAATTTCTGAACGGTAAGAGCTAGAGTCATAAAAGTGGGGTCTAGGTACAGTGGTGGCCAAATGTTTGAACATTTTTTGAAAGTTTCATGTTTTTCGACTTTGTGTGCTTGTAGAATATATTAATTTTCACTTAAATACAAACGTTTAAATATCAAACTGAAGGTAATTTAATGTAGAATTTAATAATAAAAACAGTATTACAATATCTGTATTACAAAAAAAGTTATGCTCATTGTAGTAGAACAAACAAACACAAATCGTTTTGTATAAGGACGTATTTTGTAATAAAATCATTCTAGCCAATCACAAACACTGTTCTGAGGACCAATCAAATGTCTGTAACTATAGTTTAGGTTATTTGGATGGTAAAAGAGTTATTGTTGTGGAAATATTTTGCGGAATGATGCATACTAGTACAATTAAATAGAGATTGCTGTTTTTGAATATTTAAAGTCATTTTTTTAAATTAAACTAATTTTGAACAATGTTTTCAACAAGAAGAATTCATTGGACATTTACAAAAAGAAGCCGAATTGTCATATTAAGAGAAAATGGCCTCTCTTATGCTGAAATTGGTGGTTCAGTGACTTGTTCTGGTGTACGAAAAATCTGTTTACGTTATGAAAAAACGAAATCAGTGGAAAATAAGGCCAAATCAGGCCGAAAAAAATGCACAAGCGCTACTGCCGATAGAAAAAATAAACGGCCATGCCTTCAAGATACAAAAATTTCATCAGATGCCATTAGATGTGAAATGAATGCAGCGGGTATTGCAGTAAGTTCAAGAACAATAAGAAGAATGTTATCAGGATTTGTACTACAAGCTAGAATTCCAATGAAAAAACCATATTTAAATCAAAAGCAACGCGACAAACGAGTTAAGTGGGCAAAAGAACACATTAAAGCGTCAGAAAATCAATGGAAGCAAGTAATCTGGAGCGATGAGAGTAAACTATTGCTCTTTGGTTGTGATGGTAGAAAATACGTGAGACGTAGAGTAGGAGAAGCACGTCATCCTGGTTGCGTTGAAGCAACTACAAAAAAACCCAAATGTCATGATTTGGGCATGTATGTCTGCAGATGGTGTGGGCCGAATTCAAGTGATTGATGGCATCCTGAATGCCAAAAAATACATCGAAACTGTCCTGGAACCAAAATTGATACCTTCCATCAGGGATCTCTTCCCCAACAACGCACCATTTATTTTTCAGCAGGATTCAGCTCCATGCCACACAGCAAAAGTATGCAAAGCATGTTTTTAAAATAAAAGCATAGATATATTACCATGACCAGGAAACAGCCCTGATCTCAATCCAATTGAAAATTTGTGGCGACGTTTGAAAATTTTTCTACGAAAAAAACGTCCATCCAATAAAAGACAACTTATTGAAGCTATAATTTATTCTTGGCACCATGTGATTACGAAAGATGAACTCCAAACACTCGTTCACTCGATGAAAAGACGCTGTGAAGCTGTCTTTAAAAATAAGGGTTATCCTACTAAGTATTGATTGTGTAAGTATCACTTTAAAAAAATGCAAATCTAAGATAGATCTTACTTTTAGTTGCATAACGTTTTTTGTAATTCAGATATTGTAATACTGTTTTTATTATTAAATTCTACATTAAATGACCTACAATTTGATATATAAACGTTTGTATTTAAGTGAAAATTAATATATTTTACAAGCACACAAAGTTGAAAAACATGAAACTTTCAAAAAATGTCCACACTTTTGGCCACCACTGTATAGTAAAGTTGCCATGCGCTACGCAAAGAATCGGCTTACAGCGGCACCTGGCGGCTAAATTTGGAGTTAGCGTTCTTATTTCAAAAACGGTACGCGATACGGGGAGAAAGTCAATTTTCAAAGTTGTTCAGCATCATCGATTCAGTAAGAGAAGACTCCTTCCGTAAAGTAATGTTAAAAATAGAAGGCGTAAAATGCATATTTATTTGGTTCGTAACACCCAAAATTGTAACGCGATATAACGCGCAAAAAATGCAAAAAGGTCACTCCATAGCATCCCTTATCGTGGCACAGTGGTAGCGTGCGCAATTACAGTACGTGAGGACCCCGGTTCAAGTCCCGGCAAGTGCATGCTGTCCTTACAACTTTCGTAACAAAATTAGTAGATGATGCGATTGTGCAATATCGTTTAGCAAGCGCATCAACTCAACTCAACGCTCATTTGGTATGCGAATAGCATAAATTTCTGTACTATGCAAATAAATATGACACGTCATATTTCTGCCCCAGATACAAGTATAAAAGAAAGAGTTCTGCGGTGGTTGTATGTTGAAACTCGTCGAAATCATGTCGACATTTTCTACCAATCAGTATTGCGAGATGGTCTTGATTTACGGTGACTCTTGGCGGCAATCAAGAGCGGCAGTGCGAATATATCGTGAACGTTTTCCCGCTGGGCCACATCCTTCATGGCAGGTCATCGTAAAAACAGTGAAACGATTGAAGGCGACGGGCAGTGTGGAAAAGAGACATTGATCCGGCAGACCAAGAAGAGCAAGATAGCGAGTGCAACCAAAAGACGTATTAGCGTTTGCCCTCGTCCATCCCCAGAGAAGCACAAGAGAGACCAGTGCACACTATGGCCTCTAGAAAAGCCACATTTGGACTATCTTAAATGAACTAGGTGCTCATCCTTACCGGCCTACATCTGTGGAGGCACTAATGGCAGGGGGTACGGGAGACGCTGTGATTGGTGCAACTGCATGATGAACCGCGTAGAGGTCCATCCGGTGTTTCTTGCCGACATCATATGAGCGGATGAGACATGCTTTTTGCGTAATACTATGTACAATAAGTAGAACATCCATTTGTGGTCGCTGGATAATCCTAGATGCACTGTCGAAGTTCGACATCAAGTTCGCTGGTCGATAAATGTCTGGTACGGAATATTCAAAAACAGACTGATTGGCCCGGTATTTTACGAGGGCACGTTGACGAGATCCCAATACTTGGAACTTCTGAAGGATGTAATATCCGATTTTCCGTTGAGTAACCTCCGGAATGTATGAATCCAACACAATGGCAGCCCGCCGCACAAGGCATCAAGTGTTCAACAGTACATTCGGGACACATTCCAGCAACAACTCATCGGGTATGGTAGTAGCGTAGAATGGCCTCCACGTTAACCTGACCTGACCCCTTTGGACTTTTTTCTGTGGAGATACATGAAAGAGCAAGCGTATGCAACCACTCCATCAATACTAAAAGAACTTCGAAAGCGTATTACGGGTGCTTGTGTCAGCGTGTCAACTGCCATTTTGTACAATGTGTAGCGGGAAGTGCAATCCCGTGCGCATTGTTGAAGGACACCATTTTGAGCATCACAGATAGATGAGCCTCATTTCCGATAAGTGCAGTTTTGTTCAACGTGATCAAACACATGTACGCTTTGTTGCTTTTCATTTGTATCATTTTTGTGAGCAAGATGTTTTTTGTAATAAATCGATAATGCTGAACAACTTTGTAATTTACTTTTTTCCCGTATCTCGTACCGTTTTTGAAATAAGGACGCTAATTCAAAATTTAGCCGCCAGGTGTCGCTGTAAGCGGTTTTCTTGCATAGCGCTTGGCAACTTTACTATACCTAGACCCCACTTTTATGACTATAGCTCTTGCCATTTAGAAATTATTGGGGCGACAACGGACTTTAGCGGGCACACTGTATACCAAGTACATAAGGATTCACAAATCTGGTCTTGTTTACTATTCGAGGAATCAAGGAAAGGTTTAACAATTTCGCAGCTATATATTTTATAACAAATAAACGTATATGTGTTAAAATGTATCTAATCAAAAATGTTTATTTGATATTAAATTCATATTTTTATTCGCTCGTGCTTATTATAGCATCCAGTGCAAAGACAGGAACATTTTAATTGTAATTGTAAATCTTGTATCATTAAATGCATTATTGCAGAATTTATATAAAACTATTATTCTATTTCATTGCTTGTGATTTCAGTGAATTTGGTATTATTTGAAATACCAGCAAAACCGTCGAAATTAATTTTAATGAGACACTGTAAATGATAAATGTACGTGATGGATAAGAAATGTTTCAATATATTTTTCGTTCATGCAACAAGTTTTGCCTTTTTTAACTATTCTATTTATGCTTGTATGATGTGCATATAAGTTATATATCAAACTAAGATTTTATCCTAAGAATCTAATCACAGGTATAAAAAGCATTGCAGCAGTGACGTCAACATGACGTCACTGAAAGTCACGGCCATCGTCACCTCAATACTAAGTATAAACACTGACACAGAAATGGCGACAGTGGTAGGTGTATTTATTTAACCGTTTGTACGGTCTCGTGAATTTTATGTTGGGGTATTTGATAAAGTGATAAATAACCAAAAGAATGAATTTTGTTCATTTCAGAAATTGAAACAATTTTTCACAATTACTAATTAAAAATCCAAAACAGAGAGATGCTATAAACAAAACAAACCAAATGAATTTTGAATAACTAAAAAATTAATTAAGTAAATGAATAAATTTGCCAAAAGGTATCAACAAAATTCTCATTTATCACCATACCGCTTATACCCAACAAGTGGTTTGACGAATTGGAACATTGTTATGGTAAATTAAATGACATTCATTAAAACTTTATAGAGCAGATTTGAATAAAAAAAAAACAAAAAAAAAGGGTCCTGCAATCCTTCCAGAATTTGAAAGGCACACAAAAAAAAGGGGAAAGAAGTTAATTAAAATAAGGATATAGATAATTAATTAAAGTTACAAAACATGATCATATCAATGTACCAATTTGCCAGAACCATGCGAGTGATTTTGTATAGTGGTTAGTACCATACCAAGAAAAAAAAAAGTAGATCAATTTTCTTTTAATAAGAAGTTGGTGTGATTTAATTACCTTAAATGCAGCTAATAAACTTTAAGAATTAAACATAGTTAATATAAAATTTTTCTTTTACAGTTATCTACAATTCTTTTACTTCAATTAAAAGTAGGTTAAATTTATTTTATTTATTAAATCTCTTTCTTTATAGAGGAAAATAAAAGGTACTTCACAATATTTAGAAGAAGCAATTTAATATTTAAGGAAAACCAAATTAATAAACATTTTTAGAAACAGATCCAGAATTTAAATTTACTTCATTAAATTTAATTCTTTTAATAAGAATAATACAACATTCTCAAAAACAAGTAAAGGATTTAAATTTTACTTATATAAATTTTTATTAACAAAAGAAGGTTATTTGGAATTTCAATTTCAGTAAATTCATCTTAGAAAAGAATTAAATATTAAATAATTACTTGCTCTGATTATTTAAATAATTAAACAAAACTCATTATACTTCAAACAGTAAAATTAAGTAAAGGTTTAGTAAAATAAAGAATGAACTTCCATAAAGTAGTCAAACAGATGAGAGACTAACCAATAGCATGAATATGAATTTATTAATTAATTAACAAGTATATTAATTAAGACACCGTCACGTATGTATATCAAGATTTTCTCATTGTAGAAACATAGAAATAACACAAGAATAACATTTTTATCAGTAGAAAGGAAATAGTTACCGAGACTTCCTTGGCAGACTCGACACTCGAAGTATCCACTATAGGAACAAATCATTAATGTTATTACTGGTTTGATAGTTTTATCTTTATAAACATTGGGCATTATTTGAGGAAATTTCAGGTAACCCTGGACATCTAGGTGGTCCTTTTCTCCTCCATTTCACAATATGGATCTAGGAAGCAGTATATGCTCTTTCCTTAAAGATGAATCTTAACGCAGGAATCTCGACGTAGAAAAATGGATTTCGGTGGTGTAGAAAAATGACCGCTCCTTCCTCCCGTCTTAAGTGACTGTCATAACAAAAGGACGTCATCAACCAGCGCTGACGATACCAGCTCTCTATTCCGGGTTTTTTTTTTTAAATACGATTGCTCGACGTTTATATATATTTAACCATCTGTGATTCCAAACTCCATATCTGAGACAAAGTTTCCCTCTTAGCTGAGAGTATCAGTTATGAGTAAAGTATATTTTTACTCTCTTCATTTCTTCATCGACTATATCTCGGGGAACCAGATACCTTTTTTCTTTACCGGACCTTCCAGTTACACATTTTTCGATCGAATGCCTCTCAAATTCTCTGGCCACCACCAGGAAAACTCCAGGGGGGGGAGAGAGGAAAGGCCCCAGCCTTCCCCTAAAAAACTCATATACCGTATATCCCAGGCTACAATCTCCCGCGCTAAACTATACCAGGGGAAAAAAAAAAACATTCCCCGCGAATACGTTACGTAAAACCATTGGTCGTCGCTCTCTCTCGCGGGTGGAACTACTTCGCATAGGGGTGATGGCATGTGTACAGCTGTTCCGTTTTCGCTCCCTTCTTTCGACCTCCCACGTGAACTGTTGTTTACATAAAACGGAATAATTGGGCTCGTAAAAACGAATAATAAAACTTTAACAATACGGGCCACTATCTGCCGCCCGAGTCCTGCTTTTTCCACGAAAGATCTCCAGAGCAGATTAAGGCGATCAACACCGCTAAAGTTGTTTACGAAAAAACAGCAAAAATGGAGTCATAAAACTCCTGACAATACAAGCTAATATACGTTGTCTGGGAAATGGATTTTTATTGCCCAAGTGTCCGAGAGCATTTGAAAATTTCCCATGGTAACAAGGACCACCCCAGTGAAATTATAACTTACAGGGGAAATATAAAAATTATGATTTTAAGTAAAAGAGACAATGAATTTGTTTTAGTTTAGACATTTAAAAGAAAGAAAAGGTATTTTAACTCCATTATTTCAGACTAAAATAAAGAGAATATTAACGGAAAAACATTACGATTATTATAAAAGGAGGGGGGGCTACAACTTATATAGAAAAAATAAAGAAAATATGGAAAATTTAGAATAAGTGAAAAAAAACCTACCTTAACATGACTCTCCCTTTACCGCAAAAAAATAAAATTTTTTTGATAAAAAAAATTTAATTTTTTGAAACGTGCAGATCGAAACAGAAAAAATTTTTTTTGCAAGGGTTACCAGGTTGAGAGGTAGTTCACAGTACGCTGGAGATTCCACAATATAAGACCTAACCGTTCGAGCTGGCCAGACATCGGTCCGAAGAACAATCATGAATTATAGAGTGAAGTCGCCGCTGTCAGATATACACTCCGGAATGTACACTAAGAGCTGCCCACCATGAACCACTCCCAAGTAACTGCTGAAATACCTGACGACTAGAACTGGGAAAACCACAAGGGGGTAACAAGACACCTAAGGGGTACTGCCTTCTAAGGCGGGGAAAGCTGCACTTTGTTTCTACATAGGACACCTTCGCTGCATAACCATTTCTAACTCCTGATACCGAATCCCACCTATAAACATACTTGTGCTTGCTCCGAATGCCATTACTGTCACTGTATATTGCAACTCCTAGCAGGTTCTACTTATAATACGTTAACCTATCTACCTATACGACCAAAATTTTTGCCAAAAAACAAACTAAATTATTTACAAGTTTTTTTTTTTTTTTTTTTTTTTTTTTTTTTTTTTTTTTTTTTTTTTTTGAATTTTGGAAAAAGATTGCAAGAGTGTTGAGACTGCCAACTGAAAAACAATACATTACTCATAATAATATATACAACATTTGCATAAAATCATGATAAATTGGCCAGTTCGATGTGAAAACAAAATCAAATTACAACATACATTTACCTATATCAGTACTACTGGCACATACAATAACCAAAAAAAAAATAAGCAACTGGGTATTTACACATGTAACGGATTTATGACACAACGCATTTCATCAAAGTAATCGAGTAACAATATACCAAAGTTTAAAATAGGATAACAAATGCAAAATGAACCCCGTGATAAAGTTAAAGTCTGTAAAAGTGGTGTTTGGGGTGTAGAATAAATGTATATAAATGCAGTTACAACAAGAAAACACTGTGCATGGGAAAAGTAGTTATGTTCTTGTGCTACCCACACGTAGACTGAACTAGCCTAGAAATTATTATATATTTTTTTTTTACTGGAAACATTGTTTTCCAAAGAAAACCCAGACAGTGATGATGCAGTATCATCAGACTACCCAATTTACCTACCCAAAACCAAATAAAAACAGATGTGACTCATAACACATAGTCACAACAAAACAAGGTCATAATTCCCATAGAAATAAAAAGGCTTGTGTATAGAGTATATATAATTACTAATTTTGAAGACATACATACAAAAAAAACACAATTTAGAAGCAGAAAGTAAATTTAAGATAATCACAAATTTTAAAAGGTAGAATTTTCAGGAAGAAGAAAAAAAAACAATATTTACAAAAATAAATCACTACCCACTAGGATTAGATAAAATACTACACTGCTGACATTGCACTAGAAGAAAAACAAAAAGGAATTTCATGAACGAAACCAAAGGGGTAAATTGGTATGTCACACCTAAGTATCAAAATAAAAACTATAATATGCCAAACTACATTCCTAGACTAAAAGTGGTATAAAAACACATAAAAAAATATATATATATACATAATTAGGAATCTATAATATCGTACTTGCGTGCATACGATGAAAAGTGCCAACCGACCCAGCCTAACACTTGCTGTTAAAACAAGGGGGGGAAAAAATCTGCCGTTTTCAAAGTACCCAGAATACCTCTTAAATTTGAAGAAAAAACTGTACAAAAAGGTGTGCGGAGGGGTATTTACTAATACAAGTAGCTAAATACCACTAAAAAATGTATGTATACACGACACAGTGTGTATAAAAAACACGAAATCGGGTTTCCGATTTTCGCCAAGTGAACCAAAACAAACCATGTTTGGGTCAGAAAACGCTAATATATACGACGAAAAATACATAAATTTACTATAAAATACATTGCAACACATAAACACATATAAATATTACAAAATAAAACTATAAATACACATAGATAAAAGAATATAAGGAAACTAAATTTTATAAATAGGGCGAGTTCGTCTTTCACGTAGCCCGTAAGCGTCCTGCGAAGTCGGCCGCGGTCGATTCAATGATTTCGACTTATTCGGTTTGTTAATCGAATTTTCGGCAACGCTAGCTACGCTGGTCGTTGCTGCTATTTCACACTCCTGTGCTTCCCTTTCCGATTCATTGTTCTCCTCCGATAGAGCTTCCTCCGCTGATTCACTTTTCTGTTGATGGTTATCAGCTGAATTTTCAACCTCCGGAGTTTTGTTTGAGTGAGGAGGAGGGGGGTCGATCTCGGCTGGATCGCTAGCTGAATTCGCTTGGCTTCCGTGAGTGCTGAATTCATTTTGAGTAATCGTACCAGGGTTGCTCTCTTGAGTGTCAGAACTTGGTATAATACAGTAATCGCGATGGCGTCTGCGCTGAGCGAATTGCTCTGCATGGGGAATCGATTGCTGCACATCGATAGGTGGATCGTCAATCGAATCTGGGACACTCTGTTGTTGTTGTGGGTCGTCGGACCGAATCGGGAGTCTGTTTTTAAAGGCAGAGAGGCGATCCATATGGACAACTTGAACGTTTTTGGGATTTGTAACAAGGGCGATTTTAAAATTTACCTCATTTAATTTTTCCAAGATAGTGAAGGGGCCATTATTCAACTTACTTAATTTTTTTGTTGTACCAGGTGCAATTGCTGGAGTGAAAAGCCAAACCAGATCACCAACTTTTAGTTTCTTGTCAACAGCTGTCTTTTCTCTATACTTTTCTTGATTCTCTGATACTTTTATTAAATGATTGTGCACTTCAGCGTACACCTTTTGCAGAGCTGGTATCAAAAGTTCACAAAAAGAGGGGGCATCATTATAACTAAACTGGGGGGGTTGAGAAAATAAATTATAGGGTAGGTTAAGGTTTCTACCATACATTACAGCTGCTGGAGTTAGTTTGGTAGAAGAGTGCACAGCCGTGCGCATGGCTAAAAGTGCAAATTTAAGCTTGGTGTCCCAGTCTGATTGATTCTCATTCACAATATGACACAGGGCGTTTTTTAAAGTCCTGTTCTGGCGTTCTATCTGAGCATTTCCGGCTGGATGATATGCCGTGGTTTTGGGATGTTTTATTCCAAACATTTTGTACACATGCTCGATAGCTGCAGAAATTAAATTGGGTCCTCTGTCGGTTGAGATATAACATGGAGCTCCATAACGTGAAATGAAGTCTGCGAGAGTATCGGCTACCACATCAGATGTGATTGAGGATACCGCATAAGCTTCAGGCCACTTTGAAAATGCATCAATGTATGTAATTATAAATTTGTTACCCGAAAAGGTAACAGGAAGAGGCCCTATAGCATCGAGGTTCACTTTATTCATAGAGAAATGAGGTGTGGGTACACGTTGGAGGGGTGCAAGTTGATTTGCTTTGTGCACTCTTTTTTCTTGACAGCTAACGCACGACTCCACTAGGTGCTTGACATCTGCCGACATTCCTGGCCAATAAAAGTGCTCACGAATGCGGTCTATTGTCTTTTGGAAAGCTTGGTGACAAGCAGCTAGGGATTCGTGGGTTAGTGCAAACACTTGCTCAACCATTTTCTTCGGCACCACAAGTTTGATAGGATTATTCAATAGGGGTGACTCCCTTGTATCCTCGCATACAAGAAGATCATCCCTAAAGAAAAATCTCAAATACTTGGGTGCAACCTCAAGATTTTCGCTAATTTTGCGAGCAATTTCACAGCACTTTTTATCTGTTTTCTGTAATTCACCTATCTTTTCTAAAAGGTTGGAATGTGGCATAAAAGTTGTCTCCTTCGCTACTTGTATAGAAAAGTTGCAATTGGTGACATTATCCGGTTTGCTATCTGTGGTGAACCTTGAAAGAAAGTCTGCAACGCTATTACATTTTCCCTTAATATATCTGATGGTAAATGTAAAATCAGAAAGTGTACAGATCCACTTAGCCATACGTGATGTGGGATCCTGAATTTTGAGCATGTACGTAAGAGGTGCATGATCAGTGTATATATAAAAATGAGTATTGGCAAGGTAGCACTTGAAGTGTGCAGTGGCCCATACTAATGCCAATAACTCTCTCTCAGTGGCAGAGTACCTCGTCTCAGCGTCTTTGAGTTTCCTACTAGCAAATGCGACAGGGTGGAGCATCTCATTTTCATCCAGTTGTGATAGTACTGCCCCGAGTGCTTCGCCACTCGCATCAGTATAAAGGTAAAACTCCTTATCAAAATTAGGAAGGGCAAGACAAAGTTTGGATATTAGTGCAGATTTTAAATCCTCAAATTCCTCCTGTGCTGCTTGGTTCCAAGTGAATCGACCCGTATCTTTAGTGAGGTTGATAAGATTTCTCGCTCTTTTAGAAAAATCTGGCAAAAATCGCCTATAGAAGGAGAGTGCACCGATGAAGGATCTGACAGCCTTTCGGGTGTTAGGAGGTTGGAATTTCCTTATTACTTCAATATTTTTGTTGATTGGTGACACTCGTCCTTTTTGGATTTCAAAGCCCAAGTATTGGATCTTGTCGGATAAAAATGTACACTTACTGGGTTTGAGTTTAAGCTTGTGTTGCCGAAGCCTTTCAAAAACAAGCTTAAGTTTATTTATATGGGATTCGACATCTTTAGAAGCTATTACTATATCGTCGATGTATACTAAAATTCCTAAATTTCCTAGGTCACCAAAAATTGCAGACATAAGACGTTGAAAACTGTTTCCCGAATTCGAAAGTCCAAAACAGTTTCGATTCCACTCAAATAACCCTTTGTGAGTAATAATAGCTGTTTTATATTTATCCTCGGGACGGATAGTTTGTTGAAAAAATCCACTAGTTAAGTCTAATGTGGAAAAAAAAATTGAGCCTGATAAGGCGTCAACTGAGTCTGTGATGTTTGGTATGGGGTAGGCATCTTTCATTAGATTTTTATTTAATTTTCGAAAGTCAACAGCCAGTCTGTACGATCCGTCTGATTTTTTCACAAGAATGACCGGCGAAGCAAATTCTGAAATAGATGGGGAAATTATATTGGCCTGTAGTAAAATATTTAGTTGATCTTCCATTTCCTGCCGTAAGTTATGGGGTACTCTATATGCTTTACATTTAACCGGTTTTTCTGAAGTTAGATTAATTGAATGGGGTATGGTGTCACAGCCGCAGCAAAAACATCTTTATTTTCTTGTAAAAATTCTTGCATTTTTAATTTTAAGGGCGGTTCTAAGTGGTCTAAATTAATTTCGGAACTCCAACTGAGGTCGGCATGGTCAAAATCTGCAATTGGAGGGGGAGTATTGATATTACAGGCTAAATTACAATTATCTGGGGTTACGTTAGAATTATCAATACATTTTTGAACTTTTGCTACTAAAGTACCCTTATTTAATACTATATTGTTATCAGAAAAGTTAGCAAAGGCTAGGAATAGGCCATGTTCTTGGGTACAAATGGATCTAGAAATTAAGAGGCCTGCATGTAAATTCTTAGCAAAGGGCTCTAACATTAAAATACTATCCTTGTCATTGAAATTTTCCTTCGTACATCTGACTTTAGCTAAAATTTTAGACTGGGCTGGGATTTCAAGTTTATTACACAAAGATGCCATACTGATATTACACGCCTTTTTCTCAACATCATGTTTACCTGTATTTTCACTAATATTATTTGCTTGCATTTCCTCATTTTCAGTAAATTCATAACTACCCATTTCAGAATTTTCAGAATTATCACTAAACTGCTCCCCAATATTTGCATTTACATTATTTACACTATAAAATTCTGATTTGATTTGAGAAATACATTGTTCAAAATTTTGAAAATTTTCCTCGCATTGTTTACTATTTCCCGAAGCAATTTTATCAACAGTAGTACCACCCGGTAATTCTTCCATCATAAAAACCTAGCAATCACTACTACTTTCATCACATACCCTGTTACACCTTTTATCAACATTATTTTCTTCGTCACTATTATTCTGACTGTGATGAACCTTCCTTATCTCCCTACTATTCCCTAATTTAATTTTCTCTGCACAGTTTCTTATTTCAATATCTTTCGAATAGTCAGGGGTACTACTTTTTGCTATCAATTTAGCCTCAGTTTCAACTTTATGATCTATGGGATAGTTATTTTTGCAAGTATTTACACTAGAATTGGTATTATTTACATTACACATACATTTACATTTAGAACAATTATACACATTAATAGGATTATTATATACAGGTAATTCATAACATTGCATGCGTGGGTCACTACTCTTACCTTGTTTGTTTACCTTTGTTTCTTCTAAACACACACTACTGTTTTTGGTACAAGGAGGGGTAAGCGGGATTTGTTTACATAGTGTTTGCTCCGAAGTTTGAAGAGAAACAGTATTTGTGGCACAATCAATGATTGCATTGTATTGTTTCAAAAAGGGCATACCTAGAATGGCATCAAATTCCTTCGCCAACTTGCCCTGCACTACAAAAAAAACAGTTTGGCATTGGGTGTTATGGAATTTAAAATTCATAACTACTTTTTCAGTAAGAGGAACTTGTTCTCCAGTTACTGTCAGAATAGGCGTATAACATTGTTGCACATTATAGTCTGTGAGTGAGTTCAAAATTACACTGCTTAAAGGATTAATCGCAGAACCTGAGTCACAGAGGGCAGTTATGTTAGTATTACCTATAAGTATACTGGCAGTTGGCAAGTGATAAGACTGCGGAGAAAAAACACTATATACCGCAGGTGGGTCGGTGGCCTTTTTTGGAATCAGTTCGACTACCTCTGATTCAGCTGATCCCCGTTTAAATTACTATTTTCTGCATCAGTGGGGTCATTAGTTGCATCATTTGCTTGCTGACCCTCTGCATAATTTTGTACTCTGTTCCTACCACTTCTGTTGCTGTTGTAATTATTTCCTCTGTTTCCCCTGAAGTTTCCTCTCCTGTTGTAACTTCCCCGGTAACTATTTTCATATCCTCTCCTGCTCCTAAAATTATTGCCTCTGCTCCTATTAAAATTATACACATATTGGGGGCACTCTCTAGCATAATGACCGGGTTGGGAACAATAAAAACAAGTAATACCTCTACTGGGCACTATTTCCTGGCTCTGCACCTCTCTCTCTCTGCTTTTATCACTTATTAGGTTGTCAAGTTTAGAATTTAGAGCCTCAATCTGTATTCTAAGAGTTTCTATTTCTGCATTGTTGTCCCTAGTTGGCTGAGTAGCTGCACAAGCTAGATTCTGCGGGAAATTTTGTTGATATAAAAGGGGGTTTGGTTCCTCATGTAAAGTGTAAAAAGGATTTACACTGCGGCACGCTCTTTCCTCCAGGAGAGCAAAAGTTAAAATTTGCTGTGGGGTTTTGGGATCTTTGGTGATGACACCCTTTCTGATCTCAGGTGCAAGGTTGTTTAAAAGCATAGAGTGAAGCATGGCTTCACGGCTTTTGTTTACAATGGCATCAGCTACTCCATCAATAACGAGTGCCTTTGATGAGAGGTCAGATGCAGCATCAAAAAACTCTTGCACTGACATACCTGGAGTTTGCTTAAAGTTGAGGAATTTGGCAAGTGCAACATCAGGAGTAGGTGTTTGGACAAATTTATTTTTTAAAATACTTAATAATTCCGCACTAGTTTTATCTTTGTGGGGCTTAACTAATCTCGCCGCAGTACCATTCAAGCGGTTAAGGAGGGCAAATTTTTTCTCACTATCATCCCAAGCAAAAAGGGTGGAGAGACTATCCAGTTTCTCTGAAAAGTCAGTAAATGAGACTGAGCTAGCCTCTCCATTAAATGGTGGTATGTTGCACAAGTTGTCAACTAACGAATTTTTTTTTCTGGAGCTCTACCAGCTCCTTAGTAGGATCTCCTTTGGCCATAATTAAGTCAGATAGATACACAGAACTCCCAAAAAAATAAAAATAGAAGGCAGAAAAGGGGAAAAATGGGGATTATAAAACTCTGTAGCACAAGAACATCACCAGTTTCATTATACAAATTTTAAAAATATCAATATTATAGTTGACTAGATATTTAAAAATATATAGAGAAAACTTTTACTAGGCAAATATATGTAAACAATTTCATAATAAGTAAAAACCGATACCCAGTTGCTCCAATTATATAATGTAAAACAAAATTTACAGTCAAAAACAAAAGTTTTAATTCTTGGTAACCGCAGGAATGTTTCTACACGGCACCATTTTCTTGTTGGGGTATTTGATAAAGTGATAAATAACCAAAAGAATGAATTTTGTTCATTTCAGAAATTGAAACAATTTTTCACAATTACTAATTAAAAATCCAAAACAGAGAGATGCTATAAACAAAACAAACCAAATAAATTTTGAATAACTAAAAAATTAATTAAGTAAATGAATAAATTTGCCAAAAGGTATCAACAAAATTCTCATTTATCACCATACCGCTTATATCCAACAAGTGGTTTGACGAATTGGAACATTGTTATGGTAAATTAAATGACATTCATTAAAACTTTATAGAGCAGATTTGAATTAAAAAAAACAAAAAAAAGGGTCCTGCAATCCTTCCAGAATTTGAAAGGCACACAAAAAAAAGGGGAAAGAAGTTAATTAAAATAAGGATATAGATAATTAATTAAAGTTACAAAACATGATCATATCAATGTACCAATTTGCCAGAACCATGCGAGTGATTTTGAATAGTGGTTAGTACCATACCAAGAAAAAAAAAAGTAGATCAATTTTCTTTTAATAAGAAGTTGTTGTGATTTAATTACCTTAAATGCAGCTAATAAACTTTAAGAATTAAACATAGTTAATATAAAATTTTTCTTTTACAGTTATCTACAATTCTTTTACTTCAATTAAAAGTAGGTTAAATTTATTTTATTTATTAAATCTCTTTCTTTATAGAGGAAAATAAAAGGTACTTCACAATATTTAGAAGAAGCAATTTAATATTTAAGGAAAACCAAATTAATAAACATTTTTAGAAACAGATCCAGAATTTAAATTTACTTCATTAAATTTAATTCTTTTAATAAGAATAATACAACATTCTCAAAAACAAGTAAAGAGTTTAAATTTTACTTATATAAATTTTTATTAACAAAAGAAGGTTACTTGGAATTTCAATTTCAGTAAATTCATCTTAGAAAAGAATTAAATATTAAATAATTACTTGCTCTGATTATTTAAATAATTAAACAAAACTCATTATACTTCAAACAGTAAAATTAAGTAAAGGTTTAGTAAAATAATGAATGAACTTCCATAAAGTAGTCAAACAGATGAGAGACTAACCAATAGCATGAATATGAATTTATTAATTAATTAACAAGTATATTAATTAAGACACCGTCACGTATGTATATCAAGATTTTCTCATTGTAGAAACATAGAAATAACACAAGAATAACATTTTTATCAGTAGAAAGGAAATAGTTACCGAGACTTCCTTGGCAGACTCGACACTCGAAGTATCCACTATAGGAACAAATCATTAATGTTATTACTGGTTTGATAGTTTTATCTTTATAAACATTGGGCATTATTTGAGGAAATTTCAGGTAACCCTGGACATCTAGGTGGTCCTTTTCTCCTCCATTTCACAATATGGATCTAGGAAGCAGTATATGCTCTTTCCTTAAAGATGAATCTTAACGCAGGAATCTCGACGTAGAAAAATGGATTTCGGTGGTGTAGAAAAATGACCGCTCCTTCCTCCCGTCTTAAGTGACTGTCATAACAAAAGGACGTCATCAACCAGCGCTGACGATACCAGCTCTCTATTCCGGGTTTTTTTTTTTTAAATACGATGGCTCGACGTTTATATATATTTAACCATCTGTGATTCCAAACTCCATATCTGAGACAAAGTTTCCCTCTTAGCTGAGAGTATCAGTTATGAGTAAAGTATATTTTTACTCTCTTCATTTCTTCATCGACTATATCTCGGGGAACCAGATACCTTTTTTCTTTACCGGACCTTCCAGTTACACATTTTTCGATCGAATGCCTCTCAAATTCTCTGGCCACCACCAGGAAAACTCCAGGGGGGGGGGGAGAGAGGAAAGGCCCCAGCCTTCCCCTAAAAAACTCATATACCGTATATCCCAGGCTACAATCTCCCGCGCTAAACTATACCAGGGGAAAAAAAAACATTCCCCGCGAATACGTTACGTAAAACCATTGGTCGTCGCTCTCTCTCGCGGGTGGAACTACTTCGCATAGGGGTGATGGCATGTGTACAGCTGTTCCGTTTTCGCTCCCTTCTTTCGACCTCCCACGTGAACTGTTGTTTACATAAAACGGAATAATTGGGCTCGTAAAAACGAATAATAAAACTTTAACAATACGGGCCACTATCTGCCGCCCGAGTCCTGCTTTTTCCACGAAAGATCTCCAGAGCAGATTAAGGCGATCAACACCGCTAAAGTTGTTTACGAAAAAACAGCAAAAATGGAGTCATAAAACTCCTGACAATACAAGCTAATATACGTTGTCTGGGAAATGGATTTTTATTGCCCAAGTGTCCGAGAGCATTTGAAAATTTCCCATGGTAACAAGGACCACCCCAGTGAAATTATAACTTACAGGGGAAATATAAAAATTATGATTTTAAGTAAAAGAGACAATGAATTTGTTTTAGCTTAGACATTTAAAAGAAAGAAAAGGTATTTTAACTCCATTATTTCAGACTAAAATAAAGAGAATATTAACTGAAAAACATTACGATTATTATAAAAGGAGGGGGGGGGGGACGACAACTTATATAGAAAAAATAAAGAAAATATGGAAAATTTAGAATAAGTGAAAAAAAACCTACCTTAACATTTAGAACCAGCATTTTCTAAAAGTTCACTTATTTAATCTTAATAAAATAAGTTGGAGCAAACTTTTAGAAAATATTGGTATTCAAATCCATTTGACCGTAGAAATGCTGAAAAAAAAATCTCTCTACGACAACTGCCAGCTTTGTATCAGAGTGTATGCCTAGTCTTCAGAGGTCGGTGGTGGCACCAGATCTGTGATAGAAATGCCACCACGCAGTGATGTAATATGGTGACTAAAATGTGAACTTCATGGAAAACGTAAAAAAGCATACGAGAAAACTTGAAAACTTGTTATTCATCGTAAAAATTATATTTCCTGAAATTTATGAAATATTTGTAACGTTATTATGACGTCATTCTATGTCATGTACATCACGTCAGATTTGTGATCAAAAGACCATGTTAGATCACGTTATGACGAAACTATGAATTTAAAAAAATATATTATATAGGGCCTTCTTAATGCATTTGAGAGCTTAGACCCGAATCATTTTTGTCAGTCCCCTTGAAAATTAACCTATACTCAGTTATTTATTTGTCAAACTACAGAAAAATCAAAAGTAAATTGATCAGTTTTAGTAAAGTAAATATAAACAATTATTAATGTACATATATTTTTAAATTTTTAAAGACAAAGCCTCATAATTTTTTATCGGTTATGAAGTTGTTGCATAACTCATTTAGAACTGTTAATTAATAAACAAAATATAAAAACCTTTCTAAATTTATATTTACCAAGAAAAAAATGTAAATGGAAATATGATTTTTTTAATGGATAAACATTTTTTTACAACCTGGTGTTTCGAAAAATAAAAACAAATACTGATTTAATATACAATTATCTTTGATTACATGTCTTGTGATGTGGGAACGCTTGCGTAATTACGAGGGATTTTGGAAAAAAATGGCCAAATAATCATGAAAAGTTCAATTATTGCCAAATATTATGTCATTTTATTACGTTGTTACCGAACAACGCTTGTTTTCATGTTATGCATTATTATCATTTGTTCTGAGACAATTGTCTAACACAGAAGTTATTGGAAATATTTTATAAAGTAAAATGGCACAAGTAAATATTCACAGATTATTATTTTTTTATTTTTTATTAATGCTTAAAATATCTATTTTTTGTGGCTTTCAAAAATGTATTAAACGTTAAAGGGAAAAATGTAGCTGTCAAATAAACTTTTGGGACAGTAAAATTTAGGTTTTAATTTTTCTCACAAATTCTGTGATTGTGTAATACTATTTTTATAGTATTATTTTTGTATAAATTATTCTGCATTATTTCTCAGTAAATCGATATGAAATCCAATTTGAAAGAGTATTTTTTTCTCTAAAAAATGAATAAAATATTAAATTCCGTGTCACCTTAATAAGAATAAACACAATTTAAAAAAGTATATTACCTTTGTAAAAACATTTGTTTCGTTTTTACAGACGATAAAAATGCACCTTTAGAGTAAAGATGTAATATATAAATTTACTAGACGGCTATATATCAAAAAGGAATTTTTCTTATTAAGCGACAAAGTTTCTTATTGCTTTCAAGCGACGTGCCATCTGATTTATGATCAAAACGCCTTCATCGTGAAAAAAATTATTGCTGTACTATGGTTGTATTGTAAATGAGAATCCATAACTAATTCATTCCGTTTCCTATTCAGCTCAAATAAAGATTAAATGTTCAACTTTTTACGTCAACCTAAGATATTTATTTAGATGCTTCAGAATTACGTAAAATGTATCATTTGTCACTATTAATTTTATTTCTTTCAAAAAAGATCTTATTTCTATTTTTGCTATTAAAAGATATTTCATGTATGAATGTATGTATACTATTTGATGTAGTGTCTGATACAGGGAGGAATGAGACACCTTGAAACAATTTTGAAATAATGATTTTTCTGCATTTTGTTTGCTCAATATTTGTATAATGAATGTTACATAATGGTTGAACACTTGACTTTGTAGAATAAATTGTGGGGCTGAAATAGATAGAAAAGAAGCATGTAAAAATGTACACTGATTCAACTGCTGAACAGAGTTGAACTACTGAACTCTTGAATAACAGATAATAGCAAATAGACAACGAGTGAAAAATATTCAGGAAAGTAATGAAAGTTAATTTAATAATAAATTAAATATGTTAGTACGTATTTCACGTGTACTTTAGTATAATATAATTCATGTGATTAAAGTGTTTTTCCTTAATTTTTTATTATAACGCATCTTTCACATAGCGATTCTTTTCAGTTTTTTTACATCCAATAAAACATTAGTGTCCTCGTCAAATAATCTTTCTTCCATATGAGCATAAATGAACGACTCTCTCTACGGACGTCTTAAAGATTCATTCACATTAACCTACCTAGTGTCTTCCTGACCTAGTGTCAACATGCACTACAAATGCAACTAATTTTATGAAAGTTTTTGATGACTCGAATCTATTTTATTTAATTTTTATTTTCATTGATAGAGAATTCAGTTTGAAGAAATTGTTTTAAAATAATAATAATAGTTTGCATTTTAAAGAAAGATATTAGAAACTGAAGTTGGCAAATCTCTTTTTAAATAATTTTTTATCGAAAAAAAATACAGATTCTTTACGTGTTTCAGTCGAAATAATAAGCATTCTTTAATACATGAAATGAATTTAAAATTTATTCACCAGCTTTGCTGAATTCAATAAAAAGTTTAAATTCCAGTGCAAATTCACCTTGTTTAATAATTTAAATTCATAAAGATATAAATAAATGTAAATATATTGCTTGAAGGTGTGTAAAAACATACATAAAAACATTTAAAAGCACATTAAAGTCCTTTTAAAAATCAAAACGTTTTCAACCGAACTTACTCGGTCATTATCAGTGAAAAACTAATAGTTAAGTTGAGTTGTTGTCTCTTAGCGTCTTCTAGCTTGTCCGGAATAAACAGTTTTACTTCAAGCGTGTGGAATATAAGGTGGGGTGGGACGGGTAATTAAACTTTTCAAAAACAAGTACAGATTAATCAATCATGTATTAGTTCATTCCAGACTGCGTGGATATCATATGCTAATACATCGTTGCAGACTATTTCTTTTTTAGATATCATTTCCAGATACTCTCTTATGATAGCTTACTGGTGATTACTTGTGCGGAATATAATTTTGGATCCATTGAAATCTACTTTTATAGGTTCATTTTGTGCTAATCGTGATAACGCAGTGTGGGGTCTATATAATCTCAGATAATCAGCTTTGCTGAAATTACTTTAAATATAACCTTTTGAGGTATTTTTGTGTGCATTTACACCAAAAGAAAGAGGATTGTTGAAGGATGTATGATGTTAGGACATTTTTGACTCTAGTGCACATTTTTTTCGTTTTTAAAAGGATCTAAAAGTAGCGTTATGAAGATAAGTGTAATATATCCATAGTGTCATAACATCGTTATGGTGTTATGGAACTAATATAACTTAATTTTATGTAATGTTTATTTTTTAATCTAACAGTTCAATCTTTGAAGTTTAATTTATGCTGCGTTACAGTAATATTACATCTGTATGGCAAAAATTTATTTCTGTCCTATTATTTCAAAAATTTTAGTTTTAAAATGTTACAATCTGAGTTACAATGGAAGAAAAAGGCAAAAAATAATCCAATTTATTACATACATTTATTTCGAGGTATACTTCAAGCTATTTCATTTTTCTTAATGTCTTTCGGGAATTCAATTTGTTGGAATAATTAAAAGTAAATAAAAGATTTTCCATTTTAAAGAAAGATATTACAGCTTGAAGCTGTTTAATCCAAACTTAAATAATCTCACATTGCTAAAAGGAAGATCATTTTAATGAAAGTTTTGAGACAAGTAAAAATAAATATAGATAGTTAATTATGATTTCAGACAAACTAATGGACATCCTTAAAAACTCATAATGAATTTTTATTTTTTACAGCAGATTCCTTTAAACTATATTCTATATAATTTGTTTCATTCTGTATTCAAAACATTGGGAAAATGTATTACTCTTATTGTTAGATTATTTAATACGTAATATACATATTTTTTTTTTTTTTTACTTTCAAAGACGGTAAATGTGAAGGAAACGAAAAATATGGAATATTAGTATTGGTATATTGCATTATGCAATTTTCAAATTAATATAGCTTCATATCATTAAAAAGTTAGTTTATTATTTTTTTTATCTTTAAGAATTTAAATGAAAATTATTTTATCAACCTGAAATTCGCTTTGTCTCTTGGTGTAATAACTACTTCAGATATTTATTAAATACATATAGGGATATTATTACAAGCATTTTGCCTTTAAATATTTTTTTTAACTGGTGATAAAAGAAAAGAAATGAAATTATATCCTATCTGATATATATATATATATTCAGATAGGATAGTTTGAATTAATTTGGTCTCGGCAGGAGAAGGGGGACGTTGTTAACGTAGAAGTTTAACCCTGCAGTGCATGTTGTTAGCCACGCCCTCCTGCCTTCAGGTTTAATTTTCCTTTTATTGTTTTTTCGTTAGTATTTTGAGTTTGGTTATATTTGTTTTATATTTTTAATTGGTTATAGTTCAGTGTTCAGTTGATATATTGTTATTTGTTTTTGGCTATATAGTGTGGTTAATGTAAATGTATAATTGTGTTTTAATATATATATATATATATATATATATATAAGTGTTTCTCCCTCTAATTATACTTAAAGTTATTTCAATTTTTATTTATTTTATCTTTAGATAATTTTGTTCAGATAATTGGAAGCAAATAAAATATTTCTAGTTTAAAGAAAGACATATTGGCTTCTTAGACAGTAATTAAATATTCTTATATTATTAAAAAATATATTAAAATGATGACTTGCGGAAAGAAAAACAAAAAATATATTTTATTATTTCTGATTTCAGAGAAAATAAAAAGCATTCTTATAGATATGTAATGAATTTGAAAATTTGTACAACATATTTATCACTCTGTATGCGTTATATTTCAGAAAAAAAATAACATTTATTATTAGCTATTTTTAACCTCTAATACACATTTTTTCGATATGATAAAAACTTAAGCTACGAAAAATATGTAATTTTGAATATTGTTATATTACATAGTAACTTTACAAAACTAATATGACATATTTTCACTAAAAATAAAATAGTTTATTATTAGGTAGCTTTCAATACAAAAAAGTATAAAGCCACCTATTGCAGCCGTTCGGAGGAAAGCAGTTCCGGAAAATTTCGATATATGTTCACCGATCATGACCCCCAGATCCCAAAACCAAACTCCGTTCAAATGTTGATTTATATATATATATATATATATATATATATATATATATATATATATATATATATATATATCCATATATATATCTGACCTATGTCATACGATAACGCTCGTATTTATAAATCAATTCTGATGAAACTAATTGTGTGTATTAAGCTCACCAATGTCTCGACCGAGTTCGTTGGCCAGCTTGGTCCGCCATTTTGTTTCAAGATGGCAGCCATTTAAAAATTTAAAACTAAAATAACTATACAAAAAAGTTTATTTTTAATTACGTGTTAGGCCTTGATACAAGGATTCCAGAGCATTTTTTGGTTTACCTCTATCTTAAAAAATGGCTGATATAGAGCAGTTTGAAATTCTAGGGTGGCTGACATTTTGAAACAAAACAGCACATTAACGCGATTACTCGCAAATTATTTTCTTTCATTGTTGTAATAATTTTTCCAATCATACGCATAAAACTATATATTCATATCCATTAGCGCCAAATTCTCGCCAAAATTGGCGACTTTTGGCGAAATATCGCTAAATTTGGCGACCAAAATAAGTCTTCATAAATGAAACCAATTTGGCTATTGCTCAATAATTTTGCGAATTTCTTATTCAAATTGAGTATTAACGAATGTCTTGTAAACGTTTCTTTGCATTTTAACTTGCTGTTTTCATGTAACATTAGCTAAAATTTTAAAACGAAGATATAGGAAAGCTACCTTTTCCTCCCGGTACAGGTCGGAAGGACTTTTTTTACAATCTAACCGACGCATTTTTTAAATTAAATTTAGTCCTCTCGGTACGATATTACTGGAATGAGACATTAATTCGACAATGTGATATTATTACAAATACATTACACTTTAAACATAATCATCTGAATTGCTATAAAAGGAATGAAAATATAGCTTGAGTTATGCTTCTAAATATTTCATTTACTTAATCTTTAGAGAACTCAATTTGTTGGAATAATTAAAAGTAAGTAAAAAATGTTCTTTCTTAAAAAAAAAATAAAATAAAAAGGCGTTATAGCTTGAAGCTGCTGAATTGATTCTTAAAAATTCTCATATTGCTAAAGGGAACGTCTTAAAATGGAAGTTTTTAGAAAAAATAAAAAAAAACATAGTCTCTTAATTATGGTTTCAATAAAAGTAATGCGTATTCTTAAAAAACAAGTAACGAATTTTTAAATTTCTCCAACAGATTAGTTTAAGTTGTATTCCATTTAGTTTGTTTCATTCCGTGTGCCCAAGTGTGAGAAAAAATATTACTTTTATGGTTATTTATTTAAATATATGTAATACTATGTAATATATATATAAAAAAGTCCTTCCGGCCTGTACCGGGAGGAAATGGTAGCTTTCCTATATCTTCGTTTTAAAATTTTAGCTACTGTTACACGAAAACAGCAAGTTAAAATGCAAAGAAAACGTTTACAAAAGATTCAGTACTACTGAATTTGAATAAGAAATTCGCCAAATTATTGAGCAATAGCCAAATTGGCTTCATTTATAAAGACTTATTTTGGTCGCCAAATTTGGCGATATTTCGCCAAATGTCGCCAAGTTTGGCGAGAAATTGACACTAACGGATATGAATATATAGTTTTATGCGTATGATTGGAAAAATTATTTCAACAATGAAAATTTTTGTAATGCGCTGTCTTGTTTCAAAATGTCAGCCACCCTAGAATTTCAAACTGCTCTATCTCAGCCATTTTTTAAGATAGAGGTAAACCAAAAAATGCTCTGGAATCCTCGTATTAAGGCCTAACACGTAATTAAAAAATAAATTTGAATTTTTAACATTTTTGTATATTTATTTTAGATTTTAAGTTAATTTAAATCTTTAAGTGGCCGCCATCTTGAAACAAAATGGCGGACCAAGCTGGCCAACGAACTCGGTCGAGACATTGGTGAGCTTAATACACACAATTAGTTTTATCAAAATTGATTTATAAATACGAGCGTTATCGTATGACATAAGTCAGATATATATATATATATATATGGATATATATATATATATATATATAAATCAACATTTGAACGCAGGGTGGTTTTGGGGTCTGGTGGTCATGATCGGTGAAAATATATCGAAATTTTCCGGAACTGCTTTCCTCCGAACAGCTGCAATAGGTAGCTTTATACTTTTTTGTATTGAAAGCTACCTAAAAGCTTTTGCTTTAAAATTCTATAAAAGTACAATGTTATGAAAAGTTTAATATATCATAATATTATATTATCTGATATCGTTAAATATATGGAATTAATATAACTGAGTACTATTAAGAAATTATAGAATTATTTTTTCAATCTAACAGACAAATATTTGAAAATATAATTAGGCCGCATGAAATGATATTACTGCGATGAAAAATTAATTTCATATGGTGATATTATTAAAAAAATAATGTTTCAATATTTCACATTACACTATGATAAAAAAAACAATATATATCATATCTATTACAAATACCAGGTATTTCCCGGGTTATGCAAATTACGTGATTTTTTTTTTTTAATTGACAACTCTAATGGATTATTTATATATGTATATATATATATAGATATATATATTAGATTGCCCACTAAAATATCAAAAAGCATTTTTTATATGAAAAATTTCCAAAATGTATTCAAATAAACTTTAGAAATGTATTAAAAGAGATACTTTCGAATTAGACGCGTGTCAGGAGTGAAATTGACAAAGATTTCGCTACCTAAAAAAGGCTTTATTATTCTGTTAATTTCAAAGGTTTAAGTGCGTAGTTTGATTATATGTCTTTTAAATGTGTGTTTTATTTCGTTATGAAATATTAGCAGGAAACAAATGCTGAAATATTTATATGTATTCAATGCAAACGAGTTAATCTTTTGTAATCGGGCTGCTCGTGATAGAGATTTTTTTTTTTTAAATCATGCTTGAAACAATTTTAAAAACCGTAGGAAATCAGTACAATGAAATACAGTTTTGAAACAAATAGCAGTTGAAGAAAATTTTTGTTCCCTTTGTACGGTGTAAAACTTGAAACAATGCGATATTTAGAAGCAAAAAAAAAACTGCTCTAAAACAGAAATTTATCCTTCAGGTGTTGGCACCATCAATATTACGTCAGCGTTATTCACCGACATGTTTTTGCTTCAGGTTTTTCTCCATTTATACTTGAAAATATTACGTTAAAACTGTTTTTTAAATCCAAAATTTAAAAACATAAAACTTCACCTTTTCTAAAACATATACACAAATTAAAAACATCTTTTACTTATGCAAGGTGTCAAATACATGTAAAATAAAATATCCAAACTTGACATGTTTCTGTTTTAAAGTATAAAACCATAATCATAAGCAAACAAACATCGTTAAAAACCAAACCCGAATGACACTGGACGATACAATATATACAAAATATAACACAACAAACGCGCCATCTATAGTCAAACACAAAAAGTAAAAGGACAGAAAAAGCTTTGTCTAGATTATATTTGGAGGGGAGGAATAAAATTTTATTTGAAGATATGAAATTGGTTTTTATTTCGAATTATTACCACAAGTGCCTTATAAGGGAGTCCAACGAAATTTATTTGCGGAAAGGCTTATTCTGTAATGATACTTTCTCTTTTGTCATTCCACCTTTATGGTTAGAGCTATTAAATAAATATGGTGGGGCTAATTTGAATAGAGGGAGGCATTTGAGTATACAAGCTTGATTTGATGTTTACTGTTTTCTGTTCTTTTACTTTTTGTGTTTGACTATAGATGGCGTGTTTGTTGTGTTATATTTTGTATATATTGTGCCGCCCAGTGTCATTCGGATTTGGTTTTTAACGATGTGTGTTTGCTTATGATTATGGTTTTATACTTTAAAACAGAAACATGTCAAGTTTGGATATTTTATTTTACATGTATTTGACACCTTGCATAAGTAAAAGATGTTTTTAATTTGTGTATTTGAAAATATTACATATTCTTTTTTTTTAAGTTTAGATAACTCCATTTGTTAATATAATTAAAAGTTAATAAAAAGTTTTATAAAAAGATAGCTTGATGCTAGTTAATCCGTAATTAAGTAATCTTATATTAAGTAATCTTCGACAGATTTCTAAAAGTGTCTCCCATCTAACATTTTCACTCTAATTGTATACATTAATTTGAAAGAAATTGGTAATTGACTGGAATTTGGATGGAATTTTAAAATTTTACAGAAATGAGGAGGAAACTATTAATGTTGCCGATTAGTGATGTCCTGACCACCTAGAGCAACATAGATCTTAATTTACCCTCCGCTTTTATCTTCATGCTGAATATTAACAAGTAGCAAACACGCTAGTTAGGTGAAAAGGAAAGTAATAATATAAATTTTTGTTCCCTTTGTACGGTGTAAAACTTGAAACTGTGCGATATTTAGAAGCCCCAAAAAACTGCTCTAAAACAGAAATTTATCTGTCAGGTGTTGGCACCGTCAATATTACGTCAGCGTTATTCACCGACATGTTTTTGCTTCAGGGTTTTCTCCATTTATACTTGAAAATATTACACTTTATTTTTTTAGATAACTCCAAGTTTAGATAACTCCATTTGTTAGTATAATTAAAAGTTAATAAAGAGTTTTATAAAAAGATAGCTTGAAGCTAGTTAATCCGTAATTAAGTAATCTTATATTAAGTAATCTTCGACAGATTTCTAAAAGTGTCTCCCATCTAAAATTTTCACTCTAATTGTATACATTAATTTGAAAGAAATTGATAATTGACTGGAATTTGGATGGAATTTTAAAATTTTACAGAAATGAGGAGGAAACTATTAATGTTGCCGATTAGTGATGTCCTGAGCACCTAGAGCAACATAGATCTTAATTTACCCTCCGCTTTTACCTTCATGCTGAATATTAACAAGTAGCAAACATGCTAGTTAGGTGAAAAGGAAAGTAATAACATAAATTTTGATTTATTGTTTCAATATTTTATTTAAAGTAAACAGAACTGCCATTTCGCCCCCGCTAGGGCATCATCAGTTGTGATCTTCAACTCTCTGCCTCTCCATTAAATATATGACTGCTGGTCGAATATTGAATACCGATAGGGGGAGTTCTTCGACCAGAAGTCATATATATAACGGAGAGGCAGAGAGTTGAAGATCACAACTGATGATGCCCTAGCGGGGCGAAAGCGCTTTTGTGGAGTGGCGAAGATTTTTTATTGGAAACTGCTTTTACATTTTTTAAATGGGGGACTTTTTAGTGAAAATTTTTCACCATGTTTTTTTTAAATAATGTCTGAAAGAAAATTGGTAAAATGGACAATAAATAGCATTTTATATGTTTTTGAAATGTACAAAGCGTATTTTGAGATAATGGCATCTTTGTGTTGTTAACTTGTTGTATATATGAGTCTATTAACGACCTGCATGGTATTATTTTATTCAGACATAGCGGCGATTTTCTTGAAAGAAACCCACGTCCGATTGTTAGATTTTATTAGATTTTGTTGCTGTCAATCAGTACAAAAATCGCTGTCAGACTTTTTGTTAGAATTTGTTGTAGATTAAGAGGATATTTTTATTAAATTGTGTCTATATTGTTTGCTTTCTTGGCTTCATTTTTTGCATAATATGCTTTAAAATTCGTAAAAATGGACCACTTGTCAAGAATTTTAAAAGTAGTGTTAAGGCATACAGTACTACTGTAAAATTTTAAAATAATCTCTGGATCGTGTACAGATTTTTGAATTACTAAATTAAAAATTTTAGTACATTATCTTCCATTGCAAGTCAAAATAAGACATACTGATAACAGTAGAATTTATGAATGTGGACTCTTTAATGTAGTACAGTACTATCAAATACGTAATTATTTTTTAAAATGTAATATATATTTACTTCAAATTTAAATATCACTTTATTAACAAAATATAGAACAAAATCAATGGTTGTAACTCCCTCGTTCTTATGCAGTATTTATGTTTAAATTTTCAAATTTAAATATCACTGTATTATAAAACAAAATCAACGGTTAAAAGTCCCGTGTCCTTATATAATAATAACGTAACTACTATAGGGGCATTTTCAGGACTCTTTTTTTTCATGATATTTTACGTAAAAAAGGTTCCCGAGTCTATGTTTTAATTTTTTTTTAAATAACACCACCTCATAAAGGTATTTTAAGAGTGCAGATGCTCGGTAATTTTTAACGGATCTACCATTTCTCTGTGGGCCTGCATTTCAAACGTTTAAGCATTAAAATTTTATCATTTGATTTACGACAAAAATAAAGAGAAGATAATCTAATCTATTGCAAACATTTATTTCGAATTATACTTGAAGCTATTTCCATTTCCTCTTTTCTCACTGAAGATTTTCATTTATTCGAATAATTAAACTTAAATAAAGGAATTTATATTTTAAAAAAGGTCATATAATAGCCTGAAGCTCCTTAAACAGTACTTGTTAATCTTATATTGCATCACTGAAATTAAGAGAAAAATAATGCACATTCTTAATTCTCATTTCATTCGAAATAAACTGCTTTCTTTAACAATTGCGAAACCCTTTAAAATATCTCCCACACATTTGCTTAAATTTAATCTTATCTAATATTTTCACCGTGTTTGCATTACATTGAAAAAATAGCATTGTTAGTATTGTTAGTCGTTTCTAACTTCTTTGGCTTAAACATGTGCTAATGTAGTATATATCTTTTGTTTGTAAAACCAATAAAAATGTCATGTTATAACAGCGATCTAATTTTTACTATTGTTAGATTATATCATTGAAATTGTTGATTATTTTTTTATGTAACATATTATTCCATCAATCAAAAATCATGCAAGCATACAGAAATGTTAGACTGCAAATCATATCATTTGGCTTCCACGAAAGATAAAAGAAGATAATCCAATTTATTATGAACATTTATTTCGAATTATACTTAAAGCTATTTCATATATATATTTTTTCTTTTTAGTCTTTAAAGTCTTAAATTTGTTCGAATAATTAAAGGAAAATAAAGTTTTTTTTTTTTTTAAAGATTGTCGTTACAGTTTGAAGCTGCTTAAGCCGTATTTAAGTGATCTTATTTTTGTTATGACTGCAGATCATATCATTTGGCTTCCACGAAAGATAAAAGAATATAATACAATTTATTATGAACATTTACTTCGAATTATACCTAAAGCTATTTCATATATATTTTCTTTTTTTTTTCTTTTTAGTCTTTAAAGTCTTAAATTTGTTCCAATAATTAAAGGAAAATAAAGTTTTTTTTTTTTTTTTTTTTTTTTTTTTTAAGAATGTCATTACAGTTTGAAGCTGCTTAAGCCGTATTTAAGTGATCTTATTTTTGTTAAAAAGAACGAAAGTGAAATGAATGCGTTGAGAAAAGATAAAACCTTCTTAATTCTTTTTTTAGTAGAAAAACTGGACTTCTGTAAATACGTTTAATGCCTTTTAATGTTTTTTCAACAGATTTCGTAAAATTGCTTCTCATCTATTTTTTTTTTCCTTTTAGTTTCGTGCATTACATTAAAAAAATGTGTTATATTCATTGTTTGTACCTTTTAACTTGTAATGTTGGTGATGGACAAAATCTATATTATAAAGAAGAAACATGCCTTTGAGTAACACTGACGTCATATCAACTATGGCAACGATTTAAATAATACATTTCTTTTTTATGCAAATTTAAATACTTCTAAACAACGCATAATATTGATTTTTACACCGTTAAATAGGGAAAATTTAGTGCTTACAAATGTAATTTATTTGGAAACTGTATCTTAATTTACTGTTTTTTGTGGCTTTTAAAATAATTTTCAATCGTCATTTTTAAACAAATCTACTTCTATCGCGTGCAGTTCGATTTCGAAAGATTAGCGCGTTTTCACTTAAAACAATGTAGCTAAATAGCTCACCGTTTTTTTTTTAAATTAATAATCTAAAACGAAATTAGCACTTCATTTGTAAATAAATAAATAAATAATATAATATAAACAAAACACATATTTAACAGATATGTGAATGAACTACGTGTTTAAATACGTAACGTATATAATCATAATCAAAATGTTACTGTAAATACCAAAACCTTTGGCGATTTCTTCGGCTATTACATTTGCGATGCGGCTAACACGAAAGTATAGCTTTTTACAAATTTCATAAATTTATATGAATACATGATAGATAGTTTTCATATAAAAAAGACTTTTCGTATTATTGTTAGTAGGTAATCAAAAATAATATATTAAAGGTAATAAATTTCTAAGGGTTTTCAATTATACAATGGTTTTCACCTATGTTCTGTCAACTGTCAACTGGACAACATATTATGAGACCTGGAGTGCCTCTTGGGTTGATTCCTCTGGTTTATTTAATATAACGGTATTGTTTTTCTAGTGCTAATAAAATTATGTACATACTATATTTCTATGGCCACAAAAAATAATAGAGACCCCAAAAACAAAAAAAAAAGAGTTCCTAACAATACTACACCCAGAAAAAGTAATTGATTAAAACTGCAAAACATGTTTTGTTGAGTACATTTTGGTTGTTTTAGCAAAATTCAAGTAAAATTGAACCCTTTTACTTGAATTAACAAAACATTTTTTGCTGACGATACATTTTTTTTTTGGAATTGCAAAAAAAAAAAAAAAAAATTGTTGATTCAAACAAAATTTCCATTGACCTACATTTAAACAAACAGTTTTGTTGGGTCAACCAAATTTTTGTTGATTCAACAAAACTTTTTTCTGGATGTATGTAAAAAAAAATCGAAATGTTATTTGAGATGTAATAATTCCGCGCTATCCGCTCAAAGAAATGGTTAAAAACAACAATCCAGCTCTTACAGGTATGGGTAATAAGCAAAAATTTTAAATTTCGAATAGCAACACTAGATATAGGGAAACTGTTGTAGTAGCTACATTTTCTCTCATATGTTTGTGATGCAACGCTTTTATTTTTGAAAAAAAAAAAAACGAATGTAGCGACTAGCGCAATACAAAAAAATAACTAATTTTTCTCCAGCATTTACGTTATTTTTAATGTTACTTTAAGAAACAGATAAAGTTGTCATTTAAAAAATCATCTGGTTGTTCTACTTCAGCAAAATGTTGTGCTCGACGGAAAAGATCTGCTCATGTCATAACAAATGCCAGTTTTAGCATTTTAAAAGGAATAGTATGATCATCGTATGTTGAAAAGTTCTTTTTTATTCTGAATTTTAAATTTGAAAGGCAACTTTTTTTTTACAGACGAACAAACAAATATTTTTAGATATTTTATTATTAATTATAATTATTCTTTTGATTTAAATCTGAACGGGATAAAACAAGTGATTGTTCTAGTTATAAAACTAAAATAATTCTTGTTAGCTAATAATTACAAATGTTTAGGTATTTTAAAGAAGATTATTTTTAATGGAAGAAAAAACAAAATTTAATCTGCTAAAGTATATTTTTTGTGCAATTTTACTACGAATGTAAGTACGAAATTGCACAAATATCAGCATCCCACACAGCTAATAGATTGGCTCTTGAAATTTGTTTTCTACTGCACTAAATATTTTTGTTCAGACGTAGACGATAAACAATCTGACAGTTTTATAGTAAAATGTTAGATTTTTTAATTAATTATTTTTAAATTAAGTAAGTATCAAACATTGTCAATTGCCATATTTTATTGCTTATAAAGGATCAGACTTAAGTTAATAAATGGCGCTGTCAATCTGAGTGCCAAAATTAATCTAATGAAATAACTTTATATTTGTAATTTAAAACTTATTATACTTGCTTTTCAGTAGGGGATTAATTAAAAATACTAAAAGAATGTACAGCGTCTTTTTTTACATAATACAGTGTCCAATGTTTTAAAACATAATAATTCTTATTATTTTTTTAAATAATTTAAATTATGTGATCTTTAAAATTGTTCATTAATTTTTATTTTTATCACTCTGACTATGAAACGATCAACATAAAAGTTTTCACTTCTAGCTTATTTTTTAAAGATTTTATGTAAACCAGAATGAACCGTGTGAAGCTACTCCTACTGGTGTGAAGCTAATCCTAGGATCCTACTGGTCTTAAAAGTATTTTTGAGTTTTAATGATAAAAATGTTATTTGATGTATCAATCGATTGAAAACATATAAAAAGTTTTAAAAGAAACTGAATAGAAATTTTATACATAAAGAAAACTGTGCACTATTCAAACCTTTTAAACATTTACACAATTCACACCTTCATGAATGATTAAAAATGAGCTATTTATTTATTTAATAATTTATTTATTAATAACAATTAATTTAATAAATTTACTTATTAATATTTATTTATTTATTTGCTTATTTTCTTATTATAATATTTTGTACTTTTAAATATTTGTTCTGAAATAAATATTAGATAAGTACTTACATATCTAGTAATATAAGAATGAATAAGTCAAAGTAACTAACTTCTATATGTATATATATATATATTTCAAAACGTGATAAATCATAATTTTAAATAAACCTCCTTTAATCACATTGAGATTTCTCCTGTCATTTCAGATCCAATTCATCAATTTTCGCAGGATACAATCTCTAGCAAACTTGTACATAGGTTCTACAATCAATCTACGTATGAACTAAAAATCCATAAAAGTTATCCTGTTATATTCTAAAAAATAACAAACAGAACAAAACTATTGAGTTTTACCAAAAAATCATTATTTGGTGGAAAATATTGAAATTAGTCATGTTGTAATGCATTAATATGAAGACAACATAGCCTAGATTACTTCACAAAGACCCAATTCGTTCTGATCCATACAGTTTACTATCTAATCTTTAGTTATGATAAAATAATCCTGCTTTATAGCTCTAAGCCTATTTATAATATCAAAATGAACTCTGAATTGTCAGAGTATGTAAACAAGATATTTTATTGTTCTAATAATTCAAACTCTTAGTATTGTCTGTTGTTATTCCTTATACAGTAATATTTCATTTCAGACGAAATGAATGCGTTTTTCCAGAAAAAAAACAGCGTCTAACAAATAATATCATGTACTTAAGCCAAGGATTTTCAGAGGGAAACATGAATGATAAGAGACACGTTTTATTTTTCAACAAAATACAATCGAAGCAGAACTGAATAGAACTCATTATTCGCGAAAATATTACTGTCCATATAATTTTGTGTCATGTTGTACTGCATTAATTTGGACAAGGCGTAATCTGGATTTATTTAAAGGAACTTATTGTAATCCGTCCAGTTCATCATCTAATCCCTTTTTCTAGTCATATAACCCCTACGTTGTTGTACTCCTTATCAGTTGTAATAACTCGAAGGCTCAAAATACTCAGTAGTAATCCTTTCATTCCTATCATGTTATCTAGAACAAGATTCATGGGTGAATAATTATCTCCTAGAAACGTACAAATGATGTCATGAAATGTTTATTTTAAAAAAAGTAATTGGAACTGAAAATATGTAATGTTGTATATGTAGTTTAGTAAAATCATAAAATACATATAATTAAAAAAACATGTTTTTCTTTTATACAAATAAATATATAAAGAGTATGGAAAATGATAACCGTCATCTGTCACAGACGTAGTTTTTAGAAATTATTGATTCAATGATGATTTACTTTAAATTAATTTCTTTATTGAACTAATTTCAAATTATATTTCAAAATACAATTTTTAATATTAAGAGATTTATTTAATAAATAATAATTTCCATAATAATTTGGGTCATATCCACAGAACAGAAAGATGCTAAATATCTCATAAAATCACAGCAGATTAATACATCTGTGTGAAAATTAGTTTGACTGTTTGTATATAGAAATAGGAATATGTTTTATGACTAATATTTGTTAAGTGTTCTGTTTTCCTGAAATAACTATGGAAAATAAACGAACTGTAAAGATAACACCATCAGTTAAATAGCCAAGATATGCACAGAAAAGGATTAAATGATTATAAAATAATTTAGCTGTATCAAATAGTATAAAATATTAATTCCATAAAATTCAACTGCATATTTCTACTCAATTAAGTATATAGTATGGTGATAATAATTTATAAGACATTTATCAAGTCTGTGGGCATTATGTAAAATTTACGTACATGGAACCAGTTATTTCTGGAATTTTTAATGTTACTTTTTTCACCTAAAACACTTTTCTTCACAATCCTAGTGAATGTTGACATAATGTGGTATATGATATAATATCACATGCAATATAATATCGCATATATTGGGTAAAATTGGAAGTTTTTAAATATATAATCTTATTTTACATAACCTTGTTTTATAATGTATGTTTTACAATTATGATAAATTACACTAGTTTACATGACTTTTTTTCATGAAATAAAAAAAAATATATATGGTTACGTTACTTTGGGTATCTACATCTAGGAAAAAATATTTTTAAAAATCCAGCACGTTTGTTTTTTGAAATATTTATTAAGAAGGTTTTTACAAAAAACTACATCTAAATAAACAATAGACAGTTAAAAATGGGTAATTTTTGCTCTTTTTTTATAAATATTTTCATCTGTATCTCTAACAACAGGCCAACAATAGTCACCTAGCATATTTTGGTTCCAACACCTTGATAATTTTGCTGAAATGATTTTAAATCTTGGTGAAATGACTCACCATGTTCATCACTCATAATATCGAGATTTTCTGTGAGAAAATCTAAATGGGAATGCAAAAAATGAATTTTTAGTGACATATTTAGATCCATACGCTCGTAATTCTGCAATAAATTTTCAACAATCTCTTTATAATTGTCACTTTTTTTATTGCCTAAAAATTTAACGTCATTTCTGAAAGAGTTCCAGGCTGCTGTTTCTACCTTGGTTAAAAAGTTCTCGAATTTTGTATCGTCCACTATTCTCCTGATTTGAGGATCCACAAATATTTCTTCCTTTAGTTTAGCCGCAGCAAATTTCGTTAATACAGAGCAAAGTTAAAAAAAGGCAGGCTTGGATTTATCCAAAAAGTGGCAGAAGTTTGGACCAAAGTTTGGTCACTTCTTCCAGGTGTTGGAACTGTTATTTCCTCTGAATGAAGGACCGGTTTAGTCACTGATGGAACTTCTGCATATTTTATGCTATCTTTATTCTTTGAGTTAAAGCCAAAAGTTTTTGTTAAACAAAAGTAACAATAGGTTACGTGGTTAGTTGGCTCTCACCATATCATTGGTTTACCAAATTTCAGTGATCTATTTTTATCTAAATACCAGGAGCTGAGAACCAATCTATAATTAGTGCAAATCACATGAGGAAGCCAATTTTTATCTTGATTTGACACCGGAAATCCAAAATAATGTAAATAGGCTTCTTGCAATGGTTTTGTTATAGGAAAACCACGATTTAACTGAACAATTTCGCCACAAACATAACAAAATCGGTTTGGATGTAGTATACACACTATAGATAATATTTTTATATAAAAATAAGACTTTTGAATCACACAGTTGTTTACAAAATAAAACGATAAACGTATTTAAACAATTGTGAGTAGATAAAAAACAAAGTCCTTCATATCTCAGAATTGTGACGTGCTACAAAAAATAAAAACATATTTTTTTAACTACCATCCATAGCCTACATAAATAATATATGGTTCATTTCATGTTTAAAAAAAATGTAAACTAGTGTTATTAATTCTGTTTCTTATTTCCCATTTGAATTAAACATTTTTATGTGCATGTGTGTTTTATAAAATAAAAAAATATTTATACATCTATTTTTTAAACTACAAAAATGTGTAGTAAATAGAAATAAAAATTTTAAACCACATTTTTTTTATATTAAAATCATCAAAATTACAGACATTACATTATAATTACATAAAACATTAAAAACATATTAAAATTGGACGTTTCGGATTTACATGAAAATCCCTCATCAACAAACATTTTTCGTAACGTAAGTCACAATTCAAAAATATCAACACATAGAAAATGCAACGTATCAAAATGTCGAGATCAAAGTTACAATTATAATAACACGGAGTATTCATTCGGGATTGCACCTGCTTCATTAAGAGGTAAATCTGTAATTTTCGTATACCATGCTTCTAAGAAAGTACGAGTTTTGTAGTCGCTGCACGTCGATCTGATTACAAAAGATTTAGCAAAATCTGGAAAATGGTCAGTTTTTAATGCATGATCCACTATTTTGGAATTTATATTTTTATTTTGAAATGCACATTTGTGCTCCTTTAGTCTTATCTCAAGTTTTCGACCTGTCTCCCCTATATAGATCGCATTGCATTGTTGGCATGGAATACCATGAACTACATCTTTAAACTGAGAACTGGGATATTCATGTTTGAAGTTGCTTAAAAAACTATTTAAAGGTTTCTGTGAGATGAAAGCTGTATGGATACCGAGTGGTTTCAAGAGATGCGAAATCTTTTCTGAAATACATTTGTAATATGGAATTGCTGCGAACTGGTTCATCTTAGTACGTTGGAAAGGGGGAGATGGGTATTCATGTGTGCTTGTATATGTTCCGAGATTACACGTTTACAAAATCTTGTAATGTCTTGATGATGGGTAGTGTTGCTTCAAGAAAATGTGGTCAAGCTGTTTACACGATAGTTTATCGTAGACGTTACCTATAAAAATATGAAAACATGTTAGTTTATATATATATATATATAATTACACCATGTTTTAAGATTCAATTATTTTAACGAAAGAGCAAAGAAACATGATTAATCTGTATCAGACTCACTGGCATGATAAATTAGTTCAAAAACTAATTTTTTTAACAATGTACTATAATATTTATAAAAAAAATAACATTCTATTTTTCTCAACATGCTGATTGAATTTTTTGTTAAAAAATAGTAGAAAATATTTCTGAAGAAACTTATCATTTTGTGCTTCTATAATCATACTTTATTTTAATTGATTTGATTATGATAGATAATACAAATAAATGAAAAATAGGATTTAAAGTTCTTCTTTAATCATTATTATTAATCTCATCTATTTGTAATGGTGCGAATTTCCAACCCGTGACCATGGCGGACTTCACCCACATTAAACATTTATGGTTCATAGATTTGAGTAAGATACTGTATATATATTTGTGTTTAGAACACATATTATTATTAATAAATAAGTTCAGTCATTAGAGACTCTGAAAACTATTTTCGCAAAATTAAAATTTACTTTTCTAGCACCAAATATTCAGAAATTTAATAATCTTCATAAATTTTCCCGACTGTGCACTATACACAAACATATTCAAGGAAATATTACGGCTAATGCCTTGTTATAAGTCTTTTGAACTCATTCTCTACGCATTTTGTTAAAGTAAGATTACTTCAAAACTCTATAAACATTTTCCTAAAGAATTTAGACGATTTTAGAAGACTCATTTGTGCTTTTCAAGAGGGGTGTGCACAAAATTCTGGATGCTAAATATCTACTAATGCTACCTCAAATGGGAAATCTGCTTTTAAAGTTTAAATCATAACTTCAGCAGAGATTTTAATGCACTCTTTATATTACTGGAAAACTCGAGAGAGAAATAAATTTGAAGCTTTATTTAAAGAAAAATACGTTTCGAAATATACTACAAATGAAATTTATAAAAGAGGCTTTATATTTTCATCTTTTTAAAAATTATTGGCGAATTTAATTAAGTAAATATTATAATCCTCTATAATATAAATATTTAAGATTCCAAAGAACTCTGTGTAGCTTGATACGATGCCCAATATAATTATATATTTTTATAATTTTCGACTTTACTGAAAAAAGTTAACTCTACAGTAATCGTTTAATATAGAGTTATTTTTAGTGAATATTTTAATTGTAGTCCTTCCATCACGTTCTGCAACTGTTACATTCAATGAATATTGAGTGGTACAATTTTTAAAAAATCTGAATTTTTATTTTTAAATATAAAGTGACAGTTTACATGCTTTTCCATCTTTGTGAGCGTTCATTGTGATAGGTAAAATCTTTATTGTTACTCTAAATAAAAATGATCATTAAGAGGTAATTTAAATACTTTTGAAATTGATATATGTATCTAAGCATCGTAGAAATTTATGAGTTATATTTATAATTATTTTATGATAATGCTTTTATTTTTTAAATATAAAGTTAAATTTAAATCTAAAAAAATAATCTATGTCATTCGGACATATAAAAACGTCTTTTACGTAAAATACACACTGGTGCAAAATACAGAAATTTACTTACTTTTTGGTCTATATGCTTTTATAACATATAAACACAAGATAATTTTTTGTGTGTGATTGTATATCTAAAGAAAAAAAATTACTATGAAAGTGTAAAGAATTTCATTCATATTTTTAAAGGATTCATACGAAGAAGAATTAAATAAATTACAAATACATTTGATTTTGTTTATTGTATATTTCAACTTTTATTTAATGTGCTTTTATTTTATATAAAGAAATAAAAATATTTGTAAATCTGCATTATAAAGCAAAAACATGTCACCAATTAACGCTGTCTGTTGACGGTGGCAGCAACTAACAACTAAATTTCTATTTTACTACGATATTTGTAACTTCTGAACATCGCCTAATTTAAATTTTTACACATTTGAATAAGAATAAAAGGCTTTTTTAAATACAATTTGTTTGATATAAGTATTCCAATTTAATGATATTGTGTAGTTTTTAAACAATTTCGAAGCAAGAGCATATTTTTAGGTAGCTTTCAATACAAAAAAGTATAAAGCTTCCGATTGCAGCCGTTCGGAGGAAAGCAGTTCCGGAAAATTTCGATATTTTTTCACCGATCAAGACCCCCAAATCCCAAAACCATCCTCCGTTCAAATGTTTATATACATATATATATATATATGACCTATGTCATACGATAACGCTCGTATTTATAAATCAATTTTGATGAAACTAATTGTGTGTATTAAGCTCACCAATGTCAATAAATATACAAAAAATTTAAAAATTCAAATTTATTTTTTAATTTAGTGTTAGGCCTTGATACGAGGAATCCAGAGCATTTTTTGGTTTACCTCTATCTTAAGAAATGGCTGAGATAGAGCAGTTTGAACTTCTATGGTGGCTGACATTTTGAAACAAAACAGCACATTAAAGCGATTACTCGCAAATTATTTTCTTTCATTGTTGCAATAATTTTCCCAATCATACGCATAAAACTATATCTCATCAAAAAGTCACCTGTAAAAAATGCAGCCAAGTCTCGTAACTCATTTACCGTAAAAAGTACTGAGATCGTATAAAGCCAAGTTTAACTATCTTATTAACTCTGAAATTTCCATTCACAAATCACTCCTAGTCTCTACATCTTTAGTTAATTATTATTTTGTGACTTGGCAATTACGTAGCACGAGAATGTGATGTATATAGTTAGTCTTAATCAAATAATACTATAACATATTAAAGTGTAATAACTTCCCTGTGCGTATATAATTTGCCTTAATTAAATTATCCCATCCTATTCCATAACATAGTAAGATGTAATAACTTCCCTGTGATGCGTAATTGCCAAGTCACAAAATAATAATTAATTAAAGATGTAGAGACTAGGAGTGATTTGCGAATGAAAATTTCAGAGTTAATAAGATAGTTAAACTTGGCTTTATACGATCTCAGTACTTTTTACGGTAAATGAGTTACGAGACTTGGCTGCATTTTTTACAGGTGACTTTTTGATGAGATTTCACTTCTTTTTGTAAGTAATCCTCCTTTTCTTGATTTTCTCCTTTTCTTGAGATCATCCACTGATTTTCGCTAAGCCCACACTCTGTCCCTATTATTTACAGGTATCAAAGATTTGAAGCTTTAGTTTCGTTTGCAAAGTATACTGTAGATAAAAAGAGATTTCAGGTTCCTAGGCAAGCACTAAGTTATGGGAGGGGGGGGGGTGTCAAAAGTACTCTCAATTGCTTCCAGGATAGGTGCTATCCATCTGAGATATTACTCGCAGCCCTAGATACTTGATATTTAACATAAAAGAACTTTTTAGTGTGAAAAGAAAGCCAAAATTAAAATTTCCGGAAATTTCCAATAAATCAAATTATATTCCTTTATTCGATGTTTTTTTTCGTTTTTTTAGTCTTTTTTTTATTATTTACAGATTTTTTAATTTTTCCTTACTTTGTGTACTAAACCCTGCCTTTCTGCCAAATGTCAAGCTTCTAGGACTACAAAATCGAATTATTTTCAAATTTTCGATTTTTTATAAATTTATTGATTTTTCGATTTTAATTCTAAGTTACCTGATTGTCATGCCAATATAGTAATTATTTGATCCGTCTTCTTAGGATCATTTAGGTTCAATTTAGAGATACATCAAGTGAATCAAGAGTTACCATGATTTTATTTAGAAAGGACTATCAAGCCATAACCAGCCAGTAATGTCGGGAGGGTAGGGGGAGCTGTGAAAATTTTTGTGGGGATGACAACATTTAACAATCCATATTTCATATGTGAAGTACATAGAGTACAACCTGTGAAAGAAAACAAACTTGTCTATAAAGAAATCGCCTATATCGTAGCCAGTCTATAGCGGAACTTCTCTATAACGAAATTCGTAAACGAAAGAAAAGAAAACCATAATCCGGGGGAAATAACATAAAACAATTAGGGGCGTTGTACTAGCTAATAGGACAATTATCTTAAAACTAATGTTTCTAGCAGTACAAAATCAAATTGTTTTCGAATTTTCGATTTCTTAAAGATATTTCGATTTTTCGATTTTATTTTCGAATTTAACGAATATTTTAATTGTTCCTTTTATTGAATAGTAAATACTACTTTTACACCAAGTTTTAAGTTTCTAAGACTACAAGATAAAATTATTTTCAATTTTTGATATTTTCGAATTTTTTTTATAATTTTCTGGATTTTTTAATTTTTTCTTATTTTGTATCCTTTATTACAAATTTCAAGTTTCCAGAGCTACAAAATCGAATTATTTTGAAATTTCCGATCTTTTTCGAGTTTTTTTATTCTATTTTCGAATTTATTGTGTTTTAATTTTTCCTTTTTCTGTATCCTAAACAATAAGTTTACGCCGAATTTTAAGTTCTAAAGCTACAACATCGATTTTTTTTAAATTTTTCGGATTTTCGATTTTTTTTTCGAATTTTACAGATTTTTTATTTATTTCTTTTTTTGTATCCTAAATACTACCTTTATTCCAAATTTTAAGTTTCTAGCTTTGCAAAATCGAATTATTTTCAAATTTTCGTTTTTTTTTTTCGATTTTTTTTTCGATTTTTTTTTCAATTTTTGTTGTGTTTTTAATTTTTTCTTTTTCTGAATCCTAAACACTACCTTTACACAAAATTTTCAGTTTCTAAGACTACGAGATCATATTATTTTCATTTTCTCTCTCTCTTTTTTTTTTTTTTTTTTTTTTTTTTTGAAATTTTCGATTTCTTTAACTATCCATATTTTTTAATGTTTCCTTATTTAGTATCTTAAATATTACCTTTATTCCAAATTTCAAGTTTCTAGCGCTATGAAATCGAATTATTTTCAAAATTTCCTTATTTTTCGATTTCTTTCGATTTCTTGATTTTATTTTCGAATTTTATTGCGTTTTTATTTTAACTTATTCTGAATCCTAAACACTATCTTTACTGCGAATTTTAAATTTCTAAGGCCAAAAGATCAAATTATTTTAATTTTTTTCATTTTTTTTCCAATTTTTCGAATTTTTGATTTTTTTTTCGAATTATCCGGATTTTTTCATTTTTCCTTATTTCGCATCCTAAATACTACCTTTATTCCGAATTCCAAGTTTCTAGCGCAACAAAATTTGATTATTTGAAATTTTTCCATTTTTTTCGATTTTACTTTTACTTTTTTTTTTTTGTGTTTGATGTTTTCTTTTTCTGAATTCTAAACGCTACCTTCACACCAAATCTTAAGTTTTTAAGACTACAAGATCGTGTTATTTTCAATTTTCAATTTTGTTCGATTTTTTTTTAATTTTCGAATGTTTTTTTTTTTTTTTTTTTTTTTCCGGATTTTATAATTTTTCCTTTCTTTGTATCCGAAACACTAGCTTTATTCCAAATTTTAAGTTTCTGAGGCTGCGGGATCTACCCAATCTTTTTGATGACGCAAGAGTGAGTGAGTGACAAAAAATCGAAACTTTGAGTTCATATATCGTCTGCACTAATTTATGGGTATTTTTTGAATTATGCATATTTTTTAATTTTTCCTTATTTAGTATCTTAAATATTACCTTTATTCGAAATTTCAAGTTTCTAGCGCTATGAAATCGAATTATTTTCAAATTTTCCTTATTTTTTGATTTTTCCAACTTTTGGATTTTATTTTCGAATTTTATTGCGTTTTTTATTTTAACTTATTCTGAATCCTAAACAGTATGGATTCTGGATCCTAAACAGTATGGAATTTTCTGGATTTTTTAATTTTTTCTTATTTTGCATCCTAAATACTACCTTTATTCCGAATTCCAAGTTTCTAGCGCAACAAAATCGGATTATTTGAAATTTTTCGATTTTTTCAATTTTGCTTTCGATTTTTTTGGTGTTTTTGATGTTTTCTTTTTCTGGATACTAAACACTACCTTCACACCAAATCTTAAGTTTCCAAGACTACAAGATCGTATCATTTTCAATTTTCAATTTTGATGGAATTTGTTGAATTTTCGAATGTTTTTCTTTTCGAATTTTCCGGATTTTATAATTTTTCCTTTCTTTGTATCCTAAACACTACCTTTTTTCCAAATGTCAAGTTTCTAGGGCTACGGGATCAACCTAATCTTTTTGATGACGCGTGAACGAGTGAGTGAGTGAGTGACAAAAAATCGAATGTTTGAGTTCATATATCATCTGAACTAAAAAAGACAGAAAGTTGTAATTTTAAATTTTGGTTCTGTGTGCCAAATACTCTAGAAAAACAAAGTTTCAAATTTTTGGGATACTCCAGCGCGAGATATGGAGGGGGGGGGGGGTCAAAAGTGCCCTGAGTTGCTTCCAGAAAAGTATGCTTACGGCTGTCCTCTCTCGACTTGGCGGAGGCACTGCCGTGCCTCCAGATCTTGCCAAGGCTGTTGTTTTCCTATTAGACTTTAGCTATATGCTCCATTTTTCTACAACTAAATTTCCTCATGCCAATATACTAATTCATTGATCCGTTTTCTTAGGATCGTTTATGTTCAATTTAGAGATAAATCAAGAGAATCTTAGAATCACCATGATTTTATTTAGAAAGGACTATCAAGCCATAACCAACCAGTAATGTCGGGAGGGAGAGATGTGAAAATTTTTGTGCGACCAACATCTTTTAACAACAAATATTTCATATATGAATTAAATAGAGTAAAGCCTGTGAAAGAAAATGAACCTGTCTATTAAAAAAAAAAGGTCTATAACGTAGCCAGTCTATAGCGGAACTTTTCTATTACAAAATTCGTAAACAAAAGAAAAGAAAAGCATAATCCGGGGAAAATAACACAAAACAATAACGGAAGGTGTACTAGCTAATAGGACAATTATCTTAAAATCTATCTAAAACAAACTATCCCCATCCTGTGGGATTTGTTTTTCAATGTTTTACTTTATTTAATGCAAAACATAGATTGCATCCGACAACTCATAAAAAAGTCCTCCGGCCTGTACCGACAGGAAAAGGTAGCTTTCCTATATCTTCGTTTTAAAATTTTAGCTAATGTTACTCGAAAACAGCAAGTTAAAATGCAAAGAAACCGTTTACAAAAGATTCGTTTACACTGAATTTGAATAAGAAATTCGCCAAATTATTGAGCTATAGCCAAGTTGGCTTCATTTATGAAGACTTATTTTTGTCGCCAAATTTGGCGAGATTTCGCCAATTGTCGCCAAGTTTGGCGAGAATTTGGCGCCAATGGATATGAATATATAGTTTTATGCGTATGATTGGGAAAATGATTACAACAATGAAAGAAAATAATTTGTGAGAAATCGCGTTCACTAAAACTTATAAATTTATATTAAAATCATTAAAATTACAGAAATTACAATACACTTTCATAAAACATTAAAAACATATTAAAATTGGACGTTTCGGATTTACATGGAAAATCCCTCTTCAACAACAACATTTCACTTAGCGTAAATCATAGTTCAAAAATATCAACAAATAGAAAATGCAACGTATCAAAATTTCGAAGTCAAAGTTACAGTTATAATAACACGGAGTATTCATTCGGGATTGCACCTGCTTGACCATTATTGACCATAAATTTATCGTTGGTTTTTTGTAATGTGCTGTTTTGTTTCAAAATGTCAGCCACCCTAGAATTTCAAACTGCTCTATCTCAGCCAATTTTTAAGATAGAGGTAAAACAAAAAATGCTCTGGAATCCTTGCATCAAGTCCTAACACCTAATTAAAAAATAAACTTGTTTTTTTAACTTTTTTGTATATTTATTTTAGTTTTAAAATTTTCCGTGGCCGCCATCTTGAAACAAGATAGCGGACCAAGCTGGCCAACGAACTCGGTCGAGGCATTGGTGAGCTTAATACACACAATTAGTTTCATCCAAATTAATTTATAAATACGAGCGTTATCGTATCAAATTATTTTCATTTTTTCAATTTTTTTCGATTTTTTTTATTTTTTTTTTTCGAATTTTCTGGATTTTTTTAATTTTCCTTTTTCTGTATCCTAAATACTACCTTTATTCCTAATTTGAATTTTCTAGCGCAACAAAATCGGATTGTCTTCAAATTTTCGTTTTTTTTCAATTTCTTCGATTTTTTCAATTTTGCTTTCGATTTTTTTGGTGTTTTTGATGTTTTCTTTTTCTGGATGTTAAACACTACCTTCACACCAAATCTTAAGTTTCCAAGACTACAAGATCGTATTATTTTCAATTTTCAATTTTGATGGAATTTGTTGAATTTTCGAATGCTTTTTTTTTCGAATTTTCTGGATTTTATAATTTTTCCTTTCTTTGTATCTTAAACACTACCTTTTTTCCAAATGTCAAGTTTCTGGGGCTACGGGATCTACCCAATCTTTTTGATGACGCGTGAACGAGTGAGTAAGAAGTGACAAAAAATCGAATGTTTGAGTTCATATATCGCCTGAACTAGAAAAGACAGAAAGTTGTAATTTTAAATTTTGGTCCTGTGGACCAAATACTCTCTATAATTGAAGTTTAAAATTTTTGGGATACTCCAGTGCGGAGATATGAGGGGGTCAAAAGTGCCCTGAGTTGCTTCCAGAAAAGTATGCTTACGGCTGTCCTCTGTCGACTTGGCGGAGGCACTGCCGTGCCTCCAGATATTCATATCCGTTAGCGCCAAATTCTCGCCAAAATTGGCGACATTTGGCGAAATATCGCCAAATTTGGCGACCAAAATAAGTCTTCATAAATGAAGCCAATTTGGCTATTGCTCAATAATTTGGCGAATTTCTTATACAAATTCAGTATTAAGGAATCTTTTGTAAACGTTCCTTTGCATTTTAACTTGCTGTTTTCGTGTAACATCTATATATATATTTGTCTTACGTGGCGTGAAAATAGGGTTGAATTTGTAACTTATGGTTTGGCAACAACCGTATTTTCGAAAGCTCAGACCAATGAACAGACTAGATTGTGTTAGATCAGCTCCGCCTCCAAAATGTCGGTCAGTGTGAGAGCAGTGAAGTCGTAGAATGAAACTCAAAGACTCAAACTAGCAATTATTAAAAATAAAATAACATGTACGTAATCCAAAGCGTCTGAGATGATTCCTCATTTTAATTATGAGCAATATCGTTATTTTCAAATGAATTCTAGATTTAGAATTCATTTACGAATTTCACTCACTCAAAAGTCAGAGAAAAAAAATCAACTGTCTAGATTGCTCCTGCCGCCATCTGTTGCTGTATTGATGAAGTAAAAAATAATTTCTGTTGTAAGATTCTACAATCAATTAGAATAATAAAATGTCGAACGAAATGTAAACAATGATTGATTTAAACTATCTTCCTATCACGTAGTTTTTTTCTAATGAATTTAAGTCGTGCTGTACAAAAGATCCCTTTTTCATGGTATTTAAATGATTTATATGCCCATTGGTAGCGCCAACTAAATGCATTTTCAGTTGTGTTTTCGACGGAAAATGTAAACAATGATTGATTTAAACTATCTTCCTATCACGTAGTTTTTTTCTAATGAATTTAAGTCGTGCTGTACAAAAGATCCTTTTTTCATGGTATTTAAATGATTTATATGCACATTGGTAGCGCCAACTGAATGTATTTTCATTTGTGTTTTCAACGGAAAATGTAAACAATGATTGATTTAAACTATCTTCCTATCACGTAGTTTTTTTTCTAATGAATTTAAGTCGTGCTGTACAAAAGATCCCTTTTTCATGGTATTTAAATGATATATATGCCCATTGGTAGCACCAACTAAATGCATTTTCAGTTGTGTTTTCAACGGAGAATTACTTTTTTACATTACAAAAATTGTCAATTTCATATGTTCAAATATTTTATGGTAGAACTTATTCCGGCTAGAATTGCTGAAAAAAAGGGGTGAGCCAGCGAAGCGAGCTGTGACCGCGTAGCGGTCTAAATGTGAATTGCTTCGCAATTCACGGGGGGTTGACGAGCGTTAGCGAGTAGGGGGCTGAGCCACTTAGTTAGCTAAAATTTTAAAACGAAGATATAGGAAAGCTACCTTTTCCTCCCGGTACAGGCCGGAAGGACTTTTCTATTTCAATCGCGTGCAGCACGATTTTAAAAGATTAACCCGTTTGCATTTGAAATAATAAAAAAAGTTCAACAATTGTTTAAGACTAATATTTCATATCTAAATTAAATCATGACCAATAAATAAATAAAATAATAAAATAATATAACAAAAACACAAATTTAATAGCCATGCAATCAAATAATTTGCTGAAACCAATGAAGTTATAATCAAAAAGGCGAAAGTAAATACACAAAGTTTTGGCGATTTCTTCGATTATTATTGACTGCTGGCATACGGGTAATGTGTAAATATCTCTTTTAATAAATTTTAGAGCTTTCAATTGATGTATTTCATATAAAAATGCTTTTTGTATTCTTAGTGGGCAAACAGAAATATATATATATAAAATGGAAAATATATATTAGATTTTTCAACAAAAAATGTTTTTCACCTATATTCTATAACCCGGTAAAGTCGCGATGGATCCCCTCGTAAGTATAAAAACCAAATGTTTTTTCTTTATATATTTCTGATTTAGTCGAATATGACATTAAGCAACAATAATATTTTATTTCATTAAATAATGACTCTAACTGTGATACTCATAAAAAATATTGATTGGATATGACAAAAGCCAAGGTTCCAGAAGAAACTAGTTTTTCTGTGAAAGAACAACAAAGAAAATTCATTAAAGAAACAAGTTAAATCATATTTCTAAAGTTCTATTCAACAATGTTACAACGTTTCGTCACAATGTTTACAAAAAAGACCCAAAGAAGATATCATTATCATTATTTTTGAAAAACTATTCACATATATATTTCCGTATTATTTAGTTTTTATTAAGAACATACTTTTTTCTAGTTCACGAAATATTGTATAATTTTTAAAAAATTAAAAATGTCTATATATTGTCTTTGATGTGCTTTTCCATATTCGCCTTTCTCAGACTATTTCCTAAAATTCTAATAAGCATCTTACATGTAATAAATACTGGTTAGTTGAAAATACATTTTGAATATTATTAATTCAAATCAAACTGTCTAAAAATTGGAATATGTTTAAATTACGTATAGTGTAGATAATGTAAATTTAAAGAAATAGAACTCTAGAACTGAAAAATTGAGAAAGATTATTGACGTGCAACCGGCAATGATATATATATGTACATTTCCGACAAAATTAATTTTATATAACGCAATAGTATATTTTGTCATAAAAATTTAATTAAAATAATTCATGTGCACAGTCTGGAATCTTTTAGACTGTGTACTGTTTATTATTAAATAAGCAGGTGTCGTAAAATGAAAGATGGTTTTCAAATGGAATTGCATGACAACGGTCTCAGTTTAATAAGTTCTATTATTATTTTTTTAGATATTTACTTGATGTTCGTACAGAATTAAACCAATATTTGGCATTTTTCACTTCATCGTTATCACTTTAAATATATTTAGATCTTGCATCACAATTAATTCAATATTTCCAGAAATTTCTGCAGTCAGGTGTTATAATAAAAGTACAGAATTACCAGATCGGTCTTAAACGTTGCTAATGGAATAGCTTGGTATTCCTTACAGCAGTTTTTTTCAGTTCTACAAGGGGGGGGGGGGGGAGATTCTGCCAATATATCGCGCTTTCAAAATTGCTGAAAAAAAAACAAAATAATGTTCTCTGAGTAATACGGTGACCAATACTTACCCTTTCAGGTGGCGTTCGATAAAAAAATCAAAGGCTGTTTTATCAACATATATCTTCAAGAAATCTAAATACTCAACAATGCGATATATTTTGGATGGAACATACTGTTTATGTTTAATCGTTCTAAGACTTAAAAAAAAGGTTTGAACTCGAAAATATTTCACTGGAACAATTTGAATTCACTCTCATCCGCACAAAAACAGGTACAATGATATAACGCTTAAAACTGCACATTGTAACTGCATGTGCCTGGATATATAATGATCGTGAAACGAACATTTCAGTCTAATCCGTTTTGATATCGGCCGATTTTATTTATGCATCTTGCCACCTAGATGAAAAAGCAAGGTGAAGGAACCAGTTTATCTTTCATTATTTATTGCCTGACCCTCCATACATCTCTCACACAGCGTCAGTGGCAGTACTCTTCGGCGCTACCTGTTGGTGTGATTTTGTGCTGACACATTGACATTTACAAAAACACAAGTGTCAGCTGAATTGTTTAACCTTCTATTTTCTTTCTGTTATTCATATCCGCTTTTTCTTGACAGGACAAAACAATTAGCAATAAACGTTTCATAAAGTATAAATGGAACATTTGAACAATATAAGTTAGCTCATTGAGCCAAGGAGATGAAAAGGAGCTTTTTTCAATAATCGTACAAGATTTGAGTCATGTCACTCCTCCCAATAATTTACAAAATTTTGCTTTCATTAAAACGTCCTTTTTCGTCCAAGTTCACTTGAAGCAATTGCTGAATTTCTATAACATTTCCAGGCAACTGATCGACACTAGGGACGTTATGACTTACTTAAAAAGTGTGCGATTGTAGTCTTATGGACTTATTTTTGTGGATTATTTAAAGAGATTCTATGGTCATTCATGTGTGTCCAATAACACTCATATATTTGCTTATTAGTATCGATTTATGTGCATTTGTCTTGTAGTCAGTATTTTACTTCATTAGGATTTGGACCATTGGTGACTTTCAATCCATTCTGGAAGATTATTTGTTTTTCTTTTATAATCTCAAACAATATAATATTCTAATCTACTAAATAATTGTTTTTGAACGATTACACCATTGGTCACCAATTATTTGTGCCGTATGATCATTTCAAAACATTTTCAAACTTTCGCGGTCCAGCTTCCTCACCCCAACTCCCTACACTACACACCCTTCAACACGCTACCAACTACTCTACTTACCAAGGCCACCTGCTTTGCTTAGTAAAACTTTGCTTTGGAACCAGTTGTTATCTTACGTGCAAAACACAATCAATACCAGTGACATCAAGTGCATAAGTACCAAATCAAAGAATATTTATTATGATTTTTAGAATATAAGAAATTTAATACAAAGTACATATAAATTGAAAAATACTACTGTTCAATGGGGTAAATGTTGAATGAAAAAAAAATAACGTTTTATTTTGCACAACCTGTCTGAAAATTAGAGGAAGATTGGTGCAACTGATTCTCATCAAGTTGTTAAGGTGGTCATCTGTAAGTCGCGATCGGTACCAGTTCTTCTTGAATTTCCTTTTTGATTATGCTACTTCACACACATTAATTGAGCCATACATGGTACCCAATTTTGTGGCTAAAAGTTTTATTTCTGAATACTTTTATTTACAAACATTTTTAGTAAAAATTCGTCACTTCCAAATGTTTTTGAAACTTTAGCATAAATGCCCTTTAAAATAATATCTTCTTAAATCTCGATTATTTCCAACTGTAGGGCAAGTCTGTTGCTCTTAAACACATCTGCCGCTTCACTAGTCCATACACCATTAGGCATGAATGAAAAACTGTTGTTGACCAATTGCACAACGCTGTAATTTTTTTCAAAATCAGTAAACATTTCTTAAAATTCAGATTTAAATTTTTCCAAAAAATATTCGAACTGGCTGATGTTGGCACGCTCATTACTGTGACAAACTGACTTAAGGTTTGGAAAGTGTAAACGTTCTCTGCTAAACTTTGTCGAGAAGAAGCGAATATTTTTTGAAAAACTTTTTACTTCTGAGAGGTCACACACAAGTTTATTTTTGCATTGTAGATTGAGGTTTAAGTGATTACTCAAAAATGCAATGGTTGCCACATCAAGTGTTTTCTTCAAGGAATTGAGGACGCCTAAATACTCACTTGCTAGTGTTCGATTACTAGTTGAAAGAAACTTTTTATGTCCTCCAGAACTGCAAAGAATCTTTCAAACACCAAGCCTCTGCTCAACCGTCTCACGTTGTTTTGGAGAAAAAGTTACCGAACTGGTCATGAGTCTCTTCAAGAAATCATTTAAATTGACTTTGCTTAAAAGATGATTTTGACCATAGGACGTTAATGATTTGCATCACTGTTTGCATTTTATTCCCAACACTAGGATTCGGGCTGCAATAAAACATATTTTGGTGAATGATGCAGTGGTAGATTTATTTTTTTTATTGCATTTTGTATCACTGGTGAGTCGTTGAACAGAGCCTTTCATATATCCAAGTATTGTCGATGTTCCGTATTTTGTTACCGATGTATCATTTCTCATGTTCAATCCAGATTGGTTGAAATGCCCTGTAACATCTTTGTACATTTTTTCTTCTGTAGTAGTTCCTAATATAGGCAAAATAGTCCTCTTCAAAAAATTAATGGTTCAATAGTTCTTCAAAAATTTGTTCATCGGTTCTGTACAAGTAACACACACAAATAATCAACCGTGCTGTACCTTCAATGTTGCAAGATACGTCCAAAGCCAAAGTATAGCAATCTCTGGCAACTAAAGTTTGTTTCAAAGTTTTATACATTTCCTCTGTCAAAAATTCTGTTTTCTTAGTGATTAAAGAAGCAGATAATGGAATGTGTCGAATAGTGTCAACTAAAACCATTTTATTTTCAAACTAGCTTGTCTTTGCACGGGTAGACAATGTGTTGACTACAATGTACGGTACAGAAGTGTAGGTGCTTTAAAAAAGTTGTTCTAAATTAGATAAAAGTGGGACAAAATTGCAGTACTTAGAAATTTTCAACTTTAATTAAAAGCTTGTAAAAATGTGATAAATAAATGTCTCTGTTTATGTACATATTGAAACTAATAAATTTATTTTAATATTTCTGAATATACAACATTTTTTGTACTATTTCTTGATTTAATCATAATAAAACAGATGCTGAGATAGGGCGAAATGTCCTAAAATTTTCGAAACCACCTCCTTTATAACCCTTCGGGGGGGGATTTCTAAAATCACTGAAATGTGTGTTTATCCATTGTTTAGTAGATGTGTTTTCCTGAATTTCACGCTCCTACCTAAATCTGCTGCTGAGATATGACGAAATGACCCAAAACTTTTCAATACTACTTTAACCACTTTCTGGGGGAAATTTCCAAAATCGCCGAAATAGGTGTTTAATCAATTTTGTAGTAGATTTGTTTTAATTAATTTCGCCCTCCTACATAAAAGCTGAAATATGGCGAAATTAACAAAATAATTCGACCCCCCCCATTAAATACCTTCTGGGGGGAATTTCCAAAATTGCTGAAATACGTGTTTTATTCATATTGTTTTCCTGATTTTCGCGCTCCTAACTAAAACTGCTGCTGGGATATGACGAAATGAACTAAAACATTCGACACCTTTTTAACCCCCTTTGGGGAAAAATTTCTAAAATCGTTGAATTACGTGTTTAATCCTTCTTTTAGTAAAATTGTTTTCCTGATTTTCGCGCTCCTACCTATAACTGCTGCTGAGATATGGCGAAATGACCTAAAACTTCGATCCCACTTTAACCCCCTTCTGGGGGGAATTTCTAAAATCGTTAAAATACGTGTTTAATCATTTTTTAGTAGATTTGTTTTCATGATTTTCGCGCTCCTACCTGTAACTGCTGCGGAATTATGGTGAAAGGACCTGAAAGATGCGACCCCCCTCTTAAACCCTTTGGAGGGAGGGAGAATTTACAAAATCATTGAAATACATGTTTAATCATGTTTTTAGTAGATTAGTTTTCCTGATTTTTGCGCTCTTAACTAAAATTACTGTTGAGATATGCAAAATGACCTAAAAATTCGACCCCCCTTTAACCCCCTACGAGAGGGGAATTTCTGAAATCGCTGAAATACATGTTTAATCATTTTTTTAGTAGATTTGTTTTCTATATTTTCGCATTCCTACCTATAACTGCTACTGAGATATGTCGAAATGACCTAAAACATTCGACCACCCCCCTTTAACCCCCTTCTGGGGGGAATTTCTAAAATCGCTGATATAGGTGTTTAATCATTTTTTAGTAGATTTGTTTTCCTGATTTTCGCGCTCATACCTACAACTGCGGCTGAGATATGGTGAAATGATCTAAAACATTCGACTGCCCCCCCCCTCCTTTAACACCCTTGTGGGGTGGAATTTTTAAAAATCCCTTCTAATTGCTTGCCTAGGCCATAACAACAATCTACTGTCCAAATTGCGTGACCCTAACTTTAGTAGTTTCGGCTGGTCGTTGATGAGTCAGTCAGCCAACATTTCCTCTTTATATAATAGTATAGATAACGCATTTTCAGGAACCAGAGAGTACACTTTTACAATATTTGCATCAATACATGGCTTCATATATTTTTCATATGTTTTGCTAGAGTCCAAGAAACACGTAAAGAAGCATCTGAACATTTTTCTTGCTCAGTCATAGGTCGATTCATGATTTGCGTTAAGTGACAGGTTAAGTAATCTGAACAAATACTCTAAATTTTACTTTTCCGGAGATTGTTTTGTCTTTAGCCCCATAATTGTGGAGAATATTGGAGCTTTTAAATAAAGCTACAGTTTGCTGACATACAATATAAACAGCTACTGTTACAAATCGATTCGGAAACGTGAAGCAATAAGTCAGTCCATTCTGATAGAAACTGTCTCTTTTCTGATTCAACTTTTCTTTTCCTATGTTCCATCATAATGCGTATCAAACACAATCGCTGAAACAAACAAATTGAACTTTACCAAGTACTGTGAATAAGAATGAAATGTATAAACACAAAGCATGCACTGATACAAGAGCTAGACCAGACTAAAAGAGTATGGGAGGGTAGAAATCCGGACAAGGTGTTCTTCATACCTCAAGGTCAGAACGGTAACTGTGTTCTGGGAGAGTGTGTTCGAGGGATAAGTAACCACGTAGTGCTCCGCCCACGATTACCGTCTGTATGGTACGTATTATAAGCTGAAACGTTATTATTTTCTATTATGCAGAATTTTGTTGCGATCCGTACAAATCTTGCCTGCAGTCCGGCGACCACATATTTTGAGATTTGCTGAACACTAGAATCAATGTACAAATATCATTTTTGCTACTTTATTTCCAACACGTCAACCACCCATAGATGAAGAGTGATATTTATCTTTCTTCATATATTGCTTAGCCCTTCCATATGCCTGTCATGCAGCGTCAGTGCCACCACTCTTCAGCGCCACCTATTGGTGTAATTTTATGTTGAAAGAATGAAGTTTAAAAAAGTATATGCGCCAGCAGAATTGTTTAACCCAATATTGCATTTCGATTTTCCATTGCCGGTTTCGTTTCACATGACCAAAGTGTTATCTAGAAACATTCCATTAAATATAATTTTTTTGGAACAATGGACACTTTGATGGGCTTACATACAGGAGATATGTAAGTGATTTGCCGAGATATTAGGGAGCCATTGAAAATGTAAGTTTACATGTAGTTAAAAATATATGAGAGATAATATAACTTAAAATAAACAAAATATATAAAATAAAGAAAATAAGGTTAAATTTAAAGTACAAAAATAGAAAAAAAATATTACATTAGTTTCTAAGCTAGAAAACAAATGTGGTACCCTTGCCAACGGTGACTTGCCCTATCCATAAAAAAGCACTTTTGAAATGCCATACATTTTTTATTGTTGTTTTTGTTACAAAAGTAAGACAAAAAGTTAAAAAAAAAAAAAAAAAAAAAAAAAAAAAAAAAAAAAAAAAAAAACCTCGCCGTTCAAATAAGATATTTTTTAGACTTTTACGATTAGAAAAATTCGGGACCTCATAATCTAGTATCTCAGCTATAATCTCATTAGGAATTTTATAAACGTTTCTGTAAAAAAAAATATTCAAAGGTGATTATTTCTTTTTTTAAAGCGAATCTCTACGAATAGTAGTATTTCTTATATAACGATGACCATTTTGGTCCATAGATTTTTAATTATGCATGCTAAAAAGACAGTCAATATTAATATTACTCGCTAATCCCAAATCGTAGAAGAGTTATTGTAAATTTTTTATCTTTGAATATATGGTGTCATTTTACCAATTACAAAAAAAGGTGCAACATTTTTTTGTACAAATGTATTCATTGTTAATGGTATTTCTTCAGTTCATCTTCAGTTTATCTTAAGTCTAAAAACTTTTGTTTTAAATGTTATTTCAAACTGAATAGACATTAACACTAGAAACATACTGGTATATCTAAATTAAATAAATTATAAATTAAAAGTGGTTTTAAAACTCATATAAGAGAAAAATAAAGATAAAGCAAACTCTAATATTCAAGAGAATCCCATCCTGTCATACATAATTTTGTGCGTAGAAAGTTAAAAGCTTTACATGAACCTCGTATAAACATATAATTTTCAAATTCTTAAAAATTACATTCTGGATTAAATTTCCCTTAAATGCAGTTTTTTAAAGAAGTAAACAAACGTCTAAAAATAGACTTGTAGTAATTTTCTATGTATGTTTTCCTGTAAAAAATTAAATTGTTGTTTTATCTTTGAAAGTATATGTGAGGATTATGTTTATTTAAGCTTTACATCCTCCTGATTAACTGAAAGCTTTTTATAATCCTTCCATAATAATTTCCGTGTTTTTTTCTCGAATAAATCATCTGAACAACATTTTAGTTGTTCTTACAAAATAATTTAAATCCAATTCTAAGGTGGGAGTACGTTTAAAATTACGTTTAAAATATTTTAGTTGTTATACCGGGAAATTATATTTTATGGAGAATATAAAACTCTAATCACAACAGAAGCATTTTAAAGTTTGTTACATTAAAAATATGCTTGTGACTTTCATTTTCTTTTTCATACCTTTAAAAAGCGTATACAAATATTGAATTAATTTCTATTGCTATTGTAAAAAAATGTATATATTCTAAGGCGATTAATTCAATTTTAGAGACGAATAGTGGTATTTCCTATATAACGATGGCCATTCTAATTGTCAATAGATTTTGTTATACGTGCAGTGAAGATACTCGAGATCAGTATTACTTAGATCAGCAAATCCTTATTAGATCAGAAAATCCTCGAATCGGACAAACATAATTACAAATTTGTTATAATCGAATATAACTTGGTGACACTTTACATATTATGAAAAGATCGAAATCATACGTCAACGTGACAAATGAGATGCGTTCGTACTATAACTAGTTCAGTGAAATTAATTATATCGTCTGTTATTATGTTATGATTAATTTCCGTAATAAAATAAGTACATTTTATGTTGGCAACATTTTATCTTTTGTTGACATTTAATGAAATTTTCAATAGGAAACTTAAGCCTAGCTTTGAAAATTTCAGAAATTGAAATCCATATTTACACTCTTTTTTCCACGTAATATCTATTTTTCCGGAAACATCTATCCAAAAATCTGTCGGTAGATTATATGATTGCTATAATCGAACAATTTTAGTAGACAAATTCGGTTTTAAACTAAGCAATATGGAAATAATATGACTCTATCTTAAATATGGCGCAATCACCATCGTAACCTGGAATAATTATTCATCTTGGGATATCATTGAAGTAAGTATGATAGGATTTAATAGAATGAAGAATGTGACTATAACTTGGTCATAGAGGTTATAAAATGTCATATACGTCATATATGACTATAACGTCATACATGTCTGATAACTTGACAATACATCTCTGTCGCGTGACGATAAACCTCGGAAGCTGCTAAATCAAGGAAGTACCGATTTTTTAAGAAAAATCAGATTACTAAATAAATATTTTTATTAATATCCTTTTAAGTTTTGATTTGATTTTCATAAAATTTGCAATGTCTCGACAAAATTCTGAAGCGATTATACATATTAAATTTCAAACTATTCCGTTGGGTAGTTTTTGGGCTGTTATATGCGAACAGACGGACGGACCAAACGACGACTACAGGTGCTATGTAATTATATAATTACGAACGAACCTAAAAACTGGTGAAACTCTGTTTTTGTTTAAAAAGCACTCATTTTTTAGGGTTTCGTTCATCTCACGAAACCCTATTACTCCCGCTCCGTTGTCTGTCTGTTACAGAGCTAGTCTCAAAAACTATGTAACTTACAGAGTTGAAACTTTGTGTATATAGCTGAATACCAGCTATAAAAAGCTTAAAATATTAAAATTTGAAAAATTCGTCTTATTTTAATAAATACAGAGAGATAAAAAACCAAAATTCTAACAGCCTTTTCCTATTAAATTTAAACATTTTTCGTTATAGCAGATGCCAAAAATTAAAATCCACGATGAAATTCTTTCTACAATAATTATTTTTCTATCAGACGATTTCCACGTGAAAAAAGAAAATGAAATAAAAAGTTTCACCAATTGAAAAAAAAGATTAATATGAAATAAAAATGACTGACGTCATAGTGGTAATAAAACTGAAATTTTCAAAGATTTCACAAGATGTACACAAAGCAGATTAATATCACGTCAGTAGAGAATTAAAAAGAAAATCTGACGTCATGTTGGAAGTTTAACGAATTTTTCAGATATTTGAGAATAATACAAAGCGAGTATCAATATGAGTAATAGAGTATAATAATAAATAGAATAATAGTAAATATATGAGTTTGAGAAACATATTGAATCATGATAAAAATCCGATTATGAAAATATTCGCATATTTTAACATTTTGAAGGTGTACAACATGTTTAATTTTGAAATTATTTTTTTATATCGTATTTAGTTTGCGTGACAGATATTATTATGACAAAATATAATAGCCGGCTTCGCCCACTATCGGGCTGGTGTGGATACTCGAAAAAACGAAAAAATACACCGGTAAATTTTTATTTTATAAAAAACAAAAGACATGATTTTTTTTTTGGTTGCATTTGGATTTATTAAAGAAAGGATAAAGTGTTTTGAAATGAATATTAAACGAAACCCTTTGAGCGATTTGCGATCACACTTACCCACTTGTTTGTATTATAGTTTCCTTTTCTTTAGTCTAAAAATTTGTGTAATGAACGTTATTTCAAACTAAATTCACATTATCTCTATCAAAATGCTGATCAATCTAAAATAAATAAATTATAAAATAAAAGTCGTTTTAAAAAACATATAAAAATAAATATATATATATGTATACAGTGCGTTAAAAAATTATAAGACCACTAACGAATTGATGCACTTCCGAAGAAAAAGACACAATATGCACATATTTAGCGTGTGTATTTAAAATTACTCGTAGAACGCTTTCTGTTATAATTGCTACATTAAAATTTAAAATACATTTTATTAAAATCTTCTAATTTAATCTTCTAACCTAAATGAGGTGACGGTTAAGAAATTATAAGACCACCTGAGGAAATTAGCATATTATACGTCACATCAGAATCATTATAAAACTTACGCGTTTATATATCGTGAAAGTATTCCCGAGAAGCAAAGGTGCAGGTTTAGATAGTGTTATTTACGATATATTTGAAGATGCCGCGGGGTAGAGAGTTGTCTGCAACCGAAGTAAAAAAAATTTGTTTTTATAACGGTGCTGATAAATCTGAACATGAAATAGCTCGGTTAATGAAGCGTTCTAAATCTGCCATTCACAATGAAATAATTAGAAAAGAGGATTCAAATAAAATAAACTATCTGGAAGAAAAAAGATTTTGACAGCACAGGATGATCGACAAATATTTCGAATATCAACTCAAAAAGGTCTTTCAACTCGGGAAATTTCGAACTGTTCAAGCTAAAGAACCTCACACGTAACAGTTTGGAAAAATCTGAAATCAAATAGTAATGGAAAATGTATGAAACTGTTGACAAAACCGAGGTTATTGCAATATCATAAAGAAGAAAGACTGAAATGGGCTAAAAATGTCATGTCATGGAACAAAAAATGAAAACAAGTGATATTTTCATATGAAAAAAAAAATAATATTGACGGTCGGGATAGTGATAAACAGTATTGGCATGATTTGAGGAAGGGACGAAACAATGCTATAGTCGACAAATGAGAAGAGGATCCGTAATGGTTTGGGGAGCTTTTAGTCATGATGGATTATGCGATTTAACCCGAATTTCGGGACGTATGAACTCTGCGCAAAATCAGGCTATGTTATATGATTATTTGATACCGTTTGGACCTTTTCAAGGTGGTGCTAAATGGATGTTTCAGCAGGACAATGCTTCTTGTCATGTGTCTAAATCCACCAAGCAATGGTTTAAAAAAGAAAATAATCCGGTTTTGTTATAGCCAAGTTGAAGTCCAAACTTGAACCCTATGGAAAATCTTTGGGGCGTATTAAGTCACAAAGTTTATGCTAATAATAAACAGTTTTTATCTGCCAATGAATTAGAAATAGCCATTGTAAAAAAAAATGTCACAATATTTCTGAATCGGTACTTAATCACCTGGTCACTTCTGTTAAAAACAGAGAGTTTGAGGTTACAAGAAAAATGGAGAACCAATATCGTATTAATTTACATATTTTTATTTTTACACAAGTGGTCTTATATTTTGTTAACAGTGTATTTTTCAATCATTGCTTATATTTTTGTTAACATACTTATTTATTGCATTATTCAAAATTCTTGCAAACTAATTTTAATAAATATGTTGTATTTTGATATCTCATGTGTTTAAACTATAATTAGAACCTTTATTTACTTCATAATTTTCAAAATCAAAGTGGTTTTTAAATTTCTAAACTCACTATATATATATATATATATATATATATATATAAACGAGGCAGTATTTTTCAAGAGGATTCCATCAAAACATATAATGTTGTACATGAAAAAATACAGGATCTCGAACAAAGATTTTATAAATATATATTTTTTAAATCTAAAAAAATGGCGTCGTCATTAAATTTCCATTAAATTCAGTTTTTTAAAGAAGTAAAGGAATATTTAAAGATAAACTTGTCGTATTTTTCTGTGTACGCTCTTTTGTAAATAGAATAAAATTGTTATTTTTATCTTTAAAGGTATGTAAGGATTATATTCATTAAAGCTTCACATTCTCCTGATTAACGGAAAGATTTTTATAATCCTTTCATAATAACTTCCATGTTTTTCTCGAATAAATCATCTCAACAATATTTTAGTTGTTTTACAAAGTAATTTAATTTTAATTCTAAGGTAAAAGTACGTTTTAAATTACATTTAAAATATTTAAGTTATTGTGCCAGGAAATCTTATTTTTATGGAGAATATAAAACTGTAATATCAACAAAGTTTTATAAAGAAAGATTTTTTTTCAGACATTTAAAAAACGTATACAAAGATTAAATTGCTTTATATTCCTTAATATACACTGTTAAAAATTTGCAGCAAACTGTCCAGTCATTTGACCGTTTTTATAGAAAACGGTTACATAACCGTAATTTAGAGCTATTCTGACCGTATTATTCCCCATATTATGTTCAGAATAGAGTTAAATTACGGTTATGTAACCATTTATTACAAAAACGGTCAAATTACTGGACAGTTTGCTGCAAATTTTTAACAGTGTAGCTACGAAAATACTTAAGAATAATCTAAGTTTAACAAGATAATCTAAACGTTAAGACAATCTAAAAGTTTAACAAGAAGTATTCACATCTTTATCATTCTTTTATGACATATGATTCAAATTAAATGCGTTATGATGATTATGTCTTTCAGGTGTGGCACTGGTTTTTTTAAGGCCTGTATAAATATTTAAATACAAAATATAAATTTGAACGACCTTCCTTCCTAGAAATGGCATTTAGAAATTATTTAACAATCAAGACTTGTCAATCAATATTTTTAATTTTATTATTTTTAATTTTTCTTCTGGCATTAAAAACACATATTTTCATATTTAAGCGTCAGTGTGCTCGTGGCTACACAAGCGCAAATTTTACGCCTAAAGTGAAATTTCTCAAACCATTCTCAAATATGACAACAAAGCTGTCTGAATGTCATTGATTTTTTTCTGTTGAAGTCCAGTCTGTTTAAAACAGGTTTCTTCAATTTCCAATACAATATTGTGTATATTGTTCAGATGCTCTAGCAAGCCGTTATATTAAGTAAGTAATACACGTTTTATGTCTGTATATATGAAACTGACATGTGTTACGCTGAGTTATTATTTTGATTTATACATTCAAATGAAAAATATTTAATATATTTGTTGTTATCTAGTGAAATTTGGTAAAATTTGAAAACATTCAATATATATCTGCCTGGAGCCGATTCAGTTGGATATAACTTTTTTTATGTTAATAAAATCTTAAAGTGCGGTTAGGAAAATAAGCCATGAACTCAAAAACGAACATATGTCATTGTGATAGTTCTTTATTGCTTAGGAAGTATTGCAAAAAAATTTAGAAAATAAATTTGATCTTATATATATATATATATATATATATATATATATATATATATATATAAAAAAAAAAAAAAAAAAAAAAAAAAAAACTATATTTTTTTGAAAATTTAGAATTTTTTCCTTTGTTTTTTTCTATTGCATCACACTTGATATATTTTTTATGAAATAATCTTACTGTTTCATCTTTAATAAATTATACTAACCTTATTTAAACATATATATCTCGATACATATATTTGCTTGTAAACATTATTAAAATGTAATTTTATCTATTGATATGTATAAATGCTTTTATAACTCGCATCTTTTATTACTATTATGAAATACCTTGGATTTCTAACATTGTTATAAAACGAAGCACAGATTGATAAGTTTTTGCTACATACTTTGAAAATTGGATTGAAAATAGATCCACAGAATATAACATAAATAATATAATAAATCACGAATTATATTTCAATACTTATAGCTCTGGGTATTTCAGTTACGAATGGAAAACTTTTTCATATTAAATTCTTCTAAATTACTGTATATACATTATGGAAAAAGACAAATGTTTTGTAAAGTTTTATATCTGACTCAATAATTGGATGAGAATTAGTTGTATACAAAATGACTGTTAAATATTTCATCCTCCAAAAAGAAAATGAAACCCTGCCGTGTAAACGTGTAAATATTGTAAAGAGATTATAAACCTTACCAAGTGGATATAAATTTTATCTCGCATTTTGTGATCTGACTATATACAGATCTTTATTGTACAATAAATTCGTAGTACTTGAGACCAGGAGTTTCACATCTCTAAACCTACTTGAAATGACTTCCAGCCAAGTAACCTTTCTTAAGAACTTAATGAACTACTTGAAATTCCTAATAAATCATGGAGTTGCTATATTGGGTAATTCGCTGCAAACTCTGACAAGGAGAGTAGGCCAAGAGAAAGAACTCTCTTGCGAAAGATTCGGACGGCGCCAGTGTCGTGAACAGTGAAGTTCGCCAGCATCGATCGGGCGTCCTGACAATCAAAAACTCTAAAAACATGAACTGAAAGAAATATATGTTGCTTCGTGTATTTTTGTAACATTTCTGTATACTGTGAAGTAGTATTATTCAATTTAATGCTGCGCCAGCATGTCTTTGTATTTAACGATGCTACAGTGTCTGCATCTAAAAAAAATATAGCCACAAATTAAGATGTAATACAACCTCTTCCGAGGCACCTACGATTCCAAAAAGCGTTTCTTTATTTTAGAGCACTCTTAAACAAATAGATATTCCAGATTTAAAGAACCGTTTATAAAAATAAAATTTATTTGTTGCCGTAATTTTCAGAAATGTTACCGAGCAGTTTTACAGTGCAGTAATCAGTTTTCTCAAACCGAGATATCGACTTTTCAAATGCTATCAATATTTTCATGTTTAACAAACATGTTTAACCGACAAACATTAATAACATTAACATATCGGCTTTTCAAATGCTATCAATATTTTCATGTTTAACAAATGTGTTTAACCGACAAACATTAATAACATTAACATATCGGCTTTTCAAATGCTATAAATATTTTCATGGTTAACAAATGTGATTAACCGACAAACATTAATAACATTAACATTGACATTAAAATTAACATTACTTTGTTACTCTTGCATGCATAATTTCTGTTGTACCGCTAAAAATATTTACTTGAGAATCGATAACATCTGAAAACCGTTATTGCTATTTCAAAAAATTGATTAATGCACTATAAAAGCTACTTGGAAACGTTTCCAAAAATTATATGCAGCAAAAGTTTTGTTTTTTAAATGATTTTTAAATCTTTAAAATCTGTAAGTTTTTAAACTTAAAGGAACTGTTATCTGAATCGCGAGTTCCTAGGAAGTGACTATTCTGTATTGTCTCGATCATGGTTATATTATATTTTCGCAAATTAAGAAACATTTTACTTTTTTATTAAATAAAAACATAAATGTAAATAACTTAGAAATGAAATTTTGCTTTTTTCATCGATTTTTTTTTATGTCCTATTAATTTACAATCTAGCTATACCTCAAGTTATTTTAAATAACTTGATTCAAACAAGTTACAGTTTTTTACTAAAAGAACTTTAATTGAAATATCAATTTTTAATTAAATTTATCGATATTCTACGCTGAAATTAAATTATTCAATAAATTTTATTTCATAAATTTCCCACTTTATACAAATTGTACTTTATTTATATAAAATGAGATATTAAGACTCTTTAAATAAGTTTAAAATATTTTCACACATATTAGGGATGAAATGTTCAAATATTTTTAATGCAAAAAAAATAATATATTATGACATGCATGCGTAGTAAATAAAAGTAAATCATAAGATTTTAAAATTGAGCTAATCTTAATATCATTAATTTTTGTTTAAAAAAAGTCTATGTTTTGCAGACAAACTTTATCTTTTTAACAAAAAATTAAATTAATGCGTGTTAATATTCTTATCTTTTTTGTAAAGTATAAAAATTCTTTTTAAATTTTGTGTTTCAAAAACGTATTTTAATATTTTTACTCAAATATACAAAATAAAATTTACTCTGCTTTTCTTTATTAACAACGGTAATTATATTGCTCTTTGTTTTACTACTGTTTGTTTTCAAAACCAGTTTCCTTTCTTTTTTATTCGAAATAAGTCTATTAGAAGGAACGAATTTCCAAATTGTTTTTATCTTTTATACTAATTATGAGGAAAATTGTAATATGTATGCAAATTTTGTAAATGACATTTTTTTCAATGGGATAATTATATTTTAATATTTTTTCAATTAATGTTTTTTTAATTAATGTTTCAATTAATGTTTTTTTTAAAAATATTTTTCGTTTTAAAAATCCTTTTTCGAATCTCAAAATGTTCTGTGAGAAATTTACCTCAATTCAATCATGTGTTACTTTTTACTTCTGAAAAATACATGAAAAAAGAAAATGTCATAAGGAGAACGGTATAAGGCAATTATGTTGGTTTATTTTTTTCTCTTTTAATATTAGGATGTTTTGAGATGATGTACTGAGAATATTTCAGAAACAGAAAGTAACTTTATGGATTATTAAAACAATGTGTAACAACTATTCTTTGAAATGCATCAAAGGAAGTTAATTTGGCCCGCGCCACAAACTGATAAATGTATATATATATATATATATATATATATATATATTTCCTTTCTATCACATTCTCTTGGAATACAGTGGGGTTTAGGCATAAAAAATACCCAGATTGATTTTTTTTTCAGAGTCGTTGCCAGTGTTTTTTCTGTTCTTTGATTGTTGAAGAATAAAGCATTGCTTCAGTATTTCGAAAAACAAAAGACGCCTATACAGAGGAGTTTCAGGGGAGCTATTTTAGACCTTTAGAGAAATATACCTTTATTTTCAAAGATAAAATTCTGAACCCTTGAGGGTATATACCTACTATAACGAAGACAAGATAAAAGTCTGATAAATGTATATATATTTTTTTTCTTTCTATCAGATCCTCTTGGCGTTCAGTGGGGTTTAGGCGTCAAAAATACCCAAACTGATTTTTTCAGCGTCGTTGCCAGTGTTTTGTATGTTCTTTGATTGTTGAAGAATAAAGCATTACTTCAGTATTTCGAAAAACAAAAGACGCCTACACAGAGGAGTTTCAGGGGAGCTATTTTAGACCTTTAGAGAAATATACCTTTATTTTCAAAGATAAAATTTTGAATCCTTGAGGGTATATACCTACTACATAGAAGACAAGAAGCCACAATAAACACGTTCAAATATTGTATTACTATATGGAAATGGAGAATTAATGTATATAATGCTCAAATTTCAAAACAGCAAGAAAAATTGATTGTCGAAGCTTTCAAAAAAGTTCCAGTATCCTCTGACATGGCATGGCAAATTTTCTCATCTACATAAATTGAAGAAACAGCTGTATTTATTTCAGCTGCAATTTTCTGCAGTTGTGATCTTCGTTCTCCTTTTTGCCATTCCCTCATTTCTTTAAATGTCTATTACTTATTCGAAGAATGATTAGACGTCAATTTGGGACCGGTTTTATTCCATTCCTCACACGAATATATAAACAATAATCAAACAACCACAAATTATCTGATGTTTTGACTTTTTTATTTTTTAACAATAATTTCCCTTTTATTTATTTGTTTCATTTAACATAGTATTTTATTTTTTAAATATTTTAGCCAAATTTTGTGACATACTAGGACTATTATTATGGTGCTTTCGAGAAGTGGACAACGCAATGGAATCGGTGGTTACCTTCACAAGATGACTGTTTTGAAAGAGATGGCAAACAAAATTAGGTAAGTTCAAATAAAACTTGTTTTCCAATAATCAATCCAATGATGAATTACAACTGTCAAATAAAACGTGTTAAGTTCGGGAACTTTCCGACAGCACCTCGTATGCATGTACTTATTATTATTTTTTTATTATTAATACTTTTAAGTTTTTTTAATATAAAAAAGAATGACGTATAGGAATTTGATTTATTTTGATACATTTTTAATGTTTTTGTGTAACGATTCAACATTTTGTTTTTAGTCTTTTACCCTTCAACCATCTGCTATGAGCAACTGCGTAAACCTCAGAGAAGGACATGTGTAACTCATTATCTTCGCAAATAACTCCTTATTTTACCTGTCAGTATTGTAAATAATTTGAAAAATCTTGTGTCGATGAAAGGCGATTTTTATCCTTCATGCATTATAATACGACATTATATTGGATAAAATTGGATTTTTTTTAATAAATTATATTTTACTTCATCACAGTTCTCTGTAATGCGTGTTTTGCAATCAGTGACAGATTATTAATTCTTATTTCTTATTTCACATTTGAATTAAAGATTTTATGTGATATGTGTTTATGTATACGTATTTTTAAAAATACAACAAATCCTACTAATTGATAATAATAATAAAAAAAATTAAACAAATCTTTTTCCTTCCAACATTCTCTCATACTTGCCAAAATCCGGTTTTTTGACATACAACATACTTTTAACCAAAATATTTAATTAAATGCATCTTGGTTCTAAGTGGTGATCATTTGAAATCTACTATATTTTACTCATTAAATAAAATTTTGTTTCAAATTCCGTTTTATTTTTAAAAAATTCAAATATTAGTACGTACGGTTATATTGGTTGTATAAGATTTTATTGGTTATATTTATGAATAGAAAAATGCCTCAAAACGAAATTTTGTGTTTTTTTTTTTTTTTTTTTTTTTTTTTTTTTTTTTTTTTTTATTGCTATTAAAGTTTTTGAATTTTTGTAAAGATTGCGATGTGTTTAGTAAAATCCATTTACACTAAACTATTATACTTTTTTTTAAAAATATACAGTAAATATAATTGCTTCAAATAATAGTGTCTAGTGGTACACACAATTATTTATTGCAAACATAACCCCGTAAATATATGTTTAAATATATATAATATATATATGCAACTATTAAATAACATCACAGGCATATCATAAAACAATTGGGAGAAAAATTATTAAATATGAAAAATGAACACCTACCTGTTTGAATAATATCCATAATTATGTAGAGAAAAAGTAAATAAATATTTAAAGATAATTTAAAATAAGGATAATATACAACATATTTAAGGGAAAAATGAAAATAAAAATAAAAATCTGAAAGATGGAACCCAAAACTGTTATGAAAGGTATTCATAAATTAACAAATAAAGAAAAAAGGGAAATTTTTAAATAGATGAAATGATTTGTAATAATTTTGGAACCATGGCAGAATTATCAAGGCCAAATTACCATAGATTGCACTAAAAAATGTATGAACTATTAAGTTAAAATTGTACAAAATCTGGGCTATCACACATAAACAAAACCAGAAATAAGATATTAGAAATGAAAAATATAAAAAAGAGGATAATATATATTTATATATTATATGTACATATATATATATATATATATATATATATATATATATATATATATATATATATATATATATGTTGTACATATATATTCGCTGTTACCCGTGACTTCGTTCACGCAACATTAAACGAATAATACATGCATTAATTAAGCAAAATATTTCACTCCCGATAATTAAAAACGTAAATAATTAACTAACCCTTTATCGCATTTCATAGGAGACAATACAGTATTTCTTTGTTATAGGGACCTTGACATAACTCAGCCTTAAATAAGTGAAATTTTGTACCATATAATCGCGAAAATGAAAATGCAACCAATGAAAAAAAAGAAGGCCAAATTAAATCGTGGAAATTGAAGAAAAAATGTCAAATTTATCTGATAAACCATTTTTCTTTTAACGGGTTAAGTGAAACGTTTTAACAGCCATCCTTCAAAAATAATTAATTGGAAATATTGTATGCTTTTTCTTTAAATTCAATTTGAAAATGCCGTAAGAAATATATTGATCTGTTTTATTTCCCCTTTTTTATCCATAAATATGGAGTAATTTACTTGCCGTTTTTAGAGAAACTTCATTAAAATTTACCAAAAAAAATTAATATATCGGAATCTAATTCAATTCTTTTAATTCTGAGAGTTTGTGTAACATCCTCGGATCAATGATAACCGATCGTATTGCGTGAATCGCATTACGTTCGATAGTCCAAAAGGATAGTAGTTGCGAAATACAAAAAAAACGGTCAGATTTTAATATAATAGATTCGTGTTATTATTATTTTTTTTAAATTATGATTCAATTTTTAGCAGAAAACACTCATCTGTATATAACTGATACTCATGCTTAATAATCAATATAGATTTAAAAAAAAAAAAAAAAAAAAAAAAAAAAAAAAAAAAAAAAAAACGTTATTTTTTAAGCTTTAAATATGGCGTGAAACTCGTCAACTTTCTATACTTACTGATCCTTGTATTATTAAAATGTACAGAATTGAATGACGCTCTTTTTAAAATATATTTGAAAATTCTCGTTTTATTTGAAATAGGACGTCACTCCGTTCCCAGAGAAATTTCTTTTTAATGATATAATTCTTAAATTCGTGGTTGTACTGGTTGTAATGGTTGAACGCTGTGTAGTAAAGAGCTAATTCACATCCTTTATATTGATATAATTCTTGTTAATTTGCTTTTCTTGGCAATCATGACGTGAATTTTAGCAGAAAACTCACATCTGTATGTAACTGATATTCAAGCTTATTATTATTCAGTAACTATAAAAAATATTTCAGTTTTTCATCTTAAATATGACGTCCATTATCTATCTACTTTCATTATATACTGATATTCATAATACTTGTATTATTACAAATGTATGAAAATACATGTTTTATTTATGACTAGAAAGCTACGCCCGCTACGCTGGTCAATTTCTCTTAACGAACTTTTAATCAAACAAAATATTGACATTTCATAATTAGCTTTTCTATTTTAACAAAAGAATAAGGCTACTATATTTTTTATAGCAAATATACACGTCAGGACACGTCACCCTTATCATTATCTTTTTATGCATGAAGGTTTCGCTATGGTACTCCATTGTGAAATTAGGTAATTTTTGAAATTCAATATTTGTAAAATGGCATAATCATTAGTTTGAAATTTATATCAAAAAATATACAATTTTTTACCTTTCAAATGCAGTTTGTTTAACAATCTTCTGACACATACTTTTCGAGCTATTATTTTTTTCGGTAACTTCAAATGTTTCATTTTTTGAGATTAATCTGTGGCAAAGATTAGCGAAAAACCCAGTCGTGAGCAATGCATAGTTTTATATTAAAGAGGATGTTGGAGCAGGGACTGTCACCATCACTTTTGAAATTGGTTCTGTAGTTCCAGAAATTTTATAGAAATTGTAATTTAGAATGATTTTAGAACGCTTTTCGCTCATTTCACCATTTTAAATTTCGATTTTTTTTTAAATTTATTCTTAGAGAGCATTACATCTTATAAGTAACTACCATGCCAAATTTCAAATTTCTAGCTCCTTCAGTATAAAAAAAATCAAATTTTAGAAGGTTTTTCGCTCCTGAACCCCCTGGGGTTAGTGGCACCGACATAAAATATAGCCTATGTTGGAGTAGGGATTGTCACCATCAATTTGCCGCCATTACTTTTGAAATTGGTTCTGTGGTTCCAGCGATTCCATATAAATTGTAATTTAGAATGTTTTTAGAACGCTTTTCTCTCATTTCACCCTTTTAAATTTCAATTTTTTTTTTAAATTTGTTCTTAGAGAATATTACATATTATAAGTAACTACAATCCCAAATTTCAAATTTCTAGCTCCTTCAGTATAAAAAAATTATAATTTTAGAACGTTTTTCGGTTCTGCACCACCATGGTATTAGTGGCACCGACGTAAAATATAGCCTATGTTACAGCAGGGATTGTCATCAAAAATTTGCCACCATCACTTTTGAAAAGTGTTCGGTAGTTCCAGAGATTCCATAAAAATTGTAATTCAGAATGTTTTTAGAACGCTTTTCGCTCATCTCACAGTTTTATATTTCGAATTTTTTTAGAATTTGTTCTTAGAGAGCATTTACATCTTATAAGTAACTACCATGCTAAATTTCATGTTTCTAACACCTTCAGTGTAAAAAAAAATCGAAATTTTAGAAAGTTTTTCGCTCCTACACCCCCATGGGAGTGGTGGAACATACATAAAATATAGCCTATTTTGAAGCAGGGACTGTCACCAACAATTTGCCACCATCACTTTTGAAAACGGTTCTGTAGTTCCAGAGATTCCATAGTGTTGGAGATAAACAATCAACATGGCAATTTTTTTTAATTTCTTTATTTAAGTTTAATTTATTCTAATTAATAACGTTTTTTTTAATTTAGCAATCGTTTTCTTTGTTTTTTTCTAAAGCTGTCTTCTTTTAAATATCTTATTTAAATTTTATTTTCCATCCATAAATATGGGTATCATTTTAAAGTATTTAAATAGTTAAATTTCTGTATTTTATTTATTTTTCCATTAATATAATTTTCTAAATTTTATTCCACATTATTCTTTTGGATCAGCGGGTATTGGCAATTTTCACCCTAGCAACAGCAACTCCTGATATTCACAAAAGTGCAAAGGAATGTACGGGTCGTTTTGGGAAAGGTGACATCATGATAGCGTCACGTATGCATTCTCAATGTCACTTTTACAGAGAGTGACCACTTCAGAAATTGACCCAGCCAATCTCTGAGGAACGAGAGGGGCAGCAGAAAAAATGCCCTCAGTGGAGGAGGCAAGCTCCCCTCTGAAAAGCCTTCAGTGTTCCTGAATTTGTACAGAGTGCAACATCTCTCATGTAGACGTCCAAGTAACGTGTAGCTTCGGGTTGGGGCGACCTAGCCCTAACGCCAGGATGCAGTTATTTTCAGCCTTCAGTATGGGGGAGCCATTTTTTTAAAATAAGATTCTCGTGCCTGGCAGGTCAATTTTTTTATTTTATTATAGATTTTTTTGTAATAGTACTTTTTGGCTTCATTATTTAATTCTTAAATTTACCCTTTTTTTAAAACTATTAATTTATCAATTTCGAAATAATAATTTTCAAGGCAACACTGTGCACATATTCATTAATAGTTTATTTTTAAATTTTATTCTCACCTCTTCCACAATGTCTCCAAAATAACAATTATCTAGAATGTAAAAAATTTTGTAGTATTCATCATTTTAAAACAATGTAGTTGCATGGTGGTTGTGTAAAATTCAAGTCTGTACATTTTTTTCAAATAACCATTCGAATAAATCACGAATTTTAATTGTAATTTTGACTTTTTGTGAAATTCTTTAAAAACATTGGTTTGTGTGATTATTTTAAATACTTACTTTTCAGGTACTTAAATAAATTAAAAAAACTGTATTAATATAATAATTAAGATTATGTATTATTGTGTCTTTGTTCTTTTTCAGAATCGCGAAAACCATTTTTAGCAATTCAATCCTAATTATCTTCTTTTTAATTAAAAATTAAAAAAAAACCTTTTTATAAAATTATAGGATGTTTCTTTCCCAGCATTTTTCCTTTTTTTTGTAATTGTATTCATTAAGTGCATTTTCTTTTCTTATGTTGGTTTTTTTTAATTTTATTTTGTGGTCACAGATATTCTAGTTCAGCGTTAAAAATATCGAACCGGAGTTTGCTTTATTTTTATCGTCTTCACAACGCGGCGATTAAGCAATAAAGCTCTTCAAAATTGTACTAACCACTCTTCTTTCTCTTTTAACAACTTGTGATACCTTGTAGAAAATTAACACCCAACCTCTTTCCAACACATAGCAATTGTAATTTAGAATGTTTTTAGAACGCTTTTATCTTATAAGTAACTACCATGCCAAACTTCATGTTTCTAGCTGCTTCAGTATAAAAAAAATCGAAATTTAAGAACGTTTTTCGCTCTTGCACCCCCATGGGAGTAGTGGCGCCGACATAAAATATAGCCTTTGTTGGAGCAGGGACTGTCACCATCAATTTGCCACCATCACTTTTGAAAACGGTTCTGTAATTCCAGAGATTCCATAGAAATTGTAATTTAGAATGTTTTAGAACGTTTTTCGCTCATGTCGCACCTTTTAAATTTCGAATTTTTTCGAATTTGTTCTTAGAGAGCATTTACATCTTATAAGTAACTACCAAGCCAAATTTCATGTTTTTAGCTCCTTCAGTTTAAAAAAAAATTGAAATTTTAGAAAATTTTTCGCTTCTACATCCCCCTGGGGGTAGTGGCACCGACATAACATATATCCTATGTTGGAGCAGGGATTGTAACCATCAATTTGCCACCATCACTTTTGAAATCGCTTCAGTAGTTCCAGAGATTACCCCCTACAAACAAACAAACAAACAAACAATCTTTACTACTTTATAATATTAGTATAGATGTCATATTTGTCAAAGCAAAGAAGCATCTTTTCATATTTCCATGGTCCAATTGAAATATTTTCTTAATAATATAATTACTGTTCATTTTTCATTCTAATTGAAGCGCAGTCTTTGACAGAAAATGTCTTCTCAACGTAACTGATATTCATACTTCATGTATAATAACAAATACTCCATATTTTCTTTCAAGTATCATGGCAGTTCATCTTCTTTTGATTTCTTTTGATTTTTCATTTTTTACTTGGAGATCGTTCAATTGGAAAATAATAGTTGAGGAAAAATTGTTATTCCAGGTTTTGCATTTATTGGCAACGGTAATGCATAGCACCGTAAAATGGTTAATTAAATTTTACAGGAATAATATTCATTGATTCTCTATGAAAATAATGCAATTTTTAATTATTAAGAAAAGTATTTGAAAAAAAGTAAATAACATCTAGCCCATATTCATTTTTAGGTTATAATCCATCTACATGGAAAGATACAGGCTCTCTGTTTAGACGTTTACTTCAGCCAGACATTTACACACATAATCAGATTTATAATATTATTAGGATAAAATTTTCCAGTTTCTGTAAATTCATTATGTTATAATTTTTCTCACTTTTTAAATTACAAATTATAATACTTACAGTAACAAAAATAGTTATCAAAAACGTTGACACCAACTAATTAGACGATTATGCATAAGGGATAATTCATTGTCCACAGATCAGTGTCCACGAGCGATTTGTTTTGTCACTAATATTGCTTAATGCTCTTTTAGTACGTAACTATGATATTTGTTTTATTTTTACAGCACGTTCTAAGATTCAATGATTTTAACGAGAGAGCAAATAAACATGAATATATTGTACGATATTTGCTAGCATAACTATTAAGTTCAAAAGCTATAGATTTATTTATTTTTTTTGTGATTTACGTTTAATTTTTACAAAAAATTTAACATTCGATTTTTTCTCATCATACTCTGTGAAGTTTTTGTTTTAAAAAAACACACAATGGGAAAATATTTCTGAAAACATTTATCATTATGTGCTTTTCTAATCATCTATTAGTTTAATTCATTTTATTATGATAGAGAATTCAATTAAGTAAAAAAAAAAAAGCTTTACAGTTGTTCTTCAACCATTCTAGTGGTCTTATTTCTTCATTTTCCATAGTGCCCATTTTCCCACCCTTCGCAATAACGGACTTCGCCCACGTAATCATGCTTGTTTAAAATATTTTAGTAAGATACTCCGCATATATTTTATTTAGAAAACATATTCTTATTAATTATTAAGTTAAGACATTAGAGATTCTGGAAAACTATTCTCGTAAAAATAATATTTACATTTCTAGAAGTCTAATATTCTTCAAACTTAAATTGAAGAACTTTAATAAATTCACAAGACTGTGCAATCTGCACAAATATATTAAAGGGACTAGTAAGGAGAATGCATTATTCCGAGTCTTTGAACTCATTATGTACGCATTTTTTCATATAAGATTACTTTAAAACTTTATAAACATCTTCTTAAAGAATTTAGACGATTTTAGAAGACTCATTTGTGCCTTTCTTGAGAGGACTGCACAAAATTCTGTAATCTAAATATCTACTAATGCTACCTCAAATGGGATGTCTACTTTTAAAGCTTAAATATAATGTCGGCAGAGATTTTAATGTATTCTTTAGCTTACTGAGAAATTCAAGAGAGGAAATAATTTGAAGATTTAATTTAAAGGAATATATATTTCGAAATATACTGCATGTATTTAAAAAAGACCCGTTATATTTTCAACTTTCATTAAAATATTGTTTTGGCGAATTTAATTGCGTAAATATTCTAATCATCTGCAGTATAAATATTTAATTCTGTAATGAACAAAATGTAGATTGATAGTATCCATAAAAGCATTCTACATTATCATAATCTTCTATCTTCCTGAGAAAAGTTACTCTACAATCAATCATTAATATAGAGTTATTTTTGTGAGTATTTTAATTGTAGTACTTCCCACCATGTTATGTGACTGTTATATGCAATGGATACTGAGTGGTACAAATTAAAATGAAACCAGCAAATGTGGATTTCTTTTTTAAATACCGGGTGCGTCATAAATTCGAGCAAGCTTTAAAAATTCATAATAAAAGAAGTAATGCTCGGAAAATTTTTCGGTTTACGCGAGTATGATCAGAAGGATTTTGGATTTTTTTTTCCATGTATAATAAAAAATTATTACAAAAGTAACCTATAGAGGTTGCTCACACGTCATACTGAGACGTTTTATGCAAATCAGGCTCGCAATAAAACACCTGGCTGGAAATGGTTTCGTCATTCGATCTCGGCAGCATCCTATCGTTACCAGATCGAGCGCTGGTGGTTAAACTTTTCTACAAGAATGGTGAATACCCAACTATTGCATTGCGCAAGTTTCGAACGGAGAAATAACTTAAGGAGCAAAAAAGCCCTATTTCATTGAATGGGGTACTCAATTTAATACGACTGTTTGTGTTTGCCTGATTTGTTGTCTGTTTGTGTTTGCTCACACGTCATGCACGCCTCAGTATGACGTGTGAGCGCTCTCTATCGGTAACTTTAGGAATCATTTTTTATTATACATGAAAAAAAAAAATCCAAAATCCTTCTTATCATACTCACGCAAACCGAAAATTTTTCCGAGCATTACTTCTTTTATTATGAATTTTTAAAGTTTGCACGAATTTATGATGCACCCAGTATAAGACAATATACATGCTGTTTCATCTTCTAAAGCATTACCTGTAAGTAAAACTATAAATATTACCACAAATAAAGATGTCTAAGCTTCGTAGATCTTTTATATTATCATATTTACCACGCATTCTTTTTATGATAATTCTTTTAATTTTTAATATAACATGTGAAATTTAACCCTACAAAAATGATTTAAGCTATTCGAACATATAGAAACTTCATTAAAATAGCATATAAGTATCAAAAGTTTAGCTTTGTAGTCATCAAGACCTTTATGTAACATACACACTGGTAGAAAATATAAAAATATACTTACTTAATGGTAAATATGCTTTTATAATTTCTAAACACAAGATATAGGTTTTTGTTACATCTAAAGAAACACAATTACATTGAAAGTTGATGGATTTAACTGACGTTTTCAAAAGATTTAATAAGGATTATTAAATAAATTGCAAATACAGGGTGATTTTTTTTTAAAGTTGTGAAAGTAAAATCCTATAACAATAGAACCACTGATCCAAATGACATGAAATTTCACCAGTCTTCTCCCAGAGCAATGGGAATTTTTTAAGTGATGTTAAAAAAAACTTAAAATCGTACCAATAGATGGCGCTGTATACGCAGTAAAGTCGAGAGATGAACTAGCGCACGACACATGCACATTGGCGATAATAACGTGAAGTACGCACACCTCGTGTTCATTATTCTACGGATATCATCGCAATGACTGTGCCATTGACGGACGGTTCGTTGTTAGTGAAGCTGTATTATCAGAATAAAGACAGCGCAGCAACTGCTCTTAGGAGATTTAGGACACTTAAGAATTTAAGAAAAGGTCCAATGACGACAGAGGGACTAGGGAAGATGTTTTCTCAAACTACCATCCATTGTTTTCCTCCCACTGACGGTTTCTTTGTTTCTGTTAACTTACAGCGCCATCTGTTGGTGCAATTATAAAGTTTTTTAACTACGCCAAAAAATACCCATTGCTTTGGGAGCATACTGGTGAAATTTCATGTCATTTGGATCAGTGGTTCTTATGTTATAGGGTTTTACTTTCACAACTTAAAAAAAAAATATAACCCTGTACATTCCGTTTTGTTGATTGTATAATTTAACTTTAATTTAATGTACATTTTATTTTATGTAAGATATCAATAATAATTTTTAATCTATATTATAAAGCGAAAACCTGTCCGTGAGTAACGCTGACGTCCATTGATTGTGGCAGCATTTTAACAATAAATTTAACTTCTTCTGCATTGTTTTTAAACTGTTAAACTTAGGACAATTTAAATTTTCACACCGTCGAAAAAGAAAAAAAGATTTTTAAATCTTTTCTCTTTTGCATGTGAAAGTTTATTTCACATGCAATTTCTTTCAAATAAGGATTGCAATTTAATAATATTTTATGGTTCTTAAAATAATTTCCAATCATGATTTTTCTAAAGAATTATCTTTATCGCGTGTGTAGCCCGATTACAAAAGACAAACCCTTTTGCAATTCAAACGATAAAAATATTTTAGAATTTGTTTCCAGTTAATATTCTATAACGCAATTAAAATGTCACCATTAAATAAATTAAAATAAAAATTATATCGACAAACCTCACATTTAACATACATGCCGTCTAACCATGCTCTTAAAGCCGTGAAATTATCAGAATCAAAAAAGTTTCTGTAAGTAGCAGAATCTTTGGCATTTTCTTCGGCTATTGACTCTTGAAATGTGAGTAATAAGTAAGAATATTATTTGATAAATTTCAAAATTTATAATTGGTGCTTTCATATAAAAATGCTTTTGTGTTGTTATTGCGTAATCTAAAAAAAATATGTTAAATATAATTTTTTTTTTTTCAGTTTTCAGTAAAAAAGTTTTTCACCTATATTCTCTATCCCGTGACACCCTTGTTGGATCCCCTGGTAAATATAAAAAAAACTCATGTTCATTTATTTATTTCTTACGTATTAAAAATTGACATTAAAAAAAAAACGACTCTACTTTTAAAATAATAACTCTAACTCTCGTACTCTTTTTTACAAAAAATTAATAGAAATGACAAAAACAAAGGTTAAAAAAGAAACCATCTCTTCTGAAAAAGAGCAACATATTAAAGAAACAAGTTGAATCATATTTCTAAAGGGTCATGTTTCTAAATTCAACAATGTTACAATGTTTCATCACATGCTTTTATATTTAATTTGATATATCACACTGTTTATAAAGTTGTTTGAAAAACCATTATATCTGACAATATCTCTAATATTATCCATTTCATGTTCAATATATTTTCTCTGCAAACTATGAATGCTCTTTAAATTTTATTGTTGAAAGTAAAAACGTTGTTATTTCCAATCAAGGTAAAACCCGATTTGAGGATAGTTTTATTATCCAAATTCAATGAAACGCCGTTTTCTATATAATTTTCCACGAACCTTCTAATTTCTTTTATATTCATTCACCCACATATCTGATTTTAACTTGATTGTGAATAATAATGTATTTAAGTTCAACAATTAAGTTTATAAGCACTTGTATAGACCTCGAATGAGATATTCGATTTTGGGGTACCTATTAAAGATCAAGTTAAGCCCCATTCAAAATACTAGTCGTTGGAAGCCACCGTAATGCTTACCCATCATGAATTTACATAATATAAAATATGAAAATAAAACATGTGTAAACTGTTTATAAAATGCATTGCAATTCGAATAAAATCGTGGCTTGATGACGTCATAAACTTTAAATCTTTAAATCGAGGCTAACGGAAAAGACAGGCCACCGCGGTGCATTCCACTTATCTTTTTTTACAGACCGCTAGTGTGACGTGATGCTCTTTTCGTACACCTGCATTGGTCCATTCGAGCATCACGTGACTCCCGCGGTCTGTAAAAACAGATACGCGTACAGCACCACGGTAGCGTTTCTTTGTCGCTAGCCTCGCTTTAAATGTTCTATTACTGAATTGCGTAAAAGAATCATCCTTATAACTAGAAAATTGTTAATCATATTAACTAATGGTTTACTGCGTCGGATTAAGCGTCTCATTTCCAATTAAAATATATATTTGAATTGAAATTTGAATTGAAATACAGGGTCATGAAAAATTGAATAGTGTCTAAATTATAATTATAATATCTCGGCAACTAACTATCCGATCAACTGTATTCTTGATACAAAATTTGTTTTTTTATTGTATTTTATATTCACTATTAATAAACAATTTCGAGTCCGAAAAAAACAGTTCCGTATAATCGAGGTTACTGGAATTCAATAAGCTTCTTCCAATTATTACATACTAAGTACATACCAAATTTAAAGTCTCTATCTTAATTTGTTCGGGAGGAAGAGCGTTTACAGACACACACACAGATACACACCACAAACAGACGAACGGCAATTTTTTTTTTCTAAAAGTATGTTTTTCGGAATCTCCAGTGTCTGAAACGTGTAAATCCGTCAAAAAAATCGATTTTCAAAACAATTGCAAGATTTACCCTATACTACGTACGCGTTTACAGACACACAGACAGACGGACGGCAAAAACTTTTTTCTAAAAATATGTTTTTTCGGAATCCCCAGTGTCTGAAACGTGTAAATCCGTCAATTTTTTTTCGATTTTCAAAACGATTACAAGACTTACCTTATACTACGTATGATGGGTAGGTAAAAATTATGTACGAATTTCAAGTTAAATCGATTTAGTGATATAGTTTCGTCACTTAAATGTTCGTCATTTGGGATTGGAGTTTGGAATTATTCAAAAAAAAATATATGAATAAAGTAAACAAAATCGGCCGTAATATACAGTTCAATATGGAAAATGAACAGGATAGTCGGTTGTCTTTCCTAGATGTAGAATTATTTAGAAAAGGTAATGATTTAACAACAGAAAGAGCTGTTTATACAAATAGTATGCGGTTTAATAACACAATTTCTTTCGAAATCTCACCCCCTGAAATTTTAAAGCTGCAACTTATCAATTTTATTTTAAGAGTGTATTCATAGTTTGCGCAGAAAAATATATATCTAATATCTAAACAATAGATTCAATGTAGATAATAGATTCTGCTTCATTTTCACCATGTCAACTTCTTGGCCGTAGATTCTGGGAGATATTTATCTTTCTTTATATATTCAATGCCCCCCATACGTCTCCCCTTCGGCGCCACATATTAATGTGATTTTCCGTTGAAAAAATGAATTTTACAAAGGTATACTTGCCTGCAGAATTGTATAACCCACTATTGCCTTTCTACTATCCATTGCCGTTTTCGTTTCACATGACAAAACGTTTATCAATAAACATTTTATAAAATAAACAGTTCTTGGAAAAATGAGAGAATGTAAGCTCTTTGATCGACTTCGTAGTTTCGGTGCAACTTTGCATCCAGGAGATATGTTAGCGAATTGTCGAGATATTAGGGAGCAATTGAAAAGGTAAATTTATACTTAACATAAAAGTTTATAATAAAAATATAAATTTAAAATTTAAAATTTAAAAGTGAAACAAAAATACAAAACAGATTAAATTCAAAATTCAAAAATAGAACAAAAAAAAAAATATTGCATTACAGGGTTCGTACGTCTCCTGGAATTTTGCGACCAGTAAATTCTTCGGTACCAGTATTTTCTTACAGAAAATCTCTCCTTAAAAGAAGGTGAAGTTTCGCGAGTTTATCCTAGATTTCTTTTTCTATAAAAAATATATATATTGGTAACACTCCTGGAAAATTCCCTGAACCGTACGAACCCTGTATTAGTTCCTAAGATGGAAAATAATGTTTCTAGTGGACCGCCACCACAGACTTACCCTAACCCCCCAAAACACCAAAAAAGACACATTTGAAAAGTAATACAATTGTTTTTGTAGTTGTTAGAAAAGTAACAGAATATATATATATATATATATATATATATATATGTACTATATAAAATTTTTAGCGGTATGTTATAAAAAATATATGTACAAAAAAAGTAAAAAAAAACACAAAATTAATGATAAAGAAAAGGAAATAATTCGTCATGAATAGTCAAAGCAAAAACATTTAGGTTGTCCATGATTAGAAGGGTCTCGTAATCTGGTAGCTCAGCTATAACATCTTTAGGATTTTTTTAATAGATTTTATAGATTATTGAAAAGTTATTACTTCTTTTTTAAAGACGACTTTCTGCGAATAGTAGTATTTCTTATATAACGATTCCCATTTTTGTCCATAATTTTTTATTATGCATGCTAAAAAGATAGTCAAGATTAGTATTACTAAGGAAACTCCCAAATCGGACAGCCATAAGTGTAAAATTGTTTTATTTGAATATGTGGTGACATTTTACAAATTATAAAAACTGGTGAAACATTTTTTTGTACAAAATTTTTGTTAATAATATTTCGTCAGGTTATCTTCAGTCTAAAAACGTGTGTTTTAAACTTTATTTCAAACTGAATAAACATTAACACTAGAGATATGCAGGTAAAAATAAATTAAATAAATTATGTATTAAAAGTGGGTTTTAAAATCATATATTAATAGAAAAAAAAAGATAAACCAATCTCTAATTTTCAAAAGCATTTCATCCTGTCATACATAATTTTGCGCTTGGAAAGTTAGATGCTTTCCTTCAACGCTTGTATAAACATATAATTCCTCAAAAATTACCTTCTTGCTTAAAATTCCCTTAAATTCAGTTTTTTAAAGAAGTAAACAAATGTCTAAAGATAAGCTTGTAGCAATTTTATGGTCATGGTCCTCTGTAAAAAAATTAAATTTTTGTTTTATCTTTGAAGGTACATGTGAAGATAATTTTCATTAAAGCTTCACTTTCGCCTGATTAACTGAAAACTTTTTATAATCCTTTCCTAATACTTTCCTTGTTTTTCTTGAATAAATCATCTCAATAATATTTTAGTTGCCCTTACAAAATAATTTAATTCTAATTCTAAGTTACGTTGAAAATTATTTTTAAAACATTTTAGATGTTATACACGGAAATATATATTTTATGGAAAATGTAACAACAGAAGCTTATAAAGTTAGTTCCATTAAAACTATGCTTATGACTTTGGTTTATTTTTCATACCTTTAAAAAGCGTATACAAAGATTGAATTAATTTCTATAGCTTAACATAGCTATGAAAATACTTAAGAATAATCTCCCCACAATTAAAAGTTTAACGATAAGTTTTCACATTATTATCGTTGTTTTATACTGGATGATTCAAATTATATTCGTTATGGCGATTAGCTATTTCGGCATAGCAATGGTTTTACAAAGGGCTGTTTAAGGTATATGACTACGTTTAAAAAGTGGTTTTTGAGTAAAATTGTAAAAATGGTTTTATTACATTTTATTAAAGCCCAACTGTTTACCTTTTCAAAACTGTATTTATTTTTATTGTATGACAATTAGAACCGGAGTTGCAGCGGTTTTTAAACTACTCAACAGCTATCGCTCAAACCGGAAGTACTGTTAAAAGGACCGGAAGTACTATTTAAACGTACTAACTGGGAGGGGCGAAGCAAAACTATGGCCTTCTAGAAATAAACAAAGGCTCAGTACTTAAAAAAAGAATATGGCTCATAAAAACAGTGAAGTTTAGATGCATATTACTGAGTAAATTCTTGTAGTAAAACATATATCTAAACTTTAAATACATTTTTTGGGAAATGTAATTTTTGGTGAAAATTCCATACGCAAAACATGATTTCTCAAAAAGTTATTAGAATATCACTATGAAATTTAAAATGCATGTTGTTTATACTATTGTGAAGGCAATGAACTACAGATTTAATTTTAGAATAAATATTTTTTGTTTTATGGATGTTTTCGTGGAAAGAAATCGATGAATTTTACGAAAATCAGCATGTAAAAAGGTGCGATGTGCTGTAAGTTTTGAAACATTTAAAATATCTCTTAGATTTTAGTTCATTGCCTTCACCAATGTCATAAGTATAAAGTGTAAAAAAGAAATAAAGATGCATGCAATACATTTTTCTATAGCGCGTTTTGCGTATTGGGCCAAATTTCACTAAATTTTACCTCAAAATACCGCATTTACCAAAATTTCATCAATGAAGGAAATATTTTTTACCTTTTTTCACAGTTTCTAGTCATAATCTTAATAAAAATAAGTTCAAAAAATAATTAAATAGCTTTTTTGGAAAAAATTGCTCCGTACGTAGTCAGGCACCTTAAATATTGAAATACGAAATTTAAATTTTGTCCGGTTCTCTTTTCCTATAAATGATAATATTTAGAAAAATCGTTGCTTTTCGACTAAGAATGACAATAGTAATATAACAATATTTCAGATAAAAAACTTGATAAGTTATGATATTTTAATTTTTCGGAATTTTCATTTTCTATTGGCATTAAAAACACGTATTTCCATCTTTAAGCGTAAATTTACGCGCGAGAAAATTGAACGCCAAAAGGGATATTTCTCAAAGTATTGTAAAATACGGCTTTAAAAGTGTTTGAATGCCATTGAAATTCCTCAATTGAAATCTTCCATTCGATTTAAAACGGATTTCTTCAATTTCCAATACAATATTCTGTGTCTTTGATAAAATGTGTCTTGCGCAGTTGCTCTAGCAAGTAGATATATTAAATAAGTAATACATGTTTTATTTCTGTAATAATGAAATTGAAATGTGTTACGCATAAAACATACAGATTAACAAGTTTTTGTTATATACTTTGAAACCTAGAGTGGAAACATAATCACTGCATGTAACATAAATATTAATATATATATTGCGAAATATATTGAAATATATCTTTAGAACTCTCTGAAACCAATAGATTTTCGAGATTTGAAAAACCATTAATAAAAACAAAATTTCTTTGTTGCCCGTAAATTTCAGAAACGCATCCGAGTATATTTTGCACTGCATTTAATAGACAAACATTAATAACATTAATATCAATATTAACATGTATATTATTTTGTTACTCTTGCATGAATAATTTCAGTTGTACAGCTGAACATGTTGTTTACTTGAGAACAGGAAAAGTGATTATGCATTGTGAAAGCTAATAGGAAACATTTCCGAAAATTATGGGTAGCAAAAGTAACTTCGTCTTTCTAAATGATCTTTAAATCTTCAAAATATATATGTTTGAATGATAAAGGAACATATTTCTGAATCGTGGGTGGCAAGGTAGGAGCTACTCTGTATAGTTTCGTTCCTAATATATAATATATATATTTTCGTAAATAAAGAAACGTTTGTATTTTTTTTTACAGTGAGATTAAGTAAGCATTTAAAAGTAAATAACCTCGATGTTTTCTTTTTAATCTCCTATTAATTTACAATCTTAACTTTAATAGTTACTTTTAATAACTTATTCAAAAAAGTTATTGTTTCTTTCATAAAAGTAAACTTTAATTGAAATATCAGTTTTTAATTAAAATTATCGATGTATTAAGTATTAACTAAAAATTATTTATTCAATTGTTTTATTTCCTAAAGTGTAAAATTTAACAAATTGTATTTTATTATTGGAAAACGAGATATTAGTACTTTTTAAACAAATTGAAAATAATTACATTTTTATTGAACGAAAATCTTGTAATTAAGACATCAATGCGCAATAAATAAAAGTAAACCATAAGGTCCTTAAATTTATCTAATCTTAATTTTATTAAATTATTTAGAAGAAAAATCTGTGTTGTTCGGTAATACTTTATGTTTCTAACGAAAAAATAAATTAATGCGTGTTAATATTCTTATCTTGTTTGCAAAGTATAAACATTTTTGGAGTTTGGGGTTTCAAAAAGATATTTTAATCTTTTTTTTATTTTTACTCATATATACAAAATGTAATTTACTCTGTTTTTCTTTATTAACAATGGGAATTATGTTGCCTTCTGTGTTGCTACTGTTTGTTTTCGAAACTTGTTTCCTTTATTTTTTTTTTCGAAATAAGTATATTAGAAAGAGCGGATTTCCAAATTGTTTTTCTTTTATACTAATTATGAAGAAAATTTTAATATGTATGCAAATTTTGTAAATTACATTTGTTTGCAATGCGATAATTATAATTTAATATTTTTCCATTAATGTTCTTTTTTAAAATTTGTTGAACATAAAAGATTAAAATTATTTTTCATTTTAAGAAACCTTTTTTAGAATATCAAAAAGTGCTGCGATAAATTTACATCTATACAATCGTGAGTAAGTTTTAACTTCCCGAAAAATACATAGGAAAATAAATGTTCAATTAATAAAAAATACATGTAATACATTATTAAAATAATGTATGGCAACGACTTTTTAAAGTGCATCAAACGTGCTTAATTTGTCCCGGGCCACAGAATGTTAATTATTTATTTTTTACTAGCAGACCCACCCGGTATTTCCCGGGATTACTTTTAAAATTACCTAAAAATAATACGCAAACGAATCTGATTGTAAGAGACCCTAGGGAGAGACCTCCACTTTCTGCATCGTATTGAGCGAAATAGAATTTAATATATTTTCTTATAAAAAAAAAAAAAAATCACAACTTTTCTTTATTGAGGCAGAAAATCACGTTTTACATGTCGTTTTGTAAATCAAGTCTACATGATTTACAAAAAAATTCTTTAAAGAGCATAATAATTTATTAAATAAAAAGTGTTTTTTATAAGTACATTTTACAACGAGTATCATATTTTCAGAACTTCTCTGCAACTAAAAAGAAAAAAATTCCTAAAAGCTATTTAATCAAGACGTAACTGAAATTAAATTGGGAAAAGTGTACGAAGTATCATAATTATCTATAATAGAAATATGTATTGAACAATTTTAATATTACAGATATTGAATAAAATACATTCTTCTCAATACACAATGTAAAAATCTGCTGATTTTCAGACGAAGCCTGTCAGCCAGGACAAAAATAAATCAATGTTTATTTTACGAAACAAATTTGTTTTTATTACGAACAGTGTGTTAGTTTAAAATATTGTTGCCGAAAAATAAACAGTTTACTTATATCCTCCGAAATATGATCTGTATGTTTTACGAACTTCCTGTTATATTATCATATATTCTTGTAAAATAAACGGTTTAAATATTTTTTGTAAAATAAACAGTTTTTTACTGAGGTTTTTGCTTAGGTTTTTTTATTTTAAAAAAAGTGCACAAAAAAAAAATTCTGTAAAAAATATATAATTTTTAATTTACAAAAAAAGAGAGTATTTAGAAATAGTCGCGTGTCAGACAGAAATATCAGATATATGCGTGTATAAAAGTATGCATGGTACAATCAAGATCAATCATTCTTTGTACTCCACATACTCCATATACCACTCCCTTGTACTCAAACTTTAATTTAAAAAAAAAGGTTAAAAAAAAATGCTGATACATTGCGTTAATTTCTAATAAGTAGAAAACTAGATATAAATAATTTAGAGTAGATACGGAATATAGATGCAGAAGCAAAAACATAAATTTATATAGAAAAGTATTGTTTTTGTCGCCTGATTATATTGTTTTCAACTAAATGTTGTCATACATTAAAAAATATTTTAAAAAGAAAAATAGAAGTAGCAATGCAAAAACGTAATCAGGAAGAGTATCATTAATGCTTATATGTTCCATTTTATATTCTATTTATCATAATGTTTATTTATTCTGCATTAGAAGACATTATAGAAAAAGTGCGGAGATAGATATAGTATTATGAGAAGATATTTACTATATATATAAGTAGATATAAGTACTATACGAAAGCCTAATCAGAAAATGGCTCCGATGAACTGTGAAAATAAAATAATTGGAAATGACAAGTATACAGGTGTATATCGTGATAACTAACACATGACTATAGTTTCGAAATTAATTAGGCAGAAGGTTTCAGTCAGAAGTTTATATGCAGAAGGATATAGTCGTGTGTTATTATTCACCATCTAGAGGAAAATGAATATCGACATTTATATATTCGATGAACTGTGTTTAGAATATACCCAATTTGTTCTGTTCTGGAATATGTGTACCTGCAGGAAATAATGTATAACAAACATATAAGAAATATATGATAGACAGATAGAAATATTTGCCTTGTTGCGGTATAAAAAATTTAAATGAAATACAGCTGCATAGTGCTTGGATAGTTTCCCATAATCTATATCATTAAAATAATATAATTTATTTTACAAAACATAAAGCAAATATCTATAACTATTTTGACACACACAAATTAGATTGCACATATTTTCGATTTAATAATATATGGCACACTGAAATTTCCAATAGTTATGGAATCAGTATTTGCCCACTATTAAAGATATTTCATTTTTATTTTGGCACAAATATGTAATTTATAATATTAAAAAAGCTTCTATACTATCTATAATTGTTCTTTTGTTTCATAATCACCTGCATTCCATGTATTGTATAGTAAATAGAAAATATTCAGATCGATTTGCTTTGAACTTAAAACATGGAAAGCTCTAAATGTAGACAGCTTTATGTTTTTTAAAAGTAGATAGATGTTGACACTAGTTTAACAATTGTAAACATGAAAACCCTCTCATAAGATTTTTAGCAGCTTGAAATGCTTCAGCAATTTTTTATGAGTTATGTTAAAGTATAAAAGATTTTAAATATGATTGATTTTTCGTATTAAATTTTCCATCCACACAAAATTAACAAAACTAATTTAGATAAATACATTTTATAAGAGGGGTTTTGCAGAGTAACTGAAAAATGTAAGTGACGTATATTTTTATGTCTCACATCCAAATACAGTAAAAATGTCATTCATACATTTTAATATACATTTTCTAAAACATCTGATGCCCTTATATTTTTCATTCGATATTGATTTTTTTTTTTTTTTTTTTTTTTTTTTTTATTGTATTTCTTTACTATTCTCTACGGAGAGTATAAATAATTTCATTCATCTGCAATTAAAATTAAAAAAATTCAAACTATTAATCTTTTATCTTAAATTCAATTTGCTTATATGTTTAAAAATGTGTTAAAGTCCAAATAAGGTAGGCTTTAGGGAATAAATATTTTTGACATTTTTCACAATGAACGTGGTTGATGTTTATCATGGAATATTGTTTTAATTTTTATTTAGATTGTTCTTCAATAGAAACTCTATCTGAAAATAAATGTTTTCCTGGTTAGAAAAATAATATATTTTATGATGAATTATAAACGCAATGTTTGTTGTTTCACAAAAACCTTATTTGATAAGTACACAAACTGATTATTCATGAAGCTGTTTTTTTTTTTAATTTTCTCTTGGTTTTCTGTGATAATTATGCTTTATATTATTCTGTTTAAATAATTTTTCCATTAGCGGTATCTTATGCACTTTGATAAGACAAAGTAGAGTTTTTAGCTCACAGGCTATCAAAGCCTGAGAGCTTATATGCCCGCCGGTTCTGTATGTACGTACGTGCGTATGTATGTATGTATGTATGTATGTATGTATGTTCGTAACGCGATAACTCTTCATAGAAATATCCGTTTTCCTTCAAATTTTGTTTATAGGTTCACTGTGTTAAGGCGCTTCCCTGATTAGTTTTCGGGATTGATTGGTTGAGTATAAAGGGGGAGAACGGGGGGGGGGCTAATCCCCCTTAATATATGTAAATGGGTTTTTCATGCAGAATTATCCCATTTGCTTCAAAATTTGTTTATAGGTTCATTGGGTTAAGACGCTTCCCTGATTATTTTTCGGGATTGATTGGTTAAGTACAAAGGGGGGGAACGAGGGGGGAATACCCCCCGCCTAATTTAGATAAATGAGTTTTTCATGCAGAATTATCCGATTTTCTTCAAATTTTGTATATGGGTTCATTGTGATAATGCGCTTCTCTGAATAGTTTTGGGGGTTCATTGGTTAAGTATAAAGGGGGAAAGGGGGGCTAATCCCCCTTAATTTAGATAAATGTGTTTTTCATGCAGAATTATCCCATTTACGTCAAATTTTGTATATAGGTTCATTTTGATAATGCGCTTCTGTCAATAGTTTTGGTGGTTCATTGGTTAAGTCTAAAGGGGGAAAGGGGGGATAATCCCCCCTAATTTAGATAAATGAGTTTTACATGCAAAATTATCCGATTTTCTTCAAATTTTGTATATAGGTTCATTGTGATAATCCACTTCTCTGAATAGTTTTGGGGGTTCATTGGTTAAGTATAAAGGGGGGAAGGGGGGCTAATCACCCCTTAATTTAGATAAATGGGTTTTTCATGCAGAATTGTCCGATTTTCTTCAAATTTTGTATATATATTCATTGTAATTAGAGACTTCCCTGATTAGTTTAAGGGGTTCATTAGTTAACTATGAGGGGGGTAACGGGGGGATGACCCCCCCTTAATATATTGTTGATTATTTTTTTTTCGAGGGGCATACTTCAAATTCTTTGAAATAAGAGTATAATATACAATTAGTGTGAATAGCCTGTGAGCTCAATGCTCTCAGTTTAACTGGGCAGTTTTCTTTTTATTAAAATTTTTAGTACTTCAGCAAGGAATGATTTTATTCTTAAAATTTTTAAACGTATATAAGCGATTTGTTTAGTTTAATAGCATATAATTAAAAATACAGGTTGTTTTACCTTAAACTCAAAACCTGTTGGGAATAAAATTCTTTTCGATTGCTTTTATTTTTTATTTTATTTTTATGAAGAAAAAAATATATGACAATGTTATTTAAAAATTTGAATAGGATATTTGCTTAAATTTAAAATACTCAATACTTATTTTTATTAACATTTATGAAAATATAAGAAGGTTTATGTTTAATATTGCATTCATTCAAAAGTAACAAAGTTATTTCGTTGAAATACATGTTAAAATAGTATTTTACTCATAAACAAACGGAGAAATTGTAAGTAATATAGATATATTTTTTAATCCTCAAAACTACATATTAGAAAATCTTTTTTACAATTTAAATTTCAGCTTGTTTAGAATATTTAATGGTCATATTTATTTCATTAATTTCTACATAGTTTTTTCTACATTATTTGTTATCCTAGAGAAAACCCTCAATTTACTGTTCTACAAATTTTAAATAAAAACAAAATCTCGTAGTATTAATCTTCTATCTTAAAAATGAAACAACTTATTTGTTTAAAACATTTTTCTAAATTCAATTCCGAATATTCCAGCCTTTTGAGATTTAATATTGAAGTGTCACATCTTTGCATGAATACAATTGATGTTAGTATGAAATACTTTATAATATTTGTTTAGGTTGTTATATTCTGAAAATTCTATGAAAAATAAATGTTTTCGTGGTTAGATAAATAAAACATTTTAGATAAATTATACACACGATGTAGGGTATTTTAAAAGAAACGCTATATGGTAAGAACTTCAAAAACGATTATTCACGAAGCTATTATAAGAATGTTTGCGTTCGTTTTCATTGCTAATCATGTTTAAAATTAAACTTTCAAAATAATATTATTTTACTAAAACTATCATATCCAGTTCGGATATTTAACATTATTAAAACTTCAGCAAATATTTTATTTTTTTTTATTTTTTTTAAATATGTAGATGTATTTTCTTTATTTAAAATCATATCCCTTATTACATCGTGACGTCACATTGCGACTTTGTCGCCGTCGATGTGACGTGGATGTGAAGTCCCAGTGACCTCAATGTGAAGTCGGTTATGGTTGTTTTCAAGCCCGTCTATGACCTTACACTGTGACTATTTTGCAAAGTCATCGTGTAACTAAAATATGGAAAATGTGATATTTCTGACGATTATACACCGGGTGGGGTGACTAGAGCTCCTATACTACATGCTGAATCATACCGCCATTTAATAACCTAACGGACCAAAAACCAAGCTAAAACTGGTTAGCTTACTATAGTAGTGGACGACGAATGACAGTGACAGGGACGTCAAACACCTGCTCGGGCGGTTTCCTAATTCTGAACTGGTTTACAATATGGCGATTATTTTTGGCAACGACATGGATATGCGTCAGCTCCCCTTTATAGGAGTCTTAGGGGGGGGGGGGGAGAGTTTTTGTCAGAATCTGATCCGGATAGCTTGGACCTACATTTTTTTTTCTGCAGGTTTGTGGAATTGTGACGACTCTGCATCGGATCATCTGGCCAGATTTGACCCTAATCCGATCCCGAAGAGTCAGATCTGTTTGTTTTTGAGATTTTGTTTGTTTTGCTATAGGTTTGTGACGATTCTGCATCGTCTTCGGTGACTAGATTTTACCCGAATACCAACCGGAAAGTTCGGATCGGCATTTTTTTTTGGCTACAGATTATCTTTCAATTAGGGGTCGGGAAATTTTATTTTCTTATCCGGGTCGAGTGTATTTTTTTTCTTTTACTTTAATTTTAGTTCGGAATAGAATCCTGCATACGACTGAGTAAACAGATTTTTTCAGAAAGTGACATGACACATGTTGGTTTGTATCCAGAATCCTGTACGAGTTCGGTTATACAGGATATGAACCTTTAAATTCTATTTTATGTCAACCCGTAATCCGACTTTAACCTAGAAAATCATTCCGTTGACGCATAACTGAGCGATACTCATAAATGACAAATCGACAACTATCAAAACGCCAGTCATCTGGACCCGAAATCAAAGAAAATATATCAGTAATTTAATACATTTATAGAAAAGTAGTCTAAAATCATGTTTGTTCTAATAAATGTTGTGGATTTAAAAATATTAGTACATTTTATATATATATATATATATATATATATATATATATATATTAATGACATAGCACTACTTTTAAAAGGTTTATATAAAGGTTAAATGTACATATAACTCCTAAATAAATAACTGCTTTGTATTGTAACAGTAAGATTACACAATATGTATGATTGAAATTATCATAATTAAATTGTAACTTATTTGTATAAATATGAATGGGGAACTAGTTATTTATTCATAGCTTGTTATTTCTTAGGCTCAGCTGAAATATTCTGAAATACAATAAACGTAAACATTTCAATGGTTGTCTTTTTCACGTTTTCAAAATAAATATGTTTTTTGAAATACTCAGAACCATTTTGAATTATTCATGCTTGATAGTTAAATAAAAAAAATCATAATAACAGTTGCTATTAAACTATAAACTAATCATAAAATAAATTAATGCAATATTTTTAAGTTTAATAACATATTTAATTTTTATGAACAATTTTCTTTAGAATAAAAGTAATTTAATTAAAGATATAAAATAATTTTTGGACAATATTAAGAAATTATAAATTGTGAAAATAAAATAACAAATATATATGATCGCTACATCATAATTAGTTTTGAATAATAATTAAACCATAGTTATGCTTAAATATAAATATAAACGTACACATATGAAAGATGTACAAAAAATTTAGGAAACATATTAATTGTTAAAAATTTATCTTTTAAGTTAGAGAGGAAATGAGATTAAAATGTCAAATGATTTTATTTACTGGAAAAATTCAAATAGAAATTTCTTTAAGTCCTCTATCATATTGTATAACAAAATATGAATTTTCAAAAAATAGCATTATAGTTTGATACCCCAAATAAAAAAGACAAATTAATTATTTTCTTAAAATACGAAATTTAGAGAATTATTAAAGAAAAACCACACATCCTTCATTAATTTATTTTATAGTGTATTTATAAATTGATTAAAGACTTCTAAAGGTTATTTCAATTTAATTGTACAACATGATTAATTTTTATTGCTTATCATTTAAATATATATATATATATATATATATATATATATATATATATATATATATATATATATATATATATATATATATATATATATATATATATATATATATTATATATATATATATATATATATATATATATATATATATATATATATATATATATATATATAAGTATATGTATATATATATATATATATAAGTATATATATATATATATATATAAGTATATATATATATATTTGACAAACTGTACTTTTAACGATATTTCCTGAATATTTAGCTTAGTTTAACCAATAACAAACTATAAAAAAATCATTATTAATTTCCAGATAGAATTTAAAATAAATAAATAAGTTAATTATGCATTCTGAATGGATGAATTTTTAATGGAAATTTTTAACCATGCTTCTTTATAAATAATGTCTGAAAAAAATTGGTAAAATATATAAGTAGTATATGTACAGACATTAACAAGTGAACACCTATTTTTAATGTTAAGTACTGGTACCGAGTATTAAAAAAGTTAGAAATGACTGAAAGGGAATTGAAGAGATCCTACCTGAAGTATGACAGAGTGATAAGACATAACATCTTCTTGAAGAAATGTAAGAACTATAAAATAACACCAAATTTCATGAAAATCAAGAATAGATTCCTGTAGACTGAATTTAAAAGAGAAGTACTAGTTTTCGAGCGAAAAATCATAAGAAAATTAATAAAGCGGAAATATGCCGAAATAAATAAAATAGGTATGAAAATCGAAGAACAAAAAGAAAGATTGGGGAGACTTGAAAAAGAATAAAAGACCAAGTCATTGCAAAAACAAATACCATCCGTGAATATGAAAAATATAAACATGAAAAGAAACATAACAAAAAACTAGAATTTTGGAAAGCCAAACAAATGAACAAAGAAATATTCGAACAGGAAAGGACTGAAATACCACATATTAATCTATCATCATACACACCCAGTAAAGAAGAAGGTAACTATCTAAAGAAAGGACCTAAGTACACTATGAGAAAGAAAATAAACCTAAAAGAAACCATTCCAAAGTTCTGAAATTAATACCAGAAGAAGAGGCAATCAGGATAAGAAATATTACATAAGATGAAATCAATAAACAATTAAAAACTCGTAAGAAAAGAGGGGACGATAACCTGCATACATTAAAGAAATTGAAAAATAATCAAGATTTAACCTTCTTGCAAACAGATAAAACTGGGAAATTAGCTATAATGAATAAAACTGATTACATAATTATGATGGAAAAGACAATTAAAGAAATGGATACAGCAATAATAAAGAAAGATCCATTGAATAAGTTAATCAAAGCATCTAATGATCTAATAAAATCCGTAAACTGGCCACCTGAAGAAATACCAATTAAACGTAATTTTACACCGAACATCCCTATGATTTTGGGTAAACTGAAAGATCACAAGAGTCCATATAAACTAAGACCTATTGTAAATAAAACGATCAGCCCAACATATGACATTGAAAAATATATGAAAAAGCAATATGAAAAAATAATCCCCCCTCAGAAATTTCGATCAATTCAACAAAAAGCTTCATACAAAAATTAACAGAATATGAGCCACAGCCTGATGACTACATGTTAAGCGTGGATGTCCAAAACCTCTATCCGTCTATTAACTTGAAAGAAATGACAGATCTAATCAATAATAAAATAAAAAAGTATTATACAGAATATAACTTAAGTACTCTATTACAAAGCGCAACAAACTTGATCCTGAACGAAAGTTATTTTAAGTTCAATAGCAGAATATATAAACAAATTAAAGGAGTACCTATGGGATCCCCAATTTCTAATATAGTCGCAGAATGGAAATTAAGAATTCTTGAAACAATAATCATAAACGAATACAAAACTAAGATCAGGCAATGGCTTAGATATGTAGACGACATATTTATTATCACAAATAAACAAATTAATCTAGATAACCTCCTTGACAAAGTAAATTCGTATGACAAGAATATCCAGTTTACAATAGAAAAAGAAATAAAGCATTCGATCAACTAATTAGATGTAAAAATAACTCATGATATAACTAGAATAAATACTACAGTATATAGAAAACCTACAGCAAACTTAAATATAGTCTCCTATAAAGCCGATACTCCACTACCATACAGATTAGCAGCCATGAATACATATATAAATAGAGCTCTACATGTTTGTTCAACAGAAAAATCACTAAAGGAATAATTAAAAATCATTGAAAACATAGGTTTAAAGGCAGGACATCCGAGGAAAACTATACTTAAACTAATTGAAAGAGTAAGAGAAAGAATTGACCATATACAACCAGCACAGAGGAATCTAACATACACTCCCCCTATTCCATATATAAAAGGTGTATCTTTAAAAATAAAACGAAAATTAGAAAAAATAGGAAAAATAGTCCCACTAACCCATAATCCATCCCTCTTCAAATCAATAAGAAATGAAATAGAAAAATATGAAGAAATACAAACAGCAGGAATATACAAAATAAATTGTCTAAACAGCAGAAATGAAAAAGTTACTTACATAGGAATGACGAAGAGGAAAATAGAAGAAAGAAAGAAAGAACATATCCGAGATATAAAACTAAATAAACAGTCAACAGCTTTTGCAAGATTAAACGCTATAACCCCAATAAAACTTGATACCCTACAAATACAGAAAATAGCTAACTACGAAAATTTACATAACGCTTTAATACGAGAATCAATAGAAATAAATGCATCCAATAACTCATGCAATGACATGGTACACTCATTACTTGATTGCCGCTAGAGAAAAATGTTGGAAGAGGGGGAGAAAGAGAGAGAGAAAGAGAATATTGAAAGCCGATAGGGGGAGCTCTTCAGCCAGCAGTCATGTATATAATGGATAGGAAGTTGGTTAGGTGGTGGAAATTTTTATTGTAGACTGTTTTTAATTTTTTTAAATGAAGGACGTTTTTAATGGAAATTTTTAACCATTCTTCTTTATAAATAATGTCTGAAAAAAATTGGTAAAATGTATAAGTGGTTTATGCATTCTGTTCTAATCATAAAAATGTATCTCCTTTCCTGCAATGTGTAGCAGTAATTTATTAACTATTCTATGGCATTGAAAAATATTTAACTGTGGCATTGAAAATAAATTCACTTTAAAACGTCAATTTACTTTAAATCTAAAAACATAAAAGAACGCGACACATTCTAATCCGAACATGAAATGACAAAAATCGTTTGCTTTCAATGTGCGCAAATACGATCTGCGCAATATATTTTTAACCACAAAGTAACAACAATTTTTATGCAGGTGTTTCCAGCTTAACGCAAATGATATATAAATAAAAGAATTTAAATAAGGATATTTCAAATGCTTTATAATTTATATGGCCGACAAATTAATTTATAATGATGCTATAATATTTTATTTCTATATGAGAGAATTTTGTATTCATATAACGAAGCTGTACACATTTGTATTTTTATATATTTTTTTAATCAAATGGATTTGCTTTAGACGTTCAAAGAAAACATAAATTTAAATAAAAATTGATTTAATAGGCTTTATAAAGTAACTTCGATATAAATATAAATGCTGTTCTGCTATTAAATTTCCTAAATACAAATTTTTCATTTTTTACCTCCATTGAAAAAAGCAATATGTTTAATAGAGGTGATATCTTATTTAGCACTGTCCTGTTTTGGATAAATTGCTATAGGAATGGTGCCTAGGGAGGAATTTTAAAGAGAAGGTAACCTGAATTAAGGCTGTTCTCAAATCAAAACTGGCTACTTAATGACATATTTTAAATTCATTTTTGTTCGGACACGCATGAAATTGCCTGGTGCTCTTTATTAGAAACTATGTAATCGAAATACATTTTCTATTTTTTTGGTGAAGGCCGATCTTTCAGAAAATAATGTCAGAGTTGGCGTTTTGAACCAAATACCAGTCATGACGGTGAAAGAAAGGATAAAAACTGGTCCTCACGTGACACGAATTGCTTATAATTCGATAAATAATTTATTTATTAAAAAAATGGATAATTCATTTCTATTCCAATTTTTTTCCATAGTCAGTCCTTCCAATTTTATGCATTTCAGTTTAAAAATGAGTCATAAAATGTGTCAGAAAGTTTCGCGTTGTTCAGCAGGTCAGTTGAGTACCACCTTTATTATACCGTTCAAGGAAAATACTGAAAGTGTTGGACAGTCACCCCGAACAGACCTCTAAATTTCTAACATTTTTATTAGAATAGGAGCTCTATTTCTGAATTACTTTCAGCCAAAACTTTTATATATTACTAAATTTTTATTAAAGGATTTTTACCTGTATATTATACAGTATATTTTGTCAAATTTATTGAAAATGGTAATGAAAATTGTAAATAAGTTATCTCCATCATATATATAATAATAGATAGGTAGATAGATATTGTTTTATTATTTTATTTTAAAAATACACAATTTGTTTAAATAGTGTGTGACAATGTGAAAGATTTAGGCACATAGCATAATTCGATTATATATTTTATGACTTTTTTTTTCCAAATTCACTCCCCAATCACAGCGGGAAGTCACAGAGCGATGGCATTTTGGACATAAGTGTTCCGTGACTTGCAGTGACATCATTGCAACGTCATAAAATTTTTCAAAGTTGTGGAAAAAAAAATTTCTTGATGCCATAAGATGTTCTAAAGTTCTTTTACGTTTTCTTAAGATCTCCAAGATGTTCACAATTTGGTCACAGTGTGACGTCACAAAGAGTTGTCATCTTGGTCATAGATGCGATGTGACGTACGTGATTCACAGTGACGTCACAGCGACGTCACTGTGACTGTGCATGCTATGCGGGATGTTATATAAGATTATATTTTATGAATGTCTGTAGAAAAAAAAATAAAAAAATTATACTGCATACACAAATCTTATCCACAATATATTCCTGAAATATATTGTTATTTATGAAAAGAAAAATTCTTTTTATCATAATATGTATATAGAGAAACTCTACTATATAATTCTGAGACTACGGACGGTAAACATGTGCACCAACTGGAGTGGAAAATGATATATTATAAGGATTACAGAACACTACCTTCGCTAATTTTAAGTTTTTTGGAGAAACTCTACTATATAATTCTGAGACTACGGTCGGTAAACATGTGCACCAACTGGAGTGGAAACTGATATAATATAAGGATTAGGGAACACTACCTTCGCTAATATTGAGTTTTGGCTCTCATTTAGACCAATAATGTGCAAGTATTCAGCAAAATCTGCATGACTCGCACGTTAGCAAATTGAACGACAAATTAAAAACATACACATCGATTTACGTTAAATTTAAAACATATTGGGAATAAAATCATTCTTGATAGCTTTATAAAATCCTATTTCAAAAGGCAAATGTATATTGAAACGGATTTAACCAATATAACTGGAAAATTGAATTTGAAAATTTGCGCTTTTTTCAATTCTTTAACTTTGTTTTCATTGACAGCTACAGAAATTTAAGAAACAGTTGTAAGGAAGGATTAAAAAATGTTTATTTACAAGATAATATAATATATATATAATAAAAAAAAATGTCTGTCTGTCAGTATTTCTATACAAATCCACAGTTTAGAAGCGAGAATCGTGAAATTATACACACAGGTGTATTAAAGAAATCCGAGGTAACTAAAGTAGTAAATCCGAAATCGAAATAAATTATAATTAATTTTTAATAAATAAAGAAAAACACCAATCGAACAGCAATTTCTTATCAAATTTAAACATTTTTCGTTATAACAGCTGCCAACAATTAAAAATTCAGAATAAAATTCTTATCACAACAATTAATTTTCTATTGAAAAATTTCCACCGGAAAAATGAATCGAAATAAAATTTTCAAGAATGAAAAAGGAGATGAATATGACGTCATATATCAAGAAAACGGAGATTTTCAAAAAGTTCTCATTAACACAAGGAGCATAAAGCAGGCGAATATGACGTCAGAAAGTGAATATATAACGCTATAGCTTTTGAGGAACGCATTAAATCATGATAAATACCCGATTATAGAAATATTTCAATATTTTAATATATTGAGGTTCTCTGAATTTGTTTTCGCTATTTTTATATCTATTCCACATATAAACATACGTGTATGCATGTATATTATAATTTCCACAAATGTTCAGGTCCCAAAACTCATTCTTAGTGAAGAACTGAAATAAAGATTTCAGATTTTTTTTTTTTTTATGTACAATTCAGAGAATTTTTGTATTTGCTATTTTTTTATCTCGAAAAGCTTATTTAAATAACAAAATACACGGCAAACAACTTTACAGCAAAATTTTTTAATCTCGGTCTCAATCCAGGCCACAGATTATTTACTAATTAGGTAGGTAATCTGTCATCCGTATTAAATGAAAAATGAATGAATATTACGCAAAGTAAAACTCAAAATAAAATCGTAAATTAAAACGTTACTTTTTTTTGGATTGCAACACATGTACTGTGTTTACATGCAAAATTACATTTGAAAAAATTTTAGCAGTTGTGAAATTTAAGCTTTCATTGCTCCATTGTTGAATGGAAGCTACCTGATTTACAGCTGATATCTGATGACTTTAGTATCTAAATTTATATATTTTTTAAATGAGTTTTTATTTGATTCAGGCGTATAATATTTTGCATGCTTCTTCTATTATGTTGTTTGATTGCATGTTTAATTCTAAACTGATTTTATTAAACAAACATTCTTAAAACCACGGGCTATACCCGGTACTTCAGCTAATGCTATATAAATGTGTACAGAAAATTTAATAATATTGTATTCCATATACTAAGTATATATACACAATATACACATTATATACCACTTCTTTCTTTTTTTTTTGTTATCGTAATATAACGTGCGGACACTTTCTATGAAAATTAATAGGTTTGGCCACTATCTGGTTACAGTTGCCGCCTAATTCAATAAATGTATTCGAGAAAAATTGTATGACACATGCTCTACCTAAAGCCGGTCAAATGGTAGAACAAATAAAAAATGTAGTACATATAGAATTGCTTTATATTTAAAATATGTCGGAAATGAAATCGTTCTTGATAGCTTTATAAATTTCGTTTCAAAAAGCAAAAGTATAGGTTGATACTGATTCAGTAATTTTTAATCTGGAAAATATCAATTTCATAAACACAGTCAAATTCGTCAAAAACGTTTTTATTAACAGGTATGAAAAGATATGACAAAATTTTAAATATATGCAAGTATTGCATTAAAACCAATTTAGCAAATGTTTTTTTCGAAAAATAAATTTTAAAAGAGTTTTTAGCACAAAAACGAAAAATAGTGAATGAAATATGCACTAACTGTGAAGCATTGTTTAATGCTTCACAAACAAATATGTAGAAAATATTTTTACAGCATCATTCGTAAAATAATCAATGTCTTTATATTTTTCATTCATGAATACATAGTTTGTTTTATTTGTTTATTATTCTTTACCATAGGCAAACAGGAATTCCCAAACATCTAAATTTTAAAATTAAAAACTCCTAATATTAATCTTTTATTTTGAAATCAAAAGATTTATTTTTTTAATATAATTTTCAGAAAATAAATTGCAACTAAGGCAATTAGAGATTTATTATTAGAGTCATCTTTTTAACACGAATAAAATGAATTTTTATCATTGAAATAGCTTTATTGTATTATTCAGGTATTTTTATTCTCAAATTTTTATCAAAATCAAATGTTTGTTTGGTTTTATGCTTAATGGATTTTATTTTGAATTGTAAACACAACGTTGGTTATTTCAGAAACAAAAATGCTCTCTGATAAGAACCCAAAAATATTATTAAAAGAATTATTAATAAAACATTTGTGTTAGATTCTTTACTGGTTAAATATTTCAGTTAAAGAATTAGAGCACCACTATTATACGCATCTGATAAATTGAAGTAGACTAGCTAAAAAAGTAGAAGCTTGAGAAATACGTCTACAGAGAAAATCTGCCGTCGCTTAACCCATGGGGTTTAGCAGTATTTGTTTCGGAGACCTGGGTAAAGGGAATCACTTTTTTGAGACTATATTTTACCCATTTGAACAATATATTGGTCGGGTACTAAATTGATTATCACGTTTATGCGGCATAGAGGCTCTGAAATCAAAAATGTTAAATTTAATTTTGCGTTATCGTCACCTACGAGTTAACGTATGATCATTCTAATATTATAATAAATGATTCTATTAAATGAGTGTTTTGGAAAAAATGCCTTTTTTAGAATGTTATTGTTTTGCTTATAAAAATCTCATTATTAGTTGTTTACTATTTAAATACTGCTGACAGCTGGATCTTCTATATATAAAAGTTCGACTGAGAAAAATTTTATTATTGAAATAATGTTATATTTTATTAGTTTATATATATATATATATATATATATATATATGGTTGATATTGCCAAAGTAATAAAACGTTTGATATATGTTTGTCCAGCTTCCACGATATATGTATGAATAATCACAAAAATCTGACTATGAAATAGTACTGGAAAAATTTTAGATATCACTTGTAAAAATAAAAATAAAATAAAACGCATTAGAATAGTATTAAACCTTATTGGCCACCAGAATAGATCTTTTCTTAGACAATGCATTTTGGCAACTCCCATCTTCGAAAAGTCTATCTTATTGGGAAATTTTAGAAAAAATCTCTTCCGTATACGTTTTGTTATCTCCTCAGAGAACTAGGATTTGGGAAGTTCTGTAAATCTGTGCCTCTTAAGTACAAATTTGAATTTTGGAAAGTATGCAAACTCGTGTTGTAAGGCAAGCAGAATTAGGAGAGAGGTGAAAATTAATAACCAGGATATTAGCATGGAAAAACTTTGATGTCCGAACAACGTAATGGCGTCCAGTTAAGCGAATTATAGGCGCATACAAGAAATGTGAGAAAAACTACGAACCACTCAATAAAAAATAGAGTTTATAATTTTCGAGAATTATCTTTAAGAATTAAACCATGTCTGTCGTAAAGTATACCAACATTCTGTTTTTCTTAGATTTCTATAAACAATTTTTTTCGAATTCGGTAATGAGAGACTGTTTTACGCCATATTTTAACTACTGAATTATCGTAGAATTACCGGATGGTAAAATACATACACCGAATGTGACCAAAATGTGAAAGCGTCCTAATCATATATAATATTTATAGTCGAAATTGAATAACGTGGAAAATGAGTCACTGTGAAGTCGATATGCCCCCTTTTTTGACGTACTGCAAAAACCTTAAAAGAACTGGAATTGGAGACTCCACAATGTATGAAGTGTATGAAAGAAGAAGTGCCTTTAATATGATTAAGTGACGATAAAGTGAAAATTATAATGTGACGAAATAAAGATGTCAAATTGTGGTGACTGTTGTGACTGTGACTTGTGGCCATATGTGTCAGTCACTACAGTGACATCACATCGACTGGCTGTAATATTAGGCTAGTCACAAAAAATTCCAATTACTATTACATTTGTACATTGGTTAGTTGGTAAGAGAGAAAAATGCACAAATTTTGCGTTTTTCTAAATTCTCAATAAAAAATAGATCTACAGGTTTAAAATTAATATCTATTTACGCCACCAATATTCAGACGGAGAAATATCTATAAGGCATCTATAGCTCAAGCTCTCTATCAATATTATCCTCCGTTCTGCTCGCCATCAATCTCATTCCCGAACGCTTATCTTTTAATACTTTCCACACGTTACAGAAATATTTAAATTACTTATATACTGTCTTCCTAGTAAAAACCTTATCTGTGCTTACAATTTTCAGCATTTCAGGAATTTTATTTTATTTATTTATTTATTTTTGCGGGTTTATTCAGTCGGAACATGTTTTAAATTTATTGTTTACTGTTATACGGATTTACATTACTGATTTAGAATATACATGTTAAAAACATGCATTAGAATTTCTCGCATGACTGGAGTACTGCCAAGAAATACCGATAAATGATTGCTTATGTAATGGTGATGGCATGAAAAGAACGCCTTGCGCACGTTGCTGTAAGAGGTTTCCTAGTTCCGAAAAAAAAATATTCAATCTAATTTTTCGGTTACACATTGCACATTATTTCTGTGTAAAGTGTTACAAAAAATCATGTATTTTAACACAGATACGAATCACTTTTTAAGTTTGCAAGAGATTTTCTCCAAACTGTGTTTTTGAACTTGCGCTAACTGGGAGAACACGTTCGCAGAAAATTCATTTCTATAACGCGATATACCGTAAAAAGCGCATTTAAATAGCATAAAAGAAAATTTAAGTCATTTAAACTAAAACTAGTAGATGAATATTGTACGTATGATCATTTTATACATTTTATATCTGCGCAAAAAAGGCATTTTTTAAACTGTTTCTTTACGGTGTGCGCAAGTAGCAAAAACATAGTTTTAGGAAAAACTCATGGAAATTTGAAAATCTTTTAAAAACTGTTAAAATTTGAAAAACTGTTATCTTTTTAAATTAGAATAAACAAAATATCGATATTTTGACGGCTGAAAAATTATGACTTTTGAGGGTTTCAAACTAACTTCCTCTCAAAGAAGAAATAGAATTTTGTCTATCATTCAATTAGTTGGGTAATAATACTACAAAAGGAATAATATCGATACTGTTTAAGATAAATAAATTTTCTTTAATAACCCGTTACAGATTATTTATAATGCTTATATGTAATTTATTGTTAATTCATTGTTAACTCAATACTGTTTAAATATAATAAGTAGCTGTTATGTATTAAATATTCATATAATATTTCTTTTTATTTTCCGAACTTATAAACGAATGTTAAGATAAAAATAAATGAATTTTCTTTTAAGTTATTTGAAATACTTATAAGCATTCTCTTAGAACATTTACAAAGAATTTGCAAAATAATAAAACTGAGCATTAATTTCTCCCTTCTTTTTTTTTTTTTTTGAGTGGTTAATGTTTTCCTTAATATTTTAAACTTATTTCAAAGAAAATGCAAAAAGGAAATTATACAAATCATAAAAGTTTATTTATTAGAAATGATTTATTATAAACATTAAAATTGTAATAACTGGAAACAAAAATCTCGTTGATAAATAGAAAATAAATGAAAGCTAAAATTTTCTAATTATTTGTAAAACATATAATTGTAAAAATTATTAGAAAAAACAAAAACATTTTCAAATTCTTAATGAACAAAATTTACATTTATATTTATAAATATCTAAGTATTATATAGAAACGTTAGCAGCAATTTATTTCTTATTTATAGGATTACTACTAAAATGTTAAATCTATTTATTTTCTCTTTCAGAAAGAAGCAAAAATTTTAAATTAAAAAACAATCGTATTAAGGATAAAAAAAAATATATATAATCCATTTTTTTTTATTAAAGAAAATTTTATTTACTATAAACTATACGTGAAAAGCAAGCAATTTATTTTCAAGTTATAATAAAAACAATCAATTATAATAAATTTTGAATGATCTTTTTTTTTTTTTTTTTACATTTTGTATGGATTTTTTTTTTGTTTCATCTACAATTGAGAGACAACGTAATAAACAATATAAAAACTCATAAATATGCAGTATGGATTTTAAATCGAAAAACAATCCGTTATGGTTATTCTTATAGTTTTACACATCTATAAAATGATTTACCACCCAGGAATTAACATTACGGGTAATAAAAAGCCTTGAAATGACATAAAATATGTTTATTATTATTATTATTATTACTTACCCATCATACGTAGTATAGGGTAAGTCTTGTAATCGTTTGAAAATCGAAAAATTTTTTTGACGGATTTACACGTTTCAGACACTGGAGATTCCGAAAAACATATTTTTAGAAAAAAAATTTTGCCGTCCGTCTGTGTGTCTGTGTGTGTGTCTGTAAACGCTCCCGAAAATCTCCCGAACAAATTGAGATAGAGACTTGCAATTTGGTATGTACTTAGTATGTAATAATGGGAAGAAGCCTATTTCATTTCAATAACCTCGATTAACCGTAACATTTTTTTTCGGACTCTCGAAATATTCGTTCTGATGAAAGGTATATAAAAATTTTCGAAATTGTTTATTTTAAGAAGTAAATATAAAAGACAATAAAAAAACATAAATTTTGCATAAAACATGAAGTCGATTGGATAATTAGTTGCTGAGATATTTGTAATCCTATTTACCACACTCTTCGATTTATCATGACCCTGTATTTCATCCAAATTTCACTTCAAATATATATTTTAATTGGAAATTGGACGCTTAATAAGATGCAATAAACCGCTAGTTAATAGGAGTATTATTTTTGGAGTTATAAGGAAAAACCTCTTTCAAGCAATTCAGTAATCGAGCCTTTTTATGACGTCATCAAGCCACGATTTTATTTGAATATCAATGCATTTTATAAGTAGTTTACACATTTTTATTTTAATATTTTACATTATAGATATACATGATGGGTAAGTATTACGGTGGCCCCCAACGACTAGTTATTATTATTATTAGTAGTAGTAGTAGAATTATGTTTGAACATTTAAAAATGTAGTAAAGTTGGTGAGATAGGAAAATGGCTAGAATTACAGTCAAACTAAATGTCTATTATCCTAACAATATTATAAATGTGAAAGGGTGTATAAATGTTTAGCTGAAGTAAACGCCAAAACGGATGCTTTAATGACTCTGTATCTTTGGATATAGATGGATTATAACCCAGAAATGAACATAGACTAATTTTTATTTAGTTTATTCAAATATGTTTCTAAATAATTGAAATTTTCATAGAAAATCAATAACCATGTTTCTTTCTCGTTGCCAAAATATCAAAATCTGGAATAATAATTTATCCACAGTGATTAATTTTAGTTTGAAAGATTTCCACAACACAAATTGAAATTAAAAATAATTCAAAAGATGACGAATATGACGTGATATTTGAAAATCAAAAATGGATTATTTCTTATTATACATGAAGTATGAATATCGGCTACGTTGATAAGAGGCTTTTTGTCGAAAATGCCGTCATAATTTGAATGAACAAATGAACAAAAAATATATTATTAAGAAAATATGACGTCTCATATTAAATAAAATACACATTTTCAAAATAATTCAAGGAGCAGGAATAATCAGTAAGTAATGAAAGTAGAGGAATAATGACGTCATATTTATAATCAAATACACAAATATTTTTTATCGGTATAATTTATATATTTAAGCTTGAATATCAGTTACACATGAGCGTTTTCTGCCAAAATGCATGTTATGATTCGCAAGAAAAAAAATAACAATTATTAAAAGAGATTTCGGTGGGAAAAAATTGACGTCATGGTTGATATAAAACGGCCATTTTCAAATATATTTTAGTATTACAATGAGTATGAATGAATTACATGCTTAATAATACAATGATCAGTAAGTATAGAATGTAGTTGAATCTGGCGCCATATTTAAACCGACAGTTGAAATTTTTTTATGTATACTGATTCACCAAAAATATCAGTTATATACAAATAAAAATATTCTGCTAAAAATCACATAATGATTATCAGGAAAAGAAAAATTAACACGAATCTATTATAATAAAGTCTGACTGTCTGTTTGTATTTCACAACTACTCCTCCTAAAATATGAAACGCAGCGCGATTTACTTAACACCAGTTATCATTGATCCGCAGATGTCATATAAACTCACAGAATTTCAAAATTTGAAATTGGTTTCCGATGTATATATATATATATATATATACAGGGTGTTCTAGAAAGGACTCCCCAACTTTGAAATGACATAACTTCGAAACAGTGAGAGATAGAAATGTGAAACAAGTTGAATGTTAGACAGATAGGTCTGGAATTTTTTATACATCAATTTAAAAAAATAGTTCCAATATAGGACACGAGAGGGCGCTGCAATCACAAAGCTGTGTCTTTGAAATAGTTCCTGAAAATGAGCTGTTTGAACTGAGATAAAAATCACATTACAATGGTTTCGATATGGTTACCTTTTTCAGCAGCAACATGACGCAACCTAAAGGTAAAGTTCGAAATCACTTGTTGCAATACTTCTATTGAAATGGATGCACATGCCTCACAGATGAATTGTTCAAGCTGTTCCAACGTTTGGGGATTTTTAGAATAAACAGCGTCCTTCAAGTAACCCCACAAAAAGAAGTCGCATGGATTCAGATCCGGGGAATATGGTGGCCAATCCATACCAATACCTGTCACTTTGAGATAACTTAAAGCAATGACTCTCTCACTGATGTATTCCTCGAGGAACTCAAACACTGCAGTAGTACGGTGCGGTCGGGCCCCATCCTGCATAAACCATGAAATCTCTGGTGCATCCTCTAGAGCTTGATATGCTCCAATAAACTGCTGTAAAATTTCAATATATCGAGATGCGTTAATCGTTTCCTTCCTGAAAAATGGCCCAATGATTCCTTTACTGGACAGTCCTGCCCAAACTGTAATTTTTGCTGAGTGCAGTGGTTTTGAAATACACACAAACGGGTTTTCAGTGCCCCATATTCACCAGTTATGTTTGTTCACATATCCCTCTAAATGAAAATGGGCCTCATCGGTGAACCATACACGACCGACATCAATTTTATTTTCATCAATCATCTGTAGTAACTCATTTGCAAAAACTTTATTTTACGTATATTACGTATTTGTCATCGTTTGATGGCTCTGTATTTTATAGGGAAACAGCTTCAGACCTTTTCGCATTATACTGTGCGTAGTGGTGTTTGACAATCCTGCTTCAGCAGCGACTCGCCTCATGGATTTTCGAGGACAACGTCTAAAAATTTCTTCGACTGCTTGCACTTTTTCAGATGTCATGGCTGATCGACTGCATCCCACATTTCCGCCTAAATCATCGGCGACACTGCCCGTCCGTTCGAACTTGTTGAATAAATTGCGAATTGTTTTCAAGTCTGGACCTTTTTTAACATTAAATTTCTTTTGAAAACTTCGCTTTGTCATCGTCGGATTTCAATTTAATCGATGATATTCAAGTACAATAAAAATCGTTGTTCCAAGGAATACGGCATGATATTCTTGAATTCCGCATTATTCTCTAATTCTATACAACTTTTTTATACGTGTCAACAATGAAACAGACGCACAAATAAAATTTCTGTACTTCTGAGTACCATTTAAAGTTCCATGTGCTTGTGTTGCCACATATTATCCAATATTGGAACTATTTTTTCAAATTCGTGTATAACAAATTCCAGACCTATCTGTTAACATTCAACTTGTTTCACTTTTCTATCTCTCACTGTTTCGAAGTTATGTGATTTCAAAGTCGGGGAGTCCTTTCTAGAACATCCTGTATATACAGTGATCTCACAGTTATACGCGATGTACAGTAATTCCTTTTTCTTACCACTATTTTAAAACGGTAAAATTCGATTTATAAATTCTGAGATTTAAGAAAACGAAAATTACACTAAAAAAAAAAAAAAAAAAAACAACTGGTGCCGAAAAGTGATTTTTGTGTATTGCATATAAATGAGAGGTCACTGTATATATATTTAAACAAATTTTCCGTAAAAAACGAGAACTAAATTATTCCGTTTTTGTAAATAAAAGATTTCAAAATAAAACGGATTAATATATTTTTTATCGCCATTAAAATTGAAAACAGAATTTATTTTCATTATTTGAATAGTTGGGGGGGGGGGGAAATCTTGATTAAAGTAAATTTTCTGAGAAATACTTTCACATATTCAAGCTTCATGAGTCAATTTATTCTACAGAACAAATATCGTCTGTCAAAATATTGTCATTTAAAAATCATTATATCGTAGATTTTGTTTCAGCTTTAGATCCAACCAAGGAGGCAGATTTAGTCTCTTTGGATTTAGGTGAACAATTATGGCTCACTAAACACTAGAATTGAATTTAAAGACAAAGCATGTACTATTTTCAATTAATATTATTAATTATTTTTGAAGTAGGGCTGTAAATGTTTCAAAAAGGCGTTAAGTGTTAAATGGTTTATCGGGTAAAAATAACTTTTGTAGACCCTATTCGTCAATTTACACGATTTTACAAGACCTTCTTTCTAGGTGCGTTCGTTATTATATAAATACGTATAGCACTTCTAGTCGTCGTCGTCTGGGTTATCCGTCTGTCCGCATATAACAGCGCAAAAACTACCCAACCGAATGCTTTGAAATTTAATATATACGAGCAGGGAAGACCGAGCTATGCTCGGTCAAAATTAAATTTGAGTTCAAATATCATGACCCATGACCAAAATGACCCACTAATTGAATTTTCTCGAACATGTGACTTAGGCCAACAGTCTTCTCGTGCCCGAAAACCATAGGATGCAAAATTTAGTGTAAATACTCTGAGCCGTTTTTAAGATAAAATAGCTTGACCCATAATGACCCACTAATCGAAATTTCTCGAACATGTGACATAGCCTAATAGTCTTCTTGTTACCTAAACCTGTAGGGGTGCTAAATTTATTTCAAATCCTCTGAGCCGTTTATAAGATAAAATAGCTTGACCCATAATGACCCATGACCAAAATGATCCACTAATTGAATTTTCTAGAACATGTGATCTAGCCCAACAGTCTTCTCGTGCTCGAAAACCATTGGATGCAAAATTTAGTGTAAATTGAGCCGCTTTTTAGATCTTGACCCAGAATGACCCAGAAATGACCCACTAATCGAATTTTCTCGAACATGTGACCTAGCCCAATGATTTTCGTGTGCCTGAAACTCGTAGGATACAAAATTTCATCAAAATCGTTAGAGCCGTTTTTTAGATAAAATTAATTTGACCCGTTTTGACCCAAAAATGACCCACTAATCGAAAGTTCTCGAACATGTGACCCAGCCCAATAGTCTTCTAGTGCTCGAAAACCATTGGATGCAAAATTTAGTGTAAATTGAGCCGCTTTTTAGATCTTGACCCACAATGACCCAGAAATGACCCACTAATCGAATTTTCTCGAACATGTGACCTAGCCCAATGATTTTCGCGTGCCCGAAACTCGTAGGATACAAAATTTAATCAAAATCGTTAGAGCCGTTTTTTAGATAAAATTAATTTGACCCGCTTTGACCCAAAAATGACCCACTAATCGAAAGTTCTCGAACATGTGACCCAGCCCAATACTCTTATCGTGCCCGAAAATAGTCGGATACAAAATTTCGTCAAAATCGTTTGAACCGCTTTTTAGCTACAATTAGCTTGACCATGACCCAAAATGACCCACTAATTGAATTTTCTCGAACATGTGACCTAGTCCAACAGTCTTCTCGTGCCCGAAAACCATTGTATGCAAAATTTTGTGTAAATTGATCTGCTTTTTAGATCTTGACCCACAATGACCCAGAAATGACCCACTAATCGAATTTTCTGGGACATGTGACCTAGCCCAATGATTTTATCGTGCTCGAAACACGTAGGACACAAAATTTAATCAAAATCGTTAGAGCTGTTTTTCAGATAAAATTAATTTGACCCGCGTTGACCCAAAAATGACCCACTAATCGAAAGTTCTCGAACATGTGACCCAGCCCAATAGTCTTCTCGTGCCCGAAAATGGTCGGATACAAGATTTCGTCAAAATCGTTTGAACCGTTTTTAGATACAATTAGCTAGACCATGACCCAAAATGACACAAAATGACCCACTAATCGAATTTTCTCGAACACGTGACCTACCCCAATGTTTTTCTGGTGCCCCAAAACGGTAGGATACAAAATTTCGTCAAAATCGTTAGAGCCGTTTTTGAGATAAAATTTGCATATATATATATATATATATATATATATAACCACACACAAGATTTGCTCGTATTAGAATATATGATAACCGTTGCAGAATTTTGCCGAATCAGTTCTAATTTTATGAAAATCGAATCAAAACTTAAAAAGGTATTAATAAAAGTTTTCTTCATTCTATTAAATTCTATGACGCGTAATTAATGCTATGATATTCGATGATAGGTAATGATTCTAGGTTGCCATGGTGATTACGTCATATTTAATGTGTAGTGATATTATTTCCGTATTACTGAATTGAAAAAACGAATTTGTATACAAAAATTGCTTGATTACAGTAATCCTATAATCTAGATTTTTGGATAGACATTTTTTTGGATAGATGTTTCCGGAGAATAATATATTAAATGAAACAAGTTTGAAATTGTATGTTAAACGAGATAAATGAGGTGCGTTCGTACCATAACTAGTTTTACAATGTAAAAATAGCATCGTTGTTATATAATTGGAATGAATTATGTCGTCTGTTATGAGCGAAATTTGGAAAAAAACTCTAAGCTAAGGGTGTGGATATTATTTAAATCTGTTGTTGATATGCTCTTATTATGTTTTTAATTGAGGTACCGGCAAGCATCCGTGTTTAAAAAGATTCAGCTGAATAGAAATCTGCTGATATTATGAAGAATCTGCACATATCTCTCTGCCTGATCATTTGTAGCTGGATGGTATGGAGCACTAAACCTATGTTTAACCCCATGATTCTTCAAAAATGTCTTAAATTCTTCAGAAGTAAATTGTTTTACATTATCAGATACCAGAGATATAGGATACCCGTATCTGGCAAAAAGAGAAGAAAGACGAGTAATTGTATGTTCTGACGTTGTATTAGGAACAATAAAAACTTCAGGCCATTTGCTATGAGCATCAACCACAAGCAAAAGCATTACTAGTGAATAGAGTTTTTTTGCCAAATTGTTGCAGAAAACAACTCCGCACTAATGTCGGTATTAGTAACACAATACTCTGAATCTTTTAAACAAAACTCTCTGCAATACGTTTAACTTTACTCTTTTCCTTTTCTAAAATAGGTTTTCAAGAAAATAACATTGCTTTACAATTTGCATTCAAGCTTTTACAAGCGTCTCACACGAGTACACCAGTACATCATCGAGTTGATGATAGTGATTTCAATATCATACACGCAGAATCAAAAAATGTTTACAAGATGTTACATCTGTCAATAGACTCTCCATAGTTGTTGTATGAACTTTGTATTAACTTAAAAACTGTATAGCACATGTACAATATCGTACTGTCAGGTCTCGCTACAACTTAGGATGACACTCACAAAACGTGCCTTTATATAAAAGGAAACTAATTAATTAATTAATTAAACTAACACAGGAATTATGTAAATATATATAATATACTGAATTTCATTTTTTTTTATGTATTGTAATTTTTATACAATGTTGCCAACAACTCTCTATTAGTCTGAACTAACATTCTGCCGTATAAATTTCCATTAAATATTTTAAGAAGATTTTTTTTTGGTAAAAGGTCTTAATTTTATCCCCCTAGAGCTTGCAGTCGTAGCAATGCTTAACAAAGGATAACGAATTGCAACATATGTGTGAAAGATGAAAGGCGTTTGTCAATTGTAAAAAGTGGAAATTTGGATCGCAGTGGTTTAGATTCCTTATAATCCAAATATCTGAATTACCTACTCTCCAGTTCTCTATGACTATTTTTTTATGAACTGTCAACTCGTCCGTGTACTATGTTCACACTATGTTATTTAGAACAGCTTTAAATACATTTTCGAAGCAGAGTAACATTAAGCAATGGGTTACTAGACACAATTTACGCTCTTAAATTTGTGCTGTCCCCAAAAATTTGCCGCCCTATGTAATTGCATAATTTTTGCGTGCCCGAATACGGCCTGGCCTTACTTGTAACATATTACATCTTCTTTTATTATTAATTAATAATTTATTGACTTTTTCTAGTTCGAGAATCTTTTTCGGACTATTATTTCTATATTAACTTCAACATAAAATATATAAATTGATATATGTTGTTATCTGAATTAGTTATGTAAATATAGATATTTTTTATTGTTTGTAGTAAAACACGATAAGAAATGGCACGTAGAAAAGAACTATATTAATAAATGTCATTTATTATTAAAATGCTAATAAATATTTTTCAAAATTAGTAAGTTTTATTTCATTTCTTAATTTGAAGGCTACGTAACTTATTTTAGGGCATATTATCTCCTCATTAAAAATCCTAATAATAAATAGACAAATTAATATAAATAAATAACAATAAATACATATTTCTATTACTATTTTACATATGAAATTGATACTGCTACACCATGCCCGATTATTCCCTGTGTTTTATTCATTAATCTGTAAAATGTTGGATCTTCTTTATTATTGATAGGCAAAACTTTCAAAACTACTGACTTCAAGATATCTTAGTTATTAACCTCTCAAGAATGTAACTTAGAAGAAGAGGCTTTAGGTTTATTATCAGAAAAGTGATTTTCCACACTGTAGTTTTTTTTGGAGAAACGTAGAAGAAACAGCTATCAATCTTCTTACTTTGAAACAATGTATCTAATTTTCTGGAGCAGAATTTTTAGGTTAAAAGTTAAACTTCAAGCCGATGAAATAGCGATAATTTTGATGGATATGTAGAATTTGATAATAGAAAATACATATTCTTTGAATTTTGAAAATATATTTAATACATAATTTTTCAATATTAAATTTAGTATATTTCATGTTTCTACAATTTTATAAAAGTAATCAGAATTATTTTACAACAAAAGGATTTTTTCTACATTTCATCCAAGATATACCGGCTAGTAATATTTTAAAGGTGTAACGTAAAAATGGAAGATAATAGTTTATTATGAGGAAAGTAATTTTCAAAGCAGCAATTGTTGTATTGGAAAAACACCCAAGAAGCATATTGGTATTACACTGAAGCAATATAGTTAATAATATTTATCTGAAAACTAAATTTTCCTTTACATTTTAGCTTTAAAAATTACAATAATGTAAGTCTGACGTTTTTGCCTCATTCATAGTCGGCCATACAAAAAAGAAGCATTTCTTAGAATTTAGCCACCCATATAACTGCAGAGAGACTAAAAAATAATGTGAAATGCCAACCCACGAGAAGTGCAGGAAATGTCCAAATCTACAAATCAAGCAATGCACTGTAAAAAATGACCGATGTTTCTTATTTTTTGAAAATATGCTATAACCACGAACGAAAATATAATATAATCTTCTGAGTTATCCGAAATTTCAAATAGCATGTTACATTGTCTATTAAATCCCCAGAAACGAATACATCTTCAAAATTTAAAGAATAATTTATAAAAACAAATTATTTTTAGCTGCCCGAATTTTTCAAAAACGTTTCCGAAAGGTTTTTATAGTGTGTTAATTAGTGTCCTCAGGCTGGAATACCTGTTTTTCGAATGTTATCCATTCTCAAGTACACGTTTTCAACCGCATAAGTTAATTTATACATGAAAGAGTAAATAAATAATCTAATTTTAATGTTATTGTTAACGCTGTTAATTTTGCATGTTTGTCTGGTTAAACATTTTTTTTAGCATGAAAATGTTTACTTCAGAATTGATAGCACTCGAAAAACAGGTATTCCAGTTTAAGGATACACTAATTAATACACTATAAAAACCATTCGGAAACGTTTCTGAAAAATTCGGGCAGCTAAAAATAATTTGTTTTTATAAATTATTCTTTAAATTTTGAAGATGTATTCGTTTCTGGGGATTCAAAAGACAGTGTAACATGCTATTTGAAATTTCGGATAACTCAGAGGATTATATTATATTTTCGTTCGTGGTTATAGCATATTTTCATAAAATAAGAAACATCGGTCATTTTTTACAGTGTACGGATAGGGCCAAACAACTCTGAGCGTTACAGGGTCGTGCATTCAAATATCCATAATTTAGAGTCTGCATATACGGTTCTATTGATCTAATTACAATGTATTTCCAACACTTCCTATTATACTGTAGCATTTTCCATAATGTATTCTTATTCTGTTAAAAACTTTGCTAAATATCATCACTTTTGCTAAAGTTATGAACGAAAATTCACATTCGGCTCACTCAATGAAACATCACTCAACGGCTCACTCAATGGTTCACTCAATGAAACATCTTGCATTTTTCAGCTTATTCTACTTGTGACCCTGCTTTTCCATAAAAAAATGTTTGTTATATAGAGTATCGTGATTCTTTAAAATCACTACCATTTGTTCTGTTACACTCTGAAAACGTAATTTTTTCAGCACCAAATGTTTACTTCATTTTACTATTTTCATTCTTATTGCATGTCACAAATATTTTTTTTCTATATGTCACTGTATCCCAAATAGAATTATAAGATTTTGTGATTGAAAAAAAGGATTATGGAAATAATATTTGAAAAATATATACACATGCATTGTATCGTATATATTTTTAAAAATAAATCAATTTCTAAAAGCTTATAATAACAATTTAAATAACTATACAATAGTTCTTTTAATTTACAAGATTTTAGCACATTTTGTCAAGTAGTCTATTAGTTATTCTTACCCATCACCACTAAGAATGGATAAAACAAATATCATTTTATATAAAAAAAATATATTAATATTTATAACAACCATCTCATTTATTTAAGTCAATTCTTACTTTTACCAAGTCAGTTATGAGTAGTTATATTTCTATGATAGCGATCGAAATTCCATGAAAAACATTTTATTAATTTCTGGTGATAAAATTTAATTTTGGGTTGAATAATGCACTAAGAAAACTTATATCTATACTAATAAAATAAATTTTCGCTCTGTGTGTGTGTGAGTGTCTGTGTGTCAGCGAGGGCTAGCGAAATCTAGTGCACCTAGAAATCTGAAAATTTAGGTGAGGATACCCAAGGCTTCTCTTGACGCACCTGAGTCTCAGAAGTTTCATATTTGAATAATTAACCAAAATAGTATTTAAAACTGCTCAATAACTAGTTTCTTTCTTTACGAGCCCGCTTTCAGCACTCGCGCATGCTCATAACCAGATTTACGGCAGCAATCGAGAATGAAGAAACATTTAAATGAAGAATGCATTTATTTAGAAATTCTGTTTTAACGTCTATCGTTTATTTATTTAAAAACAAAAAAAAACATATTCTGAAAATCACACTCTTACGTCTCAAATGCCACAATCAATTCGAAAAAAAAATTGATGTAATCCTTTGAAAAACATGTTTGATAAAGGGTCATTTTCGCGGATAACTGTTTTCCCCTTAACGCAACGCCCTTCAAAAACGTAATTTTAAAGATACAGACAAACCATACATATACTCTTAAAGCTAAAACTGTCTTCTAATAGACAGTATAATTATATTTAAACAATATGAATTTTTTGCGAACGCAGGTCATTTCGCGCCTCACGAGGAGATTTTTTTTTCTTATGCTAAAAGCTACTAAACGTTCGTATTTTTACACAATTTTTTTAGAAAATCTCGGTATACACCATATTTACATCACCTAAAAGAATTTCGAAACGTTCGGACGAGAAAAAGTATTTTCTGAGAAATTTCCGTCAAAAACGCATAACAGCACCCCGTTGTTATGTATCTTGCGCGGTCACACTCGGCTTTAGGTAACGTTTTCACTATTTAATATGCATACATTTTTGCATAATTTTATAGAAGACTTGGAAACAGTCCTATTTATGAACGACTAAAAATTATGCGAGTTCGGAAAATGAAAAGAGCCTTTTTTTTTTTTTTTTTTTTTTTTTTTTTTTTTTTTTTTTTGTTAACGGTCCCGACACACAAACCAAAAAAGCGAAAATAAAATATATTTCTTTTACAACCAGATAACAATATTTCTGACATAATTTTTACACGGGCTGTAAAACCATTATACTTATGACTATTAAAAATTTCAAAAGTTTTGGGCAACAAAAGCTATTTTTTAAAACCATGAAATGATCCTACGTGAAAAAATAAGAAAATGTTTTCTTACGAGCACTTTTATTAATAATTATCAATATATTTTCGTGATTTTAACATAAATTTTATACAAAATCGGGTTAAAGATATAAAATAAGACAAATTTGTGTTTATTTAAATTTTTATCAAGAGCCGGGCAATTCCGCGCCGGGCAGGTCAGCTAGCTTCTCAATAATATAATATTTTATTAGTTTCGCTATGTTAATTTGGTGATTAAATAAAACCCTGAGTTCTGTTTCTATTCTCACTGTACATATATTATTTAGTTTAATAATTAATTGGTTGAATCTATTTCTGTCTTTCTGAATCCCGAATAAAAAAAAGAATATTGCAACCGTTTATATTAAAAATCTGAAACAAAAATTAAATGTATAAACAAACACAAATCATAAATGTTTCATTTATAACTAGTGTCAGAAATATTATTTTACAATGCGACTTATGTAAAATAATAAGAAATTTAATTTGGTGAATGGCATCTTGGGACATCTCGGGAGAAAAACTTTGACAGGGGAAAGCAGATAAATAAATAAATGTGGGAAAATGGCATCATATGCAATACATTGTGGTAAAATTTAGCAGGAGTAGGTTTTGAGCATGTTAAAATTAAATGATACAAGATGACTCATATTGTACAAATAGTAATAACAATTGAAAATGGGCGAATGCCATCTTGCGGTTTATGATTCAAATTTTTTTTATGGAGAGGTATTAGATATATTGCTTAAGAAAAGCATATTGTGACTCGCAAATGAGTCAGAATGGCATCACGTGGATCTTTTTATAAAAATGTGTCAGAAGGAGATTTTAGGGTGTTAAACTAGAATGGCACAATGTGACTCATGCAGTACAATTTATAAATTAAGTTTGGAAAATTATATCTTGGGATCATTGCGAAACAAATTGTTGCATGCGGAGGGGGTAAATAAATATAAATTGAAAAGGACAAAATTATTAAGTCTTAATTATTGAGTGTATTTTTGCTTCAGAAATTTTTTTTTTGCGTTATAAAAATAATAATTCGATTTTAGCGTAAACCAAAAATAAAAATTAAAAAGGACAAAATTATTAAGTGGATAATATTGGAAAATGACATCTTGTAGTTCTTTGGGAAAAATTTGTTAAGGGAGGAAGTAAGTAATTAAATTTGAGGGCATATAAGCAATTTTAAAATTTATAATAAATAACATCACTAAAATGAGAAATAAATGATGGATATGCGGCAGTAAATAGGATAAAAATACGAAAATTACGTTAACTTTTATTATCATAGTCAAATATGAACTGCGTTGAAAATAATAATAAAGAAAGAAACAATTAAATCAATCATAGAGAATGATACAATGGAACCCGCACATTCAGAAATTCCAAGAAAATATATTGGGCTCATCAACGAATAATTAGTATTGAATATGCAAAAAAAAAATGCTGTTTTTATTAATTATTCTTTATGGATAAATTTCACATATCTACTTTCTAGGGTATTTCTGTAATGAACAACAAAAAAAAAAGTATAAATCACTTTATATTGTATTAACTGTTTTCCCAATGTTATCCCCATGAGTTTACTTTGTTAGCTTTACATGTACCAAAGAAAAATCATATAAGAAATTGAAGTCAATAATAATAATAGTAATGAAACACAAATTATCCATTACAATAATGAAAATTAAATAAAACATCCCATTTTAATTAATTTATTACAAAAATTACAATTCTTTCTACATCAATGCATTTTCTGTATCAGTCTTAAAAAGTGACAAACACTTTAATAATTTATCGTAAAAATTAAGATGCTGCGTATGTAAAATAATTATCATTCTTAGACAATTGTATTTTCTATTTGTTTCTTACCTAATTCACTTAAAACTCCAATATATTTTTTTTTACTTCATAAAATCTTTATAACATATTTTATCTTTCTTTTTTATGTTTAATATCTATACATTTTTTTCCATGTCAACATTCAAAGAATTGTAAAAATAAAACCTTTATCAATAAAAGTGCTGAAAAAAATTACGAAATATCCCACCTTAACTAATTCAAATTTAGAGAGATAATTTTTTCTTATAATGATTTAAAGAATCATGTTTTGTCTACAAAACTCATAAAAAAGTTGTCAAAGGAACAATCGATATGATGTAATAAATCAATATGCAAAATGATTTATCATATACAGAGACGTGATTTTTATTTCATCGTTATCGGCTTTTTCAGTGTTTAACCGAAAAAACTGGTGCGCATTTTTAAACAGATTTCATATTTTTGCTTCAGAAATTTTTTTTGGCGTTATAAAAATAATGATTCGATTTTAGCGTAAACCAAAAATAAAGATATTTTTATGACATATTAATTTTTTCTTTAGCTACGCGGGCGTTGATTATTGTATCCCATCATCATACGTGATGGTATTTTTGCTTGAAATAAAATTTCGGTTGATTGAATCGACATCAATCTGGAAGGTATGCGTGTGAAATTAAAACCGCTTGTTGACTATTTAAAGCTTTAGGGGTAGTCGGAGGTGTGAACGAATAGAAATTGTGAATTTTAACAGTTCTGTAAAGTTTTTATTTTACATATAAAACCAAGTTTTTACACTACATTTTAAGTAAACTTCACGAAAATGTCTAATCGAAATAATTATTTTAGACTAAGTTATGTGTTTTAATGTTGAACACACTCTTTCAAATAGTGCCTGGCAGTGACCATAGGTACTTCTTAGTGGTTAATCTAAAATAAATAAAAAAAAGTATTAGTTTAATATTTTATATAGTGCTTAGAAGCGCTTTTTTCCAATTAAGCGAACTGGTGGACTTTAAAAGTTTACTCATGAATGATAAAAAAACAATCGCTTGTTTTGTTATAGAAAAAAGTATTGATAAAAAAATCCCTATCACAAGTTTTTAATGACTAGTATTTTATGCCTAGTATATGCTTCATAAATTTCATTTAAATCCGTTGAGTGGTTTTTAAAATATAATGGTCACTGTCTATGAAAACGTAATTTTGAGGAAAATGCATTTAAAGTTTCACACTATTATATTTGAGGTCTTACTAGTATACGTTCACGGTTATTGTAAAATAGAATATAGTGCGTACAATGCATAACAATACATGTCGATGTATTCAATATTCAGGTAAAAACCAGTTAGTTACAGCTGCCTTCAGCTACCTGCCGTTAATAGTAAGATGGTCCTATGATAATTATAAGATATCTCTAAAACTATCCATTGGATCAACCTGAAATTTTCATAGAATACTTTCGAAATATTATACTTTAAAACAATGCAAAATAAACATATTTTTTTTTTGAAAAATATGACTACGAGTAACACCTTAACTGAACATATCGCTGGGCAAAGCATACAAAATACCCCTGTTATAAAATTAATTTTTAAACAAATGTTTCAACTCTTTAAATTGCCTATTTCCTCCACGCAACTCGTACATTTTCAACACTGATTACCTTAATTTACAATCTCAAGTCGCAAGAGTTATCCAATATCGCTTTATTAAGCTGGGATTTACTCTAAGAAGAGGATCCAGGAGAATTATGCATGAAACACCACAATAAGTTTATTAAATGTAAGTATACAACGAATTTCATCATTTTAAATTTAATCAAACTTATTAGACTGAACAACCATGCGGTATGACAGGTCGTTCTGCAAGGTCACTGACTTCCCGTCTTCTTACTAGGTGCCTATTTTGTTTAGTGAGGCAATACGCGCTAGTGTCTTGAAATTTAAATTTGGGAACGGATGTTTAGATATTATGGGATTTAGAACGTTTGGGAGTAAAAGATAAGGATAAGCTATCTATTACCAATAAATGTCTTATTAAGAATTTTGATAATAATCTATAATTTGTGGATGGTCGTTATGAGACTGGATTGTTATGGAAAGACTCACCCGTTCAATTGGTGAGTAATTTCACACTAACTAAAAGACGGTTTGATGATTTGGGAAAATGTTTTGATAAGAATGAGTGGATCGCAAATGAGTTTAAACAAATATTAAAAGATCAAGACAGTAAAGAAATAAAAGACGAATGTGGCAGGGGTAGTAATGAATATTTCATGCCGCACTATGCAGTTGTAAGCATAAATAAAGAGACGACTAAAGTTCGCGTTGCATATAATTGTAGTTCAAAGTCTGAACAAAATCTGTCATTAAATGATTGTTTGTAATCTTGCCAGAATTTATATCCAAATGTACAAGATATTATATTGAATTTTAGGAAATTTAAAGTTGCATTTAACAGAGATTTTGAAAAAGCATTTAATGATAAAAATAGTACACTAAGACGGCAGATTAAAAAAAAAATCTTTGGTTTTCCGATAATAATGAAATGGATTATAAAATTAATCACTTGAATAGAAAACCGTTCGGGTGTAAAATTTCATCTTATAGTCTGAGTGGGACGATAAAAAATCACATTCAAAAGCATGAAATGAATAAACCTAAGTCAGGTAATAAGTTAAATACATCTTTATATGTCAACGATTTATTTTGCTGTGCTGAAAGTGTAAATGAAGCATTTAATTTATTTCATGATGCCGTTGCGATTTTGGAGAAAAGTGGGTTCAACTTGCGAAAATTAAAGTCGAACTACTCTGATTTGGAAACATTATGGGAACAAAATAGATTAAACTTTCTTAAAAAGGATTTATTGAAAGTATTGGATTAGAATTACAATCCTGAGGATGATGTTTTATCGTTACATGCTAATTCGTTGACAGATAGCTTAAGTTCAATGAAAAATACAAAGCGATGTGTGTTGAGAATGGCTGCAATAATTTTCGATCTGATTGGTTTTGCGGCTTCCTTTATCGTGAGAATCAAGCGTTTGTTACAAGAAATTTGGGAAAAGGGTATTAGCTGAGATTAAACGTTGCGTATTGATCACAAGGAAAAATGGGTAGTATGGTATTCAGAAATTTAGAGGCTAGCGGAAATTCAAAATAGGAAGGAATTGTTTATTAGGATATATTAACGGTAGATCTGCGAAGGTTGAATTACATGTATTTTGTGACGCATCGCCGATTGCTTAAGGAGCTGTCGCTTTTTTTTCATTATAAGGATGATCATGGTAAATGATTATCGTTATAAAGATGATCATGTCGAAAAATAAAGTTGCTCCCCTGAAGAAATTTACTTTGCCACGTTTGGATTTAATGACAGTTTTGATAGGTGCTCGAATTAGAATATATAACTGTAGTAATTTTAACGATTTGATAGATAAAACAGTATACTGGACTGATTCGGAAATAGCTTTGTATTAGGTAATGAAATGTGCAAAACGCTAGAAACAGTTTGTCGCGAATAGAGTTAGGGATGTTCAGGCAAAAACTGATCCAACGCAGGTCTGAGGATAAGTCAGCGGATTTGATTACGAGAGGAATATCTGTTGAAAGTTTAAGAGGTAGTGAAAAGTGATTTTACGGACCACATTGGCTACGTGAAAATGAGGAAAGTTGGCAAAAATAGTTGGAGGAGAAAGTGAGGGATAAGAAGAGTATAGAAAAGGAGGAAAAGGGAATTTTAGAAAAAACTATGGTAGTTAAATTAAATGTAGTTGAGGAATTTTTGAGTAGATTTTTCCAGTTGGAATAAACAATAAACTGCAGCGAGTGATTGCATGGTGTTTAAGATTTAATGGTAGCTGAAGAAAATCAAAGTATTCGACACCGTATCTAGAAGTTGGAAAATTAAACAAGTTACATGATAACAATATAAAAGCAGTTTAAACAGTATAATGAACTAAATACATTGGAAAACTTTAAGTGTCTTCAACCATCTAATAAATCGAGTCAGTTGAGCTTATTTTTGGACAGTGGAGGTATCATTAGAATCGGTGGTCGAATTAAACATTCCAGTTTGAACGAAAATACAAAACATCCCATTCCTCTCCCAAAATAATTTGTTACTAAATTGATAATTATAAATTATCATTTGAAATACCTTCACTCAGGGCAACAACTGACCCATTCATCTCTGGGTCAGAAATATTGGATTACTGGAGCCCGTGTCACCATTCATCAGATAATCAGTAATTGCGTTATTTGCACCCGTCACGAAGAGCTTTCAAAGAAAATGATGGCCGATTTACCTTATTCAAGGGTAAATTATGGAAATCCCTTTTTGAGGACTAGGACTGACTAGGTCCCTTTCTATGTTTGGGCCAAAGGAGTTATAAGTATACTTCCTACAAAAGTATATGTTTGCGTTTTTGTGTGCTCCTTCACTAAAGCTGCCCATTTGGAAACAGTTGACAATTTGAGTTTAATCTCAATCATTGCTACTTTAAAACGCTTTGTCGCGCGTAGAGGAAAGTCCCAAGAGTTATATAGTGACTGTGGATTTAATTACACACAGAAAAAAAAAGCTGTAAAATTACGGGCAGAGGCCGGCAGTAGAGCTTCCAGTCATACCCCGTAAAAAAAAAAAAAATCCATGCCCATCATTTTGTGCAGCCCGTAATTTTACGGGACAAAGTAATACAGCATTATAATGCACAGGATATAATGCACTTTAAAACACAATAACACTTTACTTACTGCTCCGTAGCACGTAGCACGTTAGATAATCATCACAGAATCGCTTTTTTGGCGGGTTAAAAATTTCAAAACACGAGTAAAATGAAGGGTTACACCCTATCGGAGGACAATGTATGGGGTCGTACCGTAATTTTGCTAACATATGGGCTAGAACTGTAAGAATATGTGGATTGCTGTTAATTTTCTAAGTATCTAAGGGATAAGGCCGATTATTTAGTGAATCAGACCGTTTTTCATTAAATAAGGCTGTTGCCCGTGAAAATTGAAGGGCAAACGCTCATAAATTTACAATTTTTTTTGAGAGTGTATATTGGAGCGCGACATTTATTAAGAGCATGTATATCTAAAAGTTTTGGACGATATCTTCTAGAGGAGGGTATTCGGTGGAAGACTAATGCATCTTCTGCACCTTATTTCGGCAGTCTGAGGGAGGCTGCAACGGAAACGATGAAATATCACATGGGAAGAGTGTTCAGTCTACTAATTTAGAGTTACGAGGAATTCACCAGATATGTAACCGAACTAGAACCAGTAATGAATTCTTGGCCTTTAATCCCAACTACAGATGATCCTGATGATTTGTCGGCCCTTACACCACCAGGACATTTCCTCGTAGGAACTGACGTAAAATGTATAAGAGAACATAATGTTGTAAATGAAAAAATTACGCTTCGAGAACAATGGAAATCAGTGAACACAGCTATCACAATCCTTCTGGAATAAATGGTCAACGGATTATTAGACGCTACTACAAACCCGATATAAATGGAGAATGAACTTCCCGAATATGAAACTTGATGATGTAGTTATTGTAAAAGAAGATAGCCAAACCCATGAAAGTGTAAAATGAGTAGAATCACGAAAGTTTATCCTGGTAGTAACGAAATGGTCCGAGGGGTTAAAGACTGCCGATGGTGAAATAACTTGACCAATTCAGAACCTAGTGTTATTATTGACTGAGAACTGAAAAAAATAATTATTTTACTTCATTGTTTATGTGAATGCGTAAATCTTACATTTAATCCAGTTTATGTTCCACATGTAACTAATGTAACTACTGTTTATTGCCAAGTGATAATAGCGCCAAAAGTATGTATTTTATTTCATATTATGTAATTGATGTCCTAAAGGACATCGGGTCCCAATATGTTAGATTCATAGATAGCGACATCATGGGCAATCTTCTTTTTTTATGCTACTCATTTTCTTTTATGTAGAGCCTGCCTTGTGCCGTCACATAATAAACACATGTTTAAATGTGCTACCGTGTATTCGGTGACAGATTCCAGAAATTCACGTAGTCAGTGGCGGAGCCTAAGTTTTTTTAATTCAAAATTGTTGTTATCTGCTTAAAAACTGGAAGCTGGAGCAATCGTATTATCAAGCATGTTTCATAATTCGACATTTAACAGTAAATAGCCTGAGTTAAATTCCAAGGCAGAATGCTACTGCACTGAGTCATTTTAATTTACAGTGTGGATCAAAAGGTCATTAAAATAACCATTATAAACCATATACCCATAATAAACATTTAAAAAAATATGTTGAAATAAATTGCGGTTTGCAGGAATGAGAATAAAGAGAGATTGAAAGTCACTGATAGAGAGCGGTAATATTGTAATTTATAAAATAATTTATGAAGTACGTCTTCAATAAAAAACCTGTAGATAAATGCATCCTTCATTCATTGTTGACATAAACCTATCATTAACAAAACCAGTATCGTTCATTACGGGGCACGGCACCTTTGAGCTCGTCTCAACTATCAAAAGCATCACCATTTTCAAAGCACAAAAACTGAAATAATATGCATTTAACATTCCCTCCCCCTTTTTCCCCATTTTTTTCAAAAATATATATTTTTATGTACATTACACAAATAAATAACTTTTGTATATGCAAAATTAATATTTTTATTTTTATTTAAAAATCGATATTACTAATACCAGAATCAGTATCATCATGTGCTGCGCGCGTGATAAAACAAGAAATTATGTATACAGAAATAAATTTTTGACCAAAATAGAAAATTAACACACTTAACCCTAATTTAAAAACAAAGTTTAATTTTAATTCAAAATTTAAACTCTTTCAAAAATTTCGAGAATTTTTGTTTTATATTCTGTTAAGTGTAATACAATATAATGAAATAACGTCTATATGTCTGTTTTATTGGTTTTAGCAGGTAGACAATGAAGAACCGCGCATGTGATTAAAGTTTTAAAGCTGTAGCGTATATAGTTTGAATGTCAAAGTGCGCGAAAACACAAAATTTACTAATCTGAGAAAATGCATCTTAATGTTTCACTATCCACTTAATGTTTCCACTTAAAGAAACCTATAAATGATTGTAGCTCCAAAAATATTGCAGCTTTTTGAGTGCGGTTTTCTGCATAGTATTTAGAAATGCATAAAGATTCAGAATAAAATAAAGAATGAAAGTTGATTTTTTATTATGTTTTGATAAAAGAACGTGTGCCCCGTTAAGCTTTTTTACATTAACAGTGAAACCGCATACATAGTGAATGTTTCTTACCACAAGAATAGAAAATGGCTCATTTCAATTCATGTAATATAAAAGCTTGTCAAACGCTGTCTTGTTATTTCCTGTTCCTTGTACATAATTACAAATTATATTTGCATATATCTGCTTCATATTTCGGCTAGGCTTCCTCTATAGCGAGCTTTTTGTTCTATATCTTTTGTGTTATCCTTAACTCATTCGTTTCAAAATACAATTTGCCATCGTCAGTTGTTCTTTTTTAATTAATTGTTATAGTTGTAACTAATATTTGACGTACTGTGTACTTAAAAATGTCATATTTCCCTTTAGATGTATATTTTCTAAAAAAAAACATTAAGGTTTAGATATTTACTTTTTAACACGTAGAGGACATTTTCGGTGGTTATTTAATTATTTGGCTAAGTGTTAAACATAATTTGTTAAAATACAAGGATTGAAATTTGTTACATTGCAAACAGAAATAAAAATTATACTTCAGAATTTGTTAATAGAAAATATTACATTTGCATTTTACAAAACAAAACAACAACAACAACAACAACAACAAATGGTTCAAAGTTGTTTCTGAATTAATCATAAATAATTTGATATAATACTTACATTTGCTGTAATCAGGGATGCCTTAAAATAAAATTAAAATAATTTTCAAATTTGTTTATTTTAAATAATATTTAAGACATTTCGAAGATATATTTATGTTACTTCGAATATTTTTCGATAACATTTTGTACTTTAACAGTTCTTTAAAGAAAGGTGTATGAAACATATTATCAGGCATATATAAAATAACTAATATTTTAAATATTGTCGAAGTTCTGTTTCAAGAAAAGTGTCGTCTGCAGAAAGAATGTGTATTCGTAACATATGAAAATATATAGGTAATTAATAAATGAGGAAATGCCTGAAATGTCATATACTTATTCAGATGTTCGTAAAAATAGTAAACAGTAATACCAAGGGATGCGCATTATATTCTATCTGTATAAATAATTTCTACAACATACTTTGTATAAATAAAAATAACAGTCATGAAATACTTAAAAAAATATTTTCTATAAACCTTTTGTCAGTATTTAAGGAAATATGCATTTGAGAGATTAATATTTAATTATCTAGGATGTATATAATTTTAGAATAACACTGCATTTATAAAAAATATATACATACATATTATGAAAGAGATGAAACTTTAATTTACATTTGTTCATGTATACATTTTATCCCTTTTATCTAAGAAAAAATTTATTAAAATCTAATTAGAAATCTCAGACAAATCTGCAAACAAAAATTATGCATACAAATAACAAAAAATACATAAGAACGCAATATGAATGAAAATTATACAGAAACGCGTGTTCAAATGATTTAACGTAAAATACATGTTATTAAAATTTTTAAAATCACTTGCAATAAAAAACAAAATAATTCTTATATGAATAATTTTAATTAATATATGATAATGAGAGAATAAACATTTTTTTCTTTGAATTCTGCAAATTAAATTTACGAATTCAAAGCACAGGTATTTTGGAATAAATCCAAAAATCCTTCAAGGGGCTTTTCAAAATAAATTTTCTACAATGATTATTCTTCAGAGACAAAGAATTTTCGTTACTGAGAAAAGTAATGTTTATCCTAGAAAGTACGGATTATAAATTTTGCTTTATATTTCATGTGATGGATGAGAGATATTTATTTACAAACACAAGTTTATTTGATTTTCTAAATTATTTTACGGTACACCCTATTTCAAAAGAAACGCTGAATAAATTTATGCTAGTATTTTCTGATTCTGTTTGCTTTTCTTATACATTCCCTTTTGTAAAGTCATTCATTTATCTTGTAAGTAGTGACAGGAAAAAAAGATTTTCAATAAACCTTTGCATTTTAATGTTGTGCACGATAAAGTTATACAGATAATTATTATGTATGTGTTATTCATTAAAAATGAAAAGATTAAACTGACATGTATTACAGTTAATATATGACATTGCTATAATCGGGTGATGGTGTACATCTTTACAATGCATGGATTGCCCATTAATGGTCAAAACTCCTGAAATGCTTTGTTTATTTCTTAAATGACATTGAAATTAATATTATTATACTAATATTTATACATATTGTCTAATAATAAACCTCAGATGTCATCATGAACATCATACAATAAAAATATTGTCAACAGTAAAAGCAGTTTAATGCATTCATTGAGTGCATCAAAAAGTAAAATGATGTTACTTCATTTCTTTTCAAGTGCTGTTGAAAATTTTAAATTATACGAGAAATTTTATGCAATTCTTAAACTTAATAGTTTAAAGTTATATTAAAAGCACCATTGCGCACTGTATGTTTTTTTAAGCTTTCTTTTTCATTCAATGCAATTAGACTGTCATTTATCTATTTTTTTTTTTTTGCTTTCTTTTACACATTTTTGTTACTTTAAATTATTATAAACTTTCTTCGCATGGCTCTCTTAAGATGTGTTATACAATTACTCATATACAGGGAGCGGAGTTATTTTTAACTGGGAATCCACTGGAAACATTCAACTGTTTCACTGTTTCAAGCACCATTAAATCTAACAAGTTTCTTTCCTTTTGGTACCTTTTTTGGTACCGTCACTATAAAGAAGGACAAATATTTCCGAAAACATTACGAAATTTAATACAGTTTACAAAAATATAATATAACCCCATCCGAGTTACCCACTAATCAGAAAAATGTTCCTTTATCTTTCGAAACTTCAGAAATCAATAGATTTTCGAAATTTAAAGAAATATTTCTGAAATAAAAGATATTTTGCTGCCCGTAATTTTCGAAACGTTTTCGAGTATATTTTAGGAGTGTATTGGTCATTTTTCACAACAGGAAATATTGTACTCCCAAGTACTAATTATTTCAGATTCGCAACAGAATGGTTACATGCAAAAGTAACAAAAAACTTTAATATTAATGTTATTGTTGATACAATTAATTGCCGAAACGTCAGTTGAGGCTCACTGTGAATACGCAAAAAGTTTTTGATTTCTGTCTGTCGGTCTGTTTCGCGATAACTGCCGTAAAAATCGTCCTATTAGATTAATTTTGGTGGGTATGTTGATGGGGTACCCGGAATGAGCTGTATAGTTTTTAGTTAAATTTGGTTATTCTGTTCAAAAAATATAGAACTTTTATTTTTAGGTCATAATACTTTCTTATGGGATTGCAGACGATTTTCAAATTTCATTTTTAACTGAAATGAAAATTGCATATTTGAAAAATGGATTTAAACGTAAAATTATAATGCTAAATTTTCGATTTGGAGGTTTTAAATATATCCAATAGCTTTGAAAATTTTCTGATACATTCATTAGAATTTAGACATTCATTGTTTAAATTATTGGAAATTTTTTTGCATCTGTTCGGAAAAAATAAAACATTTTATTTTCATATGTTTTACAAATTTTAAAATGCATTTCTTTTTACGAGGGCAGTTTGCTATCTCCTTGACTTTAAAAAATGTGGTGGTTTGATCGCACTCTTATTATTGTGTTTCCAATTTATTATTATCTGCGGCAACATTCGTGCAATTTACAGACGATATTTTAAATACATTGACTTCTATTGGATTCAAAAGCAAACGATTGACGAGTTTGTTTTGATTATGGAGAAAAAAGAATTTCGTGTTTTGATACAACACTATTTTTTGCGCGGAAAAACAATTACCGAAACTGTAGAAAAGTTGAAAAAATATTATGGGGACTTCGCTCCATCACATGGTATGGTTCACAAGTGGTTTACGGAATTTCTTTGTGGTCGTAGGAGCACAACATTTGCAGAACGTTCTGGACGTCCGATTGACATCACGGCTCAATAAATAGTCAACATAATCCATGATATCGTGTTAAAAGACCGCTGTGTGAAAGTTCGTGAGATAGCTAAGAAGGTAAATATTTCAAATGAATGTGTATTCAATATCTTGAATAAACATTTGAGCAAGAAAAAGTTATCGGCAAGACGGGAGCCGCGATTGCGGACTCGTGTAACCATTTCAAAGCAATGCTTGGACAAGTTCGAGCCAATTCAAGCAAATTTTTGCGGCGTTATGTTACAGTTTATAAAACATGGATACATGGCTATACACCTGAAATGAAAGAACAGTCTAAACAGTCGACTTCTTCAAATGAACGCGCTCCGAAACAGGCAAAAACAGTTCCATCGGCCGTAAAGATTATGACCACAGTTTTCTGGGACTTAAAGGGCCTAATCCTCATTGACTATCTGGGAAAAGGAAAAATGATCGCCGGAGAGTATTATTCTGATTTATTAGACCATTTTAATGCAAAATTGAAAGAAAAGCGGCCCCATTTGTCCAAGAAAAAACTGATTTTTCATCATAACAATTCGCCAGCGTACTCGTCTGCAATCGCAGTCGCTAAATTGGTTGAATTACGATACGAATTGCTCCCTCATCCACCCTACTCTCTTGACTTGGCCCCCAGTGAGTTTTGTCTTTTACCAAATTTAAAAAAATGGCTTGGTTGAAAGAGATTTTCTTCAAATTCTGATATCATTAATGCCACAAATGCCTATTTTGAGGAGTTTGAGAAATCTTATTTTTTGGAAGGATTATAAAAGTTAGAACATCGTTGGAAAAAGTGTATCATTATGAAAGTACATTATGTCAAAAAATAAAATGAATTTTGGTATGTATATTGTTTTTTTTTTCATTTCAATGTCAAGGACTTATCAAACAACCCTCGTACTTTGCTCTTTAATTTTTTAGTTGCTTAGCAATCATATTTTAAAGAATATCAAAATAATAAAACTCAAGTAACTCGCACTATTTTGCTGCAATATTTTATTATCAAAATAAATTATTTTTGTATGCTCTTGACATAATTGAAGAATTTATTTTGATACAAGTTTATTTTTTTTATCTTAAAAGTTACACGAATAAGTTCATAAGAATTTCAGAATATCATTGCATAAACCGTGTATAATTTAACGCTTCTAATTTCTGAAACCTCCGAAGTATTTTATATGCTTATAAATATGTATGTAATATGAAAAAAATTAAATTGCGGATTGTAAGTTACTAAATAATCTGAGACGTGAGATTAAAAAAACAATGACATTTCGAACTGACGTTGAGGATCTTGATATGCAGAATTACTAGTTTACCATGTTTATCTGTTGACCATCTTTGCGGAACATGAAAATATTTACTTGAGAACTGATAAAAAAAATATCCATATTTCGTGTTGAGAAAACTGTTTAATACACTGTAAAACTAATCGGGAACATTTCCGAAAATTATGGGCAGCAGAAAAAAAACTTTTGTTTCAGAAATGTTTTTTTAAATCTTGAAAATGTATTGGTCCCTGAGGTTTCGGAGGATTAAGGAATACTTTTCGCAATAGTGTTTACCACGGATCAGAAAAGGTTGTTATATATTGTCGTAAAAAAGATCATAAAAAATGAAAGTTCATAATATTTTCAGAAACATGTATCTTTGTTTATAACATACATGGAAAACGAATATAATGTATATGGACATTTATGCTGCGTTGCACTGTTTATTTTAAAATATGAATACACTATAAATAATCCAATTACATATCTTTGATTTTAAAAAAAACCGCCAATTCAGCTTTCATTTGGAGTAAGAAGAATCGATTGGTGCATGCGCTTGCTTGGTAGCTCGCAAGAGCATTAAGTAAAGGAGCATTATTACGTAGATTACAATTGTAAGAATGGTAGTCAGACACAAACAAATATAGTTTGTTTAACATTATAGGACATTTTTATTTCTGAAACAAAATACCAATTTCGAGCCATACTACAAAATATTTTAAATATTCGTAGTTTGTGGATAGGATATTCTTTAGATAAAGTTGATAAGTTAGTTTTATTTCAACATTTTCTTTTTACTGATTGAAAGTCTGGCATTATTCACGAAGATCCGAAGACCTGAAATTCGCTGTATTAGTAGTTGGCAGGATTTTTGTAGTATCGTAGGATCCCACTAACTGGAATTGCAATCCCTATAGGAAAGAATGAGTAAAATAATAAATTAGACCATGTGTAATACTACAACTTAAACATTTGGAGGTTACACGCATGCTGTAATCTACAGTTTACACTACATTAAAACACTTCCATTATCCGTTACTCTCTTAAACATCCTTTTCTATTATCCGTTATAGTACATGTATAAAAATAGACTGTCGTTGTTTACCAATTTTAAACTCTTGTTTGTAAACTGAAATAGTCCTATGAGCCAATCCCAAAACCTTCTTCTATCTCACACATATTAATACTTCAAAATTCTTTATCACAGCGCCAATAAAAATTGCACAAAAATCGTTACTACAGCGCCTCCTTCCGCTGGAAAATCTCCAAATTCAGGAAGGACCTGCTGGCCATAGTCAGAAACCTATGAAAAATTGGTTTAATTCTATGAATAACTTCATACTCTTTTCGATGATACAATAACGATAATGGCACAAAAATCGCTATTAAAGCGCCACCTTCCGGTGGAAGATCTCTAAATTCAAGGCGGTATTGCTGGCCATAGTCACAAACCTATAATTAAATTTGGTTCAATTCTATGCATAAATTCATACACTTTTCGATGATGAAATGAGGAAACAAACTGACCCAAGTCGAAGAACTGTTGCTAAATCATTTGAAAATGTTCGGTGTCAACAATTAACAAAACTATTGTCACTCATTTAAAAAACGCCAAAAAACACAATCTTCGTGGGCTTTCACCACGACCATATCACCGAACGTAGAACACGATGCAGAATTCTTTATGAGAAGCACTTATCAGGAGAAAAATTGGAAAAAATGTTGTCTCAATAGTTGAAGCTCGAACCTATTTAAATGATTGTAACAAAAACAGATCCATTTATCATTACAAAAAGCAAAAAAACCTAAATCATTGTATAATGTTTCTAAAGAAAGTTTTAGCAAAGGATTTATGATTGTCGATGGCTTTGCATTTAACGGCAAATTAAAAATAAAAAGGTTGGAAAAAAATCTTAAGATCAGTTCCATATACTATCAGAAATATATTTTACTTCCAATCTTCAAACATGAAATACCAGTGCCATCAATCTGTAGAACTCCATGAAGATAAAACAAGCAGTCACACGTCACAATCCGCTGTTATTTCTGTGAAAAAAATTACAAGAAACGACTGTACCCTTCACAGATAAACCCGCTAAATCTCTTGTTGATCATGCATGGATTTGTGCAATTTTGGACTTTTTAAAAGCAGGTTGTCCAAAGCTCGACCTACAGCCCTTACCGGACTTTCGAAAGCTGTTCAAGAGGAATGGGCCAAAATACCTCTTGCAAAACTACAAAATGCGTTATTGTTATAGAAATTCCGGTGTAGAAAAGTAGTTCAGAATAACGGTTACAAAACTAAAAATTTAAAACACAAATATTTTATATAAAATAATTCGGTATGCAACATGAAATTCGTCTAAAAAATGTGCGAAAATCCTCATTAAAATAAAGATTACAAAGTAAAATATACTATTTCAATTTTTTTTACAATATTTTATTAATTTTTTGAAAATCTTTCTTTCAGTTTAATACAAACTTCAACAAATGACATTGATTTAATATGCGAAAAAGTAAATTGTCTTTATATTTTTAAAAGTATTCATATGAATGATCTAAAAATTCACTTATCTATGATTTCCATAACTCTTTTATTTCTGTCAAAACTAATGCATTTAATACTTTATAGAATTTTTAATACGATTTTATTAATCGTTTTTTATAAATGAACAAGAACAGAAACTTATCTGTCAGGTAAAGATTATCAAGTACATTCCAACGCTAATAGGATATTATTGAAAATTTTCATATTTCCATACAATGAAATGAGATATCTACATAAGAACTTAGTAAAAAGTTATTTTTAGCATTTGCTGTACATTAGGGTGGAACGAAAATAATGGTTAATTAATTTTTTTTCAGTTAGAAATTTGCTATAGTCGGCAAAAGTTGCCTTTTGGGATTAGAATGAGGAATATAAAATTTTGTTGCTGTACTAAAATATTTTCAGGTGCCGCAAAGAGCTTCAAAAATGACTTTTCTATGAAAAAACGATAAAAAATGCTTTTTAAAAAAAGTTCTTTTCTTGATTATTAACATAATATACGTATATTTCGTAAACAGAATATTCAACATATGATACTTCGTCTAAAAAATGTGCGAAAATCCTCATTAAAATAAAGATTACAAAGTAAAATATACTATTTCAATTTTTTTTACAATATTTTATTAATTTTTTGAAAATCTTTCTTTCAGTTTAATACAAACTTCAACAAATGACATTGATTTAATATGCGAAAAAGTAAATTGTCTTTATATTTTTAAAAGTATTCATATGAATGATCTAAAAATTCACTTATCTATGATTTCCATAACTCTTTTATTTCTGTCAAAACTAATGCATTTAATACTTTATAGAATTTTTAATACGATTTTATTAATCGTTTTTTATAAATGAACAAGAACAGAAACTTATCTGTCAGGTAAAGATTATCAAGTACATTCCAACGCTAATAGGATATTATTGAAAATTTTCATATTTCCATACAATGAAATGAGATATCTACATAAGAACTTAGTAAAAAGTTATTTTTAGCATTTGCTGTACATTAGGGTGGAACGAAAATAATGGTTAATTAATTTTTTTTCAGTTAGAAATTTGCTATAGTCGGCAAAAGTTGCCTTTTGGGATTAGAATGAGGAATATAAAATTTTGTTGCTGTACTAAAATATTTTCAGGTGCCGCAAAGAGCTTCAAAAATGACTTTTCTATGAAAAAACGATAAAAAATGCCTTTTAAAAAAAGTTCTTTTCTTGATTATTAACATAATATACGTATATTTCGTAAACAGAATATTCAACATATGATACTTTTGAAGAAAACTTGCACATTCTATGTATTACGAATTTTTAGATGCCATTGCAGAAAGAATTATTTTGTAGAATTTAGCAATTTTCACCATATTCATTTTTATTCATTTTACAGTAAAATATTCTTATAGTACTACATTGAAATGAAAGAAATGCAATCTTTAATTATCGTATCTTAGTTAAACAAATCATACTTATTTAGAAAAACTTTAAAGAGTGAAACCTCTGATTAACGGACACCTATGTGACCAAAAAAAAAAATGTCTGAAAAAATAAGGTGACTGCAGGATATTGGTTGTTAGTTATAACGAGAGCAATGTTCGCTGAGAAATTTTAATTTGGCCGTAAGAGAGTGGTGACAGTATACATACGGGTGTCCGTTAAAAGAGGTTTGACTTTATATTGTTTTTAAAGGCAAAATTTTATTTTTATGAAGTATTATTTTTTCTCTAATGTCCATAGTAATCACACATGGTCCATAATAACCACACTGACACATTGAATTATTTTTTTTTTTTCAGATCTTGGCATGATCTTTTGAAAATTTATTTTGGTTTTTATCAATGCATCTCTTGCAGAAGTGCTGCAAACTGACAAGAATGACTCGGTAGCTAATTTAACAACCCTTTTAATTGTTTGTGTATGACATAGGGAAAAATTGAAGTTGACTCTCATGATCAGGTTCTTCTGCTTGCTTTATTTACTGCTTTAGTTTGTAATCAGCAATATACATCGTCATAGGAGGTTATGTTACTTTAACATCATGCCATTGAATCATATCAATGTAATCCGTGACATCAAAGTTTATACATACAGGAAATAAAATATTTCTGATGTCAACTTCATTTCCAGCTCCTGCTTTTACAATTTGGCGTAATGCAAACTCTTTAATGACTTCTATTACCTAATAGCATACAATGGAGTACATTCTCATGTGCAGCAAAGTATGCATTGCTTTGGCTGATTGGATTTATTACATTTTTAGGAGTGTAATTGAGGTACCGTAAATAGCTGACACGTTTTCACAAGTGCTTCGCCCATAGATAGAAGATGGTTTCAACTTTATGTTAAACCAAACAGTTGCATACACTTTCAAAATGTACTCAGTCAGTATATGGATATTCTGTTCCCAAGTAAAACCAAATTATTCGGTTCGCTAAGGTAAACCATGGTGAATGACAATTTTTTTCTGGTTTCTTCACAATCAGAAGAGCAACTTCTAACGGAGATTGTGTTACACATTTCTGAGAAATATATTTGGTCCATACTTAAATTATCCTTAAATTTTCGCAATGGAATGTTATTTTCAATAGGTGAAAACTCAGTCACTGGAAGTTCATAACAGTATTCCTGTATTTTTACTCCAAATTCATTTGGATTTTTAGTTTTTCCATCTAGGAAAGAAAATAGATGACGAACGAGTAGCTCATATGCATGAAACAGACAAATCAAGCACTGAAGGGGCTTTCATAATTATTTTTCCAATAAAGCAATCGCACTATTATTCAATCCAGTGTTCGAGGCAGTTCCATCATATCCAATTGCAGTAATGTTTAAGTATTGGTTGTTGTCATTTAAAAATGTCATTATGTTGTCTTTTATACCTTTTCCAGTGCCTGAAATCGGTTTTATGTGTCTTGAAAATTTGGATCCAAGTTCTGGAACAAGTGATATATGTTTTTCGATAACAGTTATTTTGTAATACTTAGTTACTTTCTTCTCTTGCACAATAGTCTTGTCTTTTCTTACATAAAAAAATACTTTCTGTAACTAGTTTTACAGTTTCTTCTACATATATTTTTAGGTTCTTTATTTGTTCTCATCTAATTTTCATTATGTCAATACATTTCTGTCATACTTCTTTCTTAATCACTTATCAGACCAATATCCTGCAGAGCGGCGCTTGGAATTGTCGCAGCAATTTTGCCTGATATTCAAGTTCGATCGCAAGTAGAAGCCACAAATCGCAATTTCATGCGTATTTGACTATGATTTTGATTACTTGAGGTTTCAGAGACACTGAACGTAGAGGCATTAAAAAAATTGGGATAGTATAGTGTTCTCTTCTGAACTTTGTTCGGTGTCTACCTCATTGTATACTATTTATGTTTCATTATTTTTGTAATTAAAATGTATTACGCAGTCGGTTTACCATGTTTTCTGATTAAAAAGATTTAAAACTGATTTAAACTGATTTAAAAGACAACTTATGAAAACTATAGCCTGTTGAAAAAAATATTAAACATAATTGCGAAATTTGTCAAAATTTTAATAAAAACATAAGTTTGCCCTTCTGGCGGCACCTCTAAACATAATCCAATTACCCTGATATTTAAGTTCCGTCTTTATTTTGATCAAAAGCAACTTTTGAAAACTATAGCATATTGAAATTATTATTATTTTTATTTTTTTACATAACTGCGAAAATTGTCAAAATTTTAATAAAAACCTAAAGTTTACCCTTCTTACGGCACCTGAAAACATAATCCAATTACGCTAATATTTAATTTCCGTCTTTATTTTGATCAAAGGCAACTCTTGAAAACTATAGTATTTTGAAATTTAAAAAAAAGTTTTTTCGTTCCACCCTACTGTACATTTCCAGTAATTTGTCCGAATTCTTTCGTACAGCCCTACATATAATCTATAAATTTCTTACACACCACGTAATACACTAAAAATAAATAAGTTTAAAATTGCTAACAGCATAAAGTTCAAGCAATTATCGATCATAATAAGTCCAGTAACCAATTTCTTTTATGCGTCTGATTAAATGAACGATAAATTCAACACACTAGATAATATGTGGGAAATATATACAGGGTGATTATAAAAGAACTATCCCGATATATGAGCCCTTAACTATCATACTGATCACAGAAACTGAATGAAATTTTGGTTTAAAGTATTTTGAGGTATGCGCTCAAGAATCATATAAAAAAACAACAGTTAAATTCCAACAGTTAATGTTACAGTAACGAAATTTCGAAAATTTCAAATGGCAACACTTACTTTTTTTATTGGATGTGATGTTCATAGTGAAAAACCATAAAAAGCGTTGGAGCGGTACCTGCAGCACGAAAATCGTCGGCGCTAGACAGACTAAGAAGAATAGTGAAAACAACCAATAAGGACAGAGGAACAACAGAAAACAATACATTTTATTGTGTTTCATACATTTTCCATTTCACACACGACGACACTTTACATGCGGCAGATGGTGAATAGCACTGAACAATAAAATGTTTTACTTTCTGTTGCTTCTCGGTCCTTTATTGGTTGTTTCCACTTTTCTTCTTAGTCTTACTTTTTTAATAATACTTTTTTAATAATCTTAATAATACTTTTCGCAGCATTGAGTAATGCTTTAAAACTGCTCTCAGAATACTCTTCAGTATTATATTCAGAATATGTAATTAAGTTTTTTATATCATGTTTGAAAACTCATCTGTTTTTAGCCTTTTAAAAAAGTTATGGAGAAAACAACATTACAATTTTGCTGGGCAGTCAGAGGGTTAACTTTTTCAATTATATTTTAAATATTATAATTTTAGATTATTTGGCTATTTGTTATTAAAAGTAAATATTTCACTTCGCAGATTTTGTGAAAGATATAAATTATAAATTGTCATATGGATTTAACATTCCTATTACTATTGAATAATAAAATGGATCCTTGACTTTGTCTGAAACTGAGCTACAGTGGTTATTTTATTATTTTAAGGTAATCTCAAACAAAGATATGTATTTTACTTAGAATGTGATAAGTAATAAGAAAATATATTTATAGAATATACAGCAGACATTTTCACATAAAAATAAAACGTATTCCATCTATTAAATTAAAAAATTCAAAGCATAATGTTTCAGTCACATTTAAATTAAATGTTTATCTTAGTATTTTCTTCTCACAATATATCAATCACACTTAAAAAAGGCGATTGTTCTAATATCCAAGCGGTATATTTTAGTGCACATTTATTCCAATTGTTCCCTCAAATATCTGGTAGCTTCTATTTCTTCAAAGGTTGAAAATTAACATCACTATTTAAAAAAAAATATTTGGTTTGTTTGGTCGAACACTCCATATCCCGTAATTAAAAGTATCCATACGTGTCATTTGTGAACCATGCAGAATTATATTTATATTGATGCATTAAAATACATTCTATTTTCACCATATAACCGCTTTAGATAATGAGATAACATTTCAAATGAATTATTTTATGCATAAATATCAAAATTCAATTACAAAACGAAAACTAACATGTCAAAGTTTTAATGGATCAATTTTAATGGATTCTTTTTTCATAAAAAATTTCAAAGTATTCATGATATTTTGGCCAATTACGATAGAACATATATACTATAAACTAAGCCGGCCAGGTGTTGAACCCAACGTGGAACCTCAGTATTTAAATCCCAAGCCAGCTTGGTACTCAATTTATCGACACCAAAGGAATGACTGACTGATTGATCCTTGCTCATGGCTGGAGTCGAACTTTGGACCGTAGCGTGGAAATCCGAAGCACTGACCAATAAGCTACCGGTATAAGATGAAATACGCAAATTTGTATTTGAAGCTATATTTTACAGTTAAGCATTATAGGCAAAACACATTATTTACTTTCTTTAAAATCTTATAAAAAGTGTTTACAACATTTTAAAAGAAAAATATTGTTATTATTGTATGTAAAAGGTATTTTATTTGCCAATTTAGATTTTTTTCACGCAGTTCAACTAACTGAAAAGAGATTTATTCGTATATAGCGAACTGTCTAGTCATTCAAACGGTTTTATAGTAACGATTACATAACCGTGATTTAACTCTATTTTGACCATAATATGGTCAATAATATGGTCAATAATATGGTCAGATACGCTTCATAATAGTTCAAGTAATTGTTATCTTTAAAAACGGTTGAATAACTAGACAGTGTGCTGCAGAATTTTAATAGTGTATAATAAGCTTATTAAAAATAACTAAGTTGGAATATATTATATAGATTTTTTCATGAAATGGTATAGTTATAAAACATTTTATAGATTATTTATGTGCTCAAAAATATCAAGGCGTTCTCTTTAAAATAATCTGAGGCTATATCCAAAAATACATAAAAACAGTTTCAAGGATAACGTATTACGTTTTTAAGTTTAAAAAAAAAAAATGGAAATTTGTTAGAAATAGTGTTAAAAAACTTTTTCAAAGAAACACTAAATCAAATACGAATATTTTCATGAATAGATTTTGAAAATAGAGATAATAAACTTTTCTTTCGAACCCTTTAAAGCATAAAGTGGTGAAAACTTGAAATATTTTGAATGGCTCTTTTGAAATACGATGCAACTTCTTTCTCTAATGATTGTTTTCGTTACTTTTAAGTTGAAAGACTAGTTATGTCTTGAACCTTATTTTTTTATCTATTCTTTATGCTTTATATTTTTTATATATTACGTTAAAGATTATCCTTTTTATAAATTCTTAGGTGTGAGATTAAACATATCTAAAATGTTGCAGCACTAAATAAAAAAGAAGTTAGATTTACGATTTTTCATATTTTCAGAACTTTGAAATTACATAAGCCTTATGGTGTTTTTTTTCAAAGGCATTTTACCATCTATGATTTTTTTTCAAAGTTGTCTGAGCTTATAATGCATATGTTACGGTCAATATGACAAATCCGGTCATTATTGTTAATAATAACCGGTTATTAGTAATAATGACCGCGGTCATTATTAATAATAACCGAGTATCATGACCGGTTATTATTAACAATAATGACCGGATTTATCATATTGACCGTAACATATGTATCTCTATACTTATCTATTTCTCTTTTTATTCTTTATACACTGATTTCTGATAAATAAGCTGCAACCAGTTTTTTTAGGCTCACTATTAAAATAATGGCAATAAAGGATATGCCAATCAACAAAACTTTCTTCTATCTTATACACGTTAATACTTCAAAATTCGCTATCACACAGCCAAAAAAATCAATATTTTTCGTCATTCTGTTATACGTCAACTGCTTGCGAATCGTCGGGATACCTGGATGCGAGCAGTCGATGTAAAATCCTTCTGGCCTGTAGCGGCAGGAAAAGATACCCTCTCTACTGCTTGGTTATAATGTTTTAACTAATTTTATTGAAAAACACGAAGCTAAAATGCTTGGAACCCGATTACAGAAGAGTCATTCCCAGTTGCCGTCAATATTGAATTTTAGTGAGAATATCGCTAAATTAAACAGATATAGCCAAGTTAGCTTCATATATGGCAACCAATTTGTCGCCAAAATTTGTGATATTCCACCAAATGTCGCCAACCTTGGCGAGAAATTGACACTGGCGAATATGAGTATATAGAGTTAAGTAAATAACAGTTGTAACAATGGTTACAACAATGAAAGAAAATTTGACAAATCAGTAAAACTCATAAAATAATCCTTTTATGGAGGAATCCTGCTGTCTTATTTCAAAATGTGAGACACCCTAAAATTTAACACTGCTATATCTCAGCCATTTTTTAAGACAGAAGCAAAATAAAAATTCTCTGGAAGGCCAAACATTAAACGCAAAAAACTTTTCGGATATCTATTTATTTTGTACATCTTTTTTAATGTGAAATCTTTAAATAGCTATGACAGCGCCCCTTCCAGGCTCTATATCTCCTAATTGAGCTGGGACCTGCAGGCCACATTCAAAAACATATACAAAAATTGGTTCAATTATTGGCATAATTTCACACACTATTTGATAATACAATAGTGAAAATGGAACAAAAATCACTATCACAGCCCCCCCCTTTCGTCGGTATATCCCCAATTTCAAGCGGGTCCAGCTGGTCATAACTAAAAATCTATAAATGAAATTTGGTACACTTTGAGGCATACATTAATATATTTTTCGATGATACAAAGCGAACAGACACGCGGGCATACGGATATTTTGTAAAAACATGTTTTTTGGAATCGCTGACTCCTAAAACGTGTAAATCCGTTGAAAACCGGAAGTCGAAAAAAATTTCGATTACAATACTTTATTTTATTATAGATAGAAGAAAGTAAAAATACGATTTATATGAATGAGAATAAGTAAATTAAATAAAACCTTACAAAACAATTATGCCCATCTCTATTGTTTTAAAGAATTGGACACTTATATGGCAGTTGAGAGACATTGCGAGCATCCCACTTTGGGAATTTGTATAATTTCTTTTATGTTTGTTGATCGTGAATTGTTGGTGATAAAATAGTGTTGCCCATGTCCTGGAAATGCCGTTTACCTAATTTGTTAAGATGGTGGGGAATCGTATGGATGGGAATAAGATTATCTCAAGCTGATGCTGCTTGACGTATAATGTATCTCGTAGTGTGGTCTAAAGACTGATATCAAATTGATTCCGAAAATTCAGTACCAAGAAGACTTGTTCTAGACTGTGTATGGGTTACAACTCCTGCACAAGTTCGTTTCCTAAGTCTTTTGGACCGACGGAGGATGAACACTACTGTGGCTCAGCCTATTTCAAACATCTCGTTACACATCATCGATGACAATATTTGCTACTATGGTGCACAGTTATCTTCACAATTAAGAACTCTGTGCAAGGCGAACCATTGTGTGTGTCACTATTAATGGACAAATCCCATGTTTGCCAAGAGAACACATTTCCTGGACCAGACTACAATGAGACGATTCCGGTTTACATTGAAGAGTGATTCAGTTCGAGTGCAAATCTGGAGAAAACAATCAATCAGATTCTACCTATGTAACATTGGTGAAACACACAGTTATAGAGGAAGTGGAGTCATGGTTTTGTCTGGAATCTCTCTGGTTGACGGAGTAACCTCCATGCGTGCCATGGAAGAACTATGACTGTTGTAAAATATCGGGGCGAGATCCCTGTTTCGTTACTATTATAGTTATAATCACATCTTATGCTGGTGCTATTGGTGATGAATTAATCTTAATTGATGATAATGCCGATCGAATTAAGCTAAAGTCGCTAATGTGTATATTGAGGATCAAGGTTTGGAGCGAATTTAATGGTCAGCTCAATCTTCGGACCATAATGCGATAGAGCATCTTTAGGACGATCTCAGCAGCAGGGGGCTGCCATACGTCCTCCTCTGAAGTCGTTAAATCAGCTGGACCATGCTTTGCGCCATTTATGGTCGTTGTTGCCCATTCCAGTGCACCATAACTTAATTGACAGTATAGAAGGTTGATGCTACAAATGCGTTACAAGTAGGACCGGACACATGCCATATTTAAATTCGTTTATTTAATTTTGTTTTGCACAAAAAAACTGTCATTTATTTTTTTTTCTATCAAACAGTGGAGTTTTGCAAAAAATTCACTTTTTTATTTGTAAATCATGCTTGAAGTTAAAATATATAAAATTCGATAAGTAACTGGTTAAAGCACAATTCGTCAAAATTTCATAATTTTATGTGCATTTGTATTCAAATTAGATACAAAATAGTCGTTGTACCTTAACTTTTGAATGCCAGTCTCTTATAATAAATACATATAATTTAATTTTCTATATGTTTACGATTTTTTTCATTATTTATTTATCTTGTAATGATTATCGTTGCAGAATAAATCTCATACATAGTATAAGAATACAATTGTCTAGAGTTGTGCTTAAGCATTAAAGTTTTCACATTTTAGAACACTTTCCAACATAGTTGAAAAGTATGAATTTGCATTGTATAGCCGCCTGCCTCTAGGTGTTCTAACTCGCGTATGTTATTGAAATTTACAATGGCATGTTCGGTATTGAAAATGAAGTATTTACCATTTATGGTTAGTTTACATGGACAATCAAAAATATTCCGTTATGTTACGATCAATGGGAAATTTTTTTTCAATGTATTTTAATAATGTTACACTACTGCAAACATAATGAAATTGATATACATCACTGAAGTGGATGGCAAGATCCTTTATGTAGAGTATACACAGTGTGTCCTAAAGTTTCCCGGGCTGATCCTATAAACAAAAAGTTAAGAACTGAAATGGAAATTTTTACCTATGTTTATTCAAAATAAGAATTTTATTTTTATATGAAGGGAAATGTTATGAATGTCACTAAGTATTGAGCGTTAATTAGATTTTCATGAAAAAGGGGAAATTTAGGGATTTTAATTTAATTTTTTAAAATTTTTTAAATGATAAACTGGCAATATAGTTCTGGCAAGAGTTTTATGTGACTTGTGTAATTATATATAATTCCAATATTAACGTATTAACTCGTGTACGATGAGCGGTTTTGTTTTCAAACTTTTAGGACTTAAATAAGGAGTTAGCATTATATACTGATTATTTCCAACAACTATATTAATACATACATGCTTTCATTAAGTCTATGAATACAACATGTAGATGTGGCGATATGATTGTACGAATATAAAAAAATAAGCGAAGTTTTTAAAAATTTTTAAAGCTCTAGTTTTTTTTTTCTAAGCAAATATACTGTAATCTTCACGTCTGTGTTTCCTGCCTAATTGACCGGTGAAAGCTGTGATTTTATCGTTTCTTAATTTTTAAAACTTAAAATAAAAAAATTCGACACTTACTAAAAGAGATTTTCGTAGACTTTCTTAAATCATACAAGACAATAAAAGTAAATAAAAGGTTTGATCTCACCTAATTTTCTGGTTCGTGTTCTATGAGCTTCTTTAAAGGTAGAAACATCTTTTACTAATGAAGATTATTTATTGGACAGGTAGACACACTTAAAGACGATACAGAACGAATACACGACAAGCTATGTACAAACGTAAAGTAAACAAAACAGTCAGTCAGTCTTAAAGTTCTACGCGCTTAGCGCCATCTGGTGGTTCCTTTTCATTTTGCAACAACTTCCGCCGGGCGAAGTTCGTCTGGAGACGAAAGTGTTGAAAGTTCAAGAGGGCAAAGAAGCTGCACCGGTCTTCTGATGATGGCTCCGTTTGGCAACCTCACTGTGCATGCTCTTGTCCAACCATCACGTCCGGGATGAGTCTGGATTATAACACCCATTTTCCATATGAGGCGTGGGGTGTTTTCCTTTATAAGAACGACGGTGTTTTCCTTAAGTTCACTTGGTCGATCGACCTGTTGGTGCTGGTGAGCAGATTTTAATTCTAACAGATAATTGGATTTCCATCGTTTCCAAATTTGAGTCAAAATATTTTCTTGATATTTTCTTATTTTTATTATTTGGTATTCATTGGATTGGGGAACTGTTATCTTTGATTGAGGTAGAGTTAGCAATCTTCTGCCAATTAAAAAATGACCAGGTGTGAGGGGTTCTGGCTCCCGAGGATCGCTGAATACATAGGTGAGAGGTCTTGAATTGAGAATAGCTTCTACTTCAATCACAATTACTTCCAGTTCTTGAAAGGAAACTGAAGTTTTTCCAAGAATTCTCTTTAGAGACATTTTAACTGATCTTACGAGACGCTCCCAGAAACCTCCCCACCAAGCTGCTCTTTCAACTATGAAATTCCATTTGATGGACAATCCACTAAACAAATTTTTCACTTCTTCATTTTTCATAATCTTCCATAATAAATTTAATTCTCGTTTTGCCTTATGGAATGTTTTGGCGTTATCACTGTAGATAGTGCTGCATATTCCTCGTCTTCCTACAAATTTTCGGAACGCTTGAATGAATGTTTTTGTGGTCAAGTCCGGAGTTAATTCTAGGTGTACTGCTCTTGTTACGGCACATGTGAAGAGCAATATGTAGGTTTTCTTAGTCTCATCGTGATCTTTAATGTACAACGGACCTAAGTAATCTAGGCCTGTAACTTGGAATGGATAGGCTTCATTTATTCTGTCGGCAGGTAGAGGTGCAGTAATCTGGGTGGCAGGTTTAACACGAAGTTTTTCACATAAATTGCATCTAAATATCAAACTCTTGATTCTTTGTCTTGCTTTCAATATCCAAGTTTTTTCTCTGAGTTGTGTTAAAGTTTCCGATACGCCACCATGCCTTGTTTTTTCATGACAATCTTTGATGATAAGATTTGATAAATGGGATCTATTAGGTAGTAAAACTGGATGAGCTTCATGGTATGAGATATTAGCTTGCTGTAATCGTCCACCAATCAAGATTATTTTTCTTTCATTTAAAATTGGATTGAACGGCCGAATAACTGAGTTTGCTGGTACTGGTTTTCCTTGCGTCAGCGCTGAATATTCTTCAGGAAAATGCTCCATTTGTGTAAATTTAATCCAGTATTCTTCGGCAAATTCAAGTTCTTCAGTAGCTAAGGGACCACTTCTCTTACTCTGAGGATTCCTTGTATTGTGGATGAATCTTTGAATCCATGCAGTAATTCTGGATATTTGTTTAAGTTTGCTGAATCTTCGGATATCGAAAAGAGCTTCAAATTTCGTTGTCAGGAGCATATTCACCACTTCATATTCTTTGTTTTCTAAGTTGGTTTCCTGATCGGTATGAATGTTGGATTGTGGCCATTGACTTTCGCACTTCCTTAGCCACGGTGGCCCAAACCACCAAAGCTCCAGGTCCTTTAGACTGGTTAAGTTTTCACCTCGTGTTAAAATATCAGCAGGGTTTTCATTCCCAGGACAGTGATTCCAACAACCAGGATCGGATATTTTCTTGATTTCATCTACTCTGTTCTTGATAAACATCTTCAATTTTCGAGAATTATTCTTGATCCAGTGAAGAACAATCGTGGAATCTGACCAAAATATAGTCTTCGTATCCTTCGGTGTACTTGAATGTAGTCGAATATGATCGAACAATCTGGCTCCTATAAGTGCAGCAAGAAGCTCTAACCTCGGCAGAGTTATTTCTTTAACTGGTGCAACCCTAGTCTTTGAAGTGACTAAATTGGAATGGAAAATTCCGTCAGAGTTGCGAAAACGTACATAAATAACTGCTCCGTAAGCTCGTTTGCTGGCATCTACGAAGATGTGAAATTGACAGCCCGTAAGTTCTTCCATTCCTTTCATTGAGAATAGATGTCTTGGTACAGATATCTGCTTCAAATAAAACAATTCTTCACACCAATCTTGAAATATTTTTGCTAAGTCGGTTGGTAAAGCATCATCCCAATTGAGATTTTTCTTCCATATGTCTTGCAGTAGTATTTTAGCTCGAACTGCAAATGGTGATATTAAGCCCAACGGGTCGTAGATTCTTCCCATAGTTTTTATTACGCTTCTCTTCGTAAATTTTAATTCTGCCATATCCTTATCCCTTAAAAGTTTATCACTATCAACGATTAAGACATCATCTGCTGAATTCCAGCAATAGCCAAGGACCTTGCATAACGTGGATTCCTCGTTAACTTCTTCCTTAAATCGATCTTGCAATGAGCGTACATTTGTTTTCCATTTTCTCATATTAAAGCCTGCTTCTCCCAAAATGAGCCTTATTTGTTCGTGGACGGTGTACGCTAAATCTGTGTCTTCTAAACTGTGTATAAGGTCATCTACATACAATCTACTGTTCAAAACACTGAAGGCAGTTGGATAAATATCCCTATACTTCTTGATGTGATGTTTAATTGTCGCGTTCAGTAAAAATGAGCTCGATCTTGCTCCAAAAATTACACGCGTCATCCTCAAAACTTCGGGTTCTGCGTCTAAATCTTCCGTAACCCATAGAAATCTAACTGCGTCTCTTTCTTCTGGCGCCAAGGCAATTTGCAAAAATGCACCTTCTATATCTGCCGTTATGGCAACCTTATTCAGACGGAACTGCAAAAGAAGTATTAGAATATCGGGCGTTAAATTCGGACCTGGATTCAAGCAGTCATTAAGGGACGGAAAATTATGTTCACTCGAGGAGGCATCGAAAACTATTCTCATTTTCGTCGTTGTTTTATCTTCGCGTATTACTGCGTGATGTGGCATGTAATAGATCTTAGAATTATCACCACATTCATTTTCATTGACCCTTTCAGCTATTCCTTGAATTAGATGCTTTGAAATAATGTCCTTGTACTTGTACTGACTATGAAAATTTCGATTTTTCTTAAATCTTTTGACAAGTGTTCGCAAACGGTTGTTAGCATTACTATAGTTATCATGTAGCGACTCAGAATGTTCGTTCCATGGTAGTTTAACATGGTAGCGACCTTCGATTAGTTTCGTAGAATTTTCAAATTCTTTCATAACTTCGTCATCTTCATTCAGATTGTCACTACGCGATATTCCCAAACCTTCTAAATCGAACAATCTTTTCAAAATGTCGGATTCTTCTACATTTTGATTACGCACTATAACATTCATAACGCTAACATCCTTAAAATTCTTGCGTTTTGCTTCAGAACCATTAAAAACATAACCTAGTTTCGTTTCCATTCCTACTAAAGCACCGGACACTCTTTTGACTTTCCCTGTAGCGATTTTCCAGAAATAGTCTGACCCAATTAAAAGAGAGACCCTTAAATTTTCAGACCCTTCAATATCAGCTATCTGTATTTTGGCTTCATTACAAAATTTGTGAATTTCTTTACTGGGACCTTGAATTTCAGCTTCCGATATGGAAGATGTTTCAATTGCTTCAATCGAAATAATTTTCTTTGGATCATAAATGTTTCTTAAATTCACCTTTACCCTATTTCTTACAATAGATTTCTTTGGTTTTGACCCAAAAGCATAAATTACTAATTTTTCTTTTCCTATAACTTCTAAATTAAATTTACGAGATAATGTTTTATCGATGAACGTATTTTGTGACCCCGAATCCATGATAATTTTTATTTTTCTTTCCTGAGAATTATTACTTAAAAAGGCGACAGCTGTTTGTAAAAATACATTTTCATTTACTGCAGTTGTTGCGCAATTGAGAGCATTGGAATTATTTTTTCTTTCCGGAGACTTTGAGACGCTTTCCTTTTTGTTATGTTGCTTTTCAGTTTCGTCACAAATTAAAACATTATGTCTTCGACCACAAATGTTGCAACGCATTTTTTCGCGGCAAAATTTTGATACGTGGGATTTGCGAAGGCAAAGGAAACAATAACCCTTTCGTAAAAGACTCGATTTTCGTTCATTAATGGTTAAGGGACAGTTAAAATTTTCGTGTTCCCCTGCACAAAATAGGCAGTCTTTCTTGATAAGTGCATTTAATGTAGCTGCTGTGGGTATATTATTATGAGTTTCATGTTTTCGATAAGATAATTCTTTAATTTTATTCTTTTCAAATACTTCATCATTTCGAAACATATACGTTTTTTCTCGCGTTTCGATTTCATGTTTCAGAAATTCTAATAATTTGGCACAGTTCCAAGAATCTTCGCCAGCAGAACGATTGAATCCTAGAACAATTTCTTCAGGAATTAATTTGACTAAAATAGCGAATAAAATTCCCCCATAGTTATTTAATTCTACTCCGGCTGTTTCGAGACTTCTGATTTGAATAATACAGGTATCATGCAATTGTCTAAGCTCTCTTAAATTCGCTCCAGATTTTACAGGATTTAGGCTTAATAGCTTGTTTACATGCGATCGTATTATTAATTCATTTTTTCCGAATCTTTCTTTTAACAATCCGATCGCGACATCGTAATTATTTTGTGTTAAAGCTAAACCTTGAATACATTTTAAAGCTGCTCCTGTTAAGAAATTCTTTAAGTAATTTAACTTCTCTATGTTAGTTAACTTTACATTTTCATGTATAGCCACTTCAAATTGCCCCCAAAATTCCTGCCAATTTTCATATTTCCCATCGAAAGGTTGTATTGTAAGTTTCGGTAATCTTACGTGAGAATAATTCTTTGATTCATCAGGTTCTGTGGACAATAAAATAGAAGAGTTTATTTTACTTTCGTTAGGAACATTACGCTTTAAATATCGATCAATTTTAGCTTTCGTTTTTGTAATTTTTTCGCGATATTCTTGACTGGATGATACATCTTTTTCTAGCGTTTCTAAGTTATCTACAAGTTTCTGAATTTCTGAATCTAATTTGTAAACTTGTTCTGCATTCTCGATTAATTGAATTTTAAGATCTTCGACTTCGTCATTATCTATCTCGTCACCTGCCAAATATTCAGTTATTTTGTTAATAATCTTCGTTAAAGATGTTCTAAGAGACTTACGCATACTTTTTGATTTATCTAATTCGCTAGGTTGCGCCATTTTCTAAATTACAGCTCTTGGGAATTTCGGCACCATAAAAGAGATTTTCGTAGACTTTCTTAAATCATACAAGACAATAAAAGTAAATAAAAGGTTTGATCTCACCTAATTTTCTGGTTCGTGTTCTATGAGCTTCTTTAAAGGTAGAAACATCTTTTACTAATGAAGATTATTTATTGGACAGGTAGACACACTTAAAGACGATACAGAACGAATACACGACAAGCTATGTACAAACGTAAAGTAAACAAAACGGTCAGTCAGTCTTAAAGTTCTACGCGCTTAGCGCCATCTGGTGGTTCCTTTTCATTTTGCAACACTTACCAAGTAAAAATACATCATATATATACTTCTTAGCATTGGACAAATTAAAAAGTATAAAAAAAAAAACCGCACATTTTCAAAATTCACTACATGCAGTTCGCAATTAACGAAAGCTGTTATAAGCACATCACACATTACTTATGTCACTATTGCTATATTTGATGCAGTTGTCACTCGCTCAGTCTTTACGTTCGCATATAATCATTTCCATCGATCATATTTGATATTCCTGACATTTTGAAACTTTTAATGATAATCTCCACCTTTTTTTAGTCATGATGTCTAAAAATTTATTTTAAAATGTCCAGATTTTCTGATGTTGAAATACGGTCAGAAAAGACATGTTTCTTAATCTCTTAAACTATAATATAACAACAAATTAAAATATACTGTAACCACTTCTGCCTTACCTACAATTAGGAAAAGCGTTCTTTATCTTTAGAAAATATAATTTTTAAAATATTTTCGGTATTTGAAGAAGCATTTATAAAAACAAAGTTTCATTTGATCCCACCTGTGTGCGGAAACTTTTCTTAGAAGTTTTAATAGTATAATAATTAGTTTTCTCAACGCGGTACATAGGTTTTTAGGATGTCATCAATTATCAGTTAAACAATAAAAAGTAAATAGTTAAAAATAACATAGACTGAATCGCCTTTAAGATTTAAACGCCTTTAAATCTTCTTCAGTTGTTTCAAAGTCAAAACTGTGAGCGTGTATTCCATAGCCTCTTTTGCATTCTGAATCAGCTGATGAGAATTCTGTACATTAGTAAATGATATGCCAATAAGTGTAATCTCTTTCTTTTTTCTTCACAGTTTTCAACAGTTAAAGGCATTCATGTGAAGTTATTTTTTTTTCTGTTCGGATGCATTTTTCCCTTGCTGTGTTGGAGGAACTTCAGGATTTTGAAATTTGTTTGAATACGGCTAATGTGTTGTTCGTTTTTCTTATTGACCTACAACAGAATATCCAACTTATAGCCGAATCATAGTATTCCATTTTAGCACGTCTGACGATGATGGTAATTTTTAAAGATGGACGTATTTAGAGCATTACAAGTTTACACATTACGTTTTTTTTCTTTACATTGCTTGATGGCAATGTGACAGGAACATCAGTCAGTGATGAAGAAAACTGAGTTTTTGTGCTTTTCCAACTTATATATTTTAAGGATTGTTTTAGAAGAGCAGAATACTAAACCAGGATAGATGAGGTTATGGATACCTCAGGTTTCCGTGGTTCAGAAAAAGAAAAAGTCCTTCCGGCCTGTACCGAGAGGAAAAGGTAGCTTTCCTATATCTTCGTTTTAAAATTTTAGCTAATGTTACTCGAAAACAGCAAGCTAAAATACAAAGAAACAGTTTACAAAAGATTCATTAATACTGAATTTGAATAAGAAATTCGCTAAATTATTGAGCTGTAGCCAAGTTGACTTCATTTATGAAAACTTATTTTGGTCGCCAAATTTGGCGATATTTCGCCTTGGCGATAACGGATATGAATACATAGTTTTATGCGTATGATTGGGAAAATGATACAACAATGAAAGAAAATAATTTGCGAGAAATCGCGTTCACTAAAACTAATAAATTAATCGTCGGTTTTTTGTAATGTGCTGTTTTATTTCAAAATGTCAGTCACCCTAGAATTCCAAACTGCTCTATCTCAGCCATTTTTTAAGATAGAGGTAAAACAAAAAATGCTCTGGAATCCTTGCATCAAGGCCTATCACTTGATTAAAAATAAATTTGAATTTTTATCTTTTTTGTACATTTATTTTAGTTATCTTGAAAACAAGATGGCGGACCAAGCTGGCCAATGAACTCGGTCGAGGCATTAGTGAGCTTAATACACACAATTAGTTTCATCAAATATATATATATATATATATATATATGGATATATATATATGGATATTTATATATATATAAATCAACATTTGAACGGAGGGTGGTTTTGAGGTCTGGGGGTCATGATCGCGTCTGCAATAGGTAGCTTTACACTTTTTTGTATTGAAAGCTACCTAAAATTATCAGTAATTTTATCATCCGGAATCTCTTTTTCGCGGATCCAAATTAGGCAGTCCTAAAGATTTTGAGACATGTGAATATTAATATTTATACTTAAAATTTTGTCAAACGAAATTGTGAATTTCCTTTCATGGAAAATAGTAATGGCGGATCTTAACTAAACTAAAAAATAATAGTACTTTTTTTCATATTGTATTATTTAGAGCTCATATTATTCACATGGTTAATAAGTTTCAATTATACAAATTAAATATATTTCCAAATAAAATTTATTCATATATCTATTTTATCAGATTTATTCCAGGCCAGCATTAAGCCAGCATTCGGCTGTACTGGCCAGCATTTTTCCCTTGCTGTGTTGGAGGAACTTCAGGATTTTGAAATTTGTTTGAATACGGCTAATGTGTTGTTCGTTTTTCTTATTGACCTACAACAGAATATCCAACTTATAGCCGAATCATAGTATTCCATTTTAGCACGTCTGACGATGATGGTAATTTTTAAAGATGGACGTATTTAGAGCATTACAAGTTTACACATTACGTTTTTTTTCTTTACATTGCTTGATGGCAATGTGACAGGAACATCAGTCAGTGATGAAGAAAACTGAGTTTTTGTGCTTTTCCAACTTATATATTTTAAGGATTGTTTTAGAAGAGCAGAATACTAAACCAGGATAGATGAGGTTATGGATACCTCAGGTTTTCGTGGTTCAGAAAAAGAAAAAGTCCTTCCGGCCTGTACCGAGAGGAAAAGGTAGCTTTCCTATATCTTCGTTTTAAAATTTTAGCTAATGTTACTGGAAAACAGCAAGCTAAAATACAAAGAAACAGTTTACAAAAGATTCATTAATACTGAATTTGAATAAGAAATTCGCTAAATTATTGAGCTGTAGCCAAGTTGACTTCATTTATGAAAACTTATTTTGGTCGCCAAATTTGGCGATATTTCGCCTTGGCGATAACGGATATGAATATATAGTTTTATGCGTATGATTGGGAAAATGATACAACAATGAAAGAAAATAATTTGCGAGAAATCGCGTTCACTAAAACTAATAAATTAATCGTCGGTTTTTTGTAATGTGCTGTCTTATTTCAAAATGTCAGTCACCCTAGAATTCCAAACTGCTCTATCTCAGCTATTTTTTAAGATAGAGGTAAAACAAAAAATGCTCTGGAATCCTTGCATCAAGGCCTATCACTTGATTAAAAATAAATTTGAATTTTTATCTTTTTTGTACATTTATTTTAGTTATCTTGAAAACAAGATGGCGGACCAAGCTGGCCAATGAACTCGGTCGAGGCATTAGTGAGCTCAATACACACAATTAGTTTCATCAAATATATATATATATATATATGGATATATATATATGGATATTTATATATATATAAATCAACATTTGAACGGAGGGTGGTTTTGAGGTCTGGGGGTCATGATCGCGTCTGCAATAGGTAGCTTTATACTTTTTTGTATTGAAAGCTACCTAAAATTATCAGTAATTTTATCATCCGGAATCTCTTTTTCGCGGATCCAAATTAGGCAGTAATGAGAATATGCTACAAGATCATGTTTACCTTTGGCGTTACGTTTAGCTTTTTACCACAATTGAATGTCATGTAGATTTCTGCGCAGGTAACGAGAGCAGTATAGGGGGGTTTTGTTTGACCGTAACGTTGGAAAAAATATCGTCTCAAGCATTTAGATATGACAAGCTACGGCTGCCGAAGGCAGTTGTACTTCACCGTCGATTACAGATTCTCGTGAATCCAAACGAGGTCACGGCCAAGAAGGGCCAGCTTACCCGGACACCTCCAAAGTGGTGCTCTTCGGCCGGGGGGAAGAACGGGGGCCATCACCCTTTACCAAATGAATGACGACAGAGGTCGCTGCGATGATACGTTGGAGCCCAAACTCAGAAGACACCACCACAACACACTTGGGCGGAACGCGGAAGTGAACAACGGCTTCGTAGGCAGGATCCCATAAGGGAAACCGGGTCCTCGGCCACTGCTGAACACTCTCACGACCCATTACTGTACCACATTTTCCGATTATCAAATCTTAGGGAGGGAGGGAGCGACTTTTTCATCGGATGTGGCGAGCAGGAGGGGCTTCTCGCCAACCCGGGACCTCGAAGAAACTTGGTCCCTGGCGCATAGGCACGCCTTGGCTAGGCTCGTCCCCGTCAAATGGATCTCTCCATTTAACGGCTCATCCACATATCATATCACTACAAGAGCGGAAGGTGCTTTTCGCCAACCCGGGACCTCGAAGAATCTTGGTCCCTGGCGCACAGACACGCCTTGGCTAGGTTGTCCCACACCGAATGGCTTCCCGCGAGACAGAACCCCCTAGGCGAAACTAGGACGTATTCAAGTGATCCCATTCGACGAGATCATGCACATATATATACACTACAACGGAAGAACGAAGTACCACTACCGGACTCTGAGGGTCGTGGGAAACTCCCTCAAGTGCGCTAAAGGAGCGGACCCGGTCGAGGTTAGTACAAGGACGTTATTGTTAGGAGAAGTCTGCTAGCCCCAACCTTGTCAGGCATATAAATCTCTGACTACGCAAAGACGCGCTGGGCTGGTTTCGGCCCAATGTTCGAACGAAGGTTTGGTTGCCGTCTTAAGACGAGCCACCGGCACGGTTCCTCGCAGTCGAACAGTTCCGAGAAGGTTCAGATCCCTCCCAGAGAAGCCGACACGAGCCACAGACCTTGGACCTGAGGGTCCTTTGTGACTCGAACCGCTCTTGGTACAAACGGGCAATCTCTTCCCTGAACGACCCTGAGGGCGGCTCACAACTACTTCAGCTACAGACGGACTCGCAAGGGACAATCGGGAAGAGCACCTTCCTCCCCTCCGTCACATCTACGTTCTACCGCCTGCACGGTGCAGTGGGTTGCTGCATGCCGCCACTCCCACCGACAGATGTCACAATAGAACCCGATCAGATTTGGGTATGTAAGACCTAACAGTAAAACTAAGTTATGCTGCTTCGATTCCTGCGGGTAGACATGAGTTATTAAAAGTCAAAATGATGTGCTTTGTAAGTAGCATCTGTTCCTTCCGACGTATTGTTATTCAGCGTACATGGATAACATTCTGGTCATCTAGATTTACAAGACCTTCTTCTTTCGTAGAGTATAAGACATATGTACATGTACAACAGAGTAATTGCACCACGGATAATGTTCAGAGTTGCATAGGCCTGGAAAGCTACACAGAGGGAACCTAGTTATTTACAGTTTAATAGTAGATGTGATTGATTGACTGATAAAATCTCCAACAGAAAATAATCATATTGAAGCTTTTGGATTAAGACTACATCACGAGAATAGGCTGGAAATTTATTCTCTGAGAAACGTTGAAGTGTTCTTAAGTGAACTATTAGAAATACTGTCCGTTTGTTTAATAATAAAAGATCACATAAAACAATTGTTATATACAGTTTGTTGCCTTCTTTTTGGGAGGGAGGGATGAAGAGGAAAAAGAAGAAATACTTCCCCCCATAGTAATAAAGAAATCAATACAGACCTCGACCACACCATACACTCCCAAGATCAACAAGTAGATTCGCGTTCGTGCGCTAGTTCTAGCCATTTCCTATATCTTCATAAGATACTCGTATGCGAATATCCATTCTTAACGAGAGGACTAGTAAGTGACACCTTGCTTGATCGCTAGCCAGTGACAAGACTGCGGACCAGTCCATTAAGATATAATGAGCAAATTTGCATCTCCTATCTTCATGAAACTGACTCTAAAGCACTTTGGTGGTTTCCCTCATCTACCAGGATCCCCTTTAAAGAGACACGACCTACCACGCACGGCAAACGCGTGAGTGTCTTTCTATTTTTCCTGTAGACAGATTATATAGGCTTATACAGAATCACCCTCTCATCCTAAGAGGAAAACACAACGAACATAAAACAAAGAGAAAAAATAGGCAAGGAAAGGAATGAAGAGATATACGAGGGGCAGTCGGAAAATAAGTTTCCCCTGGCGACTGTGGAAAGAGGTGTGTATGAAAGACAAAAAATATATTGAGACATTAAAGATAAAACATAACTTTATTTTTCCACATAAGTACCAAGTACAATGAGACGTTTGTCATACCGATTTATAAGCTTCAAAAAGCCCTCCAGGAAAAAATCAGGGCTTTGCATACTGTTCACTGCAACAGCGTCATTTGCGCAGGCACTGCAACAGCGCCATCTGCTTGACGCGGTCGACTACTCAATGGTGTATAGGTGTCTTGCACGTTCGCGTTCACCTGAGCGCCAAAATATGTTACATCAATAACAAGTTAACACAATTAAAATTTCCAAGCACTATTTGTATATTATTATTAGAAATTTTCCAAAAATATCAATAATATAATTAATACACTAAATAATTTGTTCTGCGAAATTATGTGTATAAATCGATAATGGGAATGACTTTTTACTAAATGTGTAAAAATTATATAAATAAATAAATAACGCTGAATCTAAAGGTTTTGAGACACATGAATTTTAATATTTATGTATAAGATTTGTATGAGAAAAAAATGTAACTTTCACTTCATGAAAATATGAGAATATATTTCAGATAAACTAATGAAGCTTATTTCCCTCTTTTCATATTTATTATTTAAAGTTCATATCACTCATATATTTTAGTAATTCTAATTATACAACTTAAATCCTATTCCATATTTAATCTTATCATATTTATATTTTATATTAATTATTCTAGACCAGAATTAACACAATAATTGAAGCATCTAATACCTAATTTCATGATATTCTTAATTTAGAGCGGTGGAAATATTATTATCTGTGGCAAAACATGTTGCATCGTTAACTATATGGCAATACTAATATTTTCAATACGTGCATGTAATATTCTACCATTACAAATTCTCGAGGAATGGGAATATTTAGAAGATTATATTGAATAATTTATACTAGAGAATAACCCTGGTAAATGAATTTTTAAAGATAATTTTAAAAGAATATATCATTACAGAAAACATTTAAATAAACATGCGTGGTCTATAAGCTTCGACTCGCATGAATATGTACATTATATATCATTATTTTAAAAAATCTGTGTAATGTAAAAAAATATATATGAAAAATGTTTTAACTAACTTAAGAAAATATGTTCATTTTTAAATTCATTAACATTTAAGGTGTACCTTTCACCGATAAAAAATATCTCCTTTTTAGAGTAATAGTATCTTTCTTAATTACCTTAGCTACAAAAAGTTAATTAAGTTAACGATACCAGTGGTGAACACTGTACCATCAATAGACTATATTAAATTTTGAATAAAATTAATAAGTTTTCAATGTCGCGCACATGTTCACGCCCCTTTTGGGGTTTCTGATACAACCATCAAACGTTAAATTGCCTTACTATAGCGGTTTAAATCCACCTGTGCCACAGCAATGTGAATTCTACATGGTTGTCTCTTCTACCGATTCCTTAAAGATTGTGATAAGGTAAGCCAATTTTTGCTTTAAAAAAAATTCTTTGCTTCTGCCTACGTTTATTCCAATTTGGCTGTAATATGATTATACGATTCGGCGCGAAGACGAAAATTATTGTGTTTATGTTTGAACTTTGCATCCACTTGATGTATTGCTTATAGATGCCCGCTACTGGTACTACAGAATACTGGTACTACACCATAACTGAATGTTGACAGCCCTGTCAAAGCTAAAATCCGGGTGAAAATGGGGAATTTTGTAAGCACTGTATAGCAATTGAAGTTGGGACAGGATCGTGAGAACCTATTTTGGAGATAACCAACCAGGGCGATTTTTTTCATTTTTACGATGTAATCCTACTATTTCGTCTACAGTAGCTCAGAAAGTAACAGTAACAACAGCTATATAAATAAAGAAAATCCTTTGAAATTGTTGATAAGGTCTGCAGCTAATTGTCAGGAAAAGGTCTTCACTCGATGCTTGAAGATTCAAGCAGAGTATTTAAGATCAACGAGACAGCATTTTTGAATTCCTGAAACCAGTAAATTTCTGGCTTTGCAACGGGGTAAACAGTTTACTTTAGTCAACTATCATATCACCTATTTTGTCTAATTTAATCGCAAAAAAATATAACGAAGATTAATATTTAGGGATAGTAGTTGCCAAATTCAAGAGAGTGCTCGAACATTAAAAAATGTTCGTATACTACAGCTGCGATTTCTCGAGTAAGCGCGTAGGCTCAGTATTCAGGAGCTGTGACAGGCAGGGTGGTGCAAAATCTTATTTAGATTAACTATTGAAAACTAACAATTAAAAGTTTAATCATGACTAAAGATTGACGATAAAGTTCAATAGTCAATCTTTTGCCATGATTAAACTTTTAATCGTTAGTTTTCAATAGTTAATCTAATTAAAATTTTGCACAACCCTGGAAAGGGCTAAACATTTTTTAAAATTAGTACACAAAGCTTTGCTTAAAATTGCATTTACGCATTAAAATTTAATTATGATAAAATGCTACAATTAAACCACTGTTATTCAAATATGCCATGCTACAATGTAATTTTGTTAAACATATAGACAGTTTTTTCCTGTTTTTGTCACAATGTGTTTTTTATAATGTATTATATCATTAATTCAACAACGAATTCATTTTCTTTTACAAAAATATATCATATTTCCAGTCTTCTCGTCTATTATTTGATTAGTTTTTTTTTTCAAATATGTCCAATTCTGGATTTTACCGGTCCACTAATTGTCACATTTTAAATTCTAAAAAAAAATGAATTTTGTGTGGAAATACGTTTAAATTATTCACCTTTGTGAAAGAGTTACGTGAAATATCGAAAATTCGCTGTTGTCGCAGTCACTAAAATTGAGAACGGTACACTGTTGGAAGTGTCCACTATTGGTACATAATCGTACCCTAATTGTTTATTAAAAAACTGTAATTTATTTCAGTAAATTACGGTCTAATTCTTTGCATTGAAAAAATATTATCCAGTTTCAAAATTCTGTGTATGTGGCATACGATTTTTACAGTGCAAAAATAATGTTATTTCTATATAAGTTCCTGCAATATTTTATACAAGTACTAAATCAGTTCAAGGTTGTCAGAAGCTGTATGAGACGGTAACACATTCGGAACTTAACTAGATACAGAAAAGTTCAAAGTTTGGCGTATAGTCGGTTAGGTTGCAACAACTCAACATGCGCATTCTATTCCTATGGCCTACAAGAAATCTTCTGCGATTTTTATATATGGGGTTACATTAATAAAAGTTCACGTTTATCTATATGTGATAATCTTCAAAAATTGGAAAAAAATTGGAAATAGCTATTTCGGTATAGAATAAATTAACTCGTGTGTGTCAAAAAATAAAATGCCGTTTTGAAGTTTGTCACAAAACAATGTATGCTAATTTAACAATATGGAAAATAGATGAAATTTGTAACTTTGTTTAATCCAGAAATGAACAGAATCTGTTGATATTCAATTTCAACTTGTGTGAAAGACAAATTTTCGAAATATATTCTATCTATATTTGAAGTGTCCAATACCTGATTAAAAAAATTCTGAATTTAAAGCAGGTTGATTCTAATTATCCTCAGAACGACATCAGTAATTTGTTAGTCCTATTAAAATTTCCAACAGATTCTTGTATTTTAGCGTTACAAATTCTGTAGGATTACCAATATAAAAAAAATTACACTAAGTAAAATATTCTGCAGAATTATGTAATTAGTAGGATAATCAAAATAGCCTTCAGATGAATACGCGAAGAAGAAAAGATAAGCAAATATGTAATGGCAGGTCTAAAAATTTTGAGACACGTGAATATTATTATTTATACTTAAAATTTTGTCAAACGAAATTGTGAATTTCCTTTCATGGAAAAGAGTAATGACGGATCTTAGCTAAACTAAAAAAGAATAGTACTTTTTTTCATATTGTATTATTTAGAGCTCATATTAGTCACATGGTTTAGAAGTTTTAATTATACAAGTTAAATATATTTCCAAATAAAATTTATTCATATATATATTTTATAAGATTTATTCCAGGCCAGCATTAAGCCTATATTTAAACTATCTAACACTTGATTTCGTGATATTCATAATTTAGAGCCTGTCGAATATTACTATCTGTGGCTTAACATGTTTCATCATTAACCAGTTTGTTGTACTAAAATTTTCAGTACACGCATATATTATTCTACCGATCCGAATCATTTTGTTATATGAATGTTACACTGAGTTATTTATTCTGCAAAATTATCCTGGCAAATGAACAATAAAAATGAATTTTGCAAGAATACATGGTCACAGAAGACATTAAAAACAAACTCATGATCTAAATTATTGGATTCGCATGAATATCAATATATAAATTTAAGAAAAACATTAGAAAAAAAAACTATGCAATGTAAAACAATATAATGCATATTTCATGTATCCTAAGGTAACATATTCTTTTTTATATGGTTTCTTTTTTTATTTATCTCTGACTAATTGCAAATATCTAATATTTAGAATAAAAATATTTTTCTTAATTTCAAAGATAATTAGTTTTTATTCAAAAAATCGAATAAATTTCTGTAAATTTGCTGAATGATTTTATTTTTCATTTAAAATTATATTTCTTTTTTAAATCATGTGTATATTTTATATGAATTCAACTTCATACGTTATTTTTATATCCATATTACAGCTTATTTTGTTCGTAATAATATCTAAGTATTATTATATATTTTCATATTAATATCTAATAATTATTTTAATCCAATTCTAAATCAATATAGTCTGTTTACGAAAGACAAACATACTCTAAACAAAAAAGAAAAATGTTTCTAAATATACAAAAATATAATAAAACCACGAACGAAAATTTGCATTAACTTCTTCCTAGTTACCCATGATTTCGAAAGGCGTTTTTTTTTATTTTTATAAACTTTGTAAACTAATATACCTTCGTAATTTAAAGCAGTATTTATAAAAACTTTGCTGTCACGGATTTTTTGAAAAAAATCAGAGTAGTGTTTACAATGTGTTAATGTGTTTTTCAAATCGGAATATTGGTTTTTAGCATGCTATCAATTCTCAATTAAACATTTTCAGCTGCGTAATTGAATTCATTCATGCAAGATTAAAAAATAATATGAATTTTAATGTTAGTGTTAATAGTAGTTGTTCATAATGTTCGTCTGTGAAACATGTTTCTTGAACAAGAAAATTTTTACTTGAGTACTGATAGTGTCCAGCAAACCTATATATAGCAGCAAACTTCTGTTTCTCCGAATTAGTGGAGTATAAATCTGACTTTGAAACCTATGAAAAATGAATTGATATATCTCTGAAATCATGAATCGTCGGTCCTCTATAATATTGTTGTCCGCATCACGAACGAAATCTTCAGAAATCTAAGACAGTCAGCATGGGCGTGACTCATCATGGACTTTAACCCGGTTGTCTTTGAACATTCTTACCCACTTTCGAACTTTACCATCACTCATAGCATTATCAGCGTAACTCTGACGATGAATTTTTGCTGCTGTCAAGTTTCTTGCACTCAATAATCGAATTACTGATCGTATCTCACAGCCAGCGGGCGAATCAATTTTCTTAAATTCTTAAATATTTTAAATTTCTACATCTCAGGACGCAGGCAGACGATACGGATGCAAATGCCATCTAAAAGTGCGCAAAGCATCCTGGGAGGAGATGCGCATGCGCAATGCGGCGATTGCGCGTCATTGCTTCACAAACGGACCTTATTTAAAAAACAGCTATCCTGCAGGTTTCAGCTACACGGACTAAACTTCAAGATTTGCGAAATCAAAAATGTGGAAGTTTGTGAATTAAGTACTCGGTAGGAATTAAGACCGATGTGGTATGAGTTTTAATATTTGATTAAAATTTTGCATACTAAGTTTTGTGTATAAATTATACGGATCATATGAGAATGAAATGCTTAAATATGTTCTTTAAATGATTTACGCATTTTCCAGCTGAATAATAGTTAGTACACTATGGAAGTTTTGTATCATATAAATAAATTCATATACATGGCTACGCAAAGAACCAGATAAATAACCGTCTATGGATAATAATTTCTGTAAGTATCCAGTTGTGCTATGCGTCATTTCCCTGAATTAAGTTTTAGTTTAATATGCGAAATATACAAAAATATGTAGATAATATACAGGGCTGTACAAAAATATTTGGGCGCATTTCGGCATATTGCTGGAAAAGGTGAATTTACGACTGTGTTATGTGTTTTATAACCACGTTACAATGTTCCATTTTAGCGCACTATGTAGTGTACATACAGATCTACGGATAATATACTGGGATAAAACTAAGCTGCGCCACCAGGAGCACTGACGTGGAGCTTCCCAAGTCCTGAGTCCAGGCGCGTCCCAAGTCCTGAAGGACTTTTATTGCAACAGTAGATTTGTCTCTCTACGGCGCTGCGACCGGCCTAGGGCCGCCACCTGCGGACCCCCAAGCCCTCTACCTGAGTGAGCGACGACATAGGGCGTTGCGATACGGCGGAGGATCTCATAGCTTAGAGGAGACCTCCACACAGACACTCGATGAACCGCCGAAAACACCCAGCGACTTCGTCCCCAAAACCCAAGAAGGAGTGTCTGTCCCTAGGTCATATACTAGGCTTCAAGACGGCTCTTGCTTTCCCACGGCGTCCGATCATCGAGCGTATGGAGGGACGAACGACTTGTTGTTTTGCCGTGGGTTGTCACTACATGTGACATAGGTACATCTGGCTGACCCAGGACCACGAGTAAACTCGGTCCTTTCTCATAGACATGAGTCGGCTAGGTAGTCCCCTTCGAATGGCTTTGCTTCGGGCAAACCCTCGCAGCGAAATGCGAGGAGATCCCCGATCGACTCCATTCTCCAGATCATCCACATATATATCACAAACACATACACAAACACAAATAACGGAAGGAACAAAGACACCACTATCGATCTCTGGAGTACGTGGAAACTCCCTCCAAACGCGAGAAAGAGGCGGGCATGATCAAGTTTAGTACTGGGTGTAAGTTAAGGGAAGATTCCTACTCATCCGCCAACCAGACGTAGAAAGTCCTGGCTGCACATAGACATGCCGGACTGGGTTTCGGCCGGAGGATTCGGCCCGCTTTCGGAAGTCCCTTTCCCACTGGCGGACCACGATGAGGTCGCCAGTCCTGTCGTCTCATGTCCCCGTCGTGTCGATGAAACATCTCCATGTGTCGGGCGCCCGGTCTTCTTTCCTACCAAAAGGGCCGATTCGGAACAAACCCAACGGTGAGTCCGCGCAATGCTTGGCTTCCGGTCATCTTCTCCACTAAAGGAGCCGAGTCAGAACCACCAAGAGGAACCTGCCAGATAATATACTGGGAAGCACGAAATAATTCGAGTATCTTTCCGGCTATTGACGGTAACTGCTGAAATCTTGATTAACAATTTTAAACTGTGAAATTCCGTTGCAGTATTCTGGAAGTGTTGGAAAGTGTTTAATTTTCTATGCTTGATGCATTATTTTTCTTGTTTAATAGTATCGAGTATATTGTATATATATAAATATATATAACTTTCATATGTTATTTTAATTGATTCGTTGATTAATGTGTTGTTTTACGAACATACCAAGCGGAATAAAATGTTATCGATAAAGAAATTTTTAATATTGCAAAATAATGTTTTTTTCAGATCCAATCTAAGTAAATCATTACAATTTTAACTATTAAAACAACTGCTTAGTTTTACTGATGATTCTGGACATGGCTGTGGTATCTAATCTACCATTCGTGATAAAGAATCTTTGGTTTGGAAAGATTTTCTGGAAAGGAAATATTGAGTCTCAAGTTCTGAAATTTCAACATAATGGACGAAAAAAACAAACTGATAAAGTTATTTGATAACATGGAGAGCGGAATGTGTTACTGTCTAATCAGCTTTTGTGAAATAAATTTTCGAAATATCTTCCATTTTTTAAAAACACTATTATTTCCAATGGCTAATACCTGATTTAATTAAATCTGGATTTAAAGTAGACCAAATATAATTATTTCCACCTCAGAATGTTACATCATTAACCAGTTAATCTTATTAACAATTCTAAGGTATTTTGGTATTTTACCGTTACAAATTCTCTCACAGATTATAACTATTATAAAGGTTGCACTGAATAATTTATTCAGAATTATGCAATACATGAAAAATGGAAATTACCTACAAGTGAATACATGAAGAAACAAAAAATATAAGTAAAATAATTAACGCACAATCTAAAGAAGTTCAGATATATAAATAGCAATATTTATGTTTAAGATTTTTTTATAAGAAATTGCACATTTGCTTTAATGGAAAATAAAACTGTAGGCAATTTACCATTAAATAGTGAAATACGTTACGTTTTTTTATTATTTCTAATATACTTTCTAATAAAATATCATATTACTCACATATTTCAGAAGTTCTAATTATAGAAGTTTAGTATGTTTCCATATTAATCTGATCTTCCTTCTATTTTAGTATTCAATTTATTCTTCGCAAGCATTAAGCCAATATTTGAAGCATATCATACATGATTTCACGATAATCTTAATTTAAACCAAATCAAATATAATTATATGTGGCATAACATGTTGCAGCGAAATCGAGTTAGAGGAACTAAAATTTTCAATGCTTACATGTAACATTACAGCGTGAATTCGCATGGAATATGAATATTAAGGAGATTATATTGAATAATTTATTTTCCGGAAATACGTTGGTTAATGGATAATAAAAATGACATTTCAGAGAATATTTTTAAAAAGGCAATTTAATAAATAATGCATATGAATATTAATATGAACGTTTATAATAAAAAAAATATTTAAAACCGTATTTAACGGGAAAATGTAACGAAGATATTTTAAGGGAAATACTTAAGACCAATCCATTTTATTCATATTTAAAGTTCACACAGATTCATGAAATATTTTTTATTTAAATAAAATAACTTTTCTTATACATTTTAATTGTGTAGAACATGCTACATGTATTGAATATTTTTAAAAAATAATATTTAAAAAGTATATTATTTGCCTACTTCTTTTACAACTAATCGTATGTAACATATATTAGCATCGGTTGATTATCAGAGTGAAATTTTAGTTATGAGTAATCATTCGTCTGAGGCTGAAAAAAACATAAACATTGTTTTAAGGGCACGATTATAAATTTATTTATACGATATTTGCAAAAAATGCTTACGAACTATCGTTTTTAATTCTAATATACAAGCTACGAGCTCCAGTAGAACAAAATGTTAGTGTGCTCCGTCTCATCTTCCCAATATCTGTCTGCCTTCTCGAACTGTTTTTCGCTTCATGCTGGGTTATAATATCCCGGCAGATTATCATATGTAGTGCGGTAGGCGCAAAACACTACATCTTCCAATTCCTCAAATTGTGGTTACAGATGGAGCATACAATAACAAATCTGGTCAAGAACAAAAACTTGCAATGTCATTTACTTCATTCTAATTTAATAAAAATATCATTTTGCACATTACTACACACAAATAAAAACATTAAATACGTGGCTACAACATATTATGACATTCTTAATTTACCCTATATTTCAGCACCAAATTCTTACCACAGACATTATACATTTCAAGATGTATGCAGATCTTTAAGCCTGCTATATTTAATATTTTAATCATACAAAAAAAATACTATTCAACTGCAAAAACAAAGGAAAAGAGGTGAAATAAGCACATATTATTAGTAGTTAAGTTAAAAACATCCACCATCCCAGCGAAAGTACTCTCCAAACATTTGATTTTTTGTCTCAGACTGCAGCATCCAGACGATGCCAACATAAGCGCATCATTCCCGCAACTCAAGCCTTCAAATTACTGACCGCGCCCCAGGTCTTCTGATGTAAAGACCAGTATAGCATCTTACGTTGTCGGTACAACGAAGTTTGTAACACAAACAGCATTGAAATAGACTAATCGAAGGTTTTTCAAGGAGCTATAGATGGCTTGTGTGCTTTTTAAAAGTGCATCCTCTAACTCACAAAAAAATTAAAATATTTATGATCATGAACATTTATGTATGGCACAAGAAAACAATGAATTGAAAATTAACAGAGATTCATTGAAATCTTCTTAATTATACAATGGTATGGGCGTTGCACTGACACATTTAAGTCTCAACATAAATCTTTTCTTGCAGTGTAAAGCAAATCTAAGTTTCCGATTGATACAGTTTTTTTAAAGTTGGAAAAAAAATCTTCAATGTATATCATTATAACAAACTAAAAAGAAATGCTTTTCTGATTAAATAATCTGTCAAGATATTATTCACATTATTTGTAGGAAATAGTGCAAGTAATAATTTCTTATTATATAGCTTCCATTAAAAAATTAAGAAGCTACCTATTGAAGCCGTTCAATGGAAAGCAATTCTTGAAAATTTCGCTATATTTTCACCGATCATGACCCTCAGACCCCAAAAACTAGCCTCCATCTAAAGGTTTATTTATATCTATCTATTTAACTATCTATCTATCTCTCTCTATATATATATATCTGGTATTTGAATGCGATATTCATATTTTTAAATCGATTTAGTTGTAACTAAGCAGGTGTATTTTTCTTACCAAAATTTCGACTATTGTTGCCAGATGTCTCGATTTACGTGAGACAGATTGTTTGATTGGTACCACTTTCTTAAATAGGATAATTCGTCTTGTTTTCAGTTAACGTTGTTTGTCAATAAATAAGGCGAATTTTAGTATTTCAAAAATCTGGTGGCAACAAAGAAATTTGAATAAAAAAGTAGCGATATGACAACACTAATCTAGACCGAGTTCGTTGGCGAGCTTAGTCGCCATCTTGTTACAAAGTAGTGGCCACTTAAAGATTTAAAACTCAAATCTTTGTACAAAAAACAGAAATCCGAATTTACGTTTTGCGTAAGTCTTAGGCCGTGATACAAAGATTCTGGAATATTTTGTGTTTTGCGTAAGTCTTAGGCCTTGATACAAGGATTCTGGAGTATTTTTTTGTTTTGCCTCTATCTTAAAAAATGGCTGAGATATAGCAGATTGGAATTCTAGCGTGGTTGATAATTTGAAACAAGACATCGAATTTTTAAAAATTCAGAAATTAATTTGTGAGTCTTAGTGAACGTAGTGTCTCTCAAATTATCTTTTGTGGTTGTAACCAGTTTTTCAATTATACGCATAAAATTATGTATTCATATCCGCCAGCAACACTTGGCGAAATATCGCTAAATATGGTGATTAAAAATAAGTCACCATAAATGATATCAACTTGGCTATACCTAACTTATTTGGCGAAATATTCATTCAAATTCAGTATTGACGAAAAAGGAATGAAACTTCTCTCATAGGAATTTTTGCGTCATGTTTTCGAGTAAGATTAACTAAATTCTTAAAGCCAAGAAATAGATAAGCTACCTTTTCCTCCCGGTACAGACCGAATGGACTTATTTTAATTTGTACAGTTGTGTTTTTCGTAATATATTTAATCAAATCCAAGCGGTATCATTACGCTTTTAGAAAAAAGCTTATAAATATTTAATTATCAGCAATAAACAGCTATGTGTATTCTGTGGACTTTAATAGATGCGTTACTTTAAGTTAACCTTGGTTATGGAGGAACAGTGTAGAGAGTTTAGGAAGCACTGCTCTAAAGCGTTGCTTAATACTGCATGCAAAGAAAGTAATAGATACATGCTCCCACTGAGTGAATTATTTTGGCAGCACAAATTCCGAAACAGATGATAGAAAACCACATTGCATAACACATACTATTTTAATCTAACTTATGATATTATAAAAATAAAGTAAATAATAATTATTGAATTATAAATATGAATAAGTCAAAGAACAAATGAGTAAACCTTCTTTAAATTAAAAAAATATCTAGTGTAAATGTTGAAAATGAATTTCAATATTTAAGATGCCGTAAATGTTCGACAGTCCCGTGATTACTTTTTGTAGCAGCTGATATGACTTTTTTACAAAATAAATACAGATTGAAGCGCAATTTTTGCATGTGTTCGTAAATATCTGAACTATTTATTATTAATCTTTTACACTCCGAATTTTGTCAGCGCAAGGTATTGCATACCTGCAAGGTTCCCCACATTTTCAATACTACTGATCCCAATTAGAAATATTCGCTTTATATTGTAACAGAAATTTACCATAAAATAGGAAGATTGCCGTTTAGACGATGCAGTACTCCACCTAAAAGTTTTAATGACATAAACTCGCTGTTGCGTAAAGGAGTGCAAAAAGTTAAAACAATTCCCCACTCCCGTAGCATATGTAGTGGACACAAATAAATGAAATTCAGCAATAATTTTATATCACTATTATCAATATTCACATTATAAACACAGATATGGTACAAAGTTTCGGAAATTAACAATATAACCTTAGGCTGTTCTCAAATCCAAAAGAGCTACTTTCTGACACATTTCTGAAATAATTTTTCTTTTGAAACGCGAGAAATCGGCAGACGTTTTTATTCAGAAACTATGTAATCGAAAGACGTTATCCATTTTTGATAAAGGCAGAAGATCTTTAGAAAATACTCTCAAAGTGGATGTTTTGAGCCGAAATCACATCACGGCAGCTCAAGAGAGGGGCAAAACCTGACGTCACGTGGCAAGAATCGCTTATAAATCGATAAATAATTTATTTATCCAAAAATGGTAAACGTGTTTCTATTTCAAATCGTTTCTCTATTCAGTCCTGACAATTTTATGAATTTGCCTTTAAAAATGAGTCAGAAAATGTGCCAGAAAGTTTTACGCTATTGAGCAGAGAAATTGGGAACCATCTTAAGCGTATTCTCATAAAATATGCATCAAATAACTGAAGATACTTCCTATCTGAATGAGCATATTTATAAAACGCAATTGACGGAAGCTTTATACTCTATATAGCTCGAGTTTAAAATTTATCAAAATTTCATTATTTGCTATTTATTGGAATCTCCTTATTCTAATAAAAAGTTACTAACGCTGCTGCTTCCATATTTGAAGCTTTTGTGACATTGTCCTTTTTCGGCTTATTCCGAAAATACTATTGCATATACATACATGAATATTATTAGTTTTACAGAGAAATGCATGATAAACACTCTGAAGGAGATAATTTTTAAATAGAAAATTATTTATTGCCGAAACGTCAGTGAAGGCTTACTGTTGAGACCCGAAAAGTTTTTCGTTTCTGTCTGTCTGTTTGTCTGTTTGTCTGTCTGTTTGTCTGTCTGTTTGTCTGTCTGTCTGTTCCGCGATAACTGCCGTAAAAATGATCCGATTAGGTTGATTTTTCGTGGGTATGTTGGTGAGATATCCGGAATTAGCTGTATAGTTTTTGGTTAAATTTGGTTCATTCGTTCGAGAAATAGAGAACATTTCTTTTTAAATCATAATGCTTTCCTATGGGACTGCAGATGATTTTCAAATTTCATTTTTAACTGAAATGGAAATCGCATATTTGAATAATGGATTTCAACGTAAAATTATGGATGTTGATTTTCGATATGGAGGTTTTAAATATATCCAATAATTTTGAAAAATTGAGGATACATTTATTAGAATTGAGATATTAATTGTTTAAATGATTGGAAATTTTTTTGCATCTGTTCCGGAAATATAAAACTTTTATTTTCATGTTTTTTACAAATTTTAAAATGCATTTTTTTTTTTACTTTTCTCTTTAATTTATCAGTTGCTAAGCAACGATATTTCAAAGAAGATAAAAATAATAAAAGCAACACGCACTATTTTGTTCCAATAATTTATTAGCAAAATAAATTATTTTTGTATTCTATTGACATAAATGAAGAATTTATTGTAATACAAGTTTTTTTTTTTTAATCTAAAAAGTTGCATGAATAAGAAGTTCATAAGAATTTCAGAATATCATTGCATAAACCGTGTTTAATTTAACGTTTCTAATTTCTAAAACAACCAAAGAATTGTATATGCCTATAAATATGTATGCAATAGAAAAAAAATAAATTGCGGATTGTAAGATGCTAAATAATATGAAAAGTGAGATTAAAAAACAGAGACTTGAGCTGACGTTGAGGCTCCTGATCTGCAGATTTACTAGTAGGTATTTTTTACTGAAATTAGCCAAAATAGCTCAGTTACATAAGTTTTATAGGACTACAAACTATATATAACACCTTAACCACCTCTTGTAGGTGTATACTTGACCAGATTGTCGCTTGCAGTGTCCAATATTTTTTTTCAATTTGTCTAATATATTGAGGGATTTGTTTATTATTCTTTTTATTTCATTATCGAAATATGTATTAAATTAATATTTTTAAATTGCCACTTTTATCTACTGTTGTAATATTTTAAAAAGCCTAAATAATAACATTTCCAAACACCGTATTTTTTATTAAAATATATATTTACGCATGAAAACTGAAAAACAAAGTAAACTTTAAAATAATTAAATGATTAATTGCAAAAATCATTTTATTATTAAAATTCTGTCATAACGATTATTAGCTTCTAAAATAATTTTCTTACTCCTAGACATTGTACTAGTCCGTAGGTTAACTATATTTTTTAATTAACTATTTTATACTAGCTGATTTTTAAATTTGTAATTGATATTAATGAACCAATAGAGAAAACAGCCGTCAAATGTCACTACAGCGGTGGATGCGGGCTTGGAGGCCACAAAATCCCACAGTCAAATGACAATGAATATCAATCCGATGGCGAAAGATTAACACAGTTCATATTTTTCAATCTTCCATAATCGGGTAATTTTTTCGAAAAAACGCAAATTAGCATATTTTTAGAGCATGTGAGGTAATGGACTGGGTTTGCAAGCCATAGTCCATAAGGGCAGAACCCCTTAATATATATTTAAAAAATGCTTCTTGTGTTTAATGACGATCTCACTCAGTTGAAAACAATAATATGTAATCTTTAAACCACAGTCAAATATTATATTTACACATAAGTTAATTTGTAAAAACTTTTTCTGAACGTTTATATATTATGTACATACTTTACAAATACATTCAAGTGGCTGCGTATAAATTTATAATACAGATCATGATCAATTAAAATGTTATTAAAACGACAGACGATCAGATATAAGGATTATGGGTTTTTAGCCATTTTATTTGCTTATATTTTTTTATCTCACATAAAGAGCTAGAAAATATATCATTAGATAAATTTAGTTCAGAAATTTTTTTTAAAACAAAACCACTCGTTTATCAAAAAGCTCCAAAATACAGTACTTTCAGTAGTTTCTTGAGAACAGCTATAGCTATGAAGAAGATTATTGAGAATAAAACCCAAAGTTTAAAACATAATGTTCGAGTTATCTGTCTGGATTTTTACTAAATTTTATTATTTGATTGATTTTATATTACATAAAAAGGTTTTTTTTTTTAAAGAAATTTATAAGAATGCAAATTAGTGAGTCGTTCCTTGTAGGCGTATTTTATTAGCAAAACGTAATTCTACTTTTATTTAAAACTACGCAAAAATATGAATCAAAATATATTTTCTACATTGAGATACGCATGAAAAACATATTCCCTTGATATTATTTTTAATTCAGTTCTATTTATTTTTTTACTTATCCTTTTGTAAAAAGTTTATTTTTTTTCTCTTTTGGAATAGGGATGAATTGCCAACTAAGCAAAGAATTATTACTTTTTTTTTAAGTTCGCATAAGCCCGATATTCTTTTGTAACTAACAGTAAACAACTTTTGTGCACTTTAATGTTTGTAAATTATGCAGAAATAGATTACATATTAAAAATCATTAAAATATTTTAGTAGGTATATCTTGACATATGTAAAATGTTTAATATTTTTAATATTTCTGTAAATTCTATTACAAAAGAGAAAAAAAAAAACTTATCGACAAGCAAGAATTGTTGCGTACAAAATTAAATTTTTCGGAAAACAATAAAATTAACAATCGGGATAAACAATTTTTTTAATATAAAGAAAAAAGTTATTTAACAAATAAAATAAACGATTTCCTTTAATATTTCATCAATATTTATGGGAAGAAGCATTTTAGAGATTAATATTTTTTTGAATAAATTTTTCAAACTGAAAATTAAAGAGGAAAATTAAATTTATTTAACAATTTTTCGTATGTTATATTCATTTCATTAACAAACACTCTTATGCTTAAAGAAAATATTTATTACATAAGAAATTTAATTAGTAATCATGGAAAAAACTCAAATCGAATCCATTTTTATAGAAATTGAATAAAAATCAATATAAGTAAAATGTAAACATAAAATTATTCCAAAAGAAAGGGTATAATTCATCTCCTTTTATTAAACGTGATTTGGCGCATAGTTAACACCATTGTTGTTGTAACTCGTACACAATTGCCACCATAAGTGATATTTGACAATTTATTTACTGCACTGGTATAACGTAAAAATGCCTTAAAATTAATTAATTAAGTTATAATTAAGTTGTAAAAATATGAACATATTGTGTTGCCACCAAAAACACACCTGTGAACATAATTTGTATAATTCTAGCATATTCAGAAATGAGTGAAAAAAAATTACAAAATTTGATATTTACATGCATGAACGAAGCTAAGTTAAATCAAAGAGTGAAAAATTGTTTTGAGTTTATACCTTTATTCTAGTTTAAAAAAAATCCCGAAAAGCATGTATTTTTTGTGAAATATACTAATTCTGCTTGTCCACCCCTTTCCTTAACTCATAATGCAAGCTATTCAAATGCACAAATATTTTACAATGAAAATAAGATTTATACTTACATATAAAATGTATATTATTCCTTAAAAATGAACGAATATTTGTGTTTATTAAAATTCTTCAAATTATTTTTCTGAGCACTGGTATTTTGGAGTAAATCCAAAAACACTTCAAGGTGCTTTTTAGAATAAACTTTCTACGAAGAAATGTGTTTTTATTTTTTTCAAACAATGAATTTACGTATTTGAAAAAAGTATTATTTATCCTTTCTAAAAAATAACGTATTATAAATTTTGTTTATATGAGGTGCATAGGATGAAATACATTTATTTATAAACGCACGTTTACATGTTTTTCTAAATATTTTACGATAAACTAAATAATAGAAGATTGGCTGAACAAATTTATGCTGTTATATCTTCGTTCTGATGTTTTGATATTTTATTTTTGTTCGTTGCTTTCCGTTCGTAAAATAATTCTCTTATTTTATAACTTCTGCTATTGAAAGGGGAAATGAATTTCTATAAAATTTCGAGTTTTATTGTTGTGTACAACAATGTATTATATTTTATCTTGCGAAAAGAGTATTATATTTATACAGATATACAGAATGTTTCTGAGGAAATTTCTAGCTTTCTAAATTTAATATAACATTACATTCATGTCTTTAAATGTTATTTTAGTTAAATTTTAATTTAGTTATCATTTATGAGTTCTTTGTTACAAATAAATACCTTTAAAATATGACAGACGATTATATAATCTCACATAGCTGTACATGGGGTAACATTTCATTTTTAATGAAATGCGTTTAGCAACAAATGGACCGATTTTCTTGCCTGTTATTTTAATTGCAAGATTATTTATTTCTTTAGTCCTAAGCCGATATTTAGTTAATATTTTAACTTATTCGTGTTTAGTGTTCTGTACCTGAAAATGAATACGGAACACTTACAGTCTTGCTTTTGAAATCTCTCCTGCTATAGAAAGAGAATATTAATTTCTATAAAAAAGTTTTATTGTTATGTACAACAATGTATGCTATTTTATCTTGCAAAAATATTATTATATTTATAAAGATATACGGAATGTTTCGGTGAAAATTTCTAACTTTCTAAATCTAATATAACATTACATTGATGTCTTTAAGTTTTATTTTAATTTAGTTATCATTTATGAGTTATTTGTTACAACGAAATACTCTTAAATTGTGACAGGCGATTATATAATCTCACATAGCTATACATGGGGTAACATTTCATTTTAAAGAAATGCATTTAACCAGTGCGTGAAACATTTAAAGTTTTCTGAGTGTTTTACGACTTCGAAAATTAATTATTATTATTATTATGTATTTTCTGAATATTTGAATTTTATAAAGGTTTGCTTGGTGCCATTTTTAAATTTTAAAAAAATAGAGAGTATTTAGTTATACTGTCGCACACTATTTGAGTGAGTCGTACTTGGTGGACAACATTAAAACATGATTTTCGTGAAATTGTGTTTTTTAAGATGGCACTGAAAATATCTCGGCAACAAATATTCCGATTTTCTTGCCTGTTTTTTTAATTGACAGATTATTTATTTATTTGGTCCTAAACCGATATTTGTTTATATTTTAACTTGTTCATGTTTAGGGTTCCATAACTGAAAATAAATACGAAACACTTACAGTCTTGCTTTAGAAATCCCGTTTAAAATCGCGTAATAAATCGACATTGAATTATAAATTAATGATATTCGTTTTTTTTTTTCTTTAAAATGTGATATAATACCATCCTTCGTGTCAAACTTCATTGTTATAAGTATCCTATAGTTTTAAAACTGCCCTATACTGTTTACTCTCAAAGCGTATAGGGTACTTCCCGTGGAAAAAGAACCTTGAATTTTGGCACGAAGAAAGATCTTATACTCCATGTAAAGGACAAAATTCGAATATCCTTTATTATCATCATCTGAATATGATCTATGTCGATTTATTACGTCAAAAAGTAATGAAGCTCCATAATCAGTACTAACGCCAAATCAACGCATTGTATTCTTTTTATCTATAATACTATAACATAACGATACGGAACCTTCAGGGTGTGAGTCCCCTTGTCCACTTGTCCTATTCGCACTTGTTCTGATTTTTATAAATAAAATAAAATCATTTTCTTTAAAAACTTGTACATTAAGTCTGATAGTCAGGCGTTTTGTTAAAAACGCAAAATATTTAAAAAACATCGGTCAAGGACTGGACATTTATATGCACTTAAAGTGTTTTCCGTTTCACTGATTTAAGATGAACCCACCAAATATTGTTTATCGCGGAACAACCTTTATGCGGCTCCACATCTAAGAAACACGGGTTCAAAATGTGCATTTTTCAATAAAAATCAATATATATAATTTTCTTTTATATTTCTTAATCAAAATGTGTGTTTTCCTATGCAAAAACTCACATAATTCTACTTTGTTCCTAGTCGTTGAAGACCCTCCAGTGGCTGAGAGGTTCTGCTCTCAAAGCTGGTAGACGGGACGTGCTGGATTCAAACCCCTGTCGCGATCGTTGACCTAACCATTCGAAGTTTTCCGTGGTTTTCTTCTAACCTTGCCGTAAATACGGGTTAGGATCCCTTAGAAAGACCCCCACGGAGGGCACTCCTCCCTTAGGGCCTATATCCCTCGTGTAGATAATCGGCCGTCATAAAATCAAACAACCAACCTAGTCATTAAAACGAACTCACGGGTATATTACAAGCCGAAAAACGCCCATAACCCTTTATGGGTGTTTGTCAGTAACATGTCAAATTCCCCTCCCTAATGTTAAACCTATGGGAGTGGAATGCATTATTATATCCAAAATATCGCATAAGGAAATCATTTAATTTAAATATTTTATGTGTACTCTTATTAAAATATGTCTGTTTCTGTTTTAGTTGACATGATATTTCAAAACATTTGCTTAATGTAATATTTTGTGTGTTAAAATTTTAGCGAAGCTGACGATCTGTGAGCGAGATTTTAACACTTCAAATAAATTGAATTGTATTTTTAGACTTATTTTGTCAATTAAAAAAGAAAATTATATTCTTTAAGAAGAGTATGCAGAAAAAAGTTAATAAAAATATAAAATTCCACATGAATTTTTTTAAATATAAGAATGCATTCAGCACTCATAGGTTTACTATTAGTGAGGAGCATTTGAGATCGCACTGAGAAAACCGTTGACTGAATTCTGTTTTTCTTACTCAATCAGTTAACAACGTGTGCTAAACAAAAGGGGTCTTTTGCAAAAGGGGTCTATTTATGCTCCTTACACTTGTATGACTTTCTCAACTAATGCTCCGATATATACAGGTCAATGCGTCCAGCGGAAATAATGTAAACAATTCTCTGAAATATGCGATGTTTCTTTTCAGTTATACAATAATAACATAAAAATTTCTTAATTATTTCAGTCACTATTTTAACATTTAAAAAATAATAATTATTATTTTTCTTATTTTAGTCTCTGTCTCAATTTCTTTTCATATTAATTACAATAAAGAAATACAGGATGAACGAAAAGGATTGTTCTTATTTCAAATTATAATAATCTTGTTATAATGAGTGACAGGAAGAAACAATTCGAAAGCAAAATACACTGCATTCTTTGTCTTTTAAAAAAAACTGCTGTTTTGGAATTCCTCTATTTCAAGATAAAACTTTTCCAGTATGCAAGATGGGAAATTTCTGTTTTGAGGAATAAATAAAAGCAGTAGCGCAATACTAAAAAAAAATATATATTTAAAAATTGCATATAATAATGCACATTTATGCGGAACAGGTAAATATCGCGTATTATCACACGCGTTTTTTATCGCCATAACTTCCTTAGTATTTGAACTTCGATACTTGCCATTAGAGAATGAATGCTTTGTCCCCTACACCACCTGGCCACATCAAAAGTCTCGGTTATAGCCCAAAACATCAATTACGAATATTCTACCGTTTCCTTTCAATTAAAAAGGAACATTTCCATTTGTCTGCCTTCCAAGGAGCATTTTTGTTTCTAACATTAATTTGATTTCTGCTTATTCCAGGAAAATATACGATTCCTATTCAAAATAGTGTACATTAAAAGGCAAAAAAATACATAAAATTACCGGTATATAAACAGGATTTTTTTATGTATACATAAGCAAGTTCAATGTTTTGTTCATGTAAATTTGACTGCTTCTTGTGGATTTCCTCGGCCACATAACATGCTCCAAATTGAATTACGTTTCAAGCTAGACATAATGAAGAATGTTCATAATCGCGGATGAGTGTAATTTGTATAAATTTGTAGTTTGGGCCATATGTCTGTAAAGTATACGGCAACCTCTGAAAGTAAGATTTGTATTAGAGAAGAAAAATAACCGGACAACTGTCTTTTCAAAATTGCACAGAAAATGTTGAGTTAAGGTTTCATCATATTAACAAAGAGAATTGCACAGAAGAGTTGTAAAATAAGTCAACAAATATGTAGCTCGTTTATGTATTTTGTTCAAATTACTTCTTCATATCTTTGTTTATAACGTTTTATAACGACACAAACGACATAAAAATTAATGTAATTTATAAACAGTACAAACATTTTGATCCCCCCCCCCCCTGTATAACATCGTGTTACTTAAACTTGATGTGAAACTAAGAGTGTTAGAAATATAGTTTGACAAAAAATCAGTATTGTACATAATGATTATACTTATTAATATATTGCTTTAAAATAGCACGCAGCAAATGAGATATTGACTATCCTAACATCAAAATAGATAGCCTTGATCTTTTTGTGTCCGAGTGGTCCTCCCAGATACTTAGATGCTTCAATGAATAAAACAGTTTTTTTACCCGTATCAGTTTGAAAAAACAACATGTGGTTACAACGATTAGAAATTCCAATTACCTTGTCAATAAAAAACTTATACGTACGACATTTACAAAGAAACCGCAATTATAATCATGTTGAAGCATTAAAACGCTTACTATGTTTGTAAATTTCCAACATAAAACATTTCAATTATTTAGATACATTATTTAGGATAAAGTATTTTATTTTAAAAATCAAAATTTATACATAAATCTTAGAAAAATTATACTTTGGTCTTTCGTTGTTTGTACACATTGGCCGAATAATGTAGTTCATATAAATGGAGTTAAATAGAAGACTTGTATTTTAAGTTTACGTCTTCTAGCTCAAATAGCTTTACATACAAGTAGATATTATATCTTACACTTTCTTTTAAAATTATTTAGGACCATTAGCGTATTCTCAATTCTACGATATTCTGTTCTATCAACAATGTCAAAGAATCTCAAAATTAAATTTACCCATATAATGAGCATATAAAATATAAGTGTGAGAATTTTATATAGCGTTTCCGTGAAATGGTATAGTTATGAACCTTTTTAGGTTATTTATAGGTTTAAAAGTACTGAAGCATTCACTTAAAATTCTTCAATATAAACTGAGGCTATGTCCAAAATGCATAAAAATAAATTGAAGGGTATAATATTTCTTTTTAAAAGTTTTCTAAAAGTGGGAAGTTTATTATATATAGTGTTAAAAAGCTTTCTTTTAAAAACACTAAATCATACACGAAAGTTTTCATGAATAGATTTTGAAAATAAAGATAATGATCTTTCTTTTCGAGGCCTTTAATATATAAAGTGATGAAAGGTTGAAATATTTTGAATAGCTCTTTTGAAATACGATGCTGCTTGTTTCTTTAATCATTGTTCTTTGTTGCTAAGCGGAAATACTAGTTATCCTTTAAATTTTAACTGCTTATCTATTCTTTACTAATATATACTTTGAGAATACCAAGTTAAAAATTGTACTTTTAAATATTCTTCATCGTTAGTTTTAAAAATTTCAAAACATTATAGTGATAAATAAAGAAAAGTTAATTTTATAAGTTACTACTTTTTTTAAATTTAATATTAGAAGTGTTTTATGGTGCAATATTTATTTTATTTTTGTCAAAAGCTGTTTGCTATGTATGAATAATGTTTTTGCAACATGTTAGTGGTTTATTCTGCATATATATCTGTACTAGTCTTACTATCATTTCATACTTTCCATATAGAACGAACCTATGAGTTTTTTAGGAAATAGTCACATTCAAATATTTTAAAACTTATTTTGTATTGAAAACGTTTTACGTCTGCATAGGTGGCGTGTACATTCAAAACCTGTCTTATGTTTATCAGCTTATGGTTCTAGAATTCATTTCATACACAATAATGAACTATTGTTGGGGAGAATAACTCTTTCAAAAGAAGACGCCATTGTGACCTCAACGTTATACATAAGGTGGACATAAATTAGTTGGGATAAAAGAATAATTCATTGTGCGCAGTTATGCAGCCAAACATCTCAGTTCAAATGGTTATAAGATAGAGAAACTACCAAAGTTTGCCTTTTTGAGAAATATTTGATGTGGCTGTCTTTTGTTACTCTGAAAATGTGTTGTTGTAACTAAGTTCATCAGTTTGTCAATGAATATTTTCACGTCAAACTAATTGCATTGCTGATTCATGATTTTTATTCAGGAATAGACTTTCGGAACTGCGGACTGTAAACGTTAATAACTCCTTGCATATTTAATAACTCCATAAGTTTATAGTTCCAGAGTTCATTACATGCAGTGAAGCATTGTTGGAGAGAATACCTCTTCTGCAATAACAAGCCATTACGACCGCCAGGTTATATACAGCGTGGATACTAATTAGTTGAGCTAAAATAATAATTCATTGTGCGCATTTATACACCCAAATATGATAGTACGAATGGTTATAAGATAGAGAAAATCAGAAAGTTTACATTTTTAAGAAATATGACTGCCCTTGTTACTCTAAAAATGCTTCTTTTGTACGTTCGTTATGACAGTTCGTTAGGTGAGTTATGACATAGTCCCTCTTATCCAAAGTGCTTACCGAATGTGAAAGAATTACTCGTCGAATTTTTCTCTACTTTTTCGTCAAAAAGTCTGAAATCAAAACTTTTTGGTGCCAACTAGACATATAGTGTATTTCTGATATATATATATATATATATATTTACTATTTATTAAAAATTTAAAAACGATTTTGAAAGATTAAATTTTATTATATACATTACAAATAACACAATCCAGAAAGTTTTATAAACATTTACTCTAAGTAGCCGGAATCCGCAGTTCCCGCATTTTTAGACTTAGCGGAATTCTACTATTATTTCCATTTTAGTATCTAACAGATTTTAGACCAACGTTAAACCGAAATTTGAAGCGCCTTATATCAAATTTCATGATTTCTGAATTTAATGGAGAGCAAATATAATTATCCGCCGCAGAGCATGTTACATCATTAACCAGTTAATGCTACTAAAATTTTCAAGGAATACGTGCATTTCACCGTTCGAAATTATCTCGGAATATGAATATTAAGGAGATTACACTGATTTATTTATTTTGCTGAATTATGTTGGTAAATGAACAGCGAAAATGACGTTTAAGAGAATATGTAAAAACAATAATTTAAAAAAGTCCTTCCGGCCTGTACCGGGAGGAAAAGGTAGCTTTCCTATATCTTCGTTTTAAAATTTTAACTAATGTTACACGAAAACAGCAAGTTAAAATGCAAAGAAGATGTTTACAAAAGATTCGTTAATACTGAATTCGAATAAGAAATTCGCCAAATTATTGATCAAGAGCCAAATTGGTTTTTTTTTTATGAAGACTTATTTTGGTCGCCAAATTTGGAGATATTTCGCCAAATGTCGCCAAGTTGGCGAGAATTTGGCGCTAACGGATATGAATATATAGTTTTATGTGTATGATGATTGGGAAAATTATTACAACAATGAAGATTTTTGTAATGTGCTGTCTTGTTTCAAAATGTCAGCCACCCTATAATTTCAAACTGCTCTATCTCAGCCATTTTTTAAGATAGAGGTAAACCAAAAAATGCTCTGGAATCCTCGTATCAAGGCCTAACACTTAATTAAAAAATAAATTTTAATTTTTAATTTTTATGTATATTTATTTTAGTTTTAAATTTTTAAATGGCCGCCATCTTGAAACAAAAGGGCAGACCAAGCTGGCCAACGAACTCTGTCGAGACAGTGGTGAGCTTAATACACACAATTACTTTCATCAAAATTGATTTATAAATACGAGCGTTATCGTATGACATAGGTCAGATATATATATATATAAATCAACATTTGAACGGAGGGTGGTTTTGGGGTCTGGGGGTCATGATCGGTGAAAATATATCCAAATTTTCCGGAACTGCTTTCCTCCGAACGGCTGCAATAGGTAGCTTTATACTTTTTTGTATTGAAAGCTACCTAAAAATGACACGCAAATAAATAACACGTTATATAAATGCTCTGATTCTCACGAATAACTGCATATATGTCTAATATAAGGATTAGAAAAAAGTATGAAAATAGAAATGTAGGTATTTTAGCTAAACTGTAATTAAGCTTATTCTCTTTTTCATATAATGCATTATTTGGTACTAGTATCTCTTAAATATTCAAAAAATTATAATTACACTTGCTTAACATCTGATTTGTTGATGTTTTTAGAATAAAGCAGATTAAATATAATTAAATATGGCTTGACATTTTACATTATTAAGCAGTTAATGCTACCAAAATTTTCAAGTTGTGCGTATATTATTCGAAAATATCTCGCAATACACAGATGAAGAGAATTACACTGACTAATTAATTCCGCAGAATTATGCAGATAAATGGATAATGAGAAAGGCATTTAAGTGAGTATTTGAAGAAAAAATATTTATAAATAATGCTCACATTAAAAGTTTTGTGCTGCATGAATATCAGTATGTATGTGCAGTGGTACCTTACAGATGTCAAACGACCAGGAATACAGCCACATACAATATGGAGAGATGAAATCAGGAAAGTGGCTGGATTTTATTGCCTGAATGACATGAGACAATAGACAAAAACAATGAAAAATGTGGGAGAACTTACAGTGCATTGAAAACGGTTTACAATGGTAATGATGATATTAGAAGAAACTGTAAATAATTATTTACTAGAAAACTGAAGTGAAATTATTTTAGCTAAACTAATGTAGTTTATTCTTCTCTTCTCATACTTCATTTCACTTACATATTCATGATATTCTAATGGCGCATATTAATTCTATATTCATTTTGTAATTTAATTTAATTTAATATGTAATTTATTTTAGATCACTTCTAATCCTATATTTGGTCCGTTTAATACCTGTTTATTTTTATTCATTTTAATAACATCAAATATAATAATCAGTGCTATATTATGTTACATCATTAATCAGTTAATGGTGCAAAAATTTTCAGTACGTGCAAGTATTATTATACCTTTCTAAACCCTCCCGGAATGCAATAAATAAGAAAATTGCTCAGAATAAATTATATTTACGAATTGCCTGGGAAAAGAATAATAAAAACTATCTTTAGAAATATGTGAAAAAATAGCAATTACATGAAAAACGACTGATCTAAAGATTTTGCTTTCCTGAATATTGTTATATGTTTTAAAGATAATTATTAAAATATAAGTAAAATTTAATTTAATGGAAAACAGTAATCGAGACATCGTACCTATACTAATGTAACTTATGCATTTTTAATATAATATTTTTAGTTAATTATCAAAAACATATTTTAATAATTTGTTACTTAAAAATATGTTTTTTTGTTATGCATTTTGTTTGTGATGTGTATTACAGTGGAAACATATAACATTTCATAAAGCAACCTCTATTACGATTTATTTAATGAATTTGTAGCAAAGTGTCTAGCTACGATTTTATAAGAGCACGCTAGTGGACGATTATGTTTTGCGATTTTACATACAATCGTTACTAATTGATGTGAATCATAACATTTGTGCGCGAATGTTAATTGTTCTGTCATTACTTTAAGTTTCGGGAAGTGCATATGTATATGCGGAAAGATGTTTATTGGAATGGTATGTTAATTAGGTGTCTATGTTTGTTTAGTAGGTATATATGTTTCAGTAGTAGAAGGAATACGTCGATTTAGAATGAATCTAACCTCCGGGTTAGTTAGTTCTCTGTCGTGCATTTGAGCCACGTGATAATTTCAAGTAGAGTTCCTAAATAGTAGTTTTTATAGAGTCATCGTCTAAGAGTTTTCGCATAATTGGTAAGAAGTTGAGTTTTCTATTTCGAATAAAGAGCAACATCGGAATCTACTGGATATCATTTGAAGTGTTGTTAACTACTGAAGTGAATATTTTAGGTTCCTGTAGAACGAAGGGTCCGGATGTTTAAAAGCCGAGTTAAGTGAGTTAAAGTTAATAAGTTTTGGGAAGGGATTTTCCTTTGTCTATCTTTCTTAAAGTGAGTTTATTTCTAATTGTCTGCGTTAAATTCTTCCCGCTCCACTGCTAAGAACCTTCTTCCTGTTATAGATTAATTGTTGTGTTTTTAGAAAATCTGTGACATAGCCTCCTGTCAAAGTGTCCTTCTATTTATAGGGCCGGAAAACGCTAAAACTTTACAAAATTCAAAGTATTAGGACTTACAATGCTTCGGTTGGAATTATTAGCATATTAGTAGATAGTAGATATTATATATATACTTGTTATAAATTAATACTTTACTTTTTCATCTATCATAAACAGTAATTTCAATAATAACATGCATCATTGACAATTATAAGTAGAAAATTCTAATGGAATATGCATATATATGTAATAAAAAAAGTTTTGCCGTTGTTCCTTAGTTAATTTATTCCAAATTCTTACATTTCTACTTTTTTCCCTGCCTTCTAATTATATCTTAAATCTAAATTATATTTTTATTCCATATCTTTAATCAACATATTCTTTTAATTCTTATTCTAAAAATCTTAATCTGTTAAAATCTACACGTATTTGTAAAAAACCCTAGTTTATTTCTTCTTTTGAAATATTCAATTTTTATTTCTTTAGAACGCCTCTTAGTATCATTTTTATTTTTATTAGAATTATCATTCAATATCTCATAATTCATTTCAACTCGCACGTCCAACTTTTTACACCAAAATTATGCCGTGTATAGTAATAAGTTCCACTTTCTTCCAAGCCGCTTATTGGTTATTTTACCCTTGCATTGGCGAAAAAATTCATATGCCTCGCTACGTTTAAAATGCAGTTACGCAGGCCCTAAAAACAGAATTTTCACGTGTTTTCAATTGCTAAACAAACCCCGTCACCTGGAGGAGAAGTTTTTTCAAATTGATCTAATTATCTAATAAATTTAACATCTTCATGCTGTTTCCTATTGCGTAGCACAACTCAGATAAGTTTTTGAACTTCCTAATTAGTGGAAGTGTCTTTATGTGGTGAAGTGTCAATAAAATGTCTTGATAATAACGCAGCGTTCTGTTATTTATACGGGAAAACTCCTATTGTTTTTTCTGAAACATCGTCTTCCATTTGGAACCTTCGACTGCTAAGCATCTGCTGTTTTAAGGGATCACCGATTGCCAGAATTTATAAATTCACTATGAAATGCAAATCATTTCATATATATGTGGAATTTAGATTGATATATCTGCAACTTTACCACAGCAAGGATCATATTCGAAGATGAAAACAAACAGAAATTTTTGATGGGACATAAAATATGAAAATGGGAGTTTGATACTTAAAGAGATGAAATGAGTTGTAATTTTCCAACTGGACCAAAAAAAGTCCGGCCAGAATGCACTCTTTTCGTCCAGTTGGAAAATTACAACTCATTTGATTTCTTTAATAATTTGAATAACTGTGTTAAAAAAATTAATCTAGCACTAAGAGATGGTTACTAAAGAATAATTATTGTATTTTGCCAATTCAATAAACAACATACGAATAATACACTTCTGCTTCTTTTCCCAGTAGCTAAAGTTTGCAAGATCTTAAGCCTTGCCTTACATCATTTTCTAACATATCACCATTGGCATCCTTTTACTGCTGATACCATTCCATACTCGTGGATCGTGAAATCGTATCGACTGTTGAATTTATCACAGCCCTTGGACTATTGCATGTCATGTAGTTGATACTTTTCGTAAATTTGCGAACTTTGCGACTATTAACAAAGAAAATATCTAGAAAAAAGAATTCACATTAATCCAAATTAAAATAAATAGTTTTTTTTTTCTCTTTTGCGCCATTATTAATAGAAATATATCTTTGATGAATTAGTACACACCGCATTTTAAAAATTAAACTTATATAATACAATTTCGTAATCGTGTTTTTGTAGTTAAAAAGGAAAACAAGCTTTTTTTTTACTAAAAATTTAATATATTTTTTAATTAAATATAATTAAAAATAGCAGAAATCAAACAATATATCTGTTACAAAAATGCGAAAGAATAAAAAAAAATGACGATGAAATTATAAAATTCTATTCAAACACTCTTCACTAATTGTTCACTATTATTAATAAAAATATGCTTTTCACTCGTAGATATAGTTCACGTCTAAGAATACAAAATGTTCAAAATGAATTTACTACCAAAATATATTGAATACGATAAAAAAAATAACATTCTAAAATCTAACGTATTTTTTATCATTAAATATAATGACATTCTTAAGTTTAATATCAATTTAATATTTATTTAGGAAATCTAATTAGAATTGACGGAAAATCTGAAATTAAAAACTTAGAAAAATGAGAAACAATGTAAAAAAAAATATTCAAAAGGATTACATTACATCTCAAGCGATTTACAATTTATTACTCGATTATTATGTTCAAAATAATATATGCATGAAACAATTTAATTATTCTAAAAATATATAAACACATTTGTCTCTTACAAAATTTTACAAATACCTTTTCGGAACATAAAGTATCTGAATTTTGGACTACATCCAAAATCCTTTATAGCTGCTGTTTAAATTGAAAATATACAAAAAAGTGTGTTCTTCACAAGCAGTGAAATATCATATTTTAAAAGTATACCTTTGATTGTCTGTATAAGATAATGCATATTAAAAATCACGTTAGCTATTGCTCTCATTGTGGTAAAATACTGCTTTATGAACGAGTGTTTATTCGATTTTCTAAATATTTTATTGCAAACTTATTCCATTAAAGCCATGACAAAATTTATGAAGTTGCATTTTTATTTAATTTTATTTGCTCCTTCTCAAACATTTGTTTCCTAAATTATAATAGAATAAAAAGAAATTCCACATAAATAATCGATTTTTTAAATGTATTCTGTAAAACATTTTAAATAAACAAAAACAATGAATACAAAATAACATTATTTTAAACATCGAATAAGCAATATATTTACTCCTTCATCATTATGTATAGAAATAAGCATTTGATAAATAATATACTTATATTTCACTTTGTGAAATGCAAAATTTTAGAATTCGATAGTGTTGTCTATTTACAAATCTCAAAAATAGATTTTTTTTTTTTCAAAACGTTTGAAATATTCGGGAACGCAAATCAATATGGAAGCTGACATTTCAATAAGAGCAACTATAATAAAACAGGGACATTTTTTTTTCTTGAAGCAAAGCACAACAATTCCAAAATTATATATTTGTATTTATGTATTTCAACGTTGCCTTTGTTGACTGCTTAGTTGTGCGAACTTCTTTCAATCGGTGATTCTGCATTGCATACATTAACTGTATAAAAATACCTTGGATTTGTCATTTAAAAAATGCGCATAAAAGATATCACGACATTTTCCTTCTATAATTTGGTACCACTACACAAAGTTACAAATGCGGAGTTTTAGCACGATATGTGATTCAATTTGTTGACAGCAGCTGTTTATTTAGACATATTTTTGAGTGCTCAGTGATTTTTTATACTGGAATAACCAGTTGATAAAACAGTTTCTGTTATATTTTGTATTTCAAACCAAATTTTGTGTTTCAAGCATAATTTTGTGTGACGAACACCTTGAAAATGTCCGAATTTCTATGTGCATTTTGCGAATTTCTATGTGCATTTTTGCTGATATTGACTTTTTGGAGAAAAACACAACGGATGTCATCGATCCAGCACCGTGCACTCTTCATATAACTTCATGTGACTTTTTGCTGTTTCAGGAGCTAAATCGCAACTTCGAGGAAATCCATTTTAGTTAGTTGAAGATATAAAATAAAATTTGATGAAGGAAGCCAAACCCATACCTCACTCAGCCTACTAAAAATGTATCGAGGATTGAGAAAAGCGTGGCACAGTTGTATTTGACTTGATGAATCGTATTTCAAAACCATAAAATAAATTTTCATGATTTTTTTTTTACCTCTATTTACTGATTTCGAGTACTTTTTACACGGAATGCAAATAATCAATTATCTTAAATTCTGATATTATTATTATTTTTTTATGTTTTATTCCACTGTAGTATGAAATATTTTTGTTAAAAATAAATGATTAAATTTTGAAAAAAAATGTATATATAGATGTAATAAAGTGCGAAAATTTAAAATGTTTTATAATGATATCATACAAATGCAGTGATGGAACAGTGGCGCAGCATTTGGATGATTGCCATCATTAAATTTTAATAATACTCTTCGTGTTAAAAAATAGCAGAAATTCAGTTTTTAAATAATAAGAAGAATACTATTTAAATTTAGCGGTGTTAATTTGTTGTCTAGTGCGCCACTGTTCCAACACTGCAAATACATGCAAATAATTTGAGACAGAATTTTCTTTCATATTTGTCTGAAATCATATGTGTTTTTCATATAATAGAATGTATATTGTAAGAAAATATATGTTGACGTAGTAATATTTCTAAAATGAAAAGTTGAGTTAGATTTTACTTTTCTCTTATTTACTAATTTATCTTTAGTAGTTTACTGATTAACTTATTTTTAATAAAACTGAATACGTTACAAAAATTACTAAAAATGAATGTTTGATCAATCCTCTATTTTTCAAATGACTTCTTTGTATATTAACTGTTTTTTTCACCTTTTAATGAAAACAAAACAGAATAGCTACAAAATTTCGACTTTTAAATTTGTATACAGTAAAGCAAAACTTGATAATAACTGCTTAGATTTTTTTTTAAATCTCATTTTTTAAATTTAATCTTACATTATAACGGAGATTTTATCTTATTCTCCATCAAACTTTAAATTTAATAATTATTAAATTAAATTAAAAGTGTGATATATGGATAATAATATATGGACACATAAAGAGTACAATTCCATGTTTAACATTACACCTATTATAGTCTAGAACCGATGCAAGAGTCTAATTCACATTTATTTTATGTACCATTATTGCTAATTTTGCTCATTTTGACGTATATTAGACGACGATATTTTAAATTTTGATACGTTCAGAAAAATAAAATATACACTGTACAGTGAGGAAATTAGTAAACTAAATTAGAACTGCATAGCTTCATGCTCAAAATTACTGTGCATTGGTCAATTTTTACGAAAGTTAAAATTTTATAAAGCAAAAACAAAAAGACAGGGAAACAGATAGATAGACAACATATCATATTAAGATAATAATCAAATAACACGGGATCATTAGCAAAATTTGACTGTTCCAATCAAAAATAAAGTAATTAGGTCGGAGCATCTTTCAAGAGTTTTGTATGGATATGCATTTAGAAAACATACAAACTAATTTTAGAACCTTCTTGAAATTAGTTTCATCGATTAATAATTTTGAAAACACTAATTTGACAGACATAAATATTTATTTAACATGTACATTTATTATACGTTTTCCTTTAAAAATGAAGGAAACATTATGTTATTATAAAATTATTATTATTATTATTATTATTTATATAAAAGCTAATCCTAAATAGCGGAGAAATTTTAAAAATCATAAAATACGTTTCATAAAAATTAGAACGATTCTAAAAACAATCATGATGAAACTACGTATAAAACTACAGTCCCTGTCCAAATTATTAGACGCAGTTGTTTTTATTATAATTTGTTAAATATCTGGAAAGATACATGAGTTTTTATCTTGAAACTTTAGGAGTGTAAACAACATGATAAACGTCATATATTTCCGATAAGATTTTTTCTTGAAACCCCATAAGGGGCCGTCAACAAATTGAAGAAAAACGAATACGTTTTTGATAACCCTGTAAAAACCAATATCACAAAATCGTTGAAACGGTATCACACGCTTAGGAGGCTTATTGTAATAATTTGGGTTCATTTTTATGAAGATAGCATGTATACTCGAAGAGAAATTCAGGTTTTTAAAAAAACAGTCCCAAATTTTACGAAGTTTTTTGCTTATAATTTGCAGAGTTTTTAATATAAAAACAAGTTATTTTCAGAAAATATGACAAACAAAATTATACACAATACCCTGCAAACAGAATTAAAAAATAATAATAATTGCATGAAAAATGAGCAGGTCTACTAAATATTTTTTCACTGCGCATGCGGGAATTCAATCAAAATATACTGTGCATAATATATTAGCTAAATATATAGACCAACTTTTATGAAAGTCTCAAAAACATAGCTTGAAAATTCTGATAGTGATCGTCGATAGAATAAGCTCGAATTTCGCTGTTCCCAAAAGGAAGCAAAAAGATGAGGGGTTGTATCCAAATATACTAGCTTATGAAAGTTTACATAATAAGAATGAAGTGTTTCTCATTCTATATTTTTTCTCATTTTATATTTTTCCTCATGTATCTTTCCAGATATTTAACAAATTATAATAAAAACAACTGCGTCTAATAATTTGGCCAGGGACTGTATATGCAAAATGATTAATTCATACTTCAGATGATGAAAAAAAATATCCATTACTCAATTGTTACTTTTTAAATCAAAAATAAATTAATGCCTGTAATTAATGCATTTCAATTATTCGTTGTACAAATTTTAATTATACTTTAAAAACGGAGGAATTTTTCTGTCATAAAAATTGTCAGGAAATAAAATGCTGGTATTTTGGAAATTAATCCAAAATCCCTTCGAGGTGCTTTTAAGAAAGATTGGAAGTTCTACAAAGCGTGTTCTTCACAAATATTGAATTCGGAAATGTTTTTTTTTTTTTTTTTTTTTTTTTTTTTTTTACTCAGTAGTAGAAAGTAGATATTAAAAATTATGTCTCCTCTTCTATGGAAGACGAAAATCATTTATTTATAAAGTCGCGTCATTTAATTTAAAAAAAAAATCCTGTATTCTATACAGCTTCCAGAAAAACGATGAGAAAATTTGCGCTATTGTATCCATGTTAAGTCTGCTCTTTCTCGGTGCTTTCTTTTATACTTTTTTCTTTTATTTTAACAGAATGAAAACAAGTTTTCTATAGAAATTCAATTTGAAAGAATTTGAAAGAGTGAAAAACTATTTTAATTTACTTAGTTGTACTGATAGTTTGGCTTGAAAATCTCATTTTATAACTTTTTTCAACCGTATTAGCATAACAATACAGTGTTAATGCTGTTTCTATTCTCTACATCTTAGTTGTGCCTCGGAGAATATTAGTATAAAATATTATGACCAAAAAAATGATTTTACATTTTCACCAATATTGACGAACAATATTACATTTCATTTCCATTATTTGTAATGTAAAGGCATTTTTTGAACCCTATTGTCATTTCTTTACAAATTTGTAAAGTTAAAAACTAATATTTCTGTAATAGTGGAATTTCCATGGCAAGGATTTGTATTAAAGAAAAATCAATAATATCGGTACTTTATTGGTCATATTTCCGTTTACATTGCGCCAGAGTGCGTAGCTACTTTTTTATAAAGATACTCTACTAGACGAGCGAGTGCTGCGAGTTTTGGGATTATGCGTGCAATCTTGGATGCCAACATTTGTGCGCGAATGTGACGTTTTTCATTTTTTTTAAATTTCGCCAATTTTATATTCATCCTCCGAAATTTCGTTGTCACTGTTATTTTTGAAAAATTATGTTAATTAGGTAACTTTGGTGCTGTAGTAGATTTAAATAGTGCGAAAGTAGATGGTTTCAGTGGATTTTGAACCCATCTCGCCTTCAGGTTAATGAGTTCTTATGCAAAATGAGCAAGGTGTTAACTTCAAGTGGAGTTTCTGAAGAGCGGTTTAGATTGAGCCAATGGTTGCTAGTTTTCGCCAATTTGGTAAGGAGTTGAGCTTTCTTCTCCGAATTACGAGCACTCAGAATCCAAGGGATTCCGTTTTGTAGCTATAGAATCTTCTTAAATTCCTGCTAAAAAAACGGTGAGGATATTCTGAGCTTTTGTTAAATGAGTTAAAATTTAATATGTTTTCGGAAAGGACTAATCCCCAATTCCGTCTTACTTATATTAAATTTAGTTTTGATCGTCTGGATGAAATTTATCCTCCCCACTCCTAATTTCTCTCCTTACTGTGATAAATAAATTGTTGTGTTTTAGAAACATTTGTGACACAGATTCTTTTAGGTTGACAGCTCCGAATGTTTATTTGGCGCCCGGGAAGATTTTGAATCCAGGCCGTTAGATATCGAGACGAAAAAGTATGGTGTGTATAGATATTGTTGGCAAATTTATAGCAAACGTGAGTATAAAGTCTCAACATCCTTGTGCTAGTATATCAAAAATTTCGTACTGTGAATTTTTATTATTTAAATTAAAAAAACCCTCTATTTTAAATATTTTCGTTTACTTATAATTTTCTTGATTCTTTTTATTGAAAAAAAATAAATAAATAAATAAAATAAAATAGTATTTTTTAAAGTGAAACTCTATGCGATGCTATTCTTCACAATTAATTGCTACACATTTTTTATTTTTAGAGATAGCTATCGGAAGCGAGACGTGAAAGTTGGTGCTAAAACTAAATAAAAATATAAAATCTTGAAACATTTCTGAATTAATTGCCAATGAAATATTTTTTTTTTAAATTCTCATCATAACTGTAAATTTCTTTTTAGCACTTTCAACATAGACGAGACGTAAGTTGACGTAAAAACGACATGTAAAAGTTGATGTAAAAAAATATATAAAAATTTGTAACTTTTGAAACTTTTCATAACTAATTATCAATGATTATTTTTTAAATTCTTACAATAATTCTGAATTTTTTTTTACGCTTTTAACATAATTAAAATTTGTTTATTTCTTCGTTTTTTTCTGTCTGTCTGTTCATGCTGTCTGTTCATGCTGTCTGTTCAACTTTTGAAAATACACCTATATTGCCACGAAATTTGTGTGTGTTTTTATGTGTTTTGCAACATGCTCTCTAATAAAAAATGTAAGTTTAGCATTTATGATTAGTTTTCGAGACACGATCAAAACATGTCAAATATATTTCGGTTTATGGGTAAAAATTACTTGAATTAAATTATAATGATGCTATTTACATTCCGTCAAGCATAAGAATTTAATACACTTTATTACTATTCATCACAAAATATTCTCTATAGAAACCAGTACTAAACATATATATATATTTCAATGTCGAGGCACACAAAATGTTTTGGGCTGTAATTATTTCATAAATGTTATAATGAAGGTATATTTCTTCATATGTAATGAAATTGATGTTCATTATTGAGATTAACTACAAATTATTCTCGGTAGAAAATAATATGATAAAATGGTAACGATATTCATCTTTTCTTTGTGTGAAATTTGATAATATTGCGTAACACGCCGACTGTTAGAAATGCGTATCAATCCGGCCACTGAAAACGTATATAAGGAAAGGGCATGTTTACAAACAAACGGTTCCATCAACCAATCTACCACTGCATTTTTGTCGCAGCTATCATTGCAGGAATCGTCATGGCAACATAGGCCAATCATATCATAGACCAGTTTAACGTAGACCAATCAAATCGCTCCATCTCATGTGTACTGTCGGAGCTGTAAAGAACAAACAGGTTTTTCTCCCAAACCAACAGTAGTTTAACCAACAGTGACGTCAGATGCCCTTTCCTTATTGTCATGTAGGGGAAAGGGGTGCGACTCAAACGTGAAAGGTTCCATTCTCCCATTGGTTGACAAAAAACCGGAAGTCACGTGATATTCTTTCTAAATGTTCCCGTTCTTCGTATCTTTGTAGCTAACATAATATCGTTTTGTGCTGCTGCCATCTATGGACAGGATAATAAAACAGAATTATGCCCTAATGCTTCGTACTAAAAAATTAAACTGTGTAAATTAATTTGTAAATCAAACTGTTTTTTATCCCAAAATAAATTTTGAAATAAAATAAATTTATTATACAAATAACTAAGTACATTTAATGTATACATTAAATATATTTAATTTCCATTAAATACATTTTACGTAAACTAAAATGCATTTAATCGGATTTTTTTTTCACTTAATTTATTAATATTTGATTACTATGAAATACTAATTAATTATATACGAGAATTGTTTTAACAAATTGTATAATATTAATTTGTAAAATTTAATGCATATTTCTTACATTTCTTACATAATAATTTATAATCCATAATAATAATTTATTATTATTATTTATAATTTATAAACCATGATAATAATTTATTATTATTATAATTTTTGTAAAATAATTTAAATTAAATATTTATAAAAATAATATTTCCCATGGTGATATTTTTATTCTTGAAAAATGGTCATGAAATCATGACCGGTTAAATTCTGCAATAATAATAACAATAATAAAATTAATTAAAATAGAAGAAGAAATTAAAGAGAGATTTTATTATATTCGAATAGTTGATAAAGTGATACCTAAAAATAAGTTATATTTTGTTTAATATATTTTTACTTATTAAATATCAATTAAAAATTTTATTAAGAAAATATAGATTTTAAAGATACCCCCTAGATCAAACTTTTATTGTTTCTTACCAATTTGATAGTATAGTAATATACAAAGATTAATCAATTAAAGTTTTTTTATACCAGTATAATATTGAGTATTTTTGATGTAGTTTTAACATTTTTTTTTCTCTTACACTACATTGCAAGTCAATAAATCTGAGATAATTTTTTTCTTATAAAAGTGAAAACATATACAATAATGCACATATGCATGTATGAATATATGTATGTAATAAATATATATATATATGTATATAAATATATGAATATATATGAATATATACTATACATGTATGCATGTCTGCATAATTTTTATATATGTATGTCTGTGTTTCTAACATAGTTGAAGATTGTATATGATTTAGATATTATTTACTCCAGTTTTCAAAAATTTCTTGAGATCACAATGATATTCTATTATATTATTGATGTACACGACATATACAATTAATGGGGGAAAAAAGTCAAAACTTCTAGATTTTAATAAGAACCAAAAAGCATACGTTTCTATTATGCCTTTTTAATAACAGATAATATTTATTAAAAATAAGTTTAGTTTAATCTTACACATACGTTCTTGTAATGTTTGGGCTTCTGCAAGGCATATCGTCCAAAACAAAAAATCATTGTTTGAGCTATACTTAAAAAACCCGAGTTTTTCTTTAACATATATTGTTTTATTTTCTTAAATAATTTATATCTTACTCATTGTTTACTGAAAATGGAAGAGAATGTATTACAAACCACTAAGTGAAAATATTAATGATATACATTTAAATGATAATATTTATTAATATTAATTATATATTTAAATAATAATAATATTAATAAATATTAATTATATATGTACATACCCCCCTCCCCCCACATATATATTTAAATAAAATATTAACTATTATTAATTATATATATTTAAATAATAATATTCATTATATACTTATACTTAAATAGAATTATTAATTAATATTAACTATATATATTTAAATATAATATTAATTAACATTAACTATATATATTTCAATAATAATTAAAGCAAAATCTTTTTACTGATCTTTATGTCAAGTAAATAATCTTTATTAATTAATTCCGTAAAGATCAAAACAAAACTCTAAAAATGATTTGAAAAAAAAAAAATCAGAGAGGACAAAACTTAAAAGCTTCAGATTACAAGTCTTGTGCTTTAACCACCGCGCTAAATCGTTCACGAATATTCTTTGCCATGTTTGCTTTAAACGAAATTGTACTAAAATATAAGCAAAGTAGCAGTAATGCGCGAAAAAATGCGCAGATCGATTTTGGGAGGATCGGGCAAGAAACAAAATCATTCGACTTCCGGTTTTCCTTCAACCAATGGGAGAACGGAACCTTTCACGTTTGAGTTGCACCCGGGGAAAGTCGTCTAAAACGACTCGTCAAATAGAGATGTTAAAATTTTCACTGATAAGTGTTGCTATCGTAAGATCTAACATGTTACTATCATTCATGGTTGCCAGTATGTCATTTTGAAATGTGCTATAGTTAATTTTCATTGATCTGTTGTTTTCCACAAAGTTTTCAAATTTTGGCTGTATTTCTTTCCGATTTTCAACGTGGACTTTATTGGAACTGATCAAGTCATCTTTGAACATTCAAATTTGAAAAGTACTGCAATGATTCTTCTATATTTAAATCAAATTTTGACATATTGCTTGATAAGCTATCTTACATCCATACAGGGTGACGCCATATATATAGGATACGTCATTGTCTGCTAAAACGGGAACATTAGTGACACCACGGAATATGTTACTGTATGCTTTAATTTTTGCATAAATCGGTGGTATTATGATTTTTATTAAGTTCTTTAATGTTGCATAAACATTTATTTGGGTATAATGTCTGTTTGTAAAGGATAAAAAAGAATTCTGATAAAAGGGGAAATGACAAGAAGAGGGGTAAACTTTTATATTATCATCATCTCCTTATAAAGCAAAACTGGGAACTATAGAGCAGGAAAAACATGAAAAAATAATAAGAAAAAAACCACATTATTCAAGAAACTCAATAATACTGATCCCACAACTCCTAACACGGAAAAACTGAAGAAAAGAAAATTGCCGCATCAGTGATATCATCTATTGTGGAAGAAAGTGATAACGATGATGCTTGCATATTCTGCAATGAACTGTAAGTAAATTCAAAGGACAAAACATGGTACATTCAGTGTAGCAGCTGTAGAGGCTGGGTACACGAAGCCTGTTCAAGTGCTGAAGAAGGGGATGAAAATTTCATGTGGGGGCGTTTGGGAACGATTGATTTTTTTTAATGCTCTTTTTAGTATCCTTTTTCAGTATTCATACTTTCATTTTATATTGTCCAAACAAACTTGTTTAATGGAATTTTGCATTAGAATTCATTTTTATATTGTTTCGTATGAGTACCCCATTATATCCAACCGGTCGTCCGAAACGGGGAACTCGAACATTTTCCATAAAAAATATTTTTCCTGTCTAACCTAATGATTTTATCTAACAAACAGCCTTGAGTTCTGGGGGTCTAGGAGTTAGTCTAAAAGTTAAACAGCTTGCCCAATTTTTTCAGCTATATATTTTTTTTCGGCGTCCCCATTTTAGACAACTCTTCCCTATATTCTGAAATTCATATAGTTTACGTAAGTAATGTTTATACATATATGCTGGCAACATTCAATTTAGTTATAATGATAATATCTCAGTTTTCACAAAGCAAGGTAAATCTGTTGAAAAATGCGTTAAAATGTATTGAATAATGCTTAAGTTATGAATGAATTCTTAAGTTTAGGTTGAAGTGCGTCACTCTGTGTTTTTCACTAAATAAGTAAATTGCTACCCAAGGCCCATTCACAAGTTTTTGCTTGTATCTATATAACTGATTTACATTTTCATTGTTTCCGTATATTTTTTTATCTCACTGTATAGAGTTTCTCATAGAATGATATAATCTTAAACTACGTACAGCTTAAAAAACTATGGAAACAATCCCCCTTTAAATTCCTGTAACATAATCTGAAGACATTTTCAAAGTGTATAAAAATTACTTAAAGGTTATTATGTTTCATTTTAAAACTTTTCAGAAGATGGAGTTTGTTAGAAATTGCGGTAAGTAAAAGCTTTCTTTTAGAAACACAAATTACACTAGAAGATGTTCATGAAAAGTTTTTGAAAGTTAGGATAAATACGTTTCTTTTGAGCTCTTCAAAGCATAAAGCGATGATGAAAAGTTGAAATATTTTCAATGGCTCCTATGAAATATGATGCAACAACTTTCTTTAATGATTGTTCTACTTGTTTTTAAGCAGAAGAGCAAATTATGAGGTGAACTTTAGCTTCTTGTTTATTCAATACCAATTTATACTTTCAAGAATCTCAGTTATAATGAGCTCTTCATTGTTATTTTCTATATTTCAAAAACCATATAGTGATAATTGAATTAATGAGTGATTCTTGATTTGAAGCTTTACAAAACTACAATGTGGGCAATAAGCTAAGAGTTTTAATTTAGATTATTTTCGAAAGTTTCTATTCACTATGTTTGAATGATTTTTTTAATCCGTTGAATTCATAATCCAACATTCCTCTTTCCATTATTTCATGAAAGTGAATATTATGAAACGTGAAGTGAACTTAATAATTTTAGCCCAAATTTTGCATATATATATATATATATATATATATATATATTTCCTCTTTAGATCTTATTAATCTTATTCTTTAACTAAATGTAACCTTTAGACCACTATTTATAAAAAAATAAGGTTTTCTTTAGATTTTTTCGCAGAATCTACAGTATTAAAAGCATGAGGGGATTCAACCCAGGTTTATCGACATATATATAACATACGACCCGGTGAACAGAACAAAGGCGAAAACCATTTTAAATATCAGAAGAAAGAAAGGATTACCGGAGCATAATAGTAAACAAAATACTTTGCCGAGTATTTTTTCACATTTAAAATTGATTTCAATACATCGGCCACATTTGGAACACTATGCGCCAAAGGGGGCTCATAAGCTACAATTTTGAAATTATATTATAAAAGTAATTAAATTTTATTTTACAAAAAAAAGTATACTTGATATGAGTTAAAGTTAAGTATAAGATTTAAAAAAAAAATTCATCCACACACACCCAACAAGAAAATAATAAAAAATCCTCAAAGCTTAACCTGTGGCCACGTTTGGGTCACCTACTTTAAAAAATAATTTCACCTCTAACTCTGAGATAAGAAAAGTAATTATTTTAAAGATTAATAAGAAATAATTTCCTAAAAATAGCGGAAAAAAAACTTTCTACTAGAAGTACTAAACCATACATGAAAAATATTACTCATGAATGGGTTTTTTTTTCATATTAAAGTTAATCGTATTCGTTTTTGAAATATTTATAGCATTAGGTGACGAAAAGTTGAAATTATTTTGGGAGTTTCTTCTGAAACACGAGGCATCTTGTCTCTTTAATGATTTTTTAATGTTACTTTTAAGCAATAAATGTAGTTATTTCTTGAACCTCAGCTTGTTGTCTATTTTTATTTTATTTGTAAATTTAGAATGCTGAGTCAAAAATTATTATATTTAAAATTTGTATTATTATATACTAATTAATTTTTCAGAAGAGCTGAAATTACGCTGTAAATTAATGAAATACAAAGGATGTGATTATCACTTTACTAAACAGCGTACAACCAATATAGTGAAAGTATGTCCAGACCAGCGCTCGATCCCGGATCCCTTGGTATAGCGCACCAAGTGCTTCACCATTAAGCCATCGGAGTATTCTCTCACTCTTATATATGGCTAGGCTACGACCATGCAGCACAAGATCGAACGTCAATCATGAGCATAACTTCTAGGGGCATACAGGAAACAAATTAAACCCAGTATCAGTGAATATTTTATGTATAAAATAATTCATATATAATATATATAATATATATATAATATACATAATATATATAATATAATATTTTATATATAATTTGTATAATATATTTAATTTATATAATATAAATAATATTTTATATATAAAATATTCACCGTTACTGGGTTTAATTTATACGTTATTTGTATATATTTAATGTATGCCACTGTAAGTTGTACTCATAACTGACGTTCCATCTTGTGCTGCGAGGTCTTAGCCTAGCCATATAAGAGTGAGAGAATGCTGTGCCGGATGTCGCCCGGGTGGCTTAATGGTAAAGCACTTGATGCGCTGTATCAAGGGATCCGGGATCGAAACCCGGTCTGGGCGTTTTTTCACTGAATTGGTTGCACGCTGTTTAGTAAAGTGATAATTCACATCCTTTGTATCTCATGTTATTATTAGTTTTAATATCTCCAAAATTGTGAGCTTTATGATCTAGCAGTTTTATAAAATTTCGTATTATGTGAGATTTACAGTGGCATACTATTTTGATTATTAAAAACAATGTTAACATTTTTTTTATCGAAAATATTATGAGATTACATCAAATATGATCTATTCTTCTCTTTCCGTCTTTTCATGTTTTTACACATAAAAATGATTTCTGTGGCAACATTCAAGATGCCTGAGGACATGTTTTATTTATAACCTTAAAAATACTGAAGCATCCGCTCTAAAATTCAGTAAATTAATCTAATGATATCCCCAATACGGATAGAAAAGAATGTTGTGATATTTCTATTTAAAGTTTTGCAGAAAAAATTACATTTTGTTAGAAAAATTGGGAGAAAAAGATTTTTTTTTTAAACATAGCAAGAATATTTTCATGGAAACTATTTTAAAGTAAATATAATGATCTTTCTTTTCGGGCTCTTTAAAGCATAAAATGATGAAAGGTTGAAATATTTTGAATGGCTCTTTTGAAAAACGATGTGACATGTTTCTTTAATTATTGTTCTCCGTTGCTCCTGAACAGAAAACTAGTTATATCGTGAATCCTAGCTTCTCGTCTATTCTTTCATATTTTACATTTTTTTAATTAGTGCGTTGAAGATTATAACTTTCTAATCTTTTCGTGTAAATTTTTAAAAATTCAAAAATGTTATATTAATAAGAAAATAGAAGTTAGTGTTGTACTATATGATTTTTATAAAACTAGATGTGATGTGGGCTGTATAGTAGCATTTCATTTTTCATTTTTGTTTACGAAATTTACCCTGCTTGAGTACATTTTATATAACAATTTATTAATTTACATTTATTTGTTTCTGTAATCCTGGATCATTTGACATAAAGTGTGATTTTTTAGTTCACCATAGTTCACTTTGAAGACATTATTAAAAACAGTTTTTAGCACTTTTACACAATATAATACAATAAAAATATTTTGGATGAAGACTGGTGTTTTTTTTTAAGTATAAATGAATCTCTGTTAAATTTTACAACTCATTTCCTTTTTTAGCATTTTCTTTTATTTTGTGAATGTGATTAATTCACATTATTTATTCAAAAGGGTATATTTTTCGGGAAATACCTTTAAAAAGAAATTAAATTTGTTATGGAAATACTTTTTTTCAAAATTTATGTTTTAATTTCTGTACAAACCATTTTTTTATCCTCTTTTACAATAAAATTAAGTTAAATGATTTGTTAAATATAATCATCTAATACAAAAAGATCAGAAAAAATATATCCGTCTTTAATTTCAGATATTAGTAGTGAATGTGCGCAGTTTCATTCGTAATTATTTTTGAAATATTCGTACTAAACTGGAAAAGATCGAGAACTTTAAATATCTCTTACTGTTGCATCACTTTTTCTGCAAGAATTTTTAATTTATATATTGAGACGAGGAATAATTCATGAGTTTTTTTTTTCAATTTAAAAATGAACATAGTAAAAAATGCATTTGCAAAATGTTTAATCATATTTAAAATAATATTGTTTGCTTTACAAGATAGTGTGTTTGGATTTTTTAACTTTATTAATTTTTTTGCTTTTTCAGATCATTAAAATAGAATGGCAAGTGGACAAAACTGGGTATTTTCGAAACCATTTACTTTTTGCTTTTAATTGAGCTGATGTTAAGGCCATCGACGTTGCTCCTGAGATTTATGCTGTTTATAAAGAAGAAGCAGTTTCTCCGGGTATATCGCCCACCGCTTGTTTTTGTTGTTCAAAAATAGATAATTCGATCTTGAGGACATCACTTGATCAATTGAGTTTCACAAAGAGCGATTTCATCACCGAATATCCATGTCAAACGAAAGCAGCCAGAGAATTAGCGGAGAAATTAGTTGTGATAAAAAAGAAAAAATAAATAAATAAAAAACTGTGGTGAACTAACTGAATGTGCAAGGTTAAAAAAAAATCACACATGCATGAATTATATCTCAACTCAATACATAAAGCTGTTTTTGATTTATTTAATTCCAGTTACACATCCTAACGTAAATAAACTTTGCATAATGAAACAAAACATTGAGTAGTTTTATTATCTCAAGATGTATCCTCCGTTAAAAAATATTAAAGAGAGTAACACATATCTTTATAAAATAAATTAAGCAACAAATATTGCCTAGACGGCCATCTATAAAAATCTGAAGACAGGATAAAAATGGATATTATTAAGAAAGAGTTTGTTTTACTTTTTTAATCTAAATTTTTACGCTTAAAAAGTTACTTTTTCAATATTTTCATGTTTTACATTAAAAGCATGGTTCTTATATGCCAAAGAATAAATACGCTTTTCTAAATGAAAGAACTAATTGCAAAATTTCTATTTTTGAAAAGTGATGCTTTTTCCTCGTTTAAGAAAAATGCAATGCATATGAAAGAATATTAACAAAATAAATAAAAGTATCGTATATATACAGTATTGCAGTGGAATGCTTAGCGAGCTTTAGTTATTTACTTTTTTAAACAATCTGCAGCATCCGCTCTAAAATTCTGTAAAATAATATAAGTGTATCCCCCCCCCCCACACACAAAAAAAAGGAGAATATACTATTTCCTTTTACAATTTTATAAAAGTTGGAATTTGTTAGAAATAGCGGGAAAAACTTTCTTATAGAAACACTAAGTCATACAAGAAGGTATTCATGAATAGATTTTGACAGTAAAGATAATGATCATTCTTTCGAGTTCTTTGAAGAATAAAGTGGTGAAAGGTTGAAATATTTTGAATGGCTCTTTTGAAATACGATGCAGCTTGTTTCTTTAATTATTGTTCTCCGTTGCTCCTAAGCAGAAGAAATAGTTATCTTGTGAACCTTAAGTTCTTGTCCTGCTCTTTACCAATTTATATTTTTACAAAGAAGAGTTACATGTTATCTCAGAATAAAGTCTTCATTGTTACTTTAAATATTTCTTAAATATAAGAGTAATAAACAAACTAAAGATTGTTTCGCGATTTACAACTTTTCTTTTTATTATGTAGACATTACGCTTGGATTTAAAATTTTTCTGTTAAAGAATTTATATGTACTGTATATGTGTGAAACTTTTTTGGTTGTTATGAGTTTACATTAAATATATTTTTCTATACTTCTTCCATCCATCCATGATATACATAGAAAAAATATTCTTATACCATGTGTACCTATGTATTTTCGATAAATGATTGGCTTGTAGTGAAAAATTTAATTCCTCATAAATTAAACAAAGTGGTTAATTAATGAAGAATTAAGTAAATGTTGAAATGTGTATTGAATAAGGATATTTTTTAATCTTGGGATCCAGTAAACATAAATAAATCGATCAAGTGCGAGTATAACTCGCGCTCAAAGTGTTCCGTACATTAAATTTATTAATTATAATTTATTAATTAATAAACTCCTACTGCCCCTAATTTTATCATAATTTTAGTTTCAGTAAATTTGTAAATACAGTGGGGGGAGATATTTTTCCGTGCATATTCGACGATATCCCAGAAAATATAATACCTAAAATTAAAACAAATATATTTTTAAGTTCGGTATTACGAGATCTTTCACACGATACCCCCCCCCCCCCCACGATATGAAAATATAAAACTTTTTTTTTTCAAGTAACTTAATTAACGCCCTAAAATTTTCAAAAATATATATGTGATTGGCTAATAGTCTGAAAATATGTGAGTAAAAAGGCTTTATAACTTTTCCAAGTTTGAATTCTCCATGTCCCATAGTTTACGAGAGAAAAGGCTCTGAAAGACGGACAGACAGACACTGGAGTGATCATATAATGGTTCCGTTTATACTTTTCAGGTACGGAACCCTAAAGAAGTACTTATGGTTTGTCATTTTAAAATGATATAGTTTGGATTTTTTGTCCCTTGAGCTAGAAGATCTCGATCTAATTTTTTTATTTTTTACCCCCTAGTTGCCATTTGATAAAACTTCATGATATGTATTGGTCTAAAGAAGAAAGATTTATCTCTTGATACTTAACTGTTCATTTTCAGTATCAAATGTTTGTCGCATTCTGTAATTATAAACCATATTAAAGTACTTACTATAATCTAGGCTATACTATATAAAGTACTTACTATAATCCGGCAGCAAAAAGTAAATCGTGTTAAAACGGTATTTACATTGCCTAAGGCAGCTAATTATGCACTAATATGTAATTAAATGAATAAAACTCAATTCAAGGGATTTGTTCATACATTGATGATTCCACAGAATATCGGCAATTTGTATTTCATTCCACCATTTTTTTACTATACTTTATGTGTGTAAATCTGCATAGGCAAAATGTGAAAATGTATTTCTAAAATATATATATATATTAAAAATATTTTTAATTAGATGGGGATTAAAAACTGCCATTTTACAAAATTCAAAGCTTAAAAAAATGCCATATATTTTGAAATAATACAGATTAAAAAAAAAATCAAAAAGTACTGAATTTTCTATTAGACTCTCTCTCTATCCGACTATGTCTACTGATATCTAATCACTATTACTTACCCATCATACGTAGTATACAGGGTGTCTCAAAAGGTCGTTTGCAAACTTAACATGCTGGTCTGTCATATCATGATAAACAAGATTTACATAGGAACTTGTGTTCGAAAATGCAAACTGCGACCGCTAGAGGGCGATGAGCACAGGCTTACGAAAGAGTGGGAAGCGTAATCATTTCAGGCGAGGAAGTTGCAGGAAAAGGATGAATCGATTTAGTAACGCAAAATTGGCAGATATGCATTATGTGTATGACACCGGGGATGGAAATACAAGAGCCGTGGTACGGATGTACCTTGAGTGCTTCTCAAGCAGACGTCAGCCAAGTCATGTTTTGTTTGGACAATTGCACTGCAGATTGCGTGCAGCAGGAGCTTTCCAAGTACGTAGCCACATCGGTCGAGAACGCACTACACGCACACCTGTCGTAGATGAAACCGTGCTACTGGAATTTGACAGAAACCTGCAAACAAGTCTACGAGCAAGCGAACGCGTCTTGGGTGTATATCGTTCCAGCATTATGCGCATACTGCATGAGGAGACGCAACATCCCTACCATTTACAAAGAGTACAGGCATTGTGCGTTGACGATTATCCCAACGCGTTGCATTCGCACGCTGGTACTTGCAACAGCGGGTCGCACAGCCAGATTTTCCATCATGGATTTTGTTTTTGGATGAATCCTGTTTTACACAGGACGGTGTCCAGAACCTCACAACATGCACATATGGGTGCATCAAAACCCAAGGTGTGCACGTGCCCGTGCACGCTAACAACGTTTCGCCGTAAACGTTTGGGCTGGTATTATCGGTGAGATGAAAATCGCCCTCTAGCGGTCACAGTTTCCATTTTCGAACACAAGTTCCTATGTAAATCTTGTTTAACATGATATGACAGACCAGCATGTTAAGTTTGTAAACGACCTTTTGAGACAACCTGTAGTGTAAATCTTGCAATCGTTTTGAAAATTGAAAAATAAGTATGACGGATTTACACGTTTCAGACACTGGAGATTCCGAAAAACATATTTTTAGAAAAAAAATTTAGCCGTCCGTTTGTCTGTGCGTGTGTCTGTGTGTCTGTAAACGCTTTATCTCTCGAACAACTTGAGATAGATACCTGAAATTTGGTATGTACTTAGTATGTAATTATGGGAAGAAGCTTATTGAATTTCAGTAACCTCGATTATCTGGAACTATTTTTTTCGGACTCTCGAAACATTCGTTCTGATAAAGGTATACAAAACTTTTCGAAATTGTTTATTTTAAGAAGTGAATATAAAAGACAATACAAAACCATAAATTTTGCATAAAGAATGAAGTCGATCGGATAATTAGTTGCCGAGATATTTGTAATCCTATTCAAATTTTAATTCAAAGATATATTTTTATTGAAAATGAGACGCTTAATCCGACGCGGTAAACCGTTATTTAATATGATTATCAATTTTGGAGTCATAAGGATGTTTCTTTTACGCAATTCAGTAATAGAGCATTTAAAGTTTATGACGCCATCAAGCCACGATTTTATTGGAATTGCAATGCATTTTATAAATAGTTTACACATGTCTTATTTTCATATTTTATATTATGCATATCCATGATGTGTAAGTATTACGGTGGCCCCCAACGACTAGTTTTCTATTGGATCATGTAAATTGGACTTAATGTGAATTTATCAGCATTTAAAAATTTCAGTACTTTAAAATATAGTGAAATATTTGTGAAAATGCTAGTTTTTGAAAAAAAACATATTTCATGAAGGGAAAGAAATAACAGTATGCATTTTTATAAGTGTATACTGTTAAACATACCGTTAATACTTCCAATACCGTTAATACTACCGTTAATACTTCCAAACATGTCCATAAACAAAACTGTCTGTTTATTCTTTTCCCTCTTGAATTATAACAAGTTAAATTTAAATAAAAATTCAGAAATCAGTATTTTTGACAGCTTGTAATTCAAAAGGTGGACGTCGTGTTCATATATGATCTGGCTTAAAAGTACTGTTTATATAATCTCCATAACGCAATTCGTTTTCTATTATTCCAACTTTTGTCTGAGATACAGATACTTGAAATTGGAGAAGTGACAGCAAGTCAGGGCGAAAAGGAACGCTTATTGACAAAAGGCATTTTATTAAAGAAATTTTCTGCATTTCGTTAGAGAAATACTCCTGGTATCCTCTGTACTTTTCTTTCTGCTACAATTAAAGATTCAAGAGGCATAAGAATTTCTATCTCGTATATTAGAATATTGAATATGTGAAATTACCATAATTTTATTCCTATGTTCAGGCCACGAAATCTGCCTTCCTGAACACTTTAGGGACACAATAATCAAAAAAGAAGATACAGAAATATAGTTTATTTCACGGACGCTTATGGTATGAACATAGGGACATAACTGTAGTAACAATGTGTGTTATTGGATCTAAAATTAGAATAAAAACGCTTGGCAAGATATTCTTATAATTGTTGAACTGCAACTCAAAAATACAGTACTCCAGAAATATACTTCTAATTAAACTCAGAAATTTATACAATAAAATGTTTCGTTCGTCTAAATGTCCTTTATAAGAATGGCTATTAATTCTGATATTTAAATACTCTGTATATCATAGACCAGTTGAGATAGCATATAAAGCCTTACATATTATAGAAGTAGATAGAGAGGTCCGTACTTTCTGTTTTGCATATAAATACCACTTCACCCTATTGAGTTACAAGCTGTCAAATATGATTATTTTGGAAAATATTTAAACATTAAATTTGCATAATTCAGAAAGGTTACAGAGATAACAGCCTGATTTTTGAACACTTTCCAAGGTAGTTGAAAAGTGTTTATAACTTCGGTTTATCTGTCTACCATATGTTTGCCTATAATATGTGCTCTAACAATCATAAATATATTCAGATTGCTATATATTTTATATATAATATTGGGGTTTACTAAGGCATATTCGCTATTGAAAATGGAGTGTGTAGAATTTATAGTGTGTTTACAAGGATACTTCAAAAAATACCCTTACATGGGGAATCGTTTGCAGTTTATTTGAAGCATGCCGTAATATTTCAAACATAATGAAATCGATACTCATTTCTGAGGTGCACTAAAGCATGCTCTATGTAGAATATGACGTACATAACAAGTTACGTTTATTTATAAGGACACACAAAATATTTCGGTTACAGTGCTGTCTTTCAGTGAAAGATTCTGGAAATAGGTTTTTAACTGTCGTATGCATTTTTAAGTTTTAAATAAATTTTTGCATAATACGTTTTGCTTATATTTTATTTTCAAGATATTTGAAAACTATACTTTTATAACTTCGGTTTGTCTGTCTACCGTCTATTTGCCTATAATTGGTGCTATATATTCTGAAAATAAAAATTGTACAGAATTCAGACCTTGTTGAACTCTCTATTTGTTCACAAAATATGAAAGATTTTAGCATTTTTTCAAATTTTTATAATCGCAGTTTTCAACATCATCTATTGAAGTAATACTCAAAACTTCTTTCCTACATAGATTTAAATATTCAAAGTATTGAAAAAATCAAAATTGCTGTCATAATGGTTGGCGAAATTCTATCACGCACATTTTTGTTTGTAGTAACACTTCATAATTATCCAGATTAGAGTCGTGAATGAGTTGGGTTATACCCACGTAAACAGACTTCTTTTCTATATAGATTTCCATATAGAAAGATTGGGAAAAAAATCTAAATCGGTGCCAAATTGGTTGAGGAAATATTGTGGTACCTACGATCATCAGAACTGGTGCCGAAATCATTGGCGACAATCATTGGCGAACCTAAGTTCACTTACGTTTGTGTAACAACCCTGCATAGTTATTCACATTAGAGTCGTTTATGAGTTGTGTTATATTGACCTAAACAGAAATTTAGAAATTTATGTTTGAAGATTATTTTTTTCAATATAGATTTCCACATTCAAAGTATAGAGAATATCAAAATCGGTGTCAAAATAGTTGGTGAAATTCTGGGTTATACCGACATTAACAGTATTCTTTTTCAAGTCAGCCTAAAATGTACAACTCGAAATGAAAGAAAATCTATCAATATCTAAAGAAATTACGATTAAAACTATAATTTTAATATAAATTTTAACTTTTATGTAGAAAAATGAACTTATATATAGCGCCGGTTCAGTTCGCGCTGTGATAAGACCGAATTAACCAACATAGTGCATGACTGTAATCCACATTCTTTAAAATCTAATTTTTCTTAATATCGCTTTTAAATGTGTAGTAGACATATTAAAATTGTAAAGTGTTGTTGTAAGTGATGTTATATAATACACCTTGTTTAATATCCCTTAAAACCGTATTCAAATTTCGTATGATTGGCTAATTTATACAAAATTTAAATTAAGCTTGAAAATAGACCGACAAACGCATTTTAAGATCACAACGGTGTTGAATCCGGGATATCTACAGAATGAAACCTTCTCAACTAAAAACTAGTCGGATGCGCCAATCCTAAAAATTTCTTCTATCTCATATATGTTTATACTTCAAAATTCGCTATCACATCGCCAATACAACCAATATTCTTTTGACATTCTTTTGTAAGTCAGCTTCTTGCGAATCGTCGGGTTACCTGGATGCGAAGCATTCTTCTTTGCACGTAAGTCCTTCTGGCTTTTACTAGTGGGAAAAGATAACCTTCCTATTCCTTGGTTTACAGACTTTAGCTAATTTTACGGGAAAACGTTAAGCTAAAATGCGTGAACCGGATTACAGAAGATTCATTCACAGTTCTTGTCAATATTGAATTTGAATCAGAATTTCGACAAATTAGTCAGTTATACCCAAGTTAGCTTCATTAATGGCAACCTATTTGTGTCACCAAATTTGGCGAAATATCGTCAAGCTTGGCGATCATTTGACGCTAGTGAATATGAATATATAGTGTTAAGCATATAAGAGTTGGAACAGTGTTTACAACAATGAAAGAAACTTTGCGAGAAAGCATGTTTACTAAGTCTCATAAATTAAACCCTTTTATGGAGGAATCCTACTGTCTTGTTTCAAATTGTCAGCCAAACTAAATCTTCATACTGCTATGCCATTTTTTAAGACAGAGCCAAAACAAAAATTGTTCCGAAATCCTTGAACAAGGCAAAACATTTAACAGAAAAAACTTTTAGGATTTCTATTTTTTTGTATACCTTTTTGAATTTGAAATCTTTAAATTTGCTATCACATCGCCCCCTTCCGGCGAAATATCAACAAATTCAACTGCGACCTGCAGGCCATAGAAAAAGACGTATAAAAAAAAATTGGTTCAATTTTCTACATAACTTCATACACTTTTTGATGATACAATAACAAATATCGCTATCACAGCTCCTTCTTTCGTCGGAATAGCGCACAAAATCTATATATTAAATCTAAAAATCCAAAAATTAAATTTAGTTCAATTCATAAACTTTTCGATGATAAAAAGAGGAAACACACACGGACAGACAAAATTTTGTAAAAACATGGTTTTCGGAATCCCATATCCCTAAAACGTGTAAATTCGTCGAAAACAGGAAAACAGAGAAATTTTCGATTATAATATTTTTTTCTGTTATAGATAGAAGAAAGTAAAAGTATGAAAATCGGACCATACATTGGCACGTTATCCATGGATATACATTATATATATATATATATATATACATCATCGCTGATAATCCTCCAGTTTTCTTAAATCAATTAAAAATATTTTGAATCACACCAATTATTTAATATAATGCATCTTTTTTTTAATGCAATACTTATTTATTTTCTGTATTAAGTAAATTTTCTATTGAAAAATATATTAAAATAACCTAAAAACACTGAAAAGTTGGTAGCTATGAATAAATTTTTTGTCACGTTCTTAAACTAAATGTTATAAAGTAAGAAAAATCCCCACAATAATTTATGGGCACCCTGTATGTTGTGAGAAAACAGTGAAAAACTGGGAGAATTAATCAATGAACCAAACTTTCATTGCTCAAAAACTCCTGAACTAATTGATTAATTTTAAGGATTCTTACTGCGATTGAAAAATGTAATTAAGATTTATAAATGAAAAATCCTGGCTACGATCTACAATCTATTGTATTCCGATATCTGAAACAGTTTTTCAGAAAATAGGAAAAAATTGTGAGAATCACTCAGTTAACCTAACATCCAATGCTCAAAAACTCAAAAACTTATTGATTAATTTTAAGAAATCTTACGTTGATTGTAAAGTCTAATTAAGATTTATAAATGATAATAATAACATTTTTTAGCATATAACTTATACATTATAATTGAAAAGCTGAAGTCATAATAATATTTCCGTAAAAACTTGAAAAGTCATTTAAAATACGAGGGAAAGTCATTAAGTCACAAAAGGTAATTAAATAATAAATTACAATGCTTTCACTTCAAAACTATTTTTATTTCTCAACCAATATTTATGCAACTATATAACCGTTTGATCAGTGCCCCAATACCAGCTGTATAACATTCTTTGGGTTGCTGTCTCAGACACATTAGGACTTCAAGTTGAGCCTTTTCATCATCTGTGAGCATCATCTTGCCTCCAAGATGTTTTTAGTGGACCAAACAGGTGAAAATCGCTTGGGGCTAAGTCGAAGCTGTATGGTGGATGTTGAAGAAGTTGCCAACCAAACTTTTGAATTATCTCCCATGTTCAACTTGAAGTCCCTATGTGGCTGAGATAGCAACCTAAAGAATGTTATGCAGCTGGTGTTGGGGCACTGATAAAACGGTGATATAAGTGCATAAATATTGACTGAGAATATATTGAGAAATAAAAATAATTTTGAAATGAATATCATTTTAAGTTATTATTTAATTTTCTTTAGTGATTTACTTACTGTCTATCCCTCGTACAAAGGTCTTTAGGTCAAAATATTTTTTTAATGCCCATTTGGCTACCCAACGGGCACATAGTTTTAAATAAAGAGAGAAATGTCATCTTTAAATGAGTTCATATTTTCATATTATTTCATTTCAGTTTATTTAAAAAATACACTCTCAAAAATTAACGTACTAGACGAGAAAATGGGTATATTCTTTTATCAAAGGAAAAAGAATGATAATAAAAGAAACATCAGGATAAATTAATGTAAAAGCATACATAGCACAGAAATATTTCCTAAATATTTACATTAACTTTTTTCTTTCCTTTCTTTTTGTGTGTTTTTTTTTCTCCGTTCAATAAAAAATGACTTCATAGAAAGATAGATTGTATCATTTCTTCCTACAACGGAATCGAATAAATCAATAGTTGTAGATTAAATATTATAGATCACATGCACTTTTTAACAAAACGAAATTAACTTTCCTGGTGATGTACAGTAATTTAAAGAATACATTCAAAAAAAAAAAAAACTAAGAGCTTTATTTCTTTATATGTTTAAAGAAATGTAGTCCATATGGCGACCCATGCCGCCTCTTTCTGCGACCAGAGCCGATACTCGTATGAGTAAATAAAGTTGTTAAAAATAAAGTAAAGTAATTTAGTAAAATAATAATAATAATAATAAAGAGGTTCAATAAACAAAAACTAGTCAAAACATTTTATTAGTAATATAATATTTAGCGCTTGAGGAAGTGATGCATGTTACATTAAATTCAAAATTCAAGTAATGTGTTTAAAAAAATACTTCAAATTTCCTCTTCATTGATTTAAGCATCTCGAAGAAAATAACAGCAAAAGAGAACTCACTGAAACTCCCTCTACTCTTTCTTTAGCTATCGCGTTCGTTTCCAAAAAAATAATACAACGATTCCACTTGCTGTATTTTGACCAGTGAAAAAAGTTTTTGGAGGTTATTTAAAGACAAAAGATCAAGAAAAACATCCAATAATAACATCCTATAATTAAAACAAACTATTAATTTTGTTATGCATAACTTACAGGTGACTGTTGAACTAGGACGAAATATTTTAACTTTCACTGTGGAATTCCAGTGATCCCAGTTGTACCACAAAAGTGTACTTGTCTTAAGAAAATAATCTGATATAGTTCGCATATGATCTGTTTTATTTTTAGACAAGAACTGTAGCAAGGTCGAATATGTTACGATCCAAAGCAAAGTGTGCGTTTCAAAACGAAAGTATCACTCTGAGAATAAGTATTTTGATCAATTAGAGAAAATTGGTGTTTCAGAACAGACAATATGGTGAAATCTGAGAAAAAGAGGTTTTGTTTATGGATTTTGGACAGGAAGTCGCAATGGATTTTTCTTGCAAGTGTTGTCTGTGATGAAAAATATAATATTATTTTCCAATACGAAACAACACGTATAGCAAATATGGAAGTTGCAGTGGCGAGATTCAATTTCATTTGATCAATGGATTTCAATGTAAAGCTACAAAGACAAGCAAATACCATCTTCGAAACAATACAGGTGCAGAAGTCGACTTTACTTTCCTCATACGATTGTTCGCAATAATGACGAAAAATTTAATTTTATGTGGATCCGGTGAAGTACCACTGTGCAATTAAATTGGTAGAGTCATTGTGGGATGAAAAAACTGTCAAAAATTTCGGAATTATTTCTTTCTCCCAACAAACTGTTTCGATGAGAACTGTGGAAATAAGTGAGCAAATTTATGCACTGCTAAATGAAGAATTTTAATATGTACATATTTTCCCATTGCGTTGGATGAAAGTTCAGATGTATGTCAGCTATTAATTTTTGTAAGAATTACTGCCTATTAATTTTTCGTCAGAGAGGTATCTCTAGAGTTAGTGCCTTTTCCAAATAGTGAGAAACGTTTAGATATTTATAATGTCTACGTATTTTCTACAGATTAGCTTGGCATTTTACCAAATATTTTTGCACAGTGACAGGTGATGTAATATGACTCAAAAAACTCCCGTTTAAAGGATTTCTAAGGCATAATGAAATTTACTGTGCTCTCTGCCCTGCATGTGCATATTCCATAAGGAATTTGTTAGGCAATACTAGGTGAAGAATAATGTTACAAAAATAGGAGGTAATTGGGTTGGTAGCCAGTGGAAATTCATGTAATTTCTTCAACAACTTACTGAAAAGTTTCATAATATCTATTTCCACAGAGAAATTCCCTATTGTAGATAAAACGCGTAAGACTTTTTCCCATAATGAAGGTAAATTTTCAGTTTTGTGAATTTAATACAAAAGTTTAGTTTGACAGAATTAAACTACAAAACAAAAAACAGCTGTGCACATTTCCTTCACAGACACCACGAGACTTCTGAATAAGTACAACTTAAAGGTTCAAAAGAAGAACAAAATTATTTTTAGCTGATTAACAATTTTGAAACTTAACTGACAATCATTGAAAAAGATCTAAAATAATCGGCTATATATTTCTTCATATTTTGTGAGGATATTAAATGTGACTTGAATTTCAATAAATTTACATATTTTGTTAGATGTTTGATTAATGTGAGGGAGGACTTTGATGAGCCATTTTGGTAACTTATATATAGATCAGAGGAGAGCCAGGAATTTGGAACAAGGTCCTGAATTTTAGATGGAGCTTTGAGACTTGCAAAGCGATATTTTGCTTTCTACATATCTAGTTTCTATTTTGAACAGATATGAAATTTGTGACGCCTGACAAATATTCTAAGTTTCGAAACATAGACATGAATGTGATTTCTATGTTTGAAAGAACAAACATAAGTGAAAGTACTTCTGCACAAATGAAAATTGTGAAATGAAAACAGAGGAATAAGGTATCCTAAAAAGCTTTAAAATCCTGTCTCCGAATTGTGACAACAGAATGGAAGCACACATTCCTGCCCTCGTCAATTGGCAAAACGCCCAGTGTTCTCACTAAATCAAAGTTAAAAACATAAAAACAAACTATTGATATAAAAAATATACGTTGCGAATATTAATTAATAAACAGTGATAGCAATTTTGTAACTATTTGATAAATTTATTCTGATAGTGTACTCTTCTGTAATAATAAAAATATAATAATAATAATAAGAAGAAGAATCGTCACACAAATTGTATCACAAGACCTAACTTAATCTGATTGCGTTGTTTTCAAAATTGGAGCACTCAAGAGATTTATGGCATATTAAATTAAAAGTAAATAAACAAATGATTAATATTTGTAAATGTTTAGGTACTTTTTTGTGTTTGTTTAAATAGACATTTAAATTTTCCGTTTTTTAATTTTGTGGAAAACGTTATGTGTGCTCTTCTTAAAAATTACAAATGACATTTTTTTAAATTACTTCATTTTCGTTTTCTGAAAATCTCGACTAAAAATAGTATAATAGCATATATATATATATATATATATATATATATATATATATATATATATATATATATATATATATATATATATATATATCATATATCATATATAACAATAGGAAAAAGAACGCGGATAAAAGAAAAATAAGTTAATGAGAAGGGTAATATAGCACACAATTAACTCCAAAGGTTTCTTTATAACATTTAGCTTATTTTTTCTACTTATTGTAAGTAACTATGCATTTTTTCTTTCTCTAAGTAGAGGCGTCGTTGGGGAATAAATTATTTTCGTTCCTCAAACAAAATAAATCAATAAATCAATATATTTAGTGTTTATAATTCACTAGCACACTGTTCAATTATTTCATGTTGTAAAATATTTCAAAATTACTTGCATGAAAAACTACGCGGTAACCCCTTCCTGACGAGTTCATGTTACTTGTGGCTTATACAAGGCACATAATTTTCAAAATTTCCTTCCAGTATTTTAAATAGTAAGTTTCGCCTTATAAATCACAAAACTATTGTGATTAAATTGGCCAAAGATTTCTATTTGGAATTACAGCACACAAAAAGAATGGAAAATTGTGCACGAGATTCTCTTCACGAAGGGGTTATATACTTTAAATGTTTAAGCTGGTTACGTAATTTTCCAAAAATCAACATCTGGAAGATTTACAGTATATCGGTTTAAAATAAATTACAACAAAAGAGTATATATTTTTATTACTGAGGTCCTTTTCAATATTTCCTCACAGCCTTTTCTAAAATTTACATTTGATTTAACAAGATTTTTGTGAACCCTGTGAAAACAAAAAGGATATATGTTTTTTTTTTCAGATTTTTTCATTTTGTTTTCTTTAAAAGCTATACTAAAAATAGATTAATAGACTTGAAAAAAATATATATGTTTTGTTACTAAATGAAAAGAATGCGGATAAAAAGATTATCGCGATTACTTAGTGATAAGTTTAAACTGAGAATGAGAAGTTAAATCACAAAAGTAATTAAAACATTTTTCTTAACTGCATTTAAATTATATTTTCTGCTCATTGTCAATATCTGTATTTTTCCACATTCAGCATAAAAAAATTCATTGTAAGACAAATTGTTTCCGTCCTTCCCGTTAAAGTATTCAATAAATCAATAGCCGTAAAGTTATAAATCACATGCACTTCAGAACGAGACAAAATTCTATTTTTTCTCTCACTTCGTAAAAAAAAATCCGAAGATTATTTTCATGAGACACCTAGACGCCTTAAGTGCTTTAGATGCCTCAGTAATTTATAAAATAGTAGCATTTTGAAGATTTATATCATATCAATTGGAAATAAATTTTTAAAAAGGATAACAATTTAATATTTTGTTATTTATGTTACCAATTTATTATCAGATATTATTACATATCGTTTTATGGCGATGACTAGTTAGTGCGGGATTTCCAATGTTATGTCATTTTGAAAACTTCAAGTAATATGTAATATTTCATAATAATATATCCCAAAGACAAATCTATTTTTAATTATATCAATACACATATACTCTCTTTTAATCTTGATATAAGCTTTATAGCTTAAATTTGGTTTTATTTATTTAGATGATCGATTGTTTTTTAAAGATCTTCATTTATGAATAAAGAATGTTAACTGCCTAGAGGAGACACTCGGCATAGCCATTTTAGCGAAAATCTACAATTTTTTAAAAGGATGTGTCTCTATATTTTGAAAAGATTCAACGAATTAATGTAAACTTAAGTTTAAACTTATGGATAAAAAAAAAAAAACTTTAAGCTATAAAGCTTGTGGCAAGATTAAAATAAACTATATATATATTGATATAACAAAAAATACATTTGTCTTTCTCTTATATTATTATGAACTACAACATATTACTTGCGCTTTTCTAATGACATAACAAAGGAAATCACGAACGTAGTCATCGCCAAGAAGAAAAAAAACATATGTAATGATGTCTGATAGTAAATTGGCAATATAAATATTAAAATATTAAATACAGACTAATCATCTAAAGATATTGGATATCTTTTTTTAATAAAGGATTACAATTTTTAATTATTGAGGTAATTTTATTTTAATTTCGTCTAAAAATCCTTTTTTTTAAAATTTATTAAGTGTTTTTGTGTGTGTTTCGTGTGAAAAATAACAAATAAAATATTATACAAGCTATTTTAAGTTGTTTTCCTTTAAAACTGTACTTAAAAAATAGTATGGTAATTTAGAAAAAAGTTTATTCTATTATCAGCAAAAAAGTTGGAGTACCAAAGAAAATTCGCAATCAGTTAATGAGAAAACTAATATTAGCACAAAAGAAAATTTCAAAGACTTCTTAATTACATTTATCTTATTTTGCCTACTTATTCTAAATGCCCATTTTTTTCTGTGTTATAAAGAGACTTATGTTCTCGACAAAATATCTTTCTTGAAAGTAATATGTTATCGTACTTTTTTTAAACAGAAGAATCCAATTAATCAATCATTAGAATATCATAAATCACATGTTATTCTTAAAGACGCAGAGTACATTTTTCTTCGTACTGTAAAAAATTCCAAAGAATACTTTCATGAAAAACTTAGACTCCTTTAGTGCTTTTGATGCTAAAAGTAATTACGTAATTTTCTAAATATCAGCATCTGAAAGATTTATAGCATATCAATTTAAAAAAAGAAGTAAAATAACTTGCATAAAATAAGTTTGCGAAAAGTAAATGTGAAGAGTAATATAGTACAAAAGTAAATTTCAAAGGATTCATGACAAAATTAGCTTTTTTAGCCGGTATTTTTTTTTCTGGTCACTAAATCGAGAGTCACGTTTTCAGGTCACATTGTCGATAAATATTTTTTTCTGTTCTTTCAGGGAAACAAACTTGAACAAATCAATAGATGTAATATTATAAGTCATATGTACTCCTTATATTGTTTTAAACACTTTGAAATTTGCATTCATGAGAAACTTAAATGATAAAAGGATGTAGACAGTTAAAATCATTACGAAATTTTCAACAAAGCGGTATCCAAAAAATTCATAGTATATCAGTTTCAAATAAATCTAAACAAAATAATATAATTTTTAAATTAATGAGATACATTTGTTTGAAAAGTACCTCAAATGAAAAATCGAGATAAGTTAAATAAAAGATTAATAGAGGCAATAAAAAAAACTTAAAGGCTTCCTCACTACATTTAGTTTAAATTTTCCCATTATTATAGATTTTTAAAATTTTTCGTCTCTTATTTAAAATATACTTTATCGGGGTTTCCGTTCTTTAAACAGAAAAATCTACAAATAATATAATAAAATCACTCGTTAACTTTAAATTAAAGTTTAATGCTTAAAGTGATAAAACGTAACACGTAATGTTTAAAAATACCTTTTAATGTAGATTACATATGTTTCATTCGGTCTACAGGCGACATCTTCAGATCTAAATGCTAAATAAAATATTCTCGCATAGTTTTTTGAAAATGGTAAACATAAACAACGAGATCGCATTTCCAAGGCAAGCAGGTGCTTTAATTGGTCAAACTGGAAAACTTGAAAATTATTATTTATTTTTATTTTTTATTTTTATTGCTTATTCAATTTGCAAATCAGTGCGTGCCAAATATTAGGTAATTCAAAAGAAGCGGCTTCGTTGCAAATGTTATTTTTGGAAAATATATGTCTATTGATTCACGGATAATGGATGGGAAATAAGCTCTTGATTGAAAAAATAATATTTTACTATTTTTGAAATCAATCTGCAACGGTCGTATTCTATATTGTCTAGCTAAGGCAGTAGTTCTTCTGCCATATTTGATATCGGCCATATGTTCCGTTATTATTGTTTTAAATTTTCTGTTTGTTATTCCTATATAATATTGTACTGCTTCATCTGCCTTGATGAATGGGATTTCATAAACACCGGAAAACTGATCAGAATCTGTTGGATCTGTTTTTCTACATACTATGTTTTTTAATTTTGTGGAAGGTTTTGCAATAAGGCAGATATCAAATTTTCTAAGTTTATAATTTAATCTTTCAAAGAATCCAAGAAAATATTGTAAAATTGATACTTTTGAGTTTCGTTCATTAAAAATTTTCTTCTTTTTACTTCCCATGCTCGTAATTAATTTTTTAATAGTGCTGTCTTTGTATCCATTATTTCTTGCGATGTCACGAATTTTTCCTATTTCATTATTTAATTGATTCTTATATCATTTTGAGCACAGACAGTAAAGGATCTTTTAATAAAATAGCTAAAGGCAGAAACTTCATAGGAAAAAAGTTTTGTATTTTGAAAATATATTGTTGAGTGAAAAAGCAATGAAAATTGTTAATAATTTTCAATCATTTCAAAACCTTTTATCTATCACATCAGATAAAACTTAGTACCAGTTTCAGATCTAATAAATCTAATAAAACATCAGCCGTAATGTTATAAATTAGTGATCACTAATTGTGGTGCACAGAAAACTATTGAAATTATTTGCATTGTTTATGATTTATTAATGATAAAACTAAAATAATATTGTAAGCGAGTCCTATATTTTGAAAATATATTCTTGAGGGAAAAGTAACATGCGCCGCAGTCGCCCATGACGGGACGCACCGCGCACAATCGACCACCGAACCCAAGTCCTGAAAGACTTTTATTGCGCCAGCAGCTTTATCTGGCTACGGCGCTTCGTCCGGTCAGAGAGCCGCACCACACTGCGGACCCTCTAACCTTGAACCCACGTGAAACGACGTAGGCCGTTACGATACGCGGTGAAACCACGGGGAGTCACCGCGAGACATTTGGAGATGGGCCGGCGTCCCCCAACAGCTTCGGAGCTGGAATCTCAGAAGGGAAACCAGGCCCTAGGCATAAGTCGGGATGTTCCAACCCGTACTTGCTTTACCACAACTCGAGGGGTGTGAAAACCTACAGAGGTAGTCATGTTCCCTCTCGTAGTGGACATTCTTGAGGGAAAAGCAATGAAAATTGTTATTAATTTTCAATAATTTCAAAAGATTTCAATCTATCACACGAGATAAAAGTTGTTGATCACTAATTGTGGTAAACATAATAATATAAACATATAAACATATAAACATAATAATATAATTTTCAAATTAATGAGATACTTTTGATTAAAAAAGTCCCTCAAATGTAAAATCGCTATAAGATCCATAAAAGAGTAATAGAGGCAATAAAAAAATCTAATGGCTTCCTCCCTACATTTAGATTCAATTTTCTGCTTCTTGTAGATGTCCAGGATTTTTTCTTGCAAATCTAATAAATCATTAGCCGTAGTGTTATAAATTAGTGATCCCTAACTGTGGTGCAGAGAAAAATCTTGAAATTATGTGCATTATTTATGATTTATTAATGATAAAACTAAAATAATATTGTAAGCTATGTAATAATAAGCTATGTGTATAATATTGTGGATCTTATATTTTGAAAATATATTATTGAGTGAAAAGCAATGGAAATTGTTATTAATTTTCAATCATTTCAAAATTTTAATCTATCAAACCAGATAAAACTTGGTACCAGTTAAAGATTCAAATTAAAATGGCTCTCCATCTTGCAGTAACTGCCATGGAGAGAAAATAAATGAACTTATTTGAAAAAAGCTACAACAAATGCTACTCTAAATGTGTGTGATACTTATATAAGTTTCATTTATTTTCTAATAATAAACCTAACTTTAATAACTTTGTTGCAATTAAAACAACTTTGCATATTTTTGTTATCATTAAATAAGTTTCTACAACTGTCTTACATTTAAATAGGCATTTATTTATTTGTTATATTAAATAGGTGCATTTCATATTAATAAAATGAAAGTTGTCTGATCACCCTTTACTGGTCTTGGAATTTTTCCAATTAAATATTTAGTGTTCCCTAATGTCCGAAACATTGGCAATCGTTGCTATATACCTGCAATTCTTAGCGAGATAATATATTTCTTTCTTTCTCATGTCACTTGATGTTGCCACATTCTCTTCTTAACGGAGCAATTTTATTTTCTCATGGTGCGCAGAAGGTCGTTCGCACTTTATGTAAACGATTTTCACACTTAATTTCTGAACATATATGCCGTATTCTTTGCAACAATTTTACTTTAATGTATAGCCCTGACTCGTGATTATAACTCCGGATTGAAATTTCCATCATAGTCGACTTTTCTCTTTGTCAATCATATCAATTTTCTTCCACACCTCTTTGAAAATTTTCCAAAGCCTTCCATTGTGTTGTGGGCAGCACTTTACAACGTTTGATTTAATAAACACATAGGTGGTGGTATATAAAAAATTATCGTAACACTGGATGAAACATGGCTTTATTTATGTGAGTGTATAAGAAAAGAGCAATTTTTATCAATAAATTAAAAATAAAGAAATGGGTTTGTAAATGTAATGAAAATTTTAAAAAAGATTCATGATTGCTGTTGGATGTTGTTATAAAATGAAATTAAAGGTAAAAAATGTAATAAAACATTTAGAAGTAAAAGCAGAAAATCTTTATTATCAGTAAAATATTTTAGAACCCATTTTTGAAGAAGCAATTCCAGATTTATATAAAAAAGACATTAGACCTTCATATTAACAACGTCCTCCCACCTACTTTTCCATAAATCAGTTGATGCATATTTATAAAAGAAAGAATCCCAAACGGAAATACATTGTGTCCCAATTGAAGAAATACACGTAAAGTCAGTCCTCTGACGAACCCCTATTCTCCTCCTCAATGGACATTTTCTGCATTTGACTTGTTTGAATGAATTTACGAACGTTCAAAAGACTTTGGAAAGTTTTCCAATAGGGAGGTACATTTTCGTTTTTGTTTAAAATAGGCATATAAATTTTCCGTTTTTTATTTCGTTGAAAACGTTTTTGGTGCATTTCTTAAAAACTACAAAGGACGTTTTTTTTTAATTACTTCATTTTCGTTTTCTGAAAATTTCCATTAAAAATAGTATGATAGCAAATATTTATATATATATATATATATATATATATATATATATATATATATATATAATCTATTACAACAGGAAAAAGAACACGGATAAAAGGAAAATCGCGATAAGTTAATCAGAAGGGTAATATAACACACAATTAATTGCAAAGGTTTCTGTATAACATTTAGCTTATTTTTTCTGCTTATTGTAAGTAACTATGCATTTTTTCTTTCACTGAATAGAGACTTCGTTGGGAAATAATTTATTTTCGTTCTTCCAACTAAAGAATCCAATAAATCAATATAGTTAGTATTATAATTCAATAGCACACAGTTCAATATATTACAGGTTGTAAAAGATTTCAAAATTATTTTCATGAGTAACTAAACCGTAACCCCATAGTGACGAGTGTCATGATGCTTATGAATTATACAATGCATACAATTTTCAGATTTTCCTTCCAGTATTTTGCATACTAAGTTTCGCCTTATAAATCACAAAATTACCGTGATTAAATTGGCCAAAGATTTCTATTTTGAATTATGGCACACACACAAATATATTTATATATATGGAAAATTGTGCACGAGATTCCAGTCACGAAGGGGTTATGTACTTTAGATGTTTAAGGGATATCAGGAGTCTTACTTTTCCTCCGAGGATGCATCATGTCACATTTAATTTTATTTCTGATTTCATATAACACACAATAAAATGAAAATTTTACCACTAATAGATCAATATATGCTTGATTTAACATAATTATTTCAATGTTGTACAATTCATATTTAATTATTTAAAGAAAGTCTAGATATTTAAAAAAAAAGTACAAAAACTTTTTCGCCTGGTATCCAATGCGCGCAAGGTTATTGAAAAAATAATGCTTCAAAAATAACAAACAAATGTGTATGGATGTATCTTGAACTTATACTTCAATTTCAAGCAATTAAAATGTTAATTTATTTTTAATTTAAATTTAAATTGTAAAATGTTTAAAAAATTCATTTATCTGTTGAAAAAATGCCAATTAAAAAATAAATAAATTTTTAATTGCTTGAAATTGAAGTATAAGTCCAAGATACATCAATTTTACATCATTATCAGTTTTGTTTGTTATTTTTGAAGCAATATTTTTTCTACAACCTTGCGCGCAGTGGATACCAGGCGAAAAAGATTTTTTACTTATTTTAAAAATTTAAACCTTTTAAAAATAAATAAATATGAATTGTAAAACATTGAAATAAGTATGTTAAATTAAGCATATATTGACCTATTAGTCAGAAATACATTAAAATATGAAATCAGAAATACATTAAAATGTGACATGAAGCAAATTTGCATCTTCGAGGGAAAAGTAAGACTCCTGAGACCCCTTAAGCTAGTTACGTAATTTTCAAAAAATCAACATCTGAAAGATTTACAGTATATCAGTTTCAATTAAATTACAAGAAAAGAGCATATATTTTTATTACTAAGGTCCTTTTCAATATTTCGTCACAACCTTTATTAAAATTTACTTTTGATTTAACAAGGTTTTTGTGAACCCTGTGGAAAAAAAGGGATATATTTTTTTTCAGATTTTTTCATTTTGTTTTCTTTAAAAGCTGTGCTAAAAATAGATTAATAGAAGTGAAAAAAATATATATGTGTTGTTACCAAATGAAAGGAATGCGGATAAAAAGATAATCGCGATAAGTTAATGAGAAGTTTAAACAGAGAATGAGAAGTTAAATTACAAAAGTAATTAAAATATTTTTCTTAACTGCATTTAAATTATATTTCTGCTCAATATCTTGTCAATATCTGTATTTTTCCACATTCACTAAAAAAAATTTTCACTGTAAGACAAATTGTCTCCGTTCTTCTCGTTAAAGAATTCAATAAATCAATAGCCGTAAAGTTATAAATCACATGCACTTCAGAACGAGACAAAATTCTTTTTTTTTCGCACATTGTTAAAAAATTCCGAAGATTATTTTCAGGAGACACCTAGACGCCTTAAGTGCTTTAGATGCTTTAGTAATTTATAAAATAGTCGCATTTTGAAGATTTATAGCATATCAATTGGAAATAAATTTAAAAATAAAGGTAACAATTTAATATTTTATTTATATTACCAATTAATTATCAGACATTATAACATATGGTGTTGTGGCGATGATTAGTTAGTGCGGGATTTCCATAGTTATGTCATTAGAAAAGTTCAAGTAATATGTTATATTTCATAATAATATATCACGAAGACAAATTTATTTTTAATAATATCATTACACATATAGGCTCTTTTAATCTTGATATAAGCTTTATAGCTTAAAGTTTATTTTATTTATTTAGATAATCAATTTTTTTTTTTTAAGATTTTCTAAGAATTTTTTAGGAATCTTATTTTTTAAGAATGTTAAATGCCTAGATAAGAGAGAGAGAGAGACACCCGTATAACCATTTTAGCGAAAATCTAAAATTTTTATATTTTAAAATGATATTACGAATTAATATAAACTTATTAATAAAATATAAATAAACTTTAAGCTACAAAGCTTGTAGCAAGATTAACGTACGCTATATGTGTATTGATGTAACAAAAAACAGATTTGTCTTTCTCAAATATTATTATGAAATATAACACATTACTTGAACTTTTCTAATGATATAACAATGGAAACCACGCCCGTAGTCATTGTCAAAGAAAATATATGTGTGATATTGTCTGATAATAAATTGGAAATATAAATATTAAAATATTAAATACAGACATTAAACCAAATATATTGAATATATAGTTTTAAATAAAGGATTACAATTTTTAATGATTGAGCTAATTTTATTTTAATTTCGTCTAAAAATCCTTTTTGTATTTTAATTTATTATGTATTTTGGTGTGTGTTTCGTATGAAAAATAACATATAAAATATTTTACAAAGTATTTTAATTCATTTTCCTTTAAAACTGTGCTTAAAAAAATAGCATGGTAATTTAGAAAAAAAAAACTCATTCTATTATAAGCAAAAAAGTTGGAGGACCAAGAAAATTCGCAATAAGTTAATGAGAAAACTAATATAGCACAAAAACAATTTCAAAGACTTATGAACTACATTTATCTTATTTTGCCTACTTATTCTAAATGCCCATTTTTTTCTGTGCAATAAAGATATTTATGTTCTCAACAAATGATCTTTCTTGAAAGTAATATGTTCTCGTACTTTTTTTAAACAGAAGAATCCAATTAATCAATCATTGGAAAATCATAAATCACACGTTCTTCTTAAGGACGATTTTTTTTTTATTCCTACTGTAAAAAAAAAAAAATCGGAAGATTACTTTCATGAGAAACTAAAACTTCTTATGTGCTTTGGATGGTTAAAGTAATTACGTAATTTTCTAAATATCAGCATTTGAAAGATTCATAGCATATCCATTTAAAAAAATGAAGAAAATCAACTTGGATAAAATAAAGTTTGCGAAAAAGTAAATGTGAAATGTAATGTAGTACAAAAGTAAATTTCAAAGGATTCTTGTCAAATTTTGCTTTTTTTCTTGTAAATGCCGATAATGTTTTCCCGGTCACTAAATGGAGAGTCACATTTTCATGTCACATCATCGATAAATATATTTTTTTTTTCGTTCTTTAATGGGAAAAAAATCGAACAAATCAATAGATGTAATACTATAAATTATATGTACTCGTAATATTATTAAAGACTCCAGAATTAACTTTAATGAGAAACTTAACCGATAAAAGGCTTTAGATACTTAAAATGAGTACAAACTTGCAACATAGCAACATCCAAAAAATTCGTATCATAGCAGTTTCAAATAAACATAAACAAAATATTATAATTTTTAAATTAATGAGATATTTTTGATTAAAAAAGTCCCTCAAATGTAAAATCGCGATAACATCCTTAAACGAGTAATAGAGGCAATAAAAACAATTAAAGGCTTCCTCCCTACATTTAGATTCAATTTTCTGTTTTTTGTTGATGCCTAGGATTTTTTTCTTACTTACAGAGAGTTAATCGTGCATAATTTATGTTCTTAAAACATAAAATCTAATAAATCATTAGCCAGTGTTATAAATTAGTGATCACTAACTGTGGTCCACAGAAAAACCTGGAAATTATTTACTTTGTTTATGTTTCATTAATGAGAAAACAAAATTAATATTGTAAGCAATTCTTATATTTTGAAAAATATTGTTGAGTGAAACATCAATGAAATTTGTCATTAATTTTCAATTAATATTTCAAAATTTAATTGCTTAAAACGCGTATAGCCAACAGAGTGAAAAAGTATCCAGTGTGCTATACTGATGACCCGGGTTCGAGTCCCGGCTTGGATACTTTGTCACTCTGTTTGCTATACGCCTTTTAAGCAATTAAAATGTGAAATATTAGAAATACAAGGCGTGAGAAAATATCTCTGGAAAACTTTCCAAGTATTAAATAGATTTATTTTTTTAATTATTTCAAAACATTTTCATCTGTCACACCAGATAAAACTTGGTACTGGTTTCGGATTGTAATGCAAATGGCTCTCCGTTCGTTCCATGGGACGAAAATACATAAACTTGTTTGAAACAAACTAGAACAAATACCACACTAAAAGTGTGTGATGCTTAAATAAGCGTCAATTATTTGCTAATAATAAACCTAACTTTAATAATTTTCATGCAATTAAAACAACTTTCAATATTTTTGTTATCATTAAATAAGCTTTTACAACTCTTTACATTTAAATAGGCATTCATGTACACTGCTCAAAACAATTAAAGGATATTGCAGTTTTAGGTGGATTTTGTATCTGGGAAACTTTTTAGCTGATTGATACATGGTCGACAGACATAGTAGGTTATATGAGAATAAATTACACATGTTTGGCAGAAAAAAATGCATTTTATTGCGCATTTGTGTACAAAAAGAAAAAAACACAATTTGTGCATATGCGAAAAAAAGAATAAGAAAAGGTGTTTTCTTCAAAGAAAATCATTTTCAGTAGGGGGTATGGTTTCCACGGGCGGCCAGCAACGTTGAACACCTTTGAGGCATGGACTCAATGAGGCTATTAATGACGAGTTGGGGTATCCTGCCCCACTCTTCCAGAAGAGCTCTTTCCAGTTCTTGGAGAGTTTGTGGGGGTTGTTGGCGGCCAGAAACTCGTCTTCCTAGAGCGTCCCAAACGTGCTCGATTGGATTCATGTCTGGAGAACACGCTGGCCATTCCATTCGAACGATTCCTTCCTCGAAAAGGAAATCCTCCACCAGGTTTGCACGATGTGGCCTGCAGTTATCGTCCATTAAAATGAAGTTATCTCCGATTGCTGCAGCGTAAGGGACTACAATAGGTCTGAGGATCTCATCCCTATATCGGCGACCAGTCAGAGCTCCATCTCGAATGATGTAGAGGTCAGTGCGCCCGTCAATGGAGATGCCACCATACACCAACACTCCGCCACCGCCAAATCCGACACTTTCGTGCACGAACGCAGGATTATTCCTACTGCCACGGTCCCTCCAGATGAAAATACGTCTATTATCCGGATGCACAGAAAAACGGGACTCGTCAGAAAACAGAATATTGCTCCATTCATTTCTCCTCCAGTTGACATGCTCGGTTGCCCACTCCCTGCGGTCGCGACGATGTCTTGATGTTAATCTAACACATACCATCGGTCGGCGAGCATACAGACCTACAGCATGGAGCCGGTTTCGGACAGTCTGAGTTGAAATCGTGGTGCCTGTAGCCGAGCGAAGGTGTTGTTGGAGAAGAGTAGCGTTCATGTTTCGGTGTCTCCGAGCTGTTAACGCTAAATACCGATCTTCATTGGGCGTTGTTGCCCGTCTACGACCTTGCCCTGGTCTTCGGCCTGCACATCCACTCTCCAAAAAACGGTTCCAGATCCTGGAAATGACACTTTGTGACACTCCAATGGCTTGCGCTACTTCGGCTTGAGTTTGGCCCCCTTCTAACCTACCAACAATTCTCCAAGCTTCTGAATCTGTCAAATGACTTCGCTGAGACATCGTACTCATCGAAACAAAGCAATCACTGAATGCCGATCATCCTTGTCTTCATTCTCTTTTATCCAGTTGAAAGTCAAATTTCATTCGCTGCCGCTGAAGCGACGTTTTTGACGTCGAACTCAAAATTTGCATACTCCACAGTTTGAAAACCAGAAAAATTTGAATTTGTGATTCTCTTCTTCTATTTTCGGCAAAAAAAATTTCGTTTATATCTTTATTTTATATAAAACTTCAAATATCCTTTAATTGTTTTGAGCAGTGTATTTGTTATATTAAATAGGTACATTTCATATTAATAAAACGAAAGTTGTCTGATGATTACTGCAGAAATATGTTTATGTTTTTAAAAAAAATATGTTACTAATCTGGGAATTTTTTTCCAAATAAACATTTAGTGTTCTCTAATGTCCGAAAGATTTGCAATAATTGTTATATACATGCACTTCTTAGCGAGATAATATATTTCTTTCTTTCGCATGTCTCTTGATGTCTCCACATTCACTTCTTAACGAAACAAATTTTTTTCTCATTGTGCACAGAAGGTCGTTCGCACTTTATGGAAATGATTTTCACACTTAATTTCTGAACATATATGCCCTGTTCTTTGCGACAATTTTACTCTACTGTATAGCCCTGACTCTTGATTATAACTCTGGAACGAAATTTCCATCATAGTCGATTTTTCTCTTGGTACAATCAAATTAATTTTTTTACCGCACCTTTTGGAATTTTTTCCAAAGTCTTCCAATGTGTTGTGGGCAGCGCTTTATAACGTTCGCTTTAAGAAACACATAGGGGGTCATAAATAAAAAAAATATCGTAACACTGGATGAAACGTGGCTTTATTTAAGTGGGTGTATAATTTTTTTTATCAATTATTTAAAACAAAAAGAAAAGAAATGGGCTTGTAAATGTAAATAAAATTTCCAAAAAGATTCATCATTGCTGCTGGATGTTGTTATAACATTACATTAAAGGTAAAAAAACGTGATAAAGCATTTAGAAGTGAAAGCAGTAAATATTTTTTACCAGTAAATTATTTTGGAACCCATTTTTGAAGAAGCAATTCCAGCTTTATATAAAACAGACATTAGAGCTTCATATGAACAAATTCCTCCCACCTACTTTTTCATAACTCAACTGATGAATATTTAGCAAAGAAAAAATACCAAATGGAAATAAATTGTGTCCCAGTTGAAGAAATACACATAAAGTCACCTGACGAACCCCCATCCTCCTGCTCAATGGACATCTTTTGCATTTGAAAAATTTTAACTAATACAAGAGAAAACCCACACTACTTCAGGAAACTTATCTGAGTGGGAAATCAGAAAATGATCAATAGGCTATTAACCAATTTTGCATCATTATGTGCTAGTTTAAAACCACTCATTTAACACTGGGGTACATGGACATTACAACAATTATATAAATTCTGCAAACATACACCCCCATATCCGAGAGTATATGTAGGGAACATAAAAAAAAATCTGTTGAATTAAATATATGTGAACTCGGCTAAGCCACTCCTTTACAGATGAGTTTCCATGTAGTATATAGAATTTAGAAAACTTTTCCCGAGTGAAAGGGGAGCCGAGAATGATATTGTGCTGCCCCTAGTTTCAAAGGTTAATACGGCCCTCAAAGGCATTGTTTCATTAAACTTTGTGTAGAGATTGGTTTGAGTCTAAAACTAAAAGTTTTAATCCAGACATAACTTTTGTTATCGATGCAAAACAATACCATAAATCGCATTGACGTTTAAGTTGTATTTTCTCTAATACATGCGGATATACGTATTTTTTTTACTTAAAAAAAGGTTTTGGTAACTCCACTTTCACATTAGTATTAGCTGTTACTGTTTCCGTGAGCATGTGTTTTGTCAAAATGAATTTTTCATTATGATAGATTATACAAAAACATTAGATACCTAGAAAACGGTCAGTCTTACAAATATTAGAAACATTACAATGGGTTGCGTAAGAATAAAGTTTAAGAACCTCTGTTTTAGATGCCGGAATTATTTACGTAAATTCAAAAATATTTATCATACTCACTTGAAATAAATCTATATGAAAGCTTATAATTTTCAGTTACACGGATTTTTTCTTTTTACAGAAATTTCACACACAGTAGAAAAGTTTTTATCGATTTTATTTGCCCGTTTGCATATCTGTCTTTCTGGCCGTCTGGCTGACCGTCTGTCTATGCTCTAACTGTCGTAAGTATATTTGGTTGGCGAAGTAAATTTTATCTGTTAGCTATGTTTAAAAAAATGATTGATATTGAAAAAGAAGTGTTAGGCATTCATCGTTCGTTTACAAAGACACACAAAAGAATTCCGTTACATTATGGTCTATGGATAAAAATGATTCTGGTGTATTTTAATGATGTTATAGTACTTCAAACGTTAAGAAATTGACATTCATCACATGGTTTTTTCAGAGTATATAAAAAGTATGATGTACAGTTCGTTTACAGGGAGCACAAAATAATTCCATTACATTATGATCTATGAGGAAAAATCTCTTGAAAATGCATCGTAATAATAGTATGATAATTTAAACATAAGGGTTTTGTTAATCTCACAAAACCCTATTAGTCCCGCTTCGTTGTCTGTCTGTAACAAAGCCAGTTCTCAGATGCTATATAACTTACAGTCAAGAAATCTTGTGTACTTATAGCTGAATACCTACTATGAAGCTCAAAATCATAAAATTTTAAAACATCGCATTACTTTAATATACAGAGATAAAAAACCAAAAATCTAACAGCATTTTCATATTAAATTTAAACATTTTTCGTTATAGCAGTTGCCAACAATCTAAAATCCACAATAAAATTCTTTCTACAATAATTAATTTTCTATTAAAAGAATTCCACATGAAAAAGGAAAATGAAATAAAAAGTTTCACCAGTTGAAAAAAAAATTATTATGACGTCATATTGGCAATAAAACGGAAATTTACGAACATTTCTTAATAATACAAGGAGTATGACTATGTGTAAATACAGAAAGCAGCTTAATGTGGCGTCATAAGAGAATTAAAAAGAAAATTAATCTGACGTCTAACATTTTGAAGGTCTCTATACAGCATGTTTAAGTTTGAAATTGATTTTTTTTTATATCGCATTTAGTCCACATTACAGATGATATTATGGCAGAGTATAATAGCGGGGATAGAAAGGATAAAGTGATTTGAAAGAATGTTAAACGAAACACCTTGTGCGATCTTCGATCACACTTACCCATTTGTTTATATATTAAAGATTGTGTAGCATTTATCAATCATTTACACAAAAACAGAAAAAAATTGGTTACAGGACAAACTATGATAAATTGCATTATATGAAAAAAGGAAACGTCTTAAAAATATTATCTTAGTGTTGTAAAGTGTTTCATAATCTATGTTTAATGAATGATTTTTTAATCTTGTTTAAATTTTGTTAAAATAGCCTTTAAAAGTTATCTTTTATTTCATTAAAAATGTGTTTGTGCCGTAAGAAAGATAAAAAAGGTATTTTTTTTCAGATTATTTCCCTTTGTTCCTTTTAAAAGCTATACTATCTGTATTACATTATTTATCAAATAGTACGATGGCCAGAAATAAAGATTAGATTACACTCTTGAAAAGAATTTAAAAAAATCAAAATAAGTTTATGAGAATGCTAACTAAGCAGAAAATTAATTTCAAATTCTCCTTAACCACATTATCTTAATATTTCTACATATTGTACCGTGCTTTTTTCCGTTTAATAAAATAAAAATACCTCATAGGGGGATAATTTGTGTCCGTTTTTTAAGCAAAAGAATCTAATAAATCAATAGCCGTAACGTTAAAAATCAGATGTACTTTTCAGATCTACAGACAAAATTGTTATTTACTCATGTATTAAAAAGTCTGAAGATTATTTTCTTGAGAAATTTGAATGATCTAAGTGCTTTAAATGCCTGAAGCAATTAAAAAAATTTCAAAATACTAGCATCTGAAAGATGATATACATATGTAATAATAAAAAAAATTCGCAATTTTTCCTTAGTTAATTTATTCCAAATTCTTACAATTCTAAATTTTTCCCTGTTTTATTCTAATTTACTACTCTATATTCATTAAATCCTTATTCTTAAATTCGCTCTATCGTTAACTCTGTTAAATTCCCTTTTATTTAATATCTAAATTGTCCAAATTTACTTAAATATAAAGCTTTTAGTTATTCTTAATTTCTATCATGATCCCCGATCATTTCTGGGTTTTAGAATGTTTTTTGAGAGCCATTTTCATTTTTATTCCGAATTTTATTTCCCGCTCTAAGTCACTTTACTACAAAATTCATCCACTACCTCTCTGCCCAAACTCTTTACTAATTATCCTTCATTGGTTGTGACGTAGCATGACGTGTCTTCTTTAATTCCTCATTGGTTCAGTACGCGTTCTACGTCATAATTTGTGTTATTGCGCTAGGTAACAAAAAGCAGCTACCTGCGGTGCTCCCTCAGAAGTCAGTCGAATTTTCACTTGTCAACAACTCCCTGGCTGCTCGTTTGACTAAAATTAATATGTTATAATACTTACCCTCCATACCTGGATGACGTAGCGATGTACGGCTAATATTGTTAGGTGGAAACTGCCCAATAGAAATACTTAATAAAGGATTGCATTTGAAAGATCTTGATCGTTTGATTCATGGAGAAACGCCTCTGGTTATTTCATTCTACTGCCGGTGCGGCCGCATCGAGACTGCAACTGAAATATTAGGCAATTTACGACTGCTTCTAATTATTTACATCATCAATAACAACCACCGTTCTTAATTTCATTGTGCGACCATGTATGCTCCTGCTTCTATTATCAACTTTACTCCCAATATAACATATAACGATATATATTCTTAATATAATATAAGCCGGCGGGGATTCAAAGGACTTATGCCACGGCTATCCTTCCAAAGGATGTGGAAAGAATATCTGAGAATCAAAGTGCTACTTACTTTTACTGAGGTGTCGTAACAAACAAGAACGGAAGCAAGGCATCTACGAAATATGCTTCATTATAAAGTCTTCAACCCCCCTATCGATGTCAGCCAGAAGAAGTATTAGAACATACATCAATGTAAAACAACAACAAAAAATGTTGTATATCTTTTTCATAACAAGACTTGATTGCGTAAGTTAAATTTTATATTAAGTAATATGTATTATTTATTGTTTGCAAAATTTTATAACAACCTTTTTTATTTTGTTTAAAATATTTATTCTTACGTAACAGGAAACCAAGTGACAGAGTATTTTAACAGTCTGAGATTTTTATTTATGTCCTTGTATTATTAATTATTTTGAAAAATATTATGAAATTTATTTACTGTTTATATTATTTTTCTGTTAAAATTAATATATTAAGGAAGAATTCAAATTATTTTATTATGCTTTAAAGATTAAAATTAAGTTGATATTTTGGATTGATGCAATGAGATGCACTTATGAGAATTGCTACTACAATATGAATTGAAATAATTTATGTTATCAGTTATTACTTGGCACATGACTTGGAGTATGATAATGAATTTACATGATGATATTTTACAATAACTAAAAAGAAATATTAGAATGCTAGTAACCAAGTGCACCCATTAATAAATTGAATATGGTAAACCACTAAATCATACTTATTAAATGATTTATTGATCTGTATTATTAAATGTATCTTCTTGTATTGAGAGTTTATTAAAGTAAAGAGTAAAAAAAAAATCTGAAAGGAAGTTGCGCTGAAAACTTGCGTAACATTGGAAAGGTAAAAACTGTGTGCAGTTTAATTTTTTTTTTTATTTCATTACTTCTATGTTCCGAGAGTTCAAAGCAAGAGACAAAAAATTTGTTCTTACGAAATAATGCTACTTGTTTTAAAAAGTGTTTTATTTATTTATTTGATTCTATTTTTCTTTTGCGATATTTTTATTCATATACAGCAAATCTATTTATAGAAAAATAGAGTAGCAGTTTACATTTACATTTAAGTGGAATGAATTTAATATGAATTGACATTTTTACTGTTGAATATTATTGTTTTTGTTATTTAAATTATTTAGAGTTAGATATTTATAGTTGTTGTTAAGTTAAAGAATTCTTTATACATTGTTTATATTTTTTTTACATGTTATTAAAGTCAGTGTTTATTAAAGTTATTATGGAAAGTAAGAGTACTCAAACAAAAATGGCTGAAAAAGAGCTTAATGTTGTTATTTTTGATCCAGAAAGGGAAATGAATATTACGTCTTGGCTTAAACAATTTGAAGGTGCATCCCCTCCAGATAAAAAAGATTGGAAAATCAACAACATTTCCAAATATTTGAAGGGTGAAGCATTAAAGGTTTATGTTAATGAATGTCTAGAATGTAAAGAGTATGAAAAAATTGCTGAGATCTTAACAGAAAAATTTCTGAAAGTAACAGTTCCCCGTTTTTCTGATTTTGCCTCGCTGAAATTGCATGATTTAAACAACTTAGAAAAATATTTTCGTCAGAAAATCGAGATAGGTCGGCAACTTAAACTATGTGAAACCATTATTTTACAGGGATTGACCGACGGCTTAAAACCTGAATTCCAGAACTATTTAATAGTAAATCCTCCTGAATCTACTACCGATTGGTATAGATTAGTTAAACAACTTGTTGTCATTCCATCTCATTCTAGCAGTAACAATAATAGTAATGTTAGAAATATGTCTCAAAATTCCAGACCTTTTTCTCAAACAAATAATTCACCTAGACATTGGATTCGCCCTCAACCCAAATACAGGAATCCAAATTTCCAAGCAGCAACTAATTTTAACCCTTCAATGTCCATGTTCGTTAGTCCCCGATTGCCTGCCAACCACTATCAGAGAAGGATGCCGAGTCGACCATGTAGATTGTGTCTGAATAGGGGAATTTCAGAAGCTTATCATTCGGAGAGGAATTGTATCTTTAACTTAAACCCTACACAAACAGGTAATTATCCTGTTAGTAGCCAGTCACCAAGTCAATCCAATGCCTGGCAATTAATTGTTGCTGGGTATGCCAATAATAAAAAATTAAATTATTTTATTGATTCTGGATCGACAATATCTATTCTTCCATTTAAATTTATTCGTTATTTAAGTGCTAAAATTGTAAATATTTCACCTATTATTGTTGGTCAAGCTAAAGGTAAAGTTACAATTAATAAGTCATGTATATTATTAGTTAAAATAAGTAATATTACACATTATATTAAATTTTTGTATGTGACAGTGATTTGGACTATGCTATATTAGGATTACCTGATTGTTCTCAATTTAACTTAAACATAGACTGTGCAAATTGTCGAGTTACTCAAGGAGATCTTGTTTTAAATCAACTGGATGTTGACATATCCAGTAATAATTTACGATTATTGCATTTTAATGTTCAAGATCAGTCTCAATATGTGCAACCCGATTATGGAAGAATCATGGCTCCTCAATCCTTCGCGCAACTTAATGTTAATGATTATGATTTAATAGGGGAAATAAACACAGTAGAAAACAAAACTTTAAGGGATATAATGGGAAATTATTTGGATATTTTTTCAAAAAATAAATATGATGTGGGGAAGATTAATATTGAGCCACAGTGTATCTTTTTCAAATCTGACCTACCTATATCTATGAGGTCTTATCGTACTTCAACAGTGGAAGAAAAAGAAATCTCTGAACAAATTCAATCATTATTATCTGCTGGATTAATCAAAGAAAGCAATAGCCCATATTCTTCACCAGTCACTTTGGTAGAAAAACGCGATGAAGGTAAAAAAACTAGATTGTGTGTAGATTATAGAAAACTTAATTCCATAAGGAAAAATGATGCAGAACCCTTACCCCGTATTGACGACATTTTAGACAAATTAAGTAGTGCCCAGTATTTTTCTACCCTGGATTTAGCCTCAGGCTACTGGCACATACCCATACATTCAGCAGACACCGAAAAATTAGCTTTTACTACCAATTGTGGACTTTGGGAATGGAATGTTCTCCCTTTTGGGGTAAAGGTAGGACCATCAATATTCAAGAGAACTATTAGGAGAATTCTTACTAAACATAAAATTAACTTTGCTTGCTACTATTTTGATGACATAATTATTTTTTCTTCAACTTTGGAAGAACATTTACAACATCTCAATAAAATATTTGAATTATGCAAAATGAAAAATCTTAAACTTAAATTATCTAAGTGTAACTTTGTCCAAAATACAATTAATTTCTTAGGTTATGAGATAAAAAATGTTACTTTAACTCCTGCTAACAATAATATAGAAGGTATCAAGAAATTAAAACCCCCTTCAATTGTTAAAGAACTCCAAAGATTTTTAGGATATATAAAACCACTTAGAAAACCACTTCATCCCCGTCTATCATAAATCCATTAATAAATATGCAGAAATCAGACAGCCTCTCAATAAATTGCTCACAAAAGATACTATTTAGGAATGGAACTTAGATTGTCAAAATTCTTTACAAAAACTAAAAGATGCCCTAATTGCTAAACCTGCTTTAAAAATTTATGACCCTAAATTACCCCTCCATATCTTTGTTGATGCCTCACAGGTGGCAGTAGGTGCAGTCCTTAAGCAGCCTGATAATAATAATTTCTTACATACAATTGCATACTATTCTAGAGGATTGAGAAGTTATGAAAATAATTATTTTATTACAGAACTGGAGTGGCTTGCCATCATTGACACCATAGACAAATTTTTATCACTACTTCCATGGTGTTAAATTTACTATTCACACAGATCATGCGTCTATTGTCTGGTTAAGAAATGTCAAACATTTAAGAGGAAGATTATTCAGATGGTCCTTAAAGTTAAATATGTTCGAGTATGATATTGTATATTTAAAGGGTTCCACAAATGTCGAAGCCGACATGTTGTCCAGAAGTCCTACTACATATCTTATTCAACCAATTACCTTTCTTTTGGGTGTTAGGGAAGTCATAGAGATGCAACAAAAAGATAATGTGTGTGGAAAAAACTATTTCAATGAAAATGGACTTATGATAGTAAAAAAGAAAGGTTTTAGAAAAATAGTAGTACCCATGTCTTTAAGAAGAAAATTACTTAATGTTACTCATGAAAAATTTGGCCATCCTGGTATTAAAAAAATGTTAAACTTAATCTCTCCTAATTATTATTGGCCTGATATGATTCAAGATATAACTAATTTCGTAAAACACTGTGATATCTGTCAAAAGAATAAAAAACAGAGACAGAAAAAATTTTGCTTATTACAATCTATGACCACCACAGATCAACCTTTTGAATGCATTTCTGTTGATACTGTGGGAGAATTTAATTACTACAATTCCACAAAAAAATATTTACATCTTATAATCGACCATGCTACTAGATATGTTTGGGCCTTTCCCTCAAAAAGTGTTATCACAGAAACTTATACTAACTGTCTAAAACAAGTTTTTAATAATCAAACACCACAACAATTATTCTGTTTTAATAAAATTCTTAATGTCCAGACCCATCAAAAAGTACTAAGTGATAGGAATGCAGCCTTTACTTCATCTAGATTAAAAAAATTCCTGCGAAACCACAATATTAAGCAACGTTTAACCACATCACATCATCCACAAACGAATGGCAAATGTTAGAGAGTGAACCAGACCATAGTTACTAGATTGAAGTGTAAAGTCAATTCTACCAACTCCAAAATTCCTTGGACAAAATTTTGACAGAAGTAGTTAATGAATATAACAATACCCCTCATTCTATCACTAAATTCCCTCCTGCTTACTTACTTTTTGGCCAATTACCCTATGATTCCCCTCTTCAACAAAATTATTCTCCTCCTGTTCAAGAAGCCCTTAAACTTGCTAAAAAACGCACTGATGAAAATTATTGGAGAAGTAAAAAATATTATGATCGAAATTATCTAGAACCAAAATTTGAGATTGGAGATCTTGTAATTTATGAAGAGTTCCAATATCCTAATAATAGAAAACTTTCACAAGTCTTTAGTGGTCCTTATCAAATCCTTAATAAGTTATCTGATGTCAAATTTGAATTTAATAGACAGATTCAAAATAAATCTACTGAAATAGTACATGTATCAAAATTACGCCCTTATTATCCTCCTGATCAATTAAAATTATCCCATGAGAAACCACAACAAACTAATGTTAAATCTATAGTTTCATCTTAAATTTATAATATTCATAAAATAAACTAACTTAATAAAATAAATTTACTAAATAAAAAATTAATTATCAATTCTCTTCTGTATATCAGTGTGTTCTTGAATTGAGCTCACAAGAGCATCACTGTTGAGTTTTCACTTGAGTTAACTGTTTGTGCGGGCATAAACTGGTTGATTTAAGTTAGTAAATTTTGATACTGAATTGAATTAGATTAGAATAATAAATTAAACAGTATTAACGAAAGTAATAAAATAAACTTGATTAAATTCTATATTAAACTAATCAAATATGATATCTTAATAATAATTGAGAATTGTCCAACATTTCATAATATGCTACAAGGTCCCATTTTTTCATTTCAAAACTGATGTTTTCTTGTTCGACTGAAAGCAAGATAATTACATAATCATCATCTACACCAATAATGATTGCTTTTCACAAATATTACTTATTTATTCCTTATTTATCTTATGTATTTTATTTGAGCATATTCTCATGCCTCATTCACTACTATATGGATGAGATATTAATGATATACTTAAGAAAGAATTAAAGAAAGAGTGTGATATTTTGAATTATACTGCTTGTTGTTGCTGAACTTATTGTTGAGAATTATTATTATTAGTTACACTATTTATAAGTTGATTTTGAAAGAGAATATAAAGATTATAATAAAATAAAAAGTAACAATATAATAAAATATAACACCTTGTAATAGTATATTACTTTTAAATGCTAAAGGTGTAAAATTAACAAATATAATATAAATTAAAATAACTTTTATTAGTTGTTTTACATGTTTCGACTCTTCTGAGTGATTTTCAAAAACAAAATGAGAGTATTCTAAAGAAAATTTATTTTAATTGCAGAAAAAAAGAGCATATAGCTTATATTAAATACAATAGAAAAACTACAGCCCTAGCAAGATTATATCAAGAAGAAACCATCCAAATAGTAGAAAGTAAAATAATATTTCCCTCCAGTCTATACTATCCATCCATAATAAGATAAACCATAGAGATACTCACGCGCAAAAATACAATATGTAACGATGCGGCATCTTTTAATTTACCGAAACTGTGGCTAGAATTACTCCATGCTCAAAGATATGAAAATAAACAATCAAGTAAAAAATAATAGATAACGTGCGTATTTTTTTTTTAAGTACATGTAAATAATAACTTCAAAGTCCGTGCAGCTTTAGAATATTCTCATTTTGTTTTTTTAAATAACTCAGAAGAATCGAAACATGTAAAACAACTAATAAAAGTTATTTTAATTTATATTATAGTTGTTAATTTTACACCTTTAGCATTTAAAAGTAATATAAAATAAAAAGTATTTAAAGAGTGGAATTGAAAGTTTTAGGTAAGCTGCATTCAAAAAAGTTTCTGATGTTATGTAAATAAAATTTTGATGTTGTTGTTGTTGTTTATTCTTTCTACTGATGATACTATTATTATTGTTATTGTTAAGTATTATTATTTTAAAATTTTATTGTTGATATTGTTCTTGCTATTATTATTATTATTGTATTATTTTATTTATTGCAACTTCATACTTCCATTGGAACACTAAGGACTCTTATAATATTCAATAATTGGACTCTACAATTCAGTAGGACTTAAAAAGCACTTGAGGACTATAAATAAGTGAATAATGCTGATTATTGTTAAATTATTGATAAAAAGAGATATGATTTATATAGTGTTATTATATTGTTACTTAAATTTATTTATTGCAACTTCATACTGCCATTGCAACATTAAGGACTCTTATAATATTCAATAATTGGACTCTACAATTCAGTAGGACTTAAACATTACTTAAGGACTATAAATAAGTGAATAATGCTGATTATTGTTAAATTATTGGTACAAAAGAGATGATTTAAATGTTGTTGTTATATTTTCTTGATGCAAAGTATACTATACTGTTATAATTGTTATTATTGAGAAGATAAATGTATGCTAATGCTGATTATTAGCAACACATTAATTATTATTGAAAAATGTAATTATTTACAGCAGTTTCCACTTAACCGTGTTTCTTTAAATTTAATTATTTAAAATTTACTTAACAGAATTCAGAAATTTGAACATCGCGATACGGCGACCAGGTAACTGTATTGCATCGAGGGAACTGTTTTGTAACCCAAGTATCTGCTTTCTCCCAATGAACATGTAAGTAAATTGGACTTACCGGTTCATGCATTTTTTAGGGAGGGGGGGATATGTAATAATAAAAAAAATTCGGCATTTTTCCTTAGTTAATTTATTCCAAATTCTTACAATTCTAAATTTGTCCCTGTTTTATTCTAATTTACTACTCTATATTCATTAAATGCTTATTTTTAAATTAGCCCTATCGTTAACTCTGTTAAATTCCCTTTTATTTAATTCTAAATTGTCCAAATTTACTTAAATATAAAGCTTTTAGTTATTCTTAATTTCTATCATGATCCCCGATCATTTCTTGGTTTTAAATGTTTTTTGAGAGCCATTTTCATTTTTATTCCGAATTTTATTTCCCGCTCTACGTCACTTTACTACAAAATTCATCCACTACCTCTCTGTCCGAACTCTTTACTAATTATCTTTCATTGGTCGTGACGTAGCATGACGCGTCTTCTTTAATTCCTCATTGGTTCAGTACGCGTTCTACGTCATAATTTGTGTTATTGCGCTAGGTAACAAAAAGCAGCTACCTGCGGTGCTCCCTCAGAAATCAGTCGAATTTTCACTTGTCAACAACTCCCTGGCTGCTCGTTTGACTAAAATTAATATGTTCTAATACTTACCCTCCATACCTGAATGACGTAGCGATGTACGGCTAATATTGTTAGGTGGAAACTGCCCAAGAGAAATACTTAATAAAGGATTGAATTTGAAAGATCTTGATCGTTTGATTCATGGAGAAACGCCCCTGGTTATTTCATTCTACTGCCGCTGCGGCCGCATCAAGACTGCAACTGAAATATTAGGCAATTTACGACTGCTTCTAATTATTTACATCATCAATAACAACCATCGTTCTTAATTTCATTGTGCGACCATGTGTGCTCCTGCTTCTATTATCAACTCCCAATATAACATATAACGATATATATTCGTAATATAATATATATATTTTTTAATAAACAAAAGTTTACATGTTTAATATTGACGTGCGTTGTTATTTTGTTTTAAATCGATGTTTGCAATTTTTACCATTTATGGTGTTGATTTTTTTCTGAGTGTACTGTGAAAAATATCAGATGAAATATTTTTCAAAATATTTAGTTCGTGTTGTACTGACCATTTCAACTGGTCGTCCAAGTCTTATCTTGCTGAAAACTACCTGCAGACCCAATTGTAGTAGCTGATTGTTAGGTCCCATTAAGTTTTTTAATGAAATACCTGCATCAGAGAGTATATTGCAATAAGAACTGCTCCCGTCAGTAGGGAGAATTTCATCAGAAAACTCAATGGACACCTACCAACCAGCCACTAAAATTTGGTCTTCAGATGGTTTCCACCAAGATATAGCTTGGCAGATGAGTTCAATTTTAATATGCTAATTATTTAAATCGCTAATTTTAATTTTTTAATTATATGCAACTCTACATAATTCAGGAGTTTCAATCGTGAACTCGATGAAGTGATGATTTGTGCTGGCGCCGTCCGCCCTATAATGTTTTAAATCATGTTTGCCGCTATATGAAACGAAATTACTTTTTTTCTGCATGTGATATATTCCAACGATTATTTTCGTGTTAAACCTCAGATACCAGTGCCTTAGATGCTTAAAGGAATTACATAATTATCTGAAGACAAGAATATAAAAGATTCATAGGATGTCAATTTAAAATAAATCTAAACAAAACATTGATTTTTTTTTAAATTATTGTGGAACATTTTATTGTTTATTCTCATTTAAATAGTCTTTTAAATAGTCATTTAAATAGTCTTAAAAATATTTGACTTTGATTTTTATGTGTCCTGAGAATAATAATGAAAGTAATATGTTTCCAAACGTTTCATTTTCGTTGCTTTTAAACTTTCTAAGCATGGACAACACATACTATTCATACATTTCTATTCTCAGAGAAAAAATAATTAGGATAAAAGGAAACAAGAAAGAAAACCCATGCGTCACGCATAGATTACGAGACGCTTGCAACAGATCCCGAACACTGTCATGAAACATATCTTTTTAATAAGGTAAAATGGTACATCTAAATAAATATTTTAGGTGACGCATAACGCAAGATATCACCCAATTTCAGCAATTAGAGAAAATATGAGAAGTCTTAGAGGTGCAACTCTCTATACAATCTATATATTTGTATGCATACAACATGGTTTACTAACATTTAATTCAGCTTTAAAACGCATAACACATTTAAAAATTTATTTTCATCATTAGACTATTCAGCCCATAGAATGAAATTTAAAATTTTAAGCAGCCCTATATATTATCTACAGAATTTTATACACAACATATATTAAGTTAAAATTTAATTCAGCTAGGAAACGCTTAACATAGCTAAAAGCACACTTTAAGCAATTGACATCCAGAGACGGCAATAAATTTAGCTTTTTGCGTAGCTCCGCATGCAAATATATTTATATTCGCAATATAAATTATTCGCATTATAAATATATTTATATTTATATTCTCAAGATATGCATATATACAAGATTCGACAAACATAATATACTAATTACTGTTAAACTGGAAAACGTATAATCTAACTAAAAGCACCTCTGAGAAATTCAGGGCTATAGACAGTAATGCTTATCAATTTTATTACGTAGCCATATATATGTGCAATAGAATCTATACACGTAGTGTACTAAATTTTGGCTAAGTGCAGACACGAATAACGCATCCGGAAACACATTTCCATCGATTATCGGTCAAGGTATATAATTACTATGTGTCGCTGTAAATGAACAAATGAATGTAATGCACTCCATATTCTACAATAAAGATCTCGTAGTACGATCATTAAAATGTACTGCAAACGATTTTTCCCCATAGGCTCTAATAAAATAAAGTTATGTTATGTGTCCTGTAAATGAATTAGAAATGCTATGCACTCTATATTCTACGGTATTAATGTTGTATTGCATGTGATTAAAGCATATCATTTTCAATATGTTTGAAATAGTTTAACATCTTTAAAGTACTATGTAAACGATTTTCCTCCGAAAGATCATAATGTATATATAAGCGAACTATAAATTCTTTACACTTCATTTTCATTAGCGAAGGTCATATAGTAGAGAGACCTTAGTAACATATACCAAGTGCATGGCAATCCAGCTATATTTACGCGAGTTAGAGCATGGTCAGACAGACAGACGACCAGAGAAACCGATATCTAAATACTTTCAACTTTGTTGGAAAGTGATAAAAATGATTAAAACCAAATAATTTAAAGTTATTGAAAAAGAAAATTCAAATACGAGTATGCATCAAACATAAATGATACTTTTTAATATCAATAATGTGTTACGGTTTTTGTCATGATAATTATGATAAGTGTTTTATTGTACAAAAAATATTTCGCATCATTTTATTTTCATATTATTTTTTAATTATAACGAAGAAATGTACTGAAGCGCGCACGCTTGGGCGAGCCTTGTTTTATTACAACAATTATCTCAAAATGTTTATTTGTAGCATCGTGCTTAATGTTTTGAGGAATCCGGTCGGTAAAAACTTATAATACGGTATATATACGGTAATCACAAAATATTGAAAAACAGCAACTGACAAAAATGAAACTGATCAATGAGTATTTATTTATGTAAGGCATTGATTATGCTTTCATTTTCCAGTAAAAGAAACACATTTTATTAATATTTTGTATAAATAATAAAATTGAGTCTACGGTGCCTGGCAGGTGGGCCCGATTTCAACGAGAATCGGTTCATTCAACATAACAGGAACTAATTAAGATATAGCTAATTATTTAAAACATAGATTTGGTACTCTTTGGTGGTGAAAAGTGGAACTAACAGATTTTTCGCGCTTACACGGCATGACTTCTACACGGTGCCGTAAGCAGCAGGAACGAGTGCCGGAGTTTTGTTCGGAAAACCTGGTGGTAGAAACTGGAAGTAAAAGATTTTGCAGCGCGTACCTAGCACGTCTGCTATACACGATATCGTAGGCAGCGTGGACACGCGTCGGATAATTTGTTTAGAACAAAATGCCTCCCCTGGCGGTGGAACTAAAAGATTTTCCTCAAAAATGGCTATTTTTATTGAAACCGCAAAAGAAAGTTACCGATTCGATAATCTAAAAAAAAACGAAAAAGTTACATTTTTACTCATCCTCGTGTATTACGAAAAGTATTGGATTATTTGAATCGAAACTCACACTTTATGTTTCTGATTCCGAAAATACAAATTTTGTGAAAATCCGACGATAATTCTTTTAAATTTTGACCAAAAACTGAACCGTTTTGAATCAAATGATCCAGACATTTGAGGAGCTGGTATTAAATTTTCTTCCGCTTCGGGTTCATCTCTCTATTTAATTCCCAAAAGACAAAGAGTTACCAGGAGAAGGGTTTCGTGCTGCGATTTTTAGAGTGATTTCGCATTTCCTATTATTTTTTGACGTGACCGGGCAACGCCGGGCGGATCTGCTAGTAAATAATAAAATTTATTTTACGTGCCTGGCGGGATTTGAGGTAATTCCAGATAGCTGGAGCGAGACGGATTCATTAATCTCAATATCTGGATTAGAGATAATATTTCTAAAAAAAGATACCATGCAAATAGTTTTTAATATTATCAAAAGTAGAAACAAAAGGTGCTTTTTTTCAAAAGTTCTTTCATTTGCACATCTTTTACAAAGTGAGGGGCCAGCAGGCACTTTTCGGCGTACAGAACTATATTATTAAAGCTATTAGATTCATGAACCTTGACATGGATTATAAACAAAAATGACTGTAATACCGTTGTCCTCAAAATTCAATAATAGTTTCCTTTTATAATCAAGAAACTTTTATTATAAAATATAAAAAATATATTTCAACTAAAAATGTCATTCTACTGATTGAGGCGATATTTTTCAAGTAACTCAAGTATAAGAATTCAGACGTTCAAGATTTAGTTTATCATGTTTTAACATTTAATTTGCTTTTCTAATTCTCAAACTGTATTAAAAAGGGGCAGATAAAATGTGTGCAGTTTATATTTTGATAGTGTGTTTGTTAGATTTTTGCACTTTTTCGCTCAAAAGAAAAAAATAAAATTAATAATTAAATACAAGCTAAGGATGGAATTTAAGGTTAATTTTCCACGATCAGCTCCACACATAAATGGTGCCTTTTAGTACTTGTGTTTTGGTGTGTTTTTTAAAACATTTGACACACTCAATTTAATGTACACTGTAGACATTATGGCAGCGCTTTAAAGTGGATCTAATTATGCAAGATTAATCGATGCAATTTTTAAAATGCAGATAAAAAAAAAGGAAATATTTTTTTATCACTTCGTTATTACCAAACATGGACAATTATGAAAATTCTGCCACTTTCACATATGTTCTTTACATTATTGTAGCAAATGAATATTTATTGTAGAGATAGTTTTAAAAAAAATCACCCTTGAAAACTATTTAAATATCAGAAAAAATCAGAAAATGAAGTCAGAGTTTCAAAAAACTTCATTTGAAAAATAAAAAATATAGGATATTTTAAAGTGAGCGAAATTGATCGAGCTCGTCGTTTCTAGTATCGCTAAGACACCAACGTACTGTACTAGTTTAACAGGTTTACTATTTAGTTAAACCATGTACTAAAAGAGATAGGGGTTTGTCGTTAATACACAAGAGGGACAATTAAAGTAGCAAGTATAAAATCTGCTGTAAATTCAATCATTTTGAAACTTAAAACAAGCAACTTGCGCAAGATCTTTTGTTTTATCATGCTTGACATAGCTTTAAAATACAGTATATCTTAAAATAAAATAAAAATATACGAAATTTGATAAAAGGTGAGGTAGAGGAATGTTCGAGTTACTTTTTATAAGTTTGTAAGAGATACGCCGAATTACAAGCTGAAAAGCTTTACAGGCTAACTGTGCTACTTTCATTCTCACAATTAAACGCCATTTCTTATAATCCAACCTATGACTCCTCAACTATATGTTCCACATACCACGCTCGGAAATTTCATTGAATTTTCACATATCTGCGTAGGAAAGATCAATACCATTGCAGTACACGGTGACATTCCCTTGAGATACTAACCTACTCCTTGTCACAGGACCTTACATAATACCACTCGACCCGTGCGAGGACCCGTGCTGTAGTCTAAAATTTTTAGCAATATATAATATTTTTTAGATGGAGATTTAAACTTCTAAAGAAAATTTAAGGACAAAAATATCTGCAAACAGCATTAGACCAGACAGAATATTATCTCATTTATTCCTAACAATAAAATCTCATCGAAGATACAAAAAGTCACACGGTAGGGAAATAAATGAACAATTGTATTTTAGCTTAATTAGAGGATGACGTCATCTCCTTCGGCAAAAATACGAGACAAAGAAAAGAAAATGCATACAGTTAAATTACAATTAAATCTAATATATGAAATCATACATTTTATGCTATCAGTGTTTTTAATCATAAATATAAAATAAAACGTCACATTTTACTTATTTTGTAATCTTTATTCTTTTTTGTAATCTTTGTTGAGCACCATATAATGCGGTATTTTATTTTTGTGGCAACATTGATTTGAAAAAAAACATTCATTTCATTTATTTAAATAATGAGGATTTGATTTTTAGTTAACAGCAATTTTTAATAAAAAAACATGTTTCAACGAAATGTTAGTGTACTACGTCAGAAGATGCTTTAAAACCCTTTAAATTATGCCTAATTCGTGTTTGTGCTTTTCGGAAATTAATCGAAAAAGTTGATGTTGACAACAAAAATAATATATATGATAATTAACATGAAAGACATTTTTATAGTTGTTCCTTTAATTTGTCCTGCCAGTGTATTTAATGCGACTTTTTACTTGCGATTAAAAAACATTCTCTGTCTTAAAGTTTCACAAAGTGTCATAAAATTGACGATTGTTAAGATATTTTTATGTAAATCCACGAGTCTTGTAATGAATCAAATTGTCTCCTAAAATAATTTATTTTTTCGATTTATGAGCACTGTCATCAGATTCCTCACCTAACGAAATATAGCAGTTCTTTATTATAAAAGAAGTAGCTTGAAAATCCATTTATAACTCACGTCCTACTTAAAGAATCCAGAAACTGACAAAAGAATTTGAAATAATTTTACCTTTTGAAACAGTTCCATTTCTGAGTACTATCACAATTCCAAATGTTTCATTTTACCTTAACAGTTCGAAATTAATTTTTAGTTCTATAGATATTTCAAATGTATCTAAAGACAAATAAATATAAACATACTTTGCCCATGTTCTTTGTTTGTTAATACGTATAATACGAACAATAGATATTGGTATATAGGCATGTAACAAATATAAATAGAATGTAAAATAGCAAAAAAAATCTATGCATCTTTGTATAAATAAAGGCCAATTTTTAAAATAGTGATTGAAAATATATTATTGTTACATCTTATGTGAAATTTTATATAAAATAACTAAATATAATATCGCACTATCTTTTGGTTAACAACGCACTCCCAAGAACTTGTTAAATCACTATTAAAACGCATAACTGGAACTTGTTAAGTGTTGGTCTAAATGCTACTAGCTTAGTGTGTATGCTAAATTGTCCTTCAAATGTTAAGTAAATTAGTTGTGCGTTAAATAGTATTCCCATGTGTCATTTTTTCAAAAACTAATTTATTTGTAAATACCGGATGAAACAAAATTAAAAGTTAAATTTACTGATAAATATATAGTCAGCAGCGCCGTTTGGTTTTCAAAGAAATATACAAAATAACATGGAATACTTTTAATAAGAAAAACTGTACTACCGGAATATTTGATATAAGAAACGATAATTTAGTTGCTATTGTAGCTTATAAAGTGGCAAAGCACATTTCGCTAAGCGTCTAAGATTTCAAACATTCAGTGACAAGGATGACATTAAAGACTTGGCCGTTGAAGGCTATAGAAGATGGCTTCTACAGAATTTCCTGTCACATGATGCTTAAATAGAGACAGGTAGCAGCTCACTGACTGTTTCAATGGTAATTTTAGGTGACAAATGTAACTATTCTGTCAACAATATATTTCGTCATTTAAAAAATCCTATTTTTTGTTAGAATCACATAGTCATACTGTAAAATATTGGAATTTTGTGTTATAATTTTTTTCAGATAATCCGGTATATCAGAATGTGATATAAAGCTGAGCTGCACCGCCTGACGCCTAAGGGCACCGTCAACCGTCGTGTCCAAGTTTTTTGGAACTTTTAATGCGCTCGACCAGGGGAATACCATGAGCACCTCCAGCATTTCGCTAAGCGTCTAAGATTTCAAACATTCAGTGACAAGGATGACATTAAAGACTTGGCCGTTGAAGGCTATAGAAGATGGCTTCTACAGAATTTCCTGTCACATGATGCTTAAATAGAGACAGGTAGCAGCTCACTGACTGTTTCAATGGTAATTTTAGGTGACAAATGTAACTATTCTGTCAACAATATATTTCGTCATTTAAAAAATCCTATTTTTTGTTAGAATCACATAGTCATACTGTAAAATATTGGAATTTTGTGTTATAATTTTTTTCAGATAATCCGGTATATCAGAATGTGATATAAAGCTGAGCTGCACCGCCTGACGCCTAAGGGCACCGTCAACCGTCGTGTCCAAGTTTTTTGGAACTTTTAATGCGCTCGACCAGGGGAATACCATGAGCACCTCCAGCATTTCGCTAAGCGTCTAAGATTTCAAACATTCAGTGACAAGGATGACATTAAAGACTTGGCCGTTGAAGGCTATAGAAGATGGCTTCTACAGAATTTCCTGTCACATGATGCTTAAATAGAGACAGGTAGCAGCTCACTGACTGTTTCAATGGTAATTTTAGGTGACAAATGTAACTATTCTGTCAACAATATATTTCGTCATTTAAAAAATCCTATTTTTTGTTAGAATCACATAGTCATACTGTAAAATATTGGAATTTTGTGTTATAATTTTTTTCAGATAATCCGGTATATCAGAATGTGATATAAAGCTGAGCTGCACCGCCTGACGCCTAAGGGCACCGTCAACCGTCGTGTCCAAGTTTTTTGGAACTTTTAATGCGCTCGACCAGGGGAATACCATGAGCACCTCCAGTTGCTGATCACCCCACTTTCCCATGAATTCACAACGTAGGTCGATGCGACTAGTGGTGGATCCCACCCTCTTGGGAGATCAACTTTTTTAAACATGGGGATGTGCCGAAGTCCGCCGACAGCTTCGGAAACCGGGCCCTAGACCTCAAGATGGATTTTCCGGACCTGTTCTTTCTGTACTATATCTCTAGTAACATGAATATTTACAAAGATAGTCCCTTGTGCATTTCTCAATGGATGACAAGCCAGATGAGGCCTGACAGCCGACTCCCTACCTGCGAACCGTACCTTACGTTACATTGCGAACCGTACCTCACGGAAAGTAAGACAACGTTAGATAAACAAAAAGTTAAATAAAGAAACAGCGATAACACAACTACAACAAACATTAATAAATTCAAAAATTTAACAAAGTAAACATGCAAAAAACTTAACAAAGTTAAACAAAAACAGAGTGCCGGCTTACCAGATGAGTCTCGAGCCTGCGAACTATGCACTATTACATCCTGCACCGCAAGGACCGCGGGCATGTTGATTTGCGTTCAAACGCAGTCTCCTACCGTGAATAGCTTGGATGTATCGGCCAGCCCTTCGACGTCCCAGGTTAAAGATCTAGTGTGAGTAGGAGGAGCCTATGAAAAATCCCCCGAACCCCCTTCCGGGCGTAACCAAAGACATAGATCGCGAGGTGTTCGAGTCTAGAGGTCACGAGGGAAGAACTTCTCCCGCGTGGTTTTTACCACCACGTCGACAAATTGCCGATTTGTGGCGGCTTTAGCCAGTGCTTCTGCCCTTTGTTTTATAGGTGTGTCCCACGTGAGCCCTTATCCAATGCATATGAACCGCGATTCCTGTCGTCTTGACCAAGTCCCTGATTTCAGCTATGACCCTGTGTTATTGTACAATACCGTGAAGTGCTTTAAGCACCGATCTCGAGTCTGAGTAAACATCGAGTTCCTCGAGACCTCGACGATGGGCGTTGGAGATTGCTTTCCTGATCGCAATGACCTCGAACGCAAAGACTTCCGCACCATCTGTGAGACGAAACTGACTCTCCTCAATGGTCAAGCAGTCTGGCAAAGCGAGGAACGCACACTCTACGGTATTGTTTCCCTGCTTTGACCCGTCTGTGTAGTTTGTGCACGTGGTCCTCAGGGTGAGGTCAAAGTCCACCGTATCTGACAGAGGTGTTCTCGTCTATGAGTATGCCTCCAGAGCTTGGCCAACAGACAAGGGCCGTAAAGTCCCTGCCCAGCTCCACACGCAAGCCGAGGGGAAGAACGTCTGAGAAGACATGCAGCGCATCCATGGAAACCGTGGCATAACATTTCGTCAAGTGTAAGAGGAGACCTCTTTGCATGCTCAAAAAACAGTTGGCAACCACTATTTTACCGTTGTATAATATAGGGGCCGCATATATGATTATTCGTTCCGTTACAACAGCGTAAAGCATCTTACCGAGCTTCGGCTTTAGACCCCAGTGAATCTATTCATTTTATGCAGCACCTTGAAAGCTCTTTCCTGGACCGAGGTCAGGTGAGACATCCAACTGAAGGCAGATGTTTCTGTATTTCTGTAAGTGTATCAGTATATAAATACTGTTACAGTAATGATTTGTTATATTCATCACTATGCAGTTTATAATCTGTATAAAGTTTCCGAACATGATAAATTGTAACAAGACTTATTAAATAATGTTTAATTTATTTTTTATTCAGTATTTTTTATCACTCACCATTTACTTTGTTTTTTGCAGTATTATATTGTATAGGTTATTCCTATATTCTGCCATATGAAATAATTCATGTTATAAGTGTTAGTTTATCATTTTAATTAATTATGTTGTAAATATCGTACTATTTTCAGGTATTTTCAAACAGATAACAAATCTCTTACTCTCTTGGCAGAAATCATGACTTTTATTCTAGCTGTTAACTTGAGGTTGTATCCAAGGAAACAGTGATAGAGTGTCACATCTTCATGCATAGCTGCCAACTTTTACGCTTTTTTCCTACCACTAAAATTTTACTGTAAACTTTTACTTATTAAATCGCCGAAATCATGTGCTTTAATAACGCAAAAATTTCTCAAAATTTTTAGAGGTAGCAGAAAAGCGTAAAAGTTGGCAGCTATGTCTTCATGTCTATTCAAGGAGTTCATACTACCTCTAAATGTTTTGTAAATTTCTAGAGTATATGACAGAGAGGATGAATACGGCATCTCTTTAATGTGGTTTGAGGTTTCATCTTGGGTTTAAACTTTAAGGTTAGTACGCAAAGTAAGGATAGAGAGATATATATAAATAAGACATATTTTCCAATGACTTAAGTATTCTTCATGGGGTTAAACTTTACAGTGAGTACGCAGAGTAAGGTTAGATAGATAAATAAGGCATATCTTAGAGTTAGGATAGAGACAGAAATGAATAAGATAACTCTTCTATCTGGGCCAGGTGTACATCTTGCGTGTAAATTTTACGACAAATCACAAGAGAAGATTTAAATGATATAAGTGAATTTAAATAAATTTAAATGGCAATCTATTGCCAAAAAAAAATTTTATTTCTATAAATATATGTTTGTCTTAGGTATAGCTACATAAAGCTTTTAATAATGATTTGCTATATATATGATACACACAGCTTTGAAAGCATCAAACGTAAACACGTAGTCCCATACATTACGTTTTTGGACATGGACAACTGTATACCTCTTCACTCGTGCACCTAACTTCAATTTTCTGTTTACATTCGCATGCATATGCCTATAAGGCAGGTGAGCCAAAGCTGTCCATAGTTAAGCATTGAGGATTTTTTATAGTTTTCTGGTTGGATGTGTGTGGCTGCATATTTGTTTGTAACATTTTGTACTTATCTCTAAGACATTTCTTTGTACAAAAAAATATTATTTTTATAATACATTTTCAAAATTGTAGCTTGTAGGTCACCTTTGGCGCATAGTGTTCCAAAGGTGGCTCATGTATTGAAATCACTTTTAAAATAATGAAAAAATACTCGGCAAACTAACTGGTTTATTATTATGCTCTGTTGATCCTTTCTTTCTTTTGATATCTTTCGAGTTTTCTTCTTAATATTCTTATCTTATAACACGAAAAGACATTGAAGCACCTTTTGTGCACGGTAGTTCAAGGAATTTCTTCTGAGAGTTAGTGACTTCTTTTGAGAGATCTCTTGTGTTAACAATAAATGGTAATATTTTTTCATATATTTATGTACAAATTTTGAAAATCATCCTTACTACACTGATTTTCACATTTGTTTTTTGTGGTGGCCGCCTTGGGCAAATGCGTAAGGGCGCCATTTGCACGCCGTAAAAGTATTAATTTGATACATTTCTTAGAATTGAAGTAAATGGGGTTAAAGAAAAAAGAAATCATCGTTCAGAAAACGAGTCTTAACACAAAGATCTAAGAATTTAAACACGTGTAAATTTAAATAACTTCTTACCTGGAAATTAGAACTACTCCTCTTCAAAAGTGAAATCTCTGCATAAAATGTCAGAGGATCAAGGTGATGTCTTTAAATTCAGCCACGTGCACTGCAGATACATGTTTGGAAATGCAGTAACACCATTTTGTGATTAAAAATATAATTAATTCTTCTTTTGAGGGGTGGGCTAACTTGGGAACACTGGTCACCTTTGGCTCGCCCACCTTATGTATAAAACCTTACTGGATGTTTCCATATTTCTTATATTCGTTCAACACTACGATATTTTAATTTTTCACATAATCAGGGACTCGTTTTTTCCGGTAAATATATACTCTTTTAATACATATTAAAATGCATCAGAATAGGATTGCGTTTTTAATTTACATACTAATGTAATATAATTTCGTTTAAAACTAACACCAATAATGCTATCAATCTCGAAACACCACTTCCCGAAAATTGTATTAAATCGCAATATCTGCTAGCTCTTGCAAGAGTCAAATATACGACATGTACTTACGAAGAGAAAGACTGGATGTTCTACGCAGCATTTGTCTTTACCGCAATTGTACATAATGTATAATAAATCTATATAGCTAATATAGATATCTCCTTGCTGTTCCAATAATGATTTCACAAAATTAAAGCTATAATACACCACTATCCGAAATGTGTGTTAAATCGCAATATTTTCTAGCGTTTTCTGAAACTCCTATGTCTTTATTGGAACATGAGATTTATGTATTATGTTTTGTTATATTCAGATAAGAGTAGAAGAAAATTTCATGAAATTAAGAATAAAATTCCTTCCGGCTTGTACTGGTAGGAAAAGGCAGCTTCTCTATTCCTCCGTTTAAAAATTCATCTGATTTTACTCAAGCAATCAACGATGAAATGCGTGGCACCCGAATATAGAAGATTCAATTCCATTTTTTTGTCAATACTGAATTTGAATGAGAATTTCGTCAAATTTAGCGATATTTCGAAAAGGATCCCCAGGCTTGGCGAAAATTTGATACTGGCGGATATGACTATGAAATTTCAAGTGTATGAGAGTAGCAATAATATTTTTAACAAAGTAAATTTGGGTTAAACAATTTTTCTAAAGCTCATAAATGAAACCTGGTTAATTATAGAAAAAACAGCCCCTCAAGAATTTCAAACTGTCATTTTTTAGAACACAGGCGAAACAAAAAGGCTCCGAAATCCTTGTATCTAAAAAGAATATTTACTATATACGTGGTTCTTACAGATCAGGGAATTTTACAGGAGTTCTAGCAGTATTTTTTTTTTATAGAAAAATAAATCTAGGTTAAACTCGAGAAACTTCGCCCTCTGTTAAAGAGAGATTTTCTGTAAGAAAATACAGGTAACGAAGAATTTCCTGGTCGCAAATTTCCAGGAGGCGTACGAATCCTGTATATAAGTTACAATAAATTAATTGTCATTGTAGGATATCAAATATTATGTAATGTAATATCAAAATATAAATGTAGATTGAGCATTTTAAGTTCAGGTCCCTGATCTGCAGACTTACTAGTTTTATTCTGAATCTTCGAATATTACATTTCTATCACGTTATGCAATATATAAAGCGGCTAACGCTTTTGTAAAAGCTTTTTTTAAATGTATTATTCATGTGTTGCATATGTCTAACAATCGTTTACTGTTTTAAAAGAAGTTAGCACGCTAAAACCTTTCTAATTTCCAGGTGATTTAGTTCGCTTTGTAGATAAATTGTTTAAACAACCTTTTCCAGATGTTATGCCTTCCTGGAAAATGTCTTTGTATTTTATTATAAGAAGAATATGTGAATAACAAAGAATATTTTCTTGTTTTTCCCTATTGTATTTATGATATATATTCAACCAGAACAATAACGTTTATAAATATAGTAGTTTCATTGTCGGGAAAAGGATTATTTATCAATGCTGAAAAGCAAAGGATATTGTAAAATATGCTACCTTCAGGGCACAGAACATATTATATTTTAATATAACACATGTTTATCCGATTTTCGCAATCCCTTACGATAAAGTGGATTTATAGAAGTGCCCCACAAATTTATGATGATATATTTTCGTTTTAGCTCTCCTTTGTTCGTATATACATTCCTAAGTATATCTGTTACATTAAAATGATAAAGTGTGGGATATAAAGAAAATTTCAGTCAGTATTTCTACTCGAATTTGTGAAGTAAAAAATTGTTTGAATGTTAGAAAACATGTTTTAGAATATTTATTTCAATTATAGCCAGTAACATCAACCTGGGTTACCCGGGTATCAGAACATACTGTTCGGTGTACAGAGCACAAGTGAAAAATGTAATTAATTGAAGACTAATGCATTTTTTTTTCATTTAATATATTTTTTTTTATTTTATGTTTTCTATCGACTACAACAGAAATCACAATTATGAATTCAAATAATAAAGTATTTTAATTTATTAAAAACTATGTATTTAAAAATCAGTCTATGTCTTAATAGGCTACTTCACTCAAGCGAAAACACCGGCTCACTATTGCTAATCCTATGGAGGAAATAGTCAAAGATATTTCGTTCGCATTTCAATATTAGGTATCTTTCAGTACAAAAAAGTATAAAGCTACCTATTGCAGCCGTTCGGAGGAAAGCAGTTCCGGAAAATTTCGATATATTTTCACCGATCATGACCCCCAGACCCCAAAACCACCCTCCGTTCAAATGTTGATTTATATATATAGATATATCCATATATATATATATATATATATATATATATATATATATATATATATATATATATATATATATATATATATGACCTATGTCATACGATAACGCTCGTATTTGTAAATCGATTTTGATGAAACTAATTGTGTGTATTAAGCTAACCAATGTCTCGACCGAGTTCGTTGGCCAGCTTGGTCCGCCATTTTGATTCAAGATGGCGGCCATTTAAAAATTTAAAACTAAAATAAATATACAAAAAAAGATAAAAATTCAAATTTATTTTTTTAATTACGTGTTAGGCCTTGATAGAAGGATTCCAGAACATTTTTTTGTTTACCTCTATCTTAAAAATGGCTGAGATAGAGCAGTTTGAAATTCTAGTGTGGCTGACATTTTGAAACAAAACAGCACATTAACGCGATTACTCGCAAATTATTTTCTTTCATTGTTGTGATAATTTTCCCAATCATACGCATAAAACTATATATTCATATCCGTTAGCGCCAAAATTGGCGATATTTGGTGAAATATCGCCAAATTTGGCGACCAAAATAAGTCTTCATAAATGAAGCCAATTTGGCTGTTGCTCAATAATTTGGCGAATTTCTTATTCAAATTTAGTATTAACGAATCTTTTGTAAACGTTTCTTTGCATTTGAACTTGCTATTTTCGTGTAACATTAGCTAAAATTTTATAAAGAAGATATAGGAAAGCTACCTTTTCCTCCCGGTACAGGCCGGAAGGATTTTTTTAAATGATTTTTTTTCATTGTATAGCTGAGGTCGATCTCTATGAAAGACTTTCTCATTTTACGATTGTGGTTTGCAGATATTTTTCATTGGGAATACTTTTTAAACTTTTAAGTATCACGAATAAAAATATGGAAACATGAAAAACAACGAATGGACGTAAATAAACATAACATTTATTTCATTTGTAATGCAATCTTAAAATATAGTAAATTTTTTATGTGACAGTTAAACTTTCTTACCATTGCATATCACAAGCATATTTTGAGGTTATTTTGTTAAAATTGAGTCGTAACCCAGCTTCAGCATTTAGTAGATTTTAGAATTTCTTTTTTAAATCAGTTCGTGAGACAAAAAAAATCTTTTTTTACTGATAATAATATAATTTATTTTCTGGAAATAATTTAATATGTGATTAATTCAATCAATTAATTTAATCTTTAATTAATTCAATCAATTAATTTAATTTTTAATTAATTTAATCAATTCATTTAATCTTTAATTAATTTAATATTTAATTAATTTAATATTTAATTAATTGAATCTTTAATTAATTCAATCAATTAACTTAATCTTTAATTCAATAAATCTTTAATTAATTTATAACTAATATTTTATTTTATTTATTTCTCATGTAATACCAAGGGATACTTGTATCAAATATAGAAATGTACAAAATTGGGGAAAATACTGATTTACATTACTGTAGCAAACATTTTATTAAGGTAGATTTTAAAAAAAATCATCCTTGAAAATTATTTAAACTATCATTTAAAAAATAAGCAGTTACAATTTTCAAAGTAGTTTTATTTGAAACTACATTTCTTGTTCTATTCGATGGTGAAAAAATTTAAATTGTGCGATATTTAGAAAAGGATAAATGTTGTAAAAGAGAATGCGATTCCGCAAGTCGTCCCCACGGTGTTTAAGTCCTCAGCGTTGGTGACGAACATATTTTTGCTTTATAATAAATATGTATTAAGTGCAGCATTTAACTCATTTTCATAATTTTGTCTAAATTTTAGTCAAATTTATGCTATTTGAGTCTCTCAAAATACGTCACTCAAAAATGTTATAATAACAAATAATAAGCGTTTAAACTTCTATCTCACTGATTAAGGCGTGATTTATGTTTCCACAAAAGACATATTTTAAAATTTTTGTCTGTAAATTTTAAGTTTTGCACTAGTTTTGGTTTAAGTATTGTAAAAAAAAAAAAAAAAAAAAAAAGAACTAAGCATGAACTGGAAATCTGAAATTCAGACAGAAAAACGTTATAAGAAAAAAAAATAATTTAAGAGAGATATATATTAAAAGATAAAACACCAGATGCGTTTTATAAAACTGCATTCCGATGCGAAAAAATAATTGATAGTGGAAAAACCAAAATAGTAAAATTAATTACGAATCACACAATGTTAAATAAATTTCAGAAACTCATAAAGGAAATATAACTTTTAAAAATATATCAAGTATATCTTTTAAATTATTCAGTTTTCCTCTTGTAATTCAATAACTCACGTATCGTGAAACTTCCTTTGACGTAATGCCTAGTGATGTGGAATTTTTCGTCCAATTTCATCTCCGTTTTGTTAAAAGTTTGACGTGTCATGAAAATTTTAAAGCAGGTTAAAAATATTTATGCAATTTTTATAACCTAATCTAGAAGTATAATTTGCTGTTTTCATGAAGTAAAAGTATTAAATTTGCACGTGATACTTTTCGTATGAGAAAACAGCATTTATATAAATATTTCAAATTAGTAACAAAAAATTAAAATAAAAAGACATTAGGAGATTGTTTTTTAGTACATTGCATTTTCATTTATACATATTACAAGCTAATTGGAGTCATTTAATAAATTGGTTTGACATGGAAAAGGGCTTTTTGGAAAAAACAAATACTGTTTTAATGTTCAATTAAAAGCAGATTGTTTCTAGTATCGCTCATTTTGACGCTCAGACTTTTTTACGTTCTCTGCAAAAAAAAATAACAATACTTATATATATAAACGATATTATAAGTATTAAAAAATATTGTCCTCTGTACTTTAACAGCATATTCGAATTTCTTGAGGAATTTCTAATGTTTATGCAAGTTAGAACATCCAAATTTATACAATACTGGGGTGACTATGCGCCAATTATAATCTGTCAAATATCCTGGGAGAGTTTCCATTTATAGTCGGTTGCAAAATGGTTAAAAAATACTTTTAAACGGATTAGAGATCTAATCCGTAGGCTGATTTGCACGAAAAAATATACAGTTCTTTGTACAGTGGAATATAACATATTGGACAAATGGGAGCTCAATCAGCAGTATCATTTGTCAGTTACCAGGTTTACTCATACACAAATCGTGATTCAAATACTTACTGACGACCCTATTGTCCTTGATTCATCTTTGTTGAACAAATAAAATAAACATTGTTAACACTTTGAATGGTGGAAGAAAATAATTTATACTAACTATTTTTTTATCCCCAAATGCTAAAATTTCATGATAATTTTGGATGAAATTTATGTTTGTATTATGCACGTGATACTTTGTTTTTCTTGTTTTCAAAGAAATTTGTTACACAATGTGTTCAGAAAGTAAAAAGGACGTGATAACAGACACAACACATAGATGTTATTTTGGGTTTTTATTTTTATTTTTGGAGTTAAGAATTTTATAGTGGGATCACCACCACAACGAGAACTTTCTACCAAAGATTAGTTATCAAAGTCAGAGCATCTGTTTAAAACTTATGCGTGGGCATACTTAAAAATGTAAATATACAGAAGTAAATAACCGCCTCTGTTAGAAGTCGGTTAAAGACGGGAGTATGCTGTTAAAATTGAGAACTTAAATATAAGCAAATTGTACTCATGCTTTTTTATTTTCTCGTTTCATAATAGTTTCGCGTATTTATGCCTCAATTTTTACCAAAGAACACACACATTTATATTCTTAACCACATGCATATATACTTAAATTTTACGTCGTTTCAATACTGTATGAGTTTCAACTGTTTTTACGGTTCAAGAAATATAAATACAAAGTGACACATACACACTAAACCACACTAAATATTGTGTGTTCGTCCATAATTCTAGGGATTAAATAAATGAATGTATTCGATCGAAACAATTTTTTAGAACGCAAACAATTTATGATAATTGTCATGACAACAAATTTTAAAAGAAAGATTTATTTATATTTGATACACATATTTTAAACATTTGTTTTAAGTGTGCATGGTTACTTATATTTGAGGATAATATGCTTCAGGATATCATGCATTTTAGTCAATGAAACAATTGTACTTATAAAAAAGTTCTCATTTTTGTGTAGAGATTTTTAATACTGTAGAAATTCGTAATAGATATTCTCAACAGATTTTCCCGAACACCGCTAGCGCAAGAAGCGTCTGTTTGCTTCGTTACAAAAAGCTTTGAGATACCCTAATTTTTAACTGTAACCTTTGCTTTTTTAATTGGCAGACATTTTTCGATTGTGCTATTTTTAGTTTATTGTGCCAAAAATAATTTAATTGTTAAGGTGTTAATCAAATTATGTTACGGTATAAAGATGTCAGTATGAAAAAAATTGCAGGCTTATGATTTTTCAGAGATACAGTTTTTTTTTTCGAGAAAAATGAATGAATAATAATATCCTGATGAAAATTCTGAGGAGTTTTGTACATAAATTCAGGGTATATTCCGTATTATCTTATAAAAAGCTCCCGCTATGTCAAATGATACAATGGCACAATATTTTTAGAAGAAAGTGATTCCGTGATTTTATATTTTAAAAAGTTACTGCGTCGACACTTTTTCTTCCTTCTCTGAAACCGAATTGAACATTATCTAGGTATGATATGCTTTCCAATAATGTCATTATTCTTGTTTTTATTAGTCTTTTGTGTAGTTTTACCAACATTGGTAGTAAATATAATGGGCGATGGGTTTTTTTCAATTTGGGGATCTTTATTTTTTAGTGCATAACATGTGAACCTCACGGCCGATGAGCCCAGTAGCATGCTCTTCCATGCATGTCTATGATCGGAAGCCGTGGAAAAGCAAGAGCCGTCGGAGTAACTCGACATATGACCAAGGGGCCGTCTCCCCGTATGGGGTTTCGCGAACAAAGTCGTCGGGGGTTCTTCGGCGGTTCGTCAGGTGTTTGTTCCACGCGGAAGTTTCCCATGATTGGGATTACTGGCGCAACGACCTAGAGGTCGACACCTGGTAGAATGACCTGATGGTCCGCAGTGAATGCGGCCCTAGGCCGATCGCAGCGCCGGGCGAGACAAAGCCCTGGTGCGTTATAAGCCCTTCAGAGGCTTGTGCGCGATGGTCGTAATCGTGACGCCGGTGACCCCCGTGGTGCGTCTGGCGGCGCAGGATAGTTTTTTATTCATTTTTCTAAAGAATATAACAAGACCTTCTTTCCATACATCTGGAAAATGACCTAGCTAAAAGCATTTATTATATAAGTTCAGCATCAGATCAGGAATATTTATATTAGGTTCTTTACTACTCTTGTGTTAATTAGAACGTAACCTGGTGCTTTATTGTTATCTTGGTTTTGGGAGCAGTATTTGAGTTCTCTTAATGAAATCTGATGTACTGATTTATCCTGTGATGTTAAAAACTGGTTATTGATGAATGTGTGGTTGTTATTCGCAATATGTTTTCCAAAGTGATAGTCTACTAAGCGTAGTTGAATTTTATGAAATGTTTCTGACTGTGTTGAAGTTTCCAGCACTGAGTGGATTAAGTCCGTGTTTTTCAGGGTTTTTTTTTGTTTCAGATGTTTAAATGCTGTGCCGAATATATTGTTTGTTGTCGAGCGAAATTTTTCCCATGATGATAATTTGGCCATTTTGATATCTTGTTTATATAGCGCTCTTTCCTTATTATATTATGTTCTTTATATAATGTTGTCTGGTTTGTGTCTTCTTCTCGTATACAATGCGTTAAGCCTGTTACGCTGAACTTTTAGTTTGTCTGGGTACCAGTTGATGTTTAAGTTATAAGATTGTTTATTTCTTTTCTAGTGTTAAGTCCATTATGAAAGTTATTATTTCTTGAAAATCATTCACCCAGTTGTTTAAATCCTGTGGAGTTGTAATTTCATCCATATCAAGTTGCAGATTGTTGGCGTAGTTCTTTAATAAAGTGTAGAATTTTTTGAAGTATGTATATTTCGTCTTATAAGGATACTGATTTCGCAGAGTAGGTTAAGCATTGCTTTATATGTTACCAGCGGCCCGTCCCGGCTTTGCATGGGTAGACAATGTAATTTTTTTATTACATTCGTTTTCTTGAATTTCGCGCTCCAACCTAAAACTGTTGTTGATATATGGCGAAATGACCTAAAACTTTCGAATCCTCCTTTAACCACCTTCGAGGGGGGGGGATTTCTAAATTCACTGAAATACGTGTTTAATTATTTGTTTAGAAGATTTGTTTTCCTGAATTTCGCGCACCTACATAAAACAGCTGCTGAGATATGGTGAAATGTCCTAAAATTTTCGAAACCACACCCTTTAGAACCCTTCGGGGGGGAATTTCTAAAATCACTGAAATGCGTGTTTATCCATTTTTTAGTAGATGTGTTTTCCTGAATTTCACGTTCCTACCTAAATCCGCTGCTGAGATATGGCGAAATGACCCGAAACTTTTGAATACCTCTTTAGCCACCTTCTGGGGGGGGGGAATTTTCCAAAATCGCCGAAATACGTGTTTAACCAATTTTTTAGTAGATTTGTTTTAATTAATTTCGCCCTCCTACATAAAAGCTGAGATATGGCGAAATGACATAAAAAATTCGACCCCCCTCCCCATTTAACCACCTTCTGGGGGGAATTTCCAAAATTGCTGAAATATGTGTTTTATTCATTTTTTAGTAGATTTGTTTTCCTTATTTTAGCGCTCCTATCTAAAACTGCTGCAGAGATATGACGAAATGATCTAAAACTTTCGACCCCCCTTTTAACCCCCTTTGGGAGGAAATTTCTAAATTCGCTGAAATACGCGTTTAACCAATTTTTTAGTAGATTTGTTTTCCTTAATTTCGTGCTCCTACATAAAACTGCTGCTGAGGAATGGCGAAATGACCTAAAACATTTGACCACCTCCTTTAACCACCTTCAGGGGGGAATTTCTAAAATCGTTGAAGTACGTGTTTAATCATTTTGTTAGTAGATTTAATTTCCTGATTTTCGCGCTACTACCTATAACTTCTGCTGAGATTTGGCGAAATGACGTAAAACATTCGACCACCACCCTTTAACCACCTCCGGGAGGGGAAATTCTAAAATTCCCGAAATACATGTTTAATAGGGTGGGCCGAAAATGCACTTTTGCACAAACTTTCGAAATCGATGAGGCTTGGGGGCGGAAAAGTTGTGTATTGGGTTGCTCAGTAACCATGTAAAAATTTTTTGAAATCGAACAATATCTTCAGGTGGCGCCGGCGCCTTAAAAATTTGAAATTTTGACTAAAACAGACCTTTTTCTTCTAAAAACACGATTTTTTGCATTTTCGAAATAGATTACGCTCTAGTGCGGAAAAGTTGTGTATTGGGTTGCTCAGTAAACATGTAAAATTTTTTTGAAATCGAACAATATCTTCAGGTGGCGCCGGCGCCTTAAAAATTTGAAATTTTGACTAAAACAGACCTTTTTCTTCTAAAAACACGATTTTTTGCATTTTCGAAATAGATTACGCTCTAGTGCGGAACAGTTGTGTATTGGGTTGCTCAGTAAACATGTACATTTTTTTAAAAATCAAACAATATCTTCAGGTGTCGCCGGCGCCTTAAAATCGGAGATTTTATTCAAAACAGACATATATTTTCATGAAAAGAGAATTCCTTATCGGTTTTCTATTTCACCCCCCTTCTTCTACTAAATGAAATGCTCTCGCACCTGCAGTCCACGTGACAGTCCACGTGACCCTCAGTGGTACAGGATTGTCTCTTACATTCCTTATCAGTTTTCTATTCCACCCCCCCTTCTTCTACTAAATGAAATGCTCTCGCACCTGCAGTCCACGTGACAGTCAGTGTGATAATATGCAATACGCAGTTATCGTTTAGTTCAGTCTAGTACAGAAGCAATCAATAAGCTTACTTTATGTCGTTTGTTCATCGAAGAGCAGTCTCTTTAGATATTTAAATGTCATTAACTAGTTAGTTATAGTTATACTTTTGTCACAATGGCCGGTTGTCATTCAACTAGAAAAGTTACAGATTGTTTTGTTTTTGGTTTGCCAGAAGAGCTGAAACCTAACGTCTTACCAACTTACAGTCAAGTTATGAAATTTTACTTCCTTATAAGAGAAAAAGTGAAATCTTCAAATCACGGCAAAGATCCAGCTTTTACTGACATTGCCAATGTTGTTGCTGAGAGGGTAGCTGATTTGTGGAAGAAGTCCTCGATTCCTACTATTTCTCATTGCAGAATTGTGCGCATCCTTAAATCATATCATGCTAAGTATAAAAATATCCTGAAAAGTAAAAACAAGTCTACGGAATCCTATAGGAACAAAGTAAAGGAATTTTTGGAAGACGCCGAGAAAACTCCCTTTGACATTGCCACATGCAAATGTCATTCCTTTAAAGCATGCTGCTGTGAAAAGGATAGAAAAGTGCCACATTTAGAACAACCATTTTTGATTGATCAACGAACCGTCAGAAAAATGATTATCGGGGGCATTGATATAAAAGTAACTGAGAAGCTGCTCCGAAAGCAAAATAGGCAATCCAAGACAGTGTTGAAAGCTGCTACAAGTGAACAGCAGTTCCAAACACCAAAGTCTATGTTCGAGTCGCCTGAGTTCGAGGATTGTGAGAACGAAGAATTTGAATATGAAACGCGTAATGATGAAGAATACACTCCTCCTAGATCCAGAGAGAACCATTCCAGAAAAACGAAAAGAGAGACCAAGGTAATCAGCCAGATGAGGATAAAACTGCCAACCACAGCACTCGCCTGCGATAGTGCAGGGATTGGAGACAGTCCTGCAGCGAAAATTATTTCTGCAGTTCTTGAAGATGTCGGAATGATTTCTGATAATAATCGTTCCAAAGTTACAGATAAAAATAAAATAAGAAGAGAGAGAAAGAGAAAACGAAGGGAACTACAATGTAAAGGAAAACCAGAAGAGCTTCAAGCCCTCTTTTTTGACGGACGAAAAGATAAAACTTTAGCAGATCAAATCAAGGGAAACAAAAAGCACAGGACAACGGTTATTGAAGAACATGTATTTTTAATACAAGAACCTGGATCTGAATATATCGGCCATGTTTCTCCAGCTAGTGGTTCTGCAAAATCTATTAAGAGCAGCATCGCTGAATATCTTTTACAGAATGATATCAACACTGAAAATCTTTTGGCAGTTGGCTGCGATGGGACACCCGTTAACACAGGTTGCAAGACTGGAGTTATACGTCTCATAGAAGAAGATGTTGGTAGACCTCTTCAATGGCTCATATGCATGTTACACGCAAATGAGTTACCGTTGCGGCATCTTCTAAAAAAGCTAGACGGTCAAACAAGTGGTCCTGAAACCTTTTCTGGTCCAATAGGAAAAGATCTCGAAACCTGTGAGCTGAAACCGGTAGTCAATTTCAAAAAGGTTGATGTCGTAGAGTTAGTAGCAATATCAGAAGAGCTTCGAAAAGATCTGAGTACAGATCAACGATACATGCTGCAAATTTATGAAGCTGTAACATCAGGTTACTGCTCTGTTGCCCTAGCAGAGAAAAAACCAGGAAAGCTAGCGCACTCCCGTTGGCTAACGGCAGCATGTCGAGTTTTGCGCCTGTACATTTCAGTTACAAATGTTTCAGCAGAACTGAAAACCTTAGTAGATTTTATAATTAAAGTGTATGCGCCGATGTGGTTTGATATAAAATCCAAACCGCATTGCAAAGATGGTGCTAGACACTTATGGAAGATGATTAGCTTGTCACGTTATCTCCCAGATGACTTGAAGACTGTCGTGGATGGCGTAATAAGCCGAAATGCTTTTTTTGCGCATCCTGAAAATATTCTTCTTTCGATGCTTACGGATGAACGAAATTACATCCGACTGCTTGCAATACGAAGAATTTTAAAAGCCAGGGAAAATAAACAAGAAGGTATCCGGCGGTTCAGTGTGCCTGTAATAAAATTCGAAGCAAAAGATTATACGGACCTAATTGATTGGCACCAATCAGTTGTTACGGAGCCACCAATGCTTCGTGCAGTCAGCAATGAAGATTTCCGAAATATTCTAAAGGAGAAAATATCTTTACTAGAAATAAAAGAGTTTCCATGCCACAGCCAAGCAGTGGAGAGGGCAATAAAAATAGTGACAGATGCTTCAGCTTCTGTGGTGGGACAAATCGAAAGGGATGGCCTTATAAGGGCGAAATTAGAATCACAAAGAATAATTCCTTCATTTGAAAGCAAGACGAAATACAAAAAAGGCCAAGTAGATCAGGCAACAGAAAAGTGAAATATTTAATAAAATCTCAGTGTCCATTATATGGTTGGGTGGTTGGGAGGGCACGGGTGGAACTCGATATGCAGCCACCTCCTCGTGGTGAGTTCTGGGTTATCTCAGTGAATTTCCTCTGAGATAAGCAAAGAGCTGCATTGCTTCATGTTTGTTTGCTTACTTGGCACACATGACAGCAGTAAAAGATGAATTCAATTATTATTTATGTGTTTATTGACGTTTCCTTTTTTCTGCTGAACAAACCGAATTTTAAAGGCTCAGGCTCCACCTGAAGATATTGTTTGATTTAAAAAAAAAACTTACACGGCTACTTAGCAACTCAATACTAAACATTTCTGCACTAGAGCGTTATCTATTTCGAAAATGCAAAAAATCGTGTTTTTAGAAAAAAAGGTCTGTTTTAGTCAAAATTTCAAATTTTTAAGGCGCCGGCGCCACCTGAAGATATTGTTCGATTTCAAAAAAATTTTACATGTTTACTGAGCAACCCAATACACAACTTTTCCGCACTAGAGCGTAATCTATTTCGAAAATGCAAAAAATCGTGTTTTTAGAAGAAAAAGGTCTGTTTTAGTCAAAATTTCAAATTTTTAAGGCGCCGGCGCCACCTGAAGATATTGTTCGATTTCAAAAAATTTTTACTTGGTTACTGAGCAACCCAATACAAAACTTTTCCGCCCCCAAGTCTCATCGATTTCGAAAGTTTGTGCAAAAGTGCATTTTCGGCCCACCCTAATGTTTAATCATTTTTTAGTAGATTTGTTTTCTTGATTTTCGCACTTCTACCTATGACTGCTGCTGAGATATGGCGAAATGACCTAAAACATTCGACCACCCCCCTTTAACCCCCTTCTGGGGGGAATTTCTAAAATCACTGAAATAGGTGTATAATCATTTTTTAATAGATTTGTTTTCTGGAATTTCAAGCTCCTACCTATAACTGCTGCTGAGATATGGCAAAATGACCTAAAACATTCGACCACCCCCCCTTAAACCCCCTTCTGGGGGGAATTTCTAAAATCGCTGAAATAGGTGTATAAACATTTTTTAGTTGATTTGTTTTCTACAATTTCAAGCTCCTACCTATAACTGCTGCTGAGATATGGCGAAATGACCTAAAACATTCGACCACCCCCATTTAACCCCCTTTTGGGGGGAATTTCTAAAATCACTGAAATAGGTGTTTAATCAGTTTTTTATATAGATTTGTTTTCTGGAATTTCAAGCTCCTACCTATAACTGCTGCTGAGATATGGCAAAATGACCTAAAACATTCGACCAATCCCTTTAACCCCCTTCTGGGGGGAAGTTCTGAAATCGCTGAAATTGGTGTTTAATCATTTTTCAGTAGATTTGTTTTCTGGAATTTCAAGCTCCTACCTATAACTGCTGCTGAGGTATGGCGAAATGACCTAAAACATTCGACCACCCCCATTTAACCCTCTTCTGGGGGGAATTTCTAAAATCGCTAAAATAGGTGTTTAATCATTTTTTTAGTAGATTTGTTTTCTGGAATTTCAAGCTCCTACCTATAACAGCTGCTGAGATATATGGCAAAATGACCTAAAACATTCGAACCCCCCTTTAACACCCTTCGGGGGGAATTTTCAAAAGTCCCTTCTTATTGCTTGCCTAGGCCATAACAGCAATCTACAGTCCAAATTGCGTGACCTTGACTTTAGTAGTTTCGGCTGGGCGTTGATGAGTCACTCAGTCAGTCAGTCACCGTTTCCTCTTTATATAATAGTATAGATATATAGATGGTCGCTCAAAGAATGGTGACTGCCATCCACTTGCTTTGAATCTAACAGATTTCTTGGACAATGGCCGCAGAGTGTTAGATCGGGTGTTCCTAATTTATTGTTTTGATGATAAGTGAATTCAGTATTTGGATCGTTGACAATATATAGATCTTTTTCTGAGAAGGAACAGAGAATTAACGATCCTATTGTCCTTTATTCATCTTCGTCGAACAAATAAAATAAACTTCGTTAACCCTTTGAAAGGTGGAGTAATAGAATTTCTACCACTTATTTTTTTATCACCAAATTCTACAATTACACCAGGGTTTTAGAAGAAATTTTTGTTTTTATGTACGTGATACTCATTTTTTTACTTGTTTTCAAATACATTTGTTCGTAAAATCTGGTGCAATTCAATCATTTCAAAATATTAGAAACAGAAGGACTTCGTCCCAGAAATTTCTAAGTTGTAGAGAAAATATAAAGTATATTGTGTTTTCTATAAACATTAAATAAAATATAAAAGGTTAAAAATTCTTTAATACTCTAACTATAAATCACTATATGTGCAGAGCTTATTTTACATATTCATTATTTTCGAGTTACGATTTTTTAATCGGTACCTAACTTCCTCGTAAGTAGAGAAACACCTGTAGTAAGATAATTTTATTATAAATCACAAAATGTTAAAGAAACTTCAGAAAATCATAAAAGAGACATGTCACTTTTTCTCAAATGAGCGAATTTCAGATGTAAAATAATCGATTTTCTTCGTAAAATTCAACAACGCACGTAATGTGAAACTTCCTTTGATGTCTGGTAATGTGGATATTTTTGTCCAATTATATCTCCGTTTTGTCAGAAGTTTTACATGTCATGAAAAATTCAAAGCTAGTTAAAAATTATGCGTATTTTATGACAGAGTTTGCAAGTAAAATGTGCAGTTTTCTTACGGTAAAGTATTAAATTTGAGTGTGATCGTTTTCGAAAGAGAAAGACCGTTTTCGTTAACAATTTATTATTCTGCAAGAAATATATTTTCGAAAAGGTTTCTGTTATACAAGTAAAGAAAAGGGTAAAATTCCTAGCATTTTAAAACTTAAAGTAAAAATAAAAACTAAAACTTCAGTGAAATGCTAAATTGCAGAAATTTGCTACAGAAATTCAGTAAAGGTACATGTTTTTGGTTGTAATATAATGTAAATAAACCGTTTTACATACTATAAACTGGAATACATTTTGAAAATAATAGGCTAAAAAAGATTACCTACCAGAAATGTCTCTAGGTTAATATATATTTTTATCTATTTTAACTTCTATCTATTTTCTCCTTCGGTTCAGGAAATTTTATACTGTCTTTCCTCCTCTTATCAGATATTCTTTTAAAATATAGTCACTAGAAATGTCGTTATCTGTCTTGTTCCACACAATTGAAAAAAATGTTCAATAAAACCATTAATGACGAAAACTTTCTTTGCTATTGTCTATCGTTTCTTTGATAAAGCGACAGTTATGATTTCCTAAAAGATACATTGTCAGGGTCGTATAAATCATCCTGGCAATCTGTTACATTTGCGACAGAATTATTTTTAAATTTCAAATCATAATGGATTTCAAATAATAATAAACTGTATTCGGAGGTATTATCAGAAACCTCACGTAAAGGTTCGATACTGCTCAGTAGAGTTAACTTCTAGGTAGAAAATAGTTTCTTACGTATCCTGTGCTTCGTGCTGTGCTGATATAATGGAACGGTTATTAGTTTATCATCACACAATACTTTCGGCTTTGCCAGTAATTTAACGCTAGCCACAGAATCACATAGATGATTTATATTTTTGCTTTGCAAAAATGTTGGATTTTTCTAAGAAAAACACAAATAAAATAACAATCCTAATGTACATTCGGCCATGAGGTCAGTTTCACGCAGTCACAAATTTCAGTTAAGAAACCCTGTGTAAAGGCATTAAAACAAATTGCCTTCTACATTTGTCGATAAACCACGGCCATTTTTATCCTACGTAAGTCATATGAACATTATCTTTTTCAACAGCATAATTTCAGGTTCAACAACATAATTTCAGATTCAACAACATAATATAAGGAAAACAGGTAAACGTTTGCTCAAAGAAGGGATTTATTATTTTGTAAACGAATAGAGTGGTAAGATTAAAATAATACTTTAATTTTTATCGTACAGAAAACATGTTTATAAATGTGATTTTACATGTTGATAATAACACAATTTAACACAAACGAACATCTTCCTCGAATTATGCATATAATGTTTACTTTTATAAATTTTGATCGCGAAAATCGGGACAAAACAACAATAGAAAATAACATAGCCATTTTTTATATCACTCATAAAACTGTTTAAAGCTATATTTAAGACTTTTAACATTCTAAAAAGAATTATTTGTACAATGAATGCTTAAAGAATAAAATAATCCTGTTTTCATTTCATTTAAGGGTTCGTTACATTGATTAAGGTTTTACCCAAACTGATCGTGAAATAGTATGTAAACTCATGGGAAAATTTATTTATGTGATTACTCATTATTCTTTTATAAATATTGAGGCACTATTTTAACCATCAGAAAGTAAACATCACTCATAGTTTCCTACATTTTAAATATTTTTTTAAATGCTATAAAATTGATAATCACACAATTTTCAAAATTTATCGCCTTCTGAAAAATATCTAAAATGCAGGAAAATTTCTGAAAATGCACCTACGTCTATATCGAGTACCAATTTTAAGATGATGACACCTTACATTACTATTTAAATCAGATGATGAGTAATCTTTTAATTAATTCTCTTCATGTGCTAATATCGTATTTTGCGATCGGCGAGAAACCCAGACGCATACCCTAAAGAAATTAGTGCCTAGAAATGCCGTTTTGGGCAAATAGGTTTTTTCAAAATATTTTTGTAAATTGCATTTCATTTCATTTTATTCATGTTGTAACACATGTACTTTATCTTCGTATTTGCTTGTTTCTTGGCATACATAGAATGTATTTTTTAGATTGAATCTATAGTTCATATTCATTCATACAAATATAGTTTTATAATGTATATATTGTTTACTTTCAGAGAATTTTATCCTTAACCCCGTAACTAGTTTGTCCATACACCGTGTGTGCAAGAAGAGTTTGCTTGTTCCATTATCCAAATGATTTGGATACAACTATTTTTTAATCGCAATATTCGCTTTATTTAAAGACAGAAATGTTTCGATAAAACATGCCGAGCATTTTAGTTTACAAATAGTGGTGTTTTGCCCATATTTTTTTGTTTATTGTGTCAAAAAAAGAACCTGTTAACGGGTGAAGTTGTGAAAAATTAATAACAAACGTATATTTTAAAATGCACTTGAAGGTAACTTAAGTTCTTCTTAAGACGTTTAATATCGCTATAAGAGCTATCTGTACTATGAATGCTTTTAAAAAATAAACATTCTGCATAAGTTTATTTAAGAAATTTCAGGAAATTGCTCTAATATATTCTGTATGTTTGTGTAACTTGTGAAACATATTTGTGTAACTTGCAAGTAACTTACAGGTTAATTTATTTTTCATTTTTAATGTATTCTGCATGTTTGTGTTCGCATTAACATGAAAATATATCTATTTTGCTCTGGAGTGTATAATGAATGAATATAATGCTCACTATTTCTGTTAATATTTTCTTTGTGATTGAATGTAATATGTTCTATGTCTTTTCAAAGAACGTGATGCGGGGCAGTTAGTATTATGATTACGAAGCCTCTTTTTCTTAATATGAAACACACTTTCAAAATGTAATATATATTAAGAAACACTTAAATGCTATTATTTTCACTATTTTTATAGTTATATGTATTTCAAATGTTGATTATATATTCTTTCCTTTGCTGTATGTAATTGTTTAGAAGTGCTTCACAAGTTATGTACTTGATTACAGATGAAAATCAATAGTGTGAAAAAGTATTCGTGATACTTTTTAAAGAGTTTTAACATTTCCTCTGTGAAAGACCTAGGAAAAGAAATTATCAAATATCCATTTAAGTTTAAAGAATTTCAATATTTAAAACAATGATAAAAGTTAACGTTTGCGGTCCTTATAGAAATCCAGTTTTTGAACAAAAAATGCGATTTATAATTCCATGCTTTTCCTTGTTGTCTAAATTTACCTAAATGCTTGGTTAAATCATTACCATGCAATTAATTTTTATTGTAGTTCATTCAGTGCATTATAAAGAAATTAATGGTTATAAAATTGCGTTCTAAATAAATATACCTTGTAATTAAGAAACTGTTACTGCAAATCACGTCACAAATTGCTCCTTTTTGCCAATGCTAAAATATACCTGCTTTACCCCCATAAATAATTCAGATTTTATAGATTAATTTTAAGCCTATATCTCTCTTCCTTTTAACGTGCTATTTTTATTTTATAATGCTTTTCAGAAGTAATTTTATTTGATAAGATTGCATTTTATTTCTCACCTTTATTTTTTAAACTCATGGGTGTGTTTCTATTTATAGAAATTTTATCAAGGCATACACTGGTAATAATTTACTCATTCTAGAATCATAAGCAACAAATACAAAGATCATTAATAGCATATTTATTCTTTGGAAATAAAACTTAAAATTCACATTTTATATAGAATTTTCATTGATAATTTAAAATATGCATTCAAACTGTGCGTGCAAAGGAGTCTCGTAATTTATAATGTAATTATTTAAACTACAGCTTTTTCTAAAAATAAGACATTTTCCTTATAAAATGGAGATTTGTGAATTTGTAAAGATATATTATATAGCAATGTAAGAAATCATGGTCCAAAGAAGCTCTTTGCTACATTTAATATGTTGCAGGGCTACAGAAATTTTCAAGTAGGCGCAAGAAAATGTGAAAGTTTCCTGGGACAATAATGTTTCTAAAAGCTTCATAAACTGACTTTGGAAGCATTATAAAACGATCAAAATGTGTTTTGAAATTATTGCGGTAATGATTAGGTTTGCGAATCATGCATTAGTTTAGCAATAAATTAGTTTAGCAATAGCTTTCTGTGCCAAATGTCAAAACCCGTTTACTAACTTACCAGCTCTTTGCTAGTCACGGAAGTCCATACATGTTTAAAGTATATCATGCATATTTCATGGAAGTAGAGTATGTTTAACGTAACCTACTGTCTGTGATCGTTTGTCATTAGTTTATGCTAGAGTCCAGTTGACTTGGGCAAATAAGCATTTGAATTTAGCCGCATGTCAGTAGAATCAAATGCTGTTTACGACCGAGTCTCTATTTAACCCCACAAGAGTAAGCGTAAAAGAGTTTTAACACTTAGCAGGTGGAAGACTGTGATCACAGTCCTGATTTAATAGAACAAACTTTAAACGCGGGGGAATGTAGTCTCAGCTGCGTGATCGCACTAAAGACACTCACCGGCATTCCACCCAAACAATTAACTTTAAAATAAGAGTTCAGCAAAGCATCCATACTACAACTTTGTCAGGACCACATATCCAACACCCTCTTTTCCAACATGACATTTGGATACAATACGGCTGGCAGTTGCACTCTATGGAAGAGATATCGCAATTTAAAGTCAACACACAATTTAACAGCTTCCTCTGGCGTTTTCACAGCGCCCCTTGTCGCGAGAGAGCATGTCTCTGCCGCACTCCATTCTGATAGCAAGATGCAATCATCTATAAGTCAATTTCAACAACCATGGCACCTCGCTATCTCGTGTCGCGAGGAATATCCAGCAGTGAGGGTTTAATTCTGTAATTTTCGGTCAATTCTGGCAATAGGATTTTTCTCCCCGCCCCACGGTGGGAGATTTATCGATTCTAGCTGGCCAAAATTATTTTCCAATTTATTTCTCTTGAACTCTATGTTTTATTTAAATAAATGATATATTAAACGCATTTAAACAAAATTTATTATGTTTTAAATCAAAGTTTCTTTGGAGATGGTTATTTTGAATTCGAAATTGATTAATTTCAGACATTAAAACTCTGAAATATGTATTTGATACATTTTATGTATCGTTCAATTAGGTAAAACACGTTTAAAGCGTTAAGACAGTTAATAAATGAGTTAACCTAATTACTTAATAGGTACGTATTGATAATCTTAATGATACTTTAACAGAATGGGACTTAAAGTGATAAAATTATTTTTCTATTATCATACTACAAATCATAAAAAAATATTTTTTTTCTAATAATCTATTAGAAATTCAGATACAAGACAAACATTCGACAGCTTGAATGAAAATTGCTTGCAAATTAAATTCAACACTTCATCATCTGAAAGTTCTTCATTCTGGCTCTCAGAATATAGAGCCTTTTCTTCTATCTTGAAAAATTAACAACGCGATGACTGTCTTTAGAAAAAAAAGTGTTCTTTTGATTTTGATTTTGTAATTTTATTAGTTAGGAAAGTATTTGAAGTCAACAATATTATATAAAAGAATTTCCTGGTTAGATGATTTTCTCAAGAACTTTCTTGCATAATTAAGTCTACAGGCACAGAAATGTTTATTCGTTACCTCAGCCGTTTCTTAAGATTAAATGTAAGGGCATTCTATATATATATATATATATGAATGTATGTAATTTTATACTTATACTTATCTCTACATAGCAGAACTTTATGTAAATAGTGGGAGTCATTAGACACAATGGAGAAAGTTCTACATTATGTTTTCCATATCCAAAGTGAATTAAGAGGATTTTCTGGGCCAATTTCGATACCACTTTAATTTGCCGGTATGTATTATATTTTATATGAATCTGTCATGAGATCGACATACATTTGACAACTTTCGCCCATATTGGGCCATACATTTAAACTTTTGCGCTTGGAAAACTTCATGTGTTCTTCATTGTAATTTTCCTTTATAAACAAAACATTTTCAACCGAATTCAACTTTTCGGAGAATGTTGCAGCTGTATAATGGTTCAAAAGTTTATTTGTGTGATTGATTTAAATCCTGGTGACTTTGATAAAAAAAATGGTACTTGAACTAAAATTTCAAAAAATATTAATTTAGACTTAATAGGGTAAAAACAATTCTAAAACCTAGCGATGCAGATAGATACAGACAAACTGAAATTTATCGAAAAGGTAATAATCTAAACAATTTAATGGTACCCAAAAGTTAGCTTTATCTTGCATTTTAATATAACTTTTTCTATTTTAAAATTGACAATTTAAAAAAAAATTAAGAGTTCTTTGCCACCTTAAATATGAATTAACAACTGATCTGTTGAAAATTTATGCACATAAATCCGATAAAACAAAGTCCATATTTAGTTCGAAAGCGTCCATAATATAGTATTATTTTTTAGTCTAGTTGAAATAACAGATTAAACAACGATACTCCAAAAACGTGATTCATTCATAAAATAAGAAACACCAACTTTGCATTAGTTTCTGGACCACACAATTATATTTATATCAAAATCATTTTCAGGGTACAACGCCTCACCTATTAAGCAATATCAAGTAAAAAATAAATTATGCTAGGAAATTTTTTTTAATTGACTTTTGGTCAGCTAGAATCAGTAAATCTCCCACCGTGCGCCCTCTGTCGCGCAAGTTCAGTTCCAGCTGAAAATTGTATTTCTTTAAACTTTAAAAACTGTACCGGTAGGGGCATCTATGTTCTACAGACGTGATCTTCACGTCTGAGCAGTTCCCCTTAGGCTGTGAATTACTACATTCTACAACTTTACATGATGTTGTTTTATTTGAGTGCATTTTTTATAAAGTTACTCATTTTGAAATTGGATTTGCGCAATTCTAATTCTCATAAAAGTGAAATAATTGCTGATAATCAGTCTTATTAAATTTGGCGGATTTCTTTTTCGGGAAATCCAAATCGTACCAATTAATTTTGAATAGTATTTTTTTCTTATTTTATTTACGAATATCTATATCATTATGCAAGGCAAAAATAACTGTTCAAACTATTTGGTGAGATTTTGGATTTCGTAACCGGATTTGCCAGATACACGTTAAAAAACGTTGAAAATAACGCACGATTACATGACCATTCGACATGAATGAAAAACGTCGCATTGAAATACCATAAAAAAATGAAGAACTTTACTAGGGTGATCAAGAATATCAAAAAATGGCCGCAATAATTTATATTTTTGCACAGTAGATCAGTAACTGCAGGATTGAATTCAACAAAATTTTATAACCAACTGCTTGTCCTTTCATTGCTACAATTGGTGTAGACATGATATTTACTGTCGATAATGCAATGCCACACTAATCGCAGTTGTCAAACATGCTTTTCAACTAAATAATAACATACAATCTGTGAGATGTATATTCCCGTTGCGTGTTCTCAATGAAAAATTTGTCTGCCTTAATAAAATATTTATAATCTAAAATTTTTATTTTCCCTTTTCTTCAATTTCATAGCATTATGTGAAATCTATCTGTAAGAATATGTACTGCAGATTTATTTGACTTTTAAAACCAATTATTCGTTTATTGCATATTTTTAGACAAGCGTATGTATGTGTATGAGTACATTAAAATTGAATGTAAGACTTACAAAGGAAATACTTCTCAAGCAGCCTGAATATACAACATGTTACATATGCATTTTGATGATTTTAATATGAATGTATCTGTTTTGTAATTCATTCACTTTTAAAAGTGGTTAGATAGGATTTTGTGCTATAATATGCCCTGTTGTTAGTAACTACGTGGTTGGCGTATTTACTTAATACATATAAACGTTGCAATTTACTTAGTGTAATACGCAGTATTTCAGTTTACAATGTCCAAATCCGGTAAATAGTAAAAAATCTATCGTGTTATTATTATTATTATTCATTTGATTAAAAACATTTAGCCGCCAACAAGACTTAAGCATTGAGAAAGTAGAAAGTCACCAAATGTAAAAAGAATATTTTTTGAATAGCATAAATGTCTATTATGTTTGGCTGTAACATATATTGAAAATCTATTTTAATAAAAATCTTTTGAGTCAACAATTTTGGTTAAAACATATATTTCCATCAAAATTAACTATATGAGGAAAACGAAAAAATATACCCTAATTAAATCGTACATAATTGTGAAATGAATCAAGTGATTCAGAACAGCAGATAGCTCTGTATACTAGCATAATATTAGAACTGATATAAATCAAGACGATTATGCGAAGGAAGATCTAAAACATAGTGCTCAGAATCCATAGCGCAGCAAATATTAACAGAGCAATAAGCAAACAAAATCCCACAAAATTGCCAAATGTATTATATATTTTAAAATCCGTTGCGAATTTAAAACTGGATGGAAATTTACAGCTATAAAATATACATGTTGCGTTTTTGATAATACTTGCGTGTAAAATTATATAAATGATATTTTTTGTGCCTGTTTCATAAAAAGTCTGATAAAAAATATTGGCTTACATAGAAAAATACTTCTCTTTCTTTTATTTATACTATCATTTATTTTGTTTTATGATATTTCTTCTATTGACATTAACTGAACTGCATTGTTAATATCATTATGGACTAAATAAATCCACTATCTCTGAACATGCCAGTTTTTACCATTCATGTTTTCTATATAACAGAAATTGCAGAGATTTCAAGTGTGATAAACAAAGCGTCCAGAAAGACAGCTTCATTACAAGTAAACAAAACTTATAGCTTCATCACCATAATACAATAGCAATATCACCTAAATAATTTTTATTAAAAAATAAACTATATATTTTTCCGGCATGTGTTAGCATTTACATTAAAATTACGTTATTCAAGACAGTCTGAACCAAGAATCATTTCGACACATAAAAATGTTTTTAAGCTAAAGAATATGTATAAATTTAACATTAGTTTACATTAAACATTAGTTTGAATGTGTTTATCAAATGTGTAGTTAGAATTATTTTTCTTTTCAGATGTAGTAAAATCCGCTAAAATGGAATTGCAAGAAGTCGAAAAAATTTCAATTTATAAAAAAATATTTTTTGGCAATGTTTTTGCTGGCGATGTTTTGACTCGAATCTTAAAGAAAGAATTCAAATGTAGATTTTTGAATTAAAAAGAAATGTAAATCTCAAATTAATCTATTTACTTTACTTATAACGTACACCTATATGTTGCAATTATTGTTTAGAAACTATCATTACATTTAATGGAAATTTAGTGTGATTCCTTATGGCAACGAAAGTATATAGATCTAAGGATGAAGTTTCCAAATTTCTGTAATTATTTATTAGTCGACCGATTTTCCAAAGTATAATGCACAATTAGTCAAATTTTAAATGCTTGATAACGCACCTTTTTACGACATCTTTGTTAGTCTGAACTTTAGAAAACAGCAAACATGCAGAAAGGTTAATATTATCCTACAAGTATATACGATTATTTTTCGAAATAACTACAACTTAGCAAAATGCAATTTAACGAACTATTTAACAAAATTTTATGTCAAAATTTTACCAATTGATTGATCTCCAAAGTACTGTAAATATTTTTTTAACGAAAACACGGTAAAATCAACTATGAATAATAATAACTTTGAAACGTTGCAAAATTTTTCCTTTAACATGTTTCTATTTTGCATGTAATTTCATTTTTTTTCTGTGCAATGCTAATAATGTAAATCTACTTTTATTTTAATTCTTTTGCTCGCCTTTTTCTTTCTTTTCTTCTTCGTTTTTTTTTCTTTTGAATTTTCTAATACATTTTTTCTTTGTATATAACTCATAATTTGGCCTTATATGGAAAAGGAGTTTGACATGCCTGATATAAAATATTATCCAAACAAATAAATGTTTTGCGTAAACTAGAAATCGTCCTTGCTAATTACAAGTATGCATATTTATGAAACTAAGATGCAACCTGTTTATGCTGAGTCAGAATTTTACAAACGTTACACAAATTCAACATAGCAGCTGTCATATTACGAATTACTTTAAAGTGTTTAGAGAAATGTGATTACTAATGTGGAAGGGTAGAATGGAATGATGGAAAATGGGAGAGACAGAAGAATTGTCTAATTTTTAAAATTAAAAGTAAGGAGGGAATTTCAAAACTGTAACATGCTAATTGCATTTCTTTGGAATTTAACATTGCTAAAATTAACTTTTACGAGAATTGTATTTTTCAATGTGTTTTTGTTTTATATTTTAGATATATAATTAGATACTTTCAAGGTGTCAACCATTGGTACCCTGCGTCATGTATTCTTGCATGTACTCAAAATGATGGACACATTGAGCAAACGTAAGAAGATTTTCTTATTAAAATATTATTTCCCTTGCTTAATTGTGTTGGTTGTATTAGTACATGTGTGTCTGATTTATAATGACACACGTATGCATACAATTTGTGGCTCATTTTAGCTGGTGATTATATATATAATAACAATTTTACATTTCAGGGTTTCTAATACAGTTATTTGTACAGGCAAGATAACAATAATTCACAATAAATCGGAAATCCAGTGCAACATTGGAGTTTACTTTTTTTCTCCTTTTTTGTACCATTTCCGAGATAGAAATTAACTCCGCAGTTCTCCTCTATGTGGCACTGTCAACGGTCCCATCGCGAGTGCATAGCCATTTTACTATGCCTAGTCATCACATTCGTGACTATATTTGTTGTTGTTAACGGGTGTCAAAAGGACTTACCCTGAATATGTTTTTATATTTTATATATTATACAAACATAATTTCCATCTTTAAAGAATCATAAAATTTGAAACATAGGCATAGAGCACGTGTCTATTTCTTATTAAAACCGCTAAACATTACAGCATGTATCAATTAAAATCTCATATTGAATCAAATATATCTCATATACCAAAATCTAATTATGTTTTGTTCTGAGATATACTTTGATTTATTTATCACTAGCGGCCCTCCCTCGCTTTGCTTCGGGTTAACCTTGAAAACCTTCATCTCTTTGTGTTTTCTGTAGACCTTTTTAATGTGTACAATAATTAGTACATTATTTTGATAAATCTTGTAGGGTTCAGCCTGTGTTTGCAATGTATAAGCGGAAAAAAATGAAATTATTTACGACATCACATTAAAAACCTCAAAAATAACAGTATTTCTCCACTATTTAATGGATATACATATAAACCTTCCTCTTGAATCACTCTATCTATTAAATAAAACCGCATCAAAATCCGTTGCGTAGTTTTAAAGATTTAAGCGTACATAGGGATATAGGACAGAAAAAGCGACTTTGTTTTATACTATGTAGTGATTTATCTGAAATTACAAAGCAAAACATATGGTTATTATACATATAAACCTTCCTCTTGAATCACTCTATCTATTAAAAAAAACCGCATCAAAATCCGTTGCGTATTTTAAAGATTTAAGCGTACATAAGGATATAGGGACAGAAAAAGCGACTTTGTTTTATACTATGTAGTTATATCGATTTGAAATATTTCCAATAAATAGAGTATGTCTGTGCATTCGAAAATCTGACTTCAACTTCGATCTTATTTAAAGTATATTATAATTGTACTTGAAAGCACATTTTGAAATTGATTTCATTCGAAAATTCTGCATTTGCTTCTAGAATGCATTAAAATTCTTACGAAGATTAAAATTAATATCTAATGTAATTTTTGTGACATTTGGGATGCATTATTAGGTATTAAGTATTCATAATTTTGTTCAGACTCCATTGAGTAATCAATAAAAATTTCTTAATATCTCAACGAGAATGCTTATAGAAAGTTCTCAAGTAATTTGAATAAATCTAAGATAAAGTTGAACTAAGATTTTGAAAAATGCAAATTGTGGAATTTGCATATTAGTATCGCGTATCTGCCCTGGATTGCTTGTTTATTTTCTTTTCTTAAGATATGTTATTTTCGTAGAATATCTTACATAGCTCCCAACCTGTATGAAGTGAAAAAGATGTTTTGAACAAGAACATTTATTTCATAACATGTGTCTTGTTTCTATATAGTACTGAAAAATGTTAAGTTATTTTTTGGTAATAAATATCTTTATTTAACTCGAACAGATGCGTAAATGTTTTCAGCTATGGTATGTCAAATTTATCGCAATTTTAAAATAAATTGAATGCACATATATGTTTTTTATATGAGAGATAAAATTATTAATAAATTTAGAGTACCAAAAGATATTTCAAGATTGTTTCCGTTAGATATAGCCTGGCCATTATTTCAAAATATATTCCAGACATTGTGATTTCTATATTTTGCCAATATTGTACAAATATGGGCAAAAAATGTTTCGTCATTTTATTACCAACATTCGACCAATCCCACATTCAATCCACTTTTAAAAAGGAAGGTCCATACGTCTGCAGTATCGGTGTTCCATTGCAAGTATTGTCATTATAAAGCACATTTATGCAATCTTAGCATTTCATCATAAATATTTCTAATGTGAATCCTATGCTTTACGAATATTATTACTTCATTCGGAGTATATTGAAATATTGGAGCAATACTGAGTCGCATTATAACCAACATTTGCTTGTTGCTACGGATGTTTCTTTTTTAGTAAGATATTATTTGTATCCTAATGACATTATATTTGAGATGATGTACTTAAAACTCAAATTTTATGATATTTGAATAGTGATATTTTTTATTAATGTATTAAACATCTGCCTTAAAATTATGACTGTCCAACCAGCTGCTCGAAAAATAAACCAAAATTTGATTGTGGCTACGAATGTTTCTTTATTAGTAAGGTATTATTTGTATTGTAATAACATTAAATTTGAGCCGATGTACTTAAAACTCAAGTTTTATCCTATTTTAATAGTGCTATTTTTTATTAATGTGTTAAACATCTTCCTTTAAATCACGGCTGTCCAAACCGATGCTCGGAAAATAATCTAACATATCCTTAAAAAATGGATGAAACAATTCCTAACAAATTTTAATGGAGATTTTAAACTATTATATTAGTAAATTCCTACGTAAAAGAATATTCCTAAATATCAGTGATTATATCAGGGCAGCAAAAAGCTGCTACAATTGTTTGAGAAGCATGATAACAATTTCCATTAGTATCTTCGTCTCCTAATTCACTGGACAATGAAGAATTAAAGTGTTTAAGACGTTATGCAGCAGGCTCTAAGCTTGTATATTTAGTATATTCTACATTAGTCCGCTTATTAAAACCTGTTACCTTTAACTCAAAGAGCAATTGCTATTGTTTTCCATGTCAAAGTTTTATCAACATAATATAATATGGGCTTGTCATAATGTTTTTCCTGAATTGCTCAGCAATTTTAAAAGCATTTCTAAGTGGAAGGAAGTCAAATATTATTTCTTACGTTTTTGCAGATTTATCAAAATTTAAATTAATATATATGGTAAGTCAAAATGAATATAGCGATTACAAATGGCTATAACTATTTAATGGAAAAGAATTTATCGATAAGATTAACACAGAATGTAGATGGAGCTTCAAAATTTTGTATACATGCGTCATAGATGCTCCATGTGACTTCCCTTGGTTACACGGACAACATCTAGGCGGTAGTCTATTTCACGCCATACATTCTGAAGCATTTGTTCAGTCACTAACGCAAGCTCATTAGAAATGTGTACTTTGAGTTCTTCATTTGTTTTGGGCATGGGAGGTCACATCTTTCACATAATTCCATAAAAAAACGCAGGGTGTCAAAGTACGCATTTGTAATGCGCTTGCGTCGGTGACTGAACAAATGCTTCAGAATGTATGGCGTGAAATGGACTACCGCCTGGATGTTGTCCGTGTGACCAAGGGAAGTCACGTAGAACATCTATGACGTATGTATACAAAATTTTGAAGTTCCGTCTACATTCTGTGTTAATCTTACCGATGAATTATTTTCCATTAAATAGTTATAGCCGTTTGTAATCGCTATATTCATTTTGACTTTTCTGTATATTTTCCGACATTTTAAACAACAATCGTTAGTAACTATACAGTACAGTGTATGTGCAGCCCCTCTAAAAAACATTCCCTCATGTGGTGCAAAAAATATTTTTTTTGTCTCTAATCAGGCCTGTTAGAGACGGAAAGTTGATCACCCATGATTTAACTTGTCCAGTAAAAGTTAGAGTTTTATTATTTATAACACTTATGCATTGTCTAAAATAAACAACTAATTCACTGATTAACAAATATTAACGAATTTTTTGTTCCTCTATATACATTGGGTGTTTCTTATTGATTTCAAGGTGCTGAAAATGAATATGTTTGTAACATTCTTCTATCACTATTTTAAGGAATTTCTTTATACGTTTTGGATTATACTGGCTATCGTATAGCAGTATAATTTGTCTTGCGACGCGAGTGTACTGTCATTTATTTTCTGTTTAAATCTTTTTACATGTGTTTTGTTTATAATTAAAATTTTTTCCTCTAAAATATGGGAAAAAGGTCTAGAGGTTGTGTTAATGAACCTGAATCTCTTTGCTATGTGTTCGGGTTGCTAAGTTTGAAAAGGCATCAATGCGCTTTTACGCCGCTAATAAAGACTGTCCTATCCACATGTACTTTGGATGTACAGTAATTGAACAAGATAAGAAATAAGAACTTAATTCTTGTTGTACATGATGTTCTAAAAAACTCCGGGCGTGGGTGAAAGGTACAAAAATGAGTAGGCCATTTTCTATACCTATGATATGGCGCGAGCCAAAAGACCATACAAATGACTGCAACTCTTGTATTAAAAAATTAAAGGATTCTTTGCATAAAGGAAACATAAAATTAAGTACCCGAACTTAAATTCAGCAATGCCATCAGTATTTCAAAATAATGAATTACCAGTACCGATACATCCGAAGAAATTTATATATGACGATGCAGCAGTAAAAATGGAAATTGATGAAGTTGAAATTTTTTCTACTTCATCTGATATAAACTATTATCCTGACATAAATGAAAAACCATATCTAATTACTCAAGAATAATTAAATGATCTTGTGAGAGACTTACATTTATCAAAAAAATTCTCAGAATTACTTGGATCGAGATAGTATGGTAGGAATCTCCTTCAAAAGAACACTAGCATATCTATTTATCGATATCGACATAAGAAATATTCCACAAAGTTTTTTTCCACAAATTGTGATTTATGCTATTGTAATCATATAAGAGGTTTAATGTCTGCTTTAAATTGTCACTGTAACTTGGAACAATGGCGATTGTTCATTGATGGCTCAAAGGCTAAAACAAAAAGCTTGAAGTTTGTGCTACTCTATAGTGGAAATGTCCGGCTGTCTGTTCCAATAGCATATTCTTGCATAATGAAAGAAGCTTATGAAAATATGAAGATACTGCTTCATGCAATTCGTTACTCACATCATAATGGAACATATATTCATATTTTAAAGTAATTGTCATTCTCATTGTTATGCAACTAGGTTATTCAAAATACTGCTGTTTCCTATGCGAGTGGGACAGCAGAGCAAAGCATGAGAATTATATCAAAAAGAAGTGGCTTGAGCGCAAATAATATATTGCAGGGTTAAAAAATATCAAAAACGTTTCTCTTATCCATTAAAAGAAAATTATTGTCCCACCTTTAAATATAAAGCTGGGATTGATGAAGAATTTCATTAAAGCAATGAATAAAGAAAGGCGTAAATTTCAATATCTGCAAGAACAATTTCCATTGCTAAACTACGCAAAAATTAAGGAGGGTATTTCTGTTGGCCCACAAATTAGGCACTTTATGAAGGACAAACATTTTGAAGATACTTTAAGTGATTTAGAAAAAGCAGAATGGATTAAATTTTAAAATGTTGTGACACATTTCTTAGGAATCGAAGTTCTAACTACGAAAAATTAATTAAAGGCATGTTAAAAAGTTAGAAAAAATTAGGATCTTTAATGTCACTGAAAAGTCACTTTTTAGTGTCTCATTTAATTTTTTTCCATGAAAGTATGGGAGCTGTGAGTGACGAGCATGTAGAGCGCTTCCACCAGATATTTCTGCAATAGAAACCCGATATCAAGGCAGGTATGTGCTCGGAGATTACTGTTGGAACTTTATAAGAGAAGATCGTGATTGTGTCTATAAGAGAGCATCCGTAGTTAAGACATTTACGGCTACATAGTATATGAAATTTGGAAATTTCTTACGAATATAATTTTTTTACCAAAATTTATCTTACATTTTTCTGAAGCTTGATAAACAATGTATATTTTCAGTGTTTTAAATATTAGTTTTAAGTTTTATAAGTGTTTATTTAACCGTTTATTATTACAAAAATACAAAATAACAAAATATATAAAGTACATATGTATTGAATAAATTCTACAAAATTGAGATTTTCAAGTTTTGAATTTTTTAAAAATCTGTGGGTGATGGTATATTTTTAATGTCATATTCTTTTACAACACCCCCTAAAATATAACAGTCACCACTTCCTTACACACAGGAACAGGAACCTTGTTTATCAGTGTTACCTCTGGAGAACAATGCGAGATTTTTAGAATCTTGCGAAGCTTAATTAAAGCGGATAGATTGAACGTATTTTTCTTTTAATTTTTAGAATATTTTTGCTTAAAATGATTGAAAATTGCCTTGAAAAGTCAAAAAACGTTATTTTACGTTTGAAACTATCTCCAACTATAATAAAGAAGGAAATTTGTGTGTGTGTGTGTGTTTGTGTGTTTATCCGCTGTGTTCTGAAGAGACCGCTGCGCTGCACGCAGAGCTACAAAATTTGCTGGGAAGATACCTCTATGCATGTAGTTTTGCACCTCAAAGTCCGAATTTAGAATTTGTGATAAGATTTTTTTAAGTTAATTTATTATGAGATTTTTAGCCGTTTTTCAGCGTTTTTCCACGTTTTGCTGAAATTTTTCCACATTAGTAACAGGAATCCGCTCTCAATCTTTTTTCTTAATATAGTAATGTTTTTTTTTCTCTTTTCAATAAAGTTTATTCAGAATTCGTACAGCGATTTGTGAATTTTTGCCAATTTTTTTTCCTTCGACACTAAAAAATTTCCCCTTATGCTTGATTGGTTCGTTGGTTGCCTTCCATTTCAGCCTCAGTTATGCTCAAAATCGTCTTTCTTTTCTCTTTATCTTCTCTTTTATATCCTCTCTTTATCTCTTTATCTTATTCTTAATTCTTTACAGATAAAACATCATGATTTTTAAAGATGGTGTGTAGACTGCGGGGACACTTGTCGGAGTTTCATTCGAAAAGATATTTTTTTTGTACAGAGTGCGCCCCTGTCGGGAAAAAATGTAACTAAAAGATTTTGCATTAAACATTGGTGCGATTCACACGAAATCTTTTCTAACTTTTTTCTCCGGTCCTCTACTGCGATATCATCTATTCAGCCCTTGGTTACCACCATTTATCAACATTAATCACTAGGGTGGGAGGATTTATTCTATCGTTTCTATTGGCCCGATTTCAAAGATAATTAGTTTATCCAACTTAACACACGAAGTAATTAAGATACACATTTGACACATAAAGTAGAACTAAAAGATTTTGCAGCGCGTGCACAGCACACCTGTTATATGGTATGGTAGGCTGTGGAGACACGTGTCGGAGTTTCGTTCTAAAGAGGTTTGTTTAGAACAGTGTGCCCCTCATGTCTCAGGACAGCGAAACTGAAATATTTTGCATTTAAAATTTGTCCAATTCAGACGAAATCTTTTCTAACATTCCGTCGAGATCTTCCAAGTGCTAAATAAACTTCGGTATCATTTTTTCAGTCCTTGGTTACCACCATTTATGAATATTACTCCAGGTGTTAGATTTATTTTCTCGGATTCTATGGGCCCGTTTTCAACGTGATTTGGTTCATACAACTTAACATGAACTAATTAAGATATAGATTTCTCGCTACCTGGTGGTGTAAATTGAAACTAAAAAATATTACAGCGCGTGCGCAGCATGCTTGCTATACGGTGTCGTAGACCACGGGAACGAATGCCGGAGTTTCATTCAGAAAGAAGTTTGTTTAGAACAGAATGCGCCCCCTGGTGGAAGAAACTAAAACTTGCAGCACGCTTTCAATACGGTGCCATAGCGGGGATACATAGCAGATATTTGTTCAGAACTGACCCAGCTAGAAAAAGTTTGCAAAAAAAGTGCAAAAAAAAAGTGCACAAAATCCGAGCGTATTTGGCACCTCTACTTGTGTATAAAAAGTGCAAACTGAATTCTGCACAAAAAGTGCATAATCAGAGGTGCCAAATACGCTCAGATTTTGTGCACTTTTTTTTTGCACTTTTTCTGCATACGAAATAATCCCTAAATTTTGCAGTTTTTATGCACAATCAGAGGTGCCAAATACGCTCAGATTTTGTGCACTTTTTTTTTTGCACTTTTTCTGCATACGAAATAATCCCTGAATTTTGCAGTTTTTATGCACAATCAGAGGTGCCAAATACGCTCAGATTTTGTGCACTTTTTATTTTACACATTTTTTGCATACCAAATAATTCCTAAATTGTGCATTTTTTATGCATAATCAGAGACTCTGATTATGCATAAAAAATGCACAATTTAGGATATTTTTGGCATGCAAAAAATGTGTAAAATATAAAGTGCACAAAATCTGAGCGTATATGGCACCTCAGATTTTGTGCATTTCTTCAAGTAGATTTTGTGCATGCCGAACATTTTAAGCATATATTTAAATCAAGATTCAGCTTACTATGAAATTTACAGCTATCAATGTATAATAAACCCAGTTTTGGAAAGATGCATAATTATACATAGGATTATGAACAATAATTTTATCAGACATGGTACAAGTTCACCAACATGCGGAAAAAGATAATAAGCTTAAATTTAAATATATAAATTTTATAATTAAATATAACACTGCATACAGTAAAAAACATGTCCAATATTGTTAAAACCCAATAAGAGAAAATTATTACACTTACTTGAAAAGAGCTGCACTAAATTCTAGTTATTAGTTGAAAATGTTTTAACTAATGTATTTGAACTTAGAAAAAGGCATTAAAAAAAAAATCAACTTTACTTATTTTTGTTTATTTACACAAGTGCGATCAGCTTTTTCTCAGCATTTCACTTCCAATCCAGTCATTGAAAATTTTGATTGTTGCAACTGGATGCAATCATTTTTCTGATTGCAAAGAGCTTTGATAGACGACTGCTAAAATCTAGCTGCTGTTGGGAAAATGTGAAAGAAACCGCAGCACACACAAAAAAATGACCATTGCAGTACACCTGCTGCATTTATTTGAAATCACAACATAAATAATAAACTAATGGTACTCTGTTCCGGTAATGTAATGTATACAGTAAATGTTCCGGACTTAAATTTTCTTGCTTTTAGATTTAAACAAAATAAATTCTGAGAGTCACATTGTGAAGGTGTATCTTTGGATGATTTACTTTTATCACACCAATTTCAAGCTGTATCCTGTTTGTTTCCTGTGTAAAAAAAAAAATAAATAAATAAATAAATAAATAAATAAATAAATCATGCAAAAATATGCAAACTGAACTACTTTACAGACATTACATAAATATAAGAATTCAATATTAGATTTTATTAAGCAGTTTGTTTTTCTACAGGAAAAAATTATAGTTAAAATTCACTTATTTTCATGTGTAATATATCGACAAACTGGAAAATGTTGTTCATATAAACAATTTCTCAAATCTCAAACTTGAAATTTACTATCTATACTATTAAAAATGCATGTGTGTAACTATGTATCTATATTAACCTCAAAGGCTCAGACTGTTGGGTGCAGAGCTGAGAAATTTTTAATAAAGTTGCATAATAGGAAGGACCAAAAAAAAAAAAAATCCAAAATTTTAATTAGATTTTTTTTATGTGATGTGAATTTTGTTTATGTTTTGTGATTTTTGCTCAGCCAATTTATATTCAGAGTCGCTAGAGGAAAGGGGGGTAGGGAAGAAGTAGTTGTCAGAAGAAATATATAAAATTTAGGAAGCTTGAACAGTATTTTTTTTTTTAAATGTTTGTGTGTGAATGTGAACGAAAAATTTGATTTTCAATTAATTTTTAAATAAAAGATCATTTTTACATAGTGTTCTCATTTGATGTTTTTCAAAGGGTGCTGCACCCTGCCCTTTTCCTTTAAACCTGCCGATGCACCCTGTCCGTTTTAGATAATGATATTGTAAAAGCGCCCGGCTCGTTTTCCCCCAGTAGCTTCTTTTTGTATCTTCTACATATTTTTTAATATTTGGCTTTTTCCTCTCATACCTCCCCCCCCCCCCATAAAAAAAAACAGATGCAACAACTGCATATTGTATTTCTTTTAAATGCTAAGATGTAAATTAACAACATAATACAAATATAACTTTTATTAGGTTGTTCGACATGTTTTGACTCACTCCGGGTCATTTTCAAAAACATTTTGAACAACATTTTCCAAATCTCAAACTAGAAATTTACTCTAGATTAATTTTAACACAATTATTCAAATTCTTGGCCCGGACATTTTTTGTCCAGTTGGAAAATTACAACTAGTGATGCACAGAATATTTGGTATGTATTTGGCCATACTACAAATATTTAATTAGGCTGAAAATAGGTCGCACTCGGCCTAACCAAATATCAAACTATTCAGTTTTGCTGAATATCTTTATATATGGCCCAACCACCGGGGTTGGCAAAAACCCGGGTTTTTTCAGAAAAAACCCAACCCAGTGGGTTTTTCGGGTTTTCGGGAGTTTTTCAGGGTTTTGAGGATTTTTCTTCTTGCCGTTCTTTGTTTGTTTGTTTTGTAACAACTATATAATTAATGGGATGAAGTTTTAAAAAAATAAATGTTAATACTTTAATAATTTTTATTTAATATATTATTTAATTATAATTATTTAGAATTTTTATTTAATATATTATTTAATTATAATTATTTAGAATTTTTATTCAATATTAAAAATAGTTTAAAATTTGTAATGATTTTAAAGACATTTTATGACTGAATTGAAAGAAATTTTTTAAAGTCAAAATAATTAAATTAATAGTCTAAAATTTTGTTTATTTCTCTTTTATAGATAAAAATTAGATTTAAACAGTGAATCATTTACTTTTGTTTTATTAAAATTTTCTTATGTAGTAGAATTTTATCAAATGTTTGGAATTATTGTCCTACTAGGGGGGGGGGGGGATGAATTCACTTTTAAACCATCTAAATTGTAAGCTTAAATTCCTAAATCTTCCAGAGATCTTGATGTATGGGAGGGGGGAAAGGGGGGGGTTGCATCTCAATAGCACAGAATAGCTGCATGTTGTGTCATAGTCTGCGATCGCCCATCCTTCTGCTTTTGGCGAAATTAGATAAGGAGGTGGGGGGGAGGTATAAACAATAGAACTATCTCAAGAATAAGAAATCATTATTTTTAAAGAATTATTTAACAAAGAACTTTATATTACATTATATTTTAAATACTATATTTACGTAAGAATATTTTATAATTGAATTTGTTTGGATCATCAATACTTTAATTGGAAAATGAAAAAAATACACTCCAGTGTATCTTTCTTTTGTTTTATTGATGGATTTTTATCAGGTCAATTTTCTTTTCCCCAGCTGGCTGCTGATGACTGAGATTTAATTAAAGTTTTAAACTGCAAATAGAAATAATAATAATTAAACCAAGAACTAAACAATACTTTTTTCTTTTCCTTACTTATTTAAAAAAAAAATAATAAAACTTTTAACTATACGATTGTGTTTAAATTTTCAGCAAATTCAAATAATAATAAATTAGGCAGCTTACCAAATTTCTATTAAAATACAATAAGTTTTCAGAAAATTAGAATCCCCCCCCCCCCCCAAAAAAAAAAAAAAAAAAAAAAACTACTATCACTATCTTAATCTTGCATCTGATAATGAATGTTCTTAGCTATGCAGAAGAGATTCATTATTATGGTGGGTTGTGCTGCACTATAATACTATTTCACTAAAGAAAGTGAAATGAATCAATGATCTACCCTTTATGTTTTGTTCAACTTAATTTAGTTTTATGCTTAATATATTTTGAATCATACTAAAATACCCGTGCCTCTAATTTTTAAGAATTGATTGAACCCCCCACTGTTTTCGTCATATTGACAAATAATCCTGATTTTTAATTGTTTATATAATTTTACATGTATTTTTTTTAAGATAATTATTTTCTCTGTGAATTTTCCAAGTTTGTTTCAGATACAGCAATTATGCCCATTTAGAATTTTCTGAAAACTATATCTGTGACACATAAAATGTATATTATGTTTGGTTTAAATTGATATATTTATTATTAGTTAGATAAGTGGAATTTTAAATAAAGATTTTGATAAAACCCACTTGGGTTTTTTTCAAGGGTTTTTTCAAGTGGGTTTTTTCGGGTTGGGCAAAATCAAGCCAACCCTGAACCAAACAGGCTTTTAAAAATTTTTTCAAAAATTTTAGTTAAATTTTATTTTTAACTGTTAATAAATAAAGATATCCCGGAAAATTAAGAAGTAGAATTATATTCAAATAAGAGAGATTACTTGTACATTTATGTATTTCCTGTTTGAAAAGTAACAACTAAGAAAATTAACTGTTAATGATGACATTCATAAGAACTAATAATGCATAAATGTAAGATCGTGAACATTGTTTTCTTTTTCAAAACTGAGTGTTTCTAAACAAACATAATGGAAGATAATGTGCAGCTTTCAGGGTAAAGGTGAAAATAAGCACTCGCCAGTCGCCATTCATCGATTAAACTTTAAAAACTGGCCAAATGCAGGATTTCCTGATTGCCCTTTTTCCCTAAATTTTGAGATTTTTCAGCATCCATTCGACGAAATTCGTAATTTTTATGTACCCGTTCGAAGAAATTCATGGCTTTTATGTGCCCGTTCCAAGAAATTTATGATTTTCTGTGCATAATCAACAAAATTCATGATTTTTTACACAGCAATCGATAAAATTCATGATTTTTACGCATTCGATCGATGAAATTCATGATTTTTAGACGTTCGATCGATAAAATACATGATTTTTACATGCTCAGTTGATAAAATTAATATTTTTTACACGCCTGGTCAACAAATTTCATTATTTTTATGCGTTCAGTCGATAAAATACATGATTTTTACACGCTCGGTTGATAAAATTAATTATTTTTACACGCCCGATCAATGAATTTCATTATTTTTACATGCTTGGTCAATAAAAATTCCTAATTTTTACATGCTCGGTCGATAAAATTCATAATTTTTACATGCTCGGCAGATAAAATTCATGATTTTTTCATGCTCGGTCGATAAATTTCATGATTTTTTTCACACTCGGTCGATAAAATTCATGATTTTTTCACACTCAGTCGATAAAATTCATGATTTTTTCACACTCGGTCGATAAAATTAATTATTTTTACATGCCCGGTCAACGAATTTCATTATTTTTACATGCTTGGTCAATAAAAATTCCTGATTTTTACATGCTCGCTCGATAAAATTCATAATTTTTACATGCTCGGTTGATAAAATTCATGATTTTTACACGCTTGGTCGATAAAATTCATGATTTTTTCACACTCGGTCGATAAAATTCATGTTTTTTCACACTCGGTCGATAAAATTCATGATTTTTTCACGCTCAGTCGATAAAATTAATTATTTTTACACGCCCGGTCAACGAATTTCATTATTTTTACTCGTTCGGTCGATAAAATACATGATTTTTACATGCTCGGTTGATAAAATTAATTATTTTTACACGCCCGGTCAACGAATTTCATTATTTTTACTCGTTCGGTCGATAAAATACATGATTTTTACATGCTCGGTTAATAAAATTAATTATTTTTACATGCCCGGTCAAGGAATTTCATTATTTTTACGCGTTCGATCAATGAAATTCATGATTTTTACAAGTTCAATCTACAAAATTAAGGATTTTTACGCGTTCGATCTACGAAATTAAGGATTTTTACGCGTTCGATCGACGAAATTCAGGATTTTTACACGGTCGATCGACGAAATTAAGGATTTTTACGCGTTCGATCGACGAAATTCAGGATTTTTACACGGTCGATCGACGAAATTCAGGATTTTTACACGGTCGATCGACGAAATTCAGGATTTTTACACGGTCGATCGACGAAATTCAGGATTTTTTAGAGTGTCAACAATACTCCAGATTGTAAAACATGCAATGGGGAGTCATGAGATGAAAAAAAAAAGCAAAATATTAATTGGTTATTTTTTTAAACCAAAAACATTGGGAAGGAGGTGTCCATTAATGGCATATCTACATAGCTGCAACCTTGGCATAATCGTAATTGTGAGGGCCGCAAGATAACAAAATTCCTAAACAGTGTAATTAAACTGGACACTGTAATAAAATATAATGTAATAAGATTTATTAAATTATAAAATAATACTTACATGAGATGTATCAACAAGTCTCTGTTCAACCACATTTTACTAGCAGCTAAGCTTCCACTCTGGAAGAGAAGAAAATCAATAACAACCCAATACAAAATGGCTTATAACTGAATATAAGAACATTTTATAAATTTATTTTAATTCACAGAAGAAGCTACAAAGTTTAATTAATCAAAGTTTAACTAAATTAATTAAAAAAGTTTTAAGACTATACTCTTTTTAAGTTATAACTCAAAGCTAAAGCACAGTTTGTTTTTTTCTGTAAAGGCTTCTTGTAAAAAGGTCTGGTTCATAAAATGGCAGTATCTGTGTTAAATATTATGTAAAATTGTTTTATAATTTAACTTTTAATATTTTAGTCTGAAATATAAAAATATTAGGCCAGCCAAATATTCGGTATACTTGTGGGCTGAATATTCAGTATTCGGCCAAAATCGCTATTCAGTGCATCCTTAGTTTATAGTAATTTAAATTTACTTTATAAGCTTTTAAAATTTTCGTAATTACATTTTAAAAGTTACAGATTACTAACTAATATGCTAAAACATATGTATCAACAATTATACATCCCAAGAAGGAAATCCATATACTGCGATATTTTTTAATATTCCTTTAGATTCCGGTTTCAGAGGTTTTATCAAATAAATACTTAACAAAGTTGATTACATAGTTAAATATTATGTACTTTATGATTAAAATAAGTTGGCTATTATTTACTTTGTGGAGGAGGAAGAGGGGAAGGGGATCAAAAAGTATGTTTACCTCCTGTGAACAAAAACAGCATTTTGGCCTTGAATGAGGGTTCCTGCAGTGGAGTCCCCCCCCCCCCCCCCCAACAAATTTTGACAAACAAAATCAAAGCATATTTTTATATATTTTAAATAATTTTTTAGTTTACTTTCAATTAATAACTCCAAAATAATATTCATCCACATTTACTTATAAACACATTATTTAATTTTATTGAATAATTTATTTATATTTAATAATAGAAGTTAAAATGTTTTGATTTAACTTGGTTATTAGGGTGGGTCGAAAAAACCGAAATTTATATAATCGTAACGTAATAGTGCGGAAAAGTTGCCATTGGTAATAAGGAATAAATTCACAAAATATTACACCAAATGGTTAATATCTTTTAAATATCTTTTACCGCTGCAAAGAGGGCAAAGTTTATAAAAAAACACATTTTTTTTTTTTAAATTAAATTATCCAACTATACCAATACAATTTCTAATAGAATGCAAAAGCTACATCAAGATGTTAGTAATGTTCCAATAAAATGTCATTATGGTGAAATTATTTCTATTACCGCCGCAGGGGCAGCCAAATTTTTTTTAAAAAACGGCAAAAATTTCAATTTTCCGTTTTTTACTTTTTTTCAAATTCATATTATATGTCTACTATTAAAAAAATTTACATTATATCTAGTAATACCTAATAAATGTCTAGTAATTTTGATGATCGGGATTGCCAACCAAGGGCGAGAGGGGCCCGCCCCTCTTAAATTTTGGAAAAAAGGGCTTTTTGAAGAAATTTTTGCGATTTTATGGTAAATTTAAGGATTTTTTTAGTAGGAAGAAATCTTACATAAATTCCCCCTCAATTTTCACCCCCCTCCCAACAAAAAATCTCTAAAACGTTCCGGAAAATCACTTCAAAAAACCCCTTTCTCTCAAATTTAGGGGGGGGGGGCTCTCTCGCCCCTGGTTCGCAATGCTCATGATCAAAATTACTACACATTTATAAGTTATTACAAGCTATAGTGTAAATTTATTTAATTCTAGACATATAATAAAAATTACAAACTTTAAAAACGAAAAATTGAAATTTTTGCCGGTTTTTTTTCAAAATTTTGACTGCCCCTGCAGCGGTAATAGAAATGATTTCGACCCGATTGATTATGTCAGAAACTAAACAAATGTTTTGATTTATCACTCAAGGTCAGAAATCTCATTTTTTAAATCAAAATATTTTTACTTTCATTATTAAATATAAATAAATTAGTCAATAAAATTAAGGTGGGGGGGGGGGGGCTTCAAAAAGTATGTTTACCTCTTGTGAACCAAAAAAAAAAGAGCTAGTTTTGGAATTGAATGAGGGTTCCTGCAGTAGAGTTCCTCCCCCCCCCCCCAACAAATTTTGACAAACAAAATCAAAGCATATTTTATATATTTTAAATAATTTTTTAGTTTACTTTCAATTAATAATTCCAAAATAATATTCATCCACATTTACTTATTATAAACACATTATTTAATTTTATTGAATCATTTATTTATATTTAATAATAGAAGTTAAAATGTTTTGATTTAACTTGGTTATTAGGGTGGGTCGAAAAAACCGAAATTTATATAATCGAAACGTAATAGTGCGGAAAAGTTGCCATTGGTAATAAGGAATAAATTCACAAAATATTACACCAAATGGTTAACATCTTTTAAATATCTTTTACCGCCGCAAAGAGGGCAAAGTTTAAAAAAATCGCTTTTTTTTTTTAATTAAATTATCTAACCATACCAATACAATTTCTAATAGAATGCAAAAGCTACATCAAGATGTTAGTAATGTTCCAATAAAATGTCATTATGGTGAAATTATTTCTATTACCGCCACAGAGGCAGCCAAAATTTTGAAAAAAAACGGCAAAAATTTCAATTTTCCGTTTTTTACTTTTTTTCAAATTCATATTATATGTCTACTATTAAAAAAATTTACATTATGTCTAGTAATAACTAATAAATGTCTCGTAATTTTGATGATGGGGATTGCCAACCAAGGGCAAGAGGGGTAACAAAAGAGGGGTTGCCCCGCCCCTCTTAAATTTTGGAAAAAAGGGGTTTTTGAAGAAATTTTTGCGATTTTATGGTAAATTTAAGGATTTTTTTAGTAGGAAGAAATCTTACATAAATTCCCCCTCAATTTTCACTTTTTCTCCCCCCTCCCAACAAAAAATCTCTAAAACGTTCCGGAAAATCACTTCAAAAAACCCCTTTCTCTCAAATTTAGGAGGGGGGGGGCTGTCTCGCCCCTGGTTCGCAATGCTCATGATCAAAATTACTACACATTTATAAGTTATTACAAGCTATAATGTAAATTTATTTAATTCTAGACATATAATAAAAGTTAAAAACTCTAGAAAAAATGAAAAATTGAAATTTTTGCCGTTTTTTTCAAAATTTTGACTGCCTCTGCAGCGGTAATAGAAATGATTTCGACCCACCCTATTGATTATGTCAGAAACTAAACAAATGTTTTGATTTATCGCTCAAGGTCAGAAATCTCATTTTTTAAATCAAAACATTTTAACTTATATTATTAAATATAAATAAATTAGCCAATAAAATTAAATAATGTGTTTATAATAAGTAAATATGGATGAAAGGAAATGAGAAACAAAACAAATATGTCTTGATTTAAAAAACAAGATGGCACACAGCAGGTTAATCACAAAGCTGTTCCTTTATTACTTTATGCAGTTTAACCCTTAATTGCTGTCACAAAAACTGTTGCATACATACTGTGAGTGGTTTTGGTTTCCAAGACCGCTTGATTGAAAGATTAATAAAAAGCTCGAATAACTAATAAGATACTGCTTCTGTTCTAAACTTTATGTAGGGGAGACCAGTACACAGTGGACCACTTTTCCAGTTATTTTTTTTCTCTTTAACAGACTGACCGATCTGTATGAAAATATTTTTGAATATTCCTTAAACCTTCTTACATCCATCATAATTTTCTCACAACATAGTTTTCAATACATTTTTCAAAAAAAAAAAAATATATATATATACACTTGTGAAGTGGACCAGTGTACCCCGGAAGCGGGGTACAGTGGTCCACCCACCGTGGTACAGTGGACCACTATTAGGTATTATCTAAAATACGATATAAATCTATTTTTCATTAATCTAATTATTTTTTGTTGCCCCTTCACCCACAAAATAACATAGTAATATAAATTTTGAAGCAAAAACAAAAAAATTATATTTTGAAAATAATAACAGATTAATACAGGAACAATTGCAATTTAGTTGAAGTTATTACTTAAGTACAAAAAAATCTGCTCACATTAAAATTTGCAAATTAAATTCTTATGTACTTATGAGTAAGATTGAGCCTGGAATTTTCAAGAAATAATTTTGGGTCTGAGAGCAACATTATGAAATCATTGACATCAACAGCAGATTCATCTACAGTTTCAGAAGAAATAAACTGATTTCCATTCAATTTGCGTCTCATAAATCTTACTTGAATAAAATCATCAACAATTAGACTACAGTTATATTTATCAAAAGCAGTAAATACAAAACAAAATATTTCTTACTATGTTAAATAAATTGTTATTTTTATTTGTTTACTTTATTTTACAGTTAAATCTACTTTAAAACAATCTTTCTTTATAGAAAATAAGGAATTATTAAATATTTTGAACATTCTGCATTACAGGAGCAGAGTGGATTGTGGACCACTGTACCCCAGGAGTGGGTGGTCCACTGTACCCCATGTTGAAGTTCAATAAATAATCATATTAATATTGTTCATAGCTTTCTTTTAAACATATTAACTTTAAAGTAAAATAAAAACAAGTATCTTAGCTTTAGTCATATATTACAGATACAGAGGACAGTCAATTCTCAAATACTCATCATACATCACATGCAGATAGATTTTAAAAACCAAATTTTGAAGGGAAAACTTACGGGTATGTACAAACAAAACAAAAACACAATTTGATTATTTTTTTTTTTCTTAGAAGGACAGTAATTACTTGAACTTCATTTTTATAAACATGGGAAGACTTATTTTACTTTCTTTAATCATTGTTGAACGCTAAATTATACTTTGTGATAATTTAAGAAGTATTTTGTTTTGTTTATTTAAGGAGTTTAAGTATCTCCTTGGAAACTTTTTAATTTCTATGGAGTTTCTAAGTAGTGTAAGGCGTCTGTATGACCCCTGCTATAGTTAAACTGAAAATCACAAGTTACTGTGAAAATTGATAAAAGCACTACCGCTAAAAGCAGCTAAAAGATTTTTTTTCCCCAAAAGCCGTAGCATTTAAGCCTAACATTTATAACTAGGATTAGGGTGGTTTTATTCCAAACAAACGTTCATTTACAATGTTTTTTAGAGAACATTACAACATAAAATTGAATAATTTACCTTTTTTTCTGTAAAATAGACAACATAAGGCGAGAAAAATTGGGTTAGAATCTTGTATATACATTTCTTGTTTACGCTTGCCTCATGTATCTCGACAACAGAAGGAAAGGCACCGCGCACGCGCAGATGGAAACTAATATATCCTCCACTCTAGAGCTCCTATAATATATTATAGGAGCTCGATATTATTCGAGCTATATTATAGGTTGGAATTTTATATAATTAGTTTTAGAATATATGCTTTATGTAATTTAGATCATTTTCACTGTATCTGGGAGATGTAGAATACCCCAACTGTGCATTTGAGAGGGGTAAAATTATAAAATTTCAAATCTTAAAAATTTAAATAAAAAAAAAAATTAAAATTTTTGAAAATTTACCGAGAAGAAAATTTTGAGATATTCCTCATTTAAGTTTGTAATTTTTAAAAACTTAAAATTTTAACAAAAGGTTTTTTTTTTTTTTTTTTTTTTTTTTTTTTGAAAAATAATTATTAAAAAAAAATAATGTACAGTAAAATATGTGTTTTAAAGCTGTATTTTTCTTTATAATATCTATATAATATATACATATGTACATACGTCCAATTCAATGAGGGGGTTACCAACCCCCCCCCCCCCCCATTGAATTATTATTTAAAAATGTTGAAAAAGAATTTAATCTTATATTATTAGTCAAACTGCAGGTCATAGAAGAACAGAAAGTGTGAAATATGTTTTATCCCCCCCCCAGCCCCACCTTCACATCCCTCGAGGGGGTGAGGGAGGAAAATATTGCTGGAAGGGGGGCACGAATCTGTGACGCTGAAGTGTTTCTTTTTAGGTAATATTGTATTCTCATAGGAAATACATGCACTTTTGAAAAAATTTACAGATTTGAATTGGCACCATTATGCATAGAAATAATCAAAACTTGGAATATAGAAATTTTTACATCTATAAAAAGTAAAGACTTTTGTGCATAAAAAATGCACACTTTTTGCGAACACGGAACAGGCAGTTATTTTATGCAAAAAATTTGCACAGTTTTTGAAAACAAAAAATATGCACATTTTTGTATGCATAAAAAATGCATATAATGTGCACACAAAGTGTACACTTTTTGAAATATTCAAAAATATTCACTTTTTTTGCACAAATTGTACACAATTGAAACTTTTTTGCAAAAAAAGTGCAAACATTTTCTAGCTGGGGAATGCATCTCCTGGCGGTGGAAGTAAAAGATTTTTCTGAGCGTGCGCCAAAAAGGGCTTTTTTTTTTTTTTTTTTTTTTTTGAAATTGTAAATGAAATTTTCCGATTTGATAATCCCAGACAATGAAATATTGTGATTTTCACTCATCCTTGAGTATTGAGAAAACTATTAGAGGTATCGATTTGATACTCACAGTATGTACGTAATTTATTTTTCGGATTCCAAAACTTTACATTTTGCGAAAATCGAACGGTAACTTCTTGTTAATTTTGACCAAAAACTGACCCGCTTTGAATCAATTGATCCAGACATTTGAAGGTGTGGTATTAAATTTACTGCCGCATCGGAGTCCGTCTCTCTATTTAATTTCCTAAATACGAAAGGGTTACCATAGGAACGATTTTGTGCAGCGATTTTCAGAATGATCTTGGATTTCGTAATATTTTTTGACAGGACCGGGCAACGGCGGGCGTATCAGCTAGTACACAATAAAACAAAATGTTTGGAGCTATCTTTAAATATAGAGACACCTAAATGCATGCATGTGCCATGTCCAATTTTTTGGGAATCTGAGACTTGGGTTAACATTGAATCGTTATCAAAAGTAGATTCAAGAACACAAGAGTTTCAAGGCTATTTTCTAATACTACTAAAATTTTAAAATAATGCAAAATGAAAAATGATATATCCCAACATTTCTTTTCTCTAGTACTTAGGAATATCAGCAACATATCGGTATATCAATATATAGAACCAAAAAATATCGATTTTTGACATCGATATTAGACTCTCGATTTATGTCGTTTTTTCGGGGTTTTTTTTATACCCGTTATATCAAAACATCTTACAAATTAATATTATTTTACATGTGAAATCAACTTTACGGATTTTTCACATAAATTTCGTTTATTGACAGAAATCCCATAAAGAGATTTTTAAACTGTGCAAATTAAAGTAAGCAAGAATGTTACAGTTGGAATTATTCATGTTTACAGATTCATTAAAATTTCTCGTTATTTTCATGAAAACTTGAAACAAGTTGTAAATCCCATGATGAATCGTATATTATATATTACTAGCTGAAGTGTCTGGCGTTGTCTGGGATTTCAGTGTTTGTTTAGAAAAATCAATTTTAAAATTAAATTGTTGTATAAAAAACATAATAAAAGAAAGCCATCGAAATATTATACAAATGAATCTAATACAACCACAATCTTATATGTATATTTATATAATAAACTCATCAGAATTCAGCTGTAAATTAGGTTGCTTCCATTCTTCATTGGATCAATTAAAGCTAAACAGTAAAAATATCAAACTATCTTTGAACTATACATAATGGAACGAACTGAAAAATAATTACTTCAAAGCTAATTTTCTTCAGAAGGATATCTATTGATTACGGATTTTCCAGACAATTCATCATTCACTTTATTCATTAGAAAATCATTGCCTCTTAAAATTTGAAGTGTTTGATTGAGGATCGGGCCTGAAAAGTAATCTTGTATGACATAAGGTAAAGCCAGGAGAGATGGCGCGGTCGGAGAGATTGCACAGATAGAGGTGCCGGGGAAAGGGGTAGAGTGAGCGCGCAGCGATTCCAGGTAGTTGTACAACAGCAGTAGCGGAGTGTCTAATTGAAAGTACACATTATCGTTTTGAGTGTCAAACATAAAAAATTGCTATTTTGTTTTGTTTTCCCAAAGTAAGTGCTTGAATTTTCATAGCCATTCATCAGAATTTCTATACAATGTCAGCAGTACAAAATATTTTTAACTTAAAAGATTTCTCATAAGCTACTAATCTAGACTAACAGTGTGAACATCAACGGTTCGTTTTAGTACACGGCTATGTTTAAATAAAAGGCCGCGCAATATCTCCTACCGACATTGGAGAGTTTGCGCATCTGCTACTTAGGAGAGATGGCGCATTGTTCCCCTTAGTTTCCATGCCAGGAGAGATTACGCAGCTTATTGGTAAATTTGCATAAAAAAATGAAAAATGAAAATGGACTAATTGTAAGTTAAACGTGTTTTCAATTAACCTAATGTTATTTTGTAATCTTATCTGGACATGCTTTTTCTGTTTCTCTAATTTTTTTCTCTTTAATTAAAATTTCTTAATCGTTTTTAAAATTATTTTCTTTTTCTGATTCTTTAATCATTAGGTTGAAATATTCACTCCTAATACAGTAATATTTGTTCACAAAAACCTTGCAACAATGCCATTTAAGTGTAATTATTATTGTTAACAATTTAATTGTAGTTATTATTAGTAACAATCTCTCCTACCCATGTGCGCAATCACACCAACCCTGTAAGGACAGATTGCGCAAAATAACTTTATTGGTTTTATTACAACTGTTCTATTAAATTACAACATAACAACGAAATAGCAATGGAAATGCATAAAAAACAAATGAAGTAAAAAATATTCATCGATAGTTTAGCAAAAAATTAATATTTAGATTTTTTATTGTTATTCTTTTGAATTGTGCGCAAACTCTCTACCTTAGTGTTTTCATCACATACAATGACCTGACATTTTTTGAAAAAAGAATCTATACCCTTAATTTCAGTTCTTCACTAAGAATAAGCTCTGGGGACTTACATATTTGTGGAAATTCTAATATACACGCATACACACATATATACATGGGGAATACATTTAAAAATGGCAAACAAATTTTAGAGAACTATAGAGAACAATATTTCTACGACGATATATTCACCTGCTGACGTCATATTCAATTGCTTTCTGTACTTTCTCCTATTGATACTCTCTTTGTAGGATTGTCAAATATTTCAAATATCGATTAAACTTCCAATATGAAGCCATATTAATTTTCTTTTTAATTCTCCAATGACGCAATATTAACCTACTTTCTGTACTTACTCATACTAAGTCTCCTTGTAATATTGAGAAATGTTTGAAAATGTCTGTTATACTTCCAATATCGCTTCCTATTCATCTTCTTTTTAATTGTTGAAACTTTTTATTTTCATTTTTCACTGGATATATTTCAATAGAATATTAAATGTTGTGAAAAGAATTTTATTGTGGATTTTTAATTTTTGACAACTGCCATAATTTTTTTCAATTTGATAGGAAATAGCTGTTACTGTTAAAAATAATCTGAAATTCACGGGCATTTTTTCCCTGAATTTCACAGAAAAAGTCCCTTTTCACGACAAAAGGGCATTTTCCGTTAAAAACAGAAAATTTCCTCATATTTCCTGAAAACAACGGAACAGACGGAGAAGAAAGTAGCCTACGGAGATATTACGTTATCTGCTGCATATTTATTTTCGATGTTTACAAACCTGACACGTTGCAGCACAGAAAAACTAAAAATTCAATAAATTAAAATTTCGAGTTTATTTAAAAGAACAAAATAGTTCTTTAGAATTTAAAAAAGCAACAATTCATTTTCCCATTTTTTTAAAATTATTAGCAATTTCTTTTAAGTTATAAAAAATATTCACACTTAAAATATATTCTAAACAACTACCTTAATATATATATAATAGTTAAGTGAAAAAAATCGATTTTATTCAAAAAAGCAACAAACAAAAATAATGATTTCGAATTAAAAAAAATAACAAATAATTTTCTCCTTCCTTTGAAATTATTCGCTTTTTTAAAGTTATAAAAAACACTCTCACTGAAACTATATTCTAACCGAACACATTTAAAATATATATAATAGTTGAAAAAAATCGATTTTCTCAAAAAAAAACAAACATACTTTATCGAATTTATTTCAAAATATAATATTCATATTTTGCATCTAACAATCAAATTAAGAATATATATAATTCATGTTTTAATCCTCTATTAATACCAAAGTTTTCAGTCATAATCTTATAACAAAATATCCCCCCAATTAATTAAAAAATTACCAGGTTTCTAAACCCCAGATTGTTTAAGTTTCAAGCCGCGATTTGAAGAAATCCCGTATAATCGTTTCAATTCGTTATTATAGCAAGGGCTCACTGGTCTTGCGGTGAAACACTTGGCTCAAGGCGCTACCGTCTCTGGTTCGAACCCCAATGTTAGCCAGAAAATATTCTTGAAGTATATCAAATATTAAATTAAATACTCAAGTTATAGTCAACAGATGGCAGCACAAACAGACAGGTAATTTTTTTATCGAGGTCATTCATAACGGAAAGCTACCGTTTCTACAAACGGAGATTTTCCTTCTGTTATCTTTCAAAACGGAAAATCTACTAGCGGAAAGGAAAAAGTCCGGCAACTTTGCTTCCAGTAGTTTTACCGTGATTTAATGGATTTATTTTTAATAGTGTATATCAGTGGGTTTTTTATTAATTAAAACATTAATTATAATTTAATTCGATTCCGGATTACTTTAGTTGACTTGGCCTTGATTTAATACACTTGTACGTAAATTTCAAAACTTTTACCTCTAAACTGTGGATTGGTACAGAAATACAGACAGACAAATTTCCATTTTGATATATTAGGGATAAAATATTACACACTGTTCAGGTGGTCATGCCTGGTTGGATGGAAAAGGTGTGGAAACGTAAAAAATGAACAGCAGCCATCTCCCTGTGGTGAGTTCTTAGTTTTTTACATAATGCCAAAACTAATTCACCATTTTAGGTAGATTTCGTAAGAAATACTACCTATAACATTCTCCCCTAAGTTGGAATTTCTGAAAAAGTTTTGCAGATCTACACGGATCATGATTCCCAGAACCCAAAACCACCCCAAGTTCAAAACTTTATCAATGTATCTATCTATCTATGGACACGATAACTTCAATAATTCTGCACAAATCTCTTCCAAACTTATACATAAAATCAAGGGGCATAAAATCTCGGTGAAGTTCGTTAATGGACAAAATCAAACCAGGGGGGGGGGTGCTGTGAAAAAAGAAAAAAACCGTAATTTCTTAATTATGATACGAATCGAATCCATTTACAGTTATTATTACTTCTAGGAAAAGAGCCGAACATTTATGTATGACAGATTTTTGATATCATTAAAAATGCCTCCAAGGGGGGGGGGGGATGGGGGTTTGAGGAAAAAAAATCTTAACTTCGTCAATTCACAATATATCAAATCCGCTTAAATTTATTATAAATCCTATTAATATTATCTAAATCTTTTATATTGACAAGTTTTTATAGGACCAACCCTTATAGCAAAAAAAAATTAAAAACAAAAAATCCCTGCCGCGTCTCCGCCTACAAACAAGTTAGATTTCGAAGTGGGTGTTCCCAACTGCCACATCACGGCAAAAAGTTCATTTCTGCAATTCCCAACAAACGTGGGTCTCCTGTTTGTGGGGCCTGCTTCTTCGAAATCTACCTGTGCCTGTAGGCCGAGACGTCAGGGATTTTTTTTTATATTTCATGTGAAGCAAATAGCTTTGCTTATGCTGTGCTGATGTCCGCCGGTAAACAAATCAAACTATACTGATCCAAAATTGTAAAGTATTTTATTATTTAAACACATTGAAAAATAGTAAAGAATTTTATATAGTATATATATATATATATATAAAATGTAAGGTATACGAGAAAACGGAAGATGTTATCTGATTTGAAAAAAACTTTTTTCTTTGATATATTTTATTAATGCCATAGGCAACATTTCCACGCTAAGGCGTGTGAATATATTACTGGAGTTATTTGTCTTTATAAAACGAGAAAACTTTTAAATTCGTCAATTTTTGGAAATTTTTGGCAGTATGCGCAATCAGATACTGTTATCCGGATTCAAATATCTTCTTCTTTTTAACACTTCCCAAACTAGTTGAAATGTGTTTATGACTTCGGTTTGTTTGCCGTATGGCCGTCTGCCGTCTGCCCGTGCTCTAACTCCCGTAAATAAGCTCGGCTTGCGCTGCAATTTTTATATGTTATTGTCGTTATCTATAGCATGTTCCCTATTTCAACTGAAGTGTGTAGCACTTATAGTTTTTTTACAGGGACACGCAAAAGAATTCCGTTACATTACGGTCTATGGGAAAAAATCATTTGCGGTTTATTTTAATGATATTACGCAATTTCAAACACATTGTAATTGATATATATCACTAAGGTGCATTACAAGAAGCTTAATATGGAATAGGGTGTGCATGGCACTTATAGTTACTTTACAGGGACAGTCAAAAGAATTCCGTTATATTACGTCTATGGAGAAAAATCGTTTGCGGTTTAATTAAATAATGTTTCACTATTTTAAACGCATTGAAATTTATATATATCACTAAGGTGCATTACAAGAGGATTACTACAGAATATTGTGTGTATAGCAGTCATCGTTCATTTACAGGAACACACAAAAGAATTCTCTACTGTCTGTTAACAATAATTCATGGAAGGGCGTTTTAAGTTGCTGAACGCGATTTCAAATTTAACTGACTTTTTGTATTTTACTTGGTTGCATAAATTCTGTAGATCATATACAGGGCAGCACAAAAGTTCGCAAACACATTTCCGTTCATTGACAGAAACTTCAGAAGGAGAATTTTAAACTGTGCTACGCGTTTCCTAACTAAACTAAAATTTAGCATCCTATGTAGTATATATACAAATCTATAGATCATATACAGAGCTGAATAAAAGTATTTGGATATTTTTCCGTATATTGTATATGTTGGAAATATATGTTGGGAATTCCTGAAATTAAGTTTTTAAATATGGTATGCGTTTTCATAACTGTTTACTTAGATGTTATCTTTCAGCTTATTAAACGGTAATGATTTGTAAAATTATTTTGGAAACGAAGGAAAGTGTTACATAATCTATGCTTGACGCATGACTAGTCGTTCTTGTTTTAAAATATTTTTGTTAATGCTATAGGAAACTTTAGAACGATATAGCGAATCAGAAATAAATAATTCGTTTGTTTCACAACACCCTAGTATATAATGAGCTGGAAAAATATGATATTAGTTTTCGAGTTATGCCAGAGAGAAAAAAACATGTTTGATTTTCTACGAAGAATAAAAATTTGACATAGCGCATCTATGGTGTTAAATGTCAAAAATATGGTTGATACGTTAAATTGCAAAAGTTGATGTGATTTTCGTCTGCTTCAAATTTTATTTTTCGGGCCTTGTAAACAAGTTTAAATGCCATTTGTTTAATAAAAATATTATTATTATAATATTTTGTTTACATTTTAGTGGAAATTGCATCAACCAACGTATGATATCCCATTTTCTGTAGTTTTTCACTACAATACAATTAAGCAGTTTCCATTAATACAGGAATTGCATTAAAATATTTTAAAAAGAATATCTCATAAAGTATTTTAAATTTCAAAATTTTTAGATTTCGGATCCTTTTGAATAATTAACGTTATTTCCAAACTGTAATTCAGCATGTTCTAGAAGAAATAAATGTAACATACAAACAATTTGACAGATTTTACTATAATAGTTAATCTTTTGAATTTCGCATATAGTTTAGGATCATAATGCGTCGTTTTTAAAAAAAAAAAAATCTTAGGCTATTAAACATAAATATTGGTATTATTAACAGTGCGGAACTTATCTTAATATTACATGTTAACACATATGCCGCCACATTTCAGTGATTATTTTGGAAAAGAGAATAAATGTTCTGGTTTCGAATGCGACAACCTGGTTTGAACGTGGGTTGAGATTAGAAGTCAATTAGAAAAATAAAACAGCATTAACTGTAAACACACAATATTGTGCAAAACATTTTTGCTGATTTTAAATGTTTAGGTATGTAGCTTTGTTTCTGAGATTTCGAAACATCTGCCTTTTTTACAGCGCACTATCCAAATTAGACATATACACTGTAAAAAATGACCATTGTTTCTTATTTTATGAAAATATGCTATGACCACGAACGGAAATATAATATAATCTTCTGAGTTATCCGAAATTCTGAATAGCGTGTTCCATTGTCTTTTGAATACCCAGAAACAAATATATTTTCAATATTTAAAGAATTATTTATAAAAACAAAGTATTTTTTGCTGCCCGAATTTTTCAGAAACGTTTCCGAAGGGTTTTTATAGTGTATTAATTAGTGTCCTCAGCCTGGAATACCTGTTTTCGAATGCTATCCATTCTCAAGTAAATATTTTCATGCTAAAAAAAAATGTTTAACGGACAAACATGCAAAATTAACAGTGTTAACAATAACATTAAAATTAAGACTATTTCTTTACTCTTTCATGTATAAATTAACTTATGCGGCTGAAAACGGGTACTTGAGAATGGGTAACATTCGAAAAACAGGTATTCGAGGCTGAGGACACTAATTAATACACTATAAAAACCCTTCGGAAACGTTTCTGAAAAATTCGGGCAGCTAAAAATAATTTGTTTTTATAAATTATTCTTTAAATTTTGAAAATGTATTCGTTTCTGGGGATTAAAAATACAATATAACATGCTATTTGAAATTTCGGATAACTCAGAAGATTATATTATATTTTCGTTCGTGGTTATAGCATATTTTCATAAAATAAGAAACATTGGTCATTTTTTACAGTGTATGGTGTTTAAATTTTAATTTTCGAAAAATGAATTAAGATTCGTTGAATTGTAAAAGTTTCGCACTGCGGTGGTATTCATTGTATGAATGTTGTATGAATGGTATGAATTAATAATTGATATTTTTAAAATTATCCAAAAAATATGAAAAAAAAAAACAGTGATGAATTACGGTTGCGGTAGATGTCAAAAATGAAATGAAATTTAAGGCGTTTTTTATAAGTACATGAAACATGCAGTTTTGAAAATCATGAATTAGTAATTTTGAAAATAGTAAAAAAAAAATGTTTTATAAGCTGGTGAATATGCATAACGAAAACTTAACCAATGCACGGTATTTAAATTTCTGCCAGGACCTAATTATTCATTAACGATTGTATTGAATTTTGTATTTCAAAAGTACTTTTAAGCTATTTTTTTTTTAATTCAGAAAATATACCATACATTATATTTCTATTATAAAAGTAATAAATTTTATTCAGCAGTGCTTTATATTTGCATTAAATTATAGTCAGTTGGATTAATATCTTTTTAATATTACTTCACATTGGGGTTAATTTAAAATAATGGTATTAATCTGGCAACTTTTACACTTGTTTTTTTTTATTATTATCACTGTTCATAATTTTGTAGATTTGTTAATCACAAAAATTTCCTGATCATGAACTTTCTGTAAAAAAATCAAAATTTCAAGAAATTAGCTTGTGCACGTTACAGATGCTGGGCTTGAAAAATTATGTCATAGACATTTATTAAGTAATTCGACATTACTTTATCATGTTTCTTTTGCCAAAATTTCTTTTAATGAACAATAGTCGTAAATTCAAGACAAACATTTTAATTGTTTAGTGTAATTGATTTTACTATCTTTTCTTATGCACATAAAAGTCATATCCTGGCTTAACTTTAAAACGTAAAGATTATCTTTTTGTTTAAAATCCATGTTTTTCTCATTAAGTTTAATCTTCTTCATAATCTTTTATAATAACTTTCAACAAAAATGGTTAAATAATAAATTATTTAAAGAGCTTCCGGTATGCTTAAACAACCCATACGAGTTTGAAAATTTTCTTAGATTTGTTTTAGTATTTATTGCAGTATATTTATGTATATTCTTTATTTAATTTTTTCAGTTATTAAATTTCTTAAAACATAATGTTTGGGAGATTTGAGATAGCTTATGTTATTAGTGTTGTCAAATATTTTTGTCATGAAAAATTATCGCAATACTGGTGTGAATAAAAGGAAAAGGAAAAATATTCATCTTTTGTGTACATAATTTACTAAAAATAAAAAAAAATAATAATAAGTTATTCACATTAAGTAAATACTACATTAAAATATTATATTTTTATTGAATTTATTGCAGTATAGTTATAGCGGAACTACGGGTATTATGGAATACCATTTACGTTTGAGACAATATGACAGCTCGATATTGTCTAAAACTCGAAAACCGAATACAATCGCAAACTTCAACTGTCTGTGATTATTTATTTGTTGACAAAATTTTACAAAATTGCATCACATACAAACAAATAATAATAATGAAAAACTTTTTGTAAGGTGTTATTGGATAGTCGGTAAATATGTAATAGGGGGTAAAAATGAAGGAAACAAACAGAATTCAGCCAAAAAAAATATGATGTAATGGTATCAAGGGAGCATGATTAATCTATAGTATCTAAGTAGTAAGCCAATATAATTCAGCTCATACTTCAGATTTGCACAAATCACAAATATAAGGATCTGTCTTAGCGTCAGCATAACCATTATTATGACATATTAAAATCCCATATAACCCGTCACCGCCGGTTTGGAAAAAAATAATAATAATGAAAAACTTTTCGTAAGGTGTTATTGGATAGTCGGTAAATATGTAATAGGGGGTAAAAATGAAGGAAACAAACAGAATTCAGCCAAAAAAAAAATGATGTAATGGTATCAAGGGAGCATGATTAATCTATAGTATCTAAGTAGTAAGCCAATATAATTCAGCTCATACTTCAGATTTGCACAAATCACAAATATAAGGATCTGTCTTAGCGTCAGCATAATCATTATTATGACATATTAAAATCCCATATAACCCGTCACCGCCGGTTTGGAAAAAAATAATAATAATGAAAAACTTTTTGTAAGGTGTTATTGGATAGTCGGTAAATATGTAATAGGGGGTAAAAATGAAGGAAACAAACAGAATTCAGCCAAAAAAAAATGATGTAATGGTATCAAGGGAGCATGATTAATCTATAGTATCTAAGTAGTAAGCCAATATAATTCAGCTCATACTTCAGATTTGCACAAATCACAAATATAAGGATCTGTCTTAGCGTCAGCATAATCATTATTATGACATATTAAAATCCCATATAACCCGTCACCGCCGGTTTGGAAAAAAATAATAATAATGAAAAACTTTTTGTAAGGTGTTATTGGATAGTCGGTAAATATGTAATAGGGGGTAAAAATGAAGGAAACAAACAGAATTCAGCCAAAAAAAATGATGTAATGGTATCAAGGGAGCATGATTAATCTATAGTATCTAAGTAGTAAGCCAATATAATTCAGCTCATACTTCAGATTTGCACAAATCACAAATATAAGGATCTGTCTTAGCGTCAGCATAATCATTATTATGACATATTAAAATCCCATATAACCCGTCACCGCCGGTTTGGAAAAAAATAATAATAATGAAAAACTTTTTGTAAGGTGTTATTGGATTGTCGGTAAATATGTAATAGGAGGTAAAAATGAAGGAAACAAACAGAATTCAGCCAAAAAAAAATATGATGTAATGGTATCAAGGGAGCATGATTAATCTATAGTATCTAAGTAGTAAGTCAATATAATTCAGCTCATACTTCAGATTTGCACAAATCACAAATATAAGGATCTGTCTTAGCGTCAGCATAATCATTATTATGACATATTAAAATCCCATATAACCCGTCACCGCCGGTTTGAAAAAAAAATAATAATGAAAAACTTTTTGTAAGGTGTTATTGGATAGTCGGTAAATATGTAATAGGGGGTAAAAATGAAGAAAACAAACAGAATTCAGCAAAAAAAAATGATGTAATGGTATCAAGGGAGCATGATTAATCTATAGTATCTAAGTAGGAAGCCAATATAATTCAGCTCATACTTCAGATTTGCTCAAATCACAAATATAAGAAACTGCCTTAGAGTCAGCATAATCATTATTATGATATACTAATATTCCATATAACCCGTCACCGCCGGTTTGGAACAAAATTACCTCTATGTTTATTGGTGTAAATCGCGAGCTAAAAAAATTAGTATTACATCATAAACTTCTAGTATTTCGGTGTTTATTATACTTAATTTCGATGTGAAAATATTAATTCTAATAAATAATAAAAAAAAATTTAAAAAAATTCTCCTGCAACTTTCCAAAAACGAAAAACAAATAATTATTTACACAACGTGCCCTGACACCGACCGGTAAACTACGCGTATTGGGAGGTTTTCTGGAAGCGTTCTTAAGTAGTTCATGATAGTGCCGCTTGGTGGCAGCACTTCACCAAACAGAAACCTTGGTATTCCATAATACCCGAAGTTCATATATATACTATCTTATTTATTCATTTATTGTAATTGTTAAATTCCTTAAACATATATTTTTTGGGTTATTTGGAATAGCTTATCTTATTAATTTTTTTCAAATGTTTTTATCATGAAAAGTTATCACAATACACATGTGAATACAATAAAAAGGAAAAGTGTTTATAATTTTTGTACATCAGTTACATTAAATAAAATAAATAAAAGATAATCGAATTGAATAGTACATTACAATTTTACAATTTTAGCGCATTTAAATTTTAAAGAATGTATGTTCTTGAATAGGGGTCTTCAACCTAGCAAGCTCACGTACTACATTTTAAATCTTTCGTGTGTCACTAATAATTCAATCAAATAGCGTAGGCAAGAAGTGAATATACGCATAGGTTTCAAAACCGGATTGGATTGTAAATAGGCGCTAATTGTAAATAGGGAAAAACAAAATTATCATTTTCTTCCTCGTTCTTAAATATATATATATATTTGTACGCAATATTTTACAGAAATAATTTCATACAATTACTTGATTTACTAATAGTAGTAGTAGTACATAGGGATAATTTGTCGGTTCGCATTCGAGAAAGCTACAGATACTAGCACTAATGTGTTAACTAAAGTAACATAATGATAAATGAAAATGCGTGCATATATCCTGTTAGATTTAGATGGTACTGTCGGTCTCAAAAAGTACCAGGTTTTGTTTTCACGAAGTGAGCAAATTCGCTTTGTTGGCATTTGAGTTGATTTGGAGTACAATCACATGTATTGAGTAGTCCTTTTCCTGTTTCTTGATCGTTCATTACCTAAAGAAAATAATTGCCATATCTACCATATTTCATCCTTTTTTGTAGTAGTTAAATAAACATTTTGAACTAAACAAATGTACTTAATAAATGCAATCATATAAGAGCCCCGTAGAAACACACTTATTTAATGAGGCACTTACAATTAACTGGCCAAAAACAAGTTTATTTGACTAGTTTATTTGGTAGCTATGGATTTACGCTAGTAAGGTACTTCAGAAATAATTCGATATCGCTGAATTCTTTTTGTATCGCTGAATTCTTTTTGTTCTTGACACTCGAAATAACAGGGCAGGACACACGTGGCCCACTGAACATGGGTTCGCGACCCCTATTCTGGACAATATGCTAGTTAAATAGCGAGCATAAGTGAACTTTTGCTTTATGGTACAATGCTTATAGTTATATATTTTATATTTTGTCCGTAATTGTTTGTTCATATATCTTATAGTAAAAGATTAAAGACGCTGACGTATATCCAACACTAACGGTATGATTTTTTGATGGTACTCCCATATCGTATTGAATACTAGCAGATCCGTATTGCTTTGCACGTACTCATCGTGTAGTCCTCCCAAGAAAAATAAATAAAAATCAAATATTCTTAAGAAATACGGCGACAACTATAACGGTGACCTAACTATGTTATTCGTGACCTTTAAATCGCTAAAACTACAAACACCGTAAGGCTTTCTTGCCAATCACTTGTGTTTTGAACGCATAAACTGTGAAAACGGAAATGTCTATAATAAAGTTATGTACGCTTCGTTCTTATAAACTGTTACTACGATAATTACCATAACATGGTCTTGTGCGCATCACACATATAAATTTTTAACATGGTGGTCAGTACTTAATTCCTAAATGTCTACTTCCGAATATAGTCTGCTTAAAAACCGAAAAGAAGATGTACTATGTATGCAAACATAGTATAAAGATTATACAAAAAATATTGTATATCAAACATATTTTATAAAGATTGACATTTGATCGCTAAGCGCGGAAGTTTAATAATAATATATAAAAGATGAAAAAAAAATTATCTGGAAAAATCTCTCTAACATTTTAATAAAAAATCTTTTTTTTTGTCAAAAATAAGATATATCTGTCATGTATGTAAAATATGTAATGTCTGTAAAGCATGTCTGTAACTAATTTAAAATAAAATAAATTAAACTACACGTCTTATGCTTCATGTAACATCACTTTTTCCTACCAAAAAGTATATATTAAAGATGAAATAAATGGACAATATTTCCGTAATATTGCAATGTTTACACTTATGAATTTTAATTAGCTTATCAAAGTAAGTTTAAATATGTTTGCAGTAGTTTAACATAGAAACTAAATAAATAAGTCCAAAAAAGTCGCGTGTTTGTACATTGTCCATACATTGTGATCATTTGTTACATTTATGCTCAGTATCTCTTAAAGATATATCAACAAGTACTAATAAGAGGAACTAAGTTGTCTTTGGAAATTAGTTTTGTATGAAGGTAAATTATGACAGTTGACTATAAAATTGATAGCGGGTGGTATCCGATAAAAAAAAAAAGAATAATTTGCTCTACGTCCTAAAACGTATTTATTGCAGGTTTGGTTCAAAATGGATAAACATTTTAAATTTGTAAAAAAATAAATTAACACTAGAACTACCAAAATTTTACTAAAGTTTGTTAAAACTACTTCACACGAGAAATTTTATTTAAAGCTATTTAACTTATTCATTTAACGTATTTCAGAGAGTTTTATATTTAATTTATTTAAAAAAAAATTTCTGGTTCGAATCGGATATATCCATTTCGTAATCGTACGGCTCATGGTAGCTCTAGTGTTAAGGCATTTGGATGAAAAAATGCATAGAGTGTAGTCGGGAAATTTGCAATGTAGTCATTATATATTGCCGATGGACAACTGTGTGAAGATTTTACAAGGACACCAATTATACAAAATTACCCAGTAATTTACTAAAAAAACATTTTTTTTGTATCTTTGAATCAAAATACGTATTTTAAATACATTATGAATTTTATTACGTTATTTTGATTATGCGTATGCATGATGCTTTCAATGAAAATATTGTGTTCTCCGGTAAGTCCGTGCCGGTTGGGAAGTACCGGAAAATTCAGCCCGTTAATTATTATATTAGGCATTAGATATCGGAATTAATGTCTAATAATTTAATGATAAACTTTTCCGGTACGAAATGATTTTCCCAACCGGCACGAACTTTCTGGACAACCCACTACAATGTAGAACTTTTCTTGTTTTACTTGCCTTTTATTTATTATGTTTCATTTTATTTGGAGGGGTTTTAATTATTATCTATTAAAAGTAATTATGCAGCCTCAGTATTAATAGATGAGGCATACTGTTAGTAAATAAAAGTCAAATCGAAGAGTTGGATGTTGATGAAGTTTTGTTTTCTTACAATTTTCTGCATTCTTAAGCTTTATTATTTCTAATTGAATCTTCCTAAATGAATCCATTGTTTTCGTTCGCAGCAATTGTTTGTAAAAGGTATTCTCACCAAGCGACTGAGACCCCTGATATGTCATATGAGAGAAAACTTTATATTATTTATATAATATATATATATATATATATATATATATATAAATTGCTTGATTTATCAGAAGTTTTTGATACAAAAAGAATAACACTATTAAAGCTTTTATTTGGCAGTATAATATAAGCAGTATATATAAGCAATATAATATTCTATAAGAATATGAAGTCAGTTCATACATACAAGAAATTACAAAATTTAAAGGAGAAAAATGCATGAAATTACAACAGGTGAAGTAAAATATTGAAATGAAATGTGCTTTTAACGTGTTTGACTTAAGGTTTATTACCTTGAACGACAATTCTTGTTTAAAATCTTTCTGAGGTAACATCATACTTTGAATATGATTGTCGAAAATATAATCAAATGAAATATAGTATTACTCATAAGCTCAGTTAATAAATATAAACAAATGAACAGAGCAACAATGAAATCAAATTCATGTACAATTTTAAATCAATAATGTAATATTTACGCATTTACATTTTATTAAATAAGATTTACGCAATTTTACTTCATAAATACCATTCTTATTCTTTTAAATTTTTCTGTTTATAAAACAATCAATCGCACATGTTATAAATACTTTTTCATCTTTTAATAAATAAAATCATCAAAAATATTAAATTTGGCACTGTTCAATTTTATACATTTATAAACATTAAAATGATGTTTGATTTAAGCATATTTGAAATTCTAAATTTACATTTTGATTTTTCATCACAAAATTTATATTACATAATCAGTATTTGAGACAAACAAAGTTGAAGAATTAAAATAATGATTTCTGTTTATAAAAGAAATATAGTACTTATACCAATATCATAATTAATTATTTAAATATAAATTTTAAAATATCATACATATAGGAAAATAAATATTGTTATCATTTATTAAAAATTAAATTAGCTAATTTTAACATAGGAAGTAGCAGTTGAATCATATTTTATTCTGTAGTTCGAGATCACATCTCAAAATGTGCAGTTTGTGTACTATTATGAATCGATGTGGTTAGGAGTATTTGTTGAGAATGGAAAAACAAAATTAGCTTTCGAGATATATGTAAAATGTTAATTATACATTAAGTTAGATGATAGCTAAACATAGTTCAAAGCAATATCGAAACTTAACTTTTGAAAAATGTTCAAGGGATATGTATATGCAGATTGTACAAGACTGTACAATATCTATTTGTCTATTGTAATGTTTCTCTACTCTACGTGTTTATGCAACAACTAAGTAAATGTTTTGACAGATGCTCAAAATGTTTTCAATCGGCTTTATACTCTATTATTATTTTAAAAATAATAAAAATCCTGAAGCTCTCTCCCGTATCTTGAAATAAAACAACATCTATCTGTAAATAGGGTGTCAATTTTACATTAAAAATTTCATTATCAACTACAGAATATTACTGACCTTATTTCTCCTGGTTAAAAATCTATTCATTTAAAACTGGAGTGCTAAGTATTGATATATGATGTTTTTTAGATATTGCTAAATGTAAGCCAAATATGTGAAACATTAAGGCATGATTATATAGACACTTATTTCATAATATTCTAGAATACATTAACATTTCCTGAAAATTAACAATCTTTCTACATTGATACTTACATTTGAAACAGTTTAAAAATTCACAATTATGAAATATAAAAATGTACAAACAGAAAAAAAACAACACTTGAACATTGTAAGAAAAATATGTAATGTAGTCAAAAGTATATTACCCACATGAAAATTCAGGACATCATAGCTAACAAACCTTCCGATTTTTGAGTACCATTATATTCGAATTGCGTATTTAACTGTACATTTCTAGCATTAACGTGTATATTTCTATTCGAAAATAATGAAGTTAAAAATCCGAAGCTTTGATAGCTATGCGTAATATATTATAGTAATTCTTCCTTCTGCAATCTGAAAAAGATATAAATACTGTTTGTTCAGTCTTAGCATTTTTAGAAAATTTAAGAATTTTTTAATTTGATTTTTTTAAAAATCTTTTAGTCTAGAAATTACACAACAAATATTTTTTGAAATACAAGGAAATTTAATAATTTAGTTGTTTATTTTTCAAACAAAATCTATTAACTTAAAACACTTATGTCGGGAGCATACCTTTAGATTTATAAATATATTTTTCATTAATGCAAGCTGAACATAGTTTCGAACAACTTATAAAATATTATTAGTGTTATTATATGCTTACATAGGAAAATACTGCAAAATGTTCATTTATGAAGTATAGTGAGTTCATAAATATAATTCAAGAGCACTTTTCCTTTCAGCGTTTACTGTAAATTTCGTTATTTTTTATTCAATGATGATAAGAGGTGTCATAAATCATTGTCTACTTATAAAAAAAGAACTGTGGTAAAAAAAAAGAACTTAAATTGAGACATTAGAGATAACACTTTACCATATTTGCAGTTGCATTAAAATTTCTTTCAATATATGTATAGCTCCCAATAATAATAAAAAAAAGTTTGATTTCCGTATTATAATATATGTGAGATGATTTTACAATTATTTACCAGTTGCATTATTTGAACATATATGCGTGCATTTGAGGAATTTCTTTTTTTATTCAGAAATTCCGAATCCATCCCAGAAATTCCGAAATAAGATTTTCACTTTATGTAATCCCAAAATATCTGTCTATAAGTAAAAAATATCATTCAAAATTTATGGAATTTGTGAATAAAGCATAAATACCTGAAATGCACGCATATGTGTGATAATCATGCAAATGTGCCAAATTCTCTACAAAGAAATGTATAGTTCTGAATAATATTGTGAACTAATTTATGATAATTATGCATCATAAATCAATATGTAGTTTTAAAAAAATACATTTGTGAAGTAATATTATGTAAGTAATAGGAACTACTTGAACTGTCTTTATTTAATTTTGTAATAATGTGGAGGGGGGGAAGACATAAGAAGATAATATATTTTTAAAGGAATTCATTTAGGCAAAAATTATGCATCAAAGTCTCGAAAAGTTTTACTTGTTCTTTTTTTTAATATAAATTCTACAGAACGTGCTTTAATTTTGCTCGAGCGTAAGTAATTTATTAAACTGATAACATTATTAGAATCCGTTTAAAAAGTTTTATTGAGTAACTGGAGCACAGAAATCGTTAATTTTTATAATAAATATGCAATAAATATGTGTAACAATTCGAATAAGCGCCAACATTGCTCGAGCGAAAGAGACACATAGACATATTCAAACCCCTAATTTTGATTTTTTTTTGTCTCAATTAATCACTCGGATTTATTAAGATAAAAATAGCATTTTAAAATATGTGATGGAAGTTTTGTCTGCTTGTCCTTGTTGACCCCACTATGTCGGCGCCTATGTTTAAATATATATATATATATATATATATATATATATATATATATAGGAGAAGCATTGTTCAATAAAATTTGCCTTAACTACTAAAACATATTTTTAAAAATCAGTAATGGAAAAATTCAAGATTCCTGTTTAATCATATATAGCAGCATTATTTATAAATGTTGTATTATAAAATTATAAAATTATTATGTTTCACTTAAGCAATAATAACGTCTGAATATGTGCTACTGCAATATTGTACGTAAAAAGAAAAATATACAAATGTTTAATCCTGAATTATCATTTAAAATAATTTCAAAACAAATTCGAATAATATAAATCTTCTATGCTTTCGTACACTCAAAACTTCACATTACTCATTATAACTATGTGTACATATTTCCAGTTTTCATGTGGGTAACTTCTAATTACTTGTATTTCTTAATTTTTAAATGAAAATTATATTTTAAAATTGTTACAGGAAAGCTATTGTGCAGTCGAAACTGCTGAAGGAAGACTGGGTAAGACAAATTAAATAATAACAAGAGAAATAATACAATCAATTTAAATCAATTGAACCAAACAGCATCAAATGAAGAGCGACAATCAGAATAAATCTGCAAATTTTAAGGGGATGGTGGACTTTGAAAAGACCAAAAATAAAAAAATTTGATTTAAAATTGCTAAAATGTATATATATATCAATATATTGCTACACATATAGCACAAAGTGTATTTTTACACTTTTTATAAAGGTAAGTAATGAAACAAACATGTTTTATTGTATTTTAAATACTTTGTTCCCAAAACAGATTTCCAAAATATTTTGATATATTTTATTTTTAATAATAAATTTTAACAGAAAAACAGAAATTCATATAGTTACTCACTTCAAAACCCACCGACCGCTTAAAGGGATATATGTATAATAATAAACACACTGAATACATGAATTTTATTGCTCTAAATCAAGTAAATATGATAGAACCTTCGTTGTTTCAAGTCAAGTCAAGAGAAAAGATGATGCAGTTACGAAAAATGTTTGTCGAAATAGTTAAATTAACTAAGCACTAAAATATACTATAAATGTACTAAGCACTACACATGATATAGCTGCCATTATTATATTGTATAAACATTCACTGACGTATTTGTATGTTGCAGTGCACTTATAATTGCACATTCATGGTAAAGTTTAACTATTTACTACTGAAAAAAACTGTACTTTTCTATAGGCAGTAAAAAGCTACTCCGTACTCGATCTCATCTTTTAAATGCACTCATTGATTTTTTTTATTATTTCTGAATAAAACTTTAAAAAAAAAGAGGTTTTTTTTTCTGCGTTGACTTAAGTGCCTACAGTAGTCGATGACATTCAAAAGCTATTTTTAAACCAGTGGTGGTGTTCTTTACAAATTTTGTATTTGCATTTCAGTATGTTTAAATGATTCATTTTGCATATAATATTTGATGGCGATGTTTAAAACCACTTCACTCCCAGGACGTACGCTGCGTACGTCCTCTCATTTCAGCAATCAGCGACCAGGACGTACGCTGCGTACGTCCTCTCATTTCAGTAATCAGCGACCAGGACGTGCGCTGCGTACGTCTTATCATTTCAGTAATCAGTGAACATTACGTACACCAATACGTTCACTATACATCTTACGGCATTATAAGAAAGAATAAAATAAAATAAATAGAAAGAAAATAAATTCCGAAGTTTTATGTATATACAGGGGCTAGTGGTCAGGGAAAAATACAGTCAAAAAAAGTGACAGACACCAATATATTCTTATAGAAAAATTCATGTTGATTATTCGATCAAATAACCAACATGAATGTTTCTATAAGAATATACTGGTGTTTATCACTTTTTTTCACTGTATTTTTCCCTTACTACTAGCCACCCTGATATACTGTATGTATATAATGTGCAAGTTTTATATATTATTTTATACGTATTATGATAACGTTGTAAATCCTTTAACGACCTTACATTCATTACTATTAAATCACGGAAGTTATTAAATGATTTATGACACAAACATGCACCGCACAGCCTGGTATATACCCTTTTCCAGCGAAATTAAGCCTGGGTGTGAAGGGGTTAACGTTCTATCTTTGTGCTTTTTTTTTTTTTTTTTTTTTTTTTTTTTGGTAGCAGTTTCAATCTCAGGACACGTTCTACTTCAGAAAAAAAAAAAATAGTCGATGTTTCCAAAACTTAAAATATTCCCAGAAAGAAACTGAAATAAGAATCGAATAAGTAAAAAGGTATATTGTGAGATATAAATCTCGGATATCTTATGCAAAAATTAGTATTTAAATATATCGAAATGAGAACCACAAAAAATTTTCAAAAAACGCTTTCCATTGTTGCATTCACACATTAACTTGCAAATGTCGACGCGTAAATGAAGTAAGCTCTTAATCCGTAAATGAAAAGAAATAATTTTAATAAAATCTATTAAAAATAGTCATCATTTAAAAATACTTTTGTTATTTGAAAATAATGTTACAGCACAAACTTAAAAGAAAATTCCATGATTTAACATAGTGATATAATGTTAGCATTTAAAAAAAAAATTAAAAATATAAAAATATAATTAATAAATAGATCTGTGCACTTTACCTTTAACTTACCTATTCATTATACTGCCACATCTCATTATACAAATTAGCTATCCTCCATCATAACAGGTAACCGTAAATCTTTCACATTTCTTTATAGCTGTACTTTTCATCTTATATTAGGCAGCCTTGAGAATCGTTATTGTTTGCCACATTTTAAGCAAATATTCATAATTCTTATTAATTTTAGTTAACTGATGTATGTTTTTATTTCCATAACGATAAAACAGAGAGAGGCATTATTTTTTGTGTCTCTGGCTTATCAATTTTCAAAATATGATTTTTAATTGGTGTTTGGAAAAACTAACTTTAGTTTAAATACTTATTGTGCTATATTACTCCACAAAATGGGGAAAATCTGAAACATTTAAAAAATATTATTTTGCTTAATTTAAAGCATTTGTTTTTAAAGAATACTTTTGCGTACTTAAGGGCATGATACAATTATTTATAAAGAATATTTTTTTTATTATAAATGAAAAATTCAATCCACATAAAACAACAAAATCTAACAATTTAATATTAAAATACGTAAAATAAATTTTCTTGGCAAATAAATTAAAAATCCAAATGTGATTATTTATTGCAAAGGAAAATATAAATTTAAAAATTGACCGAGAACCAAATTCGTTTGTCTATAAGTATAAATGAAAAATTCAATCCACATAAAAAATATAACAATTTAATATTAAAATACGTAAAATTAATTTTCCTGATCCGTAAAATTAATATACCTGAAATAATCTTTTCAAGATTTTAAAGTCATAAATACATTTCTTCTTTAAAAAATATAAAAATACTAATTTTTAAAGCAATAATAAAAAATATGTTTAATGCACGTTTTAGGAATTTCAGTTGCACTGCAAATTTCTAATGTATAATACATTAATTCACAATTAAAGATCGAATAATAATCACAATTTTTCTTATTTTTATCAATTTCTTAAAGTTGCACTTAAAGCTTAAATGTTACTTAAAAAAATAAGCTTTTTAATGTCATATATTTATTTTTTGAATTACGGATAGCTTCTTTACTTACAGCACTTGATTCAAAAGGCATATTTAATACATAAACTAGCTGAAGCTACTTATAAAAATATACAATAATCATAGGCAATAAAATAGAAATCTAGCATTCGTATACGAAGAAAAGTGCACTGAATATATAGTCAAACGTTTTATATAAAATATGTATAAGACTAAGCTATAAATTGCAAGAAAAGAACAAAATACTATCTGTAATATATAAATTCCAAAAAGTTACAACATTAGAAAAAGACAACTTCGCAAAATTATTGAGGACTTTTAAGTTGTTTCTATTTCCAGACTCCTTACACAGATTAGACGGCCTCTGTAAAATCATTGTGTGGAAAAACCTATTTTCAAATTATTAGATAAAATAATTAATATATATATACGTAATACTTAACGTAACATAACCAACGTAAAAGCACAAATATATGCAATAAAATTGACCTACAGCTGTTTGAAGTTTTCTCATTTAATGCAAATTAAAACAGAATACATCAGAAATAAAGTAGAATCAATACAGACGTTCACTGCAGCGACATGGATCTCTGCACTAACCACATATGCTTTATCAGCTGCCATTCTAATATATTTTTTCTTGCTCTGAATACATAATTCCAGAAGCGAAAAAACAGCTGGGTGCGAAATTTATCGTATTTATCTGTGCTTTTCACCGTTGGTTATTTCACGTTAAAAGATTATTCTAATTAAAAAGATCTTATTCATCTTCTCATAGAATATTTCGTGACGATGATTAATCAAAGGAAAGAACGCAATAGTGGAATTCTTCTCGCTGGAAAATGTATAAATGTATATTTTTTTACAAATTGTTTCTTCTCCTTACTAGATAATATAAATTATAAAAATGTATTCACTTTTTTTATAAAACTTCTATAGAATATTTTCAAATTAACATAAAGTTCCAATCTTTTTTTATTTTTTGCACATCTATTGGGCATACCGGATAAACATGTGCTACATTCTTTTGAACAAATTTTGTTGTTTAGCTAACAATAAATCTCTCTAAATAGTAGCTTAAAAATTATTAATATTCGTAGAAAAAAAAATAGTTTGTTACCTTTGAAAAAAGCCTATTTTCTAAAAAAATATCACACCTATATACAGCGAAAAAAAACTGTGTTATAAAAGTATTAAATACTTTTAATTAATAAGTCTTTCATAATTTTATTGCAGTAAAAAATGTGGTAATTAATGATAATATATCTTTGAAAAAGTTAAAACACAGTTTATATGTTGAAAACGATCGCCATTTCTTTTTTTTTTTACTTTTTTTTTCTTTTTGAAAAATAATCATCTTGTTCCTATGTAATATATATATTTTTCAAAGTTATGCGATAAGTATCACACATGAAAATTTACAATTTGTACGTAATAGTCCATAAAAAGCGAAAAAAGGCGGGGTTTATGGCGGAGCTACTCAGTTCCGTCATTTGAAGTTCCGCCTTAAACCCCGCCTTCATCTTCGTTATATGCATTCTTACACACGTATTGGTAAATATTTATGTGTAGTGCCTATTGCACAATTTTGAGGTATACATACATAAAATTATACGGGAGTACATGAGAACTGAAAAAAAAATATATATTGTCTTCTAAATAAAAGATAATTTTGTCTTTTTTAAAATAGTATATTATCTGCAATCGACTGAAAGAAATATATAACTAATTATAATTTTTTTATTTCTCTACCGTAATTTAATTTCACGGAATTAGGGCAAACGTTTGTTTTGTGTATTTTTTAATTAAGAAAATATATTTTCTCAACTAATTGTAAAACTTTTAATATGATATTTGAAGAAATTTACTATTAGTTAAACAGCAACATTTGGGCAGAAAAAGAAAATATATTTAGAGTATGCTTATCCGGCTATGTTTTTTTTCCCCTGGATATATAAGTTCTGTTAAAAATAAGTAATACAATTACATATTCATTATGACTTATAAACTACAAAAATATATTTTTATAATATATTATTATTTTTTTTAGAATTGAACTAAAATTATAATTTGAAATATTAAGGGGAAATATATTAGCTTTTCTATAATGGTGATAAAAATACAATTTTTGAAAGAAACACATCTCAAATACGCATAATAAGAAAATCGTAAAAAATTTCAGTATAGTATAATTCTTATTTAAAAGATACAATTATTTTATACATTTTCTTTAAAAAAGTGAACGTTTCACAGACATTCTTTAAGCTGCCGCATTTATATTCGAAATAATTATACATTTTTGTAAAAAATGAAAGTATAATCATTACGATCGACACTCTTTAAAGAGTCTTTTTTCTTCATTTGTTTCAAAGCTGCCGTATTTATATGCAATATCATTTGAGCACATATTTGGCACATGTGCTGATGAAAGGCTTAAAATACATTTCATTTGCACAGTTATCATACATGCCATTAAAAAAGCACCGGAAATTGAATTTTGACAAATCTACCAATTTTGTCGGGACTAATATGCTAAATTGCAAAGTATAATAAATACATATTTTTAAAATCCCGTTCTTTACTTACGACATTCTATAACGATTTATAATACTGATTCATTTCAACGAAATAATAATTTATAAATACATCATACTTTACTTATTTTCTATCTTAATTATTGGCATGTTAATTTTTTTATTTTTTTATTGTCATTACAATTTTATATCTGTATATTTAAATCTATGCAATTAATCTTTTAAAGTAATAATTGAACTTTCTAATTAATAGAAAATTGGATTGTCTTATTATTATTTTTTAGTTTTTATGTCTTTAAATGGTGTATATTTAATATTTAAGTACGCCAAAACTCTTTTGATGTATTTAATATGTGATGCTCTAATATGTATGTTTCTATCTTTGCATGTTGCATTTTGAAATTAAAAATTTAGAATAACATAGTTGATGTATAATAAAATCCCAGTTTTTTTTAATTTGTATCTCTGTTTTCACTGATTTTAAACCTTTTACATACATACAGATGCTAAATTTAATGTTAAATATTCAGTATGCTAATTTAGACATTTAGTTTAATTTTTTGGGGATTTTTAACTTAAACGTTATACAATATGAATATTTAAAATTTGTACTTTAATATTTATTAGAACGCAATGCTATTTTTTATATCATTGTTGTTGTTTTTTTTGTATTAAGGTTGCGTGCATTTTCATTTATTTAAAAATAGCTCCTTAATTTTGGCACAATAATTATATGTTTCCCCGTCCCTTCTTAAAAACATTTGCGGGATTATATATGAAATGTTAGATCATAAAAAAATACACTGAAAATCAAACACAAAATTTCGATTAAGAAGCTGTGCTGGTAATATTTATTCTGTAATTAACAGAATTAGAATTGCTTTATAGCAACAGTTTGCAATCCTAGTATCCCCTTTACCAGGATATTTCCGATGCTTTTTTTATTTTTACTAAACTAGGATCATGCATTTAGTTTAAATGAATTGAAATCTCAACAACATATTTTCTTGAAGCAAAAGTAAAATTATATGCATAAAACTTTTATGTTAACTGTGCAGTACTGATAACTGTGAAACAAAAAGCATTTTAAACCATAAAAACTGATACATCGCGCATTTCGCGTGTAAATGAAATGATAATTTTCGTCCTTCTGAATTTATGAATTACTACCATGCATCGTTCTTTATCAGCTTTTTATTTTTTTCTGTTTTAGCTATCAAAAATCTATTCTAGAAGCTTAAAAGCAGAAGCATTAAAGCGAGTTACTCTTACTGGGACGCAAATGCACATGTCATTCATTGTATACAAATATAGTCAGTAAATAGATACACCATAAGAGAGTGAGATTATTGTAAAGATAACATTCATTTTTACAAAATTATGTCTATTTAAAGCTCTAAATAACGATACATGTTAGTATATTCATATTTCTATACAACCTATTCTAAATTTCTAAATTTCTACCATCCATTTTAAACTCGTTAACTAGATTCCGTCATTTCTCTTATTAATTATAAATTTTAATGACATAAAGGTCATTATCTTCCTTTAAATTTCGATAGTAGGGCCACTATACGAGTTACATCTATGATATCTATGCCACCGAAAAGATCGCTCATCTGATGAGAACAATCATGAGAATATGACTCGAAATCATCCTTTGGTTGTTCAGAAAATTCAAAATAAAGATAAGCAAATACCTAATATAAGCTGCTAAAAAATTACTAGCTCAAATTAAAAGAAAATGCATACATAGATCCTAGCAAATAGGCAAACTTATATGTTTCAGCAGATAAATTTATAAGCTTCTGCAGATAAATTTATCCGAAGTTCATAAATGCAGCATTTATAACAGAATTATGTAATCATCTATGACTATGTCATTTAGATCAATTACCAAACGTCGGAAATCCAGAAACCCAGTAGAAGAACAATATCTGTATAATGTTTAACGTTAAAGCGTAAATATTACCAAATGTAATATTACCAAATACAATATTATCAAAATGTAATATTTCTTAGCATTGGGTGATATGAAGTTTTAAAATGTACTCACAACATTAGTTTAAAAACTTTCAAAAAATCTCTTTCGACTGATATTACATGGGATATTACAAGATATATACAATACATACTTTAAAACTTGCTAGAATATATTTTTAAAGAATATCACCCAATGCTTTTCGCTAACTTCTCAAATATTCTCTTTATATTGTTGAGCTACTGGGCCAAGAATCTCCTTATTCAAATAATCTTCATAACGACTTTCTCTACAAAGAAGGACTACATCTGTCGAAACGTCTATAGAATTAATGTCGACTATAAAATTCCTAGCTATGCGGAATTTCCTGAAACCTTGACGGCATCAGCTGCGTCTTTCCAATCATGTACGGCCGTCTTAGGCCATAAGATGCGGCGCGGACCCCAGCGAAAGGATCGTGGAAGCAACAGTGAAGACGGTGAAGTTGATGAGGCATATGCGGTCAACGACCATGGCTGCGAACTGCCAATCAGACACAATGTCTGCGTCGGCATCATCTTTTCTGAGCCGGGCCGTGATGACCTTTAATTCGCGCAAGATTGCAGCTAGCTCTGCCTCTGCGTGCAGACAGCTGGAGACATTTGCATACGGTACCCGCTGGAGGGGCGCAGGCGACGAGGATGGACGGAAATCCTCATTTCCTTCGCTTGGCACATCTAGCAGGCTTCGGGAAGCGCGCTGCTCCTTCAACTCCATCTCCTGCACCTTGGTGCTCCTAAAAAGATCCCGCCGGGTGACAGGATGGCCAGGTCTTTGCATTCGGAGCAACCACGGTAGCCAAAGCAGAAAGACTTTCCTAACCTGAAACAAAACAAGAAAATAATAATAAATAGATAAATAAATAAATGTAAGATATAAACATTTATAAATCAATTTTACTTATATTAATTTTTCGCAACAATAAATTACTTACAGCTAAAATAACTATTTTTTTTTCTTTTTTTCTTTACTTTAACAGCATGGTTCACAAAGATTGATGTACGCTCCAAAAGAGGGAAATTTAATTTTTTAGCGAGGCAGTTTAAGAGTATAGGTGACTCAAAATTAAGAGAGATTTTCGATAAATATAAGGGTTGTCAATTTACGTCACTGCATTTTGAAAGTGCGCATTTTTCGCTTATTTGGTGATTTAAAAAAATTAATTAATTAATATTTGTTAAAAAAACTAATTTAGAAAAATTTATTGGCAAATATTTTTGGCTTAAAATAGATAAATAAATCGCATAATAATAATTACTTTTATTTCGTGCACACATGTTGTTCATTAATTGCACAAATTAGACATTTTTTTTCGACAAATTGTATTTTTTAAGCAAAGCAACAGTTGTTGGGCAATTAATTGTTTCAGATAGACTATAGTTAATTTGGATTTTGTTTCCTGTTTGTGTTAGGTAGATTCTGCGTATTATAGAGGGTGCCCACTAAAGTTCTGTTCATCTTCATTAACTTCAGAACGGCGACAGCTATAGTTACAGCGCCTATAATACATAGTGTGGACAACGGCTACAAAATAGTACTAAAAAAATTAATCCGATAAATGTAGAACGATGCTGAAAAGATAACTGGTTGATTGCAGCGACATCTTCTAACAGTGGCGTAGAAAGGATAGAGGTCCAGATGGTTTGGACACCAATAATTTTATAAAAATATTTTTGCCTTATTTAATCGGAGAATTTTCTGCGATACTGAAGGCGACGAAAACTTTATAATATTACTGGTTTCCACAGCATTTGGACACACCCCTCTCTCGCTACGCCAATGTCTGCTACCTCTTTTCAACGCAAATATTGTATAAGAATCGAACTGAGAAAACGGTTCAGCTGATGGTAAATATTTTAAATAATTAAAGTATACCCTATTTCCATTGACTTGGATAGTTATTTTCATAAGCTGTGAAAATATGAAGGATATTGATCATGGACAAAAAACGTGATACGCATTCCTTTGTACCTGATTGCAGTACTCGATACAAGACAGCAAGCTAAAAACTATCCCGATTTAGCATACAAAGGATGAATTTCTGCTAGAAGAGTGGAAAAGATAAATTCCATGATATGATAAAAAACTAACTTCAAAATCAGTTAAATCTGAAATATACACTTACAAGAACATTTAATTAACAGAAATTATGTTCATGTTGTCAATAGTGAAACAGTTTCTTTTTCTAGAGGTAAATCTATTTTTAAAGCAGATGTCGCTGCGATCCCCTATTATTGTACCGCATCGTTGCACGTTTATCGGCTACAATTTTTTAGCACTGTTTAAAGCATCACCATTTTGGCGTTTTTTAAATTCCGAAATTTCGCATTCATACCAGAAATTCCCTATGATGTTCTTTTCGTTACATAATGACAGATATTTCGTGACTTCTTAAACTAAAAATTCATGTTTCAGAATTTCCGGTATGAATTCGAAAATTTTGAATTAACAAGAACGAAAAATCATGCGTCAAGCATAGATTATATAGCACTTTCCAACGCTTCCAAAATAATTTTACAAATCATACCGTTTAATCAGCTAAAAGCTAACATCTAAGTAAACAATTTATTAAACGCATAACATATTTAAAAACATAATTTCAGGAATTTCCAACATATACAATATTCGGAAAAATATCCGAATACTTTTATTCAGCCCTGTATAGGATCTATAGATTTGTATATATACTACATAGGATGATAATTTTAGTTCAGTTAGGAAACGCGTAGCACAGTTTAAAATTTTCCGTCTGGAGTTTGTCAATAAACATAAATGTGTTCGCGAACTTTTATGCTGCCCTGTATAGGATCTACAGAATTTATACACACCACGTAATAGACAAAAAACAAGTTAAAATTAAAATCGCGTTCAATAACTTAAAACGCACTTCCAGGAATTATTGTTAACAGACAGTAGATAATTCTTTTGCGTGTCCCTGTAAATGAACGATGACTGCTATACACACAATATTCCGTAAATAGTCTCTTTTAATGCACCTTTGTGATCTATATAAATTTCAATGCGTTTAAAATAGTGAAACATTATTTAAATAAACCGCAGACGATTTTTCTCCATAGATTTTTCTCCATATAAAATAGACGTAATGTACCGGAATTATTTTTACTGTCCCTGTAAAGTAACTATAAGTGCTATGCACACCCTGTTCCATATTAAGCTTCTTCTAATGCACCTTAGTAATATATATAAATTACAATGCGTTTAAAATAGTGAAACATTATTTAAATAAACCGCAAATGATTTTTCCCCATAGACCGCAATGTAACGGAATTCTTTTGAGTGTCCCTGTAAAAAAAACTATAAGTGCTACACACTTCCGTTGAAATAGGGAACATGCTATAGATAACGACAATAACATATAAAAATTGCAGAGCAATCCGAGCATATTTACGGGAGTTAGAGCACGGACAGACGGCAGACGGCCAGACGGCAGACGGCCAGACGGCCAGACGGCCAGACGGCCAGACGGCAGACGGCCAGACAAACCGAAGTCATAAGCACTTTTCAACTAGGTTGGAAAGTGCTAAAAAAAGGTAAAACCGATTTCTACACTATGTATTCTAGGCGCTGTACTATAGTCATGAACTGGGTCTCTAGGTATGGGAAAGTCACTCGGCGTTTTGCTATGAAACCGCTTCCAGAGTCACTTAACAGCAAAGTGGGAGTAAGCGTTCATTTCTCGGCAGCGGTACGAGATAGGAGAAAATGGTCAAATACTTAAGTTGTAAAAATAAGCTGTAGAATTTCATCTATTTAGTGTGAAATAATGTCTTACATTTAAAATAATTTCATTAGTATAGCTGAAATTAAAATAAATTATATTCTACTGTCAGATTAAATGTACCACTAATTACATGCAGAAGTGGTCTATTATATATGAGAAGTGCGATTACTTGTTAAACTTAAACATTTACTCAAGTTGTTTAATAAGGAAATCACGTTAATTCAGGTAAACGTAACCACTATCGGGACACATGCAAAATGCATGTTACATTGCTGGGTATATTGAACATACTTGACTTGATTTTCTGATAGAAATAAACTGCACTACGCTTACGTGTTACTTTTACTAGTGTTATTACTCACATTTAATAAAATTTCGTCTGCCTTATAATACCCCACATGTGCCTGCAATTAGTCGGATATTTAAATGGATGATTTGATTAAAAAAAAACAGTTTTTTGAATAAAGTTATTTTTAAATGTAAGCTATCATTTAATACAAAATCATTTTTCTCGTATCTTGTACCGTTTTCGAGAAAGGAATGCTAACTTTGCAGCTAGTTGCTATATGGCGCTGTAAGTCACCTTATTGCGTACTGCATAGCCACTTTACTATACTTAGACTCCACGTTTATGACTTTATCTGTGGCCGTTTTGTATTAATGGGGGGTGGATATCACTTTAGTGTGCAAACTGCATGAATATTTATCATGGCATACAATTAAAATATAAAAATCAGAATATACATATCCATGAGTTGGTGGAAATAGACTAATAGTGGGTTAATTATTTAGATTGCATTTACTTTAAAATGTAGATCATCTGGCTCTCATTTCATGATGATATAAGATGACATGGAGCAAATTGACCTTACGCTTTGTCCGAGTGAATAAATGTTTTTTTTCTTTTTTAAAATTATAGGAATGTTTTTTTTTTTACAAGGAGGAAGTGTCATGATTGCTTAGAAGTGTCACTGGCAAAAAAGGCTGGGAACTACTGCTTTAACATATGTTATTCAATTAAAAATGCGAAACGTGATAAAATATTTTTAAAATATGATATGTGACCAAACTAAATTCCACCTTCATCTAAGTTAAGTTGCTGTCATATTGATATACATTAGTTATTAAGCTTGTAAGATTGATGTATTATGTAAGCACACAGAGGGTAACGTAATAATAGAAGCAATACTGCAGTGAATTTTTTTAACTTTAACATAATTCACACAACTTGAAACACTTAGTATTCTGTGCTTTTGCATCAAAAAATAATTGTGATATAAATTAATCGTTTTAATTTTATTAGAAGATTAAATCATTAAGAAATAAACTTTAATAAAGTTTAATTTTAAATTTTCATACTATTATCTAAATTACCCGACGAAGTTATAAATATGCATTTCTTACAAAAGTGTGAAATTGAAAATTTACTTTCCAATGTTCTATAAAGAAATTCCTCTAGTAATGAGATTTTAATGCATTTTAAATTTTAAGCATAATTACGCAATTATACTCATTTTATTCGTAGAATGTGGCTGAAATTGTTACAAATATTATATAAGAAAAGTCTTCTAATACACAGTCTTTTTTTTACAAAAAATAGAAAAAATAGATTTCGATATAGGTATACTTTACGACATAGATATACTTTGTTAATTCAAGGAGTTTAATTATTAAAGTTATGTGTATTATTAAATGTGTATTATTAAATCATAAACTAGATGTATAAAAATATTCAATGAGATTATATTATCAATTTTAGTAACATTTAAATATTAAGGAGGAAACACTAATAGTTCCATTATGTGAAAATTTTTATGGCAATGCTATCCGTTAAACTGTAAAAAATGACAAATGTTTCTTAATATAGGAAATTATAAGATAACCATGAACGATAATATACAGTAAATTCCTCCGAGTTACTCCCCGATTCCAAAAAGCTTTCGTTATAGCTAAAGCCTCAGAAACCAATATATTTTCGAGATTTAAAGAAGTATTTATAAAAACAAAGTTTCTTTTGCTGCCACTGATTTTTGGAAAAGTTTGAATAGTTTTCTAGTATGTTATTCAGTCTTTTCAATTGGTTTTAAAGATGCTATCAATTCTCAAATAAACATCTTCATATTCAACAAACATATTTTACAAACAAACATGATAAATTATCAACATTAAGATTAAAAATATAATTAATATTATTGAAATAATTAATAATAATTTGTTAATCTTGCACGTATAAGTTACGTTACGTTGTTGAAAATGTTTAATTGTGAATTGAAACCATCATAAAAATCAAGATTTCGTTTAGAGAAAACGTGTTGATGCATTATAAACTACTTGAAAACGTTTCGGAAATTCAGTGCCAACAAAATAAATTTTCTTTTATAAATGCTTTTATAAATCTCGAAAATTAGTTGGATTTTGAGGTTTCTAAAGATAAATAACGCTTTTTGAAATCGTGGGTAACTCGAAAGGGGTTATTGTATATTTTCAGTCATGGTTATACTCTATTTTCTTAGATTAAGAATAACTTATCTTTCTTTTTATGGTGTAAACTGAAAGACGTTCTATCGCTAGGAATCTTCTATCTAGACAAAATAGAAGATAATTCTTGAAAATACCCATCACGGTAAAAAATGACCAATGTTTCTTATTTTATGAAAATATGCTATAACCACGAACGAAAGTATAATATAATCTTCTGAGTTATCCGAAATTTCAAATAGCATGTTACATTGTCTTTTGAATCCCCAGAAACGAATACATTTTCAAAATTTAAAGGATAATTTACAAAAACAAATTATTTTTAGCTGCCCGAATTTTTCAGAAACGTTTCCGAAGGGTTTTTATAGTGTATTAATTAGTGACCTCAGGCTGGAATACCTGTTTTTCGAATGTTATCCATTCTCAAGTACACGTTTTCAGCCGCATAAGTTAATTTATACATGAAAGAGTAAAGAAATAATCTTAATTTTAATGTTATTGTTAACTCTGTTAATTTTTCATGTTTGTCTGTTAAACATTTTTCTTGAGAATGAAAATGTTTACTTCAGAATTGATAGCATTCGAAAAACAGGTATTCCAGCCTGAGGACACTAATTAATACACTATAAAATCCTTTCGGAAACGTTTCTGAAATATTCGGGCAGCTAAAAATAATTTGTTTTTATAAATTATTCTTTAAATTTTGAAAATGAATTCGTTTCTTGGAATTCAAAAGAGAATGTAACATGCTATTTGAAATTTCGGATAACTCAGAAGGTTATATTATATTTTCGTTCGTGGTTATAGCATATTTTCATAAAATAAGAAACATTGGTCATTTTTTACAGTGCAGTTGTAGGATAAGTATAGAAAAAGAAGAGCAATAAATGTCCTTTAAGTGAACGTAATTGATGATCGGTATGAGGAAGGGAAAACGATGTTCTTGAATGAAAGAACGGTGAATATTATTTAACTGCCTATACTTATCGTACTTTTTCCCTTTGATATATAACTGGTACATTATAGCTATCATCTAGCTATATGTGCGTATCATACTTTTGCCCTTTCACATGCAACTCATACATTCAATTTAGAGAAGAAAGGGTGCGCAAAATTGCAGAAACTTTGTAAAATAGGAGTTATGTGCGTTGTTCTTTTTCTTTTTCATTTTTATTGTTATATGAGTATTTATGTTGTGTTTGTTAAATATTTGTCTAATACTTTTTTTTATGCATACCTGTTAGCAATTGCGAAAAAATAACTTACGACAAATAAAAATGGATTTTGAAACGTTAGTAAAAGACAGCAGATGTTATGTGGACTGGTTTGAGATAAAATATATACGACAGCAGTTTGATAAGTTATCGGCCTAACACAGAAATGGAAGAAGTATGACCAAATGACAATGTTGTTTGTAAAGTATGATCCTTTAAATGACATGCCACCGAGTTTCAGACGCATGAGTTTATTGTTTATTGCTGGGCGATAAAATAAAGTAAACAAGTTTTGACATTTTCGAAAAATGAAAAAACTAGCTATCATAAAATACTTTGTTAAAACTATTTAACCCCCACGAACATACAAAAAGAGTTACAGTCTATCTTAAAAGATTCTTGTCCTTCATCGTCGACGATAAAAAAGTTGGCGGCTGAATTTAAACTTGGTAGGAAATCAACTCACGATGATGAACGCTCAGGAAGCCCAAAAACCGCTACGACCGACGAAATCGTCTCAAATATTCACAATGCCGTAAGGAATGTTCGCCGAATGAAGAAACGCGAACTTGCTTACATTGCAAACATATCGATAGACCGTGTTCAACACATTTTACACGATGTTTTGGGTATGTAAAAGCTTTCCGCTCGATGCGTGCCGCGCTTGTTGAACGTCGACCAAAAACGCCAAAGGTTGAACATTTCTCAAGAGTCTTCTGAAATGTATTTTGTTGCAAGTTGAAAAATAAAATGAAATATTGTCAAAAATCTTGTATTTTCTTTTTCAGGCAGGGAACTTTTCGAACCACACTCGTACAGGGCTGCACTAAAGAATTCGCACACAAGAGTGTATCGTAAATATAGTGAGTTGCATTGAAAAATGACGAAAATAGTGACTACATTGAAAAATAATATGAAATTATGTCAAAAGTCTTGTGTTTTCACTGTCAGGCCGAGAACTTATCAAACTACCCTCTTATGATCTCTGAAACACTTCCATGATCAAAGCTAAATGTCCTTTAAGTGCACAATTGAAGATTGGTATAAAGAAGGAAAAACGATGGTCTTGAATAAAAGAACCGTAAATAACTATTATCTAACTACCTGTACTTATCATACTTTTTCCTTTTCATATGTAACTGGTACATTAGAAGTTACATATTAAGTGGTAAATTATTTTAGCTTTGGTTTATATGCAATTCGATGAGGTATGGGAAAATGAAAGCCATTTAACACCTGGAAATGAAATCTTCGTTACTCAATTCTTTATAAATAAAACTCGAAAAATCAAAAGTGCATGTAACAAAACTCTCCTCAAATAAGAAATAATTAAAAAATCATAAACTAACTTTCACACGTCTTGGCAAAAAATAGTTTGAGACATGCGGAACGCATTCGCTATCAAGAGTAACATTTACAGTTTATATGACAAAATGGAATGAGATCGTTTACAGTGCACCAAAAATGGTGGAATAATGGTCATAGGAACGCCTGAAAATCGGTGTAACCACTTCGTGCATTCAACATTCCAATCTTATCTTTAAGCTATCTGATATGATGTCTGAAACTGGAAATATAGTAGAATTAAATATTAATAGATGATGCAGTAAGCAAATGCTGTAAATTGTAATTTACAGTTCTGAACAGCGATTGTAATGAAAGAATGGGAAAACGATGGTCTTTTTTGTAAAATTCTATGGTTGGATGTTGGCAATGTAATGTTTCACGTGCAATTAATATGAATATTTTTCGTCAATTTAACAATAGAAAAATACAAACCATTAAGAAATTAAGGAATTACGGAATTGATTTACGCAACGTTTGCGCTTACCTTTTGTGAAAATATACAAGTTGACCCAAAAGTCCTTGAGACATTTTAAAATTGAATAGAAGATCAAGCAATTGCCGTAGGAAAATGCGGTTTGGATGAAAATTCTTCTTATGATTGAAAAATTTGTTTAAGCTAATAAAAAACATAGTTAAAAAATTTATCATAGATGGCGTTACTTCAGTAAAGTTATAGAATAGGTGGATTGCCTTTATAAACAACAATGGTGAAAGACGCACAATGCGTATGCACTGTTTCTGTCCAAACTATGGCAACCCACATTCCAGAAGTTAACAATACTCGCTTGTGATGAGTTAGACGATTCGAACTCAGGAGGGCGAGTATTGTTAAGTTCTGGAATGTGGGTTGGCATAGTTTGGACAAAAACTGTGTATACGCATTGTGCGCTTTTCGCCCCTATTATGTATAAAGGCATTCTACTTCTCCGGTAGTTTTGTAGAAATAACGCCATCTATGGAAAATTTTTGGAAATATTTTTTTTTTCTAAAACAAAATTTTCAATCATAAGAAGCATTTTCTTCCAAACCGCACTCTCGTACGCCAATAGCTTCATCTTTTATTGAATTTTAAAATGTGTCAAGGACTTTTGGGCCACCCTGCATTTCTCAAAATTCTCATTATGGACAAAGATTTAGAACTACAATAGTAAATAAAACACCATAAAGACCATAGAACAACGACTATAGCAAATGGATGAAGAAGCCTATTTATCCAGATGTGTCCCTGTTAAATACGTATGAATTGTCAGAGATTTTCTGGACTAAGAAAGTATGAGAGGCGTTCAGAAACAAATAGATGTAATGCCATAAAACATTCCTCCAAACAAATGATTCCAAACAAATGATGACAACAGATATATTTCTATGTAAAATTACTGGGGATTTGTGCACATAATTCAGAATCATAGTAGACTAGCATAATTTGTTTCCTACATTTTCAACGTAGGATTTGGTTTGTTAATCGCCATACAAGTTAATTTCTATACAACAAGATATCATCCGAATCTCTATCTAACGGAGAAAGGGAATCGATATAGTTTGATTATGGACTCCTCTTAAAATAGTGTACTAAGGTGCAACGATAAAGCTCAATGAAATGGTGACCAAGAACAAACAATTTTATGGATTTTCTTCAGATTTTTTTTCTTTTTTTAACATAAAGTATTTGCAAGAATGATCAATGTCTATCCTATTTAATTAAAACGAAAATGAACCAAAGGTAGAACTTCCTTTCAAATCGTGCTCGAGCATGAAATGTAAAATGCAGCTATTTTCGAATTTTAGTTATTTGAACTTTAGTGTTAAAGTTTTACTTAATAAAGCTTTACACTAATGAACGATACCTTAGTTTTAATACGTTTTTATGTCTAGTATATATTAATAGTATACTTCATCTTAATGTCATGTTTAATGTTATATTAATAAATATTTTTTTCCTCAATTTTAACAGAAGCTACGTTAACAAAAATGCTAAAGAGAAAAGATATGTTTTTCTTCCATAAGAAATTTTGTAACTCAAATGGTATTCTTTTTCAAAAACAATTACCTCAACATTCTAACATACACAAATATGAACTGACAAAATTCATAAACTTAAATGTGATAAAATTGTTCTATGTATAGTTATTTTAACTTTAAAATATAATTTTCTGAGATATTGTTCTATTTTATATGAAGTATTCAAAGATGAAGTATTCATATGAAGTTTTCATATGAAGGATTCAAAATTCTACAATCATGAGGATACTTACAGTGATGACGATGATGATAATTACTAAGCTATATATGTGCAGAAAAGTAAGTGAATTTATATTAAATATAACATCAGTCTTTTTTTACTAAAGGTAAAAATGTGATACATTGGTGTATTCTATATGAAGTTAATTACAAAATCAATGGGAGAAAAGATAAAATCCACAGAATTCGCTATACATAAATCAAATAAAGTACATAACCCTTTAAGCTTTACTTTCTGGCAATTGGCCAAATACTATTTTCTCCATCCAAATCCCATTAAGGCAACGAATCAATGCATCCAATAACAAATACATTTAATATATATTCTACCAAATTTCTAAACTAGAATGTTTCGTAGAAAAAAATATAAAAAAACTTTGTATCAAAAGAAAAAGACGAAATTGCTAGAGTTTTAATATGCTGCTTGTATCAAACTATTATCACAAGTTTCATCTAAGTTATTTGGGTTAGGATAAAAATTCTTTCTTTCAAATACATTTATGTATCGCCTCTGCCATAAATTATTTATGGTTTTGATATACATGAAATGATTCGAAAACTTAACTCAATTTTTATGTGCAATTTTGGAAGAGATGGGGTAGCATATATAAAAATACAGTTAGTTAAACTGTGTTTCCATTTAAAAAAATAAATCCTCTGCTTTGTTTAAATAAAATCTATGTATTAGAATTTTACTTTGAGGAAAATAAATAAAATTAACAGAACGTTTTTTAAGGTTATTGGTGTGTATTGCCTTTATATTTGTTTGCAAAAAAACTTGCTGGAATCTTATTATGTTTCTTGCATAAAAATAATAATACATGTTTATATTTTTATATTTATTTTAATTATATTTGTATATGCACTTTTGTGATTTTTTTTATGGTTTTGGTGCACATTATTAATATTTTACAACTTACAATTAAATTGTTCTATTTAAAAAATATCATTTATAAATACATATGAATAATTAAAAATTTTAAGCAAAATTGAATAATAATTGAATCGGTAAATTCAATAACTACATACGTCCAGGGTTGTTCAGAAATAAATAATAACTGCGCTATCAATAAATTCTATATATTTTACGACCATTTCTCTACCCACTATAGTTCTAAAATTTTTAAATACGTGTGTCGGTTATCATTTATATATTTTATAAGAATAAAAAAAGAAAAAAAAATGTGGACTTACGTTGTTTTTGTAGTTAATGAAATATAGTGCCCTACATATGGTACAAAATCTATTAATCATATTTTTATTAGATATTTCACTAAATAGCAATAAATTATTTACGTGTGCATATTAACCTATTAACTACTATCACAAATTCACACATCATACCTTCACGTTGTGTATTTTGCACATAATATATTTCTGAATTCATAGGAATGTAAATTAACTTTTCCTAAGTTTGATTTTGAGTCAAATACAACTGCCATGTAGTACAATATTATAAAATCTCCTTAATATTGACATATGTGACAATATTTTCGAACTATAGATATTTGTAACATCCCATGGTATACAAAACACATCAGCGAGTGTTGTTAAGGATTCAGGATTGACAGTAACTTCTTCACACCTGAGGTGCACAAATGTACACTTCTATTTTTTTCCTCAAAAAAATTTAACCATTTGATTTTTTTTACATTTTTACTTTAATTCCATGTTGATGAATCTTTTTTACTTTGGAACAAAACGAATTAACGGCAGCATTGATCTTTATTTTCTCATAAAATAAATCTCATTTTCATATGAATTTGCAAAATGCCTTCAAGACAGTTTGGACAAGAAAGGTAGAAATTTTCCTAATTGTTTAACCTAAATCCTTTACAATAAAAAATATTGAGGATTTGTAGATCATTAACTTGTTTAAGGCCCTTTAATTCGTTTATTGTGTGAATTTAAGTTATTGATATATATTTTTTTTCCTGCCACAGAAATATTTCCGTGTAGTATATATTACAAAAATCCCCTTAATATAGGCATATGTGACAATATCTTCGAACAGTACAGATTTGTAAAATCCAATGGTGTACAAAATACATTAGCGTATGTTCTTAAGGGTTCAGGATTGACCTTAACCTCTTCAGACCTGAGGTGCACAAATGTGCACCTCTACTCTTTTCTTCACAAAAGCTTAGATAATAGAAAGTTTTCTCAAAATGGAGTATCGGTTTTTGGGTTGCTATCAATTCTCAATAAAACATTTTCAGCTGCATAATTGAAACTGACGCTGCATCCGACATGCGAGAGTAACAAAATAATATTAATTTTATCTGGATGTGAGTACTGTTAATTTATCATGTTTGTCTGTAACAAAAAAATGTTTGTTGAACATGAAAATGTTTGCTTGAGAAAACTGATTAATATACTACAATAACTACACAAAAACGTATCTGAAAACCATTGACAGCAAAATTAACTTTGTTTTTATAAATTCTTCTTTAAACAGCAAATGTAAGTTGGTTTATGTACTTTTTAAAGATAAAGAACACTTTTCGGAATCGTGTGTAACTCGGAAGGACTTACATTTTTGATTGTGGTTATATTAAATTTTCCTGTATTAAGGAATATTTCTGTTTTTTAACAGTGTAATTTTTGATAATGTGTAAAAATGTTGAAATATTTTATGAATATGTGTTTGAGAAAACTGTTTAAAAAAACAAAACAAAAAAAACAGCATTCTAGTTTTAAAACGTAGTATAAAAACGTATCATCACAAGATTATATTTCTTTTACATTGTTGAATTACATTTTTGTAATACCTCCGTAATAACTTTTTTCTTGTTTTGGTACGGTTCATCAATACGTATGATTAAATTGTATTGGAAAAAAGTGTTAGATAGGATTTAAATCCTATGAATTATTTAAAAAAACATTATTAAATTAAGCTAGAGTTCAAGAATATTGGTGTATTTTGAAGAATATTAATTTTAAAAACTTCATTTCTAAAGAAGAAGAAACATTGCTAGAAGATTATTATATGCTTCTTGTATAAAAATATTATTACAGGTTAATATTTCTTTTACACTTCTCAAATACAATTATATAGGGATATTTTTTATCCGAAGTTATTTTTTATGGATTTGGTGCGCATTATTAATCTTTTATAATTAAAATGTGGTAATAAACAATTATAATGTTTAAATGCATGTAAATTATTTAAATGAAAAAAAAAACTTCATACAAAAAAGGATTAATATTATTCGTTTTATATCTCTTTTAAATCTAAGCATATATGTATTTTTTTAAGTGTTAGTAGTATCGTACTGTATAGTTGCGGGGAAAAAATAAGAATATTAACTTATTTTATTTATTTATTAACCCTTCTCTTCATGAGTTTTTCTTTTACAATTGTCTTTTTTATACATATATTAAATATTAGACAGCAGAAATTTTAAGATAGATTTTTAACTTTGTTCAGCAACATAGTTCACATGCAATTAAGGGTTAATTTTTTACTAACGTTCGCAAGAAAAAAGAAATGTGCTTGCAAATTTTCTCAGAGAGGTAAATGTATATATTCATATGAACACAAAAAGTGAATTTGTTAAGAATAATATACAGTGTGTTCGAAAAGTCTAGAAAAGGACGAATAAGTCGAGAAATACACATCAAAATGGAAAACGGGAAAATACGTGTTAATTATTTTTGAAAAGTCCATTCAGTGATATCAAAATTCGAAGGGAGGGGGGGAGGGGAGTAACTTTGAAATCTTAAATGATAACGCCTATTTTTTGTTGCAGATTCGGATTATACGGTAAAAAATACGTAACTTTTGCATTTAACATTTTTCCCGAATCATCGTAGACGGCGCTATAATTGAGCAAAATAGTTCGTTAAACAATAACCCTGAATCGTGAGATGCAATAGTACGAGAAATGACGGCCATTCAGCAAAATTTGGGAAGAATTTCGTTTTGGTATTGGAAATGAAGATCGAATAAAACTATCAACAAATCGATACGATGATTTGTTACAAAGTTATGACGTGTTTTATGAATTAATAAAAAGAAAACTGCCCAGTTAAACTATGGGCATTGAGCTCACAGGCTATTCACACTAATTGTGTATAATACTGTTATTTCAAATAATTTGAAATAAGCCCCTCGAAAATAAAGAAATCAACAATATATTAAGGGGGGAGGTCATCCTCCCGTTACCCCCCTCATAGTTAAATAATGAACACCTTAAACTAATCAGGGAAGTCTCTAATTACAATGAATATATATATACAAAATTTTAAGAAAATCGGATAATTCTGCATGAAAAAACCATTTATCTAAATTAAAGGGGGATTACCCCCCCCATTTCCCCCCATTTATACTTAACCAATCAATACCGAAAACTAATCAGGGAAGTGTCTTAACCCAATGAACCTATAAACAAATTTTGAAGCAAATGGGATAATTCTGCATGAAAAACCCATTTATATAAATTAAGGGGGGATTAGCCCCCCCGTACCCCCCCTTTATATTTAAACATACAATCCCGAAAACTAATCAGAGAAGCGCCTTAACACAGTGAACCTATAAACAAAATTTGAAGGAAAACGGAATAATTCTGCATGAAAACCCATTTATATAAATTAAGGGGGGGACTAGCCCCTCGTTCCCCCCCTTTATACCTAAACAATCAATCCCGAAAACTAATCAGAGAAGCGCCTTAACACAGTGAACCTATAAACAAAATTTGAAGGAAAACGGAATAATTCTGCATGAAAAACCCATTTATATAAATTAAGGGGGGATTAGCTCCCCCGATCCCCCCTTTATACTTAACCAATCAATCCCGAAAACTAATCAGAGAAGCGCCTTAACACAGTGAACCTATAAACAAAATTTGAAGGAAAACGGAATAATTCTGCATGAAAAACCCATTTATATAAATTAAGGGGGGGATTAGCCCCTCGTTCCCCCCTTTATACCTAACCAATCAATCCCGAAAACTAATCACAGAAGCGCCTTAACACAGTGAACCTATAAACAAATTTTGAAGCAAATGGGATAATTCTGCATGAAAAACCCATTTATATAAATTAAGGGGGGATTAGCGCCCCCCGTCCCCCCCCCTTTATACTTAAACATTCAATCCCGAAAACTAATCAGAGAAGCGCCTTAACACAGTGAACCTAAAAACAAAATTTGAAGGAAAACGGAATAATTCTGCATGAAAAACCCATTTATATAAATTAAGGGGGGGATTAGCCCCTCGTTCCCCCCCTTTATACCTAACCAATCAGTCCCGAAAACTAATCACAGAAGCGCCTTAACACAGTGAACCTATAAACAAAATTTGAAGGAAAACGGAATAATTCTGCATGAAAAACCCATTTATATAAATTAAGGGGGGGATTAGCCCCTCGTTCCCCCCCTTTATACCTAACCAATCAATCCCGAAAACTAATCACAGAAGCGCCTTAACACAGTGAACCTATAAGCAAAATTTGAAGGAAAACGGAATAATTCTGCATGAAAAACCCATTTATATAAATTAAGGGGGGGATTAGCCCCTCGTTCCCCCCCTTTATACCTAACCAATCAATCCCGAAAACTAATCACAGAAGCGCCTTAACACAGTGAACCTATAAACAAAATTTGAAGGAAAACGGAATAATTCTGCATGAAAAACCCATTTATATAAATTAAGGGGGGAATTAGCCCCTCGTTCCCCCCCTTTATACCTAACCAATCAATCCCGAAAACTAATCACAGAAGCGCCTTAACACAGTGAACCTATAAACAAAATTTGAAGGAAAACGGAATAATTCTGCATGAAAAACCCATTTATATAAATTAAGGGGGGATTAGCCCCCCCGTCCCCCCCCCTTTATACTTAAACAATCAATCCCGAAAACTAATCACAGAAGCGCCTTAACACAGTGAACCTATAAACAAAATTTGAAGGAAAACGGAATAATTCTGCATGAAAAACCCATTTATATAAATTAAGGGGGGGGTTAGCCCCTCGTTCCCCCCCTTTATACCTAACCAATCAATCCCGAAAACTAATCACAGAAGCGCCTTAACACATTGAACCTATAAACAAAATTTGAAGGAAAACGGAATAATTCTGCATGAAAAACCCATTTATATAAATTAAGGGGGGGATTAGCCCCTCGTTCCCCCCCTTTATACCTAACCAATCAATCCCGAAAACTAATCACAGAAGCGCCTTAACACAGTGAACCTATAAACAAAATTTGAAGGAAAACGGAATAATTCTGCATGAAAAACCCATTTATATAAATTAAGGGGGGATTAGCCCCCCCCCCGTCCCCCCCCCTTTATACTTAAACAATCAATCCCGAAAACTAATCACAGAAGCGCCTTAACACAGTGAACCTATAAACAAATCTGAAGGAAAACGGAATAATTCTGCATGAAAAACCCATTTATATAAATTAAGGGGGGATTAGCCCCTCGTCCCCCCCCCTTTATACTTAAACATTCAATCCCGAAAACTAATCAGAGAAGCGCCTTAACACAGTGAACCTAAAAACAAAATTTGAAGGAAAACGGAATAATTCTGCATGAAAAACCCATTTATATAAATTAAGGGGGGGGATTACCCCCTCGTTTCCCCCCTTTATACCTAACCAATCAGTCCCGAAAACTAATCACAGAAGCGCCTTAACACAGTGAACCTATAAACAAAATTTGAAGGAAAACGGAATAATTCTGCATGAAAAACCCATTTATATAAATTAAGGGGGGGATTAGCCCCTCGTTCCCCCCCTTTATACCTAACCAATCAATCCCGAAAACTAATCACAGAAGCGCCTTAACACAGTGAACCTATAAACAAAATTTGAAGGAAAACGGAATAATTCTGCATGAAAAACCCATTTATATAAATTAAGGGGGGGATTAGCCCCTCGTTCCCCCCCTTTATACCTAACCAATCAATCCCGAAAACTAATCACAGAAGCGCCTTAACACAGTGAACCTATAAACAAAATTTGAAGGAAAACGGAATAATTCTGCATGAAAAACCCATTTATATAAATTAAGGGGGGGATTAGCCCCTCGTTCCCCCCCTTTATACCTAACCAATCAATCCCGAAAACTAATCACAGAAGCGCCTTAACACAGTGAACCTATAAACAAAATTTGAAGGAAAACGGAATAATTCTGCATGAAAACCCATTTATATAAATTAAGGGGGGGACTAGCCCCTCGTTCCCCCCCTTTATACCTAAACAATCAATCCCGAAAACTAATCAGAGAAGCGCCTTAACACAGTGAACCTATAAACAAAATTTGAAGGAAAACGGAATAATTCTGCATGAAAAACCCATTTATATAAATTAAGGGGGGGATTAGCCCCTCGTTCCCCCCTTTATACCTAACCAATCAATCCCGAAAACTAATCACAGAAGCGCCTTAACACAGTGAACCTATAAACAAAATTTGAAGGAAAACGGAATAATTCTGCATGAAAACCCATTTATATAAATTAAGGGGGGGACTAGCCCCTCGTTCCCCCCCTTTATACCTAAACAATCAATCCCGAAAACTAATCAGAGAAGCGCCTTAACACAGTGAACCTATAAACAAAATTTGAAGGAAAACGGAATAATTCTGCATGAAAAACCCATTTATATAAATTAAGGGGGGGATTAGCCCCTCGTTCCCCCCTTTATACCTAACCAATCAATCCCGAAAACTAATCACAGAAGCGCCTTAACACAGTGAACCTATAAACAAATTTTGAAGCAAATGGGATAATTCTGCATGAAAAACCCATTTATATAAATTAAGGGGGGATTAGCGCCCCCCGTCCCCCCCTCCTTTATACTTAAACATTCAATCCCGAAAACTAATCAGAGAAGCGCCTTAACACAGTGAACCTAAAAACAAAATTTGAAGGAAAACGGAATAATTCTGCATGAAAAACCCATTTATATAAATTAAGGGGGGGATTAGCCCCTCGTTCCCCCCTTTATACCTAACCAATCAGTCCCGAAAACTAATCACAGAAGCGCCTTAACACAGTGAACCTATAAACAAAATTTGAAGGAAAACGGAATAATTCTGCATGAAAAACCCATTTATATAAATTAAGGGGGGGATTAGCCCCTCGTTCCCCCCCTTTATACCTAACCAATCAATCCCGAAAACTAATCACAGAAGCGCCTTAACACAGTGAATCTATAAGCAAAATTTGAAGGAAAACGGAATAATTCTGCATGAAAAACCCATTTATATAAATTAAGGGGGGGATTAGCCCCTCGTTCCCCCCCTTTATACCTAACCAATCAATCCCGAAAACTAATCACAGAAGCGCCTTAACACAGTGAACCTATAAACAAAATTTGAAGGAAAACGGAATAATTCTGCATGAAAAACCCATTTATATAAATTAAGGGGGGGATTAGCCCCTCGTTCCCCCCCTTTATACCTAACCAATCAATCCCGAAAACTAATCACAGAAGCGCCTTAACACAGTGAACCTATAAACAAAATTTGAAGGAAAACGGAATAATTCTGCATGAAAAACCCATTTATATAAATTAAGGGGGGATTAGCCCCCCCGTCCCCCCCCCCCTTTATACTTAAACAATCAATCCCGAAAACTAATCACAGAAGCGCCTTAACACAGTGAACCTATAAACAAATCTGAAGGAAAACAGAATAATTCTGTATGAAAAACCCATTTATATAAATTAAGGGGGGGGATTAGCCCCTCGTCCCCCCCCCTTTATACCTAACCAATCAATCCCGAAAACTAATCACAGAAGCGCCTTAACACAGTGAACCTATAAACAAAATTTGAAGGAAAACGGAATAATTCTGCATGAAAAACCCATTTATATAAATTAAGGGGGATTAGCCCCCCCCCGTCCCCCCCTTTATACTTAAACAATCAATCCCGAAAACTAATCACAGAAGCGCCTTAACACAGTGAACCTATAAACAAAATTTGAAGGAAAACGGAATAATTCTGCATGAAAAACCCATTTATATAAATTAAGGGGGGGATTAGCCCCTCGTTCCCCCCTTTATACCTAACCAATCAATCCCGAAAACTAATCACAGAAGCGCCTTAACACAGTGAACCTATAAACAAAATTTGAAGGAAAACGGAATAATTCTGCATGAAAAACCCATTTATGTAAATTAAGGGGGGGGGGATTAGCCCCTCGTTCCCCCCCTTTATACCTAACCAATCAATCCCGAAAACTAATCACAGAAGCGCCTTAACACAGTGAACCTATAAACAAAATTTGAAGGAAAACGGAATAATTCTGCATGAAAAACCCATTTATATAAATTAAGGGGGGATTAGCCCCTCGTTCCCCCCCTTTATACCTAACCAATCAATCCCGAAAACTAATCACAGAAGCGCCTTAACACAGTGAACCTATAAACAAAATTTGAAGGAAAACGGAATAATTCTGCATGAAAAACCCATTTATATAAATTAAGGGGGGGATTAGCCCCTCGTTCCCCCCCCCTTTATACCTAACCAATCAATCCCGAAAACTAATCACAGAAGCGCCTTAACACAGTGAACCTATAAACAAAATTTGAAGGAAAACGGAATAATTCTGCATGAAAAACCCATTTATATAAATTAAGGGGGGATTAGCCCCTCGTTCCCCCCCTTTATACCTAACCAATCAATCCCGAAAACTAATCACAGAAGCGCCTTAACACAGTGAACCTATAAACAAAATTTGAAGGAAAACGGAATAATTCTGCATGAAAAACCCATTTATATAAATTAAGGGGGGGGATTAGCCCCTCGTTCCCCCCCTTTATACCTAACCAATCAATCCCGAAAACTGATCACAGAAGCGCCTTAACACAGTGAACCTATAAACAAATTTTGAAGCAAATGGGATAATTCTGCATGAAAAACCCATTTATATAAATTAAGGGGGGGATTAGCCCCTCGTTCCCCCCTTTTATACCTAACCAATCAATCCCGAAAACTAATCACAGAAGCGCCTTAACACAGTGAACCTATAAACAAAATTTGAAGGAAAACGGAATAATTCTGCATGAAAAACCCACTTATATAAATTAAGGGGGGATTAGCCCCCCCGTCCCCCCCCCCTTATACTTAAACAATCAATCCCGAAAACTAATCACAGAAGCGCCTTAACACAGTGAACCTATAAACAAATCTGAAGGAAAACGGAATAATTCTGCATGAAAAACCCATTTATATAAATTAGGAGGGGATTAACCCCCCGTTCCCCCCTTTATACTTAACCAATCAATCCCGAAAACTAATCAGGGAAGCGCCTTAACACAGTGAACCTATAAACAAAATTTGAAGGAAAACGGATATTTCTATGAAGAGTTATCGCGTTACGTACATACATACGTACATACATACATACAGGACCGGCGGGCACATAAGCTCTCAGGCTTTGATAGCCTGTGAGCTAATGAGCTAAAAAGCTGATCATTCTACTTTACACATTTTGAGGACATTTAATAAGTTTAAGATTATTCAACATGATACAAAGAACATATTTTGAATATAAAATAAGTGCAATAAAGTTGGCTCTCTCTTATAAAGTATAGTTCTGTACTTTTTATTCATAAAACTCTTCGGAACTTTGCAACAGTTGATTGTATCGACATACGAATGGAGTCATTCGATTTCAAATTAAAAATACATAATAAATGATACCCCGCTTGACCTACTTCACAGAAGTTCAGTTTCTCGTCTCCCATAAGTTAAATGTCCCACTTTTACCCAACTCAACCCCAATAAAATTACATGGTAAAATAACTTTATTTTTTGGAGACTCCTTGGACCTCTAATTTTCGTGCCAAAAGTTCTTCCAAATTTTAGTGAATGGCCATCAAATCTTGTACTATTACCTTTCACGATTCGGGATTTTTGTTGCAGACGTCATCGTATTAGCAAAAAAGTTATATGTATAGTTTTGATATTAACTCTATTTGTCGCAAGATATCTTAAATTGTGTACATGAAAAAAGTCACGCTTAAATTCCTAGGTAAAAAGCACTGACCGACATATGAAAAATTGAGAAAAGGTAAGTAAGCAAAAATTTTTGTAAACAAATGAGTAAAGAGGATGATCGACAAACGTGAATTTAAAAGATTAAATTTTTTTATTGAAATATCAAGAATGTTCATTTCGAAAAGCTGTCAATGAAAAATTGCAGCAATTATATTAATCACCCTCCACATAGCCATCTTCATATTAAGATTCATCCGCGTGCTGCAAAGTGTAAAATGTTTAATAAAAACTTCTTTTGAATTAAGAAAAAAAAAAGGAATTGGGCTTATTCGGATATTTTCATGTTATTTCTTTACCAAAAAAGTAAAAACAGTTAGGTGCTAATTATAGATACAATGTATGGAATAACTAAAATAAGTAATTAAAAAACACTCAATTCCATATTTTATTGTTTAAAACGATTGTTATGTGGTATGTGCCAAAATTATTTTATTATGAAAAATTGCAAAATTTGCATTGCTTTGACACACAGTAGAATTTCGAATTCGGTATAAATTGAAAATTGTTTTACTATATAAATCAGATCATGCTACAATACATTGCATGGATATTATTTTAAATACTTTGGACACTAATATATTCTATTTTATAGTGTAAACATTGGATAAGGTAAAAAATAAACATAAACAAAAGGGCCATTGGACTGCCTTGGAGGACATGCCACAAGTTTTGATTACTCGTATCTTCGCAATTATAGGAAATAAAGTCATGAATGAGGTAACAAATTAAAGCATTTTTAGTATGAAACAAACCAATGTACAAAATTCGAGATTTACTTACCTAGTTGCAGATAAATTATCTTTGAAATATAAATGAACTTTAAGATGACTGACGCAAGCTAGGATTGAACTATATATAATTTACGCACGCTCTAAATCGAAATGCTTTATATTGATTCAAGGCTTTTTTCCAAATTTCAAATTTCTTTGAAACAAAAGTTTTGGAAACGTGTGCCGGTTTGTTCAGAATGGAATTTTGGTCTGCCATTTCTTATTTACACGTTTAGAAATGTCCTGAAGTGAATTGTGTTTAAATCAAGATTATAAAATGACTTGACAGGGTAATTTTTTTAAACATTTTTCGACGGCCGCTAATGAAGCTCAAATGAGCGCAAATGAACAGTCTTCAATATTTTTATTACTATCCTTATGTAATGTATTAGGATAGAAAGCAGGAAACTTGAGAAAAAAACTTAACCTGATTGAAAGTTTTCCAATTTAAAATTTTTTTGTACACCTGTTTGAGCCTGTAGTAGAATTTCTGTCGAATTTTAAAATTTACATATTTTGGAATGTCCTGATATAAATGGCTTTAAATCAAGATTGATAAAATTCTTTGATTAAAGTCCACTTCGTGGTACATTTAAAGAGTTCTGACCCCCCTTTTGTATCGTCCAAATGGTATGCCTTTAGGTATTTCATTATTAGACAAGAGTTTGTAACAAGTGTACGACGCACAGACAATTATCAAATGACTTGATATGTCTATATATTTTTACATATTTACATCGTTTTTTACACCATTTCGTCTGGCGATTCGGTACGAAGACTAGTATTTCCTTATACAGGGTGATTTTTTTTAAGTTGTGAAAGTAAAACACTATAACAAAAGAACCACTGATCCAAATGACCTGAAATTTCACCAGTATGCTCCCAAAGTAATGGGAATTTTTTTGGCATTGTTAAATTAACTTAAAATCCCACCGACAGATGGCGCTGTAAGGTAGCAGAAACAAAGAATATCGTCTGTGGGAGGAAAACAATGGACGATACTTTGAGAAACCATTTTTCGTAGGCCCTCTGTCGTCACTGGACCTTTTCTTAAGTGTCCTAAATCTCTTAAGAACACTTGCTGTGCTGTCATTATTCTGATAATACAATTTCACTAACAATGCACGGTCCGTCAATGGCGCAGTCATTGCGAGGATTTCCGTAGAATAATTAACACGAGGTGTGCGTACTTCCCTTTTTTATCGCCAATGTGCTTGTGCCGGGTGCAAGTTCGTCTCCAGGCTTTACTGTATGTACAGCGCCATCTGTCGGTGCAATTTTAAGTTTTTTTAACGACGCCTAAAAATCCCCATTGCTTTGGGAGCATACTGGTGAAATTTTAGGTCATTTGGATCAGTGGTTCTTTTGTTATAGGGTTTTACTTTCACAACTTAAAAAAAATCACCCTGTATAACCCCTCAAATGTAATGTCGTTTTTTACGTTATAACTTTGACCGAATATCTTAAGTTTATTGCTGTTGTGTCTTAATACAATAGTACGCATTATGCACCATAAATTGACACCTTTCTTTCTCTTCTATCCCATATCCAGATCAAAGTAGCATGGGGTGGTGCATTTGTTTCTACCGGGACAGTGCATATACAGTGTCTTTCAAATACCGCATTTAAAAGAAATATTTCATTCATTTTCGTATCTTCACACACATGTGATTAATGCAAATCGTTAAATGATGTTCTTTTAAACTGCAATTTTATGTTTGCATAATATAACTAACTATACATGATCCTTGCTGTTATAAAACTTTTTTTGGGAAATATTTTTAAATAATAGTGCATAAATGGTACTAAAAATAATATTAGATTAAATTAAGATACATTTTATTGTGCACATATTTTGTATTATACGTATATGATGTATTGATTGCAAATACATTTAATCAAGATGCATCTGAGATCAAAAATCATTAGATTGTATTATCCATTGTTAAAATAGTCACATCATATTATAACCCCAAAAAATTTACACAATTTGAAGATATTGTGACTTTACTTAAATAGTTCATTTAATGTCTATAAATAGACCCATATCATCCCGAAGTTCAATATAACAACCAAACTTAAAAGCTTCTAATAATAAGCTCTGAAAGATAAACACGGTGAAACTTTGTAACATTAAATGTTTATGTTGAAGTGAAACTTTCTCAAGGGCATACTTAAGGTTTCGCACGTCTTTAGAAATTATTTTAGTCTATGGAATCTCTCTATTTGGTAATAAGTCTTTTCAGAAATGCAAACATAAATTTTATAAAAAAATGAATTTTGATAAAAATGAAAATTATTTTTTATTATGTTTAAAAATATTACATATATTATAACATTTATAAAAATATTTTATTTAAACATAGGAAAGGTTTATGCTGTTACAGAAGTTCACTGAAATCCTTGGCGGTTAAAATTATACTAGCGGTATTCAGAGGCCCATAGCTACAATTCTACTAAACGTAACCGAATGAAACTTTAAATATCTCTTATGTGTTTATGCTGCCAACTTTCTGTAAAAAAAAAAGAGAGAAAATGTTTGAAAATTAGCCACCAGATGGCGCTGAACTGCTAAACGCATATGAACATGAGTAGGTAAGTAATTTCTTTATAAATGCGAACCTCTCCCGTATTTACTCAAAGATATCTAAGATTAAAAGAAAACCACGAAAACTCCGAATGATTAGGGCAACGGTTGCGATTGTGTTCCAATATAGCACCTTGGGGGGTATTTAGGTTTTGGGGGTAGGACATATGGAATATAATTTAGGTGTGCAGAATTAAAAACAAAATTAATATCCATTTGTTTCTTTTGAATTCATTTGACGAAAAAAAAGTTGAGTCATTCTTTATAAAGACATATATGAGTCATTCTCATGAAAAGGTTCATTTTACATGATGCCAAAGGGATAAATATTAGAAAATGTGAAAAACATCCTTATATTTTCATTCATATGAATATTTAAGTTTTAAGGAAGCTGTTAAATACGTTTCTGGCAAAATATTTTTAATATTTAATTTTAATCTTTTAATGAATATAAGCCGAATGTCACCTCCGTAGAAGTCACCTCCTACATTTAAACCCAACGTTTATATCACTGGCATTTAAACAATTTAAAACTTTTTACAATATTTTTTCAAAAATAACTTATTAAAAGTTTTAGTTAAATTCTAACTCGTATTTTTTTTTAAATGGCGTTATTTTATTAAGGAATTAACGAATAAACTTTATCCCTATCCAAAGTAGTCTCCCTTCGTGGATACTGAAAATAAATTTTAAAAAGTGTCATAGATGGCAGTACATGCCAAATTTCCATTAGATAGTTTGGGAGAAACAGAACCTTTTTTTTTTGAGATATTACTCTATGTTCTGTTGTTAAATTATTGAATCTTTTCCAATTTGTCAGTTCCATTTGGAGTTTGACAAAGTTGTCAGTGCATTTCCTGTGATTATCATAAATAATGTAAGCAAAACCTAATTTATAATTATAACAAAAAAAAACTTAGACAGCTTTAATATTGCATTTAATAAAACGAAATGCACCATTTCAGCAAACTGAAAACCAAAGTAGTTATTAAATGAAAATATATTTTTTTCTCCTTTATTAAAAACATTTATAAAGTAATTTTAATAGAATATGTTTTGTTTTTGAAATTTGTATATTATAGTTAACATACTGAACACATTTTTGAACTCATACTGTTCCTATTTCAGCTTACTGTTTGAGCCATGCAAAATTACTAGTTGTGTTATGATTAAGTATTCTTTTCATAAATTTTCTAATTACTTTCTTTTATGCTTTTTCTTATATCATTTTTTTTAATATTAAGAAATGTTGTGATCTGAACCAGTATTGCAAAAACTAACATTGTACCAGTAAGGCATGGTGACGTCACGACGACGTCACTGTGAAGTCACACTATGACTTTGTGACCGTCGTCGTGACGTCATGTGACGTCGATGTGAAGTCACTGTGACCTAAATGTGAAGTCGTTATGGCCGTTTTCAAGGCTTTCTGTGACCTCACAATGTGACTACTTTGTGAAGTCACCGTGCGACTTCATTGTGAAAAAAGTGACGAATGTGCATCGGGTAGGGTGACCAGATTTTACCCGAATCCTATCCGGATTGTTCGGATCGACATTTTTTTATGCTACATGTTTGTGACGTTTGTGACGACACTGCACCGGGTCAGGTGACCAAATTTTACCCGAATCCAATCCAGAAACTTCGGATCGATCTTTTTGGATTTGTTTGGCTACAGAATAGATTTGGATTAGTGGTCGGGTGACCTAATTTTCGTGAACCCGAACTGACCCGAGTCGGGTATAATGTTTTTACTGTAAGTCTTGTTCGGAATAGAATCTTGCATACGACAGAGTAACCAGACTTTATCAGAAATTGTGTTACGACACAATTTCTGATGTCGGCTTAGATCTAGAGTCACACACGAATCCGGTTATATACTTCTTGGACATGGTTGAAAGTCTACTTGAGCATGAATGATGATTGACTGAAATTATATTTTGATTCAACCCATATTCTTACCCTAACCCAACAACAACGACAAAATCTGTAGGCCCGAAACCCGACCGAACCTGATAAATGATTTCGTATAGCTTCGTATAACAAGATTTTACCAAATCCGGATAAAATCGACGATAAGGATTGGATCGGCAATTTTTTTTTTTTTTTTTATGCAACTCGTATTCAAATTAACACTTTGCATCTGATTGGGAAACCGGCTAATGTAGACGTTAAGCAAGACAATTATAAATGTAAAAAACGCATACTAATATAAAAATAATAGATGAATCCATTAAAAATTATAATAAAAGTAAATATTTGAATAATATGAAATTCTATTGTGCAAATAGCAACTTTTTAAATTAACTTCTACTGCTATTTGTTTTATGTAACCACGAAAAATATTGACAATAATTAAAACTATGCTATTGTGCTGTTAAGTATTGAAGTCTTTAAATGTGTATACTTTGCCATATTTCCCTTCTCTCAGTATCACGAAACTTTCTGACACATTTATGAACAAATTTTTAAACGCATAATAATCACTTTAATAATCAGGCACTTGCATGCCTTTTAACACTTTGTGGCTCAACAACATCGATTTGAAAAATATATACTCACATGACAGAATACATCATTTTAAGCAAGTAAAAAATAATTTTAAAAAATTAAATCATAAAAATAAAAATTATTGGCTAAAAGAGTCTTTTTCATATTTGTAATAAACAGAAAATTACATAGCTACTTCTCATAAATATTGTCATTTTTTAATACAAAATTCTAAAGCGTACGAACTTACCTTTGTAAAAAATCTATTATTGAACGTCTCTGGACTTTTAAATGCAACAAAATTTAGTTTACAATAACGAGGTGAAACTGTTCAAATAATAAATAAGACTTCTATATGAAAAATTAATTTAGCATTGTCGCATGTTGAGAATTCTGTGAACAATTTAAATTAACTTCTGAGTTGAAAGATAACAGTAATAAATAAAATCGCCTTTTTAAGCTCACTGTAAAAAACTTTTACTTTTGGGTATGTTTACAGATATGCAACTCGGCGATACAAACGGTTAATTCATTTTGCAACAGGGTTTGAATGCAGTAAAATATATTACTTAAAAACAATATTTTGGTTATTAAAAATATAATTTTATTAATTGATTGTCAAATTTATAATTTTATTTATGAAATTATATATTTATATAAGTAATAGATCTTACTAGGGATTATTTTTTTAAAACACAGGTCATTAATTGTTTATAATGACACAACACCGCACCTACTCTGTTTGGCGTCTAATGTGAGTCATTTTTTAACGTTTTACTGCAGATTTTAGATGCATCGATAGTGATACATATATGTATCATATGACGCCGATGAAGGATCTATCTGGTTTGATATTTGGTGACGGGACAATAACCACAATAACCTTCTGTAATTCTGATATCACCATCAACAGAACAAGTAGATTTGACAGAATATGAATAGACAGAATATGACAGAATATGATAATTAAAAATAACATGCCCCTGTTAATAATAAATGTTTAATAATTGTGCATAGATATTTTGAAATTTATAACTATAAAATGATTCAGGAAATGAAACAGTAACATTAATCATCTGATTAAAATCGTTGACATACTGCTATTTATTTAAAAAGAAATAAACATTCTAAATTTAATAAACTTTATTTTTATAAAAATTAAATTAATGAAATATACAGCTTTTGTAAAAAACTCATATGGACTTAACTGAAAACGTCATAATTTAATAAAAATATAACAAGTAAAATAATATTTCTTCATACCAATTTTCCTTTGTCATCATTTTCAATATTCTGTTTTGATGTAATCCAAATAACGAAAGCTTCTTTCGGCGAAAATAATTCGTCCAAATCTGGTACAATATCATTGACCGGACTCAAATTTCACCGCGCCAATAAAAACTGTACCTTTCTCGAACGTAATTTTCTATCAAATATGTATATGCGAAGTTCTGTGCAGGTTTTTGTTAAATTTTAATTCCACATCCATTATACACGTCTATTGTCCAAGTACTTCATTCTCCTCCCACTTCCATCCCTACACTGTTATTTTTTACTTATTAAGAATTTCGTACTCTGACGTCGATCTGCAGACGATATTTTCAAAACATCTGCCTGCTTAGAAGGGCAGATGATTTTTGTTTCTTATTATAAAGTTTAGGTTAGAGTAGAAAGTTAAATGCGGAATATTTTTTTGAGACTCTCTCCAATTAAAATTTATTATTTGAAGAAGTATTTTTTATGCATTTGATCTTATTTTTTTCGATTAGTTTCACAATAATTTCAATTTAACTGATTTGTAAGTTCCTTTTTTGTAAACTGAAACAATGCTATTATAATATTATGGCATATGAAATGAAATATTGTTTAAATTTTGGAGTATATAATAAATATTTTAATGGTCAATAATGCAAAATCGTTTAACAAAAACAGTAACATTTGTATCACGCGTAATAAATGCAAAATATGATCATAAAAAATAGAAAAAGTTATCGCGGGAGAGGGGAGGAGGCATTTTTTTTTTCAACCTTTCTTTTTTTATTTATTAATATCCTGTAGAATAAAACAGCTTGTAAAATAGCAATATTTTTTAAAAATAAATTTCTGATAAATGAAAAGGGAAAAGATAAATAATTATTTATGTCATGCGTTTTGCATATGTTTCGCATATTTCATTTTATCTTCGGAAAATGTTAAATTTATTTAAGAAGTATGAAACAAGTACCAAAATATATATTGGCAGAGGTACTTAATCTACTTAAACACTAACAAAAAAACAATTAGTATTGGAAATATACAAGTGTTTTTATTATAATAAATCTTTGTTTATCACAACCTACCACCCTTCACAAAAACAAATCTTTAATTACCCCATCTGTATATTATTTTCTGCCGTAATTTACAATTGACACAAATAGGGTATCCAACCCGGGTTCCTCGGGTTATAGAATATAGCATATATATATATATATATATATATATATTCTTAAATTGAAAATTCTAATTTTGCATTTAATACTTTTTTTTTATTTTACATTTAATACATTATTTTAGATTGTCCACTAACAACACCAAAAATAATTTTCATATGAAAAATATCAATTATGTATTTAAATAAAGTTTTAAAATTCATTAGTGATACTTTCGTATTAGTCGCATGTCAGGTTTTAATTAGTCGAAGATATCGCCACCTGTATATATATATATATATATATATATATATATATATATATATATATATAATTTTTTTTTGTTTGTTTGTTTATTCTAAAAGTTTTAGTGGTTTAAGCGAATAGTTTGATTTTATGTCTATTAAATTTGTGTTTTAAAAGAATATGAATTCCTATTTTTTATGAAGTTTTTAATTTCGATGTTGAATATTAGTCGGAAATAAACGCTGAATTATGGGAAATTTGTTATTGTAACATTTTGTATTTAAATGGAAACGTTTTAATCTGTTTTGATTGGAATGCCCTCAATAGAGAGATTTAAAAATAAAAACATGCTTGAAAATTATTTTTTAAACCATAAAGAATAGTAAATTGAAGTACAGTTTCAAGCATATTGCATTTGAAAGAACATTTTTTTTCCGACGATTAAATATCGAAATTGTGCAATGTTTCGTAGTTAAAAAAAATCACAGTAAAAGCGTTATTTAATTTTCACTTGTTGCCACCGTCAACATACCGTCATTGTTACTCTAATATATGATTTCGCTCTATAATATAGATTGCTGTTCTAATTTTAAAAAAGTTGTTAGTTTTTCACATAATATGAAAAGCAAATGAAAATGTGTCTTAATTTTAAAAAATTATTCATGGAGTACATGCAGAATTATGTTTGTATTATAATTTATAATTTCATATTGATTGAAATTTATCTATTTACGAAGAATTTTCCTGTAGGTCGATAAATAAATAAATAAATAAATAATTTTTTAGGGGTCATAAAATCACTCAGAATCAGACCTTTTAAGTGCATTGAGGCATTCATGATTAATATATTTCTCCTCTTTTTCATATATATATTTCAAATTCCCATTTTGGTCAAACTGTGACTTCCAAACATAGAGGTCTTTTGACCACACAGGTGACGTAACGTTTGTGACTTGCAGTAACGTCACAGTGACGTCACAAAAATAATAGAAAATGTCAGAAACATGTTTTTTACATTGAATATTTATTTTGTAGTGTTTTTGTAATTTTTTTAAAGTTTCTAAGCAATTCACATTTTAGTCACAGTGTGACTTCACTGAATGGTGGTATTTCAGTCACATATGTGACGTGACGTACGTGACTCACAGTGACGTCACTGTGACGTCCCTGTGAACATACATGCTATACGGGTACTAATTTTATTTTCATCTCTAATGTAATATTAAACATCTGTTTTCTAAAATATGAATTTTCAATAAACATTTCCCATCGTGGAGGAAAGTTCCGATGCTTAACGGCTGGATCTCCACGAGCGGGTGATTTCATTGCATTTCTCTCCGTGGACTTGGCATATCCAATTTTACTGACATTGTCTAGTTTATTGGTCATTTATCAATATTGTGTGCAGTATAATGATGTATCAAATACAAAAAAAATATCAAAAGAAGTAATGAAATCCAAATGTGCATTATTTTTCGGAGAATCACATTCTATAAATTCAAAAGTTTTAAAGGATTTTTCATTTTGCCAATTTTGCCTTTTGTGTGAGAGTGGCTCATACTTTCAAAATTACTATTAAATATTACTTTTTGTATTTAATGGGTGATATTTGGGTTCAATTTTATAATAATAAATTTTTATCAATATAATATTATCAATAATTATCAATATATATCAATATAATATATATAATGTCTGTTTTGCAGATTTATAAGATAAAATATAATGTAGGAAAAGTAAATGTAGGAAAGTGTAGATTATTCTACAGAAATAAAATAGAGAAATATGAAGAATATTTTCTGTATTTATAACACAGCTCTCCTAATCTGATTATTTGTCATATCCATGCTGACGTTTTAGATAAAACTTTTAGAACTTACTGATTTACAAAGAAATGACTTTTACTTATTTGATGATGACTAAGATGATCGAAGTAAAAAAATTCAAAATAACACTTATATTAATACACTATATGGATGCTGACGTTTTAGATAAAACTTTTAGAACTTACTGATTTACAAAGAAATGACTTTTACTTATTTGATGATGACTAAGATGATCGAAGTAAAAAATTCAAAATAACACTTATATTAATACACTATATGGATGCTGACGTTTTAGATAAAACTTTTAGAACTTACTGATTTACAAAGAAATGACTTTTACTTATTTGATGATGACTAAGATGATCGAAGTAAAAAATTCAAAATAACACTTATATTAATACACTATATGGATGCTGACGTTTTAGATAAAACTTTTAGAACTTACTGATTTACAAAGAAATGACTTTTACATATTTGATGATGACTAAGATGATCGAAGTAAAAAATTCAAAATAACACTTATATTAATACACTATATGGATATTTTACCACAGGTCACGTTCATTTGAAATGAATTCCAAAAACTGTTGAGAATTTAAAGAAGTCGCACCCGATTTTTTCTCATTTTGATTCTATGTAGAATGAAGTTTTTAAGAAGTATTGCTTGGAATTGTCAATGCACAGCTGTTAGCAATTTATAACAGTAAATATTGAACGCTAACAATTAAATAATTTTATTCCATTGCCCATTTACAAGTAACAGCACACCATAGAAATAATAATATTTGCGAAAACATTGTACTATTTATTTTTAAAAACAGATAATTTTAAAAATCGATCTGATTTTGATATCGGATTTTGGAATTTAAACTTATTGGGAGACAATTCAAAATAACTAAATGAAGAAAAGTTTTCTAAATCGATGGAATGTTAGTTAACTTAATACGTATTTCATGACTGTTTATAGAGTTCTTTATTTCTCGAACAACTAAATATTTTTTTTTTCTTAGCATTGAAAAGTAGCAGCATACTTCATAAGTACTAATACATAATTGCATAAATAAAGTGTCATTTATTTCTACAAGCCCGGCAATTTTACAATTTAATCTACAATTAGATTTTATACATATTTACCAGTATTTCCAAAAAATACACATAAAGTATACTTTTCCATTCTTAATGGTTATACTTATCATTAAAATAATGAAAAAACAATTTTGTAAAATATTAATATTAACTATTAATGTTTAATCAAATGTTGGGTTCATTGTAAATGTATTCTTATAATTGTTGAGAATTTAAAGTGAGTAGCATTGCATTCATTATATTGAGGCAGTATATGCTAATTTTCTAATTCTACCCACTTTGATTCTATTTCAAATGAAATTTTTAAGTAATAGTGCTTGAAATTGTCAATTTACGGATATTACAACTTTTTAAAAATAAATATTGAAAAGTAGCAATTAACGAATTTTTCCGTTGCTCATTTACAAATATCAGCATGCCTTATAAATAATAATATAACATTGCGGAAGTAGAATTCTATTTACTTTTTAAAAAGGAAATTTCAGAAATTGATCTGAATTTGGTTATGGATTTTGGAATTAAACTTATTTAAAAATAATTCAAAATAAATAAATGAAAATATTTGTCAAACAGTGGAATTATTCTTAAATTCTCTTGATCCTTAATGGTGTTTATTTCTCTAACAACAAAATAATTTAATTTTTTTCCTATCATTGAAAATTAACGGTATACCTCATAAGCACTAATACTTAATTGCACAACTGGGGTGTTACTTATTTTTAAAAGCAAGTAATACCACAATTTAACCTAAAATTTGATTTTATATTTAAATCAGTATTTCATAAAATAATAACAAAAAAAACACATAAAGTATCTTTTCTTGTATTTAATTATTATGCTTATACTTTATTACGATATACTGCGTTAAAAATTCAGTTTTAATTTAATAAATTAGTATTAATAAAATGTATGTCTCGGTCTTGTAGATTTCCAAATTAAAAAAAAAAAACAGATGTAGGAAAGCGTAAATTATTCTATAGAACTAAATTATTATTGCAAAAAGAAAAATGGAGATGCATTTATTAATGAAATTATATGCAACTCTCATAATCTGATTATTTATCAGTATCCATACTGACTAGTGTTGCAAAGACTAGAAAAAAACCGGTTTAAACCTGGGAATAAACCGTTTTTTTTTGGGAATAAACTTGGTTTATTGGGAATAAACCAGGTATTTTGGGAATAAACCGGGTCTATTGGAAAAAAACTTGGGAATAAACCGGTTCTTTGCAACACTAATGCTGACGTTTTAGGCAGAAATATTTGAATTTGCAAAGAAATGACCTTTTTCTTCTTTGTCAACTTTAAACTAATTTGATCTAATTTTTATCAAACATGGCACTTACATTGTACACACTATTGATATTTTACCAAACGTTAAATTCCTTTTCATGAGTTCCGGTAAATGTTGAGAATTCAAACTATTCTTATCCAAATTCTACTTATTCTGACTATATTTAAAATGAAGTATTTAAGAAAGAAAGCTTGAAATTGTCAATGTACGGCTACTATCCCTTTTGTCAAACAAATAATACATGATTGTTATTGAAGTCTTTTATTTTACTAAAAACTAATGAATTTCATTTCGTTGCTCATTTAAAATAAGAGCATACCCTAGAAATAAAAACATACCATTGCGAAAGTCGATTGCTATTTAGTTTTAAAAGCAGGTGATTTTACAAATTGATCGAAAGTTGGATTTTAAATTTATTTAGCAGCATGTCCGAAAAAAACAACAAAAAAATAAATAAATAGGGGAAACCGGGGCAAGATGAGGAGTGGGGCAAGATGACGAATGTCTTAATTTTTCCGTTTTCGGCTAGGTGGCAGCATCAACTGGATACTACTGGCTCTCCTATCGGCCGTTCGTTAAACAATACTATAGAGACGCTGAAATCGCCATTTTTGTGTCAATTGTGAAGCTTTGATTGTTTCCCGATGCCACGTTATAACTTTTATGCATGTGTAAATAAGCTCTGCTACAGATACAGGTAAGATATATCGTTTCTCTTTAATATTTATGAGTAACTTAGTTTAAATACTACCTATTACCGTGAATAAATGTCAATTAATCGCCTTCCTTCATGGCAATGAAAACGAATATTTTTAAACAGGCATTCCGGGGCAAGATGACGAGCTCGTCATCTGTCCCTGTGTTTCGGAATTTATTAAAGTAACTATGTTGTCCATTCCATTTAAATCCTGTAAACGCTTGTTTGTCTGTGTGTTTGTTCGCACGACCTTGCACTTCTATATCCTCTGGGGCTAAGGGGCGCATGGGATCGGGGGAGGTGTCGTTCGAAAGGGGTTGACCAGGGGAAGACATTTTTGTCATCCGCTAAGCCCTCCCATGCCTCCCGAAAGAAAAACCGTATCGACTTCCGTATCTACACTTCCAAGCGTCCGATCGGTACGAGGAGATAAACGTTCGACGGGGTCAAGAGCTCCCCCCTCCCCCGCTGGTCCCCCTTCTCCCAAAAAATTCAAAAAGCGTTTAAGGCCAACTACCGGCATTGTGACCCACCAACAGAAGAATGGATCCAGTGCTGTAAATGCCAAGAGTGGTGGCATGAGAAATGTTCCAATTATGAAAATGGCATTTTTGTTTGTGACTATTGTTAGCTGCACAACTAAACACTTCAAAATTACGTTACAATCAATGCATTATGCTTAGTTTGATACTTTGTAAGATGTAAAAACACAGTTATCATTTGTTAAACCATGTAACATATTCAAAAGATAAAATATGTTCAATATTTTTCAGTGTTGTCATCTTGCCCCAGGACTGGAGAGAGATGACGATTTGTTAATGTTATGAAAAAAAAAAAATATCCTTTATTTTTTTTTTTTTTTTGAAAAATTAAATGGTAATGTATTTAATACTACAAAGGTATACTCTATCAGTTCATGTAAAATTAATTTTACTATTACTTCAAAATAAATTAATAAACAACAAAAATTGTTAACATAGTCATCTTGCCCCGGTCTCCCTTACATATTTTATATTTAATAAAACGTATGTCTCTGTTTTGCAGACTTTCTGGGTATTTCCAAATTCACATTATAGTCAGCTGTAGGAAGATATAAATTATTCTAAATGGTCATTGTAGTACAAAATATGAAGAAATAAATTGCAATTATTATTGAATATTTATTGTTAATTATTACTAATTAAATTATATGCAGTTCCCCTTGTCAGATTACTTATCTATGTTGATGTTTTAGGCATTCAAAAATGAAGAAGTTACTGAATTTACAAAGAAATTACATTCAATCCTTAAACTAATATGGTGTAATTAAAACAAGTGGGTAAGTGTGATCGAAGATCGCTCAAAGGGTTTCGTTTAATATTCCTTTCAAAACACTTTATCCTTTCTTTAATAAATCCAAATAAATTTCATTTAGCAACAACAACAGCAACAAAAAAGTCATTTTTTTATGAAGTAAAAATTTACCGGTCGATTTTTCTTATTTTTTCGAATATCTAAACCAGGCCGATAGCGGGCGAAGCCCGCTATTACATTTTATCAAAATAATGTCTGTCATGTGGACTAAATGTTATATTAAAAAAAATCATTTCAAAATTAAACATGTTGTACACCTTCAAAATGTTAAAATATGCGAACATTTCCATAATCGGGTTTTTATCATGATTCAATACGTTCCTCAAACTCATATATTTACTATTCTCTCATAACTCATATTGATACTCGCTTTGTATTAGTCTGAAACATTTGAAAAATTCGTTAAACTTCCGATATGACGTCAGATTTTCTTTTTAATTCTCTAATGACGTGATATTAATCTGCTTTGTGTACATACACATATTCATACTCCTTGTATCATTGAGAAATCTTTCCGTTTTATTATCACTATGACATCAATCAATTTTATTTCATATTAATCTTTTTTCCAAGTGGTGAAACTTTTTATTTCATTTTCTTTTTTCACTTGGAAATCGTCTGATAGAAAATTAATTATTCCAGAAATAATTTCATCGTGGAATTTTAATTTTTGGCATCTGCTATAACGAAAAATGCTTAAATTTAAAAGGAAAAGGCTGTTAGAATTTTTGGTTTTTTATCTTTATTAAAATAATACGAATTTTTCAAATTTTAATATTTTGAGCTCTTCATAGCTAATATTCAGCTATGTACACAAAGTTTAAACTCTGTAAGTTACATAGTTTTTGAGAATGGCTCTGTGATAGACAGACAACGGAGCAGGAGTATTAGGGTTTTGTGAGATGAACGAAACCCTAAAAACAACAACATGACACTTATAATATTACGCACTTTTGATACTTTAACAACTGTTGCGTTAATTTCAAATGAATTTTGATAATTTTAAGACTGTAAAGTCATTCTCGTGCTAATTCTACTCGGGTTTAGTTTACTTAGGATGATGTATCTAAAAATTTACGAAATTATTTACTATGTTATTAAATTATTTGAATTAATAGTACGAAACAATTTGAATATGTTACACGAACTTACAAGTACACGATTAATCAATCTTTTTAAAAATCAATTCTGCACAATTGTTACTGGAGCCCTTTATTTAGATAACAACTAAATTAGATAACATTTTAATGTCGTTGTTAAAAAATTAAAATGTCATTTGAAGTGTCATTAAAAAATAACACAATGCCTTAAAAATAATAACACAACTTTGCCGAAGTAGAATATTATTTTTTATCAAAAGCAGACAATTTCACAGATCAATCTTCATTCTCTTATGGATTTAGGAATTTAAACATATTTAGTAATAATTCAAAATATATACATTAAGAAAAAACTTCTCAAACAATGGAAAATAAAATTTGATAAATTTACGTATTTGATGTTATTTTATTAATGGAATTTAGACACAAATGTCACCTACTGCTTTTACAACTTCAGACTAACATGATCGAATTAAAATATACAACATTACACTTATGTTAACATATACTTTTGATATTTTGTTAAATGTTTCATGCATTTTAAATTAATTCTGTTAATTGTTGTTATTTTAAAATGATCTCCATGTTAATTCTTCTCATTTAGAATCTATTTATAATGAAGTTGCTCGAGACTGTTATTGTCACGAATTCATTAAGCTGAAAAGATACAAAGGCAAAAAAAAAAAATCATCCTTTAAAAAATATTTTTGTCTTGTGTAACCAATAACGCTTTTGGAACAAGATAAGTTCATGCATCTATAACTCATTCTAAACTGTATTACTGCTAATCGATGTATTAAAGGAATTTTATAACAAGTTATTTTACTGTTACTTATACGTACCGTCAGTAGATAAGGGGTTAAATTAATTCTGTTAATTGTTGTTAATTTAAAATGATTTCAATGATGGCTTTTAACAATTTTACAAGTACATATTGAATGATTGTGCATAGAACCCTTTTATTTCTTAACAAATAATACTTTTATTCGGAGGCATCATTTAAAATTATCATCCTACATGCGAATAAATAATACTACATAGTATAAGTAGAATGTTACATATTTCAAAATGTTACAAAGTAAACAAGCGATTAAAGCATTGAACAATTAATTTTATTTAATTGCTTTGAAATTGGATTTTACATTTTTTAAGCAATACTTTCCAAAATAAAGTTAATTTTTTCTTCTTTTATCTAATGTTTGTGGGAATCACTTTTTTTCTTTTACTTTGTTAAATCTATATTTTTATTTCCAGTTAGAAGCTTCAGACCAGACATACATTTACCGCATTGAAGTTTGTTCTTTGGTCGAAAAACTGTACAATTAAAAAATATATATTTTGTTGAAAATTTATCAATACTCATGTTTCTCTCTTTTATGTGATTTTTTTATGTAAAAAAAATTATTTTCATCCTAACCTTTAAACAATATATTCTGTGTTTTACAAATGGATCATATCTGGGTTCTATTGTGATTTATTAAATTATTTTAATGCTGTCAGATTTTTTTTTTATCAAATAATAAATGGACCAAATGAAAACAAAAAATCAATTTTCAGAATAATACAATTGAAAACTTTCTTTAACATACTTATTTAACTATATTTTTATAGAAATTGTTTTCATAACCATCTATTCTATTATCTGTTTTAAGCATATCTTTGAAGGGAAAAAAATAAGTTTCCATAATTACTCAAATTGTTATCTAAAAAACTATCTTGTCTCCCTATTTTGTACTAAGGAAGAGTTAAAAATATATGACATTTCTGGATAATAAGATTACAAGTTCTTTGTTTTTTTATTAATATCTGTTAAACAATTTTAGCTTTACAAATACATGAAAAGTTCTTTCCGATATGACCCGAGCATATTGATAGCGGTTATCTTAATGGAAAAAAATACGAGCATGATAGCGCTTGTCATCGTTAATGTTACAAACAAATAATCCCCGTTATAATACTTGCCTTTAGTGGATAACACTAAGCACTGTTATATGAAATATTTTTTTTTATTTCTTTAACCATTTACTGTATGGTTATGTCATATTGCTTTAGTTTATCGCTTACATTTTTAGTTTGTAAAATTTATATATTTATATAGTTTTCCAGTTATTGATTTTCTGTTTTTTCTTCTTTTTATATTATATAACGATAAGGAAACATTATAAATGAACGAAAATCGTTCCTATGTATAGAATTATCATCATTTTTATATTAAAAACAGTTGTCGCTATAAACTTTAATGTGTTTTTTCGAATGAGGTCTTTACCACTAAACACAACGGGAATTGTCTACAAGCTTTATATAAATCTTTCACACCAGAATTTTATTTAAAATTTTAAAATTTTTTTACTTAACTTATTTCGGCGTGTTTTGTATTTTATTTATTTTATGAAGATATTTCTAGTTCGAATCGCAACATTATCATTTAGTACCGGTCAAATGACCGGTTGTTGATATATTTAGAGTTAAAAACTGTGATTCTATGGACTGATATAATGGTAATTGGCTGAAATAATAGATACATTCCTCAAAACTTCAATTGGTTCCGTAGGGCAAATCAAAATGTGTCGTTTTATGACTAAACCTAAGAGTTTTAAGAAATATTTTTAATATTCTAATATAAAAAGACCGAAAAATATCTACATTGTATTCTATAAGATTTTAAACTTTCAATTTATCTCTACCGAGTTCAGATCTACGTCCTATCTTCTTATTAAAAACCAAGAAACATGGAATTTTGAATATATATATTTTTTAATTATTAAAAAACATGATTTTTTTTTACGTCGCTTTTAATCTTTAAAAGAGAACATCATAGATAAAGTAATACCAGTCAAATACCGGAGTAAACGTAATTAAAACACATATAGTATTTAAAATAGAGGTCCCATGCAAGATTTAAAGCATATCTTATTTTGAAAGTTAAATTTTTTCTTTTCTCTTATTAAAAATATAAGATACTGTTTAAAACATATTGAAATATTTGATAAAAGGTATTTTTGTAAATTTCAATGCTTAAAGGAGAGAAAGGACCCCCTCCTCCACCCCCACAAAAAAAGGGGGGAGGAGTATCAGTTTTTTAAAATTATGAACTCAATTTATATAATATATAATTCTTTTTTATGCATACAGATTGAAAACTAAAGTTCGAATACATTTAAATAACATTTGAACGGGGAAAGCTAGAATTGTGGAACAAAACAAAATTGTCAAAAAACACACTGTAAGAAAAAAAAAGTTTCTTAATCTAGAAACATATAATATAACCATGAACGAAAACATACAATAACATTTTCAGAGTTGCTGATGATTTCGAAAAGCGTTCTTTATCTTTAGAAACCTCAGAAATCATTGTATTTTCGAGCTTTAAAGAGGCATTTATAAAAACAAAGTTTCTCTTGCTAACAATGATTTTCAGATATGTTTTCGAGTAGTTTGTATAGTGCATGAATCTGTTTTCTAACCGGAATATCAGTTTTTAGGATGTTATCAATTCTTAATTAAACATTTTGAGCTGCGTAATTTAATTTATACATGCAAGAGTAACAAAATAATATTAAATTTAATCTTAAAGTTAATACTGTTAATTTATCACGTTTGCCTGTAAAACATGTTTGTTGAACATAAAAATGTTTACTTGAAAACTGATAGCATCAAAAAACACCTATAGTCTGGATTGAGAAAACCGATTAATACACTATAACTACTCGGAAACGTTTGCGAAAATCAGGGCCAACAAAGGAAACATTGTTTTTATAAATGCTTCTTTAAATCTCGGAAATATATTGGTTGCGGAAGTTTCTATAGGTACAGAAAGCTTTTTGGAAGATGTTATTTTTAACTCGGAAGATGTTAGTGTTAACTCGGAAGATGTTAGTGTTAACTCGGAAGATGTTATTGTTATCTCGGAAGATGTTATTTTTAACTCGGAAGATGTTAGTGTTAACGAGGAAGATGTTATTGTATATTTTTGTTCGTCGTTATATTATATTTTGCTAGATTAAAAAACATGTCTCCTTTTTACAGTGTAATTATATTAAAAAGAATATGAGCCATCACATACAGCACAACTAGTTTCAAAATTTGTAAGTTATCGAAAATATCTCTAAAACTACGAAAAAGTGTAAAGCATCCTCTATTTAGTGAGAAATCATGCCTTAAGTGTAAAACAGATTTTATTAGAAGATCTGTAATATAACGTTTTCTATGTAAAATCACGGCTTAAATTCCACATATTCGCGCTCCGAAGTGTGACATCGTAAGGACGATACACATTTACTAATAAAAGTAACACGTTTGAGCGATCTACAATTTTTTTAAAAAGAGAATCATGTTAAGTGTGCATAATGTGTTGAACATCGGCAACCATACGCATGCACTCACATTCATACACATTGCTGCAGATGATGAATAAAAAAATCTATATTAATTAATTAATTTATTTTAATATTTATTTAAAATATATATTTATTTTAACCTTTACAGGGGTTCTCGGACAGCATTTGTCCGAGAATACATGCAAACTTGGACAGATGCTGTCCGAACCCCTGTGTAAAGGTTAATCGCAAGCATGCATTCGCTTCATAATTCCACACTTCTGCACACGGTTAGTGATGAATTTAATTTTGTGGTTGAATATAAAAATAGTTTGTATTTATTGCGTACTAAATTGAGAGTTTTCTACACTTTTGAAAGTGCTGGTCTTTCACTGTCTCGCAGAGGATTTGAGATTTTATCAATCATATCTCGAAACCTATGATTTCAAATTTTAATCACTCTCATGTTATTCATACAGTCATTCTACTAAAAGTAGACATTTGTTCCACAATTTTGGCTTTATCCGTTCAAACGTTTTTTCGGTGTGCCCTGGCTTAGCTTGCACCCTGCATATATCTCGATTTCCATACATTAATTCAGGATAAAAGAAATAAATATAACTGAAATATACACAAAGTTTACCCAGTTATAGCTGTATATAGAAAAACACCAATAAATTCAAAAAATGAAAAAAAAATAAAGGGTGTAAAAACGATTTATTTTACTAAAATCCAAATCGCATAATCATTGCTTTATGGAATTTGAAAAAAATAAGTGATTTGCTACATGATTTTTCCTTTCAAATTCCGTATTTTCTATTTAAAATTCAATAAGCATTTCCAGTAGATATTCAAATGCCGCACTCGTTTCCAAGAATAAATTTTCTATAATTTAAGCATTTTATGTACATTCTACAGCGAATTTCATCTATTTATTTATTTTGCACCATGTAATCGTAGATTATTAAAAAATAGACTTTTATTCTTTGCTTATTTTATTTTAAAATGAATTTATAATGTAAGATGTGTTACATACGTTGAAAAACTGGAAATACTGCATTTCTATCTGACTTAAGATTAATAGGGCTAAAATAATAGTGTTTTGCCGTATTGTGTCGTTCGAGGCAAAAATAGCCCCACCCCCTCTCCTTTAATTTTACAATTATCGGGTAGCTTTAGTGACACTGGGGGCAAAAGTTGTTATTTTAATGTATAAATCTTGAAGTAGCTACATAATTTGAGCGCACCAGGTTAAACATATATGTTGCAGCAGAATGTATTTCATTTTTAAAACTTATAAATTTTACTACGACAGTGGTTCTAATCACTCAAATATTGATTCAGAAATTTGCAAATATCAAAATAGAGCTAAACGTCTAAATATTCATTTACGTGCTTGGTTTATTAATTTTTCATGAAAACTAAGTACGTATTAAATTGAATATTAATGCACATAATACGTACATATTTTCAAATTTAGTGGACTGTTCTACCGATGAATGAACTACTATTCCCGATTATTAATATTCGTCTTATTTATGTAGCCGAGATTAAATAGGTGAATGTTATTATTCAGAAATAGTGGTACATGTTTAGGTTGAAAAGCCTACTAATTCGGCAGAACAAAATACATAATAGTATGCTATAATGAGGCAAATATTTGTAATGAAAAAAAAGTATTCTGGTTTTCAGGAGTTAAAGCAGTAGCGGTTCGTCAGGGGGTTCACACACAATCACTTTAGTACAATAATTTTGTAAACTGAATTTCTCCTTGTAATAATCGTACATCCCATTATTAAGTCAGGTAAAATATATTTACTGAAGTTCTCGTGTTACAGTCATTGTGTCCCTACGAGCCGTTTCTGAGTTAATGTATAAGTAAAAACACATTAAAATTGTTATACAAAAGCCCACTAATTCAGCAGAACAAAGTACATAATATTATGCTATTGATGAGTCAAATCTTTGTAATGGAAAAAAAAAGTATTCTGGTTTTCAGGAGTTAAAGCAGTAGCGGTTCGTCAGGGAGTTCACACACAATCACTTTAGTACAATAATTTTGTAAACTGAATTTCTCCTAGTAATAATCGTACATCCCATTATTAAATAAGGTAAAATATATTTACTGAAATTCTCGTATTACAGTCATTGTGTCCCTGACAAGCCGCTACTGAATTAATATATAAGTACAAACTCATTAAAATTGTTATCGTATATATATGCAAAGGGAAAATAAATGAGTTACTAAAAGTGAAATAAATAAAAATATAAGAATAATTGTTTAAGTTTCTTCCAAGTCATTTGAGATACAAGAAATAAAATACACAAAATATTTTAAGTCAATTTTATTTAACTTCATAACATAACCGAAGCTTTATTAAAATGCCTTTCATTTCCTTAAAATCTATGCTAGGATTCATGTTAGCACCATGTTAATAACGGTACATTTTTTTTTCACATGTAATTACAAAACACGAAAAAATATGACAATCTACATTCGAACAGATTAAAAAAGAAGTTAATGTTGAATCACTCCCTTCTTCTTGGTTACAAACAGACGACACATGTCCTTTGCTTCTATACCGTCGTTATCACCAATAAAAATCAGAAAGAGACTGACGTCTTGTATTATAGGTCTGTTTTCTTAAAAAAATTATATTATTTGAACTATATTATAACACTTTAGGAAAAATTTCTTTCATTTCACATAAAACAAGTTCAAAATGCTGATGATGTCAGAAATACTTTTCATTTCACATAAAAAGAACACTGATGATGCGAGACATTTCGATCTGTCCAACACACTTGAAGATTCATGATATCTTAAATACATTCATATTTTTTATTATTATTTCGCACGTTAGGCATCGCGCGTAAAGAGGAAAAAAATCCGCGCTTACTCGCACGCGTATTAAGTCGCGTGTGCGATATCGCGTTCCGCGTTTATATTTATCGCGATTATTTTCGTTGGCTTTTCTTATTTATCTTTATTATGCGCGCTAAAATTTCGCGTTCCTATTATTTACAAGGATTATTATTTTTTTAAAAATCATTTCTCTCGAAACGTCCCCTATCTAATCAGTATGTTATTAATTTTTGATTCCTTCTGAATCAGGGTACATAGAAAATATGAATATGATTTTTGAAGACCGTTTATAACATTCCATATTTTAAGCGCTGCATTTAAAATGAATATCAAAGTGCCGCACCTTAATTGAGTGCCAGTGTGTCAGATATGTTGGGGATTATCCGCGAAATGAGGGCAGAGTGTATATCAAAGTCGTCCAGTATTGAGCAATGAAGAAATGTCAAAAATACATTATTACTCCCTTCTAATGTCACTTACAATTCTTTAATTTCTGACGGATGTCATCAAATATATGTTTATTATTATGTATATTTCATATATTTATTCAAAACGTTATAAAAATGACTTGTGAATGCGTCTTTTTGTCTACACTAAAAGAAAGAATTTGAAAAGTGTACTGTTGTTCCCTAAAGTGAATTGCTATCCTTGATAATAATAATTTGATTAGTTGTTTTATAAAATAAATTCGTTAATTTGCATAAATTTAAATGTATATCTTTCGAAAACTGATAAGTAGTCAATTAAATATCTTTGTATGGAACCTTCTATAAAAAAAAAAAAGTTTTGAAATTTAATTCGGTTACTTACATTTTATTTTTATAGGGTTTAAACATTTTGTGGAAAATCCTCCACTGCTTGCCACCCTGGTGTTCAATATGGCTGCTTGTTGACATTCTTGTACTGAATTTACGTATGTGAGTTTCTTGCCTAAAGAGACCTGAAAACATTCCTAGATTTTGTGTCTCATCATTTAAAAAATAACTCATTTGGCACAGTGTAGTATTTATATTGAGCAAAAATCAGGGGTTTGTTCTCTTGATCCAACAAATTGCTCTTTTTTTACAATCTCTTTAAAGTACAATACCTTTTATTAAACGGAATAGCTCGGTTTGCATGTAAATGAACGTCACCGTGAATGTAGCTTGCGATTGCTTTTCAACGTGATACATTTTAGAATTATTTTATGTGTGTTACTTTTGAATTATATTGTTAAAATGAATTATACTTAATAGCTGTGTGTCCTCTTTTACCTTTCATAGATAATATTTGCATTATTTCAGTTTAAAAGTTTTATCAAATTTTCAAACTACTCACAGTAACAATAAGGATCTTACACAATGCTTATCGTATAGAATAAAATTACAAAATTTCAAAATACTATTACATATAAACTTCTAAAAATCGTTAAAATTTTGCAAAAAGTGTAAGTACATTGAATATTTTGAAAGGTATAATCTTATATATGATTAATGATATCTTTTTAGTAGAAATATAATATAGACCAATGGTTCCCAAACTTTATTATTACGCGACCCACCTTAAAATTTAATATAAATATAATATATATAAAATTTAATATAATAAAAAAAATAAACAGATTCGTGAATCAGATAAAGCTAAATCAATTCAAAGGAAAAGATAAACTTTGGCACAAAGCGTACACACGAAAATAGTGTTAGGTAATATTAATTTGAAAGGGATATATGAAAATATTTTACTACGTAAATAATACGTTCATTAATATAACAAAAATACAATTTAAAATGCAATTTTTGGCATTGCTTTGTACCAACGACAAAGCCTTTGTGGGGATTGAAACTTTGAAATTTTAGCCTCAAGGTTTACATAAAATTTAATAAAACACTGTCTTTTGAAAAAGTTATTTATCTATATATACTTTTTTTTTTACTTTAAGTAAGATCTGCCTGATAGTTACGTGGCCCATCAAAATGTTAGCCGAGTTCCATCAGTGGGTCGCGACGCATAGTTTGGAAACTCAGCTGATATAGATTTTTAGCAATCAAGAAATCAAATTTAAGTAATTTGACATAATTATAGCTGCTTCCATAAAACAAAACGTCTTCAATTAAGTTTTGCAATAGCAAAATTATGAAATTTTTTAAAAGTAATTTATAGTTTATATGAAATTAGAATTGTGGTACTCACTACGTGGCCCCAAAATTTGAAGAAACATTGGAAAAGAGTACATAATTATATACATATATTTTGTAAAGTATATTTTTTAAAGAATCTGCGATTGCTTTTAAACTCTGCTATAGTAGAATAAACATAAGACCTTTTGCGTGTATTGGATTTTCAATTAAATAACCCCAATGCTAAAATAGAATGTTGTAAGGCGTCAGAATCTCCGTATTACCGAATGGACTTAATTAGCTATAAAGTTAAAACCAATATTGTAACATTTGTTAAAATTAATAAGTGGGCATCATTAACTTACATACATTAGCAATTTATGATGCATGGACATATTAAAAATATTAAAAATAAATGTACAACGTTAAATTAGCAGAAATTAAAATCATTTATACTGGCAAACAGCTGTTTCAAAGCCCTTAAACTCCATCTTCAGTGCCAATTTTAAAGGTAAAACGAATTAAAAACTCCTAAGCCATGTCAGCTTGCCTGCCATCTCTCGCCCGCGCCCAGATGAAATGGCGCTGAACTTTTCAAAACAACAGCGGAGACGAGGAAACACATGTGACAGAGAGACCAATAGGAACAATCCGCCGGACCGGGAAAGTTTAAGTGTGAAGGCGAATAAAGCAGGAGGGGGGGGCGAAGAGAATGAATTAAGTGAAACGCAGCCAGACGTTTGAACCGCTTTGTACGGCGGAGAAAAATCCAGAAAGGGGGGGGGGGATGAGGATGAATTAAATGAAAGGTAGCCAGACATTTGAAAAATTTGGTGTACTGGACAAATCATTAACCAAGCTGCTCGAATTTTTCCATATGTGATAAGCTTACCAGAAATTTAGGTCGTAAATTGATGAGCATTTCTGAATTATTGTACCTTCTGAAAAATTAAAACTCTGATTTTCAGACCAACAATGGTTAGCTATTGCAGAACGTTATGGACATATGCCTACAAAAATGTAAGTCGAGATTACTTCTATAGCAGACATTGACTTTTGGAGAAAGTTTGGCATGTTTTAGTGAGTACCACAGAATTGGAAAATAAAAGTATAGCTATCAAGACCGTCATAATATATACAGGGCGCCTGACCATCCTGATTTCTGTAACATAAAGGCTTTTGCCAGAGCATTCGTGGTATGTAGAATCTGATTCCTAGAGGAAACAATACTGTAAATCAATTGTTGTAGAAAGGAAATTTTTTTTATAACTGCACTGTACGATAGATGACAATAGGGTTAGTTATCAGCCACTGTCAGAAATTAAAGAACTGCAAAATATTCTATTATCTACGATACGATTTTATCATAGTTATCTATATTTGGGGTTACAGGATAAGGGAAAGATATAGAGCCTGAAAATTTTCCCTACTTTCTAAATAAGTAAGCAAGTATAAACTTTGGATTTTCTTTCGTGTTCATTACCACGCATACTGCAATGACCATCATTACTTACATGACATTTAATTCAACCTAAAATACTATGATGTGTAAGATCACGTGAAATATATAAAAGTGAACTTAAACATTATAAAAATACTATATCTCTTGTACATACATATTTTATCTTTAATTAAATAATATGACTTTTAATAATTTATTTTTATACGCATCTTTTAATAACAAATGATTTTATTTAAATTTTGAATGTGATATATTTTTTTTCGGAATATCGCAATATTTGTTATCAGATTTGTTTCTTATGATGGCATTTTCATATGAATGGCAAATCAAATTAATTGCAATTAAAATAGTTTTCTGCTGTTTTTTTTTTTTTTCAATAATGGCTTATGTGTAATGAATTATATTATTTGCCTTTTTGTTATTATTTTTTATGTGACTCAATGGTACCTCGGTAAAAGCCACGCAATGTTTCCGAATTGCAAAATTCTAAAAGTTATTTGTCAAAGCAGTCAAATTTTTAAAATCGACATTAGTAAATCAAACTAGTTGATTTACATCATGAATTCGAATGAAATTTCTTATATATAAAATATATGTGTAAATGCTCAAGATATTTCGGCACGTGAATACTTCTAAGAAGAATCTTATTGATGTTTCAATTTCTTTAAAAAATTTTAAATGAATACAGAGCTACTATCTAACCTACCGATTTTTCAGTTCAAACATTTGAGAATAGTAATCTTCATTATATTTAATCACAGATTTCTGTCTTAAAATAAAGTCAGTATTTCCATTCATAATCGTGTTTCTCAAGAATAGGAGGATTTGGAAGCTTTGTTTATTTTTACAGAATCGTCAAAAATAAAATATTTAAACAATAATTATTGCACTTGTGCTATATATATATATATATATATATATTATTTACGGTACATTTTTTTCTAAGTTACTTTGTCAACAATATTTATGAATAATCGAAGTAGATTTTAAAATAATAATAGGCGAAGAAGTAAAATTTTATTTGTATAAAATACTGACATATGTAAATTTCGTTCATCATTAAAAACTTAATATTAGATGTAATGTATTGAGTAACTATTAAATAAATATTATATTAAAAAATACATTAATCGATGCAGTTTCTATACAATAAATATACGGAATTTCAAACAGCCTTTTACTGTAAACTCTTATTTAATCGATCACAGAAACTTGCCCTTATATTTTTGAAAAATAGATGTATGTGCTGTTAGCAAAATCTTAATATATTTTATACTTTTTAGTTCAATTTATTTCTATATTTTCAATAATATACTTTAAATTTTATAAAACGCTTTTTCGCAAATTTTCTGCCATTATTGATTTTATACAGAAAACTATTCATTTCTTTCTAAAAAGCTTAAAATTTTAAATTAATAATTGTTATTGCTTATTTACATTTGATGAGAAGAGCGTGTGTTATCTTTGCTCTATATTTTGCTACTATTTACAAATAAACTCTTTAAATTTTCTATATATAAAGTCTCACCTTCCTTTAGGTTTTAAAACAATTAAAAACTTTGACTTATGATTGTTTTTTGTTACCAGAAATTTTAATCAAAGACTTTGATACTCATAACATCTGTCTCTATTGTATGAAATTTTTAGTAGTATGTACTTGTAATTAATTTATCCGCTAGTTTATTTAAAAGAAAACTATTAAAAATTTATTTTTGAAAAAAAGAAAAAAAAAGTTGTTTCGCGCTGTTTATTTTTATTTTTATGATTATTTTCTTATTTTTACTTATTCAATCATCTTTTTGTTTCATTTAATCGAGATTACTGAAAATAGCTAAATATAATGTTCTTAAATTCTTCAGGTGAGGTTACAGATTTGTATAATGATTCTCTTTTGCATAGCTGATTTTACTTTTCATGTAAGTAATATTTACATATATAATCTAAAATACACTTCTTAAAACGGAATATTAAAGTGTACATTTCCTTTTCAATGTAACATGGTTAAAATATCTTTGTTTTTTGATTAAGAATTTTTTTTAAATAGTCCTATAATTTCCATGTATATATTTCAATTAACATTCATACATGTAGTATAAAATATATATTTAGAATGGGATATCTTTCTGTACATTTCATTTTCAGTGTAATCTAATTATAGCAATTTCGCTTTCTATTTGTGATTTTTTTTTTTAAATAACTGCATTTTTTACAAAAAGTAGCGATTAAACAGTTAATTATTCATGATATTTAAATCTCACCCGGACCATAAATTTGTGCTTATACAAATAAATATTTTAATTTATAATTAGTTGTATTTTATGTTAGCAAGTAAATAATGTTTGTAAATAAGGTTTTGAAAGAAAAGTACCGTTAAGAAATTGTAGTCAAGTGGACAGAAATAAAGTATCACATTTCTACGCAATATTTTTGTATGAAGATGGCAGTGAAATTGAATATTGGGTTTTTATAAATGCTCATAAAAAGCAGCATAGTGCCTTAAAGCGTTAATTATAATTTACAGTTAAATATTATTTGCAAATGTGCACTTATAATCTACGTTTATGCATTTTTATATGTTTTAACAAAAGTAATATAATATTAGAAATGGCAATGAATTTATAAAAACTTAAATTGATTAATTTTTCTATTAGAAAAAAAATTCATTGAAAACATATCTATATGTCGCTAAACGTTTGATTCATACCTAAAACTTAAAAAAATATTACTTTCATGGTATTTTAATAATTACTCTTGCATCCGTGCAAGTTTTGAAAATAAAAATAAGTGTTGAATATTTTTTTCAAACTAAATACCCAACTAAATTTGTATTAAAGGCACAAAAAATCATTGCAGAAAATTTTCTTCTTCAAATATTAGCATGCTTCTCGTTTTTAGAACTGAGAATTACTTATTGCGGTAATGAAAATTCTTACGAAAAATTTCTCCTTTTTTTTTTTTTTTTAAATTCATAAAATACCTAAAGTGCGACAGTAGTGAACAGTATCAAATATATGTATAAAGGAATAATAAATATCATTCTTAACGTGATTGTTCTTTGGATCAATTACTTAAACTATGAGTGTAGCACTTTTATATATAGCATTCCTATGAACCATAATATATGTTGTTTGTCATTCGCGCAATAAATATCCAGAAAAATCTTCTTGATACGTATTTCATAAAGACTTTGTTATAATATTCTAATATTTGTATCACTTCTTAGGCTCAATACGGTCTCTTTGATGCTTCCATGCGGTCAGAGCTCCATAAATTGTAATAATACTCCTAAACGATGCGTTAGAAACAAGGGAAACGTTTGACGGCCTATCACTTCACAATTTCCCTTTATTTCTAAAAATGGGTTTGTTGAATTGGCCTCCTTCTTTTGGCAGTGCCCATCGTGGTATATTTGCATGTAACTTGGAAGTACTTGTATTTTTTAGTTCGTCTCCAGTAGTCACTCACACGAAAAAATCGCAACTTTTGGAAAAATCACGCGACAAGATGCGGCGCCTGAAATATGGTTACACATGTTGAAAGGATGGTAAACAGAGTAAAGCCGAAAAGGCATATGCGGTCGACGACCATTCCAGCAAACTTCCAGTCTGATATTACTTCCTGATTTTCGTCGTCTTCCCGCATTCGGCGCGTTATAAAACGTAGCTCCCGTAGAATGCTTTGCAGTTCTCTTTGTGTGCTTAGGCAAGGGTGGTAGAGGGGCGTCTCGTCCCCCGCTGACCCCCCTCCTCTTCCACCCCCACTCACTGTGTGCACAGGGGCCGAGTTGTTTGGATGTTGGCCCCTAAAATCGTCGTCCATGTCGAGGACATTTGCAAGCAGGCTCCGGGAGGAACGTTCTTTCAATTCTAGCTCTTTCATCTTTGAGCTCATAAATAGGTGCTTCCGCGTGATTTTCTTTCCCGGTCGACTCATTCGGAGGATAAACGGTAGCCATGTCAAGAAGATTGTCTTCACCTGCAAAATATAAAAAAACGAGGAAAAATTAGTACTGCAGTATCTTATTATTTCTGTTTGAAGAAGCTCATAAGTGCATTCAACTTGTGTCTCAGAAATAAAATAAGTTACACTATCTACCAGTTTAGCATGTGCAAATAAATCTATCTAATAATATATAAAACATTTTTTTAGTACTAATTCAAAAAGCTGACACAACTACAAAATGGGAGATGAAGTGATCTTCTATAAACAAGAAGGTTTAAAGTTCTATTTTCTTTTACTTTATTTATGCATTTCCAGGTATTTTTACTTTAACATTATAAAATGTATCGAATTTTTATAGCAAACTTTTCTAGTATGCCATCTAAAACACTTCGCATACTTAATCTTGTACTTTATTCTGAAAAGCAAAATACTGCACATACATCCTCCTTCGAAAAAAACTCACAACCATGCTTAGTTGATGCTTACTAATAAAAATAATGCTTATTTTGCTAATTTCAATTGCTTTATTCATTAAAAATCTTTATATTGTTGGACAATATTAAAAAAAAAGAAGTCAAAAATAATTTAATAAGTATTATATGAAAAATAACGATACGCTTCACCTGAATCGGAATTAGCTAATTCGATGCTTCAATTTGACAGCGTATTTTCCCGTAAAATATAATATTTTATGCATTTCTGGTATTTCTCAAAGTTTTACTATTAGATTTGGAGTATTTTGACTTCTAAAGTTTATCATACTTTCAGTAGTATAGCTCACAAAATGAAAACTATAAATGGAATAACATTTCTGACAATTAAAACCTAGAGTTATGATAAAAAATACTCTTTGAATTTATATTCACCTTGCACTATAAATACTATTTAAAAACAACATAAATGTTCAAAAACATATGCATACGATTTCGAAAAATACCTTACTAGAGGTATTTTCGTATACAAAACTGTATTTCTACATAGATAACCGCGCGCTTTCGAGCAAACTTTTGCTCATCCCCAGGGTTACAAATCAGAACGCAAGCATACAGATGACAAATCTATGTGCTTGCGTTTTGATTTGTAACCCTGAAAATGAGCAAACGTTTGCTCGAAATCGCTCGGTTATCTATGTAGAAATAGAGTTTTGTATATCAGAACACCACCAGTAAGGTATTTTATGAAATCGTACATATATGTTTTATATAGGACATTTATGTTGTTTTAAATTAGTACTTTCTGACAATATTTAAAATTTTTGAAAATATTTGTGCATGTACTTTTATATTTTAACAGAAAGTTATGATATAATTTTCTTGTTATATGTTGATAATTAATCCACAATTTAAAATAAAAACGCACCATTTTTTGGCTCTTAGTTCTTTATAATTTCTTTTACCATTTTTACATCGGTGTAAAATTTTATTACTTGCTTCTTTATGTTTTGTATATTTTCCAATTTTTTGCTATTTTGATTTTGGAATAAATTCTTTTTTGCGATGTAAGTATGAATTATTATAAACATTCCCTCCAACAGAACTTCGAGATTTATAGCCAGTCAACTCTATAATCAACGACAGGTTACTGTTTTTTGTAAAAAATTGAATTGCTAATATTTCAATTAAGAAAGGAATTTTTAATGAATTTGCATATTTTTTTTCCATAAATTTTAACTATGCATTTATGACAGTTTTATATAATATATTTGTTCGAATGTAAATTGACATGATATTAGATGAGTAAAAATTTAAATTACCCGAAAATTTTTAAATTACATTAAATAAAACATATATTTACTGTTTTTATTTACATTAAATAAAAATTCATTTTGTCTGAGAGTATACTACAAGAAAAACTTAAAATTTCCAATAAAACATACTACAAAAAAGAGGTTTTAAGATCAATGAGAATTGTATATTAGAATTATGATATTATTATTGGATTTCTTATTAAATTTTTACAGTTTGTTATTATTATAGTATTTCAATGAAATGAAATTAAGCTTTTGCAGCAGAGAAATCTTTACATACACTGTAAAAAAATGGATCAATCTACTAAAGATTTTAGTTTTTCTGACTGATCTTTGCAATTGCTAAAAAATTTTTTGTATTCTTATTCAGTTATAAAAAAAATCTGTAATTATTACTAGAAAACAGCTAGCAACGATTCCAGTTTAAAATCTGTGGAATACAAATATACTAAAAAACATTTTTAACCTCAGGATTTTTTTTTTACAGTGTAGAATTTTGAATATCTTATGCCATTCATCAGCAAAAGGAAAATATTAAAATAATATCTGATAAACGTAATTCCTTTTCTTTACGATTAAAATGTTATTTTGTTTCTACTTAAACTGTCTAAGGAATTTATATTGGATTTGTCCTAATGAATTATTACTTAAAGCAACGTAAAAAGCATACAATTTTAATTTTTAACCGTAATAATTGTTTACTCGCTGCGTTCAGAAATTAAATTACTTCCTTAAACTTAAAAAAAAAACTTACATTACATTAACAAAATGTAAGTTTGTTAATGTAATGTTCTAGTGAAAGTATATAGAATTATTTTATTGGTTTTTGTTTTTGAATTATTGTATAAGTACTACACTATTAAAAATCTGTGGCAAACTGTCCAATCATTTAGTCGTATTTATAAATAACCATTTCTTGACCATATTACAAAGCGTTCTCAATGGTCAGACTAGAGATACATTATTTACATTGTAACCGTTTTTTCTATAAAAACGGTTGAATGATGGACAGTTTTCTCCAGATATTTAATAATGTATGATAAACGTTATATAATTTCAAATAAACAAAAGGATGATAAACACGACAGAATTTTCAGTAATAAATAAATAAATAAATAAAAGTAATAAAATAATAATGTAAAGATATTTTTTAATCCTTTTTCAGATTACCATCTAAACTAATTTATGTAATTTCGAATTGAATATTTACTCACATTAATTACGGATGAAATTTTTGATAAACTTTTGTGTTTTACTCGAATTTTACACGTAAGGTAAGTATATTTTTTTATTCCAAAAATTACTGATGAATAAATTAAACCATTAAATTTAAAAAAGTGTAATATATTTATTATTTTACATATATATTATTCAGCAGCTATTTAAAGTCTGCATAAGCGTTATTATTCAATTTATCCTCAATTCATCATTTCTCTATTTATTTTTGTCAATACACATTAATTTTCTAAAACTCACTTTAAAAAACTAATTCATCTCTAAATAAAATAAAAATTAAACGTTTTAAAAAAGACATCTCAAAAATCTTTCAAAACATTTTTTTTTTTTTTCTTTTTTTTTTTTTTTTAAGGAAACTTCTTTAAAAAAACTTTCACTTGAAACTCTATTACCCAGGATTACAAAGAACATCAAAATAGATTTCTTATAATAATGTTTATGAAACATTAAGACATTTTTGTTCAGTATACATGCTTCTACCTTGCATAAAGTATGATTTTACATTAAAATTTATCTTTCCGCTTTGTCGCATTTCTTTTTTTTAATTTATTTCTTCTTAATATTTCAATTGACAAATGGGATACAGAACGATTTCTTGTTTTCAACTTAACAGTTCAATCCTTGTTTACATGTCAAACGTAAGTAAAAAGTAACAATAAATATTAAATTACTCAGCTGTTTGCTACGCACGACTGACTATGGAAAAGCTACATTGCTATATATCATTTCTTCCATAATAAAAGTTATAAACGACCATATCATTGTACTTATTTTTTCTAAAATATTGTTTCTACTTTTCCAATGTTTTTTTATTATTATTTTTTTAATGCTTATAATTTATTACATGTATTAGAGAACTGACAAGGGAGCGACTTGTTAAGAATACGCGAATTTTGGAAATATGGTTGTAAAAAGTATGATTTTGAGAAGTACTTTTGAAGAAAAATTGATCATTCTTGTAAAAAAAAAAAAAAAAAATAACGTTATTAACATTAATTAAGGTTTTCGTACCGTTAAAACTTAAAAGAGGGATGTATTTTATAACTGGAATGAGAAATTCTATAAGTGGGATTCTTCCAGGAAGGATATTTGAAGAAAAACTAACTATTCAAGGAAATCCATGAAAAGGACGCCTGCAGTAAGAGAAATAAGAAATGCTGTAAGACAGTCGCCTTAAGCTATCAGGTATCTTTTAAAGTGAAAAATTACGTGTAAAAGTTACCCTAATGTGGATTGCAATACCTCCACATCTAATTAACTTTTAGATATGAAATTTTAAACACACGTTAAAAAAAAAAAAGATATGTTCTATTAGTTAGTGTTCGGAAAAAAGGCTAGATGCATATAAAGATTTTTTTATTTAATTTAAAATTAATGCCTTTTTAATAAATTAATTCAGTTTATATGTCTTGCGCGCAGAATTTTTCATAATTGAATTGCCACAGTGAGTGATTTTTTTTATTTAATACAGATATTATAAATGTTTAACATGACCTACAGTGGATAAAATATAATTATTAGATCCTAAAAAAAAAGATTTTTTTTAAAATAGAAAAGTCATTATTTCTAAATTTCTAACTTGACGAACATACTAGTAGGTCATTTTGTGCATATATCAGATTTATACCTTCAATCAAAATTTCCTGACCTTCTATCGTGTCATTTCGTAGAAATCATGCGATCGAAATCACCGTTGACCGAAAATTGTTGATGAACCGAAAAATGACCGAAATCACCGTTTTGAGTAAATCGACTTTAAAGATAAAATTACTCCTTGATCATATAAAAAGAGTTCTAACTGTTTTGGACTTACCCTTACTTCTACAGTGAATTTTTGCAAGGAGTTTCATCTAAAACGTTCCTACAAAATCTATATTTATAACCAATTACTTTAAAAAAATGTTTTTTTGACATTTTAAAGCTGTCTTTATATCGCGTTTTCTATAATCTGCGACAAGAAGTCGTAAATTTTTTCCATGGTCTTTTTTTTCCAAAGGTTCAGCTGTCATCAACAAAAGAAAGGGGAGTCTCAACAAAATGAAGATACGGGGATTAACATGTCAGGGACCTCTCCGGGACCTCTGATCTCTAAACGAGCTTCAGAAGTCTGACCACATCAAAGAGAGTGAACGTCCACGTCAGAAATATCGCTGAAGCAAAATGCAATCTGTTCGCAAATTAAAAGGTATGTGGCCCTTTTGAAGGAAAAGTGACGGAATTACCGTTCTCGTAAAATGAAAAGATATAACAGGGGTAGCTTTTATAAGATGAATAAACAAGTGATACAAGAGTATTGCCTTTAAGGAGGATTTTTGAAGGGAAAGTGACCAAATTATCCTTATCTAAAAGAAAACCCACCTAAAGCCATGCAAAATCACACTGCTCACATTTCGCTATTATCTAACACGCGAAAGCCTAAAAGCCTAATTTTGTGAATACCATACTAACTACTGAGATAAGTGTACCGCACTTCACATGTGAATTTTAAAACACACCTTTCAGTTTCTTAAGTTATATAGTACGGAATTGAAAGGAATTATATTTATTAAGAATAATCCCTTTAAGGATAAAATTTCTCATTTTAGGCATTTTTTAAAAATATGTCGAAGGACTAACTGTTTAAAATATTAAACTTTTGTTATCAGTTTTGCCAAATCATTTTTCAATGTGTAGTTGTGGTAAAGGCCTCTAGAAAAATGCTTAATCCCTTAACGGTCGCGCCCGATAAGTGTAGGCTACTTTTTTAAAAATTCAGATTGTGTGATTGCCACCACTTTTTTGAAGTAGAAATATTCACCTTATTTAATAGCAGATAAAATAATGAGAGAATAAAGTCAATTGCACTGTTTTAAGAAACTGGTGGGAATCAAGCAATCGGAATTTTTATAAAGTATCCTACAGTGGCCGTGAATATCACGGGCGCGAGAGTTAAGGGGTTAATTTAAAATCTGCAGCTTGCAAACTGACATAACAGCACAATAAATTATCAGTTATTGGTATCAATGTAAAATATGCAATACATGTCATTTTCAAAGTATTTCAGAGATAAACCAAAATAATTAAAGAAAAAGGAAGACTTAATTAGCATAAAAATTATCAAAAACTTTTACCCAAGCCGTTTCTGTAAAATCGTCATAAATAACGTTTAATATCAATATATTGAAATTTGATTAAGCCTGTTGGGAATACGTATTCAATTTGAAAGTTAAAATTTGAAAGTTATTTGATTTCGTAGGTAAAGTTGTGTAAATAAAAATTAAATTACATTGGCACATGAAAATTTGCTCGAATTATGTGAAACATGCAATCATGGTATTTCTTATTATTTTTAATATGCTTAAAAATTACTTTTACCTGCTTAAAAATTACTTTTAAATAAATATTTTTCTTAAGATACATTAGTTGTAACTATTTTATCTGATGACACAAGTTGATATTTTTACTTTACTAACTAAAGCATTTGGCATATAAAACAGAAAAGAATTGGCATGGAATGCTTCTTGTTTTTTCTACTTTGGATTGTAAAAATTGAAAAAAACTCTTTGAAATATATTTAAGGTACAGAAATAACTACAGTAGAATGAAAATCTATATTGAAGGATAGTAACATACTACATATTATTTTAAATAATAACAAATATAATTGGAAATTAACGTGCGAACCAAGATGCTTCTATTTCAAAAAATTTCTAAATCCGTAATAGTTAAAATCTCAAATAATTGTGTAATAATATATATACAGAATATACCAAAAATACTTTTGTTTTCTAAAATTGATTTAGTAAACTTTCATTATATATAGCATAAACTCTGTGTTTAGCAATTGAAAAAAATATAGATTATTTTCAATTCTAAACCATTCAATTCACAAAGAGTACTTAATTGTTTAAGCGATGATAAAAAACATAGTAGTGGTAATTCAAGTCAATTATTCTTCAAAATATATTTATTTTTTTAATATTATGAAATATAATTATTTCTGTTATTAATTTAAATTTTAATATATGAGGGGGTTAGAATGACAGTGATGTAAGTCAAAAATTTAAAAAAAAATCTAGATAACCATATTTTTACTGAACGTAAATTATTCTTTGTTCAGTGTGACAATCAAATAAGTCACAGTTCAATTATGGGCTTGATAGAGAGCAAGAAAATTTGGAGCACTTAATGCAACTGCAATACGATATGATGCAACGGCAATACGATATGATGCAACGGCAATACGATATGATGCAACGGCAATACGATATGATGCAACGGCAATACGATATGATGCAACGGCAATACCAATAGTTTCACAAAAACCTTCATTTCTCAAATTGCTAACTATTGACTTATTCCATTGTCATTCTAACCCCTTCCTATATTTCATTAAATTAAAAAAATATATTGTGATAATTCCATTACTGTTACTGTTTTGTGCAAGTATTAGTTTTTTAATCAGAATTGTATTTCTGTTACATAAAAAAAATAAATTTAATCGTCATAAGTTAATAAAACCAAAAGTTCATTTCCAGTCATTTAACGTAGGGGTTGCATCCTCCTATATTAGCTTTTGCACTACTTCCAAATAATATAAACATTATATAAAATAATTCTAATTAATGTATGTATAATCAATAATGTATACGTTTGTTTTACATTTCTTGAACATGTGATGTACACTTATACCACAGAGATGATTGCTTGGAAATTGTGGAAAAGATATATATAAGGAGCTACAACCCCTATGTCATATTATGAAAAGCAAGTCATAAAAAAAAAGCATGGTTCCACAAATTTCTCAGTAATCTGATCACGCATATCAGGCATGCGAAAACACACATAAATAGTGTAGGAAGAGAGGGCCCCATTTATTTTATTCCATTAAAAATAAGGTGTTTCAGGCCTAGCCGAACGTGAATAATCACTCATACCTTTAAAATAGATAATGAACTTTTCTGTAAACTTACCCTGCTTTTTGAGAAATATGATGGCAACATTTTAAGTGCTGGAAGTGACCACTATCCATATTCAAGTAACACTGAGTTAGACTCTCTTATATTCCAAATGTTGGTGACAAAATTTACGCTGACACTGAACGAACTACTGTATATTTTAAGCACTTCCTGTGATGTCATCTCATTTCAAAGAAAGCAAAGGAAATTTGTTATAAAGACCGTGATAGTTTCATTATTATCGTTAAATTTTAGAAAGAATATCTCAGCTCAGCTTTCAGACAGACAATTACCTTATTTTTTGAGTAATTCAGTGAAATTGGGCCATATGCCCCATGTTTGAATTCGTGGATCTGATTTACCATTTAATTTTGTCAAGTTTTTTTTTTCTAAATCATCCAGTACAAATAATACCGCATTTCTTATTCTTCTCATGGAATACACAACCATGAAATGTAGTCATATTCCAAGCAACAAAATATTTTTAAGGATAAATAATAACTTTTTATTAGTATGAAATTGATTTAAAAATTTCTCCAAGGAAAAGTCAATTGATAAACCTGTTGTACATTGTTATTGAATATGTTAAATAAAATTGTATTGTATGTAAGTAATATTATTTTGTATGTTTTGAGAACTACATAGTTGCCAACCTCCCGATTTTTTTCATACCAGTATTTTTATGAAAAATTATTTGCTTTATTTAATATTACAATTTCTGCCATTTAATAAAGCGAAAATTTTTGTAAGATTTTACTGGTATTAAAACAATCGGTAGGTTGGCAACTATGGAACTATTGTAAAGATTTATTGGGAAGAAGATGTTTTAGGTAATGCCGTTTTATATATATTAATTGCCGTTTTTTGAATATAATTACAAATAATCTGAAATTATAAAACATTAATTTAAATGAAATGCTTTATTTAAAATTTTGATACTCTGAAAATCAGATAAATTACTTTTCTCTGTTTTTTTACTATCCGAGTTTCACTATCAAAATGTACTCGATAGTTAGGAACTTTCTGAAATAAATAAATTACCGAAAGTTTTATCTTAGCTACTATAAGATACCAAAAAGATTTGTTTTGTTAGCAGCGGAAAAACAGCAATAGAAAATTATATAGTGTTTTTAAATTTCAGTTTCTATGTTTTTCAAATTTTAAATCTAAAGAACTTATACTGGATTTTACCTTATAATTAAAACTATATAAATTATTTTATAAATAAAAAAATAATAAACAGTATTTAGTATAGTTTTTTACTATGCATATTTTTAAAAATAAGCAGCAGAAACATTTCTGTGGAAGTCTAAAAAAAACGCGGGATTTTTATTGTTGAATTCATATAAAATGTTTTCGCTTGTGGTTCACTCTTTTCTTTTTTTCAGAGGTGAAACCCAAATGTTTATCTTATCAAATTTAAGAAGCCATATTTGTTGATTTTTTGTCCTTGCATACATTAATTAGTTAGGATTTTATGAAATATCCCATACCAGAAAATTTATATTGATTTTTTTATATTATATTTTTTTAATGTAGACAATTGGACTTCGGCTAGACATTTCATATGGCTCTCCCAGGATTTGATATACCCGTACTCAAAGTCCATTGAACCTATCACAAGTTCAAGTTCAAAATACATCCGATGTACTTATAAATTGTAAAATTTAGAATTTAAGAAAAGTTATTAAATAAAATAACGCATTGAAACCAAAGCCGGAAACTAATAAACTTCGTCGGTGTAAAATGGCGCGTCACAAGCACGAGTATAATTCGGGAATTCCTTTCTTTATATGTCCTTGAATATCTCCTTTCAGAATGTAATAAGTGTCTTTACTTGCAGACATTTCATTGATGCCAAAAATCACTTAAACTATACCTATAAAGGGTTTCTCTGTTAGTTAATTAAATATGTAAATCTATGTACGCTAATGGCGCATGGTACAAGTAAAATCCGTCGTGAGTGCAAAGCCCTCCAAGTTACTTGTGAATTATACCTCTGGGGGTGCCTAGTCAGGTGAGGGTCTCGTCACCTGATCGAGGTTCTAAATTACGAGACCTATTAAATCTTCAATTTTACAAAGTTAACCATTTCCGGCACAGTGGTCCCACTCCGGGCACACCTAATTTTAATTCCAAACTTGCATTCGGCACCAAGAATATTTTAAGAAAATTTTGTTTCTATAACGAAAGCTTAAAATAAGGAGTTCTTAGTTTCTAAAAAAGTCGTTTGTAAATTCCGGTGTCAGTCAGTAATTTCTCATTTTACGAACAGACTTTGTCTGTGTCGGAAAGGGTTAAACTGAAACCTTGAGCAACCACAAGAGAGCAAGCACAGCAGCGATGTCAACAAATCTATATTCAGGGGGATCACAGCCATGCTGTGATCAGGCGATTTCCGCCCCGCACCCAGATACTAACCCGTCAAGCTAGGCATTCATGCCGGGCAGGTAGGGGCCTGGTTAGCGGTATATAAATAAAAAGAAAACCAGTTAAACTGAGGGCATTGAGCTCACAGGCTATTCACACTAATTGTATATTATACTCGTATTTCAAAGAATTTGAAATGAGCCCCTCGAAAAATAAAGAAATCGACAATATATTAAAGTGGGGGTCAATTCCCCGTTATCCCCTCATAGTTAACTAATGAACCCCTTAAACTAATCAGGGAAGCCTCTTATTACAATGAATATATACATATACAAAATTTGAATAAATCGGATAATGCTGCATGAAAAACCCATTTATCTAAATTAAGGGGATTAGCCCCCCCCCCTTCCCCCTTTATACTTAACCAATGAACCCTCAAAACTATTCAGAGAAACGCATTATCACAATGAACCTATATACAAAATTTAAAGAAAATCGGATAATTCTGCTTGAAAAACCCATTTATATAAATTAAGGGGGGATTAGCCCCCCGTCCCCCCCCTTTTATACTTAACCAATCAATCACGAAAACTAATCAGGGAAGCGTATTAACCCAATGAACCTATAAAAAAATTTAGAAGCAAATGGAATAATTCTACATGAAAAACCCATTTATATATATTAAGGGGGATTAGCCCCCCGTCCCCCCTTTATACTTAACCAATCAATCCCGAAAACTAATCAGGGAAGCGTCTTAACCGAATGAACCTATAAACAAATTTTGAAGCAAATGTGATAATTCTGCATGAAAAACCCATTTATATAAATTAAGGGGGTATTAGCCCCCCTGTCCCCCCCTTTATATTTAACCAATCAATCCCGAAAACTAATCAGGGAAGCGTCTTATTCCAATTAACCTATAAACAAATTTAGAAGCAAATGGGATAATTCTGCATGAAAAACCCATTTATATAAATTAAGGGGGGATTAGCCCCCCGTTCCCCCCTTTATAATTAACCAATCAATCCCGAAAACTAATCAGGGAAGCGTCTTAACCCAATGAATCTATAAACAAATTTTGAAGCAAATGTGATAATTATGCATGAAAAACCCATTTATATAAATTAAGGGGGGATTAGCCCCCTGTCCACCCCCCCCCCTTTATACTTAACCAATCAATCCCGAAAACTAATCAGAGAAGCTTCTTAATTCAATGAACCTATAGACAAATTTAGAAGCAAATGGGATAATTCTGCATGAAAAACCCATTTATATAAATTAAGGGGTAAGGGGGGATTAGCCCCCCGTTCCCCCTTTATACTTAACCAATCAATCCCGAAAACTAATCAGGGAAGCGTATTAACCCAATGAACCTATAAACAAATTTTGAAGCAAATGGGATAATTCTGCATGAAAAACCCATTTATATAAATTAAGGGGGGATTAGCTCCCCCCGTTCCCCGCCTTTATACTTAACCAATCAATCCCTAAAACTAATCAGGGAAGCGTCTTAACCCAATGAACTTATAAACAAATTTTGAAGCAAATGGGATAATTTTGCATGAAAAACCCATTTATATAAATTAAGGGGGGGATTAGCCCCCCCCGTTCCCCCCTTTATACTTAAACAATCAATCCCGAAAACTAATCAGGGAAGCGCCTTAACACAGTGAACCTATAAACAAAATTTGAAGGAAAACGGAATAATTCTGCATGAAAAACCCATTTATATAAATTAAGGGGGGGGGGAATTAGCCCCCCCGTTCCCCCCATTTTACTTAACCAATCAATCCCGAAAACGAATTAGGGAAGCGTCTTAACACAGTGAGCCTATAAACAAAATTTAAAGGAAAACGGAATAATTCTCCATGAAAAACCCATTTATATAAATTAAGGGGGGGATTAGCCCCCCGTTCCCCCCTTTATACGTAACCAATCAATCCCGAAAACTACTCAGGGAAGCACCTTAACACAGTGAACCTATAAACAAAATTTGAAGGAAAACGGAATAATTTTGCATGAAAAACCCATTTATATAAATTGAGGGGGTTTGGATTAGCCCCCCGTTTTCCCCCTTTATACTTAACCAATCAATCCCGAAAACTAATCAGGGAAGCGCCTTAACACAGTGAACCTATAAACAAAATTTGAAGGAAAACGGATATTTCTATGAAGAGTTATCGGGTTACGTACATACATACGTACATACATACTTACATACATACATACAGAACCGGCGGGCACATAAGCTCTCAGGCTTTGATAGCCTGTGAGCTAAAAAAGTACCTGGCTCTCGAAGTTATAATTATTCAATCTTATAATAAAACATATGCTTCTTATTTGTAAATAAGATTGCTAATGAAACGCAGAAGAGTTGCTATAGAAATGTCCTCAACACAATCTGACTGTTTAGACTTTAGATAGAGGAAATGTCTGGACGTCAGCCGATGAGTCTGTGTGTCTTTTTGTATGTGTCACACATTTTGTGGGCTCTCTCTAACTCACGAACTAGCGCTTTGAATAGGATGGAATTTCATACGAAATTCTACACTTGTGGGAATTTGTGTTGATTAGATTTTAGACAAAACCCCCCAAGAGGATTGTGGAAAATAGATGATTCTTTTGTTTTATGTGATGCTTATATCGCCAGGTTATGTGCGCAGAATTCAACGAAACATCAAATTTAGAATAATAAGAAATGTTTACTATTCAATTTTGGTTGTGGTCATCTTAGGGGAAGTGCGGAATTCGATGATTTCTTCGAAATATGCAATTCTTATATGATTGTTTTTTTAATGCACAGATTTTAATGAAACTTCACGCTTAGCATCCTGAATATTGAAATACATTGTGTAAAAAAACTATTTGTGAATATATGTAATTTCTTGTAATATTTAAACCATTTAATTGATTTGATTTACATTGAAGATAGTTTTGTGATGGCCACAACTTATTAGTTTTTTCTTAGAACTCGCTTTTTTTAACTGAAATATATTACCAGTTAAAAAATAATAATAATAAGTGAAATAGATGAAGGATGAAGGCTAATTGAACTTTTAGGTAATAGATTACTCTGGATAATTACGATTTCTTTAAATGCATCTAATGTAAAGAAAAAAAAAGTATTTTTTTTTTTATAAAAATTTTAATTAGTTTCGTGTATTTATTACATACTGTTGAAAATATTAAGCATATTAAATTATTTCATGTATTTTTTTCGAAAAATTAAGCATTTTTCCTTTTACTTCAATTTACAATTATGAAAGCTACACTAAATTCTAAACTTTTATTAGATTTAATTTCATTAGGTCAGATTGCAGATCAAATTTCTGAAACGAAATAATTTGCTTTTCAGTAACTTAAAATACATGCGTATATATACGTCGTTTAGGACTATGCGTAACATATTCTTTGCAGAAATGTTAACAAAAAAATTTTTTTTAAATGAGCAATGAAGTAATCTAAATTTTAAATATTGCATTTAAATTTCCGGTTTCTATCTGTTTGATTAATACTAATTGGATTTTAAACAATTTTACATTATCCTTTCATGTACTTGTATTTATCAAATTTTGTTTATGCAAAATATGCTGTAAGTGTAGATTTTTCTTCTTTTTCTTTTATTTCCAAAAGACTGATTAGAGAAAGCAGGTTTATAATTCAAGATATTCTCTCTTTCTTAGACAATCTTTGAGATATTCAAATGGAGACGATTTTTTTTACAGTCTGTATGTGTATTTGGTAAAAAGTATTACACATTACTCATAATATTATAAATTTATTATGCAAAAATACAAAAATCTCTGGCACACAATACCTTTTTATGATACCCAATAAAAACTTTTATGAGCATCAACAATAATTAAATATAAAGGAAACAAATCATTCTCATAAATTGGAAATTATTAAAACCGATATCAAGTAAGAAATGGCATTCTATCCAGTTATGAAAGCTATATATAATATAATAGATTTGATGTAGAGCACAAGTCGGAATATATTAGAGTAAACTGACGATTAGTAATGTCAAATTGTATGGTATAACGGAGGAATTCATAAATTTTAATGAAGTTTCAATTAATTTCATGTAAAATAATTAAAAATAAATTAATCCTTCTTATTAACTTTTTAAAACATGTGATGTGATTTTACGGAAAGAAGTGTTTTGTGGTGACACGTTTTTTAAATCCAAAGGGATACATTTAATAATTATGCAATTTTAAATGTTAACAATTTTTGTTTTACAAGTATTTTTTTCACAGTTTTATAAATTTCTATATAAATTATAATCTTTTAAAATTAAAAATTATTATTTTCAGTGGGTACAATTTCAAACAAGGTAATAAAATAGATGTATATTACCTGACTTTATTTCAATAAATCTTCGCAAATATATTTTTTGAGATTATGAAAAACTTCCAAAAACTTTCTTGATTATTCTTGATTATTTTCACAGTCATTATATTTTAAAAATGTAATATGTTTTAGATTAAAAATAGTGTATATGGTATCTCACGAAAACGTCAATATTTAATATTGCTTTTATAGTTAATAGCTTAAAATTCATATATGTTTATTGCCAGTGGATCCTTAGATGTAATTTTGATATTTTTCCTTTGTAAAAAGTGAACTTTGCTATAAATGTAGCAAAGTTAACTCAAAAATAAAAATCAGTGCTAAGTTCCCTTTTGGCTATTTTATTCATACTTTTCGGTATTTGTTTCTGTATAAATCCAGCGAAAAACAAATATTCAAATTAGATTGGAAAAGCTAGAACTAGCAACTTAAATTCGTAATACAAATTCAGAGTTCCGATTTCTAATTCTAAATTGTGTGAACTCTAATTTATGTTTCTTTCAACTCCAAATTTAAATTCAAATTAAGAATTCGGATTTCAAATTCTAAATTGTATGAACTCTAATTTGTGTTTCAGTCAACTCCAAATTTAAGTAGTTGCGATGAAACATTGTAGAAATTTTATGTCGGAAGATAATCAGTATCAGAGAAGTTCTGAGAAGTTTCTTTAACAACAAAAAATGTTATGTAGCAAATACGAAAGTTGCGACAATAATGGTAGTAATGTAATGATAGTTGTATAATTTCATCGTACTTAGAGGTTATTATATAAAACTGACGGCGCTAAATGCGTTTTCAATTAAACTTGCCATTGAAAACGATGTATATAATTCTAAGTTTATAACAATTATCCTCTGTTTAGAAATCACCTGATTACACCGGATAGATTGAAGGAAATTGTAGTTTTAGGATAGTTCAAAGTAGGGCAGAGTTTTACGCTTAACGCTTTTTACTTTTTTCTACCTATAACAGACGAAGTGTTGTAATCATACACTTTTCGACTTCCAATTTTCGACGGATTTACACGTTTTAGAGGTCAGACATCCCAAAAAACATATGTATTTTTTACAAAATATCGATCTTTGCGTATGTCAGCATGTTCTCTTTGTATCACCAAAAGTGTATTAAGTTATGCATAGAAATTAACCAAACCTCATTTATATGTTTTTGCCTATGGCCCAGCAGGTCCCAGTTGGAAATAGGTATATTTCGAAGGAAGGAAGCACTATGATAGCGATTTTTGTGCCATTTTCTTTAATGTTTCATCGGAAAATGTACGCAGTTATGCATATAACAGAGCCGAACTTCATATATATATATATATATGTTTTTAACTACGGCCGCTAGGTCCAGGTGCAATGAGGCATATCCCTCCCCCTTCCAAGGGACCGCTGTGATAGCGACTTTTTTGTGATTTTTATTTTGTATCAACGGAAAGTGTATGAAATTATGAATAGAATTTAATCAAACATCACATGTACATTTTGAGCAGGGACATCCAGCTGAAAATGGGGATATTCCTTCAGATGAGAGCACTGTAGTAGCAATTTTTGTGCGATTTTCTTAAATTTTTGCAGTTTAGCTGAGGAATTTATGAATATTCTTCAACGGCATTTTATTCTTAGATTTAACCCGTCAGCATACGCGCTGGGATAAAATCTACCCCAGCTTAAAACTATTACTTAAAAATGTGCGAAAATAGTTCGTGATCATTCTGAGCTTTATAGTACCTTTCAAGCTGAATGATATCAAGATGTGGCCAAAAAGAATTTACCTCCGGTTGTGAGATTTTCCATTCTTTTGTTATAAAAATGTCACGTGGGAGGAAATTTACCCCACGCGTGTTATAACGTAACCCATAATGATAGGAAAATGTTAATGCAAATGTTTATGTAAAAAAAAAATAGTGTGCAAATAATAATATAATTTTTCTTTTAAACGTTAACAACTCTTACACATACAGTTTATATATATCAGTTTTATACTTTTTTGTATTTCCATGGCTGAATTTGGATTGTTAAAGCTTTTATGTAATGATATGCAAAAAAAAAAAAAAAAAAATCTTAGTGCGAGATTTTATGCTTTTTTTTTTTTTTTTTTTTTTTTTTTTTTGCTTTAAATAAAAAAAAGAGCTTTTTATTTTAAGTTAAATTATGTCCTTTATTGATTTACAGTTTATTTCAAAATATAAATTTTTGTTTATAATCTAACTGGGGGGGGGGGGAAATTGACACAAGAAAACCCATTGGGGTAAAATCTATCGCGCGCGTGTAGTAGCGTAATGGAAAGGGGCGCGTGTGCTGACGGGTTTATGCCATAGAGCGAGATTTGTATAAAATTTTAGAGAAAATCAGTCTGAAGGGGGCATATTAATAGTGAGTTTACGCGCGATTTTTCTTCTGTATCATCGAAAGGTGTTGGAAGTTATGAATATAATTGAACCAAAATTCATATATATGTTTTAGGCTAAATAAATCAGGTTCCAGTTAAATATGGGGATATTTCCCTTGAAGAGGTCGCTGTGATAGCAATTTTCATGCGATTTTCTCGATTTGTTGCAAGTGAAGAATTTATTAATATTTTTCGACGAAATTTTATATTTAAATGTAATGTAATAGCCCAAGGTTCGTATAACATTTTGGAGAACATTGGCTTCAAGCTGTTATAGCAAATTTTGTTAGATTTTAGGAACGTCCGGGATAGCTGTTGAAAAAAAATAAAATGTTTAAATCACCTAATTGCCCAGTCTATGTTTAATTTGCATGTTTGAAAAAAGCAAATCATTAAGATTTCATTAAGACATTAAGTGGATTTCAGATCATTAAGACTTCATTAAGATTTTTGTCCTGCCCCACTCCACGGTTTAAAAACAAATTATTGACAAAAAACTTGAAATGTTATAAAAAAAAAGATATGTTGTCTAAATATTTTTTGTTTCTAAAATGTATAATTTAAAAAATAAATACGCTTTTTGAAATATTAACATGTATGAGATAGTGGAAAATTTTGGGATTGGCATATCAGACTAGATTAATATTTAACAGAAAGTGGATTCACACAATAATTGCCACTGTAAAGGTCTACAACACAGCAAATTTGAATGTACTTACGAAAGGGTAAAACTAATAGAATATATATTTCGCATTATTTGTGCTTAATCTTCTTTTTACAGGGAGACCAATATATGGAGCAGAGGTGTCCTTAATTTTCACGCGGTAGTTATTGCTTTGGAAGGTGCAGAATATTGAAGAGGGTGAATGCGCTTTAGCCAAAAAATTGATTAAAAAATTTAGAGCATTGAAAAATATATTGGATCAAAATTAGAGAGGTTTGGAGTAAAGCAGCATAGAATAATGTTGACCGTATGGAGGAGGAATAAAAGCTTATAGATAGGACATTATTGAGTCGAAGCTCATCGTAAATTTTTGCCATCCGGAAAAATATATCTATGGAATAAAACATATTTTCTGCGGATTTGATTGTTTGCGTGGTCGGAAGAAAGCAATCGGGAGAAATTCGCTTTAAAGTCGAGATTAGATTTTAGCAATATATTTAGTTTTAAATCCATTTGCGTAATTATCACATATATGCGTGCATTACAGTAACTTCCTTTTCATTCATAAATTCTGAATCCATACCGTAAATTCCGAAAGACGAATTTTAACTTTATGTAATCACCCGTCTGTAATGAAATAATGCAAAAATTACTATATAAATTGAATATACTATATGAATTTCTTATATAAAATTGGAATTTCTTAATAAACAAGAAAGTCCTCAAATGCATGCACATATGCGCTGCTGGCGCAACTTTGGATGGAAGTCGGACTTTTGTTTTTAGGAGTTGAAGAAACAAATTTTGTCTTATCTCTGTCCACGAGCACAAGATGTCCGTCTAGCTTTGAACTAAGCAACTGCGGCATAATGATCATAACTATGTAGTAAATTTTAATAATATATCGCTTGAAATTCACCAAAAAAATTAATCACTATTTTTTTTTTATCCATTTCAAAACTGTAATGAATTATATTAGTCAAGGGATTAAAAAAAGAAAATTTCGAGAGTTGCTAATAATAATAAATAAAAAGAGTAAAAGCTAAAATGTATCAATTAATTAGATATATGAGACTTCATTAAAACTTAATATTCCTTAGCACAGTATTCTACAGTTTTTCTAGCACATATTTTACAACATTTAATTATCTTCTGAGAACATAAATGTAGACAGTAAACTTACAAACGTCTAAAAGTTCAAATTTTGCACCACTATCATAGAAAGATAGTATGTAACATAATAAGCACTACAAATTAAACATAAATATAGTGTATTAATTTATATTAGTCTAAATTTGTTGCATTGTATTTGTCATTTAAAATGGAACAATGTTTGATATTTCAAAAAATAATTTCATTTCCTGAATGATAGTACATTTTGAGTGATATGTTTTATTAATAGATATGCGTTTGCTGTATATATAAATATTCATTTTGAACAAAATTTCATTGTTTTAAATATAATTTTTAACAGAAAATATTGAAACCATTTAATATTAAACTGCATAAATAAACATTATCTAACTTTTATAAAGTGTGAAATTTAACGAAATTGCTTTACGAGTAAACAGAAATTTACCTTTAAATATTTAATTTCTACAAATTTAGAGTACTAATGTCTTTACCATAACTGTCAACCCTTCTGTTAAGTTCAAGTTGAATAAGCATGTTTCAATCCAAAATTCACGATTTCTTTTTTGTTTTTATGTATTACTCTTTCACTTAAACTTTTAAGTGAAATTTCTGGTTCGAAATAAGTTTCATCTACTTAAATCGGAATGGTTGACAGATATATCGCCAGTAATTTAATTTACAAAATTATCATATACATAAAAAAGTTTCTATAGTACCCTAAAAAAATTACTACTTTTCATTTGAAAGCATATGAAAATCATTTATTTTTTATTCTATTATATTTTAGCTTCCTTTATTTTACAGTTATAGACAATTGTAAACACATAGGAATTTTTGAAAGGTAATGATTCTTTTAAATTGTTATAGAGAAGACATTTTGTAGGGACAATGCACGGAAATAATTCTCTGTGAAATGTTCGTTTAACCCTACATTGCAGGAATTTTTCTGTTCGATGTATGTTTTTTTTTATAATTGTATTTAGAGTTAGATACCACAAATATTAAACACTAAATTTGTTACCCGATTCAATAATTGACTTATGTGACTATATAAGTTCAATGTTTTTATTTAAATATAGTGGTATTGGAACTGAATTTCATTATTAAAGGTTAAATTTTAATTGATTCTTGTATGCATCCCTGTGCAGTGTAGGGTTAAAATATTGTCTTCAGCATCATCTATCATATTTAGATAAATTTCATTGATTATGCTGATCTATAAATGTTTTAATATTTAACTCCTCGCCAGTTTCACCCAAACTTGGTTTAGGCAACTAAAAATTACACAAATTTTGATAGTCCCGATGAAATTTGACATGCACAATATTTATTTTCTTTTACGTGAGGGCCATATTCAGTTATTGTTATTTCTAATGTACTTTTAGATATATGATTCTCCATTTTCATATTATTTTAATTATTGTTAGGAGTGGAGAAACCTGGCGACACAGGTAAGATCTTAAAGTATTGTTTACTTTATTTATGTATGTACATTGAAAAAAAGCGTTTTTTTATTAAATTCTAACACGTATAATTAAAATAATGATATTATGTTATCACTCAGTTTTATTTGTAATAGAGATACTAATCTTTTCTACGCATACAATATTTTTTTACATATAAATATGGAGGCAACGTGCAAGTTTTAATAAGTGACAAATATATATATATATATTTTTTAATTTGCATAGTAATATTTTAATTTTCTGTTAGAATCAGCTAAAAAATAGTTCCCATAATATATAAGTGTTATTCAATATATTTTTTTTATAACAGTATCTAATTTAATTGTCAGTGAGCCAGTTATGAATGTATCTTTGAAAACTTGAGCATTTTTTAGTTCTTTATAAAAATAAAATTGTCTGTTAAATATACGAAGCGTTTTTTTTTATTATCAAAGATAAGGTTTTATATATTAACAATTTATATCTAATTTTACTGGGTTAAATAATATTGTATGTTGTTTATAAATCTATTAAATGCTTTCCAATTCCTTAATAAACAAATATTTTTAATTGATAACTCTTAAACGTTCATCTTTTCTTTTTTTTGTAATTTCTCACATAATATTCTCAACCATCAAACAAATGCATTCGCATTTGATCATTAATGTACGAACATACATTCAGTATTCATGTTCATGTTCATGTTTATTTTATAAGTGAATATGTACAATAATAATTAATAATTTTATTATTTCCTTTATATACATTGTACCGTTAAAGTTTAATGTTTACTTTTCTATGTATTTTAAATAAAATATCTAAAAATAACGAGGTAAAATAACTCCCAATTTTGAACTCTTAGACAACAAAAATTACTTAAAAAGTTGCATAAAAGAGTACGGGATTTTTATTTTAAACATCAGTATGATAATATTTAAGTATTTTAAAATCATTTAAATATAATATTGATGTCAATGTTTGAGTATGCTTCCTTTATAATATAATCATGCATTTCATTCAAAAATGATTGACAGTCCGTCTGTAATTTAGTAAAAAGGACAAATTAAAACGCTACATTAATGTATTCAAAACTATTAAACAGAATACAATTTATTGCCACAAGATCAGATTTCATATACGAGATCACTGATATTAAATTCTTCCCGGGGTGCAGTTGGATTCTTAAATAATCGCAAGATAGCATGAAACTGTTGTTTTCTGCATTCCAAGGGACAGACATTATTACACCTGCGTATGAGACCATGTATTAGGAACGATATTTCGTTGATTATCAGAGTTCCAAAACTTAAGGGACAGAAAAAAATGAATTTCTTGCATTTACCCGAAAAATAGACTGATTAGACATGATAATGAACAGCTAATATCAGATGAATGCTGTTTATTAATGAACAGCGCTAATCTTGATACAGCGCTATTTCGTGGAAAACCGGGATCCATTATTTGTAATCGCTAGCTGCATATAGACCAAATGCTGCGACAAGAGCCAAACATTATTTCCTTTGGTTTTCTCTTACAAAGACTCCGTGGTTAGTAGCTTTATAATTGCTCTACATTCTACAAAGATTTCGAAACAAAATACGAAAAATAAGCAAAAGATATTATCTTCAAGGGATGTGATAAAGATCTCCCCCAAAAAAGGTCGTCCATTTGTCGCAAATACCACATAAAACAAGCCGAAACAGATACCGAAACTTGTCGCGTTGGTTAAATCGAGATTTTATAGATCGAGAAATTGTTTGCACAATAACTTTCCTGTTTTTTCACTATTGGGAATATGCAAAAGCCCCAGTTCTACATTCACACACACACTAAATGTAACTCATTGAACTGCATGATAGAACGGATCTCTAAGGCTAATTCCGACCACATTTTCAAAAATATGTTTCAAAAAGTTTTAAATTATTTCTCTGGTCTATCTTTTACAAAGGTTATGTAGTGATCAACAAAAGGAAGGGGGCTGATAATCATGTCAAGGATCTCCTCTGTTGCAGTGCTACAGAAGATTTTTATGACATTAAAAAGCCAAAAAACCGCTGTGGCAGAATACACTCTGATTGTACATTAACTCTTCCGTCCACTTTATGGTGCGATAGGATCGATCTTTTAATTGATCAAGTAATGAACCCGCACTCTTCTTATTTTGAACAGCATTTTTTTAAAAATTCATACGCATACTTTTTATTACGTTTGATTATTTCTAAACTTTTTTTCATATTTTTATAATCATTTCTCAAAATTTAATTTTGAAATACGATGAATTTAAATAAAATCTGTACTTTTTTATGTATTAAATATAAATCAGCGAAAATTGTAGCAACTTCGTCCTACTTAAAAAACTAGAATTTTAAATTATCTACCTCACATTATCGTATGGGAAGAAATCTGTGTTTTGTAATAAATTGGCCTCCAAAATCTATAACATTTTGTATTCAGGGTTGGACCGCTACATTCAATGTAACAGAACAGGGAAGTAGCGCCGAATTCTATTATAAAGCTCAGTTTTGTAGCCTTTAAAAAATTACCTTTTTTTTTTTTTTCTTTTTTTTTTTTTCATTGTGGAAACGATTAAGTCAGATAATGAATACACACCAACGACGAGAAAACTGTATTCATCTATCAGTGTCACTGGGATATCCCCTCCCCCCCACCCCCACATTCCCATTCTAAGTAAAATAACTTTCTTTTCACAAATACGAAAGTTGTTGAAATTTTGCAAACATACAGATAAATTTTTGGAGGCATTCTGATCATCGTTAGTTCTAAAATAGGGATTTATTTTCTGTCAATACATTACTGCGAATAAAACTTATTTAGCGTCAATCATTTTTTGAATGATCCAAGTAATTATTTCTTTAGTATTCTTATTTCAAATGTAGAAAAAATATTTTATGATAAAAGTTTTTTACTATAATACACAATTAATGAAATCATTACAACTATAATTTTGTATGAGTATAGTTGTTATTAGTATAGTATTTGTTAGCATATATATATTTTTTTAAATCAAGAAAGAATAATATCCAACGTGAACAGATTTTATGCACTGCGCAAATTTGGACATTTTCCTATTAAAATTTTAATTAATGGCTCTAAATTAATAATATTTCAACAAATTCTTATAACACCGCATTAAACATGTCAAAAGTTCAGATTTAAAGGTATCTTTGAAATATACTAATAAATTAATCTTCTGCATGTTACTTAAGACTCGGTATCAGTTAGATCTCAAAATCCACAATCCAATGAATATATTCCTTGAATGAGCATATGACAATAGAATATAGTAGTTTTTTAAAAAATTTCTCAACCTAAAATTAAAATGTTTAATTGCATTTTATTTTTCGCATGCTCTTGTTGTAATATGTTTATTTGCTGTGCAAAATATTAATATACTTAATTTTAAGTGTTAAAATTTTTGTCAGAGCTCGTAAACATCGCTAAAAAATTACGTATATATTTTTAGTAATATTTTGTCAATTGGGCGGAAAACAAACATGCTTATTAAGAATACACACGAAAAACAAATATTAAAATTATAATATTTTTATCATACTGTCTTAAAATATTATTTTTGTAAATTGCTAGAAAGTTATATTAAATAAGATCTTATATAATTTTATAATTTTGTATAAATTATTCATAAATAGTATTTAAAAATATAATTTCGCATGTACAAGAAATTGGATTTTTTTTTAATGTTTCGCAATTGTGCTTGCATTTATGCAAGCAAATGACAAATTTCGCTTCGTAAAATGTCGTTTTAACATATTTTGATATTTACCGTTTATATAATTTCTGATTAAAAATTTTAAATACGAAAAAGTCAATGCATTTTGAACTATTTATATAAGATATAAAGATTTTTCTACCACATTATTTTTATTTGTAAACGTTTCATTACACATTTTCAAATTAAAAATTAGTTTTTAAATTAAATTAAATTAAATAGTGTTTTCGCATGCAAGTTGCATAAATATACAGTCCGTAAAGCTATGAAAGATAAAGTTTAAAATATTTGAAGAAATGTGAAATTACATTTTATTTTAATCTACATTTGGTAAAATAAATGACTGGTAATGGATACGTGAAAATTGATGTGTTCATAATGTGTTTTTCCTTTTATTTTTTAAGAATAAAATAAATATCATAAAAATTCTAAAATACATAACAAAAGAAACGTGAATGATTTTTAACCGATTAATATTATATTTATAGATTTTACTTTTGTATATTAACTATTACAGCAATCGTGCAGCATTTTATTTAGTCATTTTAGATTACTCTTAATTCTAGACGGAATGTTGTGAAATTCTGAAATACAGAGATGTTGAAAAGATAGCTTAATTTTATTTATATACGTGATATAATAGCACGTGCTATGCTTAAAATCAGTTAGGACACTTATGAATATTTTTTTGAAATTTAATCCTAGTTTACTCTGAATCTATGCGATTGGGTGTGGACGTGTGTGACACTTTTTAACATAAAATAGCTTTTACTAAAATAAAGCTTCAAGATTTATACTATTTTTTTTAAACCTTTTCCAAAATTTATTTACCTTATAGTAAAGCAACGCTAATTTTCTAAGACATATTTTTCATAAAAAAGGGTAGTTTTTTTTTGTTGCGATGTGACATTCATGTCACACACGTAACGCCTAAAAACTCATTTTTTTTTTAATCATGACAATGATGGTCTTGAATTTCGATGTTACCTGCATTAGGGTAAATAAATGTTGGCTTAGTATAAAAATATTTACTTAAAATCTTTTGAATTTCAACCCTTGAAATTCAAATGTGATTTATGTGGAAAAGTGTCAGAAACGCCTTCATGAATGGAGCGTTCACTGAAAATGTTTCATTTTGGAACTGGCTAGATTTCAGTTATAACACTAGTACATTATCTGTAACCTATATGTTATAAATTTCGGTTGCAAGTCGTCGTTTTTACGTTAGTCTTCCAAGAAGATAAAGAGTATGATATAAAAGACCTAAATATAAAGTTATGATACGTTATTAATCTGTATTTTCTTGATATTACGACTAAAATCATTGTATTGCTAATTCCATTTGTAGTACAGTCGGCTATAAAAAAAGAAGACCAGAATTAATTTTAAATTCATCAAATACCAAAGAAAAAAACGAAAATAGCCATTTGACATTATGTATTCTTTCAATTTATCTTTAAAAAAAATCTTAAAGGATCGCTTCCATTGTGAAATTAATTTTCAATATGAACACCAATTTTTGACAGCATATTTGGTACTTTCGGTAAATGTTATCTTCGGATACAAAACGGAAAATAATTCAGTCAAATAGTTAGGTAAATGTGAAAGTTTAAAGTTTGCAACATCTAATGTTAAACTCCTTTTTTAATTGTTGCAAAACAGATTACAATGCCGGTAGTTTTTTAAGCATAACACATCAATTACTTAGCGGAAAGAGCTATAATTCTGGATATCTGTATTTGAGGCTACAAAAAATCTGTTTATAAATTTCTATTAAAAATGTCGTTGCAATTCATACTTTTTTTCGAAAATCAATTTCAAAATATGTATATTTTGAAATTAATTTTCGAATGAAATATTAATTGTAACGATTTTTTTAAGATAAATTTATAGAAATAGATCTTTTTCAAGCTACAAATATGCTAATTTAAAATTACAGCTCATTCCGCCATGTAGGTTTAGAGTTATGATTTAAAAATTACCAGCATGGAAATCTTTTTGCAACGATTAAAAAGGAAGTTAATGTTAGGAGTTCCTTCATAATTCCTAAGCGATACCGTAAAAATATACTGTTTGTGTAATTTTGGGTACAATTTGAGTATGTAGACGACCCATAAATTTATTTTTTAAACATAAATTAAAAGAATTCTTAATATACAGTCGAATGGCTATTTATGTTTTTCTTTTTTTCCGGTACAGTTTGGTGTATAAAATGTATAGACTTTTCTCTTTTTCTTTGGCCTATTGTACATACAACTACCGACACATTGTTAGTTAACTTATGCACTTCAGAATGTTTTAATAGAATATTACATTAAATTTTATTATAATTATTTCCACAAAAATATATAATTTTTTAACAATTTTTGCTTTACCGAAGCATAAAAATTCTTTGAAATATAACTGATATAAGTAATATATATAAAATTATTTAAAAACTGTATAAAATCATTATAAACTGCTGTATTTTAGCTCGTATAGGGATTTTGTTTAATTTATACTCAAATTTTTATGAAATATTGTTTTTAGATAAATGGTTAGAAGTTGATTTATCTTAAGATGCATAATTTAGGTATAGCCCAGTTCCTAACCATTAAATGTAATTTTCTTTTCATTTTCAATGATGGATGTTTCTTATTGTGTGAACAATAGTTGAATATAGTACGTTGTCTTATACGACCTTAATAACAATGGAACAAGTGTTTGCTTCATATGGTAGCACCAAATACACTGGGTATGCACCAAATGGATTTATATAAATCATTTCAAATGAAAGTAAAAACGTAAATGAAAAAAATAAAATAAAATATGTATATTGAAAATCCTATCTTTTCTAACATTAGTGAAGTTTGTTATATATCTGTTTAAACTTAAAAGAGGAAAATTGATATTCGACTTATTTATAAAATAATAATATTACATCTAAAAATATTTAATTTTAATTTTTATAGACACAATGTTTTAAATATCCCTTTTGTTTGAATCTACATTAATTTTGAAATCAATACAGATGTAATAATTATCACTAATATAAACAGGCAAATACCTTAATTGAAATTACCATATTAAGCCTATTATTATAATAGAGCGTTTAATGAAAACAAGTACTAGAGTTTCAAGTGGCAAAAACTTTCATTTAAAAAAAATAGAGGTATGAAGTGTCGAATATGTATCACATCTAATGTTTTGTAAATTTATTTTTGAATTACTTTTCTAATTTAAATAAATTATATAAAAATATTTTTAAATGTATTTTTTTTAAGTTTTATTTTACGAACGTCTTATTTACAATAAATAAAAATTAAATAAATTTGCAAACTATCCTGAAAACAGTCGAAAATTATTAAGAATTCAATAGAATTCAAAGCAGAAAGAGCTGAAAATATGTTCAACATGCCAAACTGCGTTCAGTGTATATGTATCTTAATGTATGTGTGTTAATATTTGGGATTATTCCTGTTCTTATGAATGACTGTTTATTTATCCATTATATTTTATAAAATATCTTCATTGAGCATATGTTTTGTAATGTTGACGTATATTGATATATGTATTTAAGTTTTAAGGGAGAAAGATTGAAATGAACTTTCCTAAAACGATATAAAAATGTTGAGAATATGCGTTCCCCAAATATTTGTCTGCAACGAACTGCAAATACGCTTACTTTAATGCAAATTGTGAAAACCTTTCAAGTTATAACCATGCCAATGCAGACATTTTAGTATATATTTAAGTACTGATTTTAAAATTAAAATGTTACATTATATTAGCGATAGTAATAGTGTCTTCTAAATATATTGCAAGATGATTTTCTGCGTGTAGAAATATGTATCTAATCTTTCCTTTTTAAAGGTATTAAATGTTGAATTTAAAAATAGCAGTAATTACATGTCAGCTCCGCAGACTTTAAAAGTTTGGGTAACGCATACTTTTAAATTTCCAACTGGCTACATGGTCCGTTTTCATCAAACCATAAGATGAGGCGCCGAAAAGAGGCAGACACAAGTCGACATAACCGTGAAGGCAGTGAAAAGAATGAGGCAAACTCTATCTACCACCATTCCAGCAAATTTCCATTCGGATATTATGTCTGTCGTGGCATCGTCATCGCGCATTCGTTGCGTAATAAAACGAATCTCGCGTAAAATTGCCGATAGTTCACGCTGTGAGCTCAAGCACGGAGTGACTGCTGGATTTGAGCTATTGTTGTTGGGTACTGACGTGGGAGTGCCCTCTATACTAGGTCCAATGAGCTGCACATATCCGCTTGTTGATCCAGCACCCGATATGGTAGCTGCTGTGGCACCTGCATTGTTGGATCCGCTGCGTTGCAATCTGAAGTCATCGTCTATGTCTAAGACGTTCGCCAACAGGCTTTTGGAGGATCGCTCCTTGATGTTTGGAGGCTTGGGTGTTCTTCCGGAAGCGAAGGCAGACGCTTTCAGTCGGGCAGTGATCTTCGCAGGTCGATGCATTCGCAAGATCCAAGGTAGCCACAGAAGAAACAAGGATTTTATCTGAGAAGAAAACAGGATGCAATAGTTTGAAGGTAGTTTGTGCATTGTTTCATGGTCATGCAGAATCATTTTTCAGCACAATGAATACACAGTACATTTCTTCGTCAGTTTTGCTTTCTTCTCTGCCCAACTAATTTGTCTTCGGTAGTGTTTCTTGTTAGGTAATGTCTTCATGTCTGTTGGCTTATTAATCAAAATTAAACTATGTGAATCAGTCTTCTCTTTTTTCTGTTTTTTCTAGTTTTAATGTTTTCTACTTCTTAAACTCTGGCAAAATGTGGAATTGAGTAATATTAAAGCAACGCGATTTTAATTAAATAACCTTAACGCGCACCCATTTTTCCGATTTTGAAAATTAGTGTAAATGCGGTTGTAATTTGTGTTATTTACTGTAAATTAAACTTTCAATATAAATATAAATTGCGTTTAAAGTATGAGGTTGTATCAGGCATTGACCAGTTTTGGCCTAGTTGCCCTGGAAGACTTATCTTCTGACTTGATTTTAGAAAAGAAAGCAGACAAAATTCCCATTAGAAGAAAATTTCTAAATAAAGCATTGATATGTTGCTTGAGCCACATAAAATGAATCTAAAAAATTTTGGTTTTAAACTCATTTACTAGTTTTAGGAACTAATATGCCATAAAGAGTAAAAGCAAATTAGGCAGAGTTTGAAAATTATCTTTCCTGATTTTATATGTTTTTTTAATGTACAGTTTATTCATTGTTAAAACGTGAAAATATCACAAAAATTCACAATCATCACAACACAATTAAAATAATAGCACACAACTGTGATTGCTTTTACTATAACTATAGCTCTAGACACTTCATATATTTTCTTAGCATCATGCACATTGCTATACTAATATTTTAACAAGTGTGTACTACACAATATTTCACACATTTAATTAATATATTCCTAGAAAATTATCCAGAATTTAACATCAATAGCTTTAAATAAATGTCATGAAATAGGTATATTGGAAAAAAACAATATTTCGTTTAAAGCGTTTAAAATTGAAATATTGGTTTTATATTATATATTAAAGTATATGGAAATATTAATGGAGCATTAGAAAGTAAATTAGTCATATTAAAAACATATTTGTTTTAGATAATCCTACATGTAGCAAATTCCAATACTGGTTTTATTTCCTATAGTATTACCATAATTTCATATTACGACAAATATTTGTTGAATTACAAATGTCACCAGTCTCTTCTACTGATTTAATTATAAGTTCTTCTATACGGAATTTCTGCTCTGAACAGAATGCTTGTTAACGCAGAGTGTAAATACAGCACATTTAATTTTTAGTAAGGAAAAATACTATTTTCCGCTGTTATTTTTAAAGTCATTACCAGAATTGCATGAACTGGTTCAATTATTCATATTCACTATATCTGATTTTAAACTTATGTAAAAAAGGGAAACAATAAATTTTTATTTTACCAATACAAATAATCCCATTCTAGTTGATTGACTTTCATTTATAAAAATAACTTACAATATATTTGGTATAAAAACGATTCTATTTATAAACCCTCCAAATTTGAGATAATTCAGTTTCCCACGTTCATGTAAATTAAGTTTTACTAATAATATTAGATTATTTTAATGACATTAGTAATATTTTGAAAGTAAGTAAATGTTAATACAATTTAGTTTTCATTTAAAGAGGTTATTGGTACTTAATAAGTAGTTAAATATGCATTAAAAAATTGTATCATATTTATTTGAAAGTTTAGTAGATTACACATTGGCTCATTGAGCAATAAAAGTGATTTTTTTAAACATATTATTGTGCCATAAAATGTAGTAGAATAAGAAATGTACTCAATTTTGAAAAATCTCTAAAAATATATTAAGATTTGTTTTAAAATCAGTATAGAGGGACAAAGTACAACCATTGAATAATAAGAAAGTAGAGATAATTTGATTCACCCTTCAGCATGTTGCTAGATTGTTAAACGTTATACATACTTTACGTAATTGTACTTAAACTTACAACATTTATATAGCAAATTCAATTAAATTGTAATTCTTTAATAATTATTTTAAGATATTAGTCTAAATAAATATCAAATATTCAAAAGAATCTAGATAACACAATTCACATCTTTTTTCATCACAAAATTTTAAATTCTCTATTTCTCAATAAATAAGTTTTCTCATACTGATAAAGGATAGATTTTATTTTAAATAACAGTTTGCATCATCTGAAACTGTGAATGTCTTTTTCAATTCAATTTTGAACACTAAAGAGCATGAACATTTTTGTTCACTCACTATTTTGAAAAAAAAAAAGATTGGATGATGGTGATTTTAATTATATTTTGTGAATCTCTTACAAATTAAATAATACACTAAAATTTCATTTGCTTAAATTTTTATTTAAATATCAATTTTTGAAAACCATTAATTATACATGGCTTTGTTCACATCTCATTCAAAACTTATACGCATGAGATAACTCATGCATAACTTGTGATGATAATAAATTTTAGGTTATCTATTTACATATACACAGATAATTTCTTTTTTACATCCTCGGTTTTTACACAAACTATAAAAATTATGTTTGAGAAATATTCTTGACAATGCCAAATTGAAACTAAATGAAACTAAAATATAACCGATATACAATCTCTGGAAACAAATGCATTTCTTTATCATGGAGTAAAAATCTTATAGTATTTTTTTTAATAATGCTACAAAAATATTTTATTTTATTTTATTTTACAAAAGAAAAAGTAACACTATATTTCGTTCTTCTAAAAGAAAACTTCCCAATGTCTAAATATATTGGATAAGCCACTTAAATTATTTAGAATAACATTATTATTTAAAGAAAACAACTGTTTTCCGTAAAATGTCCTAGTATTATACATCACGAATAAATATTCGAGAATATGTGCAGGTGGTGATCATAATAATATATGTATTAATAATTTGATTTCGCATTTTAGAAACACATATGAGGTTACCAGATTTTCTGTAATAAAAACTTTCTTTCCTTAAAGAGCTGATAATAAAATGTGTGTGTTCAGATCATACGTATGTATAAAGTAAGTTGTCAGGCACTAAACAAAAACAAATAGTTGGCGTGTGCAAGCTAAAGATTTTCACTCAGAATAACCACTTGTGTATACAATAAATTTCGAACTTGTCTCCATAACCGTGCCATTGACGGCATATTGAAAGGAAAGGAAAACATTTTTGGCGAAACAGAAAAATTCAGGACCATGCCCACTCAAAGAACTGAAATTGAACGTGGCTATTGGGTTTATTGCTTATTGTGATATCGAAAAAAGAATACCACTACCTAAAAAATAATTGAAGAACTCAAACAATATATGCCAGTTTTAAAATCCACAATTACTGTTAGAAGTTACGGATCTAAATCTACGGTAAAAAAGCTACTCCAAAGCCACTAATTATCTATGTCAATGCAATATGTGGATAGTTGTTCCATGAGGATAAATCGTAGTGAATCAATGTATGGTACAAAGAATGATATGGTAAGACGAATCCTCATGTACATTGTTCTCCAATCTGGAGAACAGTTTAGTTGAATTTGTTTTGAGAACAAGGTTATGATCTGGACCGCCTTCTTTGAACTGTCCGAAACGGTGGTGGATATGTGATGATTTGGTCATAAGTCTCATACTTTCGGCTGCCTTTGTAATGATCTCCAAAAAGAGAGAAACTTAGTATTATTATCACAAACTTATCGCAAACTATGATCACCCGATGGTCCCGACATTTTTCCAGTAAGGAATGAGGCCTTTCTACAGGATAATTATCCAATACATTCCGCTAAACTTGTCAAGTAGTGGAGCATGTCGACGGCATTTTACATCGTAACTGAATCTGACACTTTACGGAACTCAATAGCGGACTTTGCTGTCTGGAATGTGGAGCCAATTTCTGTCACTAGTATCACTGAAAGAACTTTCATAATATCTTCTTAAATAATAATAAAATATACCTTTCACTATCATCGGGATTTCTAGAATTTAATTTCTAAATAATTTCAAGCCATTTTACATGGTAGAGGTGGCTCTGAGTTGTATTAATAAATATGTTTACTTTACTTTTGGATGTTTTTATTTTGAGATCATCACTTGTATATATTATGTATTTTCTTTTTCTTATGAATTATAAATATTGTGCTACTTATGTGCTACATATGTAGCTCATATTAATTTTAAAACATTGCACTGCTGTATGTTTAGATAGAATATTTTTAAAGACTACATTGTTGCATTTTAAATTACATTTATAATTTCCCGTCTTCTTACTACAATGTTTCAATACAACATTTTTAAATTAAAAAAATATGTATCACAAGGGAACATACATTTTTTTTTTTATATAACTTCTATTTTGTGTTTTAGTTTAATAACATTAAAATTAAATGTATGCGTTTTATAATTATCATTGTAAGTATCATATAAGTATCATTAATTAATAAATTATTTTAATTAATTAAAATATATTTCTTTTTAAATATATTCCTTTTTAATATTGATTAATTTAATAATGATTAATCAACATTATTTTTCGAGTAATAATTATTTATGTGAACAAAAATATCTATACACGACACAGATAACACAATAAACATATTTTAAGGCAGTAAAATATAACGCTGAATCTCGAGATATATTTGCATAATAATTGTATTTATCTGTTTTATAAAATTAGATGTGTTTTAAAATACCGTTAGTTTATTTTTTTCAATCATAAAGCTTAGATAAGAAAAAAATGTATTGATTAGTAACAGACATGAAATACCACATTAAGGTAAAAATGACATGCCAATAAAGTTTTACTGAGCTTATAATATGCATGGTCGTTGAAGTTCAATAAAAGTTTAATATCTGAAATATTTTTATTGGCAAATTTTAATTATTTTATATGATAGATAGAATGAATAAATGAGAATTCGAAAGAAAAAATGAATTAATGATCACTAGATGGTTTCAGCAAAAACAACAGATAATTTAACATTAAATATTAGAATACATTTTAAGTACATGATTTTCGTTTTTTTTTAAATATTGATTGCCACATATTATAGAACAATCAATATTAAAGCTTCATGAGATTAATTGTACGATAATTCTAAAATGGATGTAAACCACGATAGACATTCCAAGTTATTTCTTAATTTTTCTGAAAACGTGATAAGATTTAAAATTGTTTAAATAATTAAAAGTATGTATATTGTTAAATGTAAGTAACTGCCTGATATAAATTTTCGTTTGCGAAATGCTAATATTCTAAGAATATTCCACATGGTATCTAAAAATATTCTATTAATTAATACTAATTATATAAGTAACAAAACACCCTACTTAAAATGGTATTTAAAAAAAGTGTTATTAGATATATCATTCATTTTTATTTTATACAGAGCCCAATAGTTTATTCTGAAAATATATACCAATTAGCAATAAATATTATAGTTTCGCCGAAAGTTATTTTCTTAATTTGTTGAATATTTCGTTCGCAAATTAAAAGAAAAGACTTTAACATTGAACGAAAAACTCATAATACGTTTTGTAATATGGTGTAATTTAGAAATTATATAACGCATCTTCTCAAATTAAAGCAAAATGCTTAGTACGTGGAAAATAAAATAAGATTAATAGCTAAATTTCATGCATTTAGCGACTTGATATAAAAATTAAAATGTCAATTTTGTTTTCTTTTTCATACATTAAAAAGTCGTAGATTAGATCGTGTCCCAACTCTCATTAACATTTCAGTAACGAAAGATTATACATAAAGTTAAAAAAAATTAAATGTTTGATTTCATTTGGAAAATTATAATATGACCAGTGGACCTGTGCGAGGATTTCGCACTACAATCTAAAAATTTTTATCAATATTTAATATTTATTCGATGCAGGTTTAAACTTCTAAAGAAAATGTGAGGATAAAAATATCTGCAAACAACATTTAGTTTTTAGTAAAGCCAAAATATCATCTAATTTATTCCGTCAGAGTAAAAACGGATCTAAGATTGCAAAAGGCACGCGCGAGAAAAGAAAATTAACAATCGTATTTTAACTGCATTAGAGGATGAAGTCATCCGCTTCGGCAAAAACATGGGACATAGACATATAAATCTAAACATTTCAATTTCAACTTCGCTTTTTAATCATAAATATAAAATAAACTCATGCCTTGTTTTTTTTTAATCATTGCTGAGCATCATATAATGTGGTATTTTATTTTTGTGGCAACAGTAATTTGAGAAAAACCGTTCATTTCTTTCATGAATTCAATGCCAATTTAATTTTTAATTATCAGCAACTTTTATTCAAAAAACATGTTTTAGGAAAATGTAAGTGTACTATGTCAGAAGCCTGTTACAAATCCTTTCATATGGTATCTCATTCGTCGTTCTACGTTTCGTATTTTCTTAGAAAAAGGGGTGTTGACAGGATAAATAATATATACTTTTCCTCTGTTAAAATAAATATGAAAACAAATAGTTTTGAAATATTATTTATAATTGAAATTTCTATTACACCTTTCACTAATGACTGTCATATCAGTCATTTAAACCACTACCCATTCTTTTGAAAGTAGATAATAACAATGAACTAGAGAATAAAGACTTCTCCGATAAGTTTCGTCATTCCAGAGCATGCAGAAAAATTTAAAACAACACATTTTATGCTTAGAAATACATTGATAATTTAGTAGCACCATCTTTACACTGATAAAAGCAACTTTACAGAATCACTATTGCATCAATCTAATTTTAATAGTTCAAACAATAAAACAAGATATTTTCGCAAAATATTTTTAAGGTATTTTATTCTTTACATTATAATAGTATATGTAATTACTAGTTCATGCATGTAATTCTATAACGTATAATTTTATACCACTGTATTTCTGTGTTTTTACAGCTCTCTGTAGCAAACAAATCCACGTACCATTAAAATTTAAAACTATAATCTAGAAGTTTAAATTACAAATCCATCAAAACAACATTATCACCAGACCGTCATAATGATGCATGGAGCTATAGATTCAGGAAATGCATTCTTTAATTGTTTTAGAAGGACATTCCGAATTGTGAAGAGGACAGTGACGGATCTAGGCTAGCAAATAATCCAATTCATCGAACCATATAACGCGATACTTAAAGGTCACCTATAGTTACTCTTTTAACTGCTCAAAACAACATACAAAAATTTCTTACGAATGTATGGTGAATTACCTTCTAAAAACGGCAATAAAATTACATTGTAATTATAGTAACCATTTCTTGTATTCCACTAACGCTTTTCTACGGACAATAGCATTTAATATGGTGTCATTCGCGGAAAAATTAAAACGCATTATCTTGGAGGAGATCTCTGGTGTTTAAAGATTAAACATGATTTTTTAAAAATTCTGGTCTAATATCTGTGTTTGGAGAAGGCTAACTACATCAATTTTATCTCCAATGATATTGGAGAAAAAATTTAGAAATATCTTCTACGATGATAATGTATTCACAGGTTACATTTTTGAAATATTGACACTGTAACAATGTAGTTCTACGTCCGCACTATACTCTGTGGTAAATAAAACCATGTACCATTAAAATATAATCCAATAATCTAGAATTTTAAATTTAAAATCTCTCTGATACGATACCTACATAAAAATCGATCAAATGAAAGTAGATTCAACTGCATTCTAAGTAGCCCAGCATAATTATATGATCGATTTCTGCTCATGAACTGCCATGAGTTGATTGTGTGATATTACTCAGACAAGAATAAAAGAATAAGCGTAAGTACGTAATGCACAAGAATATTAAGAATACTAGTAAGTAAGATAAGAAGATCCTTCAAAGTGTCTGTCGAGTCTGTTCAGGCAATCAGAGCCAGTTTTAGAAAAGGAGTAGGATTTTATTCAGAGAAGTATGAGAGTGTTACCGACATAATCCGTCGGTTTTATTATCATAAGGAAGGTACAATGATTCCTATAATCATAAATTCAAACAATTTATTCGTCAGTGGCTTTAGAAGGACGTTCATAATTGTGAAGAGGACAGTAACTGATCGAGGCTGGCAAAACACAAACAGATCGAACCATATAGCGCTCTACTTCAAGTCCCCCGATAGTTACTACTTTAACTACTCTGAGAAAAATACTAAAATATCTAGTCAGCGAAAAGTATAAAAATTCCCTTGGAATGTATGGTGTATTATCTTCTGAAAACAGTGACAAAGGTACACTGTAATGGCGGTAAACATTTCTGTGTATTTCATTAGCATTTGTATACCAACAACAGCATTTAATATGGTGATATTCACGGAAGAGTTAAATCGCATCATATTGAAGACATACACTGTTCAAAGATTAAACGATTTTTTTCTGGTCTCTTATCAGTGTTTGGAGGAGAACGTTCACATAAAGTTTATCTCCAGTGATTTTGGAGAAACGCAATAGAAAGATCTAGTAGGATAATAATGTTTCTAATAAGAGGTCACATTTCTGAAATTTACAGATCACTTATGTCTCAATTATACGTCGACGACACCTTACAACACATTACTTTATTAATGTTGTCATGATAATCAGTCCGTATTGCAACATTTGAAGCTTATTTCTAATGTCTCTAGGCCATGTCTCTGTGAAATGTCAACTATGTCTTTGTTTGCGCATTTGACAGATTATTTACAGACGAATTTACAAATGATCGGATCCACTCTGTTGAAAAGATAGAAAAATGTCAACGAAGAAATTGTTCAGCTACTGCGTTTTTAACAAGAAATTTCTTAGAATAACATTTGACATTTGTACAAATGTTTTTTTAGGCAAAGAGGTATAGTCTTGTTTCATCACTGCAACATGCAGTCAGACATATTAAAAATGCACATATTAGGGGCCAGTAATTTTCTGAACTTTGATATCAGTATTGAAATGTATATTTATTTCCGTTTGTACAACATTCTATTCAAGTTTATCATGATTCAACAACTGTCCAAAATATGCGACTTCTCTTTCTCTATGTATTTATTTTGCATATAATGATAAAAGTGTACTATAGAAAACTTCAAAGATTTTTAGAAGTTGTGTGGTTTTTTGCGGTTAACTTTTTAGTCGCATAAGGAACAATATGCATTTATGTATTCCACTAAAATTTAAATCAGCATCTTGAATGAAAATTATGATATTAAAATATCAATGTAGAAATTCTTGAAAAAATTCTTTTTCTCTTCTTGATTAAGATATTAGGAACAGAAGGAAATAGTTGTTTTAAATTTCTTGTCATATAGAAATAAAGATTAGAGTTACATTACAGTTCCAAAATTGGATTATAAAATTATTTTCGTGATTAAAATCTGTAACGTTCAGCTTTTCAAAATAGTTAACTAAACAACAAGAAAATAAGCAAAACGTGATGCGTTAGTATAATAACAACAATAAGTCTTGTGATCCCAGAATTCATCTGGAATATAAATGTCTTTTTAAAATCTGACTGTTCCGGTGGTTTTTATGTAAGCAACAGGAAATATTACATATAATGATAATAATTGATATGATAATATATTAAATAGCTCTGACATTATGAACTATAAAAAAAAAATTCCATAACTTACGGCAATTGCATTTGATGTGTTGATATTAGCGAGTGAAGTTACTATCAATACTTAACTAATAGGCATTTTTATGTTTGTGTATTTTCATATTTTTGTCGGATTATATTATATTACATAAGTCGTATCATATTAAGAAAATATAATTCTTGATGTTGATGTGAGTTACCAGATCGTTTCTCAATAGCTTCTTGGTTGTCATATAAATTTAAAGTAATTTTTTAGAATATCTGATATTTACTAAATATACACAAAAGCCATAAAAATCCACTCCATCTCTTTCTGTCCCGGGCCATCGCATGTAAATTCCTATTCCTTAAAACATCAGAAAATGTTTCATTTTGTGTAACGGCACTTTATAGATTTAAAAACCTTTGTCTGTGTTCTTTTGTTAAATTATACAAGTTTTGTGTTCTTAAGTACAAACAAATTATTCCGTATACCTCACCATGCTTTTTTTATTCCATTTATAAAAGCATAAAATAATATATTAACAGTCATTATGGAATATTTCATGTATTATTCTTATTATTGAACTGTTCGTTTTCACATATTATGTTATATTTATTGAAATATTCGTTTTCAATATTCCTTAATAAATATAATCAGAAGTCTTATTCTATATTTTTCAATCAAATTTTATATAAAACAAACCTATTATTTAAATAATGTTTGGTATATAGAAATATGACTTTTAATTTTGGTTTATAAGATAAACATCTGGATCATTTAAATTTACCCATCTCGATTTTATTAATGTTATGTAAATTAATTAGCAATATTGAAACATATATAGACAACCCAATTTCCTACTAAATTAATTGAATCCATAGAACAGCTTCTTTTTTAATATGGCATACTTTAACATTGATTGCTATGTCTTCATTTTTGTATTTTTACTCATAGAAAAAGCACTGAAGACATAATATTTCCATTCGCCAAATACTTTTCTAAATAACCTTTAGTCCATAATATGTATTCAGGTTTATAAAGGAGAATTGCCATAAATTTTTTCTAAATAATAATATAAGCATTTTAGAAATTTGGTAGATGTAATAAATAACTTAATTACATTTAATTTTGCAGATGTACAATGATGCCACAAAGCTTTTTAATGGAGTGAGCAATTTCCGTAAGCATATCGTATTCAGCATATATAACTGATAATGCTGAAGTTTGGACTTTAGTGAGACCATCGAGCAGTCTTACATATTATGTCTCACATTTTCTTTTTTGGTAATCAAAACAAACATAAAATAATATACTTTTCATATGTTATGCAATGTAAGATTGTACATAGTGATATTTCTGTATCTGAGTTGATATACCGATTTCTTGAATATGTTTCTACATTTTTTCTAAGCATTTAATCAGTTGTTATTAACTATTGACAAAATAGCTCATTTACCGAATTTTTATTTTAATGTTTAGATTGTAACTCAATTGCTATTAGTAAATTTAAATTGTGGACCAAAAAATCTCATATCACAAATTAATAATTTATGTAATACACATACATTTTAGAAAATTCTTTACATTGTATATGCTTGTCCGGTTCATATGCATTTTTACCTTAAAAGATTGTATTCGGATACTAAACTTTTGCAGAACTTTTCTTAAGTATTCAGATATAAGAAATTGATTAGAATTTAAAAGTTAATTACTTTTAAAACAATACGATTTACCAATGCAATTGAGCTCAAAATACTTTTTTTGAATCATTAGTAGAATTTTCAGTGCCATCTGATTACCTAACTACAATACTTTATCTTCATGAAATATTGATTGATTAATAAAATAGATAATTAGAATCGCCATTTTGCATTATAAGCTCTAGGCCATCATAACATAGAATCATTCTATATTTTATCTTATAATAGAAATATCATTATTCTTGAATTCAAGAACTTGTTTACTGCGTTAGATGCTTCATAAGGAAAGTTTGATGATCATTACTACCTTATCCGATAGTAATCACTGGAACATATATGAACTTCGGTGCATATTCTCGAATACTTCATGACTGTCATACAATAAATGTAAAGTTAATAGGTAAGTAATAAGGGAAAACTGGTAGATTGAATTTCATTATATTCAATGCTGTTAGAACTGTAATGACTGCTTCAATTTTTGCATTAAAAATTAACAAGAAATTTCTCCATTCTTTCATTTCTTAAAATATTCGTTATGTTTATTAACCGATTCCAACAAAGCGGGTTTTAAAATTCTTTTGTATGTTGTTCTTTTATGTATGTCCACATATAACTTTTAAACAGATGCTGTGATTTTTATAAATTCTTTTTCTATCGGAATGGACTGTTTCTGCTGGTTGTCCTATTATATGTATCATCAAGATCAAAAAATGAAATTTTTACCTTAGTGATCATTTTCTTATATTCATTGTTAACACATTATAACATATTAGAAAAGTGTTTATGACTTCTGTTCCTCTGGCAGTCTGTTTGATCGTGCTGTGACTCGTTTAAATATGTTCGAATTGCCATGTAATTAGTATATGTTACTGAGGTTTAATGTGGCATGTGCGGTATTAAAATAAAGTGTGTAGCATTTATAGTTTGTTTACAGGGACACTCAAAAGACTCCCGTTACATTGTAGTCTATGCAAAAAATCGTTTGCAAAGTATTTTAATGATGTTACAGTATTTCAAATATATTGAAATTTATATGCTTCACTGAAGTAGACCACAATATGTATGCTATTGCAGAGCTGGGGAAGGCTTTCAACAACTATAAAATATGCAGTGAACAGCATTAATTTTTCATTTACAAGGACACCCAAAAGAATTTAGTTATAGTATCGTCTATGAGCGATAATTGCTGTAAGTTCGTTTTCAGTCGTGGTATGATTTTTATATTTAACTATTGTTTGCATGTTACTTAGTGTTTATAAATTCTATACATCATATACAGAGATTCAAAAGAATTCAAGTACACTTCCATTATTGACGTAAGTTTCGTTATAGTTTTGGGAATGTTTTGGGAAGCATTTCATAATGTATGCATGATTTTTCTTTCTTGCGTTTTTTTCTAGACTGCAACTGTCAAAAGCCACGAAATGTTGTCAAGCTGCACAGTGATACTATGCATTTTTTTAAATGTTGTCTCATTGTAAATAGCATTTTTACAGGGGCACATCTAGAAAATTACTATATATTGTCTATTTAATGATTATTGCCTGCAAAATAAATGACATTGTCAACAATGCAATTTAAAATGAATATGGATAAAAATATGGAGTTGTGAAAATACACTGTGGTGCCGAAAATGCTTACTAAAATTTGCAACTTGTGTAAAAGTGTAAGAAATCTAATTGCAAAAATGTAAGAAAGAATCATTTGAAAGCTCTTTTACTTAAGAAGATATAATTTTTTGAATATTCATATTCTTTAATTATTAGTTCAAATATTTTTTATATCTATATTCATATTCACAAACGCAAAAGTTGATAATAACCCCACTTGAGATATATAGCAAGGAAGTATGTAATTATTACTTTCAATATTAATGTATATAATGTATATTAAAACATTTTCTGTTTACGACATACTGTCTAAGTATGTCGAAAAAATATAACTCAAGCAAAAAGCTCTTGCCTGAAGTGTTATTTTATAATTGTGATTGGTATTTTCTTCGTTATTTTGATACTTCACGAATGAAGAATGATCGACAGAATTATCCTTTATGTTTGATATACACATTTCACTTTACCGAGGCATATATACTCTATAAGATTTCTTCTAAATTGTCTGACAGCTGTAGTATTTTCATTTTATGAAAAGTGTTTGTAGTTTGGTTCAAATTGTAAGCTTGTTTCTTCATTAGTAGTGAAAAAATGTCTTTCAGATAATATAGGATGCCTTGTACAGTAATTCAATACTGTATTTCAAACGAAAAAAGCATTATAACTTCTTACAAGCATTTTTATTACAAAATATGAATTACGACAGAAGAATTTTACACAAATATTGAGTAAAACTCTAGCAATAATCAAAACTTGCTTGACATACTACAACATGCTTTGCTAATAGGCAGATAAAATTGATTTTCTGAAACATCACAAATATTACAGTCCTTGTTTTCTTCAAAGTTTAATTCTGTTAGTATTTATGGGTCTCATTCATATACATTAAGAAATAACAGTTGTCTCGTCATTTATTTAAGTTGACAGTAGTAGGAATTTTTTGACGATAAAGGAATTTCATATACAAGAAACATTGAGAGAAGAAAATATCAGTCCATATTTTTTTTTTTTTAGAAAATTTCCAACTCTACGTTTTGAAAATTGACAAAAGCAAGTAGAAGGTTTAAACATTTGTTTTAAATTTGAACCACATTTTTACTTATAATATGCGATCTGGTAAGGTTTTTTGTTTTTCAAAAGACTGAGAACAAAAAAAAAATTCGAAATATTTGATTTATCATTGGTAATATTGATAACGGAATTTTTATTATTCTTACTAAATGCACTACTAATGTAAGACGCACTCATGAAGAAAATATTTAATCCTTTTAACTTTAAAAAGCACACTCCAATGTGGATTATGTAAATTTTTAATAAAATTGATCTCCATAATAGTGAGAATAGATCTTTTGCTTTGTATTGTGAGCAAAAAATATTCCTCTGAAAAGAAAAAAATATTCTACGTATTACGAAATTATTATATATGGCGAAACATTTAATTACATATTAAGTTACTCATATATTCTGAGCTCTTTAGACAAATATCTACTTGACATGCTGTTGGATAAAATTTATAGGTTTTGGTTCTCACTAGATGAACGCGTATCTCTAAATCGTCATATTCAATAAAGTGCGTCGGAAAGGTTTTGGTTACTCTGTAGTTGATTTATTTAATCCTGATGCTTCAAGTTAAAATTGTTGAATAAGGCCTATGCACCCTATACACACAGTTTAGGCCCAGGGGAACGGAATGTCATATTTAGAACGAAGCTCCTTAACCTTCAGAGATTCCTTAGCATGGATACAATTTTAAGGACAAAAACGGAAATTGGCAGTAAAGAGAAAGAAATGCACATCAAAAGATCGACTGGAAGATAGAAAAAACACGTTGTTGCATTTAAGGTGATGAGATACTACTTTCATACCATACCCCACTGGTCAAAAACTTGATATGCCGAATATTACTTGGTAGAGGTCCCCCAGCCCTTGTCGGCTTTTACCAGCATTATTTTAATGGATAATGTGCACAATTGCAAAAACATCACTTTCTACCTACTGCGCATTCTTCGATCTGGATTTGAGCACCCATTCCACAGGATTGTCCAATCAATTCATTCTAGACAGAATCTGGTCTGCCTACAATGACGTCACATACGCATTACCTTTAAAGACAACTACTACGATCCTGTTGTCCCTGCAAGAAAAATCCTAATGCTCAGTTTGTAGATTCTTTATTATAGCGTATGCACCACATACAAACAGTGCAAGCCGACGGGAACTGAAAATCAAATTTAGACAGAAATAGTGTTTCCTTTGCCTGGAGGCCCCACCAATGGCTGAGAGGTTCTGCTCTCGAAGCTGGTACACGAGAGGTGCTGGGTTCGATCCCAATCGCGCCGTCGGCCTAATCGTTCGGAGTTTTCGTGGTTTTCTTCGAGCCGTGGATTTATCCATGCGTAAATACGGGTTAGGTTCCCTTAGAAAGACCCCCACAAAGGGCACTTCCCCCGGGCCTATATCCCAACTGCAGATAATTGACCGTCAATAATCAACCAACCAACCTTTGCCTGGAGAAAAATGGAAGGAAAAAATGGAAATTGGATATAAAGATGAAAATGCATCGCGAAAGGGATACAGAAATTTTGAAAGCCTGTTGCCGTATTACAGGTGATGGGATCCCACTTTCGTACCATACCCTACTGGGTAAAAAGTGGCTATTGGGACTTTACAAAGTAGCGGTCTGCTATCCTATGTCGGCTTTTACCAGAGTGCATTTATTGTATAGTTTACTACCTACTGCGCATTCTTCGATACGGATTTGCGCAACTGTTCCACAGGTTTCATCAGTAAATTCATTGTAGGCATACCACATTCTGTCCCTTGCACATTAAATTTAAACACAATTATTACAGATTAAATTTTTGCAGCAGGAAAAATCGTGTTAAAATAAATTTTAGGCATTCTTCGTGGAACAATATTGATAATGCAACGTGTAATAACAAAATATGCAGAATAATAAAATCTAAAACAACTGTGCTTAATAAAATGCTTAAAAAACGGTGCTTAATATAAGCTTTAACAAGGATATAAAAATGTATGTTATGGATGAAGAAATACTAAATAATTTACCTAATAAAAAACAATCAGCTGTAGGTGGACAAACGGAAGCAATTGTTATTTGTGTGATTTGTAAAATGTATCACAAAATGTTTTTAAATGCCTTCTTTCAATGAACCAGTGGTTCTCGGAATACCAATTGACTTGCTAAGAAATTAGTTTGAATCACTTTTGGAATTAATTGGTGATATTTAATCAAGCCAAATACCCCATTGCAAAAGCCTGCAAATGGCATTCATCAAGGAACATAAACGTGTTTTGGACTGACTAGTAAGACGTCCGATTAATAGATTAATTGTATTTTTAGAGGGTTCGTTTCTTGATGAAATGTCTTGATATAAGCAATAGCTACAAATGCAAACTCTGATAGTTGGTTAAATTTCTATCTTTGTAAAACGATACTTGTTTAATCAACGAAAGCTATAGCACTGAAACTCGTATACAAATTCGGTTTTACAGAATATGTTAAATAATGAGAAAAATGTGAATAATCTGATACATTTCGGGTCTGTATGATAAGATATAAAATATAATTAAAATTTTTAATTATTATATAATGGTATTTCTATAATATGTTAAATGTAGAATACCTTCGATACATTTTCTTTGCTTTTATGTACTCTTGTGGTAATATTTTCGAAAATGTACATTAAAACTATGTTTTATAGCGCAATGATATCTCAGAAGTCACACATAATGTTTCTTGGTTGTTACTTGGTAAATATATTAAATGAAATTATTAGAAAAATAAATAAAGGCATCTCAATTACATCGAATGATTTGCGGATAAGTAACTTAAAAAACAAAAAATATCACTTTACCCCATTTTAGTCAATTAAAAAAAAAGTCTATTTAAAGATCGAAATAATAATCTATGAAGATCTATCTATCTATGTTTATTTTTTTTTAATTTTAGGATTCTATTATTATCTGAACTTATATTTCTCTAAATTAAGAAAAAATCACAAAATAGCAAAAAATCGTTCAAAAATAATAAGATATCAATAACAAATTTGCACATGTAGATTAGAAATCTTACTCAGCTAAAGCACAATATGCAAAATAGTGTTTGTATAAACAGAATATGCCATTTTAGAGTAGCATTAATATCCATGTGTGAAAAACTATACTATTCCAAGTGAGAAGGTGATAAGAAATCTGAGATAGGGAACTCAATACTATGACCTCGGTACGATGACACAAAATATCCTACAGCAGGAGAACTGCCGAAGATACCCCTTGAAATTGATTTGAGGTGTGTCAAAATCTCAGAGTGTGCTATGTGGATAAATGTCAGATTTTGTGTTGCACATGAGCAGTGTAAATAATTAGGAACAATATTCAGAAATCAGAAAGTTCAATGAAAGACTGCCAAAACATATCAAATAACGATGGCCGATATTATCAGTTATGTGAATTGAGAAACAGAATCTCAAATCAAAATAAATTAATTTTTTTCTTCCAGATAGCAGAAAAATACTACCCACGCCTGCTTCGCATACTGCGCCTGTTGCCCGCGCGCATGGACAGTGGCGCTCACATGTGAGGTTCTTTGAAGTGGCTACGTGGCCATTTCTGATACATTGAATATTAATTAGGACCATTTTTTCGGGTGAATTCAGGTTTACCTTGCAAAATGATAGATTTTGTTTTGACAAAACGAGTTAAAACGGGGTTAAACTGGAGCCAATTATCACCCATCAATCCCTTAGAGCTATGAAATGTGTACAACATATACGTTGTATATATCTATTTAAAGTGTGTATTTTTAAGCTAATACAACTTTTGTGATTTTTCTTTATTTTATTGAAACCAGTATATTTTAAGCAATATCAAAGTTTAGTAATATAAATCGAAAACTTGTTATTTAAAAAGCAATTTTTACACTGATTTTAGCAACTAATAGGCACAATTTGTGCAATTTGTGTTTTTAAAATAACTAGTTAACAGTGTAATGTCCAAATTGATTCAATTGTCGAAAACTGGTGTTTGGAATATATAGTCTCTTTAATTAATGGTGAAATTTACGCGTGGTTTGATCAATAAAGGGTAATTTATATGTTTACGTAGTTTTTTTTTTATGTTTAAAAATTCAATATGCATCAATTCTCTTTCTACGCTTATTAAAGACATACAAGAATCGTAAACATAGATGAGAAAGTGGTCTTAATTTATAACATTACCAGCAATTTTATAAAAGAAAGTAATATTATTGTAACATGTAATACTAAATCCAAGAATGCGTTTCTGACAATTTTCATTTTAAATTCCATTTTTACCTAAAGAGACCAAAAGTTGTAAATAATTGTTTTATACTGAACTAACATTGATTTAACTTAATAAAGCAAGCATACTTAAAAAACTAGTTGTGATATTCATGTCATATCCACAACAAACAAAAATATTTTTTTCTATATGAAAATAGTTTCTTAGAAAATCGACGCTGTTTTATTAAAGTAAATAAATGTTGGAAAAGTAAACAAAAATATAATATAAAAATTGGGCTTTAAAACGTTTTTATTAGAAATTTATTTTAGGTTTAAAAGTATCAGATACGCCCACACTATCCACATGGATTAACCAACAATGCATTTTCTATTAATTTTAGTCCTTTTAAATTACACATCATATTATTAAAAGTGTAATTATTATTTTTTTATTTTTTATGGCTAAAATTCTTTTTAGGTTTTAAATAATATATAAAAAAAAAGATATACGTATATAAGGGACTTAAAACTGGTTTAAATTATAAAACACACTATTTTAATAATAAATTATGTAAATTATTATTCTTTTCATTCTGAAACTATCCATGTTTATGTTAAATACATTAAATTCAATGATTAATTTTTATACATAACATATATACTCGGTACTCCTTTTTCAGCTATTCAGATAATATATAAAACATTTTAAAAGCATAATATTTTGTTTTCTTCCTGTTACGCATAACTTCTCATTCGTAATCTTACTTAGTGATTATGTAGCCAGTTAAAATGGTACTATATATATAGACGGAATTTTATTGTAATATATGTCTAAACAGGATAATATTCAGAAGGTGCCTGTTACGTTATAAAATGGAAACGACCAAATAAAAATAAAAAACATCGTCCAACAGCTATATCATTTTAAATCTTACTTCGCTTGAAATAATTTATTACAGCGATTCCCAAATTATAGGTTTCGTCCCATTGGTGATGTGGGTCGCGGATCAATCGGTCATGTCTTTAAAAAAGTGTAATTAATTTTATCTACTGCAGTAACATAATGAAAACAGAATGTTACAATTTTAAAGTAAAATATCCAGGAAAATACCGATACAAGATTTTGGTAGAAGACAGTGTTTTAGTAAGTATTGTGCAGAGACTTAAAAAAAAATCAATATAGATCCACTTTTAGGTGCAAAACAAAGTCATAAATGTGATTGAGTATTAAATAGTATTTTTTTGTATCACATTTATTAATAAACTTTTTATGTTACGTAGTATTACGTTTAGATTATCCAACTTTCGAATAGCTATTAAATTTTAATATGTATGTTTTGTATAATAAACTACTATTCCTTGAGTTACATTATACAAAAGGCTCGATATATCTACACATTACGTAGGTCAAGAAAAGATTTCAAAACTTAGTGTGGATCGTGTAACAATAAAGTTTAGGAACCGCTTATTTAACGTAATCGTAAATTAAAAAGTTTGAGTTCCTCAAAATTTCTGTTAAAAAGTTTTCCTTTTAATAAAATATTTATCTATATGTGACATTAAGATGCATTTGTTTTTGGGGAATTTTATGAGAATCTAATTTATTGTTCTCAAAATTAAACAAAGTATGTTTTATGTGAATCATTTCTGAGTCAACTTACCGCCCACACGACAACATGCGTACATTCATAATATTTTTTAGGTATAATATACATTTCACATCCCTTCATTTTCAATACAAATGACACTGAATAAAGAAAGACATAATTTTTTACTCATGTTTTACTACAATATTTGCTATTCATTTAACATTTTAAAATTAACATTTTATGTCTGTTAATTTATTTCTTGAATGTATCAAAAATATAATAAACTAAAACTCATAAATTTAAAAGGATTTTTTTAATGTACATATACATTTAAGCAAACAGCATGCCACTTGCAAGATCAAAAACATGCAGTAAAATGAGCTCCAATTCAGTGTTTGTTCATTAGAAATCATGGTAGTAATCTTTTATTGAATAAAGTATGTTAAATAAGAATAATCTTTTATTTATTATTTTTTTTTTTTGAAGAAGAAGAAGAAGGAGAAAATAAAGAAGAAAGAATATCCCAGTTTTTAAATTTTATTACCTGTTTTGTTGTACTTTTATTGAAAATTCTTTTAAAAAGAAAAAAAATATATAGAAATATTTATATTTTTGTGTTTTCCTTGTAGAGCAATATGCTTTTAAAAATGCAAATAATCTAAAACAGGAATCACTTGAATTAATTGATATAATTAAAGTATTTAATAAACTGGTGTGATACTATAAAAACATAAAAAACTTCTTAATAACACAATAAAAAATAAGGAATGCCCTTGGCATTTCGAAAGAGCTTCACCTGACGAAGAAAGACAAAGTTAGTTCTTTCGAAAGGCCTAGCGCATTCCTTATTTTATGGTGTTATTAAGAATTATTAATGTTTTTATAATTGATATAATACCTGTATATACCCAAAATCTAGAATTTCAATATTATTTTAATTTTTTACAAATTCTAGAAGATAGTAAGTCTTAACGGAAATTTGTTAAATGGTTATACCTAATTATTAAATATGTATTGCACACGTGTGTGATTTTAACCTGTTACGTTCATTCTTAGTCATATTTAATTATTCTGGTATGTGATACGAGAATTAGCTTAATTTGTGGAGGAAATACAATTGGCAATTTTATTATTAACATTTTAAAGTTCATAACAATATATTTATTTTATAGAAATACAACATGATATTACAAGAAGAGATTTTTATGAATGTTTGCATTTCTTTAATCTCCTTTAATAGTATTATAGTATTCCCTAAAAAGCATCTTAAATTTAAAACGAAAACTTTTAAAACCAACAATCATAATAATAGTAATTTTCTATCAATAAAGTTTTCTGGGACAAGACTGCAAATGGAATTTAACGTTAGTTTAAATAGTTTATAAACTCTCGAGAACTGTTACTATTATATGACTACAGTTCCCAAAGTGCAAAAGCTAATTAGCAGTCTACTTTTAAAGAGTTAATCATAAATTACCATAAATTATTTCAATACTATTTCATAGTTTCTATGAATAATAAATATATCGTTTAAATATAATCTAATGTAAAACATTAGAAAAACTATTACTATTATTATTTTAGAAATTTTAAAATAAAAATTAAATAGAGACTTCACCGAATGTGACAAAAAAATAATATTTTTAAGTTTTCACAGGATAATACTTAACACATTCGCTGCCGAGATAAAATTACCGAATTGTATTTTATTTAGAAAATTCAAATTCATACCAGAAAATAGTAACAGCAATATTTAATTTATTTAATTACAAGCATTTTGCGATTACATAAAATAAATATTCTTCTTTCGTAATTTCTGGTGCGAATTTAAAATTTTAGATTTAGAGATTCGCTGCCAACCACGCGCAGACGCGTGATTGGCAGCGAATGGGTTAAATGAAGCCATCTAAATTGGAGAACATTTCATATGAAGGGATAATCATGCATATGGGTTATAGGTCATGCATAATGGGAGAGTATATATACATGTTACATGCAATTCTAAAGCAACAGCAAGCAACATTTAATAGAGATAACGAATAAATAAATAATAATAAGATAACACTCACCATTATTAGCTCCAATGATCGGTTCATCTGTGATTAGCGTAAATAAACGATATACGTCGAGGAGAAGAGGAAAGAGAAGGCACACTTTTGGGTGTAGACAAATAGATAGATACACAGAGAAGTAGTAGAATGCCATTCACTTTCAGACTAACTTAACAGACTAACGTGGTACGGTTACAGATAAGACAGAACACAACAGCTCATAACCCGAAAGGAAACATCAATAAACACATCATGACATTCAGCACAGGAAAAAACATCCAGATAAAAAAAAATGGAAAACACAATTTTTTATGGATTTTTTTTAAATGCATGGTTAGGAGTGTTTACCAAATCTTGGAAGATCATGCTTTTGAACATGTATAAAGGGAAACCAAAAAATATTGTTAATCGTTATAAAAGCAAGAATTTTTTTATTTCATTTTAATAGTCATGTGTAAGAACGTAATGTCGTTATTTATCTTTCAAAAATATATCTTATCATTTATTATGACGTGATTTATTTTAAAAACAAGTACCAGGATTTTTTAATACTTAAAATAATTTTGTTCAAACCTTTGCGTTTTATTATGTGGAATTCATGTAGACAAAATAAAATACATAAGTATTGTGATGATGATTAGGAATATTGATCTGCATCCACATCTATTTGATAATGTTTTTATAAAATTTTCAGATATTATTGAAACGTTCATGAAACACATTCAAATATAAAGGATACAAACATACTTATAATAAGGCCTATTGTACGAATAATCATAACTTAAGTAATAAATATATTTTATTCTGTAATAAGTACATAAACAAAGAGAGATACTTTTTTATAGTAAGTACATCGCACACGCATATTAGTAATCATATTCCCAAATTAGAAGTAAAAATTCGGGTAAATAACAGAAACTACAGAATCAACAGATTTCATACTTTGTACACAAGAATTCATACTTTTTTCATACATTTTAATTTGTACATTCGATAAAATTTCAAACATTTGTGTTTATCTAGACTATTTTTTTGAAAAAATATTTTGTACTTTGAATTTTTTTTCTTTTGCATAATTTATGTAAAATATTTCGTATCAGTACTAACAATAAAATCAGTTTTTCTCTAAATATATGCATATTATATATATATATATATATATTATGAATTATGATTTATTAATGTAAACAAAAAATGATGCATTATAGTGGTGTTTTCATCGTTTATCGAAACTGCTTGATTATCTCAGGGTTCATATAACTAAATCAATATACGTTTTATGCTGCTTATTTTTTCGTGTTCTTAAATTAATTTTTCAAAGATTTCTGTAAAAACTACGTTAAACATATTGATAAACATAAAATAAACATAAGTAATGTGAAAAAGAAAAGAATCCAACACATTTGTAAAAACAACAAAACATTGTAAACAATATTGCAATCATTATATGTAGTTAAAAAAAGGAGAAGAAATTAAAAATACTTAAATACTTGTCTCATTATTTTACCAGTACCTAAACATAATTTAAAATCACAAAAATGTACTTTACATTAAAATGTAAAGCAAAGTTACACTTAACAACTTTCTTGTAAAGTAAAAAAAGTGTTTATAGATTTTTCTTTGTTTTTCTTTTTGACAATAAAAAAATAAACTTTTTTTTTCGGTAAGTAAAGAGCTTTAGGATAACACTAGGACCAACACTAGAAAAAAAAAAAAAACATGTTTTTTTTTTCTTTGAAAAAGATCGTATCCTAAGGCTATGAGAAAGATTTCTAGAAGCTTTACATCTTTGAGGAGACGTTAATAATGTAGCGATTTTTTTTTTCGCAGAAGAACTTCAATATACTTTTTTTTTCTTACATATTGTACTCAACATAAGTTTCTCACAAATTTTTTGGTGTGTTTTTACTTTAGGCTATTTCTGGTGGTAATTAAATTAAAATTCGTTGTATACCTTCTAGGGAATTTGAAATCATCATCAGTTGTATGTTTTTATCCATGACTAAGTTTTCTCATTATATTATTTTATAATATTCTTTTTAATAGTATAATTGTTTTTAAGAAAATGCATTTACTTTGATACTCTATTAAAAAAACGAAAAAATAAATCGAACAATTTTTATTTTAATATCTCATTTTAAGTACTCGAATGTAAAAAACTCATAAATGTATGCTCTACCTATTTTTTTTTACATAATATCAAAACATAATAATATATATACAGGGTAAACTCATTTTTAATACGAACAGGCATCCGTTGCCACTTGACATTGTATTATAATAAGAGAACATATTAAAAAAATACTTTGCAACATTTTTTTCGTTTCCTTACCTGTAATTTTGAAGCATTAGACAATGTCATATTCTGGATTTAAAAATAATCTTAAAAGATCGCAAATAAATTAGATATTTTATTCAAAACTGTTTAAACGTAACAGGTTCTACGGGAAAATTGCAATTTAAAGGGTTAATATGTTGTCTAATAAACCTTGTTTTTCCTAAGTAAAAATTTAAGTTTGAGAAAAAAAATCAGGGATTTTGCCCTAATGAATTATTCTAAAATGACACTACCAAAAGAAATAATAATTTAAAGAAAAGCAATTATAGAGCGAGAAATGTAAAACGTTTCAATTTTATTAAGAAACCTGAAAATAGTTTTATTTAAATTGTTCATGAATTTTAATATGTATTACACAAGAAACAAAATAAATTTATTTCAATAAGACAAACCTATAATACATTCAATTTCAGTAATATAACCGTACATTTCTAAAACTGAAATTTCCTATTGCCTAAAATACGTTGATATGACAGACAGAAGCGCCATTGTCTACTTTAGAACAATGTTCTAAAGCCATTTTGTAAATAAATCCTTTGTCTACTTTTTCATTTCAAAATGCAAGTTATTTTTGTTTGCATTTTGTATTTTATTTGCAGTATAATATTATGCCTCCTCAAGAAGAAAAAACATGTGGGTAAGTGTGATCGAAGATTGCACAAAGGGTTTCGTTTAATATTCCTTTCAAAACACTTTATTCTATCTTTAATAAATCCAAATAAATTTCATTTAAAAAAAAAAGTCATGTTTTTTATAAAGTAAAAATTTACCGGTCTATTTTTCTCGTGTTTTCAAAAATCTGTACCAATTTACCTACACTCTTAGTTTAACTTTAAGCAATTTTATATAGTTTCAGAGTTCATTAAAATGTGACATCTGTAAAATATATAAAAATGTTTGTAGAAATTTCATTAAAAAAATATCTCATATTTAATTTATAATTTTATAATATAGCAAAAAATTCTTAGCTCTCTTTTATTACATTTAAGAACATAAGTCCTCTTTCATTGCATGTACGATATTTTTTCCTTAATTTTGTTTTTGTGTAATGTTAAACGTAAATTCTATTTAATAAAAGAAATCAAATAAATTTCACATGGCTAAAATATAGAATGAAGATACATTTAATAAAATAAATTTTAGGGTTCAAAGTTTTTTTTTTTCCTTTAGAAAAAGTGGGAGGTTGGCAAGTATGTTTTAAGAGAATTCATTGTTGAAGAATATTTTCCGAGTGTAAAGAATACTCATTAAACCGTAAAAGATATATGTTTATGTTTTTAAGTAAGCTTTAATCAAAAGAAAGGTTATTTTTAAACTTAAAAATATTTTATTAACATGCAACACGAAATCCAGCTTTCTAAAATATAATTTGAATAATTTTATCTCTTAAATTTCATAAATTAATATAGTCAAGTAATTTATGTTGCACGCACTAGGAGTTGGAGATCTAAATTTGGCAGGTACGGTACCCATCCGTTACAAATTCACGTGCTAATTTGAAAACCAATATTTGTTTTAACGCTGTTTTTTTTACATAATAAAAGGGTTAATACTGATATGTTAATTTCAATTGTAATTATACTAAATTGTAGTAACTGCATTTACGAGTTAGGAAAATTTCACTGGTTTAAAAAAGATAGATTTATGTCATTTAATTCATAAACTAGGTGTTACGGACTATATATCAGGTAAACTCGTTAACATTAAAAAATATCATACATGTTTAAAAAATCGCTATAGTAGGATTCGCTTTGCTTGAAGTACATTGTAAGGAAAGGGGTTTTCGTCATACGATAAGGAAACTTTAGTTAATATATTTTGCAAGATTGTGCTGTATCATTTATAATCGGAAAATTATGTGTTAAACAACATTTTTTTTAAGTCACACAAAACTTTACCAGAATTTTTCAATATCAAGTACTCAATGCCCCCCCCCCCCACAACATGGAATTACAATTTGCAGGTGAGTGAGAAGATCTTCAGTTAAGCATGCAACATAACTGGATGGATGCCGGAGATTTCGGGAAGAATAACAGTCTTTAACGCCTTAATTAAACGAATGGAGTATTTCCTCTTGTTGATGGACGAACTCAGTATATAGTGTTGTAACATGCTTGTTAAAAGTAATTTAAAACAAACAAATATTGTTTACTTCAAAATTATCTAATTTAATCGCGCTGTGCCCTCTATTATCAAATATTTCAACTGATATTTTTTAATTATACTAAGAAAGTTCGTGCTTGCGAGCACTCCACAAAAAGCACTAAATTACACCGGTTCTTTCCATTTTTATAAGTTTCTGAAATTGGACACATAGGGAGAATTTACCGGACATTTTGTATATCCTGACTCACGTCTTCACTTGTTAAAAAGCTTCTGTGGATACTAAAATTTATTATTTTTTAAGTGATGTGTGCCGATACTAAATACAACGATAAACAATTTAAATGTACAAGCAGCCAACCTGACAAATTCCGATATTATCACAGCAGAAATCAGAAATTAATCATCAATCTATTGTTGTCCCATTAGCGTGGTATATTAGAGTTGTATTACGTGATTTTACATAGCATAGGTAATGCATAATAATGATAATAAATATTTTTCCGGGTGTTTTAGCTAAACTTTTAAAACTACTGTTTAATATTCCTCAAATATATATTGTTTATTTGATATGTTTTAAAAGTTTTCAGTTTAAACTCAATGGAATTATCTAGTTAAATACTGTACAGACTTTCTATCATTTCGAGCTTCCATTCTGAAATTATGAATATGTTGTTTATTAAGATATATAGAGGGATCTGTTAGTCTTAAACCTATGAAAAATTTTATTAAACGAAATATATTCATTACTTTGAAATAACTTAGGTAACTAAAATCTATTAAATATTAAGATGTACACATTATATAGTATTATTTTATGAAATCTGCAATAAAATGCTGTTTAATGTTTTTACTATAAATTTTCAAAATCGTATTTTATAATAATTGAAATTGTTTACAAAAAGATTTACCCAAACAAATATTTCCTCCTATAGCAATAATTACAAACTTTGTCTATAAATAGCAAACTCAGAAAAGCTTGGATCTTGGGTACAACCAAAAGGGGCGCTGCTAATTAAAAATATAGAAACAAAAAAGAAAAAAGAAAATTTTTATCAAACGGTATGGAATTTTAATATGTGCGTGAATAAGTGAATTTTTGCTATAACTTTCCACAATAAGAAATAGGATCCAGTAATTATTCTTATTATATGTTTTTAATAATACAGAAAGACTACGTTTGTTTTCTTTCGATATAAAAATTTCATAATTTATAGTTATAAGATATTAAAATAAAACCATAAATTTTCAATTAAATACTGTAGTGTAATTCAGCAGCTCTGCATCATTTGCTCTACATATTTCTTTTATGTTAATCTTTATATTAAAATATATACTTCGATTGTTGTAAATATTTGATTTTTTATTAAATCTGAAATTTTGGCTTTATTTTAGTATGTGATCTTAATTAATTTATTTATTTATTGCAAAAACAGTACAGACATGCTTTTTGAGCAATAACTTATATTTTAATCCATGGAAAATTGTACGAGCTTAATAGTAATAAAATAATAATAAATACTATTTTACATCGGACCAATTTAGCTATGTTATTCTGTATAGATCGAAGTAAAAAAAGAAAAAAATCCATATGCATACTATTTTACGGTATTAGAAAATGTAATATTTATTTTTTGTGAAAAAATTCAGCAAAATATTACATATTTTTATGATTCCTTGAATGAAACGATATTGTGTTTAATACCACAAATTAAAGAAACTTCACATCTGTGAATAGTTTTTCACCCTTTTTACTAAAACATACCATAATACATTGTAGCTTCTATCCCGATTTATAATTGGGCAAATAGAAAATTGAAAAAAAAAATTGGTAAAATCCTTAAAATGGTTGGTGTTACAATATTAAGGTATATACAAAAAGGTCCCTTTTTTCGTGAGTTATTATATCAAATCCAACGTTAATTATTTTTTAATGGAGTAAGCCAGAGAAAATAGGTGGAAATTATGTGCAGTATTTCAAAAAATATTAAAAGATTGCACTTTCGCTTTAAGAGAGTTTTTGGCTCTTTTTATTTGATGCAGTATAAATATTACAGTTTCTAATTTGAGTATAACAATTTCATTTGGAATTTATAATTTGGAATTTATGTTTGCAATTTGGAAAAGCAGAACTGCTGTTTTAAAATGTAGTTTATTATTTATAGATGCAAATATAGTTATGTTGGCTTGTCTATCTGGAATTTCGGCCATCGCTATATGAACGAACTAGACATAGTTTACACGTTTTTGATAGGAATGCACAAAGATTTGTTTTGTCATGCTCAATCCATTTTTCACTAGCGTAGCGAAAATTAAAAAAAAATCATACTATTTCACTTCTAAATATTTTCGTTATAAACAATCAATAATTAAATTTATTGACAATATTTATTTCGCTGTTTATTTTCCAAACCACACCTCCCCTCAAAAATAAATTTTATATTAAATTTTCAGATGAAAATTATATTTAAATACATTAAACTTAATTAAATTAAAAAAAGAGAACAGTTAAGAGTCAGATTACAATTTTATGTTTGTTTAAATTATGAATATTTCATTTATTTTGTCCTTTTTTTCATTTATTTATATTTTTAATCGAAAAAAGATAATTATATAGATCTAAATCGAAATAAAGATACATGAGCAATGCTAAATGTATGTAATGAGGAGTAAAAAAATTAGTATAATGAAAAAAAAAAATACACAAAAAACATACAATTGTCGAATTGATTCTATATAAAATTTGCCTCCGAATTTGGGCAAATTTTGCTCAATCTTTCATCCCTTCGATATCGATAAAATGAGTACCAAGCGTACTTGGAAACCTGCTCATCAGACTTATCACTTGACCTGGACGTGTGCTACTATAGCGCACCTGGGCCATGATTACAAAAGTGAAATAAGACACTACCAAGACACAACATGGTCCCATTAGATTAGAAATTGATCCAACACGGTGTAGTAGTTAAGTTTGTAGTTTAACTGCGTATTCGGAACATGTTAATTAATATTACTGCACCAGTCACTCAATCAATATGTGGTGACATAGCGAGGGCATTTAATAAAATATTTTTTTAATTCCTAACTCAGTTTCCAATGAAATCTGAAAGAATGCTATTAAAATGAAAATTCCATTTGTGAACGACTTGTAATCATGATCTAAAATTAATCCAATTGCTTAATGGAATGTAGTTCAAGATGTTTACAGAAATGCAATTAAATGCTGTCTCTTTTTTTAAAAAAATGTAAGAAACAATATTAGTGTATTTATTCCGTGCTAATTTCTTGTTTTGATAAATTAAAAATGTTAAAATGATCGAAATAAATCATTCAATTTTTTTAATGATATTCTGTGTATATATATATTTTTTTAATGTGTTTTATTATATAGTGCAATTCTTTAATTACTCAATTTACAGTCTGCACTAACGCATTATAAGAAGCCATTATAGCGAAAATTATTTTTATGACCACCTTGTAATCCTCTATATATATCATGTATTGGAATATGTAAATTTAGTAGTTGTTAATATAATTCCAAATATTTGAACACAATTATTTCTGAATCATTAATATTTTTTTTTACAAAAATAATAATTTGTGAAATACTATTCTATCACATTTATTTTGTAAGGATTTCTTGATTTAATAAACAAGACGTAAAAATAATAATTATAAAAACCCCAAATAGGTAAATGATGGAAACGACCTCATATTTTTATTTACATTCTACCTTAAGGATTTTTTTTTAAATATTTTTTTAATGGCATGTATAATGTTACGTAATGTATTAATGAGTCAATTTACTTTTTTTTATGTTTTGACATCGTGATTTTTATGTACGTCATAAACTTCTTAATTGTTTGTTGTTAGGCTGTTATTTTTTGTTGCCTATCACTTTTTCCTTGTCTTAAAGCATTTATTTTTTCATTTTTAGTAAGGCATGTTTATAATCATTAAGTAAAGTCAAACATTACTATCAATAAAACAAAAGAAACACATCTGTTATCTCTATTTTTGTTTTAAAAATTGCATTTTTTTACTGCAAATCCATTGTCACAATTTCGTTTTGATTTTCTGACATTAGCCGCCACAGGAAAATGAGTGTCTAATTAATTTTAATAAGAATGTCTTCTTGACTTTGTACAATAAACTTTTTTTGAAATTTCTAGATTACAATTTTTTCTTCACATTTTCTACCAATAAATATAATATTAAAAATAAATAAACATAAAATAAGTCTTACAAAATATTTTTATTGCGTATTTCATTTATCCGTAAAAATGCAAAATTATGGCAAAACATATTTTGGTTTTACCAATGGTTTGTTCATTGTAATGCTTAAAGATATAGTTATTGAATGCTCTTTTATTTTTTTTTTCTTAACAATTAAATCATGAAGTATTCAAGAAATGCCCAGTCAATGTATTTTTAAGTTAAAAACATCAAAATAAAAAATCAGTAACAATTAATCTTATAATCTTTTTTTTTTTTTTTTTTTTTTTTTTACTTTTAGAAAAAGAAAAAAAACTATAAAATAAATATACTTGTGGGTAAATTTTCACATGAAATGTTAATATTTCTTTCATTTTTTTTATGTAATCATCCGAAAAAGTGCAAACTTTTAAATCAAGTACCCATGATTATTTAATCCAATCATTGAATATGAGCAGTCGCACTTATCAACTGGTTGCTAGGTTTCTCTAATTCCGAATGCAACAGCCATTGTCGAAGTTATTACTTTCTTCTATCTCCACAAGAAGAAAGTATTGGATTCATGAAAATTTTTGACTTCCGGTTTTCGACGGATTTATACATTTTAGAAGGTCCTGAACACGATTTGACTGTTTTTATAAAATTGTCTGTCTGTGAGTCTGTGACTGTTTGTCTGTCTGTCTGTGACTCTGTGACTCTCTATTTGTGACAAAAATTGTATGGGAGCTCTATCTCAAGAACTAATGCACGAACTGTAATAAAACTTTATATTCAGTTAGTCCCTGATATACATTGGTGCTGATTATTTTTTAGTGAAAATCGCCCAATAGGTGGCGTTGCTATGCTGCATTTTTCGCGATTTCCGAAATAGGTCTATCTCAAGAACTAAAGCGCGTATTTTCACCAAACTTCAGATTCATTTAGACTTTCACATAGATGGACGCTGATTACATTTTGGTGTAGATATCCCAACAGGCGGCGCTGTTATACCACTTTTTTCATGCTTTTTACAATATCTATATTTCAAGAACTAATGCACGGAATTTCATCAAACTTCAGATTCTGTTAGACCTTGACATAAATAGATGATGCTTTTTTTTTGGTGTAAATAATCCAGCAGGTGGCCCTCTATGCTACTGTTTTCATTATTATCACGATAACTATATCTGAAGAACTAATGCACGGATTTTCATCGAACTCCGATTCAGTTAGACGTTGACATAAGTTGTTGTTGATTAGGTTTTGGTCTAAATATAACAGGTGGCGCTGCTCTGCTATATTTTGCAGGATTTACACGATTTCAGCACTAGTCATATCTAAAGAACTAATGCACGGAATTTAATAAAACTTTAGATTCAGTTAGACATTGATATAAATTGGTGCTGATTATTTTTAGTGTATGCAAAACTTGTGTTAGATAGAAGAAAGTTTTGGGATTGGCACATTCGTCTAGTTTTGTTATAGTGATTTTATGAACTTAAGGATACATAATAATGTAAAAATTACGAAATCTACCTAAAATGATTGCATAATGCACTTCCGTTGTTGGGCATACGCAATTTCAAAACCTCATATGCGATGTTGGCATGACGATTTTAAGTTTAGATTTTCTGACAATCTTTTCATATATATACATGAAAGGTCCAAGAAAAAATACACTTCAGTCCACTTGTTCATGAAATAAATTTATTTTTATTATATTGTTGCTCATGACGGAAACTTTAACGGTATACTACCTTTTTCTATGGAAAACAATATCAATTGTTGCCGGTGTAGGACAATATCAGTTTCAACTTTGAATTGTACGAATCTGTAAATTGATTTACATGGATTGAAATGGTTTCTAAACTTTAGTGTTCTCAATTTTATTTTCTGCAATCAGTACTTATTTTTACTTGCGTTATTTATAAAATGAAAAATAAAATCATTTGAAAGTCATTCATTATTGGCAACCATGGTCTTTGAAAATGTAAAACAAAGCACTACTTACGAATGGTAGAAATTCCATGTACTTAACAAGTGTCTGAATGTTAAGCGAGCTTTTCAGTAATGCTGTGACAAACAAAGACATATTTGCCAAATTGCTTAACGCTGTGTGAAGAACACCTATGTCATGCGTTTCTTCAGAAATTAAGTTTAGATTAATGGACTTAATCAAGAATAATTTTAGGTCATCAATCGGCTTGAGCAGTCTTAATAATTTAATGTTTATAAATATGAAAGAACTAGTATTAAAATAAACAATTCCATCCAACACAGTAGACACATTGCGTTGCTATTTTAGTGCTCAAATTACGTAATATGTGCAAAAAATAACATAAATACCGCTGCTTTGTAAAATTTCTTCTTCTTTTTTTTAATTTGTTGTTTATTGCCTTAAAAAAATATTGTTTGTTGCTTATCAATTGCTCTATTTTTGTAGACACGTTTGTACTTTTTTTATGTCAATGAGTACATTTCGAGGACAAAACATGTCAAACTATGTATAAGACTGTATTTGTATTATTGTTGCGGTACGTTTTCAAAAGTGATGCTTAATTTCGAAGAAGAAATTTTAAGCCCTGCCGAAATGGATAGTTTATCCATGAAACAAAGTATACTATTTGATGAAATAGTTTTTCAGAATAATCAAGGGTATTTACGCAATGAATGTTGTATTATACTAACGTCATACAGATAATAGCTGAGAAGTGCCATAAATTGGGTCACATGACTTTGATATTAATCGATTTTTAATTTAAGAAAATTATAGCTAAGTAGAGTACTGAAAAAATAGTACTGCATCTCTAGGAAACGGCTCGAACCACTAAGAAAATCACACGATACATTTTTAAGGTTACGCGAAGCACATGAAATCTGCAACAACACATACGTAGATGTGGGCCGACACATTCTAAGAAATCACATTGCAGCTTTGTGTTGAATATGTATATTCAAATTCCTTGTCAACTACGTCGCCTTTAAAGGGAAACTACACCTTTAACGTGTCAGAAAATCTTTATTTTTATTTATTTTTTATTATTATTCAGTGAAAGCGTTTTCAATTCAGAATAATTTGATACCAAAGTAATGTTACAGCGTTGTTTTGTTTCAAAGAAATCGCTCACATAATGAACATACTTCAATGAGTTTTCATTAATTCAAATGTGCAGTGTGCGTATCTCGGATTGTAAATTTGAATATAATGAACAAACCATTATATCTTTTCAACCACTATTTAGATTGCGTCTGAATTTTTATAATTGATAAATATTATAATTTGACTATACTATTATTACATACATTGTTATACTACAATATTACTTGACTAAAATCTCTCACATATATGGATATTTACTGTTAAAATTTGAAAACTAATATGAAGAAATAGGATTTTTGTTATAATTTAAAAATATCTATACTGGGTAACATTTTATTTTCAAAATGTTTTCCAAGATTTTATTTCATTTTACAGATAATTATTATAGTTAACATGAAGAAATTTTGTAGACGTTTCAAATTCTTCCTATCAGATGATGTGAAGCTAGCTCTCCTGCGTGCAGTAACATAATTTGTATTTCAAAATAAAAGCATTTAAAGTATTTCAATTAAAGAGAAACGTATACAAATGCGTTCTGCGTCTGTTTACCAAATTTTAGCAAATACATTTAAAGGCGATTGACAGATAAGTGGTTATATTCCTACCTCCCCTCGAATAGGGTAAAAGAAATGTCTTTTCTAAGCTGTTTCGATTGTTTTACAATAATTTATGATCTATACTTACAACCTATTTGACCGATTTTTGTTTGGAGATTCTATAGACATGTTATACGAGATAAAGTACTTTTAGTAACATTGAACGGATTTCATTAAATTCAATTTGATTCTTTTCCACATGAAACCCTCATAAAACACCATCGCAGTTTTTCAAAATACTACAATATTAAATTGACTAAAATCTCTTACATAAATTGATATTTACTGTTAAATTTTGAAAATTAATATAAAAAATTGAATTATTTTTAGAATTAAAATATATATATATATATATATATATATATTGTATAACATTTTTATTTTCAAAATATTTTACAAGATTTTAGTTCATTTTAAAGATAATTATTATTTTAACAGTTGTAGACATTTCAAATTGTTCCTATTATATGATGTGAAGTTACTTAAGAATTTCTTTAGACGTGTTATGTTTGGCATATTAACACATGTCAAAATAACGCTTCATATTGAAAGACAATCAATTTAATATAATTGAAATACATTAAAATTTGAAAAAAACATACATTTCTGATCTCTTCTAACACTTATATACAATCTTATATCTGAAGTCATTCACTTCGGAAATAAATAAGATACTAAATTATATTTAACACTCTAATTAACTGTCCAGTATCTTTTTTTATTTACTGCAAAAAATAAATAAATTGGCTGTGGACAAAAACATTTTAAGGAGATATTTTTTAAAGTTATGTAAATTGAAGACGTATAAATCATAATTGAACAGAGAAAATACAAAGTAAAAATGAAATTAATCACATTTTTATAAGCATTTATAAAAAATGGAGGAAGGTCCTCAGACACTCAGCGGGAAACAATCAAAACATCTTAATTCATTTTTATCCGATGGGGAGGGGGCTGATTAATACTTATATACCCATCTCTTTTGCAATCAAATTATTTAGAGCTAAAATATCTTTCATTTAATATAAAAAGGGAAATTTCGATTTTTTGTTGCTTTAAATGTGTATTGTATCCATAAATTTAGCCAAAAATGTTATATAAATCATCATTTTTTTTCTTCAGAGAATAACGCATAAAGCAGCAAGACTTTTATTTGCAATATTTACAAAAATTATTTATTTAACGCTATACGAAATTTGTGAAATTACATTACTTTCTGTTTGCCTGTAACATTAATACTTCGAAGAAACTTATGAAGTGTCATTATTATTTCTGAATTATTTTGCCTAATATTTTGTATTTTCACTTTAAATGTAATTAACTAGCTCTGGATTCAGTAAATTCATATTTACGAGCCGTTATATAATATCTCTTTAAATTTAATGGAGTTATTTATTCAGTAATTTTGAATGGAATTCTACATTTTAAGTAGTATTCAGTGCTTCTTCATTAGTAGCATTATCTATTCTAGGAAAATAAAACTATTTTTTTAAACTTGGTAAGCTACAATTTCACTGATTTTCATAAAAATGCATCCCTGATTAAACATTTGTTCTACGTCTATTTTATATGATTATAACTTAAAACAGTTCTCAATGTATGGTGCATAAATACATTTTAAATTACCACATAAGTATATATTTAGTAATTTGAAAATTGCCTTTTTAAAAATAAGTACTTAATAATTTCTGAAGTTCCAAACGACTACTATAAAAGTTTATACCGACATTATAGTATAATAGATATTATAGGCATTATATATCATAACAGTGTAGTTCATAATATCCGTTTATAATACGGGAATAATTTGAGCAAATATTGATGGACGCTTCATAAATTATTCTTAAAAATTGTAAATCTCTTTAATTTCTATTAAGAAAGCAGCATAGCTATGGGATATATATAATAATTTTCTACATTATGGGAATGTTATTACTTACCCATCATACGTAGTATAGGGTAAGTCTTGTAATCGCTTTGAAAATCGAAATTTTTTTTTTTGACGGATTTACACGTTTCAGACACTGGAGATTCCGAAAAACATATTTTTAGAAAAAAAAAATTGCCGTCCGTCTGTGTGTCTGTGTGTCTGTGTGTCTGTAAACGCTCTATCTCCCGAAAAAATTGAAATAGAGACTTGCAATTTGGTATGTACTTAGTATGTAATAATGGGAAGAAGCCTATTTCATTTCAATAACCGCGATTAACCGGAACAATTTTTTTCGGACTCTCGAAATATTCGTTCTGATAAAAGGTATATAAAAATTTTCGAAATTGTTTATTTTAAGAAATGAACATAAAAGACAATAAAACAACATAAATTTTGCATAAAGCATGAAGTCGATCGGATAATTAGTTGCCGTGATATTTGGAATCCTATTTGCCACACTCTTCGATTTTTCATGACCCTGTATTTCATCCAAATTTCACTTCAAAGATATATTTTAATTGGAAATTTGACGCTTAATCAGATGCAATAAACCGCTAGTTAATAGAATTATTATTTTTGGAGTTATAAGGAAAACCTCTTTCAAGCAATTCAATAATCGAGACTTTAAAGTTTATGACGTCATCAATCCACGATTTTATTTGAATTGCAATGCATTTTATAAGTAGTTTACACATTTTTATTTTAATATTTCACATTATGCATATCCATGATGGGTAAGTATTACGGTGGCCCCCAACGACTAGTTTTAATAATATTCTTACATAGTGTTTTGTAATCAAGTGATAAAAGCCTAACTTAGCATGTACGACGATTGAGACATATGTCACAAAACAAAGTCGGTTAATGATTTCGTTTTAAGTCATTAATAAGCTCTAAACAAAGGAGGGAAATATTTGAGCAAATACTGGTTAGATCTTTATAAATTAGTCTGAAAAATTCATAGTTTATGAATTTCTATTAAGAATAAAATATATATGACTTACATATTGCAAAAAAAAATTTCAGGGAAAACAATATATTTTTAATTATATTCTAACCTGTTGTTTTGTAATTAAGTGATAAAAGTTTCACTTAGCATGTAGGAAGGTTGAGTCATAAACCACTAAAGAAATTCAGTTAATGACTTTGTTTAAAGTCATTAATAAACTCGGGAAAGTTTTGAGCAAATTACGATTGGTGTTTCATAAATTATACTTAAAAATTCTACACCTTTTAAATTTCTATTAAGAATAAAGTATATGAGTTTGATATTGGCCAAAAATTATTCTAGGAATGTATATATATTAAATACCACTCTAACTTTTTTTTGTAATTAATTGGTAAAAGTCTGACTTAGCATCTATGGCGATTGAGTCATAAATCACCAAACAAAATCGGCGAACGACTTTCTTTAATGTCTTAATAAATTCTAAAAAAGGGGGTTATAAAGTACGTTTGCATGCTTTTTAATTTATCTACACAATTTTTTTTTTTTTTTTTTTTTTTTTTTTTTTTTTTTTTTAACGGATACGACTTTTTTTGAGTGATTTTATATTGATGATAGTCCGGTATAATCTTAATCGAGATTCAAAAATTGCGTGTTTGTCTAAGTTTTATAAATATGCTGTTAAGATATAGTGCTAATTTACTTTTTTAAATAGTCATCGAATCATGTATTTTTTTCTAGAAGGACATGTCAAAACTTTAATATTGGATATTTTACTGCAATGCAAGCATGACCTATATTTCAAACAATGGGGTTTTAATTGAATGTTCATAACAAGTCTAGTTTAAACTTCAAGCCTCTATTTTTTTTTATCTTGAAATTTACAAATTCTAAACACATCTTAATAATTTAAGAAGAAAGCATCGTGGTTAAATTAAATTTACATAAAAAAATTAATTTGTATGCAAACTTTTAAATAAAAAACAAGTTTCAGCTCCTCAAAATATTCGAAAATTTTTGGAAATGTTAATTATTGAATTGTTATGCTAAAGCAACTCAAATACTGTAAATTAAAAATGAGTAGAGCTGTGTTTTCAAATAACAATAAACTTTGTACTATATTAAAAGTACATACTTTTATCGCAGGTTTTTATTGTAAACATGTATTATACGTTACAGTTGCTGGAAAAATGTCATCATATATTTTGAAAGCAGTCGATAATTTAAAAAAAATGTGCTGTACCATTTTTTTTTTTTTTTTTTTTTTTTTTTTTTACTGATTAATTTTGGTGAACTATTAGTCTCAAATAAAAATAACAATTTCCACATTTTGCATCAACCTAATAAATCTACTGAGCTTTAGTTAAATATCAGTATTATGGAAGATTTCTCTTTAGGCACTATTGGATTTATATGTTGAAAGAAATTTTTCTATTATATGTGGTATTACATGTATTCAAACTTGTTGCCATGTGTGTATATTATCAGGTAGATGAAAGTACCTATATAAGCATAAAAATCACGATCACGTATTAAGAACGATTACCATCTTGCTAAAAGAGATCTTAATTCTTCTGGTATGTGCAAAAAATCTCAATAATAATAAAATAACATTGACGCAGATTATTTATATTTTTATTTATTTATTTATTTATTTATTTATTTACCTTTCTTGCCTTTGAAATACTGCGCCCATTGCCCATTGTTGTGTTGTTATTGTTGTTTGTTTGTTTGTTTGTTTGTTTGTTTTTTGTAAGTTGAACATTTTATTATACGTAAGATTTGATATTTCTTGAATATAATTTAAAAAATGAAATATTGCCTTATTCATACATTAGCAAGCTAGTACATTATACAGTAACCGACAGTTAAAAATTTTAACTTTATTACTGATCCAAAAATATCAGAAATTGAAGCACTGAAATCAAAAAAATAAATTTTGACTCGGAATTTTAGAATTTGTGAAAAAAAAAAGAAGATAGTTTATTTTTTTTACCGTTAAATTAACCATTGTTTAGTATTCGTTAATTAATATCTACAATAATTAAATGTAATAATATTTTTTAAGATACTGCTTATTGAGTTCTTATTAGCACATTATAAAAAATTGATAGATTTGCATATGTTTTTATGTAAAAAAAAAAAAAAAAAAACTATCTGCATTATTTACAGTTTTCTAACTTTTTTTTAAATTAAATTAAATTTTTTTTCTCTTGTATTTTAGGAAAGTACATTTAGAATTTGCGTAGCTTAACTTATATTCTCTGCCTGGGCAATATTAATCATGTTTCATACATAATATATTTTCTAAAACATTGTTAAAAAAAAATTTCGATGTATAATTTTAAACATATTTTTTTAATTATATTAAGGTGTAATGATATACAAATGTAACCACTGAAAAATAAGACATATATATTTCTTTAATAACTGCTAAAAGTTTTAAAATTTTGCTTTAATCATATTTTACATCTAATAAAATTCTGTACTTTAAGAAAAAACCATTTGGCTTTATGAAATTAACTTTTACTTCTTGCAATAATTAATTATCCTAAGCAATTTTATTTAAATGATTATTTTAACTCTAAATATCTTTTTAGCTACCCAAATGTAGGGGTATGTAAGTATATATAGGGTTTTCAGGTATATGTAGGGTATGTAAAGTTTCTAGATAAAATTTTAACACCCTATTTACAGGGCTTCCAAATGGTACGCTTTTTGAACACCAGTTTTTTCTAAAAAAATTCCTTGACATTTCTGATTAAAAGAATCCTGATTATGAAAAAAAAAGCATTGAAGTATTGGGGTGATTCTGATTAATTTCTGTATGCTATACATCTAAAATAATAATGATAAAATTTGAATAAAATAATTAAACACTACAAAAGTTTGCATCAATCTACCAGAAATAACCAATTTTAGTTGAATTATGATTACTAATACTTTATTTCAATCGCGAATACTTTGATTTCTTGAAAAAATAAATTATTACATATTTTAAATCAAGTGCATTATGTTGCACTTGTTCATAAGTGCATTCATTATGTTGTAAGATATGTAAGCTATATGTAAATATATATGAATGTGTGTAAATATGCAAGATTTGTGCAAGAATTTAAGTAAGTATGCAATATGAATTACTGAACATGGAGGTATATTTTTTAATATTTTGTTCTGGGGCGTCTAGTACTCTGGGGCGTAAACAATATCTGGCAATGAGATATTTAATTAATTTAATACATTTATTTTTATAATCATACCATTAAAAAATCTTATAAATTATGGAAAAATATTTTATGTTATATTGTTAACAAATGCCTATAACACAACTGTTCTATTTTAAATCCATTTAATATATGCAGCACATAATAAAGGACATTTTATCTATGTCTAAAGGATAAATATTTGTATACTTACATATTCAGGCATTTCGTGCGTGTCCGAATTTCTGTGGTGGTAATTTAGGACTACGACCGTCATCACAACTGAGAATGCCACCATTATCATTATACATGCAAAATATGTTCCTGGAATGCGAATAAAAATATTATAATTGGTGAATAGAAATGATTTTCTAACAAATGTAAATAAAGTTCAAATTCCTCATTCTTTAAAATGGAGTATAGAAATTATATGTTTTCTAAATAAATATATGAGTCAATAAACTGTTGTTTGCACCAAAGACGAGTTAAATATTCTTTTCTGAAAGTATAAAATATGAAATTTTATTCGGCATGTTGTTTGGCATAAAATTAATAAATGTGTTAGATATGTTAATCAGCAGTGTGCATTTTTGTTCCTAAGCCCATTTTTAAGCGCTTTTTTAAAATCTATATTTGTCTCCTATTTATCTAGTTCAGTTTTTTTTCAACTACGTTACAATGAAAGAATGAAGATATTATTATGAATATATTATTATTAAATGAAGATATTACTATATATAATTACTTCCTTACTATGCATTGCCAAAGCATTGATTAATAGTTTAATTATTTTTTTGGATAAATATAAACTACAATAATCTTGTATAATTAATTGGTCTGAAAGATATTAATATAGATTTTTAAATTTCTTGAAGAAGAACAGGAATATGTGAAGGAATACTTTTCAACCACGCTTCTAAGAACCCCGGTTGGCAGAATGCCAAGCAGATTCCATTCACAGTGTAGGGAGAATAGCCCCGGCAAAAGAAGCTGAAATCACCACTCTTTATCTTAGGCAGCGAACATACAGCTTACGGACTTCCCCATTTTCGACATGGACTAGCCATTTTCGCCCATGCACAGTTCACTCTAGGTTTCTATTAAGCGTGGTGCATCAGTAGTTTATTGACCCATATAATATTTATATTATAATTAAATTTATTATTCTAATTTCCAGAAGTTCGTCTAGATTCAAATACAAAACTCCTCACTTTAAAGTAGTTACTAATTCGCAATAATACGTGATATTTTAAAGATGAAAAATTGTATTAACTATTATTTTTAATTTTACTTTTAAAAAACTAAAATATATTTTGTACAAATTAACTTTTGACCATCTATAAATAAATATGAATGTAGAAATTAAATATTATAGATTGCTCATCTACATTTCTTTTAAACTAACATTACATTAAAATTATATTAGTATAGATTTGAATCTTTTTTTTTTTTTTTAGTTTTAGAAACGGAACAACATAATTATATATTTGCAAAAATGAAAACGAAATTATTGACAATTTTATATCTGGGTAGTTTCCGAATCAAGAGTTTACTTAATCAACCTTTAATATCAATATCTTAATATGGGTGTACATTAAGAAAAATATTTTTTTATGGATGAAAAAGTGCAAACTTTTTCCAAATAATGATTTTAATGGTGAATAAACGAAAGAAAATTTTATATTTATCAGTTTATTTTTTCAAATTTGCAAAAACGATGCTCATAACAGTGAAATAATGAAATGAAGTTTCACTTGAACTAATCTTGTCAAACATTCAAAAGGAATGACCAGATTTTATGTTATAAATTTAGTTAAATATACTGAAAGTAATAAATGTTTCTTAGACTATTTCGTAAAGATAGGTAGTTAGAAGGAAGAATATAGAATTTTATATAGTATTTTAATTTTAGATAATTAGAGAAAAAGCGTAGCCAAAAGCGATAGAGAGAGAGGTAGCCATGAAGCAATAAGCTGAATCTTATTTTAAAACAGTAGAATTCAGTGATATTTTATACGCAGACTATTTTTATACCATATAAGAAAATAAAACAGTGTTGTGTGCCAGAAGATTTAATAATTACTTCATACTGGTTTGGTATCATTCGTTCAGTCATCGTACAGTCATCAGTGCAAAAGTCATTTTGTGAACATATTCAATGGTCAAAAGGATTGGAGAGATCTGTTTACAGACCAATAGGTTTACAAGAAACTTAAATGGTCAGCTAGTGTAAATATGCAGGCTCCATTGTCAGAATTTTGAACTGTCTACATAAAACTATTCCTTTTCTTAATTTCTACATACATTTTTGTATTACAAGTTTTTTTCTCTATGCATATCCCTATTGGTCGTCTCAACAAATTTCTTGAAATTGTATTAATCAATAAATCTATCTCTTTACTCCATTTTTCACTACACATATCAGCAAAATTAGCTGTATGAGGGTACGCTGAATGGTGCCGAAAAAAATGTGCAATACTTGGTAAATCTTTTGGCGCTCAATACCTGTTTTATTTTCTTATAATGTATAGCACCAAGTGTTAAATCGATTTTCATTTATATTTTTCTTTGTCTTTCGATTTCTATAATGTTAAAATTTTCAATTGTGTAATTACAAATTAAATTACACATAAATACTTTTTCAGTGCAGATAATATTCTCCGAATTATTATTATATTATTACTAGTAATAGTAGTAGTATTTTTAATGTTAGTATTAAATTGTATTTAGTATAAGATACGATACGTTAAGTTTATTTTGATGTACTAAAAAAACTTACGATAACAGGATAGAAATTATTACACTTGACAATATTACTGTTTTTATTTTTAAAAAAGCAGTTAATTGAATAAAGACATTCTAGAAATTATTACTATTATTTATTTATGCATAAAACATCATTTATTTTTAAATTAATCGTTAAACAATCTACAACTTATATAACAAATCATTTTATGTTGAATGTATGAAGTTCTACTCACTAATTTCTGGGCATGGAACCAATAATTGGAAACTATTAATCAACACATTTCTTTCAGACCATGCACTATAAACTATAGAACATCGAGAGTGTGAGTTATTTCATGCATCATATTCAAAGATTCAGACAGTGACAAATATAGAATTTTGCATGCGTATAAGAAACACACATCTTAAAATTGAGCATGTTACTTCTCAAAATTTTAGTAGGTATTAAACTTCATGTAGAATTGCAAAAGTAATACTATTAAATATTACATTGTGCTTTCCATAGCATTTATTCGCATCTCACAATAAATTGTGTTAAGATCATATCAAAAATTTATAATTTAATTAATTTTTCAATGAAGCAGAATTCAGATTTAACCAAGTCAAAAATTTCAAAATGCGTTTAACATATTTTGGGTAAATTTATGGAACTCGCTAAAATGTCTGATGAATATATTTACTTATTGATTTAAACGTATTTTCTATATTATTTTATTTTACATTTTATAAATTATCCAAATTGTAAAGCAATACATTATACATAACCCTTTTTTCGTAGTATTCGCATTTTTATCAGAAACGTTTTCATTTTTGGCGTATATATTAAAAAGTATATATTTTTAATTCGTTCATGGAACATTATATACCTGAAAATGCCTATTTAAAAGCGACACAATTATTTAACTGCGCTCTCAGTCTTTTTAATTTAACCTCTTAAAAACAAGAACTTTATGGCATATTGATAAATTAATTTTTGTAACTAAATGTACGAAAATTTCGGACACTAGAATTTAGCTAGTAAAAAATGAATAGTATTTTCATATTCGCATAAATACCATACATTTTGAAATAAGCATTAATAATGGGTATCATGCACTTGACTAACCTTCATCTCTAATCTAGTGATACTGCAGTGTTATGGGAAAATTTTGCTTGACAATGGAGAGACTTCTGAAATTCTAAGATGGCCCAGAACCTACCATAAATTGATCTCGTAGAGACAAACAGCCAATCAATATTTAAATTTGATAAAAACGATTCTTTATGTTCTATAAAATTTTTAGTGCATTTTAGTATTTATCCTTCCTCATTATCACTTGCTATGTTTTAGTCAATTTATTGTGTCACCTGCTACATTTTAGTTTGAAGACCAGTCAAGGTGATTAAATTGTTACGAAAGTCTGTCCCCACACACCCAATGCTTGTTCGAGCCGTGAGATTTCCTTTCGCACTAAATATGCAATTCTGAAACATGCCAAAGGCCTGCTTATGACATTCTTGTAAAGAACTAGAATCAATCTTGATAAGATCCATATTCTTATTGTTAAGACATACAACAGTATATATTCACGATGGAAGATAGGAGAGCTAACAGTTTCAAAATCGAACGTGTCTCGATTTGTCTTCAACAAACAAATGAGTCATTTTGTGCAGGTAAAAGTGCTTTTCAGGTCCTTTACGATTTTTCAAGTCCTGAATAACCCACTTATTGTCTTAAAGAAGTGTTCAAGACATAAAAGAAATTAAATCACAGTTTGGTACTCTTTATTTGTCTTTTATAAACATCGCATATATGACTTTAATAAATTGACATTAAATCAAATTTCTCCCTTTTACCGTTTTGTTAATAAATAATGTTTAACACTTTTTGCGTATTTTGACTCGAAGAATTTTGTTCGTGAAAAGTATTTGCAGTCAGACACTTAAATAATTATCATTACAAGTTATTTTTCACCTGTGAAAATATTTCATTTGATTTTTAATTTCTGTACGACGAAATGCATTAAATAAAATGTTATCATGTGAAATCTTTGATTATTATTACACTAACAAATAAAAAATTCATCATATTCCCGAAAAGAAAAAGAAAAAAAAAGTGTACATTTAATTTTCAGAGAATGAAAATAATATAATGTTCTTATTGGAAGTACTTCTTGATATGGTGTTGGCAAGCTTTAAAGATTCTTAAAGATTAATTTATTCGCCTCCCCTCCCCGCGGAAACATTAGAAGATAAGGTTCGAATAATACATTAACTAGAAACTTTTTTGTGAAGTATAATGCCCCTTTTTCTCTCAACCAACTCATAGTTCTTGGAGAACGAGTAATATTCTTATTGGTGCGATCTTCGCGCCAGACCCTGAACTGCCTTTATAAGTTTGATTCTTGATGATAGATGCTGAGGTACGACAAAGTGCATTAAAATAGCAGTAGAAGGATTTGGAACTATGTCATATTCAACCATTACTTGGTTTCGTTAGTCAACATGTCGGTCTTTCACAGCATTTGAAATCGAATCCCCCATCTGAAGTCTTGGAGTCCTGTGCTATATTTACAAGCTAATGTGGACTGTGTTGGATATCCAATGTTTCCAGTTATGCCCAATATTATATTTGGTTATTACTAAATTTCTTCTAGTTTTAAGTAGCTTTTAGCCATTATTTTCCGTTAGAATGAACGCCTTATTTTTTAAAATTTTTAAATGACAGTTCAGCCTCATTAACAATTTGGCAGAACTCTTAAAAAGGAAATATGGGCTTGAAATATAAATAATCGATAAAATTTACTTTTCACGATTATTTATATTTTTGTCTTTATTATTTATTGTGTCGTTAAAGCGTTTAATATGTGTATATGAGGAAGTTTAGTATAGAGTTTATGTACCGAATATTTTTTAAGCAAATTATTTCCATTATTAAATTTTTTTAGATATTTTACTATTTCCGTAGCATTTTCAAAACACTGTTTTTCATTATTACATTTTTAGTTTGTTTTTCTGTTTGAGACAACAGCAAACAGTGGTTATTCTCTAAAATGATAAGTCATATGACTTGCATTACGCTTTACTGTCCACTGAGCCAATCCTCTTTAAACTCATAATATATGTTTATAAATAATAATAACAATGAAAAATTCCTAAATATTTCAAGAATTTCTATGCAAGAAAAAAAAAATAATGTGGGAATGAATTTCGTCTAGTTTATCCTGGTTAGTGCAACAGTGACATTTTCTATATCTTTCGATAAAAATTTGTAAAAATAACTGCTTTCTAGGCATTTTTAATGTTTAATACACTTCTTTGCCAAAAAAATACTTTTAATGTATTGAAATCTCCTTGTATGTTACCTAAGACAATTATGTGATTTTTTTTTTTTGCATTTGTATCTCTATTTCACAGAGAGTGACTCGGAAGGAAAAGTTCCCTGGAGAACAGAAGATGTCCCATTGTGCTCATGACTTGGAAGGGAAGATTCCCCTTAGGATTTCCAGATTAACCTTCTTTGGGAATATACAAATCCCACCGAAGGAAAATATTTCCCACCAACAACGTCTTCACGTAAATTCGCGGTGAAGAACCTCTCTCTAAAAAGAGTAAAGTAGATGAATGTTATTTCGTAAAAGAAAAGTGTTATTTATCATATGATTAAAAGGAAAGACGACAATCTATTAAAGTAAAACAGGATATCTATCAACAAATCTTGCATTCTATATTTTTTATAAAGAAAAATTGTATATTTTTACAAATCTTTTTATGAAATCTTTATTGTATTGTTCTTTTAGTATATCATAACTTTACTACTTATATTTTCCTTGGATATAGTACTTCGAAAATTATGCGTCGGCAAAAATAGCAAACTAAGGCAAAACAGCATTTTGTTGAAGTACAAAAATCAATAAAATTTCTTACAAATGAAAGTAATTAATAAAATAATTTTGCATGTTTCAAAGATATTGGTAGTTTGTTTTAGCGTTATTAAAAAATCGCCTTTAACATAAAATTGTTTATTTTGGAATTTCTTACGGAATTGGTCTATAAATTGTTTAGACCTAATGATGAAATAAACTATTCGTGTAGTCATTCCTTTGGACATACAGCCACATTGATGCACAACCAGAATGTGTTACAATTATATATTTTTAATTTTAGCTTGATTTAGATCAGAATTTTTACTTTTTTACTTTTGGAACAGAAATACTATCTGTCTCTGGAATACTTGCGTCTCTGATAATATCTCTAGAGGTAAATTTTCTGTCATAAGACGAAAAATATATTTCTCTTTCAATATATAACTCAGGTGAAGATGGTTCAACTTAAAGTTTCACTTCTGCCTCACGGACATACCTCTAATTGTGGGACACATACTCTTGCGAAACTTGCCTCTGAAGTCAAACCTGAAATTACTGAAAGGGAATATCTGCTTCAATTAATCATTGGTATGCCGACAGTGGACATGGTGCTGCGATAGAAAAGCTTACATTGTGCCTTAAATGTTGTAGAAAGACTCAGTCAGTAATGGTTTAGATTTTGCAGTGGTCATCTGTGACTGCTGAAGATCTGTATTGGCGGAAATATTAACTTTTTCAGTTATATGTGCTGTTTAATTCAGGCAAATACATCTCATGTCTTTTTGTGCATTCATAGTATTAAACAACAATTTTTTGATTATCCAGAAACGATTATGGATTGTCTGGGTGAGGTCATAAATCTGATCTCTTGAAGCTTTCAGACAACTGAGATAAACTACAACAATACAACTTCTGCCTTACTGGCGAATGCCAGTTTTACTTTTGAAAATAATGGTTCACTTTTCGAAATATTCATTCAGTTTCACTTTTGAAAGCATTTACTCATTTTACCTTTTGAAAAAATACACGTTTTGCAATTTGTATTCAATATTTTTTAACCAATCCATAATACAAAACACTTCGATGAATTTAACATAATAAATTTCAGGATATAATTATAGGCCTCTGAAGAGTGTACAAATTGCCATTTTCAACGAAACATTTATCAAAATTATATTTTCTTCTTTTACAAACAGCAAACTTACATTCTACATTCTGTATAAGATTCTTGTATAAAAGTATCTTTGATACGAAGCACCGACAATGATACAAATCTTTTAATGATGATTAATTATAATCTATATATTTTAAACGCTTTTTGTTGAAAAACGAATAAATAAATAAATAAATAAATTTTCTTGAATTTTTTACGCGTGAATTCGTATAAAATCATAGAAACTATAATAAAATTATCATTGTTATTATAAACAATAATAAAGGTAACTATGGAAAAGTCAGCAAAATAAGAATATTGCATTTCTTCTGCAGTGATGAAGAAATCATTTTCTTAAAAGAAAAAAAAAACATAACTCGTTACATCATTCACTAATTTTAAGCAAACTTGTATTTATTTTAGTCAATCATAAAAAAAAAAAAAAAAAAAAAAAAAAAAAAAAAAAAAACATATGCATTTAAAAAAGCTATTTCCTACATGCCATCATGAAAATATAGCAATAATTCAATATTTTAAATTTTATAATTATTTGGACCGATAAAATTATTTGTATTTTCATATAGTATTAAATGCTTAATAAGAAAGTAAATCGAAGAAGGAGATATTGAGTAATCTAACACTCGAGCTCAACTTGAAGCGTTATTTCAGAGATCTGATCTAAAGTTTTGTTTCCCCAGTTTCTGATGGTTTTTATCTGAAAAATCTCCTGTAACATGTTTTTCATTTTAAAAACATGTCTTATTCAAAAATACTATATTGAATAATGGATTTGGTCATGAATTTCAAAAAATTATTAAGTAATCCATATTAAAATTTCTATTAACAATTCGTGTCAAAATAATTCCTTCGTTATTTGTTATTTTAGTTACCATTCTGCCTTCAAAAAAGTCGAAATTTAATAATAACCATATTAAATTATTTCTATAAATCAGGTAATTAAATTATATTTGAAATAGAACTAGTAATATATATATTTTTAAATGTCATATTTAAAAATATTAATATGTGATACACAAATGAAATTTGGTTATTTAAAAAAATGCCGAATGTTTCTCCATCTGTGTTGTTTAACACATTTTCTATTATTTCCTTTTAAAAATGTTGAACTATAAGTATTTCCGTCTTAAAGTAATAATAATTTCGCTCGTGAAAAGTACTTTAGGGTTTAACTTGAAATAATGAAAATTCTGGAACTGACATGGAAATATGACAGTATGAAAGTTTTATAATAAAATTATTTTGTCAGAATTAATAAATTAAAGAGAATCTCTTCTCCATCAGGATGAACATTTTTGATTAAGGTAATCTTCCATATACGACTGCAAAACGTAGCAGAGGGAATTATTTGAAACAAGAGAACTCAGATACAGTATTTTGTAGTTTTTCAATTATTTTTCTTTCTTTTTTTAGTAAAAAAAGTTTTTCCAAAAATGTCATAAGAGATAAAATTTACAAATATGTATACGATGGATTTAATATACAAGAATGCCTTAGTTTGAAATCTTCTTCCTGTTTACTCCAGAAATAACAAGGAATCGAATTTTTCTCAACCATTTATAATTAAATATTAATTATTTATATTTATCTTGTTTCAAAAATGATAATTTTCATTTTACATTTATTTAAACAAATGTTCCGATGGACATCTATAAACCACTCTCCTTAAAATCGAAAGAAACTAAAAGGCATATTTCAAAGGAATTGACAAAAGTCTTATCTAAGTATTAATAGAATTATTTAGGTAATATTGCAAGATATAGTTTAGGATTTATTAGCTTTAAGTGAAACTTATACAGTATTTTTTTTTTTTTTTTTTTTTTTTTTTTTTTTTTTTTTTAAGGGAATTATAAAACATTAAAATGCACTGGGGAATTAATTGTTGTCAACGTCAATATGTATTAGTAATGTAAAGTTTTATTTTTTTAAGAATGTATTGTGCTGTCCTCTAAAAAAACCCATAGTGAAATGTGTCCTAAAAAAACCACCCTGTATTTCATCAAATATTTCACTGAAGTCATTTTTTTTTTGTTTTGTTCTGTTTTTATGTGTCATTTAGAATAATAAATATATTAACAATACCTAAAGAGTGCTTATTTAGTTTTAAAATAATTTGAATTAATAATTACAGAATTATGGGAAAACACGAGCTTCATTTTTACAGATTTTCTTGTTATAATACAATTTTAGTAGTATGTACATAATTTTTTTATCTATTTAATTTCAAACTATTAAAAGGTAAGAAAATGCTTCATTTTCTGCTGATAATGTCAGGTGTAGTTTTTTTTTTTTTTTTTTTTCAAATTCTTGCTTAATTGGCTGCCATTTTGTAATAAAGTGGTAAAATGAAATATGCTCAACATTAAAATCTTAGTCAAAACCAGCTGTAAAAAATAGCCATGTTTTGTTTTTGTGCATTTTTTATTAGACTTTATACAGAGAAAATTTCAGAAAATGTTTTTTTTTTAGAGGACAGCATAATATATTTAGAAAATCCACTATATTATGTCTTACCATGTTTATTATTAAACAAGACATGTTTGATAATCATAAGATAATTATTTTGTATAAAATAATCTGTTTGTTATAAAAAAGCCACAAAAATAATAATAATGTAAACTAAATTATTAACCCATTTGCATCCAGGAATTTATTTTTTATTCAGAAATTTTGATTACTAATTTTTGCTTTGTTTAAATCACAGATGTTTCATGACTACATAATTTTCTTCCAGAATCTTCTGTAGGGATTCGGAATTTCCTGTAAGGATTTGGAATTACTGAAGAAAAAATAAATTCTTGAAATGGACGCATATGTTCGCTAATGATTTAAAATGGGTTAATTGTCAAAATGTTTATGTGATTTAATGAATTCAGAGCCAAAGTATATATATATATTTATATTTATTTATTTATTCATATTAAATGTATTCATATTCATTAATATTTAATAATATTAATTATTAACTTGTATTGAAATTTTAGCCCACAGAGGACAATATCATATTAATTTCTAACACGAAGTATACTTTCTTAAATGGGAATAAAATGCATGTATTTATTATTATTTTTTATTATTATTTGTTCTACCTTCTCTCCTTAAATTATGCGTATTTAATTTTTTTTAAAGAAATTTTGTAGATACATTGAATGCAACTAATTAATTTCAAAATTTAATTATTATTTATATTAAATCCTTAGCATATTAATTCTAATCATTTTTTATTTTTTATTTATACTTAATTATAACTTAATTTAAGTGATGATGCAATGATGTCACAGGAATTTAAATGGTGATTTGTTATAGCTAGACACAAATATCTGTGTGAAACATTAATCAATAATCATCAATTTCACCATTTTAACATATCATTTTTATTTAATACATCAATTACTCATTTTTTCTAATACAATTTAATATATTTATTAAGCAAATTTTATTTATTATTTAATTATCATTTATCTGTCTTTAGGCAGTATTTGCTTTAAAACTTAATCCTTTAATTGTTATAAATAGTTTTTATTATATAATAGTATTTATTTACTAATAATTCAATAGATGGCAGCACCTCACTGATTCATTTGAATACATCGTGAAGTTCAATTTTAAATTTTCTATAGACGGCGCTGGTTATATATATTGGGGAGTGTGCTTGGCAATGCTGTACATTGTTGGTCCTTGGTCCATCACCATTTAAATTTTTTTTGACAACATATACTGGTGATCTCAAATGCTTGTATTATATGTTGTTTCATGCATAGATCATGCTTTCCATTTGGTAATTTGTTTTGTTTCCCTCTATCATTTTTATTCTTGTTTTATTTTAAACTTAATTGTTGTTTCATAGTTTATTTCTGTTTTATCTGTGTGGTTGTCCCAAATTCATATTCTTTAGCTATTTTTTGAACTAATATGAAGATGAAACCACACATTTTATTTGTGTAACTTTAGGCATTTGGGATCTGACGATTCTGTCTAAGTTTTACAAATTTCTATTATTCAATTTCTGCTATTTTTTACTATGTTTTTGGAATCTATGTTAAGTGTGTTAAGTCTATTTAAGTGTTTAGTTCTGTATTGTTGTCAATTAGTTTTTTTGTAATTTTATTCATTATTTCACAGTTTTTGTTGGTGGCTGGTAATATATATATATATATATATATATATATATATATATATATATATATATATATATATATATATATATATATATATATATTATGATATGTCATGAAGTGAGCCATGTGGTCGATATGTTGTTTGAGGAATGTTTGATAATTATTGTGTTTGATAATTATTTCTAATTTTTTTTATTTCCAACTGTTTTATGGTAACAATACAATATAAATTCAGCCCAATATGGACGTTGTGTTGTTTTCGGATTGTTTGATAATTATTGTGAGTAAAATATTTCATCTATTCTTTACAAGTTTTTTATTTCCAATTTTACTATTTCCAATTGTTTTCTGGTAATAATACAATATGCCTGGTGGAATACACTGATCTTAGCATAAATGCCAGTATGGTTTTATGAAATATTGTATTATTTTTAAAACACGTGTGGATACATTCAGGCTAAAGATTAATATCTACACGTGTTTTTTCATTTCCAATTCTATTTTAAATCTCTTGTTATCCAAATTTCCATTATATTACATTTTGTGTCATATTAGATTTCACTTGATATCCAACTTCCAATTATTTTACATTTTATGGTTTATTATATATATATTTTTTTTCTCTTTAACTATTCTTCACAGTTTCAGTATATTTGGCCGAAATGCTATGGTAATATTATGTTTGCACTTGTTAATTTATTAACTTTGTTTCTACACGTATTCTGTCTACACTCTATTACTAATTATCTCTTTGGAGATTTGGTTAGAATGTTGCGAGAACTTGATTAATGTTTTTTGAAATTCAAAGATATTATATATATATATATATATATATATATATATATATATATATATATATATATATATATATATATAGGTATATCCGTCATTTAGTTTATTCAAATAAATTTCACTGTAGTTCAACTTTACTTCTCTGCGAAATGACGGAAAGAGTTATAAGTTTCAGGTTTTCTTGAATTTCCATTTCTTTTGTCACGATTATTTTACTAATTTTTTTTATATATTATTACAGGCTACAGTTCCATTTTTTTTCGAATCATCTTTTTAATAAATATTCTTTCATTTTGCTTTCTTTCTTTTATTTTTGATAAACGATTTCTTTATATTTTACATTTTCGAAAATTATTGAAAAAATTACATCCGTATTTAATTCAATGTATTTAACGGCAAACCTTTGCAATGAACTTGGCTACCCTTATATCCCAACTACTTTTATGGTGCTGTTTCGTGTACGACATTTTACGTTAACACTTAAATCCAGAAATCAATTCTCTACGATCTATAGGAGTCGTATTATCTGGACGTTAAGAGTACCCTTGATAAGGTAATAGACTTTATCTCAATAAAATAATAATTCTAGTAGAATTAATTGCTTGGCAATCCGTTAGTCAAGTGACAAGCTCTTGTCTAAGATATTTTTTTTTTTCAGTGATATCTTATAATTTCTCAAAAGTTAGAATAGTTGCTAATATTTTTTCCAAACTTTAAAAAATTAGCTTTGTGCGTTCTTTAGTTTCTGCTAGTTCGATGACGTTATTTTCTTTCATTTTAGAATACGTAGTGTGATGAGTTAATTGTAATTGTCGAACAGTAACAAGCATCATTGTTGCATCAAGTTGTCGAACAGTAATAAAGCGCATACTCTGGGAGTGACATTTTTATGCAGATATTCTCTTCACCTAACCGAAAGACGTAGTTTCATAACATTCTTTTGGTTAGATTGGAAAGAGTTTCATCATCCCTGCATGGCGCATGATTTTTCTTGGATACCTTTAATTATAATTTTAAAATTAATTATGGGGTTTGCTTTCAATCTTTAAATGGTCTGTTTCTTAACTCATTAAGCAACTTTTATGTATTTCAATACAAAAAAATTTTGATTATGTTCATTCTATGAATTATTCATTAAATTTATTCACTTATATAAATAAATATATAACCATGTTTGTTGGAATTGACGTATGAGATCATTATATGCATGACGAAAACTATTAAATTATAAGTGCAAACACATTGCTTTAAAATCATCTAAATCAGCTTTCAGTGATGCCAATATCCTTTCAGACGCTAATACCAAAAGAGTTTCATAATCCTTGCATGACGCATGATTTTTCTTGGATATCTTTAATTATAATTTTAAAATTAATTATGGAGTTTGCTTTCAATCTTTAAATGGTTTGTTTCTTAACTCATTGATCAACTTATATGTGTTTCAAAACAAAATTTTTGATTATGTTCATTGTATGACTTATTCATTGAATTCATTCACTTATATAAACAAATATATACCCATGTTTGTAGCAATTGACGTATGAGCTCAGTTTATGCATAACGAAAACTATTAAATTATAAGTGCAAACACAATGCTTTAACATCATCTAAATCAGCTTTCAGTTGTGCCAATATCCTTTCAGACGCTGATATTACAAAATTAGAATTCCCCATTTTCAAAATTGCTGGGATAGTATAAATGCATTCCTTTCAGACGGCATTGAACAAAGATATAACTCTATAATAGATGAATTTTCCCTCGTCAAATATTTGCTGTTTTGCAATTATTGATTTTGAAATTCCACTACTTTGTCTAAAACCAGGAACGGAAACATCTGGCTTTATAGAAATAATTTCAAAATAAGTTAAAAACAACTTAATTTTAACTAATGTATTAATATCTTCCAATATGATTGTACGCTGAAATCAATATAGTATAAAGTTTTAATTGATGGTAACATACGCTACTTTTCCTTTACAGAAAAAGTAAATACTTTCAGTTGAAATTAGATTTTGCACTTTTCCTTTAATGAAATTTGTCACAATATTCGATTTTCCTCTATACGTTTCAATACGTTTTCATTGCTTAAAAACTTATTTTAGAAACTAATGATTGTGTTAAAACATGTAATGTGGATGCTGGGTATTATTAAGTACACACATACATTTGTTCAAAAAAGTAAATTTAAATAAGTATATGAGACTTACTTTTTTTTTAATGAAAAGCTTTTTTAAAAAACAATCTTTGACAAGTAATTGTATCACATTCTTGGAATCATCAAAATGCCATATTCTGGGCCAAAACATTTTATTTGTAATGCAGAAGGCTGCTTTATTTTAGTCACACTGTTCCCATATACTCTAAAATATAAACAAATTTAATCATCGAAATTCAGAATCTGCTACTGAAAGATTCCCACTTTACTTACAATATTTTTGCAGCCTTCATTTGTTTATGAACAGATCATTACTCGTCATATCATCTTATTCATATCTTGACAACGGAGAATATGATAAAAAAACTCGAGTAGAAGCCAAAATGAATAAAATTCTTTCAAAATGTAAAAGAAAAAAAAAACACTGGGTACATGCCATCAGGATGAAGTGTCAGATACTTATACAAATGCAATGCAGTATCAGTACTATCTTATAAAAGAAAACATTGCAAACTTTACTATTTTTAATAAAAGAGATTTTGTTTTTTGTCATAATTACGTTCTTCTTAGGTTTTATTTTACTTTTTCGTAAAATAAAACGCTGATAGTCTTCTTTAAACACCAAATTTCTAATTACTTCGAATTAGTCTTTTATAAAGATATCATTTTCATAAACATAATAATTACTAAATAATGTTTTTCATTTAACAATACAGTGAATTAGGTTTTTATGATACACGTTATTTACTATAATCTTTCAGTGGCTTTTCTTCATCTTTCTGAAATTTTCTATAATTTTCATATAATTTTAAGAAATTTTCATATAAGCAATTAATTTTGTTAGGTCTTCATCTATTAACAGTTAGAACATGAGTTTGTTTTTCTTTTTTGATTTTTTTTCTATTTACAGATTTATTTTAAAATTTGATAAATCTGTTAATAATGATGACTGAATTCTTGTATCCTATATATCCCATATTCATCCTTCCTAAGTTTGTATAACTGTCTGTCGGATACGCCAACCTCTGAAAGTAGTCTTTATAACCTGTTATTTTAATACTAGCAGTCAGTCTTTTCAATATATTTTTTTAATAATTCAACATTATCAGATTTTTTCATTCGAAATGGGAAAACATAATGTTAATCTACATAAATCAACCTTACAGAATTGAGAGGAATCCGTAATAAGTTCTCGTCCCTGCTTTGGTTTAAAATTTTAAACTACCATTGGTATATATGATGCTCTAAAAGGACCGATCTTAAGGTTTCTTAAATCTCATATTAGAATTTTTAAGAAACAGCTTAAGGCAGGGCTCCTAAACGGTAACATTAGAGCTATTTTACTAATTTGTTCTAATGTCCCTATTAGAAAAAAAAACTAGAAAGAGAAAAATGTAGAAATTTAAGATTATTAAGACGTAATTAGAGAAATACGATAAAAAAACTAATTAAAACCATCAGATTTAATATTTTAAAAGAAACTTCCAAGAGCTAATCTTTATAAAATAGTATGTTAACAAAAACTGGTTGCATTTATTATAATTAATGATAATAATAATAATAAACTTACAGATAATAAGAGAGACCGTCTGCTAATTGTCGCTCTACGTATTCGGTGGGACTTTCTGTCTTGAAATTCCATTCTTATGACAAAACATAATCGTAAATACCGTAATTTCCGGCGTATAATCCGCAGATTAAACAATTCTGTTTCAAACCAGAAAATCTATTCAATAATTGAAGTCAAATATTACAGTGATCTAGTAAATTACATTTTATAAAATAAAATTTCTGGGTCGAAACATGATTGTTTGATCCGCGGATTATACGCCGGAAATTACGGTATCTAATAAACGCGGACATTGTGCGGGAGACAAGAGTTATAAAAAAAGGTTAACGTATGCATGTGTTCATAAGAATGTCATATTTTAAAATCTGCATGGAGTAACATTTCTAGAATATGAACAATATATTTAATTTTATCGAAAATTTTATCATACACTATCTTACTTTCTTGCATGTGACTTATTATACATCATGAGATGCTAAAATTGTATAATTTGACATTTGTTTAAATTCTGAATTATTAGTCGATATATATTTCTTTAATGTTTATTATCAAGATAGAAGAAATTCCACAATTGTAATTAAACAGTTGAAAGATGGTGTTATACACTCTTAAGTTCTTGTATGTGACTTATTATACATTACGAGATGCTAAAATTGTATAATTCGACATTTGTTTTAAGTCTGAATTAGTTGATATATATTTCTTTAATTTTTATTATCAAGATCGAAGGAATTCCACATTCATTATTAAAAATCTGAAACGTGGTATTATGCACTCTGAATTCCATACATGTGACTTATTATACATCACGAGATGCTAAAATTGTATAATTTGACATTTGTTTTAATTCTGAATTAGTTGATATATATTTCTTTAATTTTTATTATCAAGATCGAAGAAATTCCACATTTGTAATTAAACATCTGAAACATGGTATTATGCGCTCTTAATATCTTGCATGTGACTTATTGTATTATACACAATTGTATAATTTGACATTTGCTTTAATTCTGAATTAGTTGATATATATTTCTTTAATTTTTATTATCAAGATCGAAGAAATTCCACATTTGTAATTAAACATCTGAAAGATGATATTATGCACTGATAACTCAAATAGCTGTATGCAGTATTGTCAGAATGATGAATGTACGCGTAAATTTATACAGTTCTTCATCTGTAAAATTCTCTTAACCCATACTCTTAAATTTTATTGGATGCTTCTGACATCATATTACCTTGGGAGCACAATGTAAGCTCTATGCACCTACCATACTTTATAAGAAAAAGATGAATGAAAATAATGATGATTCTTAGGCGGAAGGAAGCTAATGATAATAACCTACATTTTTATATTTATTTTGATTTTATTTAACTTGATTTCACTTGACGATACCTCAACGACGCTTAATATGTGAGAATCGGAATAAACATTTTTTTTTAAATTTTTCCTTACCATTCAACTTCCATCTAGTAGTTACGGCGTTGGCTACAATTTCAAAAGATTTCCAGAACAGTTTTTAAATTCGTCATGTGTGACACTAGTGGTGTGGAATTCATTTTAAGCACTTATTCTCTACATAGCCGTACACTGAGAAAAATAACACTTTCCAATCTGAGTAAATAGATGTTTTCATTTTGTTATGAAACTTTTTGTTTCAAATATTATGACCCAATGCTTCCAATTCTGAAATAATAGAAATACTCATAATACTGAATCATGGACATACTCAAAACTGAGCACATAGAGGTCAGTTCATACTCATTTCTGAAACATGGACATACTCAAATATGAACACATGATGTTTTATTCTCGAGTGCGTCACGTTTTCAGAAATTAGTATATACATGTTTCAAACTTGAGTAATTTTGATTCGGAGCAATTTTGACTATGAAACATACTCAAATTTGAGTATTTTTTGCTCACTTTTGAAAATATCGATTTTAGAGTGTAGTGAGCTAAGCGTATTTATCTGGTTTGCCAAAAGCTTAGTCCTGTTGAGCGTTAAGTATCTCAACTAAAAACAGACTTTTCTTACCCCCTATCCTCTCACATAGAGAAATTTATAAGTATTAACACTATATAGTTCTAAAATTTTGAGTATTTTCATTATTTCCTAATTTTTTATAAGAATTTCTATTTATGTCACATTCTTATTATTTATGACTTCACGTGTTGATTATATTCTGGAATTTCATTAAACACAATACTACAAAAAACTGAACGCTTTATTACACTCGGATCTAATAAATGTAATAAGAATGATTTAAATATGTATTTTCAATTTAATTTGATGCTTTCTCAGTTTAAAAGAAATGACTTCTCTAATCATTTTTGATGATGGACTCATCGATTGAGGTGACACATAATTTAAAGCAAGCTTGATTAAGAAGTAATTTTGTATGTGTGTTAATCTATTGGTTTCATATCTTTTACAAACGATTTAAAATAATACTGAATTTTTATTTTGAATTAAAAAAAATATTTATCACGTCAGAGAGACGTTGCAAATGTCGCATTACAATAAAGTCTCAGAAGTGATATTGTAGAAAACCATTCAAACATATAAAACGGAATACTGCAATGTTTAATTATATTTAAAAATTACAAAGCAAAGTTTGAACATAATGATTCGTAGAGGGGTAAAGGACAAATAATAATACCGATTTTTCTTCATGTCTAAAATATTTCAAACAACCGCTAAAGAGTTATAAACAAATTAAAATATTGCATTTTCATGTTTAATTGGTTGTAACAATAAATGTTTTACAATTTTCTTTTATATAAAGGATTTTCATTTAATTTAAAAATTAAACTATTTAAAATTTTTCTGTAACAAGTTAAAGTGAGACTAAAATAGCAGATAATATGATTTCGGATAATCTAGTGCCATGCTTTTCATAAATCATTTCTCAGCAAAATGACTGTTTCAATAAATTCTATACGTTCACAGTTTCCTGTGCTCCATTTTTACTCGTCTATTAAAAGAAATATTAAATGTTTTAAAAATTGGTGATTATATGTAAGTCACCAGAATTAGCACTAAATATTAGCCATGTAATAATTCCGTGAAGCATTAGTAATTGTATTTTGCAGTCTTGGTATTCCAAAACGATTATATTTCATTAATATTACGTTACGTAACTATATGTATTGCTAGTAATACAGATTAAATGAACTTAATTGTATTGGGATTTACGTTGTAATTAGAACAATACGTAATTTAGTTACTTTTATATGCTTCAATAAAACTTTTATAAATCCATTTTCTAGTTTAGGAAATTTTTCATAATTTACTGGAATAACAAATATGTTTTTAAGTAAATTAAAATTCACACGAATTATTTTTATGAGCCATTAAATGTTACTCATTGAGTGCTTTGCATCCATTATACTTAAAATGTATGGCATTCATTAATGTTCTTTAATATGACTCTTAAAAAACGGTATAAAAAGTTGCATACAGTGTGAAAAAATATTTTCTTCTAAGACCAGTTTTAATTAAAAACTTACCATGAAAATACATACTTTAAAAAAAGGAGGCAATAAAGCTTGAATAACAAATACTTAAAATATTTAACTATAGAAGAATTGCTACTTTAAATATTCAAATGTAACTTACGATTGCTTGCTAATTCTGATAACAGAATATGTATAATAATGCTAGATCTGACATAACAGAGTTGTGTGAAGATAAAATGTAATTTTTATATATAATATTAATTTTTAGTAAAAAAAAGAATTTATTTATAGGGCAAAAATTATGTTGCTTACTGTGTCAAAAATATAAATCTTTTCGTAAATTTATCATTGATATTTCTAGAAATACCTGTTAAGTTTGTTATGAGAAGGAGATAGTAATATGCTCAATAGATAAATGCTCAATAGATATATACAGAGATAGATAACATGCATCAGAAAGCTAGATCTGACATAACAGGGTTGTGTGAAGAAAAAGCGAAACGAGTGCAATTAAAGCATTTGATTTGATTTATCTTCAGATGTATTTCTACAGAATTAATTTTTTTAAAGTAAACTTTTGAAGACTAACCTTTTCTTTTGTCAGTTTTTTTATGCAAATAATTTATTGTAGCGCATTGAAATCTAAAATGCTTTCCGTTTGACTTACTGAATATATAATTTAATATAATTTATTTTTTGTTTGTACAGTATAAAGCTATCTACTCTATTTTCTTTAAAAAGAGAAAAGCTGGTTTTGCAGCCAATAATTTAATATAGTAGCAATTGCAAAACTTAAGTTCAAATTTTATTACATCAATGCTAATCAAGATTATAATAAAAATATAAATTTCCAATAAACAAAAAATATTAAAACCACCATTACATAATTTTACCCATAAAATATTTTAATTATTAAAAAAATATATTTATTTAAATTGTTTGATATTGTCATCTTAACTTGTTATATTTATACAGTATTTTCAATTATTGGACACATTGCTTATTTAAATCGCATCGCTATAATTTTCAGTAATTAATATTTTATGATTTCAAAGTAATACTAATTTTAGTTATTTTAAATATATACTGATATTTCTCGTTAAAATACAATGTTAAACTTATTTCAGATGATTTAAAACACCAGATGAACTATTTCTAAATAAATTGCATACATATTTGATTACATTACGTGCAAATGAAATTGCTTTTCTTAATCACTTATCTCTCTTACTAGTAGCTTTACTAAAATTGCGACAATAAATAAATAATTGCTATATATTTAAATATTTGCAAAATACTTTAAAAAAGTATGGTTCTTTAAAAAGTAAATAAGTAATTAAAGCCCATCTTACGAATGAATTTCTAGAGTGACGTTATGCGCTTAGATCAAATTAATTTCAAAATTGTATTCATAAATCAAAATCAAATGCTTTGCTGAGAACTAGCGAGACAGGAAAGAGACAGAGACAGTTTCACAAAAAAACTAAGGATATGGGCGGTACAAAAGGAGGGGTAAAATGAAAAGAAGGGGGTTTTGGATGCATAGATACGAGCGCACCTATGATGGAGACTGCATCTGAAGAAGGAGGCAAGGTTTCCGTCACGAGCATTTGGAACACACTCAGAGACAAGAGGATTGTTACACCTGAAACAATCAGCATATCTCTTCAGAAGCGGTCTTAACAAACAAAAACATTCACAACAAGCAACACTACGATAGTCTGGATCACTATGGACTGAAAATCTTTAATGTTTTTTTTTTCACTTCCGTGTGAAATATTGTATTATTTTCAAACTGACGTTAACTGTAAACATCTAACTGAGCTTTACAATAAATGGCGCTTTCTAAGGAATTAGTATTTTTCCCTCAAATAATCTTGAATTAAACGTTTTCTTAAAAATATTGCATAACTTTATATCATTTAAAATTTGAACTCATAATAATTGTTTTTTAAAAAACTTACATGAGCATAACATTGTAACTAATGCATATTATTAGTAGAATTATCGAGATTTTTCAACGGATTTTTTTTTTAATCTAATTATTTTGTGTTCTTAATATTGCAGGTAATGATTGTCAAAACTATAACTTTGTATAAAAGTTTGCAAAATTATCCTATAAAGAAATAAATGTTTCGCCTAGACAGAGGCAAAGTATATATATATAATAGTATGTAATAGTATATAATAGTTAAAAAATAATTAAAAAATATGAAACTTTAAAAATAGTGATAGCTCTCTGATATGTAATTTATTATTTAATTAATCGCACATACGAGCATTAATTAAAATTCTTCTACTGCATTTTTTAAAGTTGTGTTTGATATAACAATTGGTGTAAATGTCGGTAAAAGTTTCAAATTAATGTGTTAGTGATAAATTGTTTTTTTTTTTTTTTTTTTTTTTTTTTTTAAATATGATTTTAGTCTAGACACGATAATATTATAAGTGTAGATTTGAAAATAGAAATATTTCTTTATTCACTACATGAAACAAAAAGACATCTATCTTAAAATTTTCATATACTTAAACAAAAAGCGAACAGTAATCTTCTAAATTGCAAACAAATTGCAAATGTATATATAGGCATCTTCGGCTTTATTTTCGCGCATTCTATATATGTATGACTGAATGGATTATCCAAATCAACTTATAATTATAAATACAATGTATAAAGCCTACAACTGACTTGTATTCATTTTAATATTTATGCTTCTTTAATTACATAAAATGGGAACTTTTATTTTCATTGTTACCGATATTTATTTAATTATATTAATTTACATTTTAATTTTATTTTTTAAATAAATAAAGATAATTATGTACTATATTCCAAAACAGCTTTTAATGTATTTTCTTTTTAACCTAAATATTGATCATCTTTATAATATACTCTTTAATAGTTTTTTTTTTTCAAAATTTGAAGTAGAAAAACACAGCTTATATGTTTTTAAAACATTGTATTAGAATTGTCTTGCTATATGAACATGGATTACAGAAAATAGGTCCTAAAATTATAAATCTATATCTATTCACTTAACGTATTTAGTAGGTCTTTATGTTTTACAGCTAACGTTTGATCTAAAATTGCAACAAATAAATATAATGCTTTGAAAGAACCAAAGTATATTTCTTCAGTCCAGTATGATCCAGGCCATCACTGGAAATGAAACTACAAATGCCTCCAGGTGCGTAACAACGTTCATTTACAACAACGTGCCAGCGTGCCATAAACTACACCAATACGATCATAACAACGTGCAAGGGAGAATAGTGTTTTTATTTTGTTTTGATCGGATTTCTGTAGTTCGCACCTATGATCGAGACTGCATCAGATGTGGGTGGCATCGTTTCTGCTAACTGTAGAAGAAAGACGGTCAAGGACAGAAGAATCGTGACACCTGAGGGGATTGAGCAATAAGTTATTAGTCATTCATGAAGTCATTCAATTCGGATTTACCAATTTGTTGTATGAGGAGTATTTGGCGAATTTAGAATCAACTACAAGCCGATTTTAAGCAACAATTTCGTACAACTTAAATTTGATATGCATTTGAATTTGTCACTTGATATAACTATAATTGCATAAATTCATAAAAAAGGTGAATTTAAAAATAAAAACATACCAAATGAAGAATAATTGTTCAAAATATTAAACGTTTATAGTATTTAATACCATTAATGCTTCATTTTCTGTGGCTTCTACTTTAATTATTCGTACTTAAAAGGACTTTTAAATAAAAGTAATTTTTTATGCTTACATGCATTTTTGTAATTAAAAAGACTTTTTTTAATCAAATTGGAAATTTTTCATTAATCACTTTTTGCCTTCACTATTCATTTTAAGTACAATGTATATTGATTAAGGTAAAAAATCATAACTTGATATTTTTTTAAGTGTAATTGGGTTAAAAAAATAGCCTACAGAATTTACTTTGAGATTGAAGTTTATTACATAGAACTAGGATCTAATATTATAAATTATTTTGGGTTTAATAAATCGGCAAATTTGTCAAAGTATTTTTTTATTTTAATTAGTTATTTTACTATCTCGCGCCTCAAACAAAGAAATACGTGGAAAATACTAACTGGAAATACAATGTTAAGTTAACCAATTTGTTTGTTTAAAACAAAATTTAAGCTGTCTGAAGAAAACGTTATAACATTACTGCCAACTTTTACGTTCTGTACCACTATTTTTTAACAGAAAAAAATGTCTTATTAATTCTAATTTGTGTGTTTATATATAGTGGTAGAAAAAACGCATAAAAGTTTGCAACTATTGTTTATTTTTAAAGTCCTTTATAATTTTCCTAAAAGGTAACATAAAAATTTATCGCATTCCTTTCTAATTTCATGTTTGGTAATTTGCATTTATAATAAAAATCAACAGTTACTTGTCACAATACATACGAAAAATTAATTTTTTGTGACATTTTGTCTTTAGCATATCTCGAACTGTAATATAGCATTCTATGTTTTTTTTTAGTTTTATCACATATTTTTATTCTTTTTTATCTTCAGTCATTCATGAAATGTGATGTAGAATATTTAAAATGACACTTTGGCATTTATTGCATTTTTTTTTTTTTTTACTCCATTGCGTCTTCAGTCAGAAACGAAATGAAATGCAGAATAGTTGAAATACCTTACATCTTTATCGTAATTTTAAGGGAATTCACATTTTTCTTTCATATAAGAACAAAGAGGAAAATTAATTTTCATTTACAAAAAAGAAAAAAAAAACATTGTTGTCTTATTCTGACAAGTCTTATTCTGAAGCTTTATCAGTTTTATCTTGTTTCTCTGTGAGTTTTGTTGTCTTTATTTTTAAAGCGAGTCGCTATTAATGCAATTTGTTTTGCGAAGAAAAAGTAGACAAAATAAATAAAAACTATTTTGACGGTTACATCTAAAATATAATTACATTATTTTTTTTTTCTGTGTGCCAGTTATGTAATTCAGAAATTTCATTTTAATTAGTGATAGGAATGCATTTAAATATACGTAATATTTAAGATTTGATAAATATTATTAGATAATGTCATTCTAATGTCACTGTCACTTATCGCACAATAGTCAATACGTCACAATTAAGTGGTAATTGCGTTTTTTTATTCTCGCTATTTAAACTATGCAATTCGGATAAATAAGTGTAATTATTGAGATTAGAATATATTTAAAATGTACGTAGTTAGATTTTTTATATAATATTATTATCTTAATACCGTCTATTGTATATTAATTTATAACACAATATTCACACAGAAATGAATTTATGCAAGTATAATTTATAATAATAAAAATATATCTATATCTCCAAAAAGACAAGTTCAAAACTTAAGAAATAAAATCGCCAAAAATTTTATAAAATAGTCCTCATACATACAAGGTATAGCGAAAACAAAAAACTGTACTTTTTCAAAATCATGGACAAAATATAGTTTCAAAGATCTGACAAAAATATATACACCACAAATTTTGCTTTAGGAAGATAACAACATTTGTAGATTCAAATCCAGATTGAATTAAATATACTAATTGAGTATATCTGGACATTGTAATGTATTTTAGAAATAATTTGAGATTATTTATCAGTCTGCGGTTTAAATATTGTCAAAATGGTTTTAAGTTACTTATGATTTTTTTTAAACATTCAAATAATATTTTTGTGCAAGAAAAACATTTTTCATAAATGCTTGCGAAAAATATTTTATGAGTGCAACGCACTAGTGATAAGTTTTGGATAAAAATATATCAAAATAAGTTTCTCAATTTTATCGGCATTTTTAGCCTAAGTATATGATTTTAATCTACATACAGCTCAATAATACTTATTCAATAATCACACAAAAAGTTAACTAAATGATATATATAATTTGCATTTAAGTATTTTCTTAAACATTCTATGTTTAATAAAAAAAAAATATTTTTAATATCTAAAAAATGCTGATTTTATCTTTTTAAATAAAATAACTTTTAAAAGTATGCTCTTATTTCTGTGTTTACCGGTAATATTTTTTAAAATAAAACGAGCGATCTTTTGTATAGTTTCTATTAAAATATTTCTATTAATTTTCTTAAAGTAAATTAATAAAATTATTTAATAATTATTAAAATATTATTTATAAGTTAAATAAATATTATTTTTCAGAAGATTTTAAATTACTTTTAAACATAAATAGGTGGTACTTTCACCACAAAATTCAAAACTACTTTATAAACTAAATTAAACTAGTTTCTACAAGTCTTGATAGTACTGACAACTAGTTTAAATTAGTAAGAACTAATTTGAACTAGCAATGAAAAGTAGCTTGAAACTAGTAATGAAAGTAGATCCCATTTTTCACAAGTTCAGATTCATTAATTTTTCTTTCTTTCAATTTCGGATATCTATGTTAAAGCCTTCTTAAAAAAGTTTTTTTTCCTGTATGTTTAAAAAAAACGCTTAAAACCATTTATTGAAAAAATAAACAATTAAAGAATGTAATTAAATTTTAGCAGCTCTGTACTTATACAAACCGAGGGTTAATTTTTCTCCCGAATCCGGTGGCAGGGTGAACCCTAGAAGGGTCATGGAGGAGATGAGAACACAGGGGATGATGAGATTAAATCCATAATAGAGGGTTCGCCTCCGAATATGGATCGTAAAGGTGATGTCGACGTAAGGCTCCGGACAACACGCATAAAAAATCTCGTTTCTCACTCCTGGAAGGCCTGTATGGAAAGAAAGAAAATACACATTTTCTAAATTTAATAATCACAACACTGAAAATTGATCTATTTTTAAATTTTCAAGACTGGGATTTTTTTTTAAAGCTACGTTCACACTGCAGTTTATTTTGTTTAAATTAACACGCTGAAATTCTGAGACACTAAAAGTGTCTTTTAGATGTTTGTGGCTCCGCCCATGTGTGATGCTTTTGCATTTTATACGTTGCATTTTTCTTTTTTTAGATATATACACAATATTCATATCCATTCAGTACTATAGATATAAATACTTCGATTAGGAACAGTACATTATGTATATATATTTGTAATATAAAACACGAACACAGAAAGACATTTTTGTTAAATAATGCAATGCAAAAGATTGGTGCTCAAAGGCAAGACTCTTCGCTACCATGTCACACTATCGAATAATAATGGAATATAATGCATTTTCATTACTTTTAAAAATGGTCGATTGTCACCAATAAATTTTATTAAAATTCTTTGCCTAGTTAAAATAATAATAACATTTCTGTGAAGAATACGATTACCAGTTTGGAATCACTTTTCATTTAGGGATACCGAATTCATACCGGAAGTCTTGAGAGAAAAAGTTTTACTTTAAGTAATGACGAAATATATAAAGCAAATATTATATAATAAAGCAAATATTAATCATTATATAAAGCAAAAATTTCTATTTTAAATTTCTGGTAAGGATTCAAAATTTCTGAACGGAAAAGGAAGCCAAACTGGCAACACTGGTGATGTTGCAACCCTGGAACCCTATTAAAATTTAGTGGTGACAATCGGTTTATTTTTAAAAGTAATGAAAAATGCATTTTTTCACATTCGATAGTTTGACATGGTAGCGACGATATGTTTAGCGATAAAAACTGTCTTTCACCAGTATGTTTAGTATTGTTATTTAATAATATTAACATCCCTACAAGAAGAATTGTGACTTTCCAATGGTATGAGTATAGTAACATTAAGCCATGTCAATATTTAAAGTCAAAATATGACAGTGTAAAAGTGCCATATTAGAGAAAAGTAAAGCTAAAAAATCTCGTTTCTCACTTTTGGATGTCCAGTATGAAAAAGAAAAGAAAAGAAAAGGAAAGTATTATGCACTGTCTATAATCATATCATTCCAATTTATCGAATTTGGAATATGGCATTTTTCGTTAAAAAATGCGTTTACACTGTGACATATTTTGCTTAAATCTACAACATTATTATCAAAGAATTACAGTGATTACAATATTTAAGCAAACCATAAAAAACTAATCAAACTACAGATTACCGTTCTTTTTGAAAACACACACAAAGTTCATTTAAAGAAGCTATAAAAATAATTAAAGTTTGATCCGCCGTTATATCCATTTAAGTATTACAAACTTGCATTAAATTACACCATTTCAGTCGATAACGGATACACTTAATAAAATATGTATTGTAAGGAATTTTCAGTTTCGTAGTTTTACAATTTCTGAATTTTAATTAAAAAATAAGAATTCTTTGATTAGAACTATAAATCTTCTTCTTGTTTCTTTATTTTCTCAAAATCCTAAACAACGAACTATTAATTTTACAAATCGGCAATATTTCTTTGTCTCGCGTCCTTTACCTCGCCTTCTTCTAAGATAAAATAAATAAACTCTGAGAAAACATAATTTATTTCTGGTCGAGTCGGAAAAGATTCCAAATTAAAATATTTATGCATCCGGAGGGCTTAGATATGTATTTATTTTGAAAAATGCTTCATCTAGTATTTGTATTAATAACAAATCCATCTTTCTAGATAAACTATCCAAGCATTTCTACATTTAGAATCATTCAATTTCATATTTATTCATTTTTCATACTGAAGAAGAAAAATAAATTGAAGTCTTTAGAAAGATAAACAAACAAAATATACGTTGTATTATGTTGATAAATCTTTCGCAAAACTTTGAAAATTGGCTCGAGGGAGAGATTTCTGAATAGCATTTAAATATCAAGAGAGAAATTAAAAACTATTTCATGTCATTGTTAACATAAGAGGGAAATTTAATATCTTATAAATGCCTTTCTTTTGAAGAAATTTTAATTTCATAGTGGACGTAGCTTTAAAGATATATTAATACAATGTATGAGAAACATTGTCTCTTGGTTTGGGGAAACAAAAATTAAATAAACGCGGAGATTCTTCTTTAAAGAATGCACTTTTCCCCATAATTATAAGGATATACCAAAAAAACATTAATCACATATCTTATCAATAAAGGCTCGGAAAAGTAATTAAGAAATCATCACAAAAAAAAGCTCAAGGAAAAGTGCTATACAAGCAACAACTAATGATCATTTGCCACTCAGTTCTTTCTTTAGTGTTATCCCGCCTTGTTTAGAGGGGGGGAAACGGATGAAACTTTACTTATTGTATCCAGAACATTCGGGAAATTTTCACTTTGGATTCACGTGTAGTCTTTGTTTATCTTATAATTTCATATAAGTGTTTGGCGCCAAAAGTGCTCGATAAAATTTTGGGACAATATTGCCAAACCAATATTTGATATGGGCGTTTCTAATGTTATACCACAGCACATGTTCAAATTTCTCATCTTAACTCCACTTCATTTTTCAAAGCATTACCATAGTTGCGTCTGTAAATTTAGAAAGTGCTAAGTAATTTGCGTAATATTTTTATTCGCGTTTGAAAAAAAAAATAATCCATTCTGTTTAATGTACATAGGTGAGAGTTATGATTATGATATGGCATTGATGTATTCAGACTTTTTTTTGGAGAAAAGTCCCGTTTTTTTTCCTGTATAAGTAAAACACCCCCCAACCGAAATACTTTGTATTTTCTACTTATTATTTTTCTAGCGGTGAAACATTTTCTACGGAGATGCAGAACTTTAAAAAAATAGTATTAATAAAATAAGAAGTTGGTGTTCTCCAAGATATAAGAATGTTCACCCTGACTTCAAACACTTCAAAACGCAAAACTTTGTTTATGAATTTCAACAGCTAAACAACCTGCAGAGTAACAATTGAATGCTATTTGATCCAGATTTGCATTTCAGATTAAGCATTATGGCGGACTGATGCAGCTTTATGCAGCATTAAACAACTATGAGTTATATCACTTTTATAGTAATGAATTATTGAATTTTAAAGTGTGGGAGTCCATTTTTTTACATTCGATAGTTTGACATGGTAGCGACGCGACGATATGTTTAACGATAAAAACTATCTTTCACTAGTATGTTTAGTATTGTTATTTAACCCCTTAATCGTCGTGCCCGAGACATTCACGGGCAGCGTTGGTTACGCCTGTTTAATTCAGATTGTTTGATTCCCACCAGTTTTTTTAAAATAGTGTAATTGGCTTTATTCTCGCATTATTTTATCTGCCTATAAAATAAAGCGAATATTTCTAAAAAAAAAAAAAAAAAAAAAAAAAAAACTGGTGGTAATCAAGCAATCTGATTTTTTTAAAAGTAGCCTACACTTATCGGGTGCGACGATTAAGGGGTTAATAATATTAACAGCCCGACAAGAAGAATTGTGACTTCCCAATAGTATGAGTATAGTAACATTTAGCCACGTCAATATTTAAAGTCAAAATCACGCAATATACATTAAACAATTTCTGGTATAATGAATGATATAATAAATAATACCATTCTAAATATTTATACTTTTAAATGTGTTTATATGTAAATAAACTTTACATTAAAATGCGTTCATAAGTGTTAGATAGATTTGTTGTAATGCATGAAATATTAGCTTACCTATCAGGATCCACTCGCCATTAGTTATGTACGTAGACAGGTCCCCCCCTTCTTCACTAGCGAGCCTCAGGTCCAGTTGAAACCCATCGTAGGTCCAGGACCCGAATTTCATCTCACATTTCTGATCGTCGAAGGGGAACCATGTGATGTCAATTTTGCACGTACTTTTAAAAATTCCGGGCGGGATGTAAGTGCAGCTACCGTTGTTCCTCACTACGACATTCGTGGGGAAAGTACTGTCGATCTTTTCGTCGGCGCTGAAAAAGATTTAAAAAAATAAAAATGAATTTTCTCAAATTAAACATATAGCTGTGTTCTAGATGTAATATACAGGGTGTTTCTAAATGAATAACGGGGTTTTAACGCTTTGTACTATCTGTTATATAAAACTTAATATTATAATTAATACATAAATCGAAGAGCAACTCAAACAGTTTGTTGGTACCTGTGCATGCGCATGCGCACGCAATGTTTCTTCCGTCATCTGTTAAAAAGCGCTAGTAGCAAAAATGGCGACTAGTGGACAGAATGCATTTTGTGTTCTGCAGTTTGCAAAGACCGAATCTGTAGTTACTGTGCAACGTACGTTCCGGATAAAGTTCAGATGTGATCCCCCAAATTGAAGCACCTGTTGCAACAATTACCCACAAACACTAATTAACGTTGTGGAAGAACTGAGCTATCGACTTGATGTGTACCGTGTGACAAAAGGTGTTCACATTGAACTCTTGTAAAAGCTTGTAGGTAAAACTGTTTGAGTTGCTCTTTCATTTTATTTATTAATTATAATTTTAAATTTTATGTAATAAATACTACCAAGCGTTAAAACCCCGATATTTTTTTAGAAACACCCTGTATATATACACACAGCATAGTATTTAAAAATAAATATATATAAATTCTATTTTTATTAATCCTTCGTACAAAAGTTACAAGCATTTATAGAATGGAAAATAAGCAAGTCCTTCCGGCGCAATCGGAGAAGTAGGATATAGTGATTATTATTTCTTATTTTTTTTAGATACATACATCAGACTTAATACAAATTAATTGGTTTTATTCCTTCTAAGTTTGTTATCTTTGCGACAAATATATTTTGCAAGGTAATTTTAAATTAGGCTTATCGAATGTAATTGAATAAAAATGAAACAGTTATATGAAAAACGTAAAACATGTGTTGAAATCATTCTTTAAAAATCAACTCTAGCCTGTAAAATAATCCAAACCATTCAATGCATGCCCTTGAAAAAAAAAAGGACATTTTTTGGAATTGTATCACTTTAACAATAAATATGCAGTTTAAGTAAAATATTTTTGGAATTGTTTCACTTTAATAATAAATATGCAGGTTAAGTAAAAATATTTTTTAACTTCTAGTTTATAGCCGGAAAATTTATAATAGTAACAAACATCTAATAGTAACAAACAATTTTACGAATTTTAATTTACTTGTGCAGTTAAGATAAAAAGTTGTTCAGAAAAAAAGTAATCTATTATGCTCCTGTAAAATGACTGGAAGAAAAATATTACTTTATTTAACCTTTTATTATTCCAGTTTGTAAAAAAAATATTTTATATCTACTGAATCATATCAGAAAAATTACATTTGTATCACAAAATTTAAATACTCATTTATGTTATTATGATTTTTTAATTAAAAAAATAATAATATAAATGTAGAATCTATCTATAGTAATTAGTATTTTCTATCGCTAAAAAAGTTTTTCAATTCCTTACTTATAAGTTATAAGGAAATGTTTTAATGGATTTTGAAGGATTTTTGCTTGATTTCTTCATTTTTGTGACATTTATTTCAATTATCACTTTTCATTCATATTCTCAAAAAAATCCACGAATTGAATATTATAATAAAATTTAACGGGAAATTAAACACAACTATAACACAAAACGGAAAACAAACAATAAAGTTTGTTTCCCGTTGTTGTTTTTTCTTTGTTGTTGTTGTTGTTGTTTTTCGTTAAAACATTTAAACGAGGGTTGTGACAGACGCTGATGCGCATTAACATGCGTTTAAAAAAAAACAGCCCATTTCCAAATTTTAAAAGACGAAATTTACCACTAATATTTATCCATTTCTCTCCCCAGTTCACCAATCTAACGTAAAAGTTATCCGAAATCATCTAATCTAAAGCTAAATTTTCATCAAATAATTTTTTTTCTGGCAACTGTGATGCGTTATGCTTTTTTGTAATAGGAACAGACATTTACGTCTGTTCTTTTCCCCTGAAAACGCTTAAAATTTCACGAGCTCAAAATTTTCCTGAAATTCTTTCGTCAAAAAACGGAAATGTACTCAAATATCAGGAAACTCTCTTCTAATCACAGGGGTGTTCTAACAACCCGCTGCCTGTCCTTTTTCCTTTTTTGACGAAAATTTTTTGAGAGAGTAGAACGTAAATTGCCGACTTACTTTTAATAAAAAATTGCGCCGAAGGACCCCAATAGTATTGCTTGTGTTACCGTACAGTAGAGTAACGTAATATGTAGTGAAATTATCATACAAATAAATACTATTCTTGTTATTGACTTGATAGTCACATTGACACAAATTGTAAGATCGGGCATGGGTTATACTGAAGCATAGCACATATTACAGTTAGGGACCTGCCAACAAATGCCCTATGTATTCAGATTTTATATGTGAAATAACATCAAAAGACTACATACAAGGCAAGATTAAAACTAGGAAAATTCTAAAACAGGAACAAATGCAGTAAACGCGTCATATTTTGGTATCAATAGATATTAGTTTTTTTTATATCAATAAATATCATTTAGTTTTGTAAATTACTTAGCTGAAACTTAGATTTATTTCTAACCAGTGCAGCTTCCACCCCCCCCCCCCACACACACACACTCTCCACTAGTGCGATTTGAGATTTTTTTAACTTCAACTGCATATAACTTTGTTGGCAATATAGTCTTAATGAAACACAACACATGATTCCTATACAAAAGGTGATGAGGAATCGAACTGTGATACTTCTTTTAATCAGAAATTCCATTTTGTTAATAAAAAATGCAAGATAATGAATGAAGTATTTTCAAAACACGCTGACATTTGATACTTTGGTGATGCAAATCCGTACTAGTGGGGAGTTCACGGGTTAAAAATTACTGAAGTGAATAGAATTTTATTTACATAGTGTGTTAAAAACTACTCGATACTTCTACTTGTTTTTTCGTTTTTCTTATTAACCAATTGGGAAAATGGTTGTTGCTTTCAGTCGAGAATGGACCAAATTATGTTCGCATTTTACTATTTTAACCGTTTTTAACGAAATCCTGTAACTTTAGAAGAATTTTTCTTTGAATAGGCAGTAAAAATGAATTAAATCGTTACAAATATGTTAAAGTTACAAAAAGGATAGATGCAATTTATCTCAGATATGAAAAATAAAGTAGAAATTTGGTACTTTCGTGTTATAGTGGCCCCCAGAGATGAAATATTTTTGTTTCTATTTTCATTAATATATTGTAAATTTGGTACTTTCGTGTTATAGCGGCCCCCAAGGATGAATCACCAAGCGACCAAGATTTATCGACAAATTATAAAGCATTTATGACATTATAATAATATATGATATATATATAACATTTCTTGACGCATGTGGCCAAGTTATATTCATATATGATGTATATATATTACATGTGTATATGATGTATATACGACGTATAACACGTAAATAATATGTGTATAATGGCGTATATGACGCATATAGGTGTTTGGAATATATATATGCGTAATATAGGATGAATATATAAGCTTTGAAATGATCTTGGCGAAATCATAACTGCAACCTTGGCATAATCATAATTGTGGGGGCCGCTATAACTCGAAAGTACGGTATTTTTTTTTAAAGCTTTCGGAACATTTTCTCAATGGTTATTTGTAATTTGTTAGGGTATATATATATATATATATATATATATATATATTCATTTTTAGTGCAGTTAGATGTAAGAAGCTGCTATTATTGTTCAAAATTGCAAATACGTTGAATTAATAATGCCGCATTAAAAATTTCACATTTGAATTACCACTTTAAAAAATCCCAAGTAGAGAAATACTTTTTTTAACACAAATTATTAACTGTAAGTATTAAGTGAAACAATGAATAGCCGAAACATTTGTAGTTAAAAATATTTTGTGAATTTAATTTTAACAGATAAAAAATGAATATGAAATATAAGCGAACAAATGAATTTTTTTCAGAAAGATTACAAAACAAATATAATCAGAATCGCCACCTTTTTTTCTAACTCTTGTAGAATATTTTCCAAGGGAAAAAATCATTTTTTATTTAAGATTTTACTTTTTCATCTCACATGGAACGAAAAGGAAAACAAACATTTCGCTTTGAAAAAAAAACTTTTAAGGAAGGCGGATGGGACGAAAAGCTGTTTGTCATTTTGAAATTGTGTAGGATATTTTATTCCTAAACATTGTTTTATTGTTGACTTGTGAATATTTAAGTGACATATGAATGTTTTCTATTTCCTTGCTTTTTAACTTTAACATGGCTTTTGGATTTGTGCAGTTTTGTTTTACCTTAAACTCTCTTTTACACTGTTCTCAACTATTGTGCCTAGTTACTAGTTCAGAGGATCCTAGCTGGGCCGCGAAAGGTTTTAAAGATAAGTAGGGCCATCTATCAAGGAAATTTTCCGACAAAATACGAGTATTTTCGTATAGAAAATTCACCATATATAATCTCAGGTGTGTACCAGTATTTTTATACAGAAATTCATTTTATCTATAAAAAAAAAGTTAATCTCTTTTAAGATGTGGTATGCAGTTACTCATAGACAGGGAGTGGAGTTACTAGCAACTGGGTATCCCCTCGAAACAATCAACTATTTCACTGTTTCAATTAAATAAGACGAAACTTTATATATATATATAAAATATATATATGATAATTCCCTAAACAAATCCGTTATCAGTGACTATCATGTTAACTATTATCGTTTGTTTATTTTGCAAAGGTGAATTTGTAATTGCTGAAAAGAAATAAAAGTACATTTTTTCTTAACAAACATAACATAAGAAGAAACCATTAAATACGAGTATTTTCGTATAGAAAATTTCACCTTATATAATCACAGGTATGTACCAGTATTTTTATACAGAAATTCATTTTATCTCTTTAAAAAAACAGTTAATCTTCTTTAAGATGTGATATATAATTACTCATAGACAGGGAGTGAAGTTGCTTGCAATTGAGTATTCCCTCAAAACAATCAACTGTTTAACTGTTTTAATTAAATAAGACGAAAATTTATATATATATAATATATATATGGTAATTCCCTAAACAAATCTGTTATCGGTGTCCATCATGTTAATTCTTATCGTTTGATTATTTTGCAAGGGTGAATTTGTAATTGCTGAAAATAAATAAAAGTACTTTTTTCTCAACAAACATAACGTAAGAAAAAACGATTACGGCAACAATTATTGGAAAAAACTACAAGTGTGTTGCAATTTAAACTAGCCAAGATATATGCTATTTGCTCCAGCGACACCATCACTTCCAAAAAAAACAAAAGTCAGTTACAGTTGTCAGTGAGTTGCAATTGTAAGAAACAGGAAATAATTTTTTTTCTTTACAGAAAGTTAAATTTTAAAGACATTTTTAAAATTATGTTATTTTTAGCAAACATTAGAGAAGCGTTAGAGTAAAAATTATGTTCAAAATACAGACGCCCATAAAAAAATGGGATACGACTCCTGTTTGAATAAAAAGGTCCTTTCACAAAAATCCAATGGTTGCACGTTATGTTACGGAGACACTTCCGAAAGTTAGTTCATCCCTTTTCCCTCCTTTTTTTAGATACGAGTGAGGGTCAAGAAACAGAGGCCTTCACACAAATTGTATACGTTCCTTGTTTGAATGAAAAGACCTACGTTCTCTAAAGGACACTTCACAAAAATTGGATAGATCAACTGTATAATAAAAAAGACTCAAGTTCTCTACAGGACCCTCCACAAAAATCAAATGGATTCAAGCGAGGCTAAAGATACAGCATGCGCATCGATATGAGTTACGTTCAAAATACAGGGGCCCTTCACAAAAATTCGACATAGGTTAGAAGGTTAGAGTAAAAAAATACAGGAACCCTTCACAATGTTCCTTGTAAATATACACATACAGCTTATAGAAAAATGAAAAATAGCTCTACCTTGCTCATCGGCAGAGCACACACAGGATTCTCAAATGGATTGAAACAGAATAAGTTTTACATGGATTGCTATATATATATATATACAGGGTCATTCATAATTCCCTCCGGGGTTTCGAAACGTTATAGTAAAAAAAACGAAGACGAATATGAAAAAAAAGAAACATATGAAATTATTCCGAAACTATTCAAGTTTTACTTACATACATTACAGGTGTTATATGTGTGAACCCTTGGTCACACGGCATACATCCATGCGATAGTCCAGTTCCTGCCATACTCCGTTTCTTTAAATCTGAATCAGTGGTGTCAGTTCAACGGGCCTTTCGTAATAAATATCGAAAACAGGGACCAACTGACAAAACAATTCATGTGTGGTACCGGAAATTTAAAGAAACGGAGTATGGCAGGAACTGGACTATCGCATGGATGTATGCCGTGTGACCAAGGGTTCACACATAGAACACCTGTAATGTATGTAAGTAAAACTTGAATAGTTTCGGAATAATTTCATATGTTTCTTTTTTTCATATTCATCTTCGTTTTTTTTACTATAACGTTTCGAAACCCCGGAGGGGATTATGAATGACCCTGTATATATATATATATAAATGTGTGTGTGTGTAATGTGAAAAATAAAAACTTAAATCGTTAAAAGTTACAGGGATCCTTCACAAAAAATTAGATAGGTCCCATGTTTAAAATGAAAAGTTCCCTTTACAAAAATTGAATAGTTAAATAATTATGTTACGTGACTCCTTCACAAAAATCGAATGGTTACACGTTATAGATATTGAGACCCTGCACAATGTGTCTTGTAAAAATACTGCATGAGAAAGGAAATAAGGTATAAATATTGAAGCATAAAAGCATTTTGATTTAATGAATGTTACGAAAGCTTAATTACACAGTGAATTGTGCCACGTAACAAAAAATATTGTTAAACACTGGAGTATGAGGTTTATCCATATTTTACAAAATGCTATAATTAAAGTTCGAGGAATATCTTAATCCTTTTACATGAATATGATGTTTGTGTCTTCTAAAGGATTCAGTTGGAACCAAATAAAAGAGCAAACCAAATACTGAAGCAACTGGCAGGTGTGTCGTATCATGGTATAACATATAATCACAACTTATCCAGTATACATATCGTAAATATACCCCAGTATACATATCGTCCCCAGTATACATATTGTCTCCAGTATACATATCGTCCAGTATACATATCGTCCACAACATATCGTAAATTTCACGGTGTTCCGTTTCAAATAATGTGCATTTTCGCAACATTTTAGGAGGAATTATTTTTCTGTATTATCGGTGTCACATTAAGGAGTTTTCTAAATAATATAATGGAACATTTTCGTGCATGAATTTCAATTTTAACAATTTTGTTATAAATAAAGATTTAAAAATAGTAATAATGTTTTTATTAATTTTGTAACAATAATTTAAGCTCTCGTTTTTAAGGAGATATACTAATAATATATTTAAAAAAATAAAAAAAAATTCTAAAAAATATGTAATTTAGAAATATTATCTGAACATTTTAAAACAAACCACACAAAAAACTGCTTAATTAGGCAAGTTTTGACTAAAAATATGTTAGTTGATATCATCGTTAGAAATAATTAAAAGGATAATTTAAAATTGCTTATTTTAAAACGCTACAACATGATTTTTTTTAAATATGCGAATACTTTCTCTTAAATGTCTTAATATTTATGGATTTATTACATGTAATTATCGCTAAAATATCTATAACTTAACACTAAAGCTAAATTTATTTTTTATTCTAAATAAAAATAGAAAAATAAATGTATAGTTAAACTTCGAAAAAACATGCTTTTAACTGTATTTTTAAAATACAAATTTTGATAAAATATTCATAAGTATGGGTTCTGTCATACGATATAGATATAATTTGTAAATCCGTAAAGACATGTAAAAATCTTAAGTAGTTTAAGACAAATCTTGCGCATAATTTGAAAAGTGCACGTTTTACATATTGTGAGATAAACCCACTTCAAAGTATCCATTTATTAATTACTTACAATGAGAACGATTGACAAATTTTAAGTCATAACTAACTTAATTATAGGAATTGTTTATGAAGTTTGTCTTAAAATTCTCTGATGCTCAGAAAATATCGCTCTTTCATATATACCCTTTTCGAAAAATACAAATTTTTGAATATTGAACAGCCGTATACGTCATAAGTTTTCTAATATTTTCAGAAAAGGTACATTCAAAATTTCATTCAATACACGAAATACTTTTGAAAACAAAATTTATGTGATGTCACTTGTTTACTTTTGAAAACCCACATTGATATTTACAAACGAGGTGTGTTGCAATTTGTTAGACGTGATGAGAATCATCATAAGATATATGATACCAAAAAATGTATGCGGACACCAGACGTCAGAGGGTCGCAAGTTATTTTCTTTGTAATGTCACCGAGATCGTTATGAAATAAAATTACTTATTTAGAGAATCGGAAAAACACATACCATTATGTGCGGCACATTATGCTCGCCTTGAGTTTTTATTGTTTTTTCACTGTTAGGTATTTTCGATTTATTACTTAAAAACTACTTTGCAAAGAAAACTGGATGTGGTGCGAAGCACAAAAATGTTGAAAACAAGAAAGAAAGATGTGAAGCAAATGTGAAGCGAGAACGTACAATACGTACAAATATTCATCCATGTAGATACATCAGTTTTTATATTCATTTTTTCCTAATCTTAATCTTTCAGTTATATATGCAACATACAACGCGCATCTGTGAATTTTGATGAAATTTTAAATCTAAAGTATGCCAGAATATACGAAAATTTAAGTATCATGAGGTGCACGTCAAACCGAAGCAAAAATAACAACAAAAATGCGATTTACCAGTTACACGTCTGTACAAACGATAATATTAAAACTTTATAACTCAATCAACTATTTATAAAGAAATTGTGACATGTTCTACTTTTCGTAGTCGAATTTTATTCTTCTTAGAATTAGTATAACTTGTTACCTTCCCGCCTTACACAAATATTTATTATTCAGTGATTGGAGAGGTTTAAAACGAATTACATGAAAAATTTAGCAAAAAAAAATTATCTGCGAAAAGAAAGAAAAAAAAAACTACTATAACCTAAGGTGTTTTTAATGAATCCAAGAAAAAGAATTAGGTCTCAATTCATCTTACATTTTTCACTTTTCCTTTTCGTGTGAACATCTTGATTCTGCCGTCTACATCCTATCGCAGTACATTTTTTTTTATTTGAAATTCCCAGCAGAAGATAAAATTCTTTTCTTTTTAACTCAAAAATGCTTTTGAAGGAACGAAAAAAAATATGACAAATACACTATTTCTTTCACAGTTTTTTCAACTTTTCACTTTAAATCCAATACGGTTTTCTGAATTTCTCTTAAGTAATAGTAAAATATTTCTTTGGGTATATTTTTTTTAACTTACCTTCTTAATATTTTTAATAAGAAATCTTTAAATGATAATATACAGATAGAGCACATTTGATCAAATTATTTATTTAACAAAAGTACATCAGACATTTAATTTAAAAAAGGAAAAGATAAAGGAAAAAAATATTTTATTGTTAGATTTTATTTACGTAACAGAATGTCCAAGGTATATTGATAGATTTAAAATTTAAAATTACTTTTCCTTTTAATATTCCCTCAAAATCATTTTTACATTGAAGCCTACAACGAGACAAGCCTTTACATATTGTACCTTTAATCCAAGTTTAATAACTTTAGGATTGGTGTTTCAGGTTGGGTGTCAATGTGTTATGATCGCAATTATATTATTTTTTTAATGATATGCATCATAAATAGCGATATAAAGCTGCAAAAAAACATAATATAAAGAAGATCAACTTCCGAAAAAGTTCCTCATAAAGTCATCTCACTTACAATGTAAGAAGCTTTTAAATCTGTTCGATAGATTTTATGCTATTTCCCTTTTCCATGATAGGAATTTACTGCATACAACAAATCTAAGAACTTTTTTTTCAACAAATAGAAGTGATAGTGAAAAATGGGGAATTTTTTTTAATCGCAGATAAACTGAACATTTTCTATAATGCATTATTTCATGAACAGTCTGTTTTTTATAAAACATGACGCGGCGTATTTTTTGCGATTGAAATAAATAAGAAACGCTGTCCCTTTTTAAAAATATTAAGAGTGTAAACTTAACATATTGATTTCTCTTCGAAAATGTTTATACAGCGTGTAACGTAAAAGATAAAAACGTTAATCTTGAAGAACGGTTAATACAGAAAAAAAAACTCCCAAAACTCTTTTTTGAAAAAAATTAATCTAATTTATTTATAGTATTTATTTGCTTTTCTGTAAATTCAAAAGAACTTGAAGCATCGAACGAAACAGATTATACGCTTATAATACATACCAATCATTAGATACACACCCGCACACATGAAAATGAACCTTATTCGTGACCATATTTCTATTGACCTTTAATTCATATGAAATTACATATTCAATTCAAATTTAACAACTGCATAATATATCTACTATATCTTTAATATTTTTTACATATTTATTTTAATAAATATTTAATGCTAGTTTAGTATCTACATTCATTTCTCTATTAATTTTTAATAATAATACTGAGTTTTTCTTTTACTTTTTTACTTTACCTTCTTTTATCTTATATTGTTTCATTTCTGTATAAATGTTTAGTAATGTAATTTACTTTATCGTTTTTTTCTGATTTCACTACCATATTTGCCTACATTTAGCTAATTGTAATGTAGGTTTTCAGACCAGTATTTTCAGTTGTTTCTTGGTTATTTTTTTAAAAGATCAATCACCCTGGGATTTTTCGATATTTTATAAAGGGCTAATTATCGTCTTTTCGACATTATGCGGACAATATTCGATGATATAACATATGCTTGCTTTAAATTATGGATATGAATCTCCTCTGATGTTTCCGTATCACAATCATAGTTTTTTACTTTTGTTTTTTCACACTATCGTTTATAACTTTTAAATCTTTTATTTTACATTTATTTTCACACATGTGATTTTATTTTATATAATATGTATGTGTGTGTGTGTGTCTGTATGATGTAACTATTGTAATCTGAAAAACAGGCAAACCTGTCTACTTAAGTAGGATAAGAAAAGTTTAATATCATTTTAATGAAAAAACATTTAATTTAATGTTACTGATTCGTTCTGTATTTTAAAATATTCTAATTAAACTACAACTATAAAATATCTCATTTAACTTGCACAAACATTAACAATTAAAGTATAGTACGAAATTTTATACAAATGCCTTTTCCGCAAACGAAAAAGTTTACACGGTTGGTTAGAAAATAATAAACATAAATAAATGAAAAAATATATTCTCGCCTGTCATAAATGTTTACAGTGTGGAGCATATGATGAAACTGTTAGTAACAAAAAATAAGTAAAAAAAGAAATTTTTTTCCATAATTCCATTATTGTTGTTATTTTTTAATTTATTTTTAATTAATTTTTTAACTTAAAAATCACGAAGTTTCTATTGAAGCATTATTGTAAACACTGCCATGTGGCCATCCACATATGAGCATGTAATTTTGTATGAAAATAACACTTGATAAACCTATGAAGATAAACCTTGATGAACTATGAAAGTAGACAGTTTGCACTTGCAGATGTACTTCAGCATTCTTCCAATGATTTGTCATTTACCAATGAAGTATCTCTCCACATATATTTATAGAAATCCTAAAATTAATTAATTAATTAAGCCGAGTGCGAGCTGTAATATCTTACTTCACACAGGATAATTACGGGAACTCTGCTTGAAATCTTTATCTTGAATATCCACTATGCATTACCATAGACGGAGCGCAGTAAGTGCTCGTAAGACGTTTACTACTGTATAGCAGCGATGGCTAATGCTTCCAAAGTTTGTCTGTTTTTCTCTTTATACCACTAACTGGGTAATTCTGCTTTACGCTTGCACTATCTGTTCGAAATTAGAATCCTTTTCACATAATTTCCTTATATTTCGTTTAAGTGTGTTTAATTACCAGTGAATCGTTCAAACAATGGTATATTTTACAAACATAAGAGTTTCTGTGTAACAGATTTTATGCTTTGAAATTCCTTTAGATATGAATGTATTCACATGGCTACTCATAATGCATAGATATATCAAGCAGATGCAAACTTCACATATTTTAGGAAAATTTTTAGGCCACTCGATATTACATTTAGCTATCCTGTTAGCCACATAGAAAAAGAGCTTGACATTTAAAGTTTGGAAATTCAATGCTTTTTACTTATTATATAGCTAATACCTATTCTATTAATTGTATTATATTTCTTTGATCTACTACTTTTGTTGTATTCTTCTTTTACTTAACTTTTTTTTTCACTATCACATAAGTCTAGTGTGTTGCGGTCCACTTAATCTCTCGAGAGTAAAAAATTGAGTATGGGTGGTTTTAGTTTATAAAAAAAATCCCCTATTCCATCATATGCGTTTACTTGAATGAATACTTAACATCTGCTATAAATCAATTTAAATATGTAGTGGAACCTCGAATGTCCGTGGTTCCATTTATCGGATTATTCGATTATTCGTGAACGCTACCTGTGTGAGAATTTTGCAATTTATCTAAAATATAAGAATATTTAGTAAGTAGTTTTGTTCATTTAAATGATGACACCTTTTCTTTCCTTTGTAAACAAATGCAAGCGAATGCTTGATTCTCATCAAAATTAATGAGAAGAAAAACTGTCGTTCTAAATCCCCCCTCAAAAACAGAAAGATTTAAAACCGCCTATCCTCCAGCACCCACTCATACTGCTGTAAAAAAACATTCCACATCCCGCGAAATTTCAATTAGTGCCCGCCAATGTTTCATTTCTTCAATCCACATTTACTTTTGTGTTCGTAGTGGACTTTTATATAACCCATGTTGTGTTTGGTAAAATTAAACGTATTGCATTAGGTAAACGTATTATATTCCCAAATTCCAAAATCTTTCCCAAAAACACAAATTTAAGACATTAAATCCTAGTGAATCCCAGCCATCAAATCACAGGATTTTGTAGATCACTTTATTTTTTACAGACACAAGCTTTCATTTACTTCTATATTCCATTTATTAAAAAAGGGGTCTCCGGCCTAGCTTCAACATGCTGATCCCAAAATGAAAGGCTTGGATTGATGTTAGCGGGCTCGAAATGGGAGTGGTCTAGGCAGGGTGACTGTACAAGGCTTTCTTTCAAAATATTATTGTGTGTACATAAAATTGTTTGAATTTTATATTGTAATTATATATTGCAATCTTTTTTAAAAATATGTTATTGTATACGTATTAATGCATTCAAATTGTACAATTGTAAATAATTGCAATTGAATGCCTAAGTGAGGCCACTCGGCACAGCAAAGCCAGACCGTAGAGCGTTAGCATCTCCCTTGGAATGTTCCCGGCACGCGGGGATTCGTTGTGGGTTATTCCAGCCACCGGCGGCAGGGAAGGCACGACGCCGAGACCGCCAGCGCACGTGCACACGGCCCGAACAACAAAAATAAAAAAAGGAGAGAGAAAGAAAGAAAATACAAACTAGGCCAAAGGCCTGCACTGCCAGGACAAACCTAAGCGCGACAAGGGGCAGGGAAGAAAGCTAAAAACAAAAAAAGAAAAAAAACTGGAAAAAGCCTGAACCGCTGAAGCCTGTACTCCCTCGCGACAGACAGCGGCAGGTGCAGTGATGAAGAACTTGTAGGTGAACAGCCCTTAACGCTCCTGCGCAATGACACACAGTTCGCGGCCAAGGCAGTCCTTGGATAATAATGATGCGCCGGAATCTGAGAAGCTCAGTTCCCACGCGACAGATGGAACCACAAGTTAGTGCGTTGGAGAGACAAGGCCGCTTCTAAAGACTACGAGGAGAGCACAGCAAGGTGCTCAAACACTGACAAGCTACAGCCAAAATAAGGAAAAAGACAGGAGAAAGAGGGTAGGTAGATTAAATACAGTATTGATTTGTTGTTAAGAATTTAATATTTTTAGTTTAGAATTTGATAAAAGCTAGAGTTGGTTACTTAATTTGTTAAGTTCGATAAATCCATTAAGTTTTTAAAAATATTTTTTATTTTTTTTAGTAAGATTGGTCTTGTTAAAATATTGGTTAGCCAAGAGGGTGGGGGAATTTCAGGAGATCTGAGATGCCAGTGGGCAGTCAAAATAGTAATGAGAAGGCAAGCCCTGCTGGCCACATGGACACACATTGGAAGCTGCCCGTTTATAATATTTAAGGTAAGTAGGGAATGGACCATGTCCGTGAGGAACGCTGATGTGTGTGGGGGGGGGGAGGTTAAGCAGGTTTAGGGAGACAAAAGGGAGCAATTTGTGGGATTGAACCATGTCCTGTGAGGAACGCTGAGGTGTGGGGGTGAGGTTAACCAGGTTTAGGGAGACAAAAGGGAGCAATTTGTGGGTATGACGACTTTTGTCCGAGTAATCCCAGTGGTCCTGCCACTGGGGAATGATTTTAGACTTTAATATCCCTCTAATGTAGGATGGGGGAACAGGGAGGGAGAGATCAATATTTGTGCTTTCCGTAGCTTCTTTTTAATGTTTATCTCAAAATGCTATATAAATAACTATAAATAAAGCTTATGTAAAATATCAATTAGTGTAATAATTTTAACGTTCACCCAGCCTTGTGGCAAAATTGGGAAACATTTTTACTTTGTAAATATAATTATTGTAGCTAACATGTAATTGTTATAACTGAAAAATGTAAATAACTTCTGCACGCTCAGCAAAATTGGGCTGCAAATGTAACACTATTGTGACTTTCAAAAGTTTTGACTTAAAAATAAGCAGGGTTTTCTGCGTTGCTGAGGAGGCCGGGCTCGTCCCGGACTGTGGTGGCGCCGGATAATAATATGTTTCCCTCCCTAGGCTTAGGGGTTCGTCCTGGCCATTAGCCATAAGCTGGTCCCTATTGTGGCGATGTCTATCTGTCTGTACAAGTATTCAGGGTTTCCCTTCTACCTAAATGATAATTCTGATCCTTTCCCTACAAACATCTTTCTTAAAGGCATCTTTCGTATAACATGGCTAAAAGAAAAGGAAAAAAAAAACCTGACATATGCTTAACAAAATAGTTTCAATTTGTTTTTTTTTTCTTTAAATTGTCACTGTGTAAGGTCAAACGTTTTATAATCCTGAAAAATTAAAACTTATATAATTTTTTTAAGGTTTCTTTTTTAGTTTTACAATGATAAAAGGTACAAAAAAAATAATAAAAAAGTGAAAAGAAAATTGAATAACTTTTTTCTTTGAAAATACGTGAAACCTAGAACAGAGACACAAATGAAATATTGATGAAAAAATGTCTAAAAAGTTCTGAAATAAAATGTTGTTTTTATTTTCTAGTTACACTCAAAGTTTTTCCATGATAAGAAGGAAAGAAAACTTTACTTACACGAAAGAGAAAGGCGAAAAAGGAATTGTTGAGAATGGGAAAGCATGGTTCCAACATCAAAACAAGGAATTCTCAGATGGTGTTAAATCAATTAAATGTGAGAAAGAAAATGTGAAATATTAAAGGCTTTTTTTCCCTCTCTTTTCGATAAGTGAAAATATTTTATGCTTTTTTAATATTTTTTATTGCAAGGGAAGATTCAAATATTTTAGAAGTGAAAATATTTTATTTCTCTGAAGATGTTTCATATTTTTGTGTATGTAGGTTTTTGTTTAAATTTTTTATTCTTTTTTAAATCTTTCTGACATTATCACAGTCGATGTTATCATTGTACTATCACATTTCATTGATTGAGAGGTGTTTTGTTTTTATGCACATATAAGATATTTTTTTACACATAAATAGTGTTATATTCTATACTGCTCTATATAACTCTATTTTATGGTACTTCCTCACAATATTATAGATATGAAGAACTGAAGTGATATAAGATTTAGGGATTTTAAGGTTTAGTAAAGCAGTAAAAATGGACTTTTAACGAGTCATTGCGGAAAACTACCAAAGTAAAAAACACATACAGATGTAATAAAAACATGTTTTTTGAGAGTTTCTAGAAATATTTTTTTCAATGCAAAGTATAACATTACACTTTCCTACAAAAGTTCAGATACAGCCAGTTTTTCGTGAAATAATGCAAAACATAACATTTGTACGAACTGTTCTTCGTCGAACAAATATTGATTCAATTTTACGTTATTTTCACATCATGCATAATTGATATTAGATAAAAAAAATAGGTGAAACATTTTATAAAAAAAAATGATTGGGTCTTAATAAGGAGCATGTCCTTCCCTAATTCAAACACACGCTTGGCATCACCGTTAAATTTGAAACACCTTTTGATACTGAAAGTCACGTTGCCAAACTCCGGGACTGGATGCAAAGATAATAAAAGTAACAGAATTTTTGTCCAGGTTATTGTGAGTACTTTGCAGAGGAAAACTGTAGATATATATATACAATATATTGAGAAGAGTCGTAGGTAGAGAGGCAGGTTTAATGAAAAAAAAAATAACCCGTGAGCACGTGCGTTGTGTCTCTCATGTCCTACGCATCCCTTATACTACAAGAATATGATTATGTAATCCACTTTTTATCTAAAAATGATCCAGTTGTTCATTAGCTTCATTAAAGATTTATCTTCATAATAATAGGCATTTCCGATTTGTACTCCTGTTATTATAAAATAAAATAAGCTTTTTGGACCTATTTGAACTTGTGCGAATGCTCTTGCTTTCATTTATAATAAAATGTATATTTTGAATTATTAACACAAGTGAAGTGATTGTATAGACCTTATTATCTGAAGAAGGAACTAATAAGGAATCACTTGATGAAGAAGATTAAGACAATAATAACTGACCATTCAAATACAAATAGGACGTTTTTTGGATATCCTGATTATTATCTTAGCAGTAATGGAATTACTAAACGGAGTATACAGGTATCACTATTTAGAGTGGAACTCTCGCATACTATAGTTTAATCAAAATGTATAATTTTCGTTGATATCTTTGGAAGAAATATATATTAAACCGGTTCTGAAAGGTCAGACACGTGTTTCCGTATAACAAAAAGATAGCGCGCGTTCTGCCGGGTTAAGAGCTAGACATAATAGACTGAGAAAATTTTCTGCAATGTATATATAAATCTACATATTGAAATTCCCTTGCATACCGAATACCTTTTCACCATTAGACCCGTGATTTTTCGTTACTAGAAGTCATGTTAAAATGGCTGTAAACAAAATATTTTTAACAGAATTATTTTTGGATCGTATATAGAAAGAGGGGATATAAAAGATATTATAGCATCAAACAGCGATCAAAATAAATCTGTATTTACAAGCATACTTGTGAAAATACAGGAAAATCGTCAAACGGTGAAAGGTTAAGTTATATGCTTGAACTCACTTTAAATATTCGAAATTTTTTAAAACTCCCTTTAAATATTATTAGCATTCGTATCATTGCGTACGACAACTAGTACAGAGTGAGGTAATGCTTATATTTTGAGTTTCGTCAGCACAGTTGGTAATTCATCGTTTATCCATGATTTCTGAGTACCCATGTACCAACCACTGCATTGTAAAATGCTTTGAAAGGTTGAAAAACTGATAAATCGAGTAACTGGAATTTCAAGCTGTTATGTATTGGTAAAGTCAGAAAAGTGCCCCCTATGTATGGGCACCCATTTCTCAAAGACAAAAAAGCATATGGAATTAACATATAATGCGTATTTATCAGCATAGAATAAATGTAATTCTAATGCTACATAGATAGATATTGTTTCAATTTGAAGAAGCAGTTCATGTCTCACTGTATACAGCGTCGATTTGTTGACAAAAAATGGTTTTATTTACAAAATCCCAATTCAAATATTTACATTTATATCTATAGTAATTATATAAAAATATTAGTCAGCTATCTATCTGCATGAACACTGTAAATAGTGCAATACATTCCATATTTTAGTATAAGTCCTATCCACTATAATATCTATGTTATAAATTTAAACATGCATTTCGAAACATGCCAGATACATCAATGCTTTTAACAATATACGATTTTATGAACCGGCGTTGTTTCCCTAGTCATCTGTTCCGTCTATATTCTCTTTGATCATAACGGATTGATTGCCTGCTCACATATTTGCAGATATTTCAAATAAATGTGAGCAGGGAAATTCATGATCGTATACACATAGTTTCCAAACGCATATGTACATTATAGACAAAGCATTTCTTTTAAATATTTGACAATATATAATATTTACGTATTTATTTATTTTAATAATACAAACATTCATTTAAAGAATAACGTTTATAAATTTCAACGTTTTATTTCATTTTAATGAATTTTCTTTATTGAGATTAGTTTAAAAAATATATATTATTGTAGGGACGGGATTTGTTTAACAAAAATATAGACTAGATAAGAAAGAATAACACTGTTTTCACCAACATTTGATTTAATACACATTCATACACATTTGCGAAACTACAAAGAATTAACTGTAAAGAACAGGTTTTTCTATGCACAAGTTGCAAACTAACAACTGCACAATAATGAATTTATTATATATAATAATAATATTTTTTTTTTCTGTAAAACTTTTTTTACAAGTTATTGTTGAAGCTGAAAACTATGTAATGACTAGTTTATGGCTGACAGCCAAATCGTGTCATTATATTTTTATTAAACTTGTTCTTACACTAATTTTAAATAATACTATTCACAAAATTAACTATTCATTTTAATTGCAATGAAATACTACATAAACATAAAATATTGCTTCAGCATTACAGAAAAAATTCTTATAAAAGTTTCAATAATACTCTTTAAATTAATAGCCGATATAATTATCAATAATACCTCACGTAAAAAATACCAATTAAATTAAAATATAATAAACATCATCATTCAAATTAGTACGCAAGAATGAAAAATTTCTCAATTGACGTTTCACTACATTTTCAAAGAGCGATTCCTTAAATTTGATTTATTCATTTTTCAATTTTACAAGTAATTTCCTATAAAGATCGCACCACTTTCATTTATTTCATTTTTCAAATTCCAATTATAAAGCTGAGAGAAGGAGAAAGTTTAAATTTTATCGATGACAGATTTCATTTAAAACTCTCATCAATATTTGAATTAATTGTGACTGGGAATAATTGAAATAGATTTTGTTAATTAATTGGCGACAACTAATAGAAATCATTGCCTTTTTGATAATTTGAAAAATTCTGATATCCTCTTGAAATTAAATTAATTAATATGCTCATGTAAATGCTTGAATATGCGAAATATGAATGGATAGATATATGAAGAAGTTATATATGAATCATTATTGATTGAAGATAATTATTGTAAAAAAAAATATTTTGTAAACTGTCATTAAAGCATATTTCATTTCAAAGTTTATTTAATACTGCTAATTTGCTTTTATAATTTAGAGGATACTTAATGTCATGGTTTAAAATTGCATTTGCTTCAGCCACTTGAATTTAATTAAGTATTTATCTGTCAAATTTGTCAACACTTTCCGACATAGTTGAAAAGTGTTTATGATTTTATATGACCTAGAGTGTGATTGCCTGCATGTGGCTCGTATTCAATCATATGGATAAATATGCAACAGCTTTTTAAATCATTATACATATTTGTAAAATAGCAGATAAACAAATTAGTTACAAGTATCTATTAACAATAATACAGCATTATCATTAATAAGCTGATCACTCTTTACTATTTAAAATGGCTTTCTACGTTTATCGTAAATTAATTTTTTACGTAGTAAAGCTTAAATAGGGATAATATCAAATACTTTTTGACCGTCTATTGATCCATATAAAAACATTTTTTCACTACACATATGCGCCCCCCCCCTCACACACACACATATTTATATACACACATATAAATAAATACGCAGGAGTGCATGTATATGTGTTCCTATAAATTTACCACTTTCTTAAAATTTATTGACAGCTTATTAAGTTAAACATAATTGCTTATTATTTGATAGATATTTACTTGCATTTTCAGTTTTCTTTTTTCTAATCTTACCTTTTTAATCTAATATTCTAATCTAATCTATTCTAATCTAATAATAATCTTATCTAATTTTTGTTTCCTGAATATTTTTATATTTTGTAAAAAGACAAATGTTTTATAATAGTATACATTTATTACGAAATTGAGTAAGTACATCTATTTTGAAAGTTGTTTAGTTATTATTTAGTTATTATTTCTTACACTTTACTTTAAGGATTATTTTTAAGCCTTAAATGATTCATAATCATTAATATAAACTCAATGAAAAAATGAAAAAAGTCTATAATTGAAATATTTTGTCTAAAAAGTTTTTTTCCCTCTTCAGTTGAAACAATATATATTGTATATATATATATATATATATATATATATATATATATATATATATATATATATATATATATATATATATATGTATGTATGTATGTATATATATATATAAATATACGTATATATATATATATATATATATATATATATATATATATATATATATATATATATATATATATATATATATATAGATAGAAAATGCTTGAGCATATAATTTAGAACTTTTCTATATTTAAATATATATATACTGATAGCCGAAAGTTAAACCCTCAAAGATCGAATTAAATTTGCGGGAATTTTTTTTAATGAAGTTTTACATAAGAAAGATGTTTAAGCTGCAATACAAAGTTTAGAAATTTTTATTCCCTTGTCAGAAGATCCTAATTTAATTTTGACTCCATTAACATGTGAATTGAAGATCTTCAAATCAACTTAAATTTTCCTTTTATTAAAAGATTAATTCATAGCACAAATTTGAACTTTAATGAAGAAGAAATCTGGATTTAAAGATTATTGGTTGTTTATTAAACCAATAGATGGCAGTACTAGAATGATATTTTATTGCTCTTTATGTTTGATTCTTAAAAAAAAAACCTAAAGGATTTTGAATTTTACATATTTTTTTTTTCCTTTAATTGTTTTTTCACAGAGTTAAACCCCAGCCTTATCAAAAGTAGAGGGCTTTCTTAAGATTTCTAATATTTAATTAATATTTTAAAAAGTAACAAAGAATATTTAAACATGGTAATCTGCGTAACATACATAACTGAATGGTTAATGACTTCTGAATTAAACGATTAGTTAATGTAATTACATCTCTTTGCTCTTGTGTTATATCATATTGAACATATTTTTCGATGAGAGTTTTAATCTTACAGATAACTATTGGCGCAATGATAAACGAACTTAATTTGATTAATATAAATTTTAAAGATATGCATTATTAATACTAAATTCGCCACATTACGAATAAATAGAAGAGGACATTTGCACCGTATTAATAAGAATTTTCTTATATTTTAACATTTACATCTTAATAAATTTTCTTATATTTTAACATTTACATCTTAATAAATATTCTTATATTTGACAGTATTTACAGAGAAGCAACAGAACTGAATCTTACCGTTACTAGATAAATACGATGAGATATCGAGTGAATTTTTTTGTATTATGGCGCAGTTTTTCGATACTTTCCATCAGATAATGTCGTTGAGCTAACTGAAAAAACGGAGTGTCTTCAGTCCAAAGCATAACTATTCATATTTAGAATGCCTTGTAAAAAACACACATAACGTTTTTAATAAAACAAAATCGTTAATAAAAAATCATCGTAATCTCGTAATTACTCACAGTTTTACAAAGATTTCTTTTAACTTTAGACACCACTTTGAGAAGGCCGAATCTGAAATTTCAGAAAGTAATATGATTTTGAGATTTACGGAAACGCCTGTGATATAAAACTCTGCCTATTTAACTTGCTGGCCCAAAATTTCCCAGTAGGCATTCCGTTATTTTCAAAAACCTATTGAAATCAGACGTTTTCCAATTATACTTCTATTAAAAGTTTCTGAAGGTAAAGACATATTTTCCAGAACTGTGGGTTACCACTATGTTACATGGTTAGATATTTCTTCTATGCCAGGAATCGTTTCTACAATGTGAAATATTAAGTTGAAGCACTTTTCTAAATATTTTTTATAATATATATGTTTAAATAATGTTTAATTTTATTAATAAGTCATAACATTGTGAAATTACATTCTAAATAATGAAAAAGTACTTTAAATGCTTCATTATACTTTTGTCAGCATTTCACAGTTAAGTGATAGGCAATCATTAATGCTATTATAGAAACATTTAAAATATTAATTTTCATAGTCGAAATTAACAATTTTATCTGTTTCATTAGATATGTAAATAAACTTACAAATATTGAAACATTTTCTTTGAGTGATTTTTAATAAGTATCTAAATAATTATTTTCCTTCCCGAATACTAAATTTAAATATTAAAAATAAAATAAAATAAAAAAAAAATAAAAATAAAACAATAGTTATTTTTTTATGTCCATTTTTATTTTTGAATTTACGATGATTATAATAACAAGTTATATTATTTTCAAATGTTTGTTTGTATAATTAGATGCATATTACGACATATTTTTTTTTTTTATTATTGAAAGGAAGATTATTTTAATAAAAAATAGTATGTTCTCGATTCAAGAAATGATAAATACTAATGTTTTTTTTTGTTTTTTTCGTTTTTTTTTTTTTTTTTTTTTTGTTTTGGAATAAGCAATTTCTTTTTAATAAATTAAGAATAAATTTAGATACACTTGATTTCTTAAAAAAACTATATTAATAGAGTAGAAAAATAGTGGCATAATAATCAAATGTATATAATTATAGTATTTAATTATTTCTTAAAATTTTATAGTTATTTTCATGATATTTACTAACCACATTCACTTGTTAGCCTACTTTTTTTAAAATCAAAAATCATCATGTACACAGCATTTTCAATAATATAAGAGTATAAAATCTATTTAGTGATATTCAGTACTGTGCTAAATTACAAAATATTTATCCGTGTAATGCAAATACATTTTCTGTATTTTTTAGCTGGATTTCATGATTCTGAACAAAGGATGTTTTTAATATAAATTGTTTTATGACTTTTGCATAATAATTATTACTTTACGCTTTTGTTTCAGGCCGAAAATTTTGAATATCAAAAGAATAGAAATGCAAATTGATATAATAATTATTAACTAATGAAAATCAAGTGCCACTATTACTACACAGGTAAGATATCCCCTGTGTATTAATATGTAATGAATCAATATGCTCCACGTAAAAATAGTGAAAATCTTGCATGTAATGATGTACATAGTATAAAAATATCAACTTCAGTAATTTGGATTCAATATGTGGCAAAATATATTAAAACTGTCTCATTAAATAAGAACATTTTGAATTGTTTCATTTTATAGATTAAAAATGCATCTTACTTTTATCCCTTAAGTAATTGCGTTTTTTCGTATAACTCATAAACATCATATTTCCGCATTTTTAGATTTAGTTAAATGATTAGTTCTTCCAGATAAAAATTAAAAAAAATAATTTAATACATTGCGTTCTAAGTTTGTTTCTTGATTAATTAGTTTTATGACTCAGTTGTGTGGACGGAGTAAAATTCTCTTCGTTTTATCTTTTTATCCTTTTTTGTGCAATTTCTGTAAATCAAAGAAATGCATTTGTTAGGGGGTGGGTGGTGATCTTTTGAAATATGCTTGATTAATTTACTTTTCGTAACGTATTCTTCCAGTTCAGCGGATAGCGGAAATCATATGAACCACGTATTAATCTTTTAATTTTGTTAAATAATATCTTTTTGTACCGCATATTCAGATATTAAAGTTTTGCTTTTGAAAAAAAAGTGCATTACAGATATATGTTTTAACTTAATTTATTTAAGTAAAATATAAAAATTTCTTACTTCAAAAGTTTTTAAAGTAAATAATATGCGTAAATCTATAAAATTTTATGCATGCCTTCTCACAAACCTTTTACTTATACAAGTTGTGTTTATTTTAGAAAATATCAATTATCATGATTAAAATATGACGAAAAATCAATTTTTACGTCCATTATAGTGGTCATGTGACGTTAATAAAGACTCGATTCTAATTCAGTTTGACGTTGATAAGTCACATTTTAGGGCGAGCAAAAGACTAAAAAATTATTAAAACCAGTAGCTTCTGCATTCGTTCAATGGCTGGATATCACAAGGAAGATGACTAATTTCGGTCATTACGAAGCCTACATCCGCACTCGGTAATGTTTGCCAGTGCTGTGCTTCACGAACATGAACCTATGCAAGTGAGTCTCACCCTCCTTCAGTGAGGTCTGCCTACCTCACACTTCTCTTGTCTGAGGCTTCTGCTCTTTACTTCACATAGCCGTATAGGGCGGTGTCCACACCGCCCTGTGATCCACTTCACCATATTCACCACTATCACTACACGTCACATATTACCTCACAACATTTATTACTTCCGACATTGAGCACCTCACAATGTTAACACATTTTACATCTAATACGTCACAACATTACTTCGCAAACATCTAATATTTCATATCCATCACTTCACAACAGCTATCACTTCACGACATCACCGCTTCACAACATCTATCACTTCACAACATCACCACTTCACGACATCACCGCTTCACAACATATATCACTTCACAACATATATCACTTCACCAGTATCATTTCGAGAATATACAACATTTAAAAACCTACTATACAGCATTTAAATACTTCACAGCATCTAACCCAACATACGTAACAGTTAACAAATTCATTGCACATCTGTACGTTACTTCACATTTTATTACCTAATTTCTGAAAATCTTCATTGCATGACCTTGACAGTGACCAAGTGTCACCAAGAGAGTCACTACTAACGTAGATCATTTCAAATACAGCTCCGATTCATGCAAGAAGGTCAATAATGCCTTCCTACCCTCTGGAACTGCAAAATAGTTCCTTAATGTTGTCATTGACATTTTTGAGCAGAATCTTTACCTTATCGGCATCTTACCAACACAATCTACAAGAAGATGTTCGTTCTTGGCCGAATATAGCGATTTGCAGAAAGGACATATACATATCACAGGGTTCACTTGGAAGCGAAAAACGTAGATCCCATGTCCAGTAATTGCCTATATGACTAACTGGGTTGTCCAGGCTATTTTTTCGACATTTTTGGCAGAAACCAATAAACATCTGTACTTTTGTTAGTTTCATCCCATCTCTTTATCCAGAGAGAAAGGATTTTAGGTAGCTTTCAATACAAAAAAGTATAAAGCTACCTATTCCAGCCGTTCGGAGGAAAGCAATTCCGGAAAATTTCGGTATATTTTCACCGATCATGATCCCCAGAACCCAAAACCACCCTCCGTTCAAATGTTGATTTACATATATATATATATATATATGATTTATGTCATGCGATAGCACTCATATTTATAAATCAATTTCGATGAAACTAATTGTGCGTATTAAGCTTACCAATGTATCGACCGAGTTCGTTGGCCAGCTTGGTCTGCCATTTTGTTTCAAGATGGTGGCCATTTAAAAATTTAAAACTAAAATAAATATACAAAAAAGTTAAAAATTCAAATTTGTTTTTTGCTTAAGTGTTAGGCCTTGATACAAGGATTCCGGAGTATTTTTTGTTTTACCTCTATCTTAAAAACGGCTGAGATACAGCAGTTTGAAATTCTAGGGTGGCAGACAAAAATAGCACATGACAAAAATCCAACGATTAATTTATAAATTTTAGTAAACGCGACTTCTCGCAAATTATTATCTTTCACTAGCCGGCTTCTCCCGCTAGCGGGCCCCTAATTTACATCGGTGCCTCGAATTGTAGAAAATCTCGAAAACCTCGAACCGGACGAACATCCGACCCGGGTCCCCGCTGCCTTCGGCACCGGATAATCCCTTAATTTGCACATTGATTAGTACAAACCTCTAACCGAACGAACCTGCGACCCTGGTCCCCGCTGCCTTCGGCACCGTATACCGGTCGTGCTATGCACGCATTGGATAATCCCTTAAATTGCACATCGAATAGTATAAACCTCTAACTGAACGAACCTCTGGCTCGGGTCCCCGCTGCCTGCGGCACCGTATAGTAGTCGTGCTGCGCACGCGTTGTAGTATACGTTAGTTCCACCTTCCGCCAGCAGATGGCGCAATCCGTTTATACGATCATAACTGAAATCGTTAATGCTTTCGATGTCGAGTCGAATGAGCCATACCCCATCGTTTTTATGCCCGTAGAACCGGAGATAGGAAAGCGCCCCCTGGTGGTGAAAAAACGAACTAAAATTGGTAAGCTCTATCGATGTCGAGTCGAATGAGCCATACCCCATCGTGATCCTTCCCATAGAAACAGAGATAGGAAAGCGCCCCCTGGTGGTGAGACTCGGAGCAAAAATCTATAAGCTGTAGTATCCTCTATCGACGTCCAGTCGATTGAGCCAAACCACGTCGTGATGTGACCCATAGAACGCGAGTTGGATGAAAAATCCTTTAATTACACCTTCCACCACCAGGGGGCGCAATGTGTTCTAAACGAACATGACCGAAATCTGTAAAGCTATCCATGTCCACTCGAAAGAGCCAAACCCCGTCGTAATCGGGCCCATAGAACCCGTTTTCCGGAAGCGCCCTCTGGTGGTGAAACTTGGAACTAAAATATGCAAGCGCTATCGATATCGAGTCGAATGAGCCAAACCACGTTCCGATTGGACTCGTAGAACTCGAGATATTGGGAAATCAAAATATGAAATCTGATATTATTATTCGAAAAGAGCGGTATAAACTCAGAAACTTTTTAAAATGTTATAGAGGATCCTTATTACTTTAATTATGATGTTTGGAATCGGTTTGGTGGAAATCCGTAACACAATTTCTTAGTTATAGAAACGGACCACAGTAAAAAGAAAAAAATCCGGAAAGCGTGGGGGGGGGGGGGGCGATGACACTGATTTAGACTAACGGACTTTTTGTTCAAAGACAGGGACCTGTAGAAAAACTTAAAACTGAAAAAAAAAATCGATAACTGGCGAAGCCCGCTTTTCCCTATCGTAATATCTGGTTGCCACTCTAAAACAAAAACTTACTCGTAATGCATACTCGTAATGCAGTTTTTAGACGCGGCCTACTTCTTAAAATCCTAATATCTAGCCGGCACTGTAATAGAAATCTTTCTTTTGCCTTAATTATACAAATAATAATTATCCGACAAATAACGATGATTAATTATACAATAAAATAATATATCGGCTCGTAATGAAGATATGAGAATAATTTTTAGATATTCTGAAAGCAGAATCCATTTTGCGTCGCCCTGTCAAAGTTTGGAATTACTGCGCCCCTTAGATTCGGAGATGGGGCCCCCCTCAGAAAAAAACCAGTTGAAAGTCATGTGACCCCCGGTAAAAGAATTTGCGCCTTGCCTCTTGAAATCTCTTTCAGAAATGACTTATTCACAGACGATTTGTCTGCGTTGAATGTTGAAATAAAAAAGCAGCTGTCTTTTTGTAATAGAAATAAATTCATTTGCCGGTTCATTAATGAGTTTTAATTGATATCTTTAAAAATGACTGGTCGATTTTTACGAATTTTATTTTGTTGAATTCGCGATTTTTTTATACACATGTTAGCAAATTTTCGTGAATGTAGAGTCATTATTTCCACTTGTTTCAAAAAGGAATGGAGCGATTTGGATGTGTCGACCCGGCATTCTTTACAGCAACCTTTTTCCCGTCTGGTGTCAATGTTGGATGTCTGGTCAGTTTTTGGCCGAAATAAAGAAAAGTTACGGTCCGAATTTCAAAATATTTGACCATTTGGAACGACAAAAATCGGCCGCGTGTGTACCCCGATTTTCGGATCGATACCTCATGTAGATTTTTTTTATTCGATGATGCGTTAAAAAGCGACAATTTGGATGTCTGCGATTATCAAAACGGAAATTTTTTTCAATTATTTTTCAAGATCGGTTTCGGTCGGTAATTAAAACAGTTTTGTCGATTAATAACACCCCGGGTCTTGGTCGGATAGCCGACCCGGCCGAACTTGAGCTCCGCGCCTTTTTTCCGAATTTTTCGGTCCGCGTCCGCCGTCCGTGCGTCGAGCGGTCCCGGAGCCTTTGAGTGTACAGACCGGGAATGCACAGACACACTCACTCACACACAGACGTTCACGGGCATCAATAATTATCCGATTGTTGTAATCATTTTCCCAATCATACGCATAAAACTATATATTCATATCCGTTAGCTCCAAATTCTCGCCAAACTTGGTGACATTTGGCGAAATATCGCCCAATTAGGCTCCCGAAATAAGTCTTCATAAATGAAGCCAACTTGGCTATAGTTGACTAATTTGGCAAATTTCTTATTCAAATTCAGCATTAACGAATGTTCTGTAATTGGGTTCTTTGCATTTTAGCTTGCTGTTTCGAGTAACATTAGCTAAAATTTTAAAACGAAGATATAGGTAAGCTACCTTTTCCTCCTGGTACAGGCCGGAAGGACTTTTTTGATTTACTCTTGTTTTAACTGACTGGGCCGACATTTTCGCTTGTACATCTACAACATCTAGACCAACACCTTCCTCTTCCAGCCGATCTGCCGTTTCGTTGCCTATAGTGATGACATGAGCCTTCATCCAGTACTATCCCACCTCTTCGCCTCCCCTTCTCATAAATGCGTACGCGCAGAAGATCTTCATTAGCGACGACCTCGAATCACTGTACAGTGAGTAGCTTTCTTTTGAGCTGCATAACACCAGCACCTTCATGATCGCAACAAGTTCTGTCTGAACCACTGTGGCATGAGGGTAGAGATGGTATGCATGTTCTCCCACTACAGCTCGATCATCAAAAATTGCTACGCTATCGGTACCTACTCCTCCACCAATTTTAGGCCCATCGGTATAAACCGTGATTCCCCGATTTTAAGGAGAACTCAGGATACCATTGGGAGCGTCTTCCCAAATTATGTATGAAGCTCTTGCGGAATGCGCTCGCCAACGTTCTGTTTTTTCTGAATCTGATCTGCATGGATCTGAATATCATCAATGTTCATATTTTCTCCTAATCTGAGGGTGCGACCAAGAATCCTTCTCCATCTGTAGGATCTAGCGGCAACGCTCCAGTCAACGCTTGCAGCGCCACCGTACTTGTGGTATGGAAGCACCGAGTGATTCTCAGAAGTGCCAGGCTCTTTGACGACAGGAGGCTGTCACGCATACGAGCAGTCCCAGTTCACCAGTAACTACAAACGTAGGTATCCAATCTTTCTACTCCCTTTTTGTACACGCGTTTGAGAAAATCTCCACTTAGACCCCAATTATTTCTACTGATCGAATTGGTCGCCTTCACGTAGTCAGCTAACGATTCTTTGAGGTTAGCACGGTGTGCCATACCGTTTAACTTGCTGTTGATCATGACTCCCAGATATTTTGCTGGAGACGCCATTTTAAAGGCTTTTCCGAGATATGGCATACCAGGATTCGTCTTAGGATTCCCCTTCCTCCGCATTTTACACATTTCTCGGAAATAGATTGAAATTGTCTTTTCTGCCCTGATTGTGAGCTTCTGTAACTCCGTCCATTTCGCCACTCTTACTGCCACAGTAGCCCTACGACTACATATGCATGCAGTAAGTGCTTCGACAATGAGAGCGAAGTCGTCCGCATGTTGGAATATCTTCACGAATTCTCCCAAATCCAGTTCTATCAATGAGTTCGCAACCAGATTAAAATAGAACGCCCTTGAATTGGAATTCTAGAGGACAACCTCTATCATAGTGACGCTCCAAGAACAAGAAAGCTGTTCTGTAAAATAACGAACAATTAGTTACTGCATGTGACCAAAGCTGCCCATCACAAGAAAGTCAACGCTATTCGGTTATTGAAAAGCGTGCCTCCATACTTGATAAATTTATGACATTGCTTAGTCCCTCCGAACTGGGCATGCAAAGGAAAAGAGAATTCATCCTCTCACAGGACGGTCCGCCCTCGACTTTATTTTAACTCATTACTTACACGCTAACACTTAATAGTGCTACATCAAAGAAAAATGCACTACTAATGTCGGTAAGGGAGATTGACCACCATAACCCAGTGGCCATTTCACGTATTAGACTAACTGTAATACAGATGTACAACTGCTAAACGAATTAGAACCTACCACCTTGGAGTACAGATGTGCATGAGCTGTCTTAGTTACACATATATTTAAAACTTTTCAGTTTTAAAAATTAAACATGAATAAACACACATCTAACTTCGAACATCAAACATCTAACATCTAACATTTATATACAATATTTCAAGGCATCATTAAGGCTTCCTCTGACCTACCATCTTCTTCATACTTCTTTCTTCTTCCTCCTCTTTTCATCCCTTTACTTCATCTCAAATTTTATTACACATGTGTATCCTGTTTTGATTATTCTCAGGAATTTACAGACAGGAGTCACCATCTCACCTAATAACTATTGTTTAGTTTATGCAATTACAAGATTTTAACTATTACGAGCATTTTTATCACTAATTATCAGTACTTTTTATTTGGATTCATTTAAGGTTTTATCACTGGTCCGGGCAATGCCGGGCGGGTCAACTAGTTAAATATGAAAAGTATTTATTGTTAACTCCATCGTCTCCTTGAAATATACTAAAGAAAATTTGTGCAATGCTTTTCTACTTATATTTATGGAATAAAAGCAAATGATGCACAAAAAATGGGGCAAATATCCCAATAATTCGAGTTGAATATTATTAAATCTTTATAACTGAATGATAAAATTTTAATTTTAATGTTGTTCTAGTAAGAATGCAATAAGTGAATTTGTAATATCATGTACATATTTATCAATATCACGAAAAAAAAAATTAGTTGTACACAAAACAAATAAAAACGTTTTAAACCAAAAAATGTATTTAAGAGATTGGCTGTCACGTGGTTAGTAACTTCATTTATTAAGTAAAATTTCTGGTTTCAAACATGTTTATTTGACTTGGATCAAGTTGAAAATTTTATTTTAAATATTAAATAACATTTTGTGAAGTTTGTTCTTTATATACATTTCGAAAATGGTTTTCATTAATGTTGATTATTAATGTTGATTATTATGTAATTGTTATAATGAACCGGTAAAAAAATACAGCACTTAGCGTTTCATGTTTTTCTACTTAATTATTTATTATTGATGAAGTGCTATATATCACCAGAGTTTTAAAGTAGTTTACTTTTATGTCCTTTATTTAAAATGTAATCTACAAAAATCACAATAAAGAAAAAAGAAATCTAGAAACAATAGACATATTTTATCTATATTTTTTTTCATGAAACAATTCCAGTTCTTTTTTTATTGTGTATGCTATAATAGAGATTAATATTATTATACTGTAGATAATTCAAAGTGTCACTAACGCTTGCGGAATCTATTAGTTCACTAATGAAAGCATGATAACTTTAGTATAATGTAGTTTCAGCATTCATTTATTTATTTTTTAGCTATTAAGCAGCTTACTCTCGTAAGTCAACAAAATCCTATTTTATGGAGAGAAGGGAGACTCGGGAAAAACAGATAAATTGAATGGATTAATAGTCTTCATTTGGGTTACTAACTGAATACAAGACAAGGTTTATGAGCTTACATGCTGGTTCTTTTTTGTTAGGTATTTATGGCTTAATTTGATATGATAGACACTAAATATACTCTTCTTCACAAAAAAGGTTTTTAACAAAGGTTAAACTTTTGTTCTACCTAATAATAAGATTCCAATTTTCGTGACACTATTACTGGTTTACAAATTTATACTTAAAAAAAGATAAAAAAAAAACTTTTATCATTAATGAAATAATAAGTTTAATAACACTTTTAACGGTTGGAAACTTAATTTGCATTGTTCTAAAACAGTACGTTACAGAAGGGGAGTAAAATGATTACATTAGGTTTTGTTTTCGTATAGCTGGTAACTTTTAAAAAAATTGTCAGTATATATTGATGAAGCTTTACTTTGTTGTACTCATATTAAAATAAATTTTACTCATTTCGATTTTGTTCTATTATGAATATTATAATCATTATATTTAACGCTGTGGCTAGATTGGGTTATTAAGGATTTTTCCGGAATGAGAAATTTGATCCCTTATTTGATCGCATTTGGAATGACTCATTACTTTCTTTACCCCATTTTCCTTTAAGAAAAATTTATTAATTATTTTTGTGATTAAAAAAAAACATTTTGTAATCAGTATGTAAATAATTTACGATGAATGGATAAAATTAATACATTAGAGATTATTTTCATATGCCTAAGCTAAACATTGTTAAATAGTTTTAAATATAGATAGTTCTTTTTGTTTTATTTTTTTTTTGTCTTAAGCGTACTTTTTAGGTGCGTTCGTAATTATATAAATACATAGCACCTATAGTCGTCGTCTGGTCCGTCCGTCTGTCCGTATGTTCGCACATAACAATTTATGAAAACTTAAATGATATTAACAAAAGTTTTTTTCATTCTACTAAATCCTATCACACATAATTAATTCAATGATATCCCATGATAGGTATTGACTCTGGGTTGACATGGTGATTACGTCATATTTAAGAATGAGTCATATTATTTCCGTTTCACAGAATTTAAAATCTGAATTTATATACTAAAATTGTTTAATTATAGCAATCATATAATCTACCGACAGTTTTTTGTATAGATGTTTCCGGGGAGATGGATATTAAATGGGAAAAGATTCTAAATATGAATTTCAAGTTCCGAAATTTTCAAAGCTAGTCTTAAGTTTCCCATTGGAATTTTCAGTAAATGTCATAAAAAGATAAAATATTACCAACTTAAAAAGTACTTCTTTTATTAAGGAACGATGATTATTCTGAATTGTCTTATATTAGATATTTTCACATCGTATTATAATTTTAATGTAACACAATTGTAATACATTGTTTGTAAAAGTGTTTTGAAACTTAATTTCATAAAATAAAAATAGTATCTATAATATGAAAATCTGCACATAAACTAAATTTTGTATTCATGCACTTATGCATAAGAGTGCAACAGCTATTGCACCAAGATCTGAATATTTATAAAATAGTGCGAACGCACCTCATTTGTCACGTTTGACGTACAATTTCCAATTTGTTTTTATTATTCAGCATCATTTTTCGATGTGTGAATTTTTTTAAATAATAAGTGTTTTTTTTTTTAAATATTAGAATTGTTTTTATCTCCTTATTTGTTTTTATTTGTTCATTAATTGATTTGCAAAAAAAAAAAAAAAAAATATGGAAATTAGTTTAATTATTTTGATAAGAACAATAGTTATAGCAATATTTCAATGTGATAATAATATTTTTTAAAATATATCATTATTTTCATTTAGTTTCCAATTTCGTAAAATGTATTGCAGGTTAGAAATTTAAATTAGTTAAAAAAAAAATTAAAAAAAAATCGTTAGATAAGGAAACATTCTGAATTGTTATTAATGAAAATAGTATTTGTAGTTCATGATTTATTTTAGTAACTGAAATTTTAATACTTTGTTTAAAAGAAGTATAGTAGGAAAATAAAATTTTCTGTTCAATCTCTTTTCTATGTGTATCTGTCGTCCACTGGAATTTTGAAAGAATTATATATATATATATATATATATATATATATACTGCCGGATTCAACTGAATAAGTTATTGTCGAATTTCTTATTTCTGGAATTTCTCAATTTATGGGAAAATCAAAACACTCAACTTTTAAATTACTCCCTCCCAAACATGCATAGTACATAGTACATGTTCCTTTCATCACGAAATGGTTAAGGCAAACGAAAACACATTGAAACAATCTTAAAATGAGAAATATCAAAATATGAACTCAGTTCTTTTCAATAATCTCCGATTCAACTATCTTTTTCAAAGCATAGGTTCTTTGTTAAACCTTTTGCATCATAAGTGCATATTTGATAGCATTTTACGAATTTCTTTGTTATTCAGAAATACCAAATCCATACCCGAAATTCCGAAAGAATAATGTTTACTTTATGTAATCACGAAATGTTTGTCCTTAAGTAAAGCAAAAAATGCTATTCATAATTTCTGTTACGAATTCGGAATTTCTACATAGAGTATAAATTTCTGAAATGCACGCATATATGCTCGAATGATGCAAATTTGTCAAAGAAAAAACAAATCTAAATTTTTTCGCCAATGGTAAGGCGTGATGTATAATGTAAATAATCTATACTGTAATTTCTTTGGAATAGAATGCACAAAATTTAGCAATATATATTAAAAAATGTACGATCGGTAAAAAAAAAAAAAAAAAAAAAAAAAAAAAGTTACTATAATGATTATGTTATATTGTCAAAAACTTGTCCCATGTAGATGTGGAAGAACTTGTCGAATGGGAATCTTTCCGAATATGCATGTAATTTTTATGTACTCTTAAATCCTCAAAGAGTTAGAAGCAGAGAAACTTTGAGGATACTAATGTTAAACCCACGTGACAAACTGTACTTTATATATTCCTAAAAAAATCATACGACTAAAATGTTTTGTATTGTAGTGTAAATGTTTTATATCAGAAGATACGGTGTAAGGACCGGAACACAATCTAGCCCCGGTTTTTATATCCAGAAAAACATTTTTTAATTGTAAATATTATTTATAAATAAATATTAAAAATATGAATTATTTCTTACAATATTGTTTTCCTAAAAATAATTATCAAATTCGAAAACTTAGCTGTGCTTATTTACAGTGTATTCTCCGTTTTAATATATAGAGGAATTTTGACGGTTGAGCCGTATCCTACTATATTTTTCATCGACAGAATATATATTTTTAAACAATCACCGAAAATAATATATGATTTTTTTTATATTAAAAAAATATTTTGTCTTTCGATATATGGCTATATTTCGGTTAGTACCAAAGGATGACATAAATATCAAGCATGATTATTCTTAAATTTCTCAAAAAATTTCTTTGGTATATAAAGAAGCATAAGCATAAACGATACTTATCGCCCAAAATTATATAAATTCGCACTACAAAGCGTTTTATGTTCTTGATCGCCCTCTGAGCGGCTCCAATTCCCTGAGGGGCGATATTGTTCACTTTGAAAATCATTAGAAAGTATCTTTTAACCAATTTAACTTAATTTTATTTTCAAGATGAACAGAAAATGTGTGCTTTCGTAAACAAATTTTAGTTTAGCGCCAAAGTGTGGTGTTTTATAGATCTCACCTTATGTGATAAGTTTTTTTTTCCTGAGCAGTCAATCACCAATTGTGATTTTCCAGTATTTACTTTACATTATTGTAGCAAAACAAAATGCTCATTGTTGAGATTCATATATATATATAAAACGCATGTCTGAAAATCTATATTATAAAGGACAAACGTGTCCGTGCGTAACGCTGACGTCATTCTGCGAATGGCAACAGTTGACGATGAAATTTTGGTTTTGCGGTTTTTGCCACTGTAATTTTTTTTTCTAAACATCGCACATTTTTAATTTTTACACCGTTATATAGGGGAAAAAATCTACTTTCAAATGCAATTTGTTTGAAAACTGCATTTTAATTGACTTTTTTATTATAGCATTTAAATTAAATTTCAAGCATGAATTTTTTAAAATCTACCTCTATCGCTTGCAGACGATTACAAAATATTAATCCATTTGCACTTTCAGCAATATAAATAGTGCAGCATTTGTTTCCAGTTAATAATCCATAACGAAATTAAGAGTTCATTAAGCAATAAATAAAACAGTATAAATAAAACACAAATTTAACAGACATGTACTCGAAACAAGCGCTTAAAACCGTTGAATTATCAGAATAAGAAAAACTGCTGTATATAACGAAATGTTTAGGGATTTCTTTGGCTATCAATTTCTGGCACGAAGCCAATACGAAATTACGTCTTTTAATAAATTTCAAAATTTTATTTGAATATATATTTAACATATTTCACATAAAAATGCTCTTTGGTGTTGCTTGGGGGCAATCTAAAAAAATTATTAAATGTAAAAAAATCTATTAAAGTTTTCAATAAAAAAAATAAATGGTTTTCACCTACATTCTCTATCCCGGGAAGCCCGGGTTGGATACCGTAGTTACTTTAAAAGCCAATTAATATCACTAAATTAAGATATAATTTTCAAACAACTTTCGTTCGAAAGTACAGTATTTTTTTTTTATATTAGGAACGCTAAAAATGCCGGTCGGTTTTTTTATGAAAGGATGTTTTGAGCACCTTCAATTCGTTGCTGAATCCAATGCTACATACAGAACATCCATCACTTCTTGTTTGTGACGTCATCCATATATAGCAAACGTGTCAAATCTCAATCTTATTGCATTGCGCGGCAAAAAATAGTTTTTTTTTTTTTTTTTTTTTTTTTTTTTTAGAAATGTTGTTAAGTGGGGAAGCTAGTGTATGGAAATATTATTATTTTACAGTGATTTACATTTAATGCAATTCTTTAAAACAAAGATCTTTAATATATTTAAAATATTAAAATGCCATTACTAATTTCACAATGTATATAATTCAATGAAATGTAAACAAGCTTTTTTTTTCTAATTTAGTATCAGTCTGTTATTTCACTAATTCATAAACTTTGAAGAATTTAGGGTTGTTTTTAAAAGTTATATAAATAAAACCAGAAGTAAACATTTTCTTGAAGTAAAAATTATAACAATTTTGCTAATTGATTAGTTTTATTTTACGACACAATTGTACTTCGTAATCTATTATTATTATTATTATTATTATTATTACTACTGATTAAATTTAGAATTCTTTAGTAGGCAATATAATTATGTGTAGTGCTGGGCACCAATCAATTTTATTTTCAGACAAATAATTAATTGATTAAAAAAATCGCATTTATTTTAATTGACCTTAAAGGTTAATAGCAAGCTGTAACAGAATTGAATTGCAATTGAATTCAGTTGCAAATAGAATGAATTTCAAATGTTATAATATTGTTGTATCCTTCAATTAAATCAATCTCCGTTTTAAAATAATTTCAATTATATTAATTCGGAGTTCAAACGTGCAATTAAATCGATTACGATTACATTTTAAATGTGTTACACCTTTGTCATTATCATCTGTGTGTTTATTCACTAAAATGTTATCCTCCTCCCTAGCACACAAAGTTAAGAATCATTAAAATTCTAAAAGTTTTATGTTTTAAAAATTCTGCCCCGATTTTTGTATGTTATTTTGTGCCAATTCTTTTGATTCTTACTTTGAACGCAATCATTTAAATTCTCCCCCTTCCCAGAAATTTTTGATAATCGCCTCCCCCCACCCTCTGTCCTTGTAAATCACATCTTTAACGCTCATTAAAACAAAAGAAAATCGCTCTATTTATTACCTTGAAGTTACAATAAATAAATGATCAACCGTCTGACGCACGCGACAAAACGATCTTAGAAAGAAAAAAAAACAACTAGTTATAATAATATACCTTTACTTTAGATTTTCAAACTTCTCACCGTCCGCTGCAATGCATATTTATATGTTTGATTGGATTTCATGTTGCACAGGTTGGAGCATAGATGGTGACACGTTGGCACAAGCGTCCGTAAAAGCGTCGTTTAATGTCCTGCAATCTTTGTGGAGGGGTCGCACAGACCTGCTGTTTCTAACTGGTTGTTTCTTTCTTTCTAAGATCGTTTTGTCACGTCACAGTGTAGGAAACCACAAAAAAAAAAAAAAAAAAAAAAAAAATGCGCGTTTTAACCGTTCTATTCTTCGTATTAATTTCCACAAGGTGTCTTTTCATACTAAATCGATGATACTCTACAAGTTTGTGAATCACATTTTTTTCTCTATCTCTTTCCGTTTTCGAGATAGGAATGCTAACTTCGCAGCATTCCACAGGTGGCACTGTAGGCGGTTTCATTGCGTAGCGCATAGCCACTTTACTATACTTAGACACCACTTTTATGAATAGCAACAGCCGTTCCGAAGTTAAGAGGGAGGCAAGGGACTTTAGTGGGTATATTGTATATAAGATTTCAAGCTTCTTAATTTTTTACCAGTCTCTTTTCGTTTGCTTTTAGAAAAGCATTACATTCTTTATCACCATATTTCCGGTTGTTGTGTATATAGCTTTTGCTCTTTTAATTATATATGAATAAAATAATAATAAAAACATTTTGATGCAATTCTTCATAATGAAAGGAAAGCAAAAAAGGTTTGACCCATGTAATGAAACAAAACAAAAAAGCTAGAAATTTTGCAATTATAAAAAATTATTTGATGGAAAAGTTTTAGTCGTGGTATCTTGGTATAAATTATGTTTCCAATACAAAGAATATTTAGAAATTTCCTCCTGATTACTTAATTAAATATATATTTATTCAAAGAGATGAGCCATGACTAATTTTGTTTCTTACAGTATGCGATTGTATATGTCAAACTGCATAATAAATTATCACAGAACAATTTCCTTCTCACTTAGTACGTAAGGAAATAAATTAATATTAGCGTACCAAAATCATTAATGCATTGGCGTTTCAGGAAGTAACCAAAAGATGGCGCAACATTCGTGTTATTCCAGTTGCCACTAGAGGGTTAAGAGATTAATTGAATCTTCTGTGGAAAATCCGGTAAATAAACAATTCCAGAAGATTAAAGCTGAAGGCAAGTTAATCGATTGTTTGAGTATTCCCGACATCTAGGTGACTTGTGTATGCGAAAGTGTATTTAGTATTCTGGTAGGCGGAAATCTAGATAATGTATCAATATTTGATAAAGAGTTATTTCTAAATGAATCTATCTATCTCACATTTATTTATCTGGTTCTCGCTGGTTTTAACGGAAAGAAAAGAAAAGAAAATACTGTCGTAATGTTAGAAAGTTTCTCAGTTACTCGGGAAATCTTTATGGCAGATTTTTCAATTTAATAAAAATGAAAATAAAATAATCTTTCTGGACATTTTTAGAACATCAAAGAGAAACTTTGACAGGTATAAAATAATGTAATACCTTCCAGCTTCAAATATATTGGTAAATGTATTATTATAATAAAAAATAATTTTTAATTACATTTTGTGGTTTAAAACGTTGCCTTTTAATCTAAAAAATTAACTGACGTGTTAAACACACATTTTGCGCAGTTCAGAGCACAAACATGTTTTTTTTTTTTTTTTTTTTTTATTAATTTTAAAATATCAGTTAATTGTATTTTGAAAAATACAGCAGGAATACAGTAATATATGATTCGTTTCGAATAGATTGTGAACCGAGTTAGTCACAGCTATGTATGTGGTGTCTAGTCTAGATATAGTAAAACATCATTTTGCAACAGAATGTACCTAGGAGCTATCATAAAGGTAAATTTCATATTTACCTAAAAAATGAAGGATATTGCAAAAATTCAAAGACAAAAATTTCCTTGGACCTACTGATTTTGAAAGAAAGATTACATTTTGCCCACGGATATGATAAATAGTCGTTGGCAATTTCTTAGCCAAAATATACGAAACTGATACCAGACACTTTGTTACGCTAAAAGCGAATTTTCTTTCACGACGAAGCGAAGTTTTATTGAAACTTAAGAAAATTTAAAAAGTAAATAAATAAAAATGAATGTAATCGTCTGTTACTCATGTATTTAGGACAAAAACTAATATTAAGGTTTTGACGTTTTAAGATTTTAAGGCATGAATCTCTTTATAAGTGTAAAATAAATTTACTGGCTGCCTTTATTTACTTTGCTCAAATAAACGTCTCATAAAATTTTTATGCATTTTGAGTAAGTTGAGAAGGCAAAAAATATTCATATCTGTGTACACATTGTGTCTTTCTTACTATATCGATGGTGCTCTACAACTTTGTCTTTTCATTTGTTATCGTATATTCTTTAACCTCAGACTTTATCTCTTCGAGTTATTACGAGATACTTTATTGCGTAGCACTTAGTCTTTTTGCTGTACTTAGACACGAAACTCATGGCTGTAATTTAACTCGATTCGACAAATATTTATGACGAAATAAACTTAAGTATACAACCTGTACAATTAGAATGTCCAACGTGTAGTTAAAAATCCAAATGAATAATTAGAAACATTTTGTGTAGTTTTTTTTTTCAAACATGCAACTCATAATAGTCATTGTTAACATGGAATAATCAATAACAGAATTTTCCCGATTTCGTTGCAGTGAAAACAAGCTGTAACGGTAAGAAGAAAACAAAGTCTTGATATATTACAATTAAGTTTTCACAATAACCAGATTAAAGATGTACTCTTATGACCATAAGCAAATTATCTTCTGTTTTTCTTCTATTACCAAGCAGGCATATTAAAATGAAATCTTATTTTTTTAAAACAATTTTCATATGGATAGTTAAAAACATTTTACTTTTTAAAGAATGCTTTTCAGTTTTTAAAAGAAATCTGAATTTTTATCACACGTTAAATGTATCATGAATTCTGGAAATAAGCAAATGTTTTCTCGCGTGACTACAGTCATTTTATGATATAAATCTTAGTAAAATAGTTAAATTTAACATATAAAAAATGGTAACTTGACCATTCATACATTCGCAAAACTAGGAAATGTTCTTCTTTTCAGGATCACGCAAGGTAAATATTAACAAAAGATCCCCATCTTGAGAAAATGAATACTTTTATAATAGTGCGTATTTGTTTTTATTTCGTGCGTATCCAGCATTTTCGATGTATCGTATTTTATTCGTACTAAAATTCTCTAGTCCTTTTGTGAAAGGTGTAATTTGTTTCACTTTTTCAAATAAAATTTAAATATTTGAATTTATTAAGTTTCCTTCTTTTTCCTCCTTTATCTTTCTCCCAACAACTGTACTTACAAGAAAATTTCCAACAATATGCAATATTTGATGCTATATGAATATTTCATATTCGCAAACATTTTTATATTAAAAATGCTAGTGTATAAAACTCTGGTTACAGAATACAGGTGGAAAATATTTTTCTTATTGAAAACTGTAATTTAATTTTTACATTTAATATATTTTTTTCAGATTTTGAACTAGCAACACTAAAAAAGCAAATTCATATGAAAAATATCAATAATGTATTCAAATATTTTTTTTTTATTTATTAAAAACTATACATTCGTATTAGACGCATTCTACAAATTAATAGCCGCAGAAATTGTCAAAGATTTCGCTATTTCAACAGCCTTTTATGCTGATAACTTTAATGATTTAAGCACGTAGTTCGTTTACATGTCTATTAAATTTGTGTTTTATTTATATTATTTTATATATATTTATTCATAACGGTTTACGTTCGTATAACAATATAAGCCAGACACAAGTGCTAAACTATTTATATGATTTTAAGTGAAAACGGTTTAAGCTTTTGTAAAAACATCATATTTGAAAAAAAAAATCATAAAAAAACAGTAAATTGAAATACAGTTTTTAAACAAGTTTCATTTAAAAAAAGATTTTTTCTCCAATTCGACAGTGTAACAATTGAAATTGTGCCATGTTTAGAAACTGCACAAATTGCAGTTAAGATAAAAATTTGTTGGTGAATTTGCTGCTACCATTAATATATAACATCAGTGTTACTCTCGGATACAACAATTAATACCATAGAATACAGCTAAAATTGAAATTTGAGGAAGAAAATTTTTCCTGACTGTTTCCGATAATCATCATTTTTATTTCTTTTAATAAACACTTCACAGTGTACCTGATTAAAAATACCCAAAATAAGTTGTGATAACATTAAAACTCATTTATGGTTCTAATAAAATGATTTTTTTATTTAAAATATACTAAAACGAGCTTTTTTACTAAATATTTCCTCTTTGTCATTAAATATTCATCTAACATAAAGGAATTTTACAAATAGTCTCAAGCAAAGAATTTTAATAAATAATTTAAATACTTGTGCTACAAAAACGGCTATAATAATATGATATGAATAAAATTTAGGATGTACATCATATATTCAAAAATTAAACAATTGTTTTATCGTGTGTCTTGCATTCATTTCTTAAACTTACAAATTGTTAGAGTAAATTGGAGTTATTTGGAGCCAAAGTTGCTGCTTGTGTTCACAGCAAAACAAAACAAAACAAAACACAACAAAAAGCTTAAATCAGTCCTGGATCTACTGTGTTGCGAGAATTGACGAGAACCGGCTATTTCCTACAATTAACAGCAGCAACTAGATCAGTCCTAGATCTACTGTGTTGCGAGCATTGACGAGTTTCGGCAGTGTCCGACTGGTAACAGCAGCAACTACTAACACGGTAAATCCTCAAAGTAAGCTAAATTTAAGAATTAAAAAAAAAATCTTCCTCGGTACGTTACTACTGAAGAATATTCATGCATTGAACATTTTCATATAATCTATTAATTCTGCTTAACACATTTGCATCAATAGCGTGCATTTCAGAATATTTTTTTTTACTCAGAAATTCGGAATTGATATTAGAAAGATATTAATAGTAATTTTTGCTTTAGTTAATGCAGACATTTCGTGATTACATAAAGCAAAAATTCTTCTTTCGAAATTCCCGGTATGGATTTGGAATTTCTGAATAATAAAAGATTTTTTAAAACAAAATAGGCGCATATATGCTCTAATGATGCAAATTAGTTAATGCTATTTTACGTAACTGCCAATTTGAACGTTTAATTATCACAAGTAAAATTTAATAGAAATTTTCCCATTATTTAATCATTAAAACTCGTAAAGTTTCGACTGTTAAATTTGACACGATTTACAATGAAATTTTAGTGGTGTGATAAAACCGTGCAAGTTGGCACCTATGATTGTTTACATTCAACAAATAATTATAACTTGCATTATTAATACGTATACATATTTAAATAAAATTCAAATTATAAATAATTATAAAAATCTTACATTTTCCAAATCTTAAATTTTATCTTTACTATATAAAAACAGAAGGTTTTTATGTAGTATGTTTGTGTTTTTGACGTATGAATGTTTTTAAAGTAAGCTGAAAACTTTAAAATATATAATCAACTAATTTTACAAGTCTTTTCTTACGTGTCTGCTTTCATTTGATAACTTATAAAAATAATTACATTAAAACAAATGCTATATCAGTGTATTACTGCATAACAATATTTATACATTCAAAACTTCACTGTAGTATTATTCATGCTGCTTAATCTATTTATAATCAATAAATTTTTATTAGAACAATAAATTAACAGCGTGAAATAGCACAAATAAAACATATAAACTGGCAAACAGCTGTTTCGGAGCCCCTAAAGCTCCATCATCAGTGCGAATTCAAAAGATTAAAACCGATTTAAAATCCTAAGCCATGTCAATTTGCCTGCGTCTTTCGCACGCGCCAACAATCCATCTTGGCGCTTGCGAAAGACGCAGGCAAATTGACATGGCTTAGGATTTAAATCGGTTTTAATCTTTTGAATTGGCACTGATGATGGAGCTTTAGAGGTTACGAAAGATCTGTTTGCCAGTTTATATGTTTTATTTGTGCTATTTCACATTGTTAATTTATTTTTTAATGTAACGGTACAAAGTTAAATCCACAAAAGTTTTAAATAATTATTGATATTTCTCTAATTTTCAAGTAGGCATAAAAAATATATATATATAAATTATATGAAAAAGCCTTATATCTTGAAAAAAATATATGTATATATATATAGTCACTATATATATATATATATATATATATATATATATATATATATATATATATATATATATAGTCACATAAAATGGGACGATTTTCTTTCAAACAAACGTTTTATAGAAAGGTAAAGTTTTGTGAGAAGTTAAATAAATAATATAACATTTATTAAAAAAACAAGACCAAGAATTTTTCTCTTGCCTACAGTAATTTTATGATTAAAAGCGTTTTCCTATATTTAAATCTAAGTCAAAACTTGTACTCTATCGAGTAATTAATACTTTAAATTATCCATTCATTCACTTTCAATCAATCGGTTCATTCTAGAAAATATTATTTATATTAAATCATATTGATCCCCTTCCCCCTATTATCGAGTATGAATAGTAGGAAGTTATTATCACAAATAATAATAATAATAAAATGAATATCTTGAAAATGTTGAAATACAGGGTGGGCCTAAAATCCTTGACTCATTTTGAAATTCCATACAAAATCAAGTAATTGGCGTACGAATAAGAGGTTTGAATGGAAATGCTTTTCTTTATCGTTTTGTTTTTAAAAAAAGTTAGTAAAACAATTGCTCATAAATTTAAAGTCGTGTGAAAACGTCAAGCACTAGTGATTACAGAACATTTAATTTGTACAATTTAACAGAATATTTCGAAGTGTACGATCTATTTAGATTGAATCAAATAGAAATAATACTCAATGTCATTCTATACTTTGAACTATAGTAGTATGTTGCACTGTCGAACAAACTAAAAGAAGAACACCTCATACACTCTAATGGCCCCACCAGTGGCTGAGAGGTTCTGCTCTCAAAGCTGGTAGAGAGAAAGTGCTGGGTTTAAACGCCTGTCACACTGGTTGACCTAACCGTTCGGAGTTTTCCTAGGTTTTCTTCGAACCTCTCTGTAAATAAGGGTTAGGATCCCTTTGAAAGACCACCACGGCGGAAACTCCCCCCTAATGCCTATATCCCTCGAGTAGACAATCGGCCGTCATAAATCATCAAATCAACCAATCGTACACTCTAATAGCTAATTTTTGGCAGAGAACAACGAAAATAGCATTTCGATCAGGAATTATGTCCTCTTTCAATTTACTCTACTAAAGTCCAAGAAGTGGTCTTCTCTTCCGATTTTTATGTTTTGCTATTTTTTTTTTAATTTGACAGTAGCTTCTATCGAAAAATTTATAATTAAATGTTTTTAATTTGCTTAACAAACTTTTAATTTGCTTAAAAATCTTAAGAAGCATTGCCGTCTGAACAGCAATCTTCTACATTTCATACTCTATATACCACTGAGTTTTAAAATCTGTCCAGGAACTTTGGCCCACTCTGGACATCTAAAGTATACAAAATTAGAAAGGTTTTTATTTGAAACTAATTGTTTCAGATTTTTAAAAAGAAGATAATTTCTTTTTTGACAAGGTAAATAAATGATACGTTCTAGAAATTAATGTTTTCTGAAATGACTGCATTTATTTTATGATGTAAAATCTTACTAAAAATATTTAAACTTAAGATGAAAAAATGCTATCTTTACCATTCATACATTCAATAAACTACGAAAGTTTTTCCTTTCTAAGATCACGCAAGGCAAATATTAACACAAGATTCCCATCCTGAGAAAGAACGAGCGTATTAAGGTTCTTTTAAAGTAGTGTATTCGTCCTATAAATGCTTTAGCCGGAAGCTGTATTTTCTTTCGTTGAAAATAAGTTTAAATAGTTGAATTTAATATAACGTTTTTCTACTTTTTTCTTTATTTTTACTTCCATTTTTACACTTATAACACATATTTTTAAGCAATATAGAGAGTGATTCCTTAATTCAGTTGTACGGCAAATAACTGGTGCAACGAATTAGCTATAGTCATAAACGTGGTGCGTCCCCTAGTCAGAAACTGCACTGCAAGCTGCAAGACACCTCATCGTGAAGTGCATACCCATTTTACGAGGGGCAGTTGGAAAATAAATTTCCCCTGGCGACTGTGGACAGAGGTGTGTACAAAAAAGACAAAAAAATGTAATGCGACATTAAAGATAAAACATAACTTTATTTTTCCACATAAGCGCCAGGTACATTGAGACATTTGTCATACCGCTTTATAAGCTTCAAAAAGCCCTCCAGGAAAAATCAAGCATTTGCATACTTACGAAGCATTGAACGGCTATGGGCGAAATGGGCACAGCAGGTGAACGCGAACGTGCAAGAAACCGATACACCATTGGGTAGAGCTCGACTGCGATCAAGCAGATGGCGCTGTTGCAATGCCTGCGCAGATGGCACTTCGGTGTCTTGCACGTTCGCGTTAACCTGCTGTGTCGTCTTTCGCCCATAGCAGTTCAACGTTTCGTCCGTATGCAAAGCCCTGATTTTTTCCTGGAGGGCTTTTTGAAGCTTATAAAGAGGTATGACAAATGTCTCAATGTACTTGGTACTTATGTGAAAAAATAAAGTTATGTTTTATTTTTAATGTCTCATTACATTTTTGTCTTTCATACACACCTCTGTCCACAGTCGCCAGGGGAAACTTATTTTCCGACTTCCTCTCGTACTATACCTAGACACTACGTTCATGGCTATAACCAACTCCATTCACTACTTATTTGAGAGAAAAGGGGAATTAAGGAATATCTCTATATTTTATTTAATGCATGAGAATATTTTATATTTTCAAACTATCATATATATATATATATATATATATATATATATTGATATCAAGATCTCTTTTTCTATCTACATACGAAACACACCACGATTAAAGGGATATCAGAAGGAAGGTTTCGAAATAAACTTTTGACATAATACACTTACATTTCGTTAAAACCCGTTGTTTTATTAAAAGTGCAATTAATTAGAAATTAATGCAAAAACGTATCAGCAAATAATCTTAAAGATTTGAGTGAAAGATTGTGTTCATTAATTTTATGATTTTGCTATTGTGTGACGTTTATGCATGTGTTTTATTAAGGAATTTTTTTATAATGTAATGTAGTGCATAAATCTCTTACTTTTGTTAATATGTACCTTTTTTTATTATCTAGGCATATTAAAACAGTATCTAAATTTTTAAAAATATCTTAACCGTATGAAATGAGAAAGGTTTTAAGAAAGTCTGAAACAAAATGCTTTCACATTTTTTGAGAGAGAGCTACATTTTTGCGACAGGAGGAATAAATTATATATTCTGGAAATAAACAAAAGTTTTTCGGCGTGACCGCAGTTATTTTTGGATGTAAATCTTAGTAAAATAGTTAAATTCAAGACAAGAAAAACAAGTTGGAAATTGTACGTCAAACGTGACAAATGAGGTGCGTTCGTACTATAGCTAGTTACATAAATATTCAGATCTTGATGAATTTTAATTCTGTGAAATGAATTATATCGTCTGCAGATTCATTTCTGTCATAAAATAAGTATCTTAGTCGCTTGACGATTAAACCTCGGAAGCTCCTATAACAAGAAAGCACCGATTTTTTTTTTATTCAAATTTTTTAATAAATGTTTTTATTAATATCTACTAAAGTTTTGATTCGATTTTCATAAAATTTGAAATCTCTTGACAAAATGCTTCAAAGATAATATATCTTACATTTCAAGCCATTCGGTGGAGTAGTTTTTGCGTTGTTATATGCGGACGGACGGACGGACAGACAGACGGAAGGACCAGACGATGACATTAGGTGCTACGTATTTATATAATTACGAACGCACCTAAAAAGAAAGTTTCTTGACCTTACATACAATTACCAAACTGGGAAACTTTTATCTTTCTATGATCACTCAAAGTAAATATTAGATACTAAATTAAATTTTAATAGATTTATTTTTGAGCCTGGACGTTTATTCCGAAATAAAGTCATCAGTACATGTTATTCAAAGTATTGTTCACCGTTAGCTACAACTTTTCACCATGTTTCTGGTAAAAGGGGAATTCTTCGGTAGAAGAACGATTCATCATTTAAAGTTATATTTGAATCGACTACTTTTCGATAACTTCAAAAAAACTGAAGTGCTGATCAGAAAGGTGTTTCCGCATGGATCGAAACAAATGGAAATCAAAAAGACTGAAACATCCCATGCGAACAGTTCTAGTGCTTCCTTGAACATGGAAAATAATTTTGTCGTTTCTTTTGCCGTATTCTGCTTGTTTTTCTTTCAACTCTCGGTTCAGCTGCAATAATTTGTGTTCGCAGCAGTCCGCAGTAATGGTTTTTATCTGATTTAAGCTGCTCATAATAGATCAAACCCTTATGATCCCACCAAATATAGAGCATAACCTTCTCACGATGAATACTCGTCTTTACTGTTGATATTGGTGGTTGATTTTCATGACACCATGACACCATTGACACCATGATTTTCTGCACTTGATATTGTCGTAATGTATCCATATTTTATTGACAGTGACGATACAATAATAATAATAATAAAACCCGGCCTTCTTTGCCTTTGAGACAGTATTACATACGTGGAAAAAACGCTTTTCAATGTCTCCTGGCTTCATTTGTTATGGTACTTGATTTTCTTGCATTTAAAACATTCTCATCGACTTCAAACGTTAAAACGGCCATTTCTGGTACATTTAATGCTTATGCTAATTCTTTAAGAGTATCACATTGCTCTTCGTCTGGCAATGCGTTTAATACTTCATTTTGATTTTTTTCGGTTTGACACAGCGTTTCTTATCTTTCAAATCAAAATCTTCATTTTTTTTTAAATCTTCAAAATTTGTGGCCCACAGTTTGCAATCGGTAAAGCGTAATCTTATAAGATTCGAAAAACAAACGAAGGCTTTCAGCTGTCGATTTCTTCAAGTGGAAACTAAAAAGTAATGCTATCTTTAAATTACGTTTCGTTGAAACAAAACTCGACTTATTGAATACCCTAAAAAGTATGTTGTTTATACTTCGAAGAAATGAAATATGCTGATATGCTATGCCCACAGACTTAAAGCCAGACAGTGATTTAATATGAAGTTGGATTCAGCATGAGCCTATGCCTTCATGTTCTCATTACGCCATCCTTTTCCAAAATGTTAAAATTAAGTTTAGTACCCAAACATAAAATATTCATTTTAAGAAAGTGAATTAAAAAGAAAAAACACACAGTCTCTCCGCATCCAGCTTCTTTCGACGTATTATATTTTAGTCCTTACATAAATTTTTCAGTCAGAAGATATAATTTGGCATTTATTGTTTTTATATTTAAATTGTTGACCGTAATATAAGGTTTCCTTGCCCTTTTCTTTTGTTTTTCTTTGAATTATTACACTCATAAGAGAAACTTTCGAAATATATATTATATTTGATGGATATGGATATTTTATAGTTAAAAATTTTATGATATTTCCTTTTCGCATTTAATCATAATGTAACATGCATATTTTTGTTTCATAAGAATGTTTTAAAGGCATAATGTAATTTTTAAACCACTAGCTTTTATAAGTCTCATACTATAATATTTTATTTCCGATAATGCTTGAGTTGAAAGTTTTTTTTATTATCTTTATCATGAAAAAAAGTAAAATTTTAATATCTTATATTTCCTAAATTTGTTTATTTTATTTTTTACTTAATGCATTAAATTTATCAAAAGATCTTCTAAACAATATGTTTCATGTGATGCATTTTAAATATTGCACTTTAAAATTAGTAAAATAGTTAAATTCAAGAAGAACAAGTACTATTTGCTAGTTTGATTTTAAACGTTATTCATACATTCAATACTTTCACATAATAAAATGCTTCTGATACTATAATTTATATACCATAAGAATTAATTTTCTTCTATTACCGTGTGGCGTAATAAACCGTAATGGGAAAAAATATATATATCTTCATCATATGAAGTGCGAAATGTTGTCCTGTCAAATAAATGCTTTTAAGTTTGCAAATGGAGGCTGATTTTTTTCTGATCGGATGCATAAATGATATGTTATAGAAATAGACAAATGCTTTCCCGCTTGACTACTGTTTTTTTATGGTGTAACTATTACTAAAATATTTAAGTTCACGAATGCTAGCTTGGCCTATCATGCATTCAATATAAAATGAAATGTTCTTCTTTCAGCGATAACGCAACATAAATAAAATCAAACTCGATTAATACGAAAAACAAAGAAATTATAAATGTCCTCTTATTACGTATTACATATAATACCGTGAAAATAATGAAAATCATAAAAAACACACGTTTTATTAAAATAATTACTACTAGTGTATGCTTTAACTATATCAAAGCTAAAATTAACTTGATATCATAAAGCTAACAAAATATTTAGTTTTACCTTTGTAAGTTTCAATTTATTTAGGTAGGACTTTTTTTTGGCAGAATCACAGTACTGAAGTCAAAACCTCTAAAGAAAACGTAATTCCAAAGGACCTGAACGACGTACACTAATGCAACCGATGCACAACTGATGTGAAAATCTTGGCTCTCATTGGTACATAGTTACCGTATTTTTTGAGGTATTGAGTTCTACTTTAAAATGCAATAAAATATATGAAAAGCTTGCTTAATATCGTCCAGAACCAATATTTAAAATATAAAACAAATAAAGATTCCTACTATGGCTTAGTTGACCCAAGTAGCACAGAATGGTTTGTCCAACGTTGGGTAATTGTTGGCTAACTGCCATTTCACATTGGCCTACAGTAAGAAATGTCCGACTGTGCGCACAATTATCCCTCTAAAATTTTGCTAACAAAGGCCTAACAGTAAGTCAGCTATTTTCCGCTGGTAAATCTGCTCAGGTACAATCGAAATTAGAGGTATCTCTGTACCTACATTTATCCAACCATTTGCCAAACATACCATTCCCAATCCTAACATTTCTCAACGGTTTCCTCAAACTACCACCAATGGGACAGCAAACAGTGCTACTTGAGATAAATATTACGAAGAGGAGGTATTTGAAACATCCTTATCTGCCATATTTATTGTTCATTTTTTTTCAATATTTCTGCAATATCATTTAAATATCAATTTTAATAACGCAGTTAGACGCTAACAGTAAAAAATACAGAAATACAGTGCATTCCTTTTCAATTTATATAGCAGAAGTTTAAGTTTAATTATAATTTAAAATATAAAAAAATATGTATTTCTACGCAATAAAAACTGTTATATAGTTATCGAGTTTATCGTAAAATGCATAGCAAAGTAGAGCACCCTGTTGTGTAATTAAAGCCAAAAATCATTAAACAAATTGTATTCATGACAAGCCTAAAGAAAGTATATCCATCAGAGAACAAAAATTTTAAATATTTCTGAAATTAATTTTTTTCTTATGTACAGGAAAAAAATTATGTATATATATATATATATATATATATATTTCAACACTAGAAAAATAAACCATTTAAATTGAGAAAATTTCCAAAATCATTTATCATTTTTAATAAAAGTGCTTTTTCAGAACTATTGTGCTGTTTGAAATATAACAAATAATATACATTCAAAAACCTAAATCACTGGGTTTGCAATTGTCAAATTAATACACATCTAGATTTTTTTTTAAACAAAAATTACTTTTTTGTATATTTTTAAAAACATTTACATAATCTGAGCAAAAATGTATAGTTTCTGTATTTTTTTATTGACGTCTTTTAAAAACAGGATAATTATTATAATTGTTGAACAACTACACAAATATGCATAAAAAATCATAATTTTGTATTAATAAAATCTGCAAAGTATCGTTTCCAAACCGTTAAACATTGATTTTCTGCAGTACAAGGATCACGCAATTTTTTTAAAAATATATTTTTCATAAACAGTTACAAACCAGAGACAACCCAAGCCAAAACCAACAAGTCATTTGAGAAATACTCGTTAAACTTAAAAAAAAATATATTGTATTTATTTAATCATAATTCATTCATTCATACCAAAAACGAGTCCTTCAGTCACAGCAAAAATAATCTCCGTAAAATCATTCAAAGAAAGCGGTAATTGATGATTTTAGCTACACGAGGAATAATCCCCTGAAATAAATTGGACATGCTCAAAAGAAGCAGTAATGAATGATTTTGCCCAAACGATTGATAATCCCCTGAAATGACTCGGACATGCGTAAAAGCCAGATATGCTTTCATTCAGCTGTAGAAAAGTAATTCGAATCAATTACTAGGGCATGCGCACAAGCATAACTTTTAACCTTCTATTTTCTTTTGCATCAACTAAAGCCGGAAATTGTACAAGTAAGAGATTCTGATTCATAGCGACATGTAAACAAGAAAGCTTTGTAAATCATTCAAAGAAAGCGGTAATGAATGATTTTACCTAAACGAGAAATAATCCCCTGAAATAACTGGGACATGCGCAAAAGCCAGACATGCTTTCATTCAGGTGTAAAAAAGTAATTCCAATCCAAAACTACTGCATGCACAAAAGCATAACTGTTAACCTTCTATTTTCTTTTGAATCAACTAAAGCCGGAAATTGTACAAGTAAGATATACTGATCTATAGCGACATGTAAACAAGAAAACTTTGTAAATCATTCAAAGAAAGCAGTAATGAATGATTTTACCTAAACTAGGAATAATCCCTGAAATAACTCGCACATGCGCAAAAGCCAGATATGCTTTCATTCAGGTGTAGAAAAGTAATTTGAATCAATTACTAGTGCATGCGCAGACACATAACTTTCAAACTTTTCTTTTGAATCAACTAAAGCCGGAATTTGTACAAGTAAGAGATTCTGATTCACAGCGACATGTAAGCAAGAAAACTTTGTAAATCATTCAAAGAAAACGATAATGAATGATTTTACCTAAACGAGGAATAATCCCCTGAAATAACTCGGACATGCGCAAAAGCCAGATATACTTTCATTCAGTTGTAGAAAAGTATCTCGAATCAATAACTAGGGCATGCGCAGAAGCATAACTGACAACCTTCTAGTTTCTTTTGAATCAACTAAAGCCGAAAATTGTACACGTAAGAGATTCTGATTCATAGCGACATGTAAACAAGAAAACTTTGCGAATCATTCAAAGAGGGCAGTAATGAATGATTTTACCTAAACGAGGAATTATCCCCCCAAATAACTCGGGCACGCGCAAAAGAAGTAGTAATGAATGATCGTACCCAAACGAGTGATAATTTTCTGAAATAACTCGGACATGCGCAAAAGCCAGGTATGCTTTCATTCAGATATAGAAAATTAATTCGAATCAGTAACTAGAGCATGCGCAGAAGCGTAACTGTCTAACTCCTAGTTTCTTTTGAATCAACTAAAGCCGGAAATTGTACAAGTAAGAGATTCTGATTCATAACCACATGTAAACAAGAATCATTTCACAAAATATTTTTTTTAGTGTAAATTATAATTTTTTTAACTCCAAGAAACAAAAGGAAAACATGTATCATTTGGAAAAAATAATAGATCGAGTGATGATTGTTCAGAGTTATATTCCTATAATCGAAATATTCGAATAAATTGTAATAATCGAATTGTTTGAATGGTTCACTCGAATGAAGGCGCAGCACTAGTGAAAAAGTATTTCAAAACAAACATTTTATTTAGTAAATACATATTACTGAATGCTGCGCCGCAATTGTTCATAAAATTTCTGGGTCTAAATACGATTATACAAGTTGTAATTTTCCAATTGAGTAAAAGAGTGTGCCCAAGCCCTGATTTGAACCAGGAACTTTTAGATTAAGCTTCCAATGCTTTGCCAACTGAGCTATCCTGGACAAAACTGCCGGGAACATGCACAATTCACTCAGATTATCGTATAGTTAATGACATCTAGTCTGTTATCTGAAACAGCCCAACAGAGTTAACTGAACTACAAAAAACGTTGGATAAGTAATAAAACTTTTGTAATTTAGCACAATTATTCTACAGGGTGACCAAGATTAAAGAGGCCCGGTATGCACAAGTACAAATACTTACTAATTTTTATTTAAAAGTAGTAAATACAGAATATTATGAATGACAACATACTGAACATTCAATAGTTCACAGGAGGTGTTGCTATTCATAATATTCTGTATTTACTACTTTTAAATAAAAATTAGTAAGTATTTGTACTTCTGTACAGATTACTTTCAGATTACCTTATTATTAATGACATCTGACCTGTTATCTGAAACAGAGCAACAGAGTTAATTGAACTACAAGAAACGTTGGATAAGTAACTAAACATTCTTAATTTAGCACAATTATTCTACAGAGTGGCCAAGATAAAATAGGCCCACTATACAGAAGTACAAATACTCTCTAAATTTTATTTAAAAGTAGTAAATACATAATATTATAAATACCAACATACTGAACATTCAATAGTTCCCAGGAGGTGTCGTTATTCATAATATTCTGTATTTACTACTTTTAAATAAAAATTAGTAAGTATTTGTACTTCTGTATACCGGGCCTCTTTTATCTTGGCCACACTGTAATAGGTAAAACTATATCATATGAGTTGTAATTTTCCAACTGAGTGAAAAGTTAAAGACAGGTTCCTGGTTCAAAACCTGGCTTGGACACCTTGTCACTCAGTTGTGAAATTACAACTCGTATAAATTATTTTTGCCAATTAGAATAGTTGCGTTAAATAAATAAATATGATCATTTGAGCTGCGCGTTATACGACGGAATATACGGTATATCTTAACCATTTTAAATAAGATAGGTTTCTTTAATCAAATCCTTAAAATATACATACATTTAATAACATTATGAATACACTATATGTAATCGAGAAATAAACATTTTTTACCTTGCGTGAGTGAAGTCATTTTAGGATGTAAATCTTACTAAAGTAGTTAAATTCAAGATGAAAAAAATGTTATCTTGACCACTCACACATTCAATAAAATAGGAAACTTTCTTCTTCCCAGGATCACGCAAGGTAAATATTAACAAAAGATTCCCATCCTGAGAAAGAAAGTTCTTTAAGCACATACTATGTGTATCAAGCTTCTTTCGAACTATTATATTTATTCGTCCAATAAGTATTTCAGCTGAATCTGTAATTTTTTTTTTCAAATGAAAATTTAGATAATTAAACTTGATGTTAAATTTTTCTGCTTTTTATCCCATTCTATTACATATGTAAAAGAACGATTTATACATTATTTGATGTCTAATGTATTTTTTAAATATTTTACCAGATCTTATAATTTTGTTTCCTTCTGATATTCCTTCAATGAAAACTACATTTTTTACTAAGAAAAAAAATATTGAGTAATAGTAAATGATATTTTCTTTCTCTTTACGCAAAGTAGTAAATTTATAAGAAAAATTTATGATAAACAATATGTAGTTGATACCTCGTTTATGTTTAATAGCATTTATATACTGATTAGACATGTTACTTTTTAGATAATTAAAAATAAATAAAAATTAATGATGCTTTTATTGCATACACGCAAACTTTTTACTTTAATATTAACTGTTATTATTGACTCTGTTAATGTGAAATTCGAAGAAGAATCAATATTACTTATTCAGCATAAAATTATCCCCAATAATTAAAAAATAAAAGGAATAATATTTGTGAAAAAGAACGAAATTGCACTAAAAGAAACACGGTAATAAATTAATACCGAAATTCTTGCAAATACATTTTTTGACTTTTTAAAAAATCTCTTAAAGGTGTTCTCAAATTCTCGTTGCAGTAACGTATTTAGTCGCGTATAATGCGCACTTGTTTTTTTTTTTTTTCAAAATTTTAGATTTGAAATGTGGGACGTACAGTATACACTGAATGTGTCCAGCATCTATTTGAAGTCTCATTTGCTTTCACTATAGTATTCATATAACACATAGCTATTATGATACAATTGTACAAATATAAGAGTAGCAAGCAGGATTGTAAAAAACCGGGTTTAAAAAAACCCAGCCCGGGCTTGTATCTGGGCGGGTACCCGGGAAGCTACCCACTACAATCCTTATGGTTGTAAAAAACATGTTTTAAAAAAACCCAGCCCGGGCGGGTACCCGGGCAGCTACCCACTACAACCCTGGTAGCAAGTGAAATAAAATGCATTTTTAAAATTCATAATTTGTGTATTATTAACAAATATATATTGTCGATAAATATTAAAAAACAAAATTTGCTGTGAGAGAGAAAAATGTGCGTTGCAGAACTCTTAATATAAAGGACTATATTATAAAGGACAGTCAGCGTGTAATGCTGACGTCATTTTGCGAATCTACTTAAAATCATCTTTCAAATGTAATTTGTTTGAAAACTGTATCGCAATTTACTCATTTATTATAGCATTTAAATTAAATCTCAAGCATCATTTATTAAAAATCTACCTCTATCACTTGCGGACGATTACAAAATATAAAAAGTTGCACAATATAAAAAGTTCAGAATTTGTTTCTAGCTAACGTTCAATAACGAAATTAAAACTTCATTAAGCAATGAATAAAACAGCATGAATAAAACACAAATTTAACAGACATGTAATTGAAATCAGCGCTTAAAACTTCTAAGATTATCAAAATAATAATAATAATAATAATAATAATAATAATAATAATAATAATAACTACCGTAGATAGCGAATTTTTTAACGATTTATCCGGATATTAACTTCTGGCACGAGGCCAATAAGAAATTACTGCTTTTAATAAATTTCAAAATTTTATTTCAATATATAATTGACATATTCCGTATAAAAATGTTCTTTTGTGTTGTTAGGGGGAATCTAAGAAAATTATTAAATGTAAAAAACTATTAGAATTTTCCATAAAATAAATAAATGGTTTTCACATATATTATCTATCCCGGAAAGCGGTTGGATGCCCTAGTTTTAATAACGCTCTAAATATCTGTGAGTGAAAGCAATAATTTATGTTTGAAAACAACAAAATGTGAATCGTTACATATATGTCTTAATACCCGTTAAGTTAACACAATACGCATTGTAGCACGAGATGAAGCAGTAACAATTCGAGATGTAATATTTTTTTCATTTTTATTTTTTTAAATAAGACTGTGAACATGTAACAGTATGATATGTAACTTTTTTAGTAATTTTTCATTTTTAAATAACAGAGTGTGAACTATACATAAATAAATACGACATATTGCAAATTTTGTAGCGGTTGTCCGTCTTATCACAACGTAAGGTGTAGTTAGACATATACATAGGCATACAGCATAGGAAGTAAAACAGACTAACAAACTCTTCAAACTGCAATGCTATATGAAACGATATAAGTTTTATTTCAAACGTGTGCTTGCAATATTTTAAAAGATATCTAAATATTTGGGACAAGTTAAAAGATAAATTCTAGAAATAAAAAACAAATGTTTCCTTTTTTTGCGAAACTACAGGGATTTTATGATGTAAATCTTACTAAAATATTTAAATTCAAGAAGAAAAACAAAGCAATCTTTACCATTCATATATTTACTTAACTACAAGACGTCATTCATTACAGGATCACGCATGTTTCCTTTTTTGCGAAACTACAGGGATTTTATGATGTAAATCTTACTAAAATATTTAAATTCAAGAAGAAAAACAAAGCAATCTTTACCATTCATATATTTACTTAACTACAAGACGTCATTCATTACAGGATCACGCATGTTTCCTTTTTTGCGAAACTACAGGGATTTTATGATGTAAATCTTACTAAAATATTTAAATTCAAGAAGAAAAACAAAGCAATCTTTACCATTCATATATTTACTTAACTACAAGACGTCATTCATTACAGGATCACGCATGTTTCCTTTTTTGCGAAACTACAGGGATTTTATGATGTAAATCTTACTAAAATATTTAAATTCAAGAAGAAAAACAAAGCAATCTTTACCATTCATATATTTACTTAACTACAAGACGTCATTCATTACAGGATCACGCATGTTTCCTTTTTTGCGAAACTACAGGGATTTTATGATGTAAATCTTACTAAAATATTTAAATTCAAGAAGAAAAACAAAGCAATCTTTACCATTCATATATTTACTTAACTACAAGACGTCATTCATTACAGGATCACGCATGTTTCCTTTTTTGCGAAACTACAGGGATTTTATGATGTAAATCTTACTAAAATATTTAAATTCAAGAAGAAAAACAAAGCAATCTTTACCATTCATATATTTACTTAACTACAAGACGTCATTCATTACAGGATCACGCAAGGTAAATATTAACAAAGGATCCCCATTCTGCGAAAATAAGTTCTTTTATAATAAAAGAGTTGATGCGCATGCAGTTTCTTTCAATGTATTATATTTTATTCGTGCTATAAATATTTAAGAGTAAGCTGTAATTTTCAAATAAAAATTTAGATATTTTATTTTAATATAAAATTTTAATATTTTTGCATTTTGTATTTTTTTTTTTTCAACATTTTAGACTTTTATGAGATATTTTAAAACGAATTTTTTTTTTCATGTATGCGAATTTTTTTATTTGTGATATTTCACATTTTTTAATGAACCATCCATTTGATAGTTGTTTTATTAAAAAGAATATATATATATATATATATATATATATATATATTAAATGGTAGTATTTAAAGTTCTAGCTTTTGGTAAGTATCATACTATATATATATTTTTTATTTCTGAAAATTGTTTATTGAAAGCATTTTTATACCTTTGATGCAAAAAAAAAAAAAAAAATCTGAATAGTTAAATTTAAGTAACTTTTATTTACTCAACTTATTTGTTTTATTTTAATATTTTTATTAAGTTTATCAGGAAACAATTCTAAACAATCCGTTCCATTTGATGTAATTAAATACCGTATTTTAAACTTACTAAAATAATTAAATTGAAAAAGGAAAAAAATTCCATACATTACTTTTAAATATTATTCATAAATTTATTATATTCGTCTGTTCAAATAATTCAACTAATATCATTTATACTCAGTAAATATCATTTTATCTTCTATACCTTGTATAACGCAATGTAAATTAAAAAACATATCTTAACCATATACATTGAGAAAGATTTTCTATGAAATAAATGATTTCATATTTTTAAAAGATCGTTAAATTTTTGTGACATATCGAATAAATTATATATTCTTGAATTAAACAAATATTTCCTCACGTGACTATAGTCATTTCACGATGTAAATCTTATTAACATAGTTAATTCCAAGATTAAAAAAATGTTATCTTGACCATTCATACATTCACACAACAAGATAACTTTCTTTTATACAGTATCACGCGAGATAAAAATTAACAAAAGATTTCCGTCCTAAGATAAGTAAGTTCATATATAATAGCGCAGTCGGAGAGTATCAAATCTTTTCCGAATTATTTAATTTTATTTGTGCTTAAAATGTTTTAGCTGAAGCTGAAATAAATCTGCAATGTCTTTTAAAAAATATTAAAATCTATGCAATTGATACTCATTTTTCTTTCTTTTTTCTGTTTTTATTTATTTATTTATTTACTTTTCTTTAAACTATTATGTTTATAAGAATACCTCTTAAACAATGGGTTTTAATGTATGGAAATGCAATTTCTATGGTTGAAAAAAATATCGGTATTTTAATTTTTGCATTTATACATAATTTCATATTCATACATTGTTTCATTAATGAGAGTCCTTTTGTGAAAAATATTGATTTTAAATCATCAGCTTTTGTAAAACGCTTTACCTTAAGATGTATTTTAAAGCTGTGTTGTTGCTTGACGCATTCAATTAGCAAAGCGTCATAACATTTATGATGAACTCACTGCAATTATGAACAAAAACAAATCACTGTTGATGTGGTTGTGCGATTAGAATTATGGAAGATTTTTCATTAATCACATTTAATTTCATTGTTGAAAAAAGGATTGTTATATCTATTTCATTATTGAGTTTTGTTTCAGTAAATATAAACGCTTGTTATAGAGATGAATTTGAGTATGTAAGCTCTATATAAGCATGAAATATGTACTATATTATATAATATAAGCATATTAATAATGAATATATGCTTGTTATCAAAGAATTGTTTAAGTACTGTTTATTAAGATATTTAAAAATTATAATAGCATTTATTAATCTTAACCATTATGTTTCGTAAACATAACAATATTAGTTTTTTTGTTTGCTTTATTTTGCTATTTATATTTTAAAAATTGAATAGATGAATTCTAATAACTTAATTTATTTTGCATTTGCTTCTTTTTCCTTTTTTGCATTAAATATATCGAAAAAAAATAAGTTTCATTTTCTATATTAAAATAATTTAAATTATCAAAAATGCTGTGTATTTTGTGTTTTGTTTATGTTTATTCACATATATTTATTGGTCAGAAAGACAGTTTTTCAGTGCAATTGAAAATAAAATGGAAATAGCTGCTACTCTTATTGATATATACATTTGTTTTATATTAACTTATAAATTGTCGGTTTTTCAAATTTAAAGTACTCAGAAGATCACAAACGTCAAATATTGGTTCATCTTTATTTTCACATAATTTAACGGTTTCAGAAACTATATATGATATTTGGGATTCTATCATATCAGATATAAAAATGTTAGCTTGTAAGAAAATTGTGGAATTTGTAAATCACTGAAATGAGAGTTAGAGGAAATTTTATATTATGGTGATAAAACTGTGTGATTTTTATTGATTAAAGTATCCAACAGCAAACGACAAATATTGGTATACTTTTATTTCAATGAAGTTTCATGGTTTTGGATAGTGTTATAGAGATTTAGGATTCTTTTATAATACGTATAGTAATAATATATGATATAAAAGTAAAAAAATTATTAAATTTAATTTACAAAAATATTTTACTAAGATAATACAAACATTTCGTGAAAGTTACAAATATATATATATGTATATATATATATATATATATATATATATATATATATATATATATATATATATATATATATATATATATCACTTCAACTAGATTCTTATGAAATTTCTTTTTGTTTCAGCCAATACATATATATTTTTTAATTAATAAAGTTGTGTTACGTACGGGACATCACAAAAAATTGTTTTAAAAGAAAAGTACCTCTAGCAATTTGGATTTTGCTTTGAATTTATTTAATATTTTCACAAATAAATTTAATGAGTAGAAGCAGAAATATACATTTTATTAATTAATTTTAGAATTATTTTTAAAAATTGCGTCATTAATTAATGAAAGCTATTTATTTCTGATACGTACGGGACAAGGCTATTTGTTACGTATGGGACCTATGACCAAATTTTTCTACATGACTGCAAAAAAATGATCTAATTTTTATTTCATTTAAAAAAAAATAATATTTTGGATACATTTTAATAGAAGAGATTTAAAGCTTTAAAACGATGTATTACACTTAACTTTTTATAAAACTTTTTTTTTCAAACTTGTGAAGCCAAATACTGTGTAATGACACTTCAATGAAGTTTCATGGTTATGGATAAAGTTTTAGAGATTTAGGATTATTTTATAATACGTATAGTAATAATATATGATATAAAAATAAAATTTATTAAATTTAATTTACAAAAATATTTTACTAAGATAATAAAAACAAAAACGTTTACCCCAAACTTTTTCATAAGTTACTAATTTAAATGTAAAAAAAAAAAAAAAATCGCTACGACGATTACTATGATTAGTTTTGGTAATTCATTTCGTTACCAGAAATATATATAATATACATAAATGTATTATAAACAACAAGGAAAAGTTTCTTTAAAATGTTTTCATTTTGCTTAAATTGTGCACGTTTCTCAAAATGAAATTAAAAGGATAACTTACAATGGAAGAATAAACATACCACTTATGAATCCTTAAATATGTAAATATAAACAAAACTAAGTTACTTAAAAAGGGTATAAGAGACAGCTTTCTAAAACACACTTAAAATAGCGTGTCTAGACATGTCTGGGCTTTTGAGTTTCCATTAAAGTATTTAAAGAACAATTCATTGAATTCTCCTAAACTTTTATAATGACCTAAGAAGAGGCATATTTCAGCCTTAAGTCCTGTTAAAGCATTCTAGAAATGAAAAAAGAAATTGTTAGCAGCTATTTTTATTGTTGTATAAAAACTTTTTAAAAGTGACATGCAAATTCTCAGATTTTGCTTTATGACTATAAATATAAAATGACATCACAAAAAATAATGGTTTGATTATTTTTTAAAACTTACTTCTATTTTGTAAACAACTTTTAAAATATTAGATTAAAATGCTCAAAAGCTAAAAATAATCTTTTTCTTGTTTTCACAATTCTGAATTTCAAATTAAGCATAACGTTTTCAAAGAAAGAATAGATACTCCACTTGTGCATCCTAAATGCTTAACTATAATCGAAACTAAGCACACTTAATATTTGTTTAATATGTTAAACAGTTAGAGAAGGGTGTGTGTGTGGGGGGGGGGGGAGAGCAATCGTCTCACATTATGTTATCCGCAATTTATAGTATACTGGTGCGAAAGATACCATTCAACTAGAAATTGTGTCTACTTTCGCAATAAGAATATAATTTTAAATAGGAGCTTAGATTGCCTACTTTTAATTCTTGGATAAAGGAAGAATGATATTATATGTTTTTTCTGACATTTCTAAGGATTTAGAAAAGAAAATGAGTTAGGAGATTATCCATAAATTTATAAAAAAAAAAAGTAAGATTTTAGAAAGAAAAGTACTGGAAAAACTCAATTTAACACCAAAAATTATACATAAGTTTTATATATAAAAATAAATTCATTATAATAATTTCAATAAATTTTTTATGGGTACATTTTTCGTTTTTGTGGATGCTTTCATAACATAGGATGATTCCGTTAGATGTCGAAAAGTAAAATTTACCAATATATCAAAAAACAATGATTGGAGCTGTAAACTTTCGCATCCATGTTTATGACGATTATGATTCATTTTATGTAAAGATTAATGTTGGCGATAATTCATAATTTTTAAATGTAAATTTATTATTATTATTTATCAATAAAAATATGTTTTGAATCGAAAAACATAATGTTTGAATCTATTCATTCTACCTCATAAAAATAAATTCAATTGGATTATTTTTGAGGAAGATATAAATTAAAATTCGCTACGTTTATATTACATAAGCATCATCTAATCAGAAAAAGTGGTGGAGGAATGCCCCCCCCCCCCCTTTTTTTATTCTTTAACACTACTCCTATGCTTATGACTGCATGAAGAAATATATAAACTATAAATTTTCTACTAGATTATTTTTTTAACACAATTATTTCAAATTGGTAAAGTAATCAGACAAGTTGTAAATTTTCAACTGGACGAAAAATGTCCGGGCCAGGATTCGAACCTGGGATCGCTTGGCTGAAGCCGCCACGCTCTACCACTGAGCTATCCCGGTCGAATCTGGAGGGCATAATTCATCCAGTTAACCTTATTGATAAAAGCATCTGGTCTGATATTTTAATCAGCTCAACAGAAAAGATCGCAGGTAAAGGAACTCCAGTAAACGCTGGATACGTGAATACACTAGATTATTAAAAATAATCGGCTTCAGCCAAGCGATCCCAGGTTCGAATCCTGGCCCGGACATTTTTCGCCCAGTTGCAAATTTACAACTTGTATAAATTTTCTAGTCTGCTTTCATCCAAGGAATTCAAATATGGTATCAAAATTCGCTGTAATTATTTAAAAATTCAAATTATGCATGATTTTAAATATGTCATACATGCTGTATAATTTGGCGATAAATCTTGGTCGCTTGGCGATTCATCCTTGGGGGGCCGCTATAACACGAAAGTACTAAATTTACAATATATTAATGAAAACAGAAACAAAAATATTTCATCCTTGGGAGCTGCTATAACATGAAAGTACCAAATTTCTACTTTATTTTTCATATCTGATATTTTGCTTCTATCCCTTTTGTAACTTTAACATTTTTGTAACGATTTTATGTATTTCTATTGCCTATTCAAAGAAACACTCTTCTAAAGTTACAGAATTTCGTTCAAAACTTCTCGATAGAAAGCAACAACCATTTTCCCAATAATAATAATAATAATAATAATAATAATAATAATAATAATAATAATAATAATAAAGATGTTTTTTATAAAGTAAAAATTTACCGGTGTATTTTTCTCGTTTTTTCGAATATCTGAACCGGCCTGCTGTTATACTGTCATAATAATATGTATCATGTGGACTAAATGCGATAAAAAAAAATCAATTTCAAAATTCAACATGTTGTATAGAGACCTTCAAAATGTTAAAATATGCCAATATTTCCATAATCGTGTTTTTATCATGATTCAATACATTCCTCAAACTCATACGACGTTATAATCATTTGCTGACGTCATATCTACTCGCTTACTCTATTATTCATATCGATACTATATTTGTATTATTCTCAAACATTTGCAAAAGTCCGCTTAGCTTTCAATATGACGTCAGATTAATTTCCTTTTTTAATTCTCTAATGACATCATATTAAGTTGCTTTCTGTATTTTCACATACTCATACTCCGTGTATTATTGAGAACTCTTTGAAAATTTCCGTTTTATTACCAATATGACTTCATATCAATCTTATTTTCAATTGATGAAACTTTTTATTTCATTTTCATTTTTCACGTGGAAATCTTTCAATAGAAAATAAATTATTGTAGAAAGAATTTTATTGTCGATTTTTAATTGTTGGCAACTGCTACAACGAAATATGTTTAAATTTAATAGGAAAAGGCTGTTAGAATTTTTGTTTTTTATCTCTCTATATTAAAATAATACGATTTTTTCAAATTTTAATATTTTGATCTTCATAGTAGCTATTTAGCTATAAGTACACAAAGTTTCATGCCTGTAAGTTATATAGTTTCTGAAAACGGCTCTGTGACGGACAGACAACGGAGCGGGAGTAATTGGGTTTCCTGAGATGAACGAAACCCTAAAAAAAGTTATTTGCAACTGTTTTGAAAATTTCACTGCGAAATAAAACCAGTCACATGCAAATGCTATAATATTGTATTATTGTTCAAAATGTAAAGCACTGTAAAAAAAAAGAATGATATTTTTCCTTTATTAAATTATGTTTTTCTGTAAACAATTTTATTATTTTAAGAGCATAATAAAGTACATGTAAATATTTCTTGAACGAGTACACATTTTTGAATGTGAAATTACAGAGCATCTCTTTTAGAGGACATACAAAACCAACTTTTATGCAATTTTAAATGCGTAATTATAACAAAGAATAAACAAATTTAAAAACTATATAACATTAGGCTTTGTTAAACGAGCTGTAATTTAAAAAGAAAACGTATCTGAGATACGTTTGGTCTGTTAAATTTTATTTAAGCATATTCAAAGTATTTAAAGAACAATTCATCGAATCGCATTCTTCAAACTTTGAAAAAAATATATAGGAAATGAGGGATTTAACCCTTAATTTTTTTAGAAGAATACAATGACATTTTCTTACTGAAATAGAAGCTTTCTGCAGTAGTTTTAAAGAGGGTCACTTTTTCAAATTTAGAGCATCTAAAAAAAGATACATGACTTCTAAAGCCAGTATATATTCATTTACATGTATTTTTATGGTTATAGGAAGCGTGACTGTCAAATTTTATTATATTGTAATGGATTGTAAAATGTGTTAATATAATTTAAGACAGCACTCGGGGTAAATATTAAGAGGCAATAATTGTAGCGAAACATACACTCACATTGTATAATTGTTTTAAAATTAAGAAAACATCTGAGGAAAGAAAGGTGTGATTAGTTTTCTTTATCAACTTAACTATTTTTTAATCAATATAATATTATTATTAAATTCTAATACTATCGTAAAAATATACCTATTCTTGCCTAAAAACTAAACGACTCTGAAAATGAAATTATGACGCATCAATTTTTCACACGTTTAAATGATGAATAAATACTTATGCATTCAGAAATGCTTAATTAAAGATCTTTGTAACGGAACATGCTATGAAAAAAAAATTAATCTTTATAAATTTAAAGTGAAAGCATTTGGTTGTTAGTTTTATATATTTATTTCCTTCTTGGTAACTTATGAACATGTGGTACTAAACTCCCTTAGAAAAACTTATTAACATGTGGTACTAAATGCCCTTAGAAGAACTCATTAACATTTAATATTTAAAATATTAAAATTTCTAATATTATTTAAATATTTAAATAAAATAATTTTAAGTGCGAAATCTTCTAGGCTAATTAGGTTCATAGTATTTTAGCATCGCCATGTGATTGGTTACCTCATAATACCTGCATTCATATAAAAAAAATGTGAAAATTGTGACAACATATTTTACCATTAAACTCCTCTGTTATAGACAATATTTTTAACATATTTTTAAATAGAGGATAACACTCATCCCATTAATTTCAAAGAGTGAAAAATATTAATTTTATGCATTGATAAATGCATGATTGTAACCAAGACTAAGCAGACTTAAAAGTAATATAACACTCAGCGCATCACTTTCAAAAGACGAATACATGTATTTCTTATGTCTTGATTAAGGCGTGTATGTTAACAAGATTAGGGCACATTTAAAAATGGAATGATGCTCAGATTTGTTAAAAACAACGTACTTTCGAAAGTGGTTGTCTAGACATGTCTGTATCCTTGAGTTCTCATTAATGTATTTAAAGAACTATTACATATGTTTAGTTTTCAAAACTTTTGGAATGATTTACGAAGAGGTATATATAAACATTAACAAATTTTAAATAATGTAGTAGTGAAAACATTTTGTCAGAATCAGTCTCTTAAATCTATTTTATGATTTTACTATAAATGTGAACGAATTAAATTAAAAATCTTTTTATATATCTACATTTCAAATGTAGTCAAATAGAGGGTGTTTCAAAAAGTATCATCCGATTTAACTGTAACATTATTTAATGTAGTTTATTGTTTCTTTCAAAGCTTGTACCTTCCAGAATTTTTTAACAGTTGCATTTCTCAACAATGGATCGGCTGTACCGGATCTGATGATTCAGTTAACCATCACGCGCCTCAAAGACATCCGGACTTCTCAGTGTGCGACTTCTTGTGGGGGATTACAAAAGACTACATTTATGTGTCTCCCCTTCCAGCTAAATTAGCCGAACTGAAGATACACATAGCAGCAGCCGTGGAAGCAGTGGATTCAGACATGTTGCAAAAGTTTTGACTACCGTATAGACATTTGCCGTGCATCCCAAGGAGGACATATTAAGCGCCTTTAATTTGGATTATAAAAAAAATTATGATTAGCTGTACGTAATTTAAAATTAGTGTATATGTTCAATATTTTTCACAATTAACGCATTTCAAATAGAGTGATTCTTTTTTAAACATCCCGTGGAAAAAATTATAACCATACGTTAGCTATCAAATTTGTTGATTGATTTATTTAGAACAAAGATTGTACGACAAAGAAATAGCTGATACCCGATAAAGACATTTAACGAGGATGCTATAAAAATTTACAATATTTATCAAAGTCTCATGAATATGAGACAAAATACTGCGAGTATGTTTTTTGGTTTCATTCTTATTCAATTTTTTTTTAAGTACAATAAATAACGTGTAAAAGTTTTGTAAATATTTCTTTTTTCTTTCTGAAAGAATACATGCCTTTAAATATGTAATTACCAGGCATCACATTTAAACAGATAATAAAGGCAGAAGTCCTAACAAGACTAGACACTCTTAAAAATAGAATAACACTCTTTTTTGTTCAAAACATTGTATCTAGATATGTGTCGACACTTGAATTTTCATTAAACATTTAGTACGAGAGCACGAATGTCTCCTAGGCCTTTATTCTACAATTCCAAACTTTCAAACATAATTATCCCATTGCTGAGTAGCCATATTCAAGTTTATATGACAATTCATAGGTATTTTCATTTTACATTCTTTTAATATCAGAGAAAATTAAATTTTCGATACTATTAGACCCAATGTGCGTCCACGTCTTATTATTTAGTACTTTATACGATCGTTATGTTTAGTTTTTGTTAGTTTTAGGATCGTTATTTACAATATAAAGATGAAATGATTAGATTATTGACCTTGTTAGCTGAAGTATGAACGGATGAGCAAGATTGAACTTAACAAGAACAAAATGAACAAGAATTCAACACATTTGACAGGGAATTCTTAAAAGTAATTAGATTTAAGTGATTAATCAGAAAATTGCGAATTTACTGATAATTAATTGAGAAAAACAAAATTATTAAATTAGATAAAAATAAATTTAAAAAGAATGTTTCAACTTCCGCACATATGCAGATTGGGGGAGATGGGGGATGAATGGGACAAGGGATGGATGGGACGTTCTCAATATTTCAGGCAATAATCCTTTCTTTTTAGTTGCTTCCTATCCTCATAGATTTCACTACTATAGTGTGCTTCAGAACTAAAAGCAAGACCACATGGCTGCTTTCATTTTCCCTCAAATTTGCATTTCCTGAAATGTCTGCTCAAAAGTAATTTTTTTTTACATTTGAATTTACTTAAATATCTTATGCAATATAAACAATTAAGATATGTTGTAGTTTTTTATTTAAAGGCTCAATATTGGTAATTAAAATTAACCATTGTGACAAAATATCTGACAATTGAATGTATGCATCATGGGGATGACTGGGACATTTCAAATGGGGATGAATGGGACTGTCTAATTCACCCCTAGATGATGCTGAAAAACATATTTATTAACAAAATAATGTTATACAGTTTGATAATTTAATAATTTATGGTAAATGTTCTTTTAACATTTCATCCTCATTGTAGCCATCGTCTTCAGCCATTGAATGCTTCCTTTTATGGGCCTTTTAAGACAAAGTTGAGATAAGTTCAACATGATTGGCTGACAAATAATCCTGGAGATCGTATTACAATTTATAATCTCTGAGCTTTTGCCAAGGAGGCATTTTTGTCAGCTTTTAGTCCTTAACATTGAATACAGGGAGGAAAATATTTGTGTTCCATTCAACCCTGCTGTGGGGATGATTGGGACAGAGAGGAACTTTTTTTAAATTTCAGAATATATATCTGTTTAATAATAATCATGAATAGATATTGTGCATAAGATGTAGTCAAACACTTAATATATGAAATGTGATATATAATATTGATAATAACTTAAAAAATATATTTAAAAAAATATTTTTGTTAAAATGTCCTGTTCATCCCCCATCTCCTCTACTGTATATTAAGTGAAGAAAAAATGTCTCGGGCCTGAAAGACCGCATGTTTCCGTGTATCCAAAAGTGATGCGCATCTCTTAGGGTTAAAAAACAATTAATTGAATCTGGTTCGCAATATTTGTATCAAGAGTTAAAAAAATATAGGTTAATGCCTCAATTAAATGAAACTGGGTGAAGTTTCCGGAATAGGAATAATTTATTTGCATTTGTAAAGATACTGCATTATAATTTAAAAAAAGTAATTTCTGAATTTTCGTTATATAATCTAAGATTGTCTAATACTAAATGTTCTATTACAGTTTTAATTTTAAATGACTCCTATCAGAAATGCTGTTATTACTTTCTGCAAGATAATTTCCTTCCCTAAGCATAGTTATAAATGTAAGAATATAATAAACAGTATGTTTAACTTTCGTAGCTTTTTTATACTGCTTAAAGAGTATATAATATCTGATATGAAATTAAAAGCATCATTTAAAAAATATATATAATTAAACACATATCTTATGCATCATTAGTTGTGTAGTTTTAATTACGAATAGGCACACTTAAAAATAGAATACCACTCAACTTTATTAAAGATGTTGGGCATTCAAAATTGTGTGTCTAGACATGTCTGCACTCTCGAGTTTCAGTTAAAGTATTTAAAGAATAAAACCTTTCAATCTGGTTCGCTAAACCTTTAAAAATAGTTTAGATGAGGCATATTTAAGCCTTGTTATTGTTTTAAACATTGTAGAAGTAAAAATGTTTAAGAAAAGAAGTTCTTTACTGCTGTTTTGAAATTTTACTACAATTTTTAAAAAAATAACATGTAGAAAGAATCTGGTTATGTAGTTTAAATAATCTTAGTCATTGAAAAACGGAAATCATTTTTCTATGAATAACTAATTGGAAAAATAATTGAAAAAAAAAAACAGTGAGAGAAAATAGCGCATTTATTGATTGCTTTAATTTAAAGATAAATCATACTTTTAAGTGATAGATAACCAAGTTTCTGCTGACGGTGCAAAAACACACATTATCTTTAAAATAAATGAATGAGAATAAATATTTTGATAAACAAAAATATTTTTGTTGAAATCCATTACGTTTGTTTTAACTATTTAATTTTATTTTAGTTGCCAGTCTAAAATGTATATAATTAAAGAATTTTTGAAATCATAGTTCTTAGCTCTTTGGAAAAAATTGCAACTTCTTTACAGGCTAAATGTTTTAAAATAGTCCATAAAAATTAAGTTTTAATTTCTATGAACTTTCATATGTCTTTTACCGTAAATAATAGACATATAATACGAAATTTAATAGGATTTACGAAAATATGAAATATTTTTCTCGAGTCAGCCACGATTCCTAAAAACGTTCCTTTACCTTCCGAAACTTCCAAAACTAATACATAACTATGATATCGAGAAACGTTTTTTTTTAAATAATTCTGCAACTAACTTTGGAAATCGTTTCCGAGTACTTTTTCCAATATATTAATCAGTTTTCTAAACACATGTTCATCATACATGTTCAATGGACAAACATTGTTAATAAAAAGTTTGTCACGCAGCTGCAATGTTTACTTGAGAGTTGATAGCATTTTCATAAATATAATAATGATGATTCAATATATTCTGGCGCAATTTTATATAAGTTTGTGCACGTTGGATATTGTTTCTTAATTTATATCTATACTAATAAAAAAGAAAGTTTCGCTCTGTGTGTGTGTGTGTCTGTTGGCGATGGCTAGCAAAATCTAGCCCACCTAGAAGTCTGGAAATTTAGGTCTGGATAGTCCAAGGTCTGACCATGTGCACCTGAGTCTCAGAATTTTAATATTTTGATAATTACTCTAGATATTAATTAGAATATCATTAAATATCGCATTGAAAATGCCATTTTTTAAATCAAAATGGCTAAAGAAAAGAACTGTTGTTGTGGATTTGGAAGCGGAAATGAACGAATTCGAAATTATTTTACTAATTAGCGAATTTTAAGAAAACTAATTAAGATATCAATTTGAAAATTTCTGAGCATATGTTAAAAAAAATTCTGTATCCGTCTATGCAATTTTTGAAAAATTCGGCCGGTAATTTTTCTTAATTTATGCAAAAAACTGCTAAAAATCTGCTGGCGCCAGTGAAAAAAAATCCGAGACAGTTTCAGACAGGGATCTGCTTTCATTAAAAACTGAACTACAAAGAGATCTGTTTCTCTGGCCGATACCCCATTTAGTTTGCGAAAATGAAAGGAAATAATGGGCCAATTTTTACTAATGAACAAATATTTAGGTAACTATTTATGATATAGATTTGAAATTGAGGTCGGGAAGGGGTGTCATCTGCCGGCTATTTTAGCGTAACGCCTTCGTTATGTTCTATTTATCAGAAAAATATAATTATTTTTTTAATGATCGCGTTAATGTAGGTGAAGGTGGTTTTCTTGAACAAATTATTCGTTATATTTGACGGTATGGGGAGGGACGGGGTTAACGCCTTGTACTGAGATTGTTATTATCTCGGGCCCGGGCAACGCCGGGCGGATAGCTAGTAGTAGAATAATTTACATTATGAGAATACTTTTGAAATTACGATCAATTATTCGAATAAACATGTAGCAAAATATGCCGAAAACCTTCCAAGAGGAATTCGACCAGAATTTAAAATGTTATTTGTGTATGAAGATTTAAAATTCGGTTAGGTGATACAGCTAAAGTATGTAGCTTATTTCGAAAATTCTTTGAATCGGAAAACGAAACAGTTTTTTCAAGTCGCATTTTTAAAATTTGAAAAACATTCTTTAAAATAAATGCATATTTAACATTTTTATACTTTAACAGTGATTTATTAATGACAGAATGGTCTCTACTTCCGAAATTAAACGTTTATTTATACTAATTCTGGATTTTGTTTCTTATGTTGCTGCTATTGAAGAATTTTGGGATGAGTAGATATATAGAATTAATTGTATGTATGAAGATGTAGAATTGCAGAAATGTGTAGAAATAGAGTGACGTGTGTCGTAGAAGGGGAATTACAGATATACAGAAGCAGATTGTAAATGTATAAATATAGATGCACTTATCTAGATTCTGTATATGAATCTGTATATACATGTGACGTGTAGAGAAGTTTATCTCAGAGCATATAACGTTATCTTTTATCATACACACTTAACAATTTGGTTCAATATTTCAAAAAAACGTGATGCCATAAAAGTCATCATAAGAGGAAAATACTTATTCCAATATTTTCTGCTCCGGTTAAGCATAAACATGTGTACGTTCAATCATGAACTAGTAAAATTTTGTAAAGTAAAGTGGTAAAACATTGAACGATAAATTTGGTACGAGTATCATTTGAAAATAAGAACCAAACAATATGTTTAAAGTGAATTCCCATACATTACCAACATGTAATTAAAAATTAAATTCTATTGATTTTTAGTTCGGCTGTTGAATAGGTCTAATTTGTAGTGAAAGTTGAAGTCATTTTCAAGGTGGAGCAATGATATATATATATATATTATATGAACAATGATATATATAGAAGATTGACACTATAGTTCTTCAAAGTACTTTGAATAGTTTAGCTTTGAACCAGTAATGCACAGAATGAATGATTTTTTTCATTCTAATGAATCATTTGGGCATGCGCAAAAGCATAGTTGCCAAACTTCTTTTTTTTTTTAAATTACCGCCAGAATTTTAGTAAAAGTAAAAGAAACAAAATCATAGTTGCCAACTTTCATATTCCTTTTAATCAATTCCCTCCAGAAATTTCGAAAAAAAAAAAAAAAAAAAAAAAAAAACATACAAATGTTTATATGGTTCTGAATTTAATTCCAGTTAAAATATTAAATTTGATTTTCTTTTATAAAATTTCTAGTAATAATTGATTTAAAATATATAAAGTTTGGTAGTGATGCTTCTGCGCATGCCCGAATGATTCATTCGATTGTCAAAATCATTCATTATGCCCATCACTACTATGAACCAAAAATTTATTGCAGTTCATCCTTTTAAAAGCCTTTATCTTGCAAATGAAATTAAAAATATATATAATACTTTTTTATTATTGCTATTATTATTATTATTATTATTAATTATTATTATTATTATTATTATTATTATTATTATTATTATTATATATTATTATATATTATTATTATTATTATTATTATTATTATTATTTATTATTATATATTATTATATATTATTATTATTATTATTATTATTATTATTATTATTATTATTATTTATTATTATATATTATTATATATTATTATTATTATTATTGCAATATACGCGATTTTCATTAAAATACAAGCGCTTCAATTTCCAAAAACTAAATTTAAATATTATTTATTTTCAGATTTCTTTACTATTATTTCTTTATTTGAATTCAAATAGAAACTAAGAAGAAGCTTAGTTTTAAGAAATAATTGTCCATTCATTATATTTAGTGAAACGAAATCCATAAATTTGGCTACGATTTCCTGTAGTACGTATTCTCTAAGCGCGTTCTTGCATCTTAATTCAGAAAAGATTTTAAGCGTCAGCGATAACTTCATTAATTACGAAGGAAAACTGAACACTCAAAGTCAACTACAGACATGACATAGGAATTGGTCGGTGATAAATTCCCAACTGCAAACCTAATGCATTTCCCAAATTATGAAGGGATAATAAATATCTTAAATTATTTAACACGCATGCCATGCTTGGATTTGGACGTTATGGAATTGCTTAATATTTAAAAGGAATTGTATATTATGCTCAAATATTTATAACTTATTTAAAGACTTTGTTTAAAATTTGTAGTTTATAAATAAAATTTCTCAGTAAAAAAAGTTTTTTTGAAACATATTTTAAACATTTTCTAACGTAAATTCACAAAACTTATATAATTTTTTTTGTCTGTTTGTCCATTCATATCATTAGTAAAAATTACTCGTATAAATTAAAATGTAGGTATATTATTGCAATTTATACCATATTCTGAATAAAAACGTTGCCTATACAAAACCACATACAAGCTTTAATTTGTTTAGCTGAGCAAAATTACATATAATTTGTTTAATGTAAAAAACAATTTAAACAATTTAAACAATTTACAAAGGGACTGAGTAAGTGTACTCTAGAACTTACTTATGATTCGGTTTTTGGACCTTGCATATGTTTGTCAACCAAAAATTCGTTGTTTAGATTATTAAACCTTTCAAAGCACTCATATTGCATATTAGTAGAGCATAAAAACCTGGAATAACTGTCATTTAGTATCTTTGTAATATTTTAAAAGTTTGTAAAGGAAAGAATAATTCAGAAGGTAAAATTTAAACAAGCTCAGAGTGAAGACTGGCTATGAAGTACTTTTCTAAAATTTTACGTTTTCAGATTATAAAGTATTATTTTAATGGGGGAATGTACCTTAACACGTAAAAAAAATTCAATTTTTATATTAAATGCTATACTTTTATATTAAAAGCTATTTTATGTTTGAATGTTTTAATACAAAATTTATCGTTCGGTATATTTTCATTTCAAAAATTTCATACTAAATAAGAATGCATTTCCATACATTTCCCTTCATGTAAAAGAGCCAGGACGTATGTATTTTTTTATACAAGTTATAGACTGTGATCAGGATTATTTCACCACCATTAAATGAAGGTATCTCAAATTTTCATAGTTTATAAATTCATACTTGTCTGCAAAACGAACTAAAGTCATAGATATATTTTACAAAATTAAAAAATATTATGACCAATAACTTTTAATGAAGTTTAGCAACTCCGTTTATTCATGCATAATTTGTAATATATTAGGTTCAATGTATAGGCAATTGTAATATTTTTAACTTCCAAAATTTTCAAGACATTTCATACACCAACTGTAAAGGCACGCAGTTTAGTGTTTTAAGATAAAAATTGTTTAAAACGTTTCTATTAAAGAAAATTTTCTAGAAATACACAAATATTTTGTGTCATATATTTTAAACATATTCTGACTTCCCACAAAATGGTTAATATTTAATAAATGTGAACGAATACGTTTAGAACGGATGTTTCGATTTTCGTAATTATCTTTTTGTTGGAATAGTCTCGTTCTGGTGTTTTTCAAGAAGAGCTAAAGTATCAATAGAAAATTTTAATTTAAAAAGTTAAAAATTAAAAATGACAATTTGTGTAAAATCCTCATTTAGCTACTTTTAGAAAGCAACTGAAATTCAGCCGGATTATTTCGCTCTTTCTATATTTGACTGTTTTTTTACATGAATTAATCTATAGAATTGAGTACAAAATCATGAAAAAAATCCTTGTTATGGTTCATGCATGGACAGTTAAAAATTATTTCATACAAATGTTTATATTTCATCCAATATTTAATAAATTTATATTTAAATTCTACTATGTTGTTTCTTCTGTACTTTGTCAAATTTTCTGAAAGGGGCGTTAAATATGGTTGAAAAACCTGCATGCTATAAAGAAAAAAAACATGTACAAATTTCAGGAATATCTTACAAAATCATTTATATATCCGTAAGCATACATTCTATTCTTATACAAATAAACGCAAATGCTGTACAGCATCCACATAGTCTTGTGCCGCACCTGCAAAATCATATCGAGCATTTTATTTTATCAGTGTGAACAAAAATATTATTTTTTTTTTCAGTTCCCTCGTGATCAAACCTTCGCTGAAAAAAAAAATATGTCAGACATTTTCTTTATATTCCCAAAGTTTCAGAAGAATTCGTCATGTATTTATGTTGATATTCGAGAATTTTTTATAAAACTGTAAGATTACGGTGATTTTTGGCAATATAGTTTATTCTTACAGTTAACTTATTTGCATCCGAAGCGTGCTTTTAAGGAATTTATTTTGAATTCAAAAATTCCAAATTAATACCTAAAATTTTGAATAGTAGTTTACTTTAATTAAAGACAGACGTTTCGTAATTATGTAAAGTAAAAATTCTCTGAATGGTTTAGAATACCACAAATCTACAGCATATAAAATTTATATTTTTCTCAAATAATCTCCGTTACATCCAATACCTTTTTTCATTCCTTGAAACCAGATCTTTAAAAAAATGCCCCACTAATCCAGGATGATTTCTTCGAGAAGGGTCAAATAGCGACGAGGAACCCAAGTCTGTCGAGCATAGATTTCCCTTCCGGTCTCTTTTTAAGGTATTCTCTTTCTTGGGTCTTAAATATATACAAAATTCAGTTAAAGCTGAACCAACCGGAAAAACGCCAGAATGTGCTGAAGCATTGTCATGCCGAAGAAAAGCTATCTTGTTCATGTCTATTGTCGCTTTTCATCCAATATTTTATAACCTCTGGTAGGCAAATCTCAGTATAATCGGAGTAACTGTTTTTCACTCTTAGGAAGGTACTGAAGCAACAGGGGTACGTTAGGAATATCAAACAAAACATGAGCAAAAATTTTTCACCGATGCTTCTCGGCCGTTTGACTTTTGTTGGCTTCTTCGTTTTGAAACACCCAAACAGAATATTGTCATTTAGTTTATAGATCAAATTGATAAATCCATGTCTCATCTCCTTTAAAAAATTCATAAAGATGTTTGGAGACACCAGAATCAAATTTTGAAAACATTTCTTGCTCTTATTTTGCTGCATTTGATACTCTTATCTCCTTTTGCTCCTCTTTCAGCTTCTGAGGCTACAATGCTTCCTGTCTTTTAAATCTTCATGCAGCAACTTAAATATCGCTGCCGGTTTAATATTCAAGTCTGTGTTATAGATTGGTGTGTAATATGTGGGTTATATTTTAAAATTACCTTTAGCTTTTCAGCATTTTAATTTAAAGTTACTGTTGAGGGCCTCCCACCTCTCCCGTCATCTTTGAAATAAGATTTTCCATGATTAAATTCTCCGAACAATCTAAATATGGTTCCATATGAATAATGAGGAGTTGTAAAAGCTTTTGGTATCCTTTTAAAATAGCCTATTTCACTTAAATCTGCTTTAAAATGAGAAAAAAGCATTACGTGGAAATGATTTCGCGAGATCGATATCCTTAGTGGAGCTGAATCAGCATAGGACCTGGTTTGAACTAACACTGGCAGCCACGTGGCAAAGATTTTCTGGGAGAAATTTAACACACCACTAGTGAGGGCTGATATTTAACCCTTCCCGGCACAGTGGTCCCACTCCGGCACACCTAATTTTAATTCCAAACTTGCATTCGACACCAAGAATATTTTAATAAAATTTTGCTTAGACAATGAAAGCTTAAAATAAGGATTCTTATTTTCTAGAAAAGTCGTTTGTAAATTCCGGTGTCAACCAGTAATTTCGGATTTTACGAAAAGAATTTGTCTGTGCCGGAAAGGTTTAACTAAGCGGCCACCAATAATACCATCCCTCCTGCCAATTTTTCCTATTGTAAAACTTTCACATTGATTCTCGTATGCGTCCATTTTCAGGAATTCTTTTTTTTTAATTCAGAAATTTCAAACCAATACCGGAGATTCCGAAAGAAGAATTTTTACTTTGTACGAAACGTCTATCATTAAATAAAGTAGAAAAAAAATGCTATTCAAAATTTTACGTATTAATTCGGAATTTCAGAATAAAAAAGAAATTCCTTAAATGCACGATTCAGATGCAAATGGGTTAACTGTGAGACTAGTTGTAGTTGAAAAAGTCATATATACGTGGCACTAACACTCTTTCATATTCCAGAAGAACACAAATGATGATGAGTATTAAAGAAATTACCACTTGGTGGATCTTTTATTCGCATGAATCATCAATGTGGAGTGTACAACATGTTACTGCATGTATGAAGTCATTTTTTTAGATGCTAAGCGGTCGGAATTTTCTAAAAGCATGTATTCCCGCATCTCCGTTTAGGAAATTTATAGACAACATTCGCTCAATAATTACATACGAAATTTGTAATTAAACTGAAAAGGCATCGACAGGGTAGACAATGCTTTTATAATTATACTCATTTTTATAGGTGCATTCTAGTTAGCGTGCCTTATAGGCGGCTGTTTTAAGTTTTAAGAATTACATTTTTGGCTCTTGAAAGAATACCGTCTATTGACGATGCTTTTAATGCAAATCGCACTTCAGTACCATACTTAAATAAAAGAATTTTAAAAGTTTTTTCTAACTTTCTTCCCATTCTAATAGAATTTAGTCTTATTATATATATATATAAATATTCAGGTTTAAATTATATTTCCATTGTTTGTTACTATTTTATTGGCTGAATGTATTACTATAAAATATTCAAATGTTATAACTAATCAATTTGAATTATAATTTCTTAATCAGTGACATTTCTACGTTGAAATATTTCGTTAAGTGAAAAAAAAATAGTCTGTTTTTTTTTATTAGATGGAGGTTTTGTAAGAAGAGATGGTTTTTCTGAGAAATTTCTTTTTAACAGGCGATTTATTTACTCGCAGAGAACATTTCCTGAAGGATGAGTTTGGCTTAAACAATACGGAATGATTGATCGTATCGGATAAAAGCTTACTTTGGCGTGGCATTTTCAAAAATAACTTTGTCAAAGTTTGATAGCAAGAAATTTACTTCTCATGAAATTGTTGGTTTGGAAATAACAAATTATCTGATTTTTCTTATTAATAAAAGTATTTTTAGTGCCTACTGAATATATATTACTTTATTACAAAAACTTAAATATACCAAAAGATAGAATCAATATTAAAATTAATAGAATCTACTTTATTTGTAGAAATAAACAATTTATATAAACAAATGTACATTTATTAATACAGGAGGAAATAAAATAATATAAATACAAACTTTTATTACTATTATCAAATTAACATTATTTTAATTGGTCTGTATATCTAACTATTTTTAAGTGTTTGAGAGTTTAACTATCTCTAACAATATAATGAAATTAATATAACTACAGATTTGATGCTTTATTAATTTAAATTAAAACATTCGTTGTTAAATAAATACGAAAAGCAGAACGAAACCAGAAAAACTTTTTATTAATGACACTGATTATTAAATATGTAGATTTGAAAAATAATCTAGTAAAATAATGTTTATTTTTCTATAAAAGCAACGAAAAACTGAAGATGCAAGAGGAAGAGGATGTCATGTAACAATTAAATTTCTGGAAAATTAAAGTGAAGTATTTTTTATGTTAATTACTTTTAATATATTTTTTTTCTTCATAGCATAGCATTAAAATTTTAACAATAAGTGGCACTAAACTCTCTTGGAAATATTTATTAACATTTCATTGTAAACTATTGTTTCAAAGTAGAAAAATCTCCAATATTATAATGAAATCTATATATTAAAAAAATTGATGCTTTGAAGATAATTAAAAAATGTCTAGCAAAATAAATGCAAAAGGAATAATTTTGTAAACAAAGTTGATTGTTAAATATGTATATTTGAAACTATAGAGAGCGAAATAATGTGTATCTTTATATAAGAGCAAAGGATAATTGAAGACACGAGTTTAAGAAAATGTCATGTAACGAAAATTTAATTAAAAAAATTAAATGAAACTTTTTTGTTATATTCTGTATAACATTCCATAGTACAATGTGTACTTTTGATACAAGAAAATAGTGCAGAATTTACAGATGCGACGTTATATGCCGGTTATGAAATTGAAAGATTAAAAAAAAAGATGATCATAAGGACTCAGATTTCTAATTTAATGAACACGCTATGTCTTTACAAAATAATCATTTTCGCTGTCAGATTGTATACAAAATAATAGTTATTACACAAGTCCGCGATCCTCATTAACACTTTCCAACCTAGTTGAAAAGTGTTTATAACTTCGGTTTGTCTGGCCGTATGGCCGTCTGCCGTCTGGCCGTCTGGCTGTCTGGCCGTCTGTCCGTGCTCTAACTCCCGTAAATATACTCAGATTGCTCTGCAATTTTTATATGTTATTGTCGTTATCTATAGCATGTTCCCTATTTCAACGGAAGTGTGTAGCACTTATAGTTTTTTTACAGGAACACTCAAAAGAATTCCGTTACATTGCGGTCTATGGGGAAAAATCGTTTGCGGTTTATTTAAATAATGTTTCACTATTTTAAACGCATTGAAATTTATATATATATCAGGAAGGTGCATTAGAAGAAGCCTAATATGGAATAGGGTGTGCATAGCACTTATAGTTACTGTACAGGGACAATCAAAAGAATTCCGTTATATTACGTCTATGGAGAAAAATCGTCTGCGGTTTATTTAAATACTGTTTCATTATTTTAAACGCATTGCAATTTATATATATCATAATGTGCATTACAAGATTTACTACAGAATATTGTGTGTATAGCAGTCATCGTTAATTTACAGGGACACCCAAAAGAATTCTCTACTGTCTGTTAACAATAATTCCTGGAAGTGCATTTTAAATTTCTGAAAGCGATTTTAATTTTAACTTGCTTTTTGTCTATTACGTGGCGCGTATAAATTCTGTAGATCCTATACAAGGAAGCACAAAAGTTCGCGAACACATTTCCGTTTATTGACAGAAACTCCAGAAGGAGAATTTTAAACTGTGCTACGCGTTTCTTAACTGAATTAAAATTTAGCATCCTATGTAGTATATATACAAATCTATAGATCCTATACAGGGCTGAATAAAAGTATTCGGATATTTTTCCGAATATTGTATACGTTGGAAATTCCTGAAATTATGTTTTTAAATATGTTATGCGTTTTCCAAATTGTTTACTTAGATGTTATCTTTCAGCTTATTAAACGGTATGATTTGTAAATTTATTTTGGAAGCGTTGGCAAGTGTTACATAATCTATGTTTGACGCATGATTTTTCATTCTTGTTTTATGTTTGTTATGTATCTCGTATGTATGAATGTTGTTTTTCAAAAACGTAAATGCGCGTTATACGGCAAATATACCTAAAAATAGAGAAATTAAATCGGAAAGCATAGGTGTGCATTCCACACAAAAGCAAGTTATTCGGCGAAATATATGGTGTGTATTTTTTATTTTGTATTCTTCTTATTAGTATATCATTAATATTTTAACAAAAAAAAGGTACTCAGCTCTCTCACAAATACTTATTATTTTTCTTTTCAAAATACTTTAAATTATTGTTATTATATAAGTTATTAAATATTAAATATTAAAAATAAATATTTCATGTCTTCAAGAATTATTAAAGTCTTAATACACAGGTTTTATTACATGAGAGACAGCCTCGTAATACTTTTATCGTGTTTTTTTCTTGAACTTATGTAGACGCTTTGATATTATCATTATCTAAAGATAACTGTGTTCTTTTCATAACAGTGTCAGATATATTCTCTGAGACATATGTGTATATTATCTGAAAATAAATGTATACATTTTATTTCGTATGATGCTTTTGCGATGAATATATCTCATTTAACTATTAAAAGTCACCACTTGAGAGACTCTAACTTTGTCTGTAATGTTCCAGCAATGTTTCGTAATAGCAGGCAAATAAATAGTTTCATCTTTATGTCTAACTGAGCTTTAATGCCCGCAGACAATTCTACTTGAAAACTGTTCACAATTCTAATTTCACTCTGCCATGAAACAGCTTCTTAAAAGATAGTCAGTACTTCCGGCTTTTCGTATTAACGTAATTAATTACAGACTAGTCGAAGAAAGCTTTTCATGAAGATAAGTCATTCAAACTTAACCAAGTGCGTTCAGCTTCCCTTTGAAGTTAATTAAAACCTCCAATATAAAATTATCATGTAAGTATTTTTTTAAGTTAAATTTTAATACATTTTAAGGTAACAATGAATGTATTGTATTGCGAATTGATTCATGTTTTGCATTAAATTATTTCTATATTATAATCTGCTAAATTTTGAAAAAAAAATCGGAAAATTTTCATTGTTAATTTCAATTGATTGAAAATTTTGTACATTCATTTATATCTCAAATTATTGTTTTAAAGATTAAAACAATTAATTACGATTCATGAAATATGTTTTTTTTTATTATCTTGGTTTCTTTCTATAATAAAATTAAATTATTTATTGAAAATTATTCAATTCTAAATGCGTCAAAAACGTTTGCAATACACTAGCAATTCAAATACGTATTTTAGTAATAAATTTAGTTAAATAGTGTTATTTTCAATTTTTATATATAAAAATCACCAGGCTTTTATAACACGCAGAAAGATGATTAGAGACACATTTTAATCTTAAAACACATCTAATAAACAATCGAATCTATTTTATACTTTTATGAAATTCTTATCTACCAATAAAGAGATCATTTAATGAACGTATTTTTTGGCAAGTGTGAAAGCGTTGTACAGGGTTCAAATTTATGTACGGGAACATTCAAATAATTCAAATAATTCTCGAACGGATAAAGCAAGAGTTATGGAGAAAGTGCCTTGTATAGTAAAATAACAAATACTATCAAATGACAATAACTGCAAGTCCCTGGGGTGAAAATTGGAAGATATAAATCGCATCTTGAAACCTATTAACCTATTAACCTAGTAACTGTTACTGACTCGTTAACAGTATTACATTAGTAAAATATTTGTATTACATCATTAGGATTACGAAAAAATAATTAGCGTCCTCGATTTAGTATTAAATGAAGTCTTACATTTAGAAATTAGTTTAGAAGTAAAGAATGTATTTTTTTTTATCCAACCACCAGGTTAAATACAAATAAAATAACATATGCTTTCATACCATCGTAATTACAAAGTCCTTGCGGCAAAATTTAGACGATATCAAACTTATCTTGAAAACTATGAGAGGTAGAAAAATAAAATCAATATTTAAATTATAGATCGTCTCGATTTAGTACTAAATTATGTCTGGCATAATATTCAAATTTGTCAGAACTGCATTGTGCCCCATAGCAACAAAATATAATTAAGAAACCTGACAAACATTCACACAAACGATACGTACAACCTCTAAACTCGTAAAACATCATCTAATTCCGGAAATATCCCTAAATCTATGAAGAATGAATTATGACAGAGCACGAAGTTTACGTCTAAAATCAGTCGCTAGATTAAAACACCGGTCACCTCGATTTTATACCGATTGATATTCCTTCTGATATTGCCTAAATATGTAATACAAATCTTTTTCTTAAATAATATAGTTAAAAAGTCAGCAACATTTATTAGATTTACATGAAATATAAAAATACTTATCATTGAATAAAAATTATTCAATTTGTATTCATGGACGACTTGTTGACATATGGCACTGTGGACACTGTGAAAAAGTTAAATGTATAAGAAAATTCTCTTGTGGAATTTCAATGGAATATAGCATTGAATTTAAACTGGTATTTATTTCTTAAATAAGTAACATGTTTTGTACTAATAATTTTTTAAAGAGAATAAAATACGATTAGTTAATAATAGGATCAGTAATAGGATCTAGAACTGCGAAGGACGAGTAACCAGTTCCTTTTGAGAGTAACCAGTATTATCCAACGAGATCTGAAGATGATCGTATACATATATGGACTGACATTTAGTGACGTGTCTTCTGATCACCAGTGGTTACCTAGCGACAATACATTTTGAGTTCTGAAATTTACTATAGAAGTATCTAACATAGCTTCTAACGAATATTCATTTTAGCAACTCATGAAAATCTCAGCAGCTTTACAGATATATCCAGACTTTTGTTTTAGAACTATTTTGCGACATCATAAAACACTATTTGGAAATATCTAGAACAAGATCATCTTTTTTCTCCGTAAAATGAAAAATATCATTTCTGACTATATGGAAATCTTCCGATAATGGATCTTAAAATAAGAGGTAGCAAGATAAAACAAACAGTTGGACAAATAAAGACAAGTAAGCCGTGGACATCAAAAATTTACTTCTATACGAATCAAATCGCCTGAGATCAAAATTAAATTACAATCTACTGGTTTTTGTCATATAGTAATCACGAAAATCATGAAAAAAGCAACACTGCAGCGCCACCGTTTGGAGGTATACACCCAGACTTAATAAGGGCCAATTTATACATCAATGTCTAACAGAATATGAAGCTTGATTAAGTTTGGTGCATTAGTTCTTCAGCTATAAATATCGTGGAAATCGGGGAAAATTCAGCATAGCAGTGTCACCTATTGAGAGATTTCCACCAACATCTAAGCAACACATATTTACGTTAAGGTGTAACAGAATATGCAGTTTGATGAAATTCTGTGCATTAGCTCTTGAGATAGAGCACCCACAAAATTACTGTTACATACAGACATACATACAAGCATTTTTAATAACAGTAAAATTACTTTCAGGACATTCGTGAATAAGACCGCCAAAAACCGCAAGTCGAATTTTTTTACGAATCCATTACTTGTTTCTTGAAAAAAGAAAAAATTTATAATATGAACTCGTTTTATCTTATTTAAAAAAACTGTGATCATTTATTGGGGCTAAAAGGATTTAGGAGAAAATAGTTACTGTAATGGGTATAGGGAATGGATTTAATACCTCACTATATTCTCTTTTCCAACTTTTTTACAATAATTGCTTCACTGAAAAATTCTTTAGAATATTAGTTATGTACAAACAATTATTCAGCTATTCTACAGATTTTGTGGATAATTGAAATGACACAATAAAATAATTTCTTATAAATGGCAGCCAGTTATACATTTCTCTTTAGGTTTCCAGAATTAAAAAAAAAATCCTACTAATTTCACCCTTTCTATTGAGATGAAAAATCTCTTTAGAATCCGATTTATTACTTCTTTAGTTTATTGCATTTTTTTTTCAAATTAAGTTCGATTTTAAAATCATCAAAAGTTTGTGAGTTTCGAAAATTTAAATAATAAACCATTAACATAAATCAATGGTTTTTATCTTTCTAACCGCTGACCAGGCCCCTACCTACTAGGCTATGGCACAGTTTTATGTGTTTGAGTGCCTGGAATTGGAGCGAAATCACCTAATCGCCGCATGAAGGAGGTCTGCAGGGATAGCACTCATGCCATTTAAATGGCAAGCTTTGTTTTGCTTTGCTTTGGTTCTTTGTCGGCCGGTTACTAAAAGTGGATTTGCTTATTTAATTCCATGCTGCATCGTACACGTATACGTCATGCCAAGCACACGAAGGGCGGCCATTGCTATGCAATTTGGTTTCGTAATTTAGAACTTTCATCAAGTCACGTGACCTTCACATGAATAGGCACCTCCAGAGGTACAAACATTAGATCCCGTAGGATTATATGGAATTTCCTCCACAATTTATCAATTATTGCTGAAACTTTTTGAGTTTTCACGATATTTCACTGGTTTTTTTTATATCAGTTGCTCTATAGTATTGACTATCAAATCATGACAAAAATATTTGCTGTTGTTCGCGCATTCGCAGTTAAAATTTATTTCATACAAATACCTATATCTCATCAAATATTCAATATATTAATATTTTAATCACAGTATACCATTTCCACAAGTTTTTGGAAAGGGGTGTTGAATGCGGCTGAAAACTCTGCATGCTAAAAAAAATATCCTTCAATTTTACACAGAAACTTTAACATCTTCACGAATATACATGCTATGGTTACACAAATGCACACAAATGTTGAACAGGACCTACATAGTTATTTGCTACAGTGACAAACCATTTTTAACATTTTCTGTCACTTGGGTGATTAAAAATATTATTTTATTATTACAAGTACATTGTCCCTCCCCCCCCCCCCTATTTGTCCTCGCGACAAAATATTCACTGAAAAACATGAAGTCAAACATGTTCTTTACAACCTCAAAGTTCAAGATCATTTCGGGCATTTCCTCACAAGTTTCAGTAGATATTCGACGAAATGTCTGAAATTGGTCACTGCCCCTTAATTTCTGGACACCAGTGTATAATTAATAGGGACCTAGGAGGACTTTGCACACACGACCTATTTTACGTCCACCATTCACCATTAAAATATTTTCCCGATAAAATTAGCGATAGATAAAAGTAAAATACATTTGCATACATTCTGAAGAGATATTAAAAAATATTAGCGGCAGACAAAACACAAACCCTAAAAATCGACCCTAAATAAATGGGATAAATAAAAAATATCGCCACATCATCATAAAAAAATAAATAAAATAAATAAATATAAAATTTCAAAGAAAAAAAGAAGTAATTCCTGAAAGCTAGGGAAAAAAAACCGCTTTTGGAAAGCGCAAAATAAATGAAATTTTGTGAAGCGATAAAACTGGAGAAAAGTCAAGCTGAGTAACGATTAATCGCATAATGCAAACTCCATAAAGAAAGGGTTATCGATGTAAAACATTTTTTCAAAGATAACAGATAAGCACTAGTCTGGAATTTAAAAGAAATTTTAAAGCAATAATTTGATATTTAGCACAATCTTTTAAAAAGTGAGAGAAAACAGCCGGAAAATATAATTTGTGCTTCAAAAGATTAAAAAAGAAGATACACTTTGGCGAAAGCATTTTTCACATTCTATAAAAAAAAGCATAAAGGAATGAAAGATGGTCAGAAATGGATATATGATGATAATGGGGATTTTTATTTGAAACATTCAATTCTAATTAAACAGGAGCCGATCGAAATAAAACTCTTAGTTTTTTTTTTTTACTGTTTTTCCTTTTATAAATTTATAGTTCTTATTTTAACAATATTTAAAGAAGCAAACTAAAAGTTTTTTTGAACATTCAAGCTATAAAGATGACGTTCCTTCTTTTTTTTTTTCTCTCTTTTATTTCACTTTAAATATCCCTTTATTTATACATTTTGAATTCATATGATGTTAGATTGAAACATTTTTTATGCAAAAGGAAATATATATTTGAATATTGATTAATTACGAAAAGTCCAATTTTCTATATTAATCACATATTTCACACCTTTAATAAAAATGTTCTGCATCTAAAATACATATTAGTATAAATTATGCATCATAAATTTGAAATATCCATTATTTTATTGCACTTCATTTTGGTAGACTGTTGCATTTTTCATAACCAAAAACCTGTTCAGTGCTTTTATATGTGTCTGCATATTAATTTTAACATAATTTTTATCGTTTCTATTAATTTTTTTTCAGGAGCAAGTAGAAACATGTTTTAGTGCAGTTCCTTTTAATTTAAAATAACTGATAAACGAACATCATTTTGTGATTAAAAAAAAAAAAAAAAAACTTAAACCATGAATTAGTAACTTTAAATTTTTTAACGAATAAACATTAAATATATATAAAAAAATAAGGCATTTAAATAGATCCCAAAATAATATTTGAAGATATCACAGACAGACAAATAAAAATATCTTAAAATTAAACCCTATATGCAGAGATTTAGAAAAAAAGTACTAATTAAAATAATTTCGGTGTCATTACCTCAATGATTGTTTTTAAATAAATACTTTGATAAATTAAAATTTGTTTTGTGAATTTAAAATAACATAAACACAAAATCCTTCGTAACAGTCAAACATTTTAAAAGATTTATTGAGAACTAAAAAAAAATAATTAATAAAAGTAAAAAGAAATTTAGATACAACTTGTAATAATATTAAACAAATATAACAGACAAATGATTAAGAGGGTCTGAAGGGCTGTAAAAAATGGAATAAGGGGGGGGGGGGCAAAAACGCCACATCATGAAAAAAAATAGCACCAGATTTAACAAGTAAAAGGAAATAAAGCTTGGCAATAATAGGGGAAAAAAAGGCTTATTCAGAATAGAAAAATAACTTAAATTTAGAAAAACGATAAAACTGGAGAAAAGTCAAGCTGAGTAACGATTAATCGCATAATTCAAACTCCGTAAAGAAGGGATTATCAATATAGATAATTTTTTTCAACGATAGCAAATAAGCACTAGACTGAAATTTTAAATCAATAATTTGATATTTATCATACAACTTTAAACACTGGGAGCAAAGTGCCGTAAAATAAAATTTGTGCTTCAAAAGATAAAGCGTAGCTCCACTTTGAAGAAAACATTTTACACAAACTATAAAAAATGGTAACGGGAAAAGCTCGGAGAAAATGGATATATGTAGGATGACAATGGAGCTTTTAAGGAAAATATTCAATTATAATTAAACAGGAAACGATTGCAAATAAAATTGTTTTTAAAAAAAAATTTAAAGTTTTTTTAGTACTTTTTAATCCATTATTGTTATTTTAACAATATCTAATAAAGTTAAATAGTGGTGGTGATGTTTCTGGTCCTAAAAGCTGTATTATTCTTTCATTTATAGACTTCATTTAACATTATATCACTCCCTTATTTATAAATTTTAAATAATCATAACTATATGGCGAAACTTGTTTTCATGCGAAAATAACATTTTGTACTTTAAATATTTAAAGTTTCATTTAATGTAATTAATATATTAGTGTTTCCATAATTTAATAAAAATACTATGCAACTAAATTACAAAATAACATAAAGTATGCATCATAAATTTGGAATATACAGGGGGATTTTTTTTTTAAGTTTTTTTTTTTTTTTAAGTAAAACCCTATAATAAAGGAACCACTGATCCAAATGACCTGAAATTTCACTAGTCTGCTCCCAAAGCAATGGGAATTTTTTTTGCGTGGTAAAAAAAACCTTAAAATCTCACCGACAGATGGCGCTGTATATGCCGTAAAGTCGGGAGACGAGCTTGTACACGACACACGTAGAGTGGTGTTAAAACATGAGGCACGCTCATCTCGTGTTCATTATTCTATGGATATCCTCGCAATGACTGTACCATTGACGGACCGTGCGTTGTTAGTGAAACTGTATTATCAGAATAATGACAGCGCAGCAACTGCTCTTAGGAGATTATGACACTTAAGAATTTCAGAAAAGGTCCAATGACGACAGAAGACCTACGGAAGAGAGTTTTGAAATTTGAACAGATTGGTTCACTGAGCCTAAAACCCGTTAGAGGAAGGAAACCAGTTGATGTTAACCTACAGCGCCATCTGTCGGTGCGATTTTAAGTTGTTTTTAATTTTTTTTTAACTACGCCTAAAAAAATACCCATTGCTTTGGGAACATACAGATGAAATTTCAGGTCGTTTGGATCACTGGTTCTTTTGTTATAGGGTTTTACTTTCACAACTTTAAAAAAAATCACCCTGTACATTATTTACAAACTTCATTTTGGTAGAACCTTGTAATATTAAAAAGTAGAAAAAATGCATTATTTCAGTGTAGCTGTCCTGTAATTTAATAAATTTTACAAGAATCCTATCGTTTTCGATTAAAAGAAACACCCTTTTATGTTAAGGGAGATTACAACAGTGATATTTTTTTCAATTCTTTTAAACTTAATCTAATATAGAAATTAGCAACACTTTTAGAATTAAAAATAATCTCAACCATGAAATAATATTTTAAAAATTTGAAAACATATTTTTTCTTGTAAAGGAAATGACATGTAGATACAGCCTGCAGGAATATTTTTAAAATTTCGCAGACAGAAAAAATAACAGGCTTTGAGAAACGTTCGTGCGAATTAAAAAATAAAAAATACAACAACTCATCATAAAAATATACTTTCAACTTTATTTTTAAAAATAAAAGGCAATAAGCATTGAAATTGACAGAAACAAAACTTTTGGAAAAGCTCAGAATAAAGATGATTTAGTCACGCGAATTTACTGGAGAAAATTCAAGCTGATTAACGATTGAGCGCGTAATTCATAAGGGGTTATCGAAGTAAAACATATTTTCATCGTTAGCAGATAAGCACTAAACTGGAATTTAAAAGAAATTTTAAATCAATAATTTGATGTTTACCATCTTCCTTAAAAACTGGAAGCAAATAGAAGGAAAATGGAAAAATATAATTTGTGCTTCAAACGATAAAACGGAGCTACACTTTAGAGAAAAAAAAATTAAACACTTCATAAAAAACGACAACGCAAATAGCTCGGAGAAAATTTATATTGGATGACAATGGACTTTTTTTTTTTTTTTTTGAAAAATGCATTTCTAATTAAACAGGAGCTGATCCAGATAAAACTGTTTTTGAATTTTTTTAAAAAAAGAGGATTTTTTTCCTGTTTTCGCTTTTTAAAATCCGTAGTTATTATTTTTAACAATATCTAAAAAATAAAATAAACTTTTATCGAACATTTAAATAATAGAAATGATGTTTCTAATTAAAAAAAAGAAAGAAACTCGTTTTTACTTATTTAATTGATAAAAATATTCTGAAATTTAATTACTAAAACACTGTAAAAACAGAGAAATGTTTCTGGATCTAGAAAAACTTAACGAAAAATATAATGTGACCTCTTATCCACGATCCCGAGAAAATTCAAGCTGATTAACGATTGAGAGCGTAATTCATAAGGGGTTATCGAAGTAAAACATTTTTTCATCGTTAGCAGATAAGCACAAAACTGGAATTTAAAAGAAGTTTTAAATCAATAATTTAATGCTTATCATCTTCCTTAAAAACTGGTAGCAAATAGCAGGAAAATGGGAAAATATAATTTGTGCTTCAAACGATAAAACGGAGCTACACTTTAGAGAAAATATTTTATACACTTCATAAAAAACGACAATGCAAATAGCTCGGAGAAAATATATATTGTATGACAATGGACTTTTTTTTCTGAAAAATGCATTTCTAATTAAACAGGAGCTGATCCAGATAAAACTGTTTTTGAATTTTTTTTTTTTTAAGAGGATTTGTTTTTTCATGTTTTTTCTTTTTAAAATCTGTAGTTATTATTTTTAACAATATCTAAAAAATAAAAATAAACTTTTATTGAACATTTAAATAATAGAGAAAATGTTTCTGATAAAAAAAAAGACTCATGTTTACTTATTCTTGCTTTTACTGAACTAACTATCAATTGTTCCGCTATTAATAGATTTTAAATAAATATGGTAAGATGACTCTTTTATCTTCATGCGAAATAAATGTTATCGAACATGGTCCAGAATGATTAAAATTTTATTTTCTAGTATAGAGTGATGTGTCCCTCCCCCCTCCCCATTGATAAAAATATACTGCAGTTTAATTATTAAAACACTGTAAAAAGAGAGAAAGGTTTCTGGATCTAAAAAAAAACTTTACGAAAAATATAATGTGACCTCTTATTTACGACCCCAAAATAATTCATTTATCTGAAGAAACTTCGGAAACCGATAGATTCCATAGATTTATAGTAGCATTTCTCAAACAAACATCCTTTTTTGTCCATTAAAAAAGATAATAAATACAAATAAAATAAAAACTGAAACGTTTCCGAGTAGTTTTAACAGTGGATTAATGAGTTTCCGCAACACGAAATATTGGTTTGTTGGATTCTATAAATTCTTATGTAAACACTTTCATGTTCAACAGAAGTGCATGCTAATTTAACAGTATAAAGCTTAATATTACAATTAAAATTATTTTGTTACTCCTGCATGTATAAACTCTGTTACACAGCCTTAAATTTTCATTACAGAATTAATATCATCTCAAAACCGATATTTTATTTGAGAAGATTAACACACTGTAAAAACTACTTGGAAAGAAATAAAATAAAGTTTTTTTTAATAACATCGTAAAAGCAAGACATACATAGGGATTTTTGAAAGAAGTGTGTCTTTTTTCGTCAGGCACAAAGAATGAGTGTTATCACTTAGAAAGCAGGAGTAAGTCTTTCTCAGATGTCTTAAACTCATATTGAAACTTTTGTTTTGTCACACACACTTTTCATTGGATCGTAACTTACTCGATCCTTCTGCAGCATTGTCGAGAACTCAAATTGTACACATGCAAACTGTCGTAGATAGTTTTCTTATATTTTAGGAGAAGTGTACACTTGTGGTACAAGTGGGGTCACTGCAATCCTACAACGAGAAAAAATATATTTCTACTTGTCCCATATTCATTCAACAATCGTGTGTCAGTTTTTCAAATAATTTTGTCGTTTGTTTTATCTATAGAATTATTTTTTTTTCCGTCTTCGGTCTAGAAAATAATTTTCTTACTGGCCGAAATACAGCAAGTTGGGGTATTTCTCTCAATTTTATTGAAAATAACACTACAGCTAATTAAGGATTGGAAACGTCAGCGGGTTTTTTTTTTCTTTTGTGCACACACTTTTTTTTTTTTATTTAATGGGATTAAATATGTGAAGATATTAAAAATAATTTTGGAACTATTTTTCGAACACTAATTGAAAAAATTTAATAGTTCCTCTTAATTTTCTGGTGCTATAAAGAAGTGTTTTGCCTTTATTTGTGAATTACACTCGTTTATTCAACATTTTTCGTACTTGGAACCCTTTTTTTTTTTTTTTTTTTTTTTTTTCTTTTTTGAAATGGTCGGCAAAGGAAGAGGTTTCCGAATATAAATCGTTGATAACTCGGAATAGATTATGTTATAGTTTCATAAAGATTGGCCAGATTTAGAAATATTTTCCCTCGTTACAGTGTACAATTTATACATGATAACTTTGAAAATGCGAATTATTATCACACTTCATTTTGATAGAAATGTAGCAATTTTTATAAACCTCGAAATTTTTATAAACAATAATATGGTCACTACCAGTATATAACACAGTCTTTATAAAATAATTCCTAGTTAAATTCATCTTTTTCCAGAATAAAAACAAGTAACGTTCATTTTCAGACTTTTAAACCAATTCATTTGTGTAGTTTTCTTTTTTTCAATTATACCATTTGTAAAACTAACATTTTTTTAATCAACACGAACAATTAACGATTCTCTTCAAAATCGTTTAAAGATTAGATGTTAGGGCGTGAAACGAAAAAGACAATTATTTAAAACCGGAAAGAGTATTTTAAAAATATCGCAGACAAACAAATAACAGGTTCTTAAAAACGAGCTTAAGGTATGAAATTTAAGTAAAAAAAAAATGCTTTATCATAAAATATATTTTGAACACTAGATTTGAAAATAAAAAGAAATAAAACTTTAAAATATTTTTTTAAAGGCATTTGCAAAAGCTCAAATAAAATGAAATTTACTGGAGCGATAAAACTGGATATTTTTCAAGCTCAGTAACGATTAATCGCGTAATGCACAGTTCATGAAAGAAAGGTTATCGATGTATTTTTTTTTTTTTATCGCTAGCAGATAAGCACTAAAGCGGAGTTTAAAATAAAATTTAAATCAATAATTTCATATTATCCAACACCTTTAAAAACTGGCAGCCAACAACCGGAAAATACAATATGCGTTTCAAAAGGTAAAAGGGACATATATTTTGTATAAAGGGTTTTTCACACACTATGAAAAACATAATGGCAAATGCTCGGAGAAAATGGCTGTAGAATGACAATGGAGCTTTTCATCAGAAAAATGCTATTATAATTGACCAGAAAACGATATTAGATAAAATGGATTGAAACATTTTGAAAATATAATTTTTTTTAAGCTGCAGTCACCATTTTAATTTTATTTTCAGAAGAAACATAGAAATTTATTTATTTATTTTGTTTTTACTTTAAAAAATGGAGAATTGATGCTCCTGTTCAAAAAGGAACATTTTTGTTTAATTTTTTGCATTATTTGAACTGTAAATATGTTTTTTTATTAACAGATATTCATTAAGTATCATCTTATGATTAAACTTTTCTTGAAAAAAAAACAACAAAAAAAAACTAATAGATGCCTCATTATCCGAGTTCCGCTTAACCGAGTTACCGAAAACAAATAAGGGACTTTTTTTTCAATTCCGGGACTGATACTGCAGTCGAAAACTCTGGATTTTCACAAGATATTTTATGATAGAGAGCCCTTCACCGCTAATGCTGGATAGAAAAAACCAATTAATTTACCAATTAGAATAATTGTGGCAAAATTTATCTAGTGTAAGATAACAGGTTAAAAGCTATCTGCAGATTCTAAAGAAGTTTATAAATTTAGAGTACAGTTAGAAAAACTTCTTAAGGAAAACAATTTGTGTAAATATTGAAGAAACAGGATTAAATTTTTGAACTTCAGTATGTAAGAAGACCAAGGAAACGGTGTCATTTTTATGCTGTTGTAATGCTTCGAGTAACATGAAGTTGAAACACATGCTCATTGGAATCTCAAAGAAAATTAGAGCATTAATAAACATCAACATATCGAGTCTTCGTGTATATTACAGAAACCATAAAAGTGTGTGAGTGAATGCTGGGATTTTTAAGAAATTTTGTTCGTAAAGTAGAATTTCTGTTTAAGTAAGAATTTAAAAATAAAACCTATCTTGATTTTATACAATACCCCATGCCATCCAGATGAGAAGCATCTGGCGAGTGGATAAATCAAAGCATATTTTTTGCAGCAAATATGACTTTACAAATACAACCATTACATCAGAGTGTTTTCGGGAACTTGAAAGGAAACTACAGAAAAAAGATGTTAGGAATGGTGATTGAAGATCTTAAAGAACAAGGAGTTATATAATGTCTAAAAATATGTCACACTGAAGGATATTGTGTATTGAATTGCCGAAGCATCTGAAGAAGTGAAACTAATCGATCTAAAGTAGTTGTTTTGGATGATTATGGCACCAGAGTAGCCAATTGATGTAAATGAGGCTGATGATAACGAATCAGTGTTGAGCGGAGCAAAAAAGTTTCTTGCTTCTGAAACTTTTGCTGCAAATACTACTGAGTTGATGAACTGCAAGGAATTACAAATGAAATGATTGCAGACATCGCTTAAAACCGCAATTGAGAGAACAGTGGGGATGAAAACGATGCCCACCAGAAGAAAATGATGCATTCAAAATTTCTAAGTTTTAGTGCAAAAACTATTGAAAACATTGAGCAGAAAGAAGATGCCGCATCCTGAAATTATGATAGAACTAATACAATAGCGTAATATTGCAGCGAATAAACGTTTATCATCCAATAAAGAAAAACTATCAAGGAAATCAAATGAATAATTTCATTCCACAATTTTATAAAAATATTGAAGTATACATCATAAGGACTGTAAGTACTATCACGAAAATTAATAAATTGCGTGAAAATGTATATTTAATCTTCTTAGTTATTTTCGATTTATATAATATATGTTTATCCGAGATTTTTGATTATCAGAGGAGAGCTTTGTCTGTATTAACTCGGATAATCGAGAATGTATGTTATTGAAAAAGCTGCTTAAATGCTACTTTTTTCGCTTTGCATAATACACCTAAACTACAGCATAACACATGCTACGTAAATTCAAATTATCATTTATTTTTACACTTCATTTTGGTAGAATTTTGCAGCTTACATAAATGGAAGAATGCTCAATACTTCTGTGTAACAGTGTTTTCAAATATATTTATTTAAATATTTTTTATACATTTCTGTATTTCTCAGATAAAGGAAATCATTTTACGTTAAGGGTGATTACGTCAACATTTTATTGCAGTTCATTTTAATTTAATACAATAAAAAAATTAACAATATTTTGCAGAATAGAGATAACATAAAACACCAGTCAGTAGTATTAAAATCGTTGAAAATTAAATATTAGTTTGATTAAAAAGAGCCATATACATAGTGTCTAAAGTAATGATTAAAAAATATCACAAGATAAATAACAGGCTCTCAAAAACTGCTCTTAAAGAATGCTATGAAGTAAAAAATTCACTATTTTTGAGCATTAGAATTTGAAATAAAATCACATAAGTTTTGACAAAAGAAAAGCAAGGCACAAAATAAATGAAATTTATCGAAGCGATAAAACTAGAAGAAAAGTTAAGCTGGGTAAAGATTAATCGCATAATGCAAACTTTATAAAAATGGGGTTATCAATGTAAAATATTTTTCATCGATAGCAGATAAGCACTAAGCTGGAATTTAATAGAAAATTTAAATCAATAACTTGATAGTTATCACTCTGCTAAAAAAGGGAGCAAACGGCCGGAAAATGTAATTTGTTCTTTAAACGATAAAACGGAGCTACACTTTGAAGAAACCATTTTACACACTCCATAAAAAATGATAATGGAAAAAAGCTTGGAGAAAATTGATATAAAATAACAATGGAGCTTTTTATCAGAAAAATTCAATTCTAATTAAGCAGGAGCCTATTGTAGAAAAAAAAGCTTCAAAAGTTTGAAAAGTTTTCGTTTTCATGTTCGTCCATTTTAAAATCCATTATTGTTATTTTAACAAAATCCAAAGAAGTAAAATATAATTTTTTTTTTTTTACTTAGAAAAAATGAAATTGTTGTTCCGAGTCATAAAGGATGCAATTTGTTAATCATTGTTCGCCGTTATTTAATATTATATCATCGCTTTTCTGATATACAAAATGACTTAAAATGATTGAAACGCATTTTCATTTTTTTATTTGTTAAAGATACATACACAATGCAAATTGCAAAAGTGTTAAAAATAATGAAGGAATTATGATTGTGTTGATGAAATAATCCTGCTATTAATTTTTATGGTCTCTGGATTCTAAAAATTGTATTTAAAAACTTTTTTCTCTGTGTTCCAACAAATGCAGAATTAAAAATTCCTTTTTTCTTCGACCACAACGTACCGAATTATGATATTTTATGAAATTTCGGAGCTTTTCGGCAATAAAAATCATCTGTTTGTTTTTAGTGCTGCAAAGCTGCGAAATTTCCTAAAATTCAAAGTATCATAACTTGATGAATTTTGGTCGTAGTAGAATGACGTAATTACTGTTGTACTTTTCATAGCATATAGAATTAGTTTCTAAAAAATTACAGGACCCGGGAAACTAAAAAAAAAATTATAAAGAGTAACTTTTCGAAAATTTATGATAGGACAATTTCATCAAATGAATATTTATTCCTATCTAATGTCCAAATCGGTTTATAAAAACGAGTAATATCGCATAACAAAGATCAGATATATATATATATATATATATATATATATATATATATATATATATATATATATATGTGTGTGTGTATATATAAATCAATATTTGACTGGAGGGTGGTTTTGGGGTCTGGGAGTCATAATCAGTGAAAACATACTGAAATTTTCCCGAATTGCTTACCTTCGAATGGCTGCAATAGATAGGTTTTTATTTTTTGCAATGAAATCTACCTAAAAAAAGTCCTCCCGTCCTGTACCGGTAGGAAAGGGTAGCTTTCATATTCCTAGTTTTTAAAGATTCAGCTAAATTTACTCAAACACATGAAGCTAAAATGCGTGGATCCCGAAAATAGAAGACTTAACCCTTCTTTGCATGAGTTTTTCTTTTACACTTGTGCTTTTTTATACATATATTAAATATTAGTCACCAGAAATTTTAAGATCGATTTTTAAGTGTATTCAGCAACATAGTTCACGGGAAATTTACTGGATTAATATTTATACATAAATATAGTGGTGGCGAAGAAGTTGATTTATTTATTAAAAGTTAAATAAAAAGTGATGGAAATTTACATCACAATGCAATTAAGGGTTAATCCCAGTTTTTGTTAAGACTGAATATGAAGGAGAATTTATCCCAAATTAGTCAACTAGATCCAAGTCGACTTCTTTTACGCTGATTTATTTTTGTTCGCCAAACTTTGTGATATTTAGCCAAGTATCGTCAAGTTAGGCCATAATTTGACGCTGGCAAATATGAGTATGTAGTTTTCAGCATATGAGAAAAGCAACAATTTTTGCAACAATTAAAGAAAATTTTAGAGAAAATACTATTTTTGAAGCTCACAAATGAAGCCTGATTATGAAAAATCAGCCACTCTTGAAATTCAAACTGATATATCTCAGCCAATTTTTAAGATAGAGGTAAAACAAAAACTGTTCCGGAATCCTTCTATCGACGCCGAATGTCTAGAGGGAAGAATACTTTGGATTTCTAGTTTTATTTTTAGATCTTTTTGAATTTGACATTTTTAAATGACATTTTAAAACAAGATGGTGGATGAAGTTGGCAAACGAACTCGGTTGAGATCTTGATATGCCCTATACACATCCTCGGTCTCATCCCAATCGGTTGACAAATGCATATGCTATTGCACGACAAAAATCAGATTGTTTCAAAATGTCGGCTACCCTAGAATTTCACACTGCTATATCTCAGCCCTGTTTTAGGATAGAAGCGAAACAAAAAATGTTCCGGAATCCTTGTATCAAGGCGAAACACTTAATCGAAAATAAGTTTTGAGTTTGAAATTTATTTGTACATTTTTTTTATTTGACATCTTTAAATGGTCTCCACTTTAGAACAAGATGATGGATGAAGTTGGCAAACGAACTCGGTTGAGATCTTGATATGCTCTATTCACATGCTCAGTCTCATCCAAAACGGTTTACAAATGGATGTGCTATTGCACAACAAAAATCAGATTGTTTCAAAAAATCGGCTACCCTAGAATTTCACACTGCTATATCTCAGCCCTGTTTTAGGATAGAAGCGAAATTAAAAAGGTTCCCGAATCCTTGTATCAAGGCGGAATACTTAACCAAAAATAAGTTTTGAGTTTGAAATTTATTTGTACATCTTTTTTAATTTGTCATCTTTAAATGGCCTCCACTTTAAAACAAGATCGTAGATAAAGTTGGCAAACGAACTCGGTTGAGATCTTGATATGCCATAAACACATGCTCAGTATCATCCAAAACGGTTGATAAATGGATAAGCAAACAAGCACGACAAAAATCAGATTGTTTCAAAAAGTCGGCTACCCTAGAATTTCACTCTGCTATATCTCGGCCCTGTTTTAGGATAGAAGGGAAATTAAAAAGGTTCCGGAATACTTGTATCAAGGCGGAACACTTAACCGAAAACAAGTTTTGAGTTTGAAATTTATTTGTACACCTTTTTGAATTTTATTATTGGCCACCATTCGGAAATAAGATGGCGGATGAAACTGGCCAACGAGCTAGTTCGAGAACTTGATATGTCTTGTACGCATGTTCAATATACCGATATTTTCTGGATTTGCTTTCCTCCAGACGGCTAATTTAGGTAGCTTTTTACTTTTTGTAATGGGAGCTACCTAAAAGGCGATACTTCTTCAATGTATGATAAAAAAAGACAATTGCAAAATAACAAAATAAAAGAAGTTTTGAGAATCGAGAAAATTCAAGTTCATTGATGATTACGTGCGTAAATTCAAAGTTCATGACAGAAGAGTTAATCCAGGTAACTCTTTTCACCAATATTAGATAAGCGCTGGGCTGAAATTTGAAAGAAATATTATGACAGTAATTTGATATTTATTAAGATTCTTAAAAACAGGGAGCAAACACCCGTAAAATAACTTGTGCTTCAACATATAAAAGGAAGATATACTTTGGAGAAATCATTTTACACATTCCATAAAAAATAATGATAAAAAAAGATTGAAAATGATATAGGATGACAATGAAGCTTTTTTTTTTATCTTAAAAAATCCTTTCTAATTAAATTGGAAAAGATAGAGATAAAACTATTTGAATTATTTTTTTAATACTCAGTTTCATTTTTCATCTTCGTTGTTTTTAAAATCTATTGTTATTTTAACAATACCTAGAGAAGGAAAAACAAAAATATTATTGCATCCTGAATTAATAGACGTAATGTTTATGATGATAAAAGCCCTCAATGTTCAGGTTATTATTTTCCTTTTAGAATACATTTTTGATTTATTAATAGATTTTGAGTAAGATAAATTATTGAATGACTGAATTTGTTTACTAAAAGACAATATTTTCGAGCAACATCGTTATTTTTTAATTTTTTTTCGTTTTCTAGACATGATATTCGACCTCCTATTCTGCAATTGAAATATATATTAGCTTAATCAAGGCCGAACACTTAACAAAAAAAAGTTTGAAATTTGTTTGTATATTTTTTCGAATTTGTAATATTTTATTAATAGCCATTTTGAAATAAGATGGGGGATACACATGGCCAACGTGCTGGTTCGAGATCTTGGTATGTCTTGGACACATGTTCTGTCATTCAAATCTGTTAATAAATACGAGTGCTAAAGCATACCAAAAATCAAATGTATACAAATATATATATATATATATATATATATATATATATATATATATATATATATATATATATATATATATATATATGCGTGTATAATGTAAAGCCAGGAGAGATGGCGCGGTCGGAGAGATTACGCACATACAGGTTCGGGGGGAAGGAGTAGATTGAGAGCGCAGCCATTCCAGGTAGTTGTACAACAGCAGTAGTGAAGTGTCTACTTGAAAGTACACGTTGATTGCTTGGAGCGTCTAAGATAAAGTATTGCTATTTTGTTTTGTTATCCCAAAGTAAGTGCTTGAATTTTCATAGCTATTCATTAGAATTTCTATACAATGTCAATAGTACAAAATATTTTAAACGATTTCTCATAAGCTACTAATCTAGACTGACAATGTGAACATCAACGGTTCGTTTTAGTAGCGGCCATGTTTAAATAAAAGACCGCGCAATCTCTCCTACCGAAATTGGAGAGTTTGCGCATCTGCTATTTAGGAGAGATGGCGCAATGTTCGCATGTGTTTCCATGCTAGGAGAGATTACGCAGCTTATCGGTAAATTTGCATAAAAAAATTAAAAATGAAAATTGACTAATTTTAAGTTAAACGTGTTATTAAGTTACATAATTTTATTTTGTAATCTTATGTGGACTTCCTTTTTCTGATTCTTTAATTGTTTTTCCTTTAATTAATTTTTTTAATCGTTTTTAAAATTATTTCCTTTTTCTGATTCTTTAAGCATTAGGTTGAAATATTCACTCCCAATACAATAAAATTTGTTCACAAAAACCTTACAGCAATGTCATTTAAGTGTAATTATTATTGTTAACAATTTAATTGTAGTTATTATTAGTAACAATATCTCCTACCCATGTGCGCAATCACACCAACACTGTAAGGAGAGATTGCGCAAAATAACTTTCTTGGTTTTTTTACCACTGTTCTATTAAATTGCAACATAGTAACAAAATAGCAATGGAAATGTATAAAAAAACAAATGAATTAAAAATTATTCATGGATAGTTTAGCAAAAAATTAATATTTAGATTTTTTATTGCTATTCTTTGAATTGTGCGCAGACTCTCCTAGCTTTACCTTATATATAAATCAACATTTAAACAAATTGTGGTTTTGGAACCTGGGTGTCATGATAGGTGAAAATATGCAGAAACTGGCATTAAAAAATGCGTTTAAAAATCTAAAAATTTATTATTTTGTGATTTCAATTTGGCCATAGTCTGTTTTCGCATTTTGTATGGAAGATTATAGATATGTTAATACTTCTCGATAATAATTAAATGACAAATTTTGAAAAATTGTTTATTTCTAATAATAGATACTTTCCAAAAATGCGACAAATCTAATCCCATTTCTTTCTCTCTTTAGCCACTTCAAAATATTTTTCAATCATATTTTTCCTTTCAAAGAAACAAGATATGCTATTTTATTCTTTGTAATCGATGGCTTATACTTTTTGCTTCCATATATCGTTACAAGAAGAAAGTAATGGATTCCTGAAAAATTTCGACTTCCAGTTTTCGACGGATTTATACGTTTTAGAAGGCCGTAACACGATTTGACTGTTTTTAGAAAATGACTGTCTCTCTGCATGTATGTGACACCAATTTTGTCGGCGCTTTAAAGCACAGAATTTAAGACTCAAACTTCAGTCTCAGTTAGAAATTGGCATATAATTGAACTGATTTTGTTTTGGTGTAAATCACCCAATGGGTGGTGTTGCTGTACTCTGCATTTTTCACAATTGCGTCTAAAGTTATATCTCAAGAACTAATGAAGGGAATTTCATCAAACTTCATAGTCTGTTAGGTCCTGTCATAAACAGATTCTTATTAAATTTGGGCGTATTCCACAAAACAGACATCGCTTCTGTGTTCTGTTTTTCACATTTCCGCTATATCTATGTCTCAAGCCGAATATAATAGATTGTCATATAATTTTTGTTGCAGACGATTTAATGTATTTAGCAGAAAGTTTTGTGATGACAACAACAAACTAGACTTCAACGAAATTGAAACTATAGTCCAGTCAAATTAGGTTTTTTTCTGGACATAATTATAAAAGTTTTCAAACTTGGAAATATCGATTGGGAGGGTCTACTAATGAACATATTAAAAGTCCTGATGGATGGTGGGTGAGCGCGAGGGAGGAAAGGTAAAAGAAGGTACCATTTTTCGGTTTTTTGTTAATATCCCGTAATCTATAAGTGCTACGGAAAAATTGCTAATACAAAAGATAAAGAAAATTAAATTCTCTAGAAAATAGGCTTTCTACATTTTTCTCTAGATTCCATAGTTAACGAGATAATCGCATTCAAAAATCAAGAAATTTGCCAAAAGTAACACCAGCGCCAGAGAGCGAGACAACGGCACTTACATTGCACTTACTTAACCTAAACTTATTTCAATCCCCACTCCCTTAACTAACATATCTACCGATAAGTTGAATAACGAAGTTTCGTTGTGATAGAGGTTTATTTTGAATAGAATGTGCCCCCTGGCGGTGGCATGTGAAACTAACAGATTTTCAATTTTATGTATATTTAAGGTTATTATCACGGGCCCGGGAAACGCCGATCGGGTCAGCTAGTATAATATAATAGTATAATTAACACTATAAATACACAAATATTTGTAGGTAGTGCATGTAATAGATGTGTATAAGTACATATACATAAGTATATTCAATACATAACTCATTTAATATGGTTTATTAATAATAATATTAATAATAATTGGCTAGGGAATTTTAAAAAACAGAAATTTTAATTAAATTAATAATTATAAAGATAATACAGTTATAATAGTTATAATTACAAGTAAATCTGCAGATCAGAAAATCTAATGCTTTTACATTTTTTGTTTCCGAAAACAGTTTTGATTGTCGTTCTATAATATTTAGATCTAAGAATTTATCTAAATGCATCCTAATCTACTCTATAGCATTAGCTTACTAAAATCACCACCAAATAGGTATATTTGGAGACTTTTAAACTTAATGGATAGTCATTCATCGCCGTGTCTACTGCCAATTAACAAAATTGTTAACGTGATAAATAAAGTATTTTTTGTGATAGCCTTTTAATACGAGTAGTCTCCAGATTGTGTAACATGTTAGTAACATCGTTCATATTTGACGCAATTCTGTGTTGCAGACCAAATTACGAAAAATTAGCAAATGTTTTGTTTCCGTCAGCCAGGTTTCATATTTCTTCTTTCGCAATCAGGATTATTTGAATGAATATTTTTATAGACTATGGAAAACAGTAGCTAAGTAACGATAAAAGTAAAAGAAAAAAATGAATGTCAAATAAGTAAATTTATAAAACAAAATGTTTAACATTATTCGAAAACATGTATGAAATTCCGCCAAAATTTATTCTTTCGCCAAATGGAAATTTGAAAATCGCCTGAATCGCCATAGAAAAGCATTATGGCGCAAAATAAAATATTTTATATTTTCCTAATGAATGAACCAAATGTAACAAAATACTATAAAGCTATATCCGGGTACCTCACCAACATGAATACTTAATTTCAAGGATGTCATAATGGAAATAAAACATAAATCAACATCTTTTGAAATTTCCCATTGAACCCGGGGTAATCAAAATGATCAAAAACTTGAGTATAATGTTAATTAATATATTATTGTATTTTACGCATTTTTCATTTTTATATATTTTATGTTAACAAAAAATGTCATTTGATAAAGTTATTTTTCAGTCTTCCATTCTTCTGACCACAACATTTAGTAATGTCCGTTTAAGTTTAGGGTAAGTAGGTGTAATAATGTAAGAGCCGTGGACCCACTTTCTGGAGCTGGTGCGACTGTTGACAAATTTCTTCATTTTTGAATGCGATTATCTCGTTACCTATGGACTCTAGAGAAAAATGTATAAAACCTGTTTTGTAGAAAATTTAATTGTGTTTATATTTTGTATTAGCAATTTTTCCGTAGGACTTATAGCTTACGAGATATTAACAAAAAAACGAAAAATGGTACCTTCTTTTACCTCCCCCCCCTCGCGCTCACCCCCTACTCATCAGGACTTTTACTATGTTCATTAGTAGACCTTCCCAAACAATATTACCAAGTTTAAAAACTTTCGTAATTATGTCCCAAAATGACCCAAAATCTGCCTAATTTGACTGGACTACTAGCTACATTTCAAAATATGTTTTTTTTTTTTTTTTTTTTTTTTTTTTTTTTTTTTTTTTTTGTAATTCACCATCCATTTAACGAATTTATGAATTGCTAATACTTCAGGTTGTAGATACGTTTGAATTTTCTATGAGCACAACATTTAAATTTTGAAAAGTAAAATTCTTAAACGATTTTAAAAGTTAGAAAACAATTTATCGAAGAATTCAAAGTAAATCAAAAAGGAGAATTGCAAAGTCGGAAGTTTGACAGAGTTCGTAGTATTTTATGAAGCAGAGTCTATGTTCAGAATACACACAACAGTAACATGATTTCACATTTCAATAAAAGTATGTAACTAAAAATACAACAATGAGAAAAAAAACTCTTATTCATGATTTTTAGATTATTATTTCTTTGGAAAAATTTACAAATTTAATTAACTAAGAGTACTTTTTAAAAACAACTTATAGCTTTAGCAGGGGTCCAATTACTCACGCTTACAAATATATAATATCGTCCATGTATCAGCTATTTCTGCAATACATCTTTGTTACAGAAGTTTTAAGTCGTATTCACGGTCGTCTAAATTAGCCACATTGATTCTTATAATATATGCTAAATCATTATGAAAAATAATGTAAAATTATGCATAAAGCATAGATTATGAAACACACTTTTCAATGCTTACAGAATATTATTAAAAAATTTAATTTTTCATTCAATGAAATGAGGTATCTAAATAAGCAATACAAATAAAATACACTGCAAACGATACACAGAGACGACCACAGAGCATAATGTAACGAATAAATTTGTGTGTCCCTGTAAATGAACTAGAAATGCTATTATGTATTGAATCACATTAACATATATAAATTATATTCAATCAGAGTTTATTTACCTGAGATAGAGCACGCACATACTGACCGAATTCATAAACACATTCCAACTATTTTGGAAAGTGATAAACATGACCATAGCCTTTTTAATATATTACAAATGTGTAATTTTTTAAGGAAATTAGAAAAATATCGTGTTTTAAATCATATGATCCAATGATGTTAACAATATATAGCGCGAGACTCAAAGATAGAATATTATATAACAAATGTTCACATGATTGTATTTTGTTTTATTCATGTTCTTATTATTCTTGTGCTTAATGTTTGTCTCCATCGTACAATTAGGCTGTAAAACCCTAATAGCGGATATTTTCTATTCTAGCACATTCGACTAGCATAGCATTCGACTAGCATATTCGAACCATGTCAGTAATGTGCTAGTATAATTATCACAGAAAAATAATAAGCAATTTTAAGAAGGGAAACTAATCTAATTCTAAAATGTATTATATTTTTTATAATAAAAAGTACATGTATAACATTCTTTATATATGAAGAGTCAGATAAATAGATAAATCGATGTACAGATATATACAATTTAAAGAGCTTAATTATATCTATCTCAAAATACATAAAAATAATCAATGCTATTTTAAAATATTTTATTGCCATATTTAGAAAAAAATGTCAGTCATATCTGGTGAAATATTCTATTAAATTTTAAATGGTCACAATTTTTCTTTTATATGCTGCGATGCACATGTCTCTAACTTTTTTAAAGCACTTTCATCTAATTCGTGACTATTTTACCAGCCAGACGCAACTTAAATTGAATAGACTCTGTAATTTCAATTAACGAAACAAGTTTACGGGTTCTGAATATTAAGGTGCAGTTATCTTTTCAGAAATTTACTTAAATATTCATACTAAACAGATTCATATGTCTGGAAATTTAATGAAAAGAGCTATGAATAGATAAAGATATTTCAGTTTTCTTCATAGATGATATCTAAGGAAAATTTAAGTGATAGTCAGTTTATATATTTGCGCAAGCAAGTACACATTTGCATCACAATTTGACTTGATTTAATAAAATATCAATGATCCAATAAACTGTTACAAAATATTTTCTTACCGAAAAATATTTGACATTTAGTTATAAAAATTTTATAAATATTTATTGCTTTATATGAAATCTAATTGACCCGCCAAGCATGGCCTCGGTCCATGATAATAACATTAAATCGGTGTTGAATAATTTTATATTTTAAAACGAAAATCTTTACACTGCCTTCGACAACGTATAGCCTCAAATTTCTATGATTTTATATTTAAAATGAAAATCCATCTAAACGAACATAGAGACAAAGTCCCACTGTATTCTGTAGCGTACAAAGGGAGTGCAGACCCCGGTCTATTTTGATTTTATACTTTTAAACGAAAGAATTTTCAAACAACCATAATGTTGTTGGATACACCTTTTTTTAGCAGCGTACAGCCTCGATTTTCTATCATTTTACATTTTTAAACAAAAATCTATCCAAACGAAGTTAGAGGTGTGGGCCCCACTGCCTTCGGCAGCGTACGCCGGGCCTGCTACGCACGCTTCATATTTTTTTCCCAAATGAACTAAGTGTTGAGACCTGTTTTTGTGCTCCATTCTGCTAGATCAAGAATCATTGTTCTTTTATATAGTGTAAGGGATATTTAAAGTGATAGTTTATTTAATGTTATGCCATGCTACTAAATTTATGCTACTAAATTTATTTAAGATCAGGGATTTTAGAAACTGTCATGAAATATGTTATTTAAAATATATGTTACTTTAATTTTTGAAAAACACTACAGTATACTATAGAATACTACGCTTTATTAATAAAAAAATAATAAATTAATTTACTAAACCAAATGTGCTGTGTATATATATATATTGGTTTTTTAAATGTGCATCTAACAGTTTTAGATTTACACAGCTGGTTATTGATTTCAATGGACATACATTGTAGTATTATTTATGAGAAAGCGCCTTAATTATGGAAAAAGTAATTTTTGTAGAGATTATTTTGTTGTGGATTATGTTTTTCCAATGTTTTTCAACAGTCAATTTTACTTAGATTTTATGTAAAATGATTGTTTCATGTATTCTATGCACAGGAAATTCTTGTACGGAGTCATATATGTATATTATAAGATTAAGTAAACCGTATGTAGAATGGATAAAAGTATAAAACGTGCATGCGTGTTTTAAATTATAAAAAAGTATAAAAGGTGTACAATATCTGAATATCTGGTCAAGCATATATGGACATGTGCGATTTATTTATTTATTTGAACTCTAGAGTGAAATACGTCACGAGTTGATGAAATATATCGCATGTTTCAGTGATAATTTAGTCATGTAAGCAATTGAGGAACTGGCAGCTATTTCAATGAATAAATTAATGCGTGTCATCATGTATCAGAAAAAGGTTGAAATGATCTTTTGCTGTAGCACAAAAGTATGTGGGTCATTTTAGTTGTGCATGGCGAGCTCGTATATTCATGGAGATATAGAGTGTTTTTTAAAAATTTCAAGAAATTTCCGCAAGCTTTTTTATTGCAGAATCGAAGATTTTTAAAATAAAGACACTTAAAGTAAAGACACTTTCAAGAATCTTGATAAAATATAGTAGAAATTTACTGCATAATTGTAGTAGTTATTTATTACCGTAATGTTCCTTTGGTATGTACCTTTTATACCGAGACACTTGCGGAAGGCAGGTAGAAAGGAAAAAAATCTAAAAATTGAAACCAGACAAATTTGAAAGGGAAATATATTAAATTAAAGACAACGAATTGCGGGAAGGCAAATTGATTATTTGAGGAAATATAAACATTTGTATGGAATAATTTTGAACCGTGCATGCGGTATTGATAACATTTTTTTTTTCATAATTTATTAGTAAACTATACTGGGTAACTCATAAAATATCGCCAATCATATATCGAGCAATCTTAGAAAGATATCGAAAATAAAAAGATTTGGATTATCTCATGATAAGGGATTTGCTACAAATTGTGTTTTTTTATTAAGTGAGTTCCAACAAAGGAGTATTTATCTAAAGTATGTGAACGCGTAGCTTTTGAACACATGCTTCGATTTTGATAACTCTTTTTTGACTGGAATGAGCTCGTACTTATAACTTTTAAAATAAGAACTAAAACATCAATAAAGCATGAAACTAGAAAAATTAAAAAGATGAAAAATTACAATTTATGGAAAATTCCATACTTTTAGCAACAACCGAAATTCAGCTCACTGTATCACATATACATTTCTGAATTATCATGATGTTTCCTATATAGCTGAATGCTTCATTATGCAAAACAAATATTGTTTTTGGTCACACATGCGCAGTTGCAAATTAGCTCTTGCAAATTTCCATATTTCATCAAATATTTAATATATATCTATTCGAATTGTAGTATGTAGTTTCAACTGTAATTTGTAAAGTTTCCTTAAAGTTGCGATAGGTTTGGTTGAAAACCCTTCATGATACAAACAAAATACTTGCGGTTAATTCTTATTTTTTTTAAAGATTTTTATATCTCCATGAATATGCGTACTATTCTTACATAAATGAACACAAGTGTTGTATGGGACCGAGATAGATATATGCTAAAGTTATCGATCATTTCTAGCATTTTATTTTACAGCGTGACCGTAAATATTAATTTTTTATTCAATTTGTCGTTACTCCTCTCATTGCCTTCTTGAAGTCTTCCTTGAAGTATATGATGTCAAACATGTACTTTATGTATCAGGACTTCTAAACGTATATTTATCTAGATTTTCGACAAAATGTCTAAAATCGAAAATGTTAGGATATGTTTTACCAGCAAAGCGTATATAGGGGAAGTTGGCCTAAAATTATCCTAGTGGGCAAAACGATCCACAGACAGATCGTGCTATCTACAGGGTGACACATAAACTTGTTGTAATAAGTGAAGAAGAAGCAATGGCGGTATTCAAGCGATCGCAGTATTACGCGTCTGAATAGAATTCTTTGAAAAATTGGGTTTTATAACATCTGCTATAAGGTAAGCACTAACTTTATATTATTTAGATATTTATACTGTATTTATTTTGATACACAGTCTTTCATGTACAGAAATATGACTTGGTTTACTTAATGCAGTATAACAATATAATAAATTATAACACCTTGTAATAATATATTTCTTTTAAATGTTAAAAAGGTGTAAATTAACAACATAAAATAACTTTTATTAGGTTTTTTGACTATTTCGGCTCACTTGTTCATCACTATTTCATTTGTTTTTTGAAAATGGCTCGGAGTGAGCCGAAACATATCAAACAACCTAATAAAGGTTATTTTATGTTGTTAATTTACACCTTTTAGCATTTAAAAGAAATATATTTATAGAGTATGTTTCTAGATGTAAATTACACTTATGCACGGTCATAATTACTTTTATATCCTTTATTTTGACGATAAAAAACAAGTTACAACTATTTTTAAATGAAAGATCATTTTGCCCTTTTGGTGAGGGTAGAATGATTCTTTGGACACATTTTAAAAAATCTATTTTCTTCATTACTCAATTTGGGTTGAAATTATTATTAAAATATGTTTATAATGCAAAATAGAGTGTAAAACCTTCTAGCAAAGGGCAAAAGATTTATTCAAACAGTGATGTTATTTTATACAAGCTTTTCCCTTAAGGGGATCATTTTAGGCCACCTTCCCCTAAATATGTAGAATGGAAACATATAAAAAATTAAACAATGTATAAAAAAATGTATATTAGGGTGGGCCGAAAAAAACTTTTTTTCGATTTTCGATGATGAGTAGTGCGTAAAAGGTGCTACTGGTCGCACTTAGTTTAGAATTGATGTTGCGGTAATAGCTTCATCGATGCTTCAAGATGCAAGAATTGTGACAGCAGACGATAAGGATCTCATCATCGATAAAAACAATGTAAAAAAATTACCTTAATAAGTTCAAAACCAGAACTTTAAGGCAACAGAGTACTATGATTAAATCTACTGGGTCTCCACTGAAATTAGTGAGACTCCATCAGCCAAAGCTCTTTCATACCAAGAAATTGAAGACAACACAACTTCAGGATCCCTGTTAGGTTAATCGTTACTCTGCCTTCCAAGTCACTTCCAGGCTTTGAAAAGAGATTTCAAATTGTGACAGAAATTGCATCAAAGATATGTGGGAATGAAAGAAGAGATGCCTTCATCAGAGCAAAACTGCAAGCACAAAAAAATATGCCAAACTTCATTTCGAAAAAGAACTTCACAGCCTAAAAAGATATACATTCTGAATATATCATCCCGTGTGTAGGAGGGGGGTGGAATTGGCCTTGTAGCTACCAGTGTGGTGCAAAATTTTAATTAGATTAACTATTGAAAGCTAACGATTAAAAGTTTAATCATGACTAAAGATTGACGATTGAACTTTATCGTCAATCTTTAGTCATGATTAAACTTTTCATCTTTAGTTTTCATTAGTTAATCTAATTAAAATTTTGCACCACCCTGGTAGCTACCTCCTTGTGGTGAGTTCTGGGATGTTTTGCGTTGGTCCCGAACGTAAAACAAGCTAAAATCTGTAAATGTTTAAAGCACATAGCACTAAAATAATATCTAATCAGAGCTTATTTAATCCTTTGGCACACTAAACATGACACTTAAAGCAAATAAAATAAATTAAATTAAATTTAGCATTTAAAATATTTTGCTAAAAAGGTTCTAAAATTAGCATTTTCGCAAATATCCTAGACATTTGCGTCAAAGCAAGGAATTGTCCTAAAAATCTCATTTTTTTGTGGGAACTTTGTGCCACATGTGGCACCTTCTCCGCACTACCCATTATCGAAAATCGAAAAAAGTTTTTGTAATGTATTTTTGAATGGAACTGATGTATTAGTTTTTCAAGAAGATAACTTATGTATTAAAATTTATTTAATAATTGAATTAGTGTGGAGCGTAAAAAAATAACAATAAGGATTTTTCATTTAGTAATTATTAATTTTTATTATTTACATTTGAATTGTTAATCTTATGTATAATGTTAACCCCCCTTTATTTTTTGTTATTCACCGACTAACTTGAAATGTGATTCGGTGTTCTGGTCAGTTCTCACTTTTAATTGATTTCCAACAAAGGGTTCCAACTAGAGGATTCAACAAACCGCTTGTTTGCATATAAACAATTTTTTATGCATATCAATGCCAAAATTTTTACAAATTAGGGGTTTTGGATAATTATTTTTAGGGTTTCGTTCATCTCACAAAACCCTATTCGCCCCGTTTCTCTGTCAGTCCGTCACAGAGCCAATTCTCAGAAACTGTATAACTTACAAACTTGAAATTTTGTGTACTTACAGCTAAATACCTACTGTTACGCTGAAAATAAGAAAAATTTCAACAAAACCGTATTATTTTAATATATAGAGATAAAAAACCAAAAATCTAACAGCCCTTTCCTATTACATTTAAGCATTTTTTGTTTAGCAGATGTGAACAATTAAAAATCCACAATAAAATTCTTTCTATAATAATTAATTTTCTATTGTAAGATTTCCAAGTGAAAAATGAAAATGAAATAAAAAGGTTTCACCAATTGAAATAAAGTTTAATATGACGTGTCATATTAGTAATAAAACGGAAATTTTCAAACATTTCTCAATAATACAAGGAGTAAGAGTATGTGTAAGTACAGAAAGCAGATTAATAAGACGTCATTAGAGAATTAAAAAGAAAATTATTCTGACGTCATATTGGAAGTTTAACGGATTTTTTCTAATGTTTGAGAATAATACAAAGAGAGTATCAATATGAGTAACAGACAAAGCAAGTAGATACGACGTCAGCAATTGATTATAATATCATATGAGTTTGAGGAACGTATTGAATCATGATAAAAACCCGATTATGGAAGTATTGGCATATTTTCACATTTTGAAGGTCTATATGCAACATGTGTTATTTTGAAATTGATTATTTTTAATATCGCATTTAGTCCACATGACATATATTATTATGACCGAGCTTCGATCACACTTATCCACTTGTTTTTCTTTCTTTCTTTCTTTCTGTCTCTTATTTTTTATAATTTATTTTTTGAAAAAGGCTCTTTTTTAATGGTGCGTACGAAATAATTTCATTACTAAAAATACTGTCTTTCTCACCTTGAAGTGAAATGAAAAACCGTAAAAGTAATAGAACCAATTATCTAAGAAAAAGCAAATATTTTAGAAAATTTATATATATTCGGAAAAGAAAATGCAATATTTATGTTTATATGAAACATAACACATTTTACATTCTTCAACACCTTTACATATCTAGATAATAAATATAAATTATAGTATTTTTATTTCATTGCTTAAATACTTAATAATAAAAATTTTTATTTTAAAACTTATAATCTTGAATTACGTGATTTTAAAATAAAAAATAAAAAATTATATTATATATATAATTCTAAAAAAAAAATGAAATTATGATTATTTTTTTAAATCGGTTATGTAAAGACTTTCTTATAATGTGTCTATTTCTAACGTTGATTTTATATGCTAAATAAATATATGCTTGTATTATATATTAATGAAGTATGTGTTTCGTGCGGCAGAACGTTTTCATTTGGTTCTATATTTGAATCTATAAATACAAAATATCCCCAAATACTCCAGAAGACTCATTATTAAGAACTCCTGGGCTATGATTTTTCATTTCATATTTCATTAAAATAAATATAAATTGTACGTGCATTTTCTATTTTTAAATTAATAATAATGTACAGTGTACTTTCGAAGAATGAAATAAATATCTTTTTCATAAGATAAGCAATATATAATTCTAATTAAGATAAATTTAAGTTGAGAACATAGCTTTGATTATAGTTTAAATTCCCATAAAAATTGTGATTCTTGTTTTTTATATGACGAAACATGTTTCATTTTATAAAATCAATAATACTGAATTTTATTTTGTAATATCAATAATATTCTCTGATATTATTTTTGAAAAGAATCAAAATGACAAAAAACATGTAGTTCTGTAAAATTTGAAAGTTGGATTCAAATAGAAAATAATTACGATACCGAATGAATATTAGAATACTATTTTTTTTTTATCATAATAACATTTAATTGATCCCAAACAATAAATGAGTGTCTTTTAGTACTTCCCAACCTTTTCATGTCTACACCCCACCAAAGAGCCTGTAAAATTATGACCCCCTCCCTATATAATTTTTATCAAAATGAACTCTTATACACCTTGTTGAATCCTAAAATGGAATCACAAATGATAAATGACTTCCTATTTTTTTTAAACTAATAAAATAAATAATAATCTTTTCAAAAATATATATTTTAATATAATTTTATAAATAAAATAAAGCCTTTTATCTTTGCATTTTCTATCTAGAAGAGTTTTTTTGTTTCTTATATTTACCTCGGGGTGAAACAAAAGTAATATTTTATGGTGTGAATTTTTATCTTCTCAAAATTTCTTGAAGAGACTCTCATATTTGACATTAAATATGATAGCATTGATATATTTTGTGATTAGTTTTAGTATATCATTTATAATATGGAAAATCTTTTGGGTACTGATATCTCTTTTTCCATAATACAAGAATAGCTGCCACCTGATACGATTTTTTGACATCACTAAAAAAGTCTTCGCCTTTTTACATCGATGAATTCTACGATTTAAAAAGGAGATATTTCTGTCCTTAATTTCTAGTGCCAAAAAATCGTAGCACTTGGCAGCTATGAGCACAATATACAGGAATCATTTTGCAATTATCATATTTATCAATTTTGTGCAGTCTTTTAAATATTATTATAATGCGTTTTCTTCATTTAGAAGAAATATGTCAATCTCGGTCTTTTTGTCGTAGGAGACCAATCAGAAGCGCAAGATGAAGCTATGATATGTCCAGTACACTACTTTGTTTTCAAATATATGGCTACCTTTTATTTAATTCTTTATCTTCACTTTCCCCTCCACTGTACTTAAACTCGTCCAGACTGGCGGAGCACTTTTGATTTGTCTCCTACGTCATTTGGTACTCCTGAATCCGCTGTTATTTTTAAACACTCATCGCATTCCATCGCATACTTATATGTCCTAAACTTTTAATACAGTTTTTAATCTTTTTATCTTTGGCGCTGATGATGGAGTTTTAAACCCTCCGAAACAGCTGTTTGCCATTTGACATACATTTTATTTGTGCTATTTTTACGTTTATCATTTATTTTAATATGACCGCACAAAGTTCAATCAACCTATTTTAAATAATTTGAACTTTTTTCATTTTATAGAAAGCACTAGGATTTGTAGTAAGCAATAGGACACAAGTTTAGTGACAATCGTTTCAGCCGTTTTCGACATCATCCGTAATCAGGGAAATTGCTGGCTCATTACATATATATAATATTTATTAGATATTATATAGACTAATATAAAAATATAAATAAAATATAATTAAATACATTTTATTGTAATTTACAAAATAACAAAATACTTTTAAACTGAGACTGGCTTTGTTATATCAACCATTATAGAAATTTACAAAGAAATGTTTTTAATGGTGATTATCGAATAACAAAATAATCTCTAAACGTGATTAAGCACTAAAATGACATATTGCTTTCAATTGCAAGAAATGTAATTTAAGATTAAAAAACATCAACCTAATTGGTTTTAGAAAGTGTAATATCTAATTATTGTAGTAAAATGTATACTAAACGGATTTTAAATGTACTTGTACAGTTAGGTAATTTTGTGTGGAAGGTCTTATTAATATGAATATCTTTATATAGGGATTTATCAGAGTTATGCTGATATTGATAGCGCAAGTTATAGAAAAATCAGACATACAAGGACAGGCATATATGAATACATATTGATGCCTAGCTTCACCTTCTGATCCACAAAGTATGTAATTTACAGGATACATAGTTACTTTTTGTAAAGAAGCTGTCTCCAAAGAAACAATTTCAAAAAATGTTTAAAATTAAACCAATTTAAAAATTTAAAAAGTATATTTTTATCTTAATCGTTCTGTAATCTAATTCTGCCAACAAAAACGATTTTCTTCATTGTTATTCATTATCTTAAATCCCTTACGTAGTTTTAACTGCTTATATATTTGTGTGTGAAATTTTTACGAAGATGATTTAATATTCCACGAGAAAATGGCAGTTTGTTAAAGATACAGAATGTTTGCAGTCGATATTAAGAGTCATGGTGAGGCCGTTAGGCAATGATGAGACACCACAAGAGTTTCTTCAATAAGGAGCAGCCAATTTCCAGATAAATTGTTTATTAATGAACAGGAGCGATGCAAGTAATAGTTCCTAGTGAATGCGCGTTTGCCTTTCCCCCTAGTATATCCTGGAATCCACTATCGCAAAGACAGTTACACTGCTGATCGGCGTGTTTACCGTCACCCTTTTTCGATTTCATATTTACAAGCAAAAAACTAAAAATCTTCTTGAAGAATATATATATATATATATATATATATATATATATCTATATATATTAACTGTGCTGTGTTAACATCTTTCCCTGGTACATATCACCTGATGATAGATAACATCTGTGATTTAATTGCACTCGAAACTATAGTAGACTATATTTACAACCACAATATTTTTACTCACAATCTAGAGATAAACGAGCCATTTCCATAATTGTCAACTTCAACTTCCCAATGTTTTCCGAGTCAGATAAACATATTTTAAAAACGAAAATGTATTTAATGAAAAGTGTTTCCTTTTTATTTGAAACTTATTTGAATTCATTTATAGACCAGTTTCAAATTCAAAATTTGATACTTTTCCACTATACAGGCTTTCGCGCAATTAGGGCTTGATGTGTTGCTAAGTGATATAAATAGGTAAGAAAAATTCCACATGAACTTTCATGCTTATATATATATATATATATATATATATATATATATATATATTATACACAATTTACTTCTGTTGATATATAAAAAAAGATAAATGTCTCATTTATATTAAATAAACTTACAATGAATAAGTTGCCGGAAAATATGTTGCGAAATTTACTTCCCTCACCAAAGCCATTTTCTCTATCTCCCAAGGACACTATACAGGAAAAGCACCTAAAATTTGTTTATTTAATTTGGAAAAAAAAAGTTGGCAGCTTTGCTCTTATATATATATATATATATATATATATATAATCTGGAGATACCTTATTATCACTCGTTTTCATTCCAGGTAGCATGTTTTTTTTAAAGCCTTTTTGTTGTAAATAAATGAAAACCAAAAGCATATAAAATACACTTCCTTTTATGCTGCAACGGTGTTTCTACTGTTGTCTTTGTTTAAGCAACCGTGTCTTATTTATGTTATAAAGGATTTAATAAAAGGAATAGGATTTTTTGCAGATTAACTTTTCTTTTCAAAACAAAGGAATCCATCATTTTGTCACTTTGTTTATATTTTACGTAAAAACTACTGTTTTTTCTGTTTTAAATGAGTTTAGTTTTGCCTATAAATCATTGTGTCAAAGTCATCAGCATGGAAGTAAACATTTTTCAATCAGCTTTCTTTATATCTTAAAAATTACAAGAAAATTATATTAAGGTAATATTTTACATAAAGATCTTTCCAATTAATTCCTTTATGTAATTTTAAGGCATTATCTTACAGTCACAACAAGTCAAAAAAAAATCGTATATCTAGCATAATAACAACTTACAAGGAAAGCCATACTGATGCCTAAATTCAAACATTTTCTCAAAAAATCGCAAATTTGTAGGATATTTACCTTTTGCAACGTATGTATATATAAATAAAAAGACAAAAGTTTCTTTGTCTAGGAAAATATAATAGGAGAGAATACGCTAAAAGCAGGTAGGATTGTCAAACAAGGTACCCTGTTTTCTCGCTGATGGGTGCTGCCCTTGGACAGCAACAGTCATAGCTATATCCCGTAGCGTCCCTTAGCAATGTGACATCAGCTTTTGAAGGGAGTGTTTGTGCAGTGCTGTTGTAAAGAAATTCCCCTCAAAAGTTTTAATTGATCGCCGTCTTTTACGCTCTTCAAATAAATCCACACTCATGGATCAATTTAGGTATGTAAACCACTGTTTTCTATAGATTTCACACGATATTTTGATGCCAAGTAGAAGTGTATATGTCCAGCTATCCAGGAGAACTATCATGTTGAGTTTTGGTCATATGTAGGGACAAAATCGGGAACCCATGGTTTTGCATTGAATTCTGTAATGAATTGTTTCGTCACTCAACAGGTGGTGAATGATTGATACAAGTCTGTAAAGAGTGGACACATGAGGAGTGCAGCGGATACGAGAAGTGCAAGCTTAGAAAGCCATTAAATAACAACTTTAAAAATTACTTGGAAACTTGAAAAAAGTTACTGGCCTTAAAAAATGTATTCACGTTTTAAAATTTGATTCAAAATTTATTACACTAAAGGTTTTTCACACTGAAAGTGTAAAAAAATATTTTCTGATTAGTTCCAGATTTTACCCTATCACGAAATTTTGGAGCTGTTTCAGATGGTCCTAAAAAAGGCCTTTTCCCAAGTAGAAAATAATTTACCCGTGGCAGCAGGTTGGATTTTTCAATAGCTCAGATGTCCCTAAACACTTTTGTGGGTGTTTTGATTTTTCTGTCCTTCTAAAAAAAGGAAACCAGTTAGGGTCCCGGTTTTTTTCTACTTCCCTCCTTATCCATCAACGAAAACATACAATAATCACCTCTGAGTTAACCACAATTCCGAAAAGCGTTCTTTATCTTTGAAAACCTTAGAAACCAATATATTTTCTAGAATTAAAGAAGCTCTTCTAGAAATGATTTCAGCCACTGATTTCCAAGAACGCTTACGAGTAGTTGTTATAGTGTATCAATTAATTTTCTCTAGTCAGAATATCGGTTTTTAGGATGCTATAAATTCTCAAGTAAACATTTTCATGTTTAACAAACATATTCTACAGACAAACATGTTAAAATAAACAGATTTACAATAGCTATAAAATTAATATTATTTCGTTACTTTTGGATGTATAAATTCAGTTATGCTGCTGAAAATGTTCTTGAGAATTGATAGCATCTTTAAAATCGATATTCTGGTTTGAGAAAACTTGTTAATAAACTAAAAAACTACTCGGAAGCTTTTTCGAAAAACAGTGTCAGCAAAAGAAACTTTTTTCTTATAAATACTGCTATAAATTTAGAAAATATATCAGTTTCTGATGTTTCTTAAGATAAAGAACCGTCCTGGGAATCGACGGTAACTTCGATGAGGTTATTGTATGTTTTTGTTCGTGGTTAAAAAATATATTTTCATAGATTCAGAAACTTTTGTCTTTCTTTAAATATATAAAGGAAGGATTTTAAAGAATATTTAAAAAAAAAATCATCTAATAATTAATAAAAGTATCTATTTATAATAATCATACTGCCTCTAAATGAAAATCTATCAATAATGTCATAAACTTTTTTTTTTCATTATGCATCTTTGTTTTAAAACTGTCGTTTAATTGTAAAACAATATTTATGAAATGTTACCGGTTTCAAGCTATTTTATAATTGTATTTCCCTTTTATAACTTTTTAGATTTTTTTTTAATGGGACAGTAGAATTTAAAAAAAATATTTTTCGTTAATTAGTATTATTTGAACAATAATTCCTTCAAAGAAGTGTTCCGTACCAATATTTAATGAATTCAATGAATATTTAAAACAAATATCAGTTTGTTGAAAATTGAAAATAAATTATATCTATTAATTCGTTTAAAAAAATGCACTATGCGTTCCAATTTTTAAGATATTAACATTTTCAGTATATGATTGACTGTTTCATTACTTAACTTTAAAGAAATATAAATAGACTAGCCTGTCTAGCCGGTTGTTTCCGAGTAGGGCCAAGATACATAGTACAGCGGACCGGCCTGATTTCGCTTGGGGCCCAGAAAGTGAATTTTATATGCAACCAGAAAAATATAAATAAAATACTTTAAATTAAAAGTATACGAAAATAACTAATAAGAATATAAAAAAGCACTTAAATAAGGATTTCGTGACATATTTTTTTCCATGAGCTTCTGACAAATTACTACTGGGCTCTAACCGTGATTATCTAGGGTGAGGCTCAAGTAATACTTTGTATCTGCGGCCCACTCGGAAGCGACCGGCTAGTATATAATAAAAAATCTGCAATAGTCCTGTTTTTCGTCTAATCTCCTGCAATCGGATTCATAGTCGATGTTGCCAACAAACTCGCTAGCTCTAAAATCACTGAAATACATGATTAACTATTTTTTTAGACTTGTAAAGCGGAGTTCGACATTCTTACATAAAACTGCTGCTGAGATATGGCACAATTACCTTAAATTTTTGATACACAGTGTGACCCCCTTGATGGATTATTATCTAAAATTGCTGAAATACATAGTTACTTATTTGTTATCCTAAATTTCACGCATCTACCTATTACTGAGATATCGCAATATAACATAGGAAATCCGAACCCCATTTAACCTTTTTATAGGCTGAATTTCTAAAATCGCGGAAATACACGTTTAACTATTTCTTAGTATATTTGCTATCCTGGATCTGTGATTTCAAGCTAATAACTAAAAATGCTGCGAACATTCGAAATGACCTAACATTTTCGACCCCTATTTAGCCCCCTCTCTTAATGAGTGAATTTCTAAAATCGCTGAAATATGTGTTTAATTATTTTTATAGCATATTTGTTATCCTGAATTTCACGCTCTTATCCAAAACTACTGATGAGATAACGGGAAAAGGTGAAATCATCGAAAATTATCGACCCCCTACCATTTAACTCCCTTAGTAGTTGAATTACTAAAATCGCCTAAAATGCATGTTTAACTATTCTTTAATAGATTTGTTATCCCGAAATTCCCGCTCCTAACTATAACTTCTACTGAGATATGGCAAAATGGCGTAAAACATTCGACCACCATTTAACCGCCCTTAGTGTCTGAATTTCTAAAATCGCAGAAATATTTGTTTAACTATTTTTTCAGTAGATTTGTTATCCTGAGTTTCATGACTCTACCTATAATTTCTACTGAGATATGGCAAAATGACCTAAAATATTTTACCTCCTGTTTAACCCCCCTTAGTTACTGAATTTCTAAAATTGCTGAAATATATGTTTATCTATGTTTTTTGTAGATTTGTTATCTCGAATTCCGAGCTCCTAACTAAAAATGCTGCTGAGATATAGCGAACAGGCAAAATGACCTAAAACGTTCGACCCCCCCCAATTCAACCCCCTTAATTGATGACTTTCTAAAATCACTAAAATATGTGTTTAATTATTTTTTTAGTAGATTTGTTATCCTGAATTTCACGTTTCTATCTAAAACTGCTTCTGAGATATTGCGAAAACGCGAAATGACTGAAAACTGCCTTCCCCATTTAACCCCCATAGTGGTTGAATTTTTAAAATCGCTGGAATATGTGTTTAGCGAACTTTTAGTGCATTTGTTATCTTAATTTCGCGCTTTTAACTAAAACTGTTGTTGAGATATGGTGAAAAGGCAAAATGACCTAAAACTTTAGACCCCCACTTAACCCCCTTAGTGGTTGAATTTCTAAAATCGCTGAAATATGTGTTTAATTATTTTTTATTAGATTTGTTATCTTGATGCTCACGCTCTTACCTAAATCTGCTGATGAGATATGGTGATAATGTGAAATCACCAAAATTTTCGACCACCCATTTAACCCACTTAGTGGTTGAATTTCTAAAATCGCCTGAGATATATGTTTAACTATTCTTCAGTAGAATTGTTATCCCAAATTTCAGGCTCCTTCTTAAAACTCCTGCTGAGATATGCCGGAAAGACGAAATTATTTAAACTTTCGACCCCCCCCCCATTTGACCCCCTTCTGCTGTGAATGTTCAAAATTCCTTTCTTAGTACGCGCCTACACTGTGTAAAGAACATGTCTTCAAAATTTCATTGTTTTATGACAAACGGTTGAGGCTCGGCGTTGATTATGAGAAAATCAAGCTACTCCTTTATAAGTATAGATTTTCTGCCATAAATGGTAGTACAATATATTGGTATTTTTTTTTTTTTAAATAAAAGTTTATCCAGAGTGGCCACCGAACAGAGAATCTTTCGGGAAAATACCAGTATTTTATTACAGAGAAATTCGCGAATAAATAAGGCGGATTTTGCGATAAAAATAAAATACTTTCTGCCATAAGTGGTAATATATTAGAATTTTAACAATATTTAAAAAAAAAAAAGTTTATCCAGGGTGGCCAACATTCAGAGACTTTTCAGGTACATACCAGTATTTTCTTACACAAAAATTCGCCTTATTTAATCAAGCGACGAAGTATGGCGAAATTTTCTATAAGAAAATACTGGTATCTGCCCTAAAACATTCTCTGACGAGTGACAACACTTTTATCACAAAATTCAAAAATTCATATTTTTGGTCAATTTGTGCATATTTCAAGTCATTCGTCGCATTAAATATTTATTGATGACATTTTACTGATGATAGGTAAATCTATCATTTTTATTCCTTGTTATACATTTATTTTTAAGACTTGTTAAATTAAAAAGAATAAAAATTAAAAGAGTATAAAATATATTTCTGTTATGCTTCAACAGTAATCTTTTTCGGCTATTTTTTTATTTAAGCAACCTTGTCGCATCCAATGTTATCAAGGATTTAATAAAAGGTATCGGAATTGTTTTCAGATTAGATGTCTTTTTCAAAAACAAAGGCATTCATCATTTTCTCTCATTGATCATATTTTCCGTAAAAGCCACTCTTTTTCTCTCTCTAAGGAGAGTTTAGTTTTGACTATAAATCATTGTGTCAGAGCCAGCAGTACGGAAGTAAATATTTTTCAAACAATTTTCTTTATTGCTTATAAATTACAAGGAAAGTGTATTCAAGATAACATTTTAAATTAATCTTTTCCCAAATAATTATTCTAATGTAACGTTAAGGTACATTTATGCTGAAATAACGAGGCAATTAATAATTAAATGGGTTACTAAATATGAGCTGAAATGAAGTTATTGAGTGCAGAAAAATATATTATTTAATCACTAAATTAAATACTTTTAAGCGGTGTATAATTTTTGTGCAAGGTAAACCACACGTTATTACTAAATGGCGTATAAATATTTATATATAATTAAAACTTAAAAATACATCAGATTGACGTTTCGGTCAACTTCTATGACCATCTTCAGAATAAAATGTTAAATTGAATACACTTAGAAACAAAGGACAACCATCTTGAAAGGCAATTCATACAACTAACGCCTAAAACATAGGCAGAGTCAAATCACATGTCGTGCAGTGGCGTCACCTACTAAGAAAAATCTGAGTAACAGAAGAGACGAAACGGAATTTACGAAAGCACAAAAAATAATCACAGTTTATACGTAGTTGCATTTTCACGGAAGGCAAAAAAACATAAAGTTAATAAAAATCCAGCAATGTGTAATTATTTTAAAATGTTCAACCAAAATTTAGGAATAGCATATGAAACATTGGCATTACAAACATCACTGTTTCAATCTCTTCTTTCTGAATACCATCCATGGTATGATTACAAGGTATTATAATTATTGCAACTTTTAAGTCTTTGAAAAAAAAACACCTCTTGCACATTATGAACTAGGTATATTCATGGGAAAAAAGAAAGGTTATAATTCCCTTCCAATTATGCTTTAAATAAAACATAAAAAAGGTTTAGGTACCAATCAATGGGGAAAGAATGTCTACTATTGATTGCTATTCATAAATTATAACGGGAGGGCTGTCTACATATTAAAAATTGCACGAACTTTTATTTTTCAAATAGTAACATCAACTTTTCACACTTTATACGAGTTCCTGAATCAATGCAGACATAAATCTTTATAAATCTGCATAGATTTGTAAAAGAAAATGAAAATAAGTGAGAGGTTTTTCAGTTGGTTGAGAGAAATAAAATTAAGAACATATCGAGAAATATCAATTATTAATCATAAAATTGCTCCCAATAAACAGTTTACCATTTCAAGGTAATTCCCAATTGCAAGCAACGCCACTCCCTGTATATGAGTAATTTTGTATCATATCTTAAAGGAGCCATGTAACAAAAAGTATAAAAGTAGCAAAAATGCAGTGAAAAAAGAAAAAGAAGATGTGGATTACAGTGTCAACTTCAACAAGCCAATCCGAAATTAGTAAGCTAACCAATCATAAATTACATGTGATTTAAGAACGAAAAATGATAATAATAATGAGTAGGCTGAGCGAAATGAATTAATAAAGGATAATATTGAAAAAAATTATGTGGAAAAATGAAGAGAAAGTATGTTTAACTGTCACAAAAGGAGATTCGTTTGCTTAAAAGTAAAGTGAAGCAGTAAGATGGTAAAGCTACTCCAATTTTTAAAAAAGGCAGTTTTCATTGTCATACATTTGAATATAGTTAAGTAAAGGATAGTACATGTATAAAAAGTCCTTCCGGCCTGTACCGGGAGGAAAAGGTAGCTTTCCTATATCTTCGTTTTAAAATTTTAGCTAATGTTGCACGAAAACAGCAAGTTAAAATGCAAAGAAATGTTTACAAAAGATTCGTTAATACTGAATATGAATAAGAAATTCGCCAAATTATTGAGCAATAGCCACATTGGCTTCATTTATGAAGACTTATTTTGGTCGCCAAATTTGGCGATATTTCGCCAAATGTCGCCAATGTCGCCAATTTTGGCGCTAACGGATAGGAACATATAGTTTTATGCGTATGATTGGGAAAATTATTACAACAATGAAAAAAAATAGTTTGCGAGTAATCGCGTTAATGTGCTGTTTTGTTTCAAAATGTCAGCCACCCTAGAATTTCAAACTGCTCTATCTCAGCCATTTTTTAAGATAGACGTAAACCAAAAATGCTCTGGAATCCTTGTATCAAGGCCTAACACTAATTAAAAAATAAATTTGAATTTTTAACTTTTTTGTATATTTATTTGTTTTAAATTTTTAAATGGCCGCAATCTTGAAACAAAATGGCGGACCACGCTGGCCAACGAACTCGGTCGAGACATTGGTTAGCTTAATACACACAATTAGTTTCATCAAAATCGATTTATAAATACGAGCGTTATCGTATGACATAGGTCAGATGTATATATATATATATATATATATATACAGGTGGTTATCAAAATAATGGAAACACCCTAGATTTTGAAGGAATTCTTTATTAATATGGCGTAGGACCGCCTTTGGCATGTAATACAGCTTGGATTCGCCTGGGAATCCAATCATACAAATTCTGAATAGTGTTTAGAGGAATATTGTACCATTCTTCATGGAGATATTGTGAAAGTTCCGTGAGAGATGCCGGTGGAGGATATCAATTCCGGATTGAAAGCTCTAAAATAGACCACAACGGTTCGATTATGTTGAGGTCTGGGGACTGTGCGGGCCAAGGTAGATGTTCCACCTCATCATCATGTTCATCAAACCATGATTGGAAAACTCTGGCTGCATGGATAGGGGCATTATCATTCTGGAAAATTCCATCTCCTGCAGGAAACAAAATTTGCATCATGGGATGGACCTGGTCAGCTAAAACTTCTCTATACTTCTCCCCAGTGATCCTTCCTTTCAGGGTTACGATTGGACCAGCAGAAAACCATGACACGGCTGCCCATACCATGACCGATCCACCTCCATGCTTGACAGTTGGACGGAGGCAATCAGGATCATACGCTTGTGCAGGTGTTCTCCAGACATGTACCCGTCCTGTTGTGGGGAAAACTGTGAAAGATGATTCGTCTGACCATATAACAGTCTTCCACTTATCAATCGACCAGGTTTTGTGGTTGTGGCACCACTCTACACGACGTTTGGCATTAGCATCTGTGACAAGTGGCTTGGGAATTGCTGTTCTGCCGTAAATGTTCTCTTTATGAAGGTATCTCCGAACTGTAATTGTTGACACTGGAGAATCCAGATGCTGATTGAGCTCTGCGGTCACTTTGGCTGCAGTTGTTTTCTTTTTATACATTACATTCCGCTTCAATACCCGTCGGTCTCTTTCACTCAGCTTCTCCTTCCGTCCACTATTTTGCTTTGCTGAGCTTGTCTTTCCGCGCTGTGTGTATGCTGTCATGACTTTAGACACAGTACCTCTAGATACGCCTATAAGCTGGGATGTTTCGGTCACCGTTGCTCCAGCTAGTCGGGCTCCTACAATTTGGCCTCTTTGAAAATCTGTGAGGTCTGATATTTTACGCTTCTGACAAAAAAAATCAAAACGTAGACAACTCTTCTAGAGCTCTCTCATACTACCTAATACATGTACTTTTTATATTAAAAAAAATCTGGTAGCTAAGATTATATTTTAATGCTTACGAAGGGAATTCTTAAATGTCCATTTCTTTCACAAGTGTTTCCATTATTTTGATAACCACCTGTATATATGGATATATATGGATATATATATATATAAATCAACATTTGAACGGAGGGTGGTTTTGGGGTCTGGGGGTCATGATCGGTGATAATATATCGAAATTTTCCGGAACTGCTTTCCTCCGAACGGCTGCAATAGGTAGCTTTATACTTTTTTGTATTGAAAGCTACCTAATAAGGAAAATACAAAAATTGTTTTATTTTAGATATATCTACACAATCAGTACATACAGAAATTTCTGAAGAATTTTTTCCGGTGTATGTTTTTGATTTTCTGCTCTGTTCTGCAAAGAATAATTGGCGACACTCCGTTCACACTCTTTGCTTAGTCAGTCAACAACTAAAATGTTTCTTTAACTCTAAAACTATTCATAGGAATGAGCTGTGAAATCACATAGGCATGTTTTGGATGATGTTGATTCTTAATTAAGGTAGGCCATATACCATATTTACAAATTTGAATTAATAATAATTTTCACAGATAAAAAGGGGTTTAGAATAAAATATGTGATTGTATTACGTTCATTCGTTGTATCTCATTAAAAATGACTATTTTAATCGAATTATTTTTAGGTCAGATAAAAATTAACATTGTGCTGTGGATTTAACATTAGCAGCCACAATTTTTTTATCTTTCTAACTCTGTGAATACTTCAGTTAAATGCATAAACTATATAATTTTTAATGGCTGATTTGACCCGAGAAATTGAAATAAAGTTAGGAAATGGATTTTAGTATTGGAACATTTAACATTGGTGCAGTTTTCAATACGTAGAAGATGCCCGAACTAAAGGTCTTGCATCAAATTCAATACTTGGCACTATTTTCTTTCGATTGGTATTTGTATCTTTTGTATACGATTATGTTTAGCAGAATTATTAACAGATGATCACATTTTTCTAACATGACTGTATGTGTTTACTAGTGATGATTTGAGTTTTTTCACCAATCAAATCAGAGAGGACAATTTCTACACATATATATGAATGAATAAATAAGACGTACATTTGACCTCGAACCAGTGATGTTCGCAGATGTCCATTTGAGGACCGCCCCCTCTAAAACTTTGAAAGTAATAAGATATTATTTGAACTACTAGGAGACTGTAACAACTAGATAACAAAGGAGCATTTTTACGGTATAAGGAAATGTATTTTATCAACAAATAAAAAATGCATTAGGTAGTTATTATTTAAAAATTATCATGCACAAACCCACTTTCCTTCTAATTTGTTTGAGACAATAATAAACAAAAATGATAAAATGAATAAATGGTAGCATAAATAAAAGTTGCGTATGTGTAGCAGACACAAATGAACTTTTTTACGCTAGAAGATGTATTTTATCCAATAGATTTAAAATATAATATGCAGTTTTCCCTAAATACATCATCAGATACATTTGCTACTATTCACTTACAGTGATTGAAATATTGTTTCTTTTTATTTTAAAAACATTGAAATCCATACCGCAAAACTGAATAAAAAACAAATTTAAATTTATTTTTTACATTTACCTGGTTAAATAAAAAATATGTGGTGACATATGTTGATGGAGAAAGGTAAATTAACTTAATTATTGTATGCTTTAAATTAAACAATTTAAAAGTTATAATTAAAATGCATTGTTTTAACGTATTGGATATAGTATTAAAACGCATAACTTTTCATGGAAAATTAATATTTTTTTTAATGATGGAAATTACATTTCATTTATGAGTTTACACGGGGAATTCCCATTAAATAATTTGCTTCAATATCTAAGATTGTGCTTTTTTTGACGAAGTGTGTGCAACATTGTGATATTTTCCTCATATTTCTGAAACAAATATTTTTCTTTACAATACCCACATAAATTAAAATTGTTGTCCGTAGCAAATATTTAAATAAAGTAAAAATATGATGCAAAAGTTAAGATTATGAATGTAATCAAAACTTTATATAAACTCTTCATATTATTTTCTCACTTTTTTGAAAAAAAAAATGTAAAATAAATTTCTATGAAAATTACCTGTTCAGGAATAGTTAGAATTACGAACAAAAAAATTTAGTATTTAAAATTATATACATACTTTCAAACAACGAAAGGTACTACTATAAGTTTTCGGTAACTTATTTATAAACTAATATTGACTTTTAAATGGATATCCACTTATTATATACACACACTGCAAATAAAAAAGCTCCTGTAAAATGCGAAAGATGTAGACAAAAAAATTACTTTCGCTAAATAACCGTTACTAAAAATACACTTTTATGATATTTGAAAAACTAGACTGAGAATGTAATGCTGAAGGCGGTTTTTGTTCACAAACTACTTTTTTCACAAATACTCATAAATTATAATATGTGTTTGTAACAAAGTAATCAGACAAAGTAACAAAAGATTACACATATTGACATTATTATTCTCTGAAACATCTAGAATGGGCATATTTAAGAATACATGTATATATTTTTTTTCTTTGAAAAAATATTAATTTCAAATAAGTATTTAAACTGTAAAAGCATTCTACTTCTTATAATTTTCTTGAAACTTTGAAGAATTGTCAACATTATGTATATGAAACACAATCGTACATAAATAGTTAAATCAAATCTACTTAACTTTTTATTTGGCATGGAACATTATATACGAATTTTCTGAAACCCAAAGGTACTTAAGCAGTATTTTAGTTGATATAGCTGAATAGTATTTAATGTTGTATAAAATATATATTGCATTAAAATTGATTAGTTGATTTTAGTTGATTAGTTGATTAGTATTTAATATTGTATAAAATATACATTGCATTTAAATTGATTAGTTGATTTTAGTTGATTAGTTGATTAGTATTTAATATTGTATAAAATATACATTGCATTTAAATTAACATTTATATACAACATTTGCTGTACAATATATAACTTAAATAATACACATACACATTATTATAATCGAGTGTGATAGTACAAACTGGAATACATTTAATGGTTAAGCACCTTTAATAATTTTTAATTACATAGAGATATTTCTTTTATTGACATAAATCATAATTACTTACCTATTATACATAAGGACGTCTGGTTTCCAAATTTTGTGCGGAGGTATTCTAAGGTCTTGTATGCCCCCGAACTCTGAGGCGTTCCACCTGAGATTCACGTCAACCCACTCCTATGTTGACACAATATAATCAGAAAATTGCGCGCATAAGCAGCGCAGTTAGTTGGAAAAAATACTACAATAAAAACACAAAGGATATGTAAAGAAGAACCACCATTTTAATGAATGCAAATACGCTAATCACTAAGAGCATGCAATTTGTGTAAACAACATAAAACTTATAAGCTGCTACTAAATTGAGACTAAAAGGCATTGAATAAATATATTTTTAAAAGAATTTAATTTACGATAAAAACTATTCCCTTGATGATAATTGTCTGGGACTTATAATCTAGAAATTAAAGCGACACATACTGAAAATTATAATCTACAAAAAATATATGTGTATCATTCGATTAAGAATAACATTTCTAATTAAAACATGTGAAGATGCTTTCCTAAAGTCTACCTGAATATGGTGTGAGAAGCTACAGCTGCCGAAGGCAGTCGTACGTCACCGCCGATTCCAGGCTCTGGTGAGCCCATACGAGTTCACGACTAAGAAGGAGTCGATTTACCCAGACCCCTCCAAGGTGGTGCTCTTCGGCCAGGGGAAGAAGCGGGTGCGTGAGCCTACCTGCACTTCATCCCCTTTCCCAAATGAATGACGACATAGGTAGCTGCGATACCTTGGGGCCCTAACTAGAGGACACCACCACTACACACTTGGGTGGAACGTAGGAGTGAACAACAGTCTCATAGCCGGAATCCCATAAGGGAAACCGGGTCCTAAGCCGACGCTGAACACTCCCACGACCCATTACTGTACCACATCTTCCGAATATCAAATCCTAAGGAAGGAGGAAGCGACTAGTTCATTTGATGTGGCGACCTGCATATGGTATAGGTATAATATCATATCGCTCTCAAGCTTTGAAAATTTCGGTTATTTTTGCTATGTTTCTCTAAGTAAATAATAATAAATACTTAAATAAATACACTTTCAAACTTGAGGCATTGTTTACTCTGACATATGAAAGTGCTATGCGTTATTTTTTTCTTGTATTCCAACCTCTAGTTTACGTACCTAACTTTGTACCCGTGTAAGAACAATGATATCCTATCAAATCTCTGATTTTGTGATGTTGTGAATAAGACGAAAAAATTTAGGTTTTTTTAGTAATTTGAAAAGTAAGATAATGTTATTTAGCACATAGATTTTAGACATTATTTTAGGAGTTAACTAGAAAAGAATATCTGATTTATAAAAACTGAGATTTGTCATAACTGTGTACAAAGATGAACATTAGCGAAAACTACAGAAAGTGCTAAGCATTTAAATACGACATTTAATCTTGTGTTGCAGCTGGCAAAAATCGGAATTCGGATAAATACAGAAATTAAATTTTTAAAGATAAATGATGAAGCTCTATAAATCAAAATAAACTATTAAATTACTTTAATGCTTTAATTTTTCTATTCTAAATCGGAATATCTGAGAGTAGAAAAATCTTGCATCGAAATACTATCTTGCCTTCACAATTAATTAAAAGATAAAAAGGGCAGATTATAACATTAAACTCTAGAATACATGGTGTTTTTTTAAGGTTGATACAAAATGTTCTACGCATAAGAACAAAACTTAAAATTATAAAATGTCATTACTTATTTAATTTGTTCTATAATCTTGTGTCGAAAAGGGCAATACTCCTTATTTTGTCATTTTATAGGAATTAAAAAAATTAAAATCAATTCATAAATTGCATGTAAATAAAAATCACCGTATTTAAATGCATTTGATTTATGAAAGTAGTTCATCTATCATTCACAATAAATGTAATTGTTTGTTATCAATAAACAGAAAGTTAGCCAAGGTTAATAGAAGTTGTATTTGGAGAGAAAGCATTAGAGAATTTATTTGATTCATCCATTTTTAGAAATTTAAAATTAAACCGCAGTGTTATTATAGAAATATTTTGGTATACTTTGTATATAGACTAAAATATATGTATAGAGTATACTCCAGCACCTACACTAACAATCCTTACAGAAGAAACTACTTCTTAAGCACTTTCGGGTGTTTATTATGATATTTAGTTTATTTTTTAATGTTTTTAATCGTCAATGTATTCATACATTTCATACTTTACTATTATATATTTTTCTCTTTTATACTTACATGTACTATATCTGAATAGCTTTTTAAGCACTTTCGGGTGTTTATTATGAGATTTAGTTTATTTTTTAATGTTTTTAATCGTCAATGTATTCATACATTTCATACTTTACTATTATATATTTTTCTGATTTGTACTTACATGTACTATATATGGATAGAAAACCCCACCCAAATAGCTCAACTCTTTTATCTTTATTGTATAAATTAATTTTGTTTTGAACCCACTTTGTATTGTCTTTGCTTATAGAATGTGAATTTATTATTCATCGTATGGCACAGCATGCTCCTGTGGTGACAATGCGCTACTCCATCTACCCCTCCATCTTTAATATATCATCACACTACGTACACAATATATCAAGGTTTTGTAATTGTATTGTGTTTTGATTTTAAATTTCTGAAAATAGATTAAATTAATAAATTTCGCGCATCTATCTTGATAAAAAGAATCTATTTATATTTTCAAAAAGACGTTATTCAAAAGTTAAATAGTTCTATTTCATCCTGTTTTTTGCTTTTACATGATCTATAAAATTACTAAAAAATTACAATTTTGAAAATTAAAACTTGTTAGAAAATTCCACTAATTGCTAGTACCTTGCATGTAAATATAAAAACTTTAAAACAAAATTGTTAAAATTTGTACTGTTGCAAAATTATTTAGTTAGCTTTTTTTACTGTATTATTATTTTCATCGCATAGAAAAATCCCAAATGAAAACTTTTCTTAAATAAATAAAAAATTAAAGCAAAAATTAAATAATTATAAAATATTTTTTCGAGTTTCAAAATTTCTGAAAATTTAGAACTTCTATCAATATGGTTAAGCTTTTTTTTATAAAAAAATGAAAAACAAACATTTTCATCACATTTTTCTGCTGATGTAAGGCGACTTTGAAGAACATTAAAAAACTTAAATGTATTTTACAATAAACGATTATTTCGCAATTAGAATGTATTTTTTATCTGGATACATATAATTTATTCGTCACAATTGCGTTATAGAATTTTATCTTTAGATGTATTTGTCTGTTTTTTAATTTTTCAGAACTTTTACATATTTGGATATCTATATATACATAAATAATAATTTATTTATAAGATTGAGCTATAAAGCTTTAAAATATATTTTTCTAGATTTCCCTGCTCTCTTATAATAATGCATTTTATAATAAAAAAAGAAAGATTAATTTATGAACGTAGGATGAAATATATTTCATATCGAATAAGAAATTACTCCAGTAGGTAATTATTAAAATTTTCCAGCGTAAATATTCAATTTAAAAATTTTTATGCTATAAGTTTTAAATATGTGAAAACGGATGAAACTAATAAATCCTACCTTTTTAAAATTGATAAATTGAGTAGATTTATATTTTCTAAATTAAGTTATCCAAAAATTACATGCTACTTCTTTTTTATTTTTAAACATGATATTCAAAAGGAGTCTAATAGATTCATATATGTCTATATATATTTATTTATTTTCTATGAATTCTAAAATAAAGCTTTGTAAATAAATACTAATTGAATTAAAACACTTTTTGTTTCCGAGAATTAGAAAAATGAATCAATTTAGTTTTCTTGGATGTTTAGTAATTTAATAAGTAAATATTTGCTTTCATGTTTATAAAGAACTATACGTAAAGAGTTTAGTGAGTTTTTTGACCTATTATTAAGAACAGTTTTAAGTTGAGAGGTATTCTTAATCGCACGTATTTTAATTAAACTTTCAGGTTAAAAAAAAAAAAAGTTGATGTTTAAAGAATCGTTTAAATTTTGTGTAAACTTCGAACTATATCCTGGTATTAACATGTATGGATTTGCAGATTCTTAATTAAAGAAAAGTATTTTTCTTTATATCATGGTATTACATATACTCCTTGAAGCTATATAATGTTTGAAGAAATAATTAAATAAATATTAATACTATTATTATTATTATTATTAAAACACTGTTTAGCAGACATTTTCAATAATTTAAAAATGCTATTATAAAAGATTTCCACCAATAAATAGTATTACAACTATTGATTGTTCCGTGTAAAATTATAATATACCCACTTGAGTATATAGTAAATATTGAATGATTATATGACAAAATTGAGAATTAAGTATAGAGGATGCCAAGAACAATCCTTTATCCACTTTTACATGCTGACGGCTATAGTAATAAAAATTGTATCTAGGTATAGTACAGTGAATATGGGATACGATGAGAGTTTACAGTGGCTCCATGCACCAAAGTCAAGAGTTAACTGGCGAATTTTGAAAGGTTTACGAGAAACGGGAAAAAAGCCACATACAAAGTAAAAAGGCGGAACGACTTAGTACGAAAAGGTGCCCTGCGTACATGAATGTTAAAAATAGTACACATACTACGCTCATTTGTTTCTTTTTGATTACGATTTAAACATTAAATCATAAAACGTGTAAGAAATAATTAACTAGTTGTTAATAAGAACACTTACCATCAGTTCTCAGTTTGCACACCATTAGCCACAATGCATTGGCGGTTTCACAAGATGGTAATGGTGGTAATGTGTCCTTTCCTGATCTTTAAAATTTCAAGTAGTGTTATATATATATATATTTTGTCGATGGAAAAATTATAATACGCGAAATAATTCCCATCATAGCGATGTATTAATGCTTTGACATCTCCCAGATAATCTCTCTGAAATCACTCTCATCTACACACTGTATTTCTGGAAGTGAATTGTGCTGAAAATAGGTGATATATTGGTACTATTACAAGTTGCATGATGTCGAAGACTGCGCAGTATTTTTGAAATTTCACACACCTTCTTTTTCAGGGAGTTCACTTTAATGGGGTTAGATTCCGTGTAAGTCACGATATATACGTGTTTTAGTCTCAACATTCATGTGTGCAAGGTGTCATTTTGTAATAAATTAAAGTTACTCAGAAACTTTATAATTGAATTCCTTTCGTATATGGCATACACACAAAAAAAAAATGTTGATTTTACGGTATAATAATGCCACCCCAGCTGCACGTATTAACAATAAAATTAACAGAAATAAACACTAAAAAAAGCAGTAATAGGCGAGAAGGAGCTTATTATTGCTTATTTGACAGTTTATTACTGTTAATTTTACGGTATAAAACTGGCAGATGGGGTGACAGTATTATACCGTAAAATCAACAATTAACTTTGGAGTGTAGTTTTCAAGATCTGCACACTATTTCCCAATTTGGCACTGAGAAACGCTTAAGTAAAGTCATCACTTTGGACGTACATAGTCACTTTACTATTTAGACACAATTTTTATGACTAAGCTGTTGGCGTACAAAATTTAAGGTGGTGAAAAAAAAAAGTTAGTGTGAATCTTGTATGTCAGGTTACTTTTGTGATTTAAGCATTAATCGTGTCCTTACAGTGATTTAAATCTCACACATGTATTCTAAACTTTCCGATCTTAACTAAATGTAAGACAACAAGTATTAAAAATGTGATTATTTTTATATACATAACGTTTTCCTTATTTTGCAAGATAAAAATACTGATGGAAATGTGGCATAAATAAATTATGAAAATTTCTCAAAAGAAGAGAGTAATTAACGATCATACTAATTATTCACAGATTTGGAACCTCAAAATCTCATCTCTTAATTAATTTATTATTTTTTATTTCAAGCAACTTAATTACTTTTGTTGACTAAGTATGTTTTTCTGACACTTTCTTCATTAAGTTTGCCGTGCGTTTTTGTCAGTTTGCTTTTAGGCATCAAAGACTTGGTTTATATTAACTCCTTTTTTATTAATGAATAAAGTCTCAGTTTTCTTCTTTTGTCTGAAGAAATCTTGAATTAATAATGACACGATTCTTCTTTTAAGTTAATAGTTTTGCAAAGCAAAGTGTCCAAAATTGTAAAGTAAAAATATGTCACTGAAGTGAATAAGTTTTCTATTTTAATAAACTTCTTCATCTATTTTCAAAGCTTATCTCATTTCTAACATAGATTGTTATTTTTCAATATTCAGGTTCAGTTTCTCACTTGAAAAAAATCCTCTGCCTGAAGTATTTGGCCAGTAAATTATGGAAATAATGAGATAAATCTTTAAAATAATCAAATGCTTCAATGTTTTAATACAAGTTCCAATAATAATTATTTTATTAATTTTCTAGCATTAGTTTCTAGTATTTCTCACGTGGATGCCAATTGTACATTTAATAACAAAGTTTATATATACTTTTTTTTTCTTATTATTTAACTAAATATTTTTAGTTTTCAATTCTTCAGATTTTAATTTTCCAGAATTTTTCATACCTAGTTTCTGATTTTCTCTAATTGGTTCTAGCAACTCTTTTCATAGCAAATCTTATTAAAAAACGGTTATTGGTATTTGATCACCATACCTCTCGTGCAAGTATCACTGCATACTTCAGCTGTGCTTTTCTCTGATGTCGTTTATCATTGTATAAAGTTCCATATTGTTTTATCATTATTATTGTTATTTTAACATTTTTGTATATTCTTGGTTAATTTTTCCATGACATTTGAGACTCATGCTTATTAAATAGGATATTTAAAAACATAATATAACGACTATTAAAGATAATATATACCATTTTCACCTAGCGTCCAATAAGTAGGCTGCACATAAAAGTTACATAACATATGATGCCAATAATTCTATACAAATAAGTATGCTAATATAAATAAGTTTCCTGTTATCTAATGTCGGAGACTATCTGATGGGAAGTAGAAAAAGTCTAGAGTATAGTAGAACTCGGAAGAAAAAACTCGATATTTAAATCAACGTTTGCTATGTCATGTATATAAAAAATCACAATTTCACAGAATTTTCTTCTCTTTAAAATATCTTTCGTTAAATTCCCTCTGATTCTCAAAATGCTATAAAAGAAAAGATGATTAGAAAATGCTTCAACAACGTGGTTTAAGGAAATCCACCTTTCCGTAATAAATAATCGGGAGGTTGAAAGACGCTCAAACACAGAAGGAGCATATGGAGGCTGTAAACTACAAGAAACTTGTATTGTTATATGTTATGCAGTGAAAAAAATCCTATGTGATACCGCAAATAAGGATTGGCATCTGATGTCAAAAGCGCGTTAAAACACAATCCTACTGAACTACTTTGGCGGAGGATGTCAAACTAAATCTTTCAAAATAAACTGCCTTAATATGTCTCTATGCACATAGGCCAAGCTGCATATTCTTTTTGTCACGACACAACTTGACGACACAACTTGCCCAAAACCATGGGCTGCTGAGCATCCAAATTTGGAAAAAAGTAAGTGGACTCAACTGTTGTTTAGTCTACACCAAGTTTTTTCAAACTTTTATCTCACGACACAATCGAATCTTTATTGAAACTTTTACGACACATTTAAATCTGTAGCAAATTTTATGAAGCACACTAAATTGCAAAAATGAATAAGTAGGGAGCGTGGATATGAAAATGCTTAAATCGGAAAATATTTTAACAGCATTCATCGTTTTACTCATCTCACAAATATAATGTTGAGAACGGAGTGCATGGGAATTAACAGATGAAAAGTAAACAAATAATGTAACATTTGTTGTTGAATTTCTTTCACTTGCAGTCCTTTACTGTTTATTATTTCTGTTAATTGCATCTGTAACTCTATTTAAATTTGCTAACATACATGTACACTCAGTTAAAAATGGACATTTTCCCTCTAATCCAGAAAGATCTCACTAAATATATCTTGGCGGATATATTCTTTCAAAATGGTGCACAAAAGAATCAAAAGTATGGAATTTTTTTTTTCAGTTTACATATTTATTACTATTTTTTAAATTTCTACTGCATTTTCTGTTTGAATCCTCTCACTTTCAAAGGGATAACTTTTCGTTTAAAGAATTAGCTATCTGAAAATATAAGAAAGAAATCATGCTTCCCTACATATTTTTTATTAAAATTATTTTAACAACGAATTATACCAGCAAGAAATGCAATTTAATTACATTAAACATCACCTCAAATTAAATCATATTATTCATTTAAAATGTTATCATTTAAAATGTAGCATTAATAATAACAGTGTATTTGCTAATTCACAAAATCTTGATAAATTGTATTGATAATTTTCGTGGCACACCAAACATCTATCCACGACACACTGGTTGAAAATAACTAATCTAGAGAGTTCGAACTAGCATATTATTGTACAGAGGCGAAATAAATAAAATAAAAAAAATCTCAAATGTTTTCGTACCAGAAAGACCACAGTATAGAAGAGGTGGATTGAATACGGATCTCATCCAGAGTGGCTTATGAATACCTTGGCGTTTCATTGTTGCGTATGGCCTGCATGCATGCTCTCCCAATTCATATCAAGCAAGCATGACTCAGACCGATGCCTACATATTTTTTTTTTATAATTTGCATTTTATGAAGACTGGATCAGACTTCCCCAGTAATTGAAAATAGTGCACCTATGAAAAATAGGGATGGAAATCCAGCCACTTAGGTCTTAGCTGTCCTACGGGACTACACTTCAAATGAAACAGCTTCAATCATCTTCAAATATTTGTTTTATTAGATATATGTGTGCAAATAGGTGTCTTGCATCATATCATTTTGTTATTGGCATCATTTCATAGCATTAAAAGTCCCATACACGATATTTTGTGTTATACTTCATGTATTATATTTTACCAGAGTTGCCAAGTCTCCGGCTTTTTGGACACCAGTATTTTAATACAGAGAATGTTTTATTAAATAATCGGAACATTCTGCGATTTACAAGAACAATATTATCTCTAAAATAATACTGGTGGGCAAAAAGCCGGAGACTTGGCAAGTCTGTATTTTACAAAATGCAACTTTCCCTATTTGTTACCATCCGTGGTTGTCTGATATTTTTCTTCACTTTTATGATAAAAATTACATTTTTTATTTTATTATTATTATTATTTTACAGAAATATTCTATCCTTTATTTTCATAAAAAAATGTTTCACTGTTAAAGGAGAAGAAAATATTCAAACGAATAGGCGTTTTTCGTAAAATAAATGTGTTTCCTTATCTGTTATCCAAAATAAGAATATGTTTTTCTAATTTAGACGTTTTCGTAAAGTGAGAGTTAAAAACTAGTTTTTCTCTATCTGTAGGCCCTCAATCTTTTGAAAATGAATATTTGCATTCATAAGTTTAATATTTAAGTAAGTTTCCTTTGTTAAAAAAATATAGCTATTTTAAAATAAGATATATTCCAGATCACGTATATGTAAAACAAAAGTGATATTTTGATGCATCTCAATTCGTACTTCTTCATTTATTATTTTACCATTGATTAATGAGATCATTCGAAGCATCAGCCTTGGTATCTATAAGTCTTTAAACAACTAACCAACTTAATTCTGTTCATATCTATAAGCTCACTAAATATTTTGCAACAGAACATTTGCTACGTTTTGCATCCAGCGTAATATCTTCCTGTAATAATTTTGCATTTACATAATTAACTATAATTTTATACAGAAATATTGTTTGTAGATCTTTCATTAAGATAGTTTTATGCAAAAACTAATATTTATGTGTGTCAAAAGTTTAACATAGTAATCCATAAATTTATGTTAAAATATTATTTTGTAATAAATACTTCGGGTATTATATGCTGAGTTTTAAAAATAATATCATTAAATTTCAGACCTTTTTAAATATCAATCAGCTAAATATTTTAAGACATTTTCAATATTTAAGCAGTTTTAATTTAAAAGGATCTATTTATTAGTTAAAAAATTAGCATTTAACTACATTGCAAAATAGAAGCGAATGTTAAACAGATAAATGTCACGTTTCGGTTATTATGAAGTATATGGTAATAAGTTTATATTTAAAAATATAATATAGAAGTTCAGAGTTTTTGCAAATTAAAAAGTGAATTCTAATTTAGTGTAAAAAGGAAGAGATCAAATACTTGTGTACCCATCTTAGGCTATTTATTTTTGAAATTCGCCCACTTTTTAATTTATGACATATTTTCGAAAACGACCTTTAAGCATGTACAATGATCTTTAAATATATTTGAAAAATAAAGCACAAAAATGTCCTCAAATATTAGCTAGGTATTGAAAAATGTAGCTAATATATTAAAGATTTTTACAGTTTTAATTACTTCAGGGTTTAACGAGTATATTTTAGAATGGTGTTTCTTCTTTATTTAATGGATTAAGCACATTATAGTGGGATGTTCATGAAGTTTCTTCCGTTTGGGAAAACTAATTTGTACCGGAAAATTCTGCCCGTCAATTAATAGACATTAGATTTCGAAGTTAATGTCTAATAATTGAATGATAGAATTTTCCAGTACCAATCAACTTTCCTAAACGGAAAGAACTTTCCGAACAACCCAATATATAACTTTTATTTAAATATGAAAAAATGTCGAAATCATTTACAGCAACTGTAATCAATTCAATAAGTTATTAAAAAATCAATTTTATTTTCGTTAAATATTTCCCTAATATTACTTGTTTTTGCAACAAGTATATTTTTTACGTTATAAATCTTGCAAACATATATGAATTTTGAAAATTAGTAAACATTATCTTGCATTTTTTTCCTTTGATTTTTAAATTATATAAAATTACTTAAAAAAATAATGTAGGCATTATTTTTCAAATTTCCCATAACACTTTATTTTTTACTGTAAATCAAAACTAAATAACTACAGGATACTCTCAGATATAAACAGTAATGCATTTATTCTTATTATGTTACTTTAAAAAAAAAAAAAAATTATCCAATATTTTATACTGGCGAAATATACATGTGAAATTCTTCTCACAAACAATTTTGGAAAACACATATAAATTTATTAATTAGAAAATAAAATTCACAATTAAAAAAAAATATCTTTTAAAAGGGACTAAATATAAGGAGAAACTATTCATTTATTTTGAGTTTTTGAAATGCCAATAAAATTATAAAATTCGTAATTTTGATTTTTCACTCAAAAATTTTAATAATAATCAATGTAATTTCTTGAAAAGTTAATACTCTATAAAATAAATACCTAAATAAATAAATATAAATAAAATAAATCTGATTTCATACCAATTTCATCTTGATATATTATCAAAATAATATGTAAAGTATACATGGTGCCCATAAACTGTTTTTACGAAACAAGTGGTGTGGATATAAGCATCAAGTTGTACAATTTTTGTACAGGAAACGACGGTCGCAAACCACTTATTCCATCGAAAACATGGGCCCCACCAGTGGCTGAGAGGTTCTGCTCTCGAAGTTGGTAGACGGGAGGTGCTGGGTTCGATCTCAATCGCGCCCGTCGGCCTAATCGTTCGGAGTTTTCGTGGTTTTCTTCGAGCCGTGGATTTATCCATGCGTAAATACGGGTTAGGTTCCCTTAGAAAGACCCAAACGAAGGGCACTCCCCGCGGGCCTATATCCCAAGTGTAGATAATTGGCCGTCAATAATCAACCCAACCCGTCGAAAACACAGGGTGTCTCCAAGGGTTGTTAGTCTGGTCTCCTATTTTATTAGAAATTCCGAGTTCATATGAGAATTTTCTAATAGTAATTTCTGCTTTATTTAACGGCAGAAGTTTTGTGATAACATGAAATTAAAAATATACTTTTGGAATATCCGGTATGAACTTTATGTCTTTATCAATTAAAAAAGGAGGTTAAAATGGCAACCCCGCCGCGACATACTGGATTTTTGTTTATATATTTTACAATATTAAAGATAATTATACCAAAATTTCAGCAGACTAACTTTGTTTTAGTGAAATGTTCCGACATCACGGGAAACGCTTGCAGTTTAATGTTTGTCCTACACTGTTAAAAATCAAAAAGCTAACTGTCCAGTCATTTGACTGTTTTTGTAAGAAACGGTTACATAACCATTATATAACTATATTCTTACTATAAAATGAGCAATAATACTGTCAGAATATAGTTAAATTCCAGTTATGTAACCGTTTTCTACAAAAACGGTCAAATGACTGGACAGTTTGCTGCAAATTTTTAACAGTGTAGGAATTTCATTCTGATTTATGGAAAGTCTATTTCAGTGTTATTTATGTAAAAATCGGAATCATTTTCAACATTTGTCGTGATGTCATCTGGTTTCCACAGAGTAAAGTTATAATTTTAGATATATCTTTACAATATCATGATTGTCATTAAAGCTAAAAAAAACAATATATATCCAGGTTTATCGTGGAGTAAGACATGAATTGTTTCGACATGTTTTGACTGAATAAGCGGATTGCGACCCTGTTTTAATAAACTTTTTTTTTTTCATTGATACTATCACCTTTCTGACACTGAAAAAAAAAAAAAAAAAAAAAAAAAAAAAATGAACGTTCTGTATGTTACATAGTTATATGCATGTTTTAGATATTTAATTGTGAAACAGTAAAACATTACTTGAAAAGAAACTGAAGAGAAAATTACGAAACCTTTGGTTCCTTCTTTTTTTCATATCTGTATGAAAAACATTTTTTATGGATATAAACATACTTATAAGTGTGTTGACAATCCTATAAAGTTACCAGGAAACATTTGATTTACATTACAAGTGTTTAAAAAAAGTTAATTATTTGCAATTTTTTTTGACTTTTTCTTATTATAATAGATTTTGATATATTTCCAAATACTTTATATTATTTCTCATGTTGCTGTAAAATAGTGAAATACTTTTAAAATTTGACATATTGATACGCTACATTTATTTTGCATACGATAGACATCAATTAAAACAAAGTCTAAGAATTATTACGCATTAATTTATCTCACAATAAAACAATCATTCAGCTGATCACAGTCTAGAAAAATTATGGAAATGCATTGGAATTTCAAATTTACTAATGTAAAATAAACAACTGAATGAAAACGAATCCTCAATGTGAACTTTTGAAAACCAAAGCGCTGTTATGCTTTTTCTACATACCCTGGAAATGGGAATAAATAGGAATTTCAAGATATATATATATATATATGTACTTTTTTGAGAGATATATAAAATTTCAGAAACATTTAATTATTCATTTTCTTTTCTTGCTTAATTTCGTGCATTAAATTTGTACCTTTACCTGTTTCTATATAGTGCTTTTCTAGATAGTTCGGATGTTTAAATAAATTTGTAAAGATAAAACATCATTCAATATCCACTACTAAATATATTTACTTGTGTCCTGAATGCATTATTAAATAAGAAGTATGCATTATTAAATAATAGCAATTTTAAATGTATTTTACAAAACTTTTTTTTAAAATATTTATTTATTTTCCCGCCCTGCAAAAAAATTTTGATGTGTATTAAATTATTCTTTTTATTCATAAAGTGTAATAGTTCCCTGTCTGTAGCAATTACCGAAAAAAATATATAAAAGCAATGAAATAGAGATTTGCAGGGGAACAATGATCGGTTAATTTCGCAAAAGAAAGGGCGATTTTATTCCGGTTGTTGATCTTTCATCATAAACAATGATATGGCTAATATACAACGAGTAGCAGACAAAATTAAATGGGTCACTATATGAAATAAATTAAATGTATTTTTTTAAGACATGCTTTCATTAAAAGTCACAATATTCAATTTATTAGAAAGCACAAATATGTGCTTTGCTCAATCCTGACGTCAAAATGATGCGGGCAACATAGTGGTTAAAATGAATGAATGTTGCAACATCGGACCTATTTTTTCAATTAATATTAAACAATTGTAACGTTATTTCTACGGGGAAAATACACGTTTTGGACCGACATTGCCCCTTAGGAATAGCATTTTTAAAAAAATGTCCAATTAATGAATTGCCCTCAGGCATACATATATATTGCACATTTCAAATCGCTATGTCAACACGAAGTTGGTGAAAAATGAATAACAAGATTTGAGTGCCACATAGATACAGAAATGTAAGTTAAAAGAAAGCATGTAAAACGTGTTACTTGCACCTCACTGAACTTTCTGCAGTATCGTTAGTAGTTGTGACCAGCAATTAATGCTATTAATAACTGGAGCTTTTTATCGAAATCTTTTCACATAGATCCAAAACTGAACAAATCTCTGTGAGAGGAGTACTTGCCTTTCAGCATACTTCCAAAAGTAATGAAATTATCGCTATAGAATTTGGAAGATATACGATATTTTTAAGCGTCCTGAGCTATTGAACGTTGTTAGTATGATAAATACAAAAAAATGCAGTTAAATCATACAGTTTATTCATTACAACTTTTTATCATGTGTATAAGCCATGTTATTAAAGTACATTAATTTCATTGGATCTGTTAGTAACAGAGAATAGGACACTCGTGGATGAGTTTATCAACTCACATGATGTAATATCCTCATACCGAAGATAAAAAGCTCTATAAACAACAGTAAAAACGAATAAGAATTTTTCAACTTATTTAATATTTTCTCAATAACATAACACAAATTTAGTTTGATAACAGTAACTGTGCCTATAAAGAATATTTAAAATGATAAAATATTTTATTCTGTGAAAAGCGGAATGATTATTAAATAAATTGTATGGAAGTAAAGGCTACTGACATACTCTATAATGGTGATTGAAAGCGAATGAAAACTCCAATTTCTAAAGATTCGTATCCGAATATAGTAGAAATCTATATATATAAACACTTAATTTAATTAGCTATTGCACTGTGAATTTAACAAGGTTCAATTGCTGAAATAATTTTTTTCTACTATTGCCGCAGGTATTAAATTATTAAACGAACAGTGACTCTTATAATATCTAACTACAATCTTGTTTCTATGGAATATTACGTTTGCTAAATAAGCGCTATTTGGTTTTCAAACGTTTTCACAAACAATCTAAGTCTGTAAATTTTTTTTACAGACTATCTTATTTTTCCTTTAAATCTTAATGCTCCTTAAAATTTTGAATTATTTAAATATCATTAAGTTTTACCAAAATTTACTAACAATTTCTTAGACGTCCTCGTTATTGTAAATTTAAATTTTGTATTTTATATAAACCTTTCAATAAATATGATTTGATTCTTGTTGATTTTTTAAATCATAATTGCCATTAAATGTACTAATGGGTGTATAAAAATAACAAATATTAATATTAAAACAACATGAATATTTTTTTTTTTATCAAATGATAAAATTTAACTTTTGGAAACGGATTTTTAATGCAATAAACCGGTTATAAATCTTGAATTCAAGATTTTAATTTACTTTACGGAATTTTTTGAAACTACCAATATACGTAGTAATTTAGAAATGTATGTTTGATATAGATTGAATTATCATGCGAAGAATTTCACATTTGCCTCGTGAATTCATTGTGAATCCCGGCTGTAAATTGATTACACCACGATATTTGTTACATATAAATATTTATAACATAATAAGATATTTTGAATAAATGCATTGTTAAAAGCTATATCAATATATAGAAAATTATTAAACACATGATACTTTTCATAATATGCTTTGTTATTGACAAGTGAGGAAACAAGGCAGACATGCTAGAAACATGCATGGAAAAGAGAAGAAAAAGTTTGAAGTGTTATAGCGTGAAAAAAAGCAAGATATCATGCTGTTAAATGTTGCAAAACTTAAGTGACTTGGAGTGAGCATGCAAGGATTGAGTTCTTATAGTGGAGTGAAATGGTGAGAGTGTGACAAGCAAACAAGACTGTGCAGTAACGAAATGATCAGGTGAGGGATTAGGACTCCAGAGAGTGGCAAGGTCTCGAAATTTCCTTTGAGCAGTTTTTTGACCATCAGCGTTTATTTTCTGATGGGATACCTAGTTTATTCTCTTCTCGTATAATTATATTTTGTTATTCTTATAACTGAGTTAGAGACACATGTGTTTTTCGTAGAATAAATATGTTATAGTTTTAAAATCTATTGATGTTTATAAATAATCAATGTGAAGAGGTTTCTTTTTTGTGTTTTTTTTTGTGTATAACGTTTTAGTAAATAATATAGGGTGTCCCAAAACATTATACATGTTTTATCCACATATATTTGCTTCCCAAGCAACATATCCTCCTATATAAAATTACCCCTCAATAAATAACCAGTTGATGTTTCTATGACATCACAAGTGATCACTAGAGTCCACAACGTTGATTAAAATGGAATTTATGTAATTACATATAGTTCCATAATGATTCTAAACGACAGTCAGTTTATGATTCTAAAATGCAGTCGCAATGACTAATAATTTAGTTATGTAAAACTCGTCCCAAATTGTGAATATGAGCGTCGCAATCACATTGATATGACTGAATTTTCATATAACACATGACGAAAATGATTACATTAAAATTTATATTTTGGTCACGGTGCAGTCGAACTTTGGTTACTATAAGTGTAATGAAATGTTAACTTTTGAACTACAAATATCCAGAAATTGTACTGAAAGTACTAGCGGAATTAAAAAGTCCTCATGAAATAAAATTTCGCGTAACCTAAACTAATTTGATAATGCTGGTACTAAAGGAAATTTGCTTCAGGAACAATTTGCAATACCTCAAATAGTTCGGGTAAATATGTAGAAATATATTAACGAAACATGCCCTTCCCAAAGTAATTTACATAAACAAGAATTAAGAAATAAACTCAGTAGTTACTGCAAATAAAGAATATGTAATTTTTGGGACACTCTATATAGTATTTGAAAATCTGAGAAGTATGTAAACCTGATCCGAATAATACAATACTACAGCGCTTACATAAACATAATATTTTGTTGTTTAGAAAATAAAGACATTTATGAGAGTTTGTTTTTAATTGGCTTTTTTCTATTACATAACTTATAAAAGTTATAAATACACATATAATCAGTAAAAAATACATATAGTGCTATTTATAGATAAATCTTCATCTAGGTTTCAGAATTGAATGCATTTTAATATAATCCTTGATAAAAAATTTTACTAGTACTGCACCCTATTAAATGAATATAATGACAACTCAAGATCTAATAAGCCTATTATCAGTAAAATAATATTAATAAAATGCCTTAAATCGTACAACTGAAATAATGAAATACTTTTTAATTTACTTTGTTTACATTGCTTTTGATGTAAGCGTAAAATTATAGAATTCGTAAATAAATAATCGGTAAATAATGAATTATCATTATATAGATAAATATTGACTGTTTTAAAAGGTATCAATCTTGTTTAAACCCACTTTAATGAAAAATATATTAAGAAGCATTAAAAAAATGTATGTATGAAAAGTTTAATGATGTAAAATAATGTATTGTAAAATATGATAAAATGTACAAAAGTTTTAAAAAATAAAATATATTTATTTCCATTTTTTCTAATTTTATTACCACAGGTTAAGAATTGTGAGGACATGCAATGTAAAACTAATACTGCTAAAAGATGAATACAGTTTAAAGAAGACTAATTGTTTATCACTGCCGGTGATCCAAAAGATAACAGTTTGGAAGAATTATCCATTAGGCTTGGAATATGCACAGTTCTTAGATATTCATAGGGCGAACAAGCGATTAACAACGCCGCATATGTCGAAGAGAGTCCTGGTTTACGTTATAAAATATTGCTTCTTATTTTACTGCCGTCTTGTTATTTCTTGTCAAAAGATTTGTCATCCATACGAGCAGAATTTTAAGTTCGATAAAAAAAAAATTCGGCTTTTCGAGGATATTGATTATCACTGGCTTTTTATGCTTAATATTTGTTTCTATTTTCAACAAAAAAAAACGCCCCGATAAACAGACATGAACGACTGGAGCAAATTTGCCATACCACAGAACTGGAGGACAGGAGCTCCATGAGCATTGTAATGACAATCAAGCTGCAGCTTTAAAAATGCTGAATAATTAATAATAGTTTGTTGTTCAACAAAATTTTCGCACGTTTCACGATATCGTCTACAGCAGTTCAAAATTAATGCATTGGATTCCATAGTTGCGATAGTGAGCATACGTGCGCTAATGAATAATACATCATTCTGATTTGAGACAAATTTCGATAATAGCTATAACACCATGATAACTATAACAAGCCTGATTGTGATTGTAGTATGACACATGTTTTTCGAACTATACGCTTTTAATAGCGGTTCGTCATCTGGCTTGATCTTCATCAGCATTAGAACATACAACCTCAGTCACTCACAGAACCAAAATGTTTTGGAATTATTCGTCCTTCTTTATTGTCTACGACAAAGTTTACGCAGTACATCCGCAAGTATTAGACAAATTTCAACTTTCTCCGTTGCTTACAAACTTGTTTCGTGTTTCGCCTCGTCTGCTCCTCTAATAATGTCGTCACTCTAAAACATAAGTTCAAAGATCGTATAAAATTATTTCTAGCATATACTACATGTGGATTCGCCCTATGTATATTACAAAAATGTGTAAACAGTATGGGCACTGATAACGAAAGTAACATATAAAAATCTCATTGTTTGAATTTTGGGACATGTCAGTTATGGCCAGTCACATCAAATGCACTACGTAATAATTTCTTCATATTTTACACTTCAAATAGTAATGTAATTTCAATTGTCTTATTTTTATACTCTAAAATATTTTTTATTTTATATCTATTGCCCATGAGTGTGTAACATTTTAGATGGCCAGCAGTTTAATTTGTGAAATGTACAAAAAATACCTGTTACCAATTATACAATTTTCAATATAAAATTTTCAATATAAAAAGTTTCAATCTGTATAGATGTGGAAAATCATTTTTCCACTTTATAAACAATTGCAATATGTCTTATTATTCTTTCATTTTTAATATTATTTCATGCTGCATTTTTTTGCACATAAATAACTAATAAGAAATATTTTTTTATGAAAATATTAGTAAAATTATTATGTTTGAAATATAAATGGTAATACAAAGTTTACAAAGTTTAATTGGGTTAACATAATTCTCAGAAATTCGTGATGCATGCATTTACCTTTTGGAAAACAAAAAAAATAAGTTTTAATAAAGCTATATATCAAATGTTAAATAATAATCACATTTGGTTTCGTAACACAAGTTTTAACTCGGAAAAGTTTGTCACTGTTTTATTAAATTTCATATACAACCCAAGTTTCTTCATAAATATAAAAAAAAAATTCTAATGCGAGTATCGAATAATTATTTAAATATCTAAGTCGTTAGCTAACTAAAATTGAGTAAATAAATAAATGCATTATTAGAAAAAGCTAATTTTTATTTATTGCGATAAAAATTAATCAGATGTGTCGTGCATTGATTTTTTAGAGACTTCAATTTTTTTCACATGCATAAATGACCTCTACTTAAATTCTACTTGTGTATTTTCCTGCACATGCATAAATGCTTATTACTATAGATCTAGAAAAATGCTTATATTAAATTGTATATATTATCGTGGTTATATAATGCTTTGAATTCCTTTTTAAATCTATACTTTATTAAAATTAGTTTAATGAAATAGCATCCTCTTTAAAAGTTATCGCCTGGAATAAGTTCCTAGCATGCATCTTTTAACATGCCTAGTGTTACTTGGAAATTTGCTGAGTTGAAAATTTGAAGGCGAATTTTAATTTTCAAATTTAGCTGGTATTTGCAAAAGGCTAAAAATAAACTAGGATGCCACCATGCACGATAGGGCCGGATTAGGCTGAACAAGAGGATAAATTAAGTTGAATTTTATAAGATGAACATCTTAAAGGTTAAAAACAACCAAACAAATAGAATTTGGAATCACTTAATAGCAAAAAATAATAATAATTCTCTTAATAGCAAAACGTTCAACAGAAACGTATTTCAAATTTAAAAATACGATGCCTGTAAAAAAATAAACACCAAAGGGAATGCAGAAAACAACATGTAAAAGTTTCAACTTGGTTTATCCTCTAAAATTGAGCTGTTGTATCGATCATGTCAAACTTACCAATTTTAACCAGATATTTGAAATAATTTGTTGGTTCTTTTCGTCCTATAAGAGGGGAAACGAAAAAAAGAATATAAAGAAGAGAATCATTCCAAACACACAAACTTTTTCAAGCACACAGTTGCTCTTGTGCAGGCCTGAAAACAGGGAACGCAAAAATTATAAATAAATAGAGGGAGTGGAAAACTGGGTCTCAGTAGGAGAAAAACTAAAGTAACAGCTGTTTCTAAAGATTGATATACTGAATGAAGAAAATTCATCTATCCTGAATATCTCTTATGATGGTACTAATGATTACATGAAACAATAAAATAAATTTCCCATTTTGCTTTGAATGTAATATTTATATTTTCCTCTTTAATATAACTTTTTGATTTTAAGTAGGAAAATGTACTTTCAATCATTTTTTCATTGGTTCCTACTATATTTTAAGGTAATTCTATCATATTTCATGAAAAGACAGGAAAGACTATAGTTCTTAAAAATTGTCATTCTATGTGACTTTTCTTAATTTGCTTATAAAAATTGAGTTAAGACTTTATAGTACAGTTTTATATGTCTAATAGATACTAAATAGAGAATGATTTTTTTTTTTGGTTTAATAAAGTTTTAGAAGAAAATTTGTTATGGTTGTTCTGGTTATATAGCTCGAAGAATAGGCACATTTTTTTTTTTTAATTGCGTGCATTTCTTGAGTTTTGTTTGCAATCAATGAACCCTATTTAACTCTAATTATCATTTTAAATCACAGACTATTATTAAATTTATTTAAATCGCATACTTGAAAAATATCTATTATGTATATCCTATAATATTTTTACGGAGATTATTAAAATATTATTAATCTATTTTTTTCTTGATACAATCATAGAAACTATAAATGAAAAGCTATTTTTATGTTGATGTACCTTGCAGGATAGTGTAACTATATTTTAATCCTCCAGAAATAAATAAAATATTTAGTTTTTGACTATGGAAATATTAAAAATGGAATTTGATTTCTTTAAACTTTGTTATAAAAATTAAGTAATAATATTTTTCAACTCAAGCACTTTATCTTATGTTTGGAAACTTAAAGTTCCTACAGATAAAATAATAGTTGACAAAAAAATAATAACGTAAGTTAAGAAAAAATATATATATATGCGACTATTTAAATGGGAAATTTATTTTTATATTTTTTAAACTAAAGAAATTATGATTATATTTATATATTAAATAGTTTATTACATATGTAAAATACGTGTTATATTTTTAAAGATGATTTTCCTCATTCGTATTGCATATATAGAGTAGTGATAGCGATGAGGATCAGGTATTGGTTCGTTCGCTTTTTGTTAAAAATTTTGTTCGCCTTATATATTTTTTTTGTGTGTTTCCACGTTTGAAATAGAAAGAACTTACCAGATTTAACCAAACGTTTGTGATTATAATTTGGTTCTTCTCATCCTGAAGGTGCAAAGAGAAAACAAGAAAAAAGTATCAAAAACATTCAAAGAAGGAGAAAAAATTATGCAAGATTTTTTGCTTTCGTCTCGGCTGCAAAATAAAAAAAAATAATCCTGTCTCATTTTATATCATTTCAAAATTTTTAAAAATGTAAAAGGAGTTTTAACTTCTTCAGCCACATTTGAAATTATTATATTTTATAATTATTGTATTATTTTGTCAGTCATTGATCCCTTTAAAATAGTACATATGCAAGGATTAGTAATCTAAATACAGGAGATGAAAAACGCAGATTGAGATCTACAATGTACATAAATGTAAAATTAAAAAAATATATATAATAGTTTAAATAAGAATAGTAAATTGATTTATGAAATATCGAAAATCGTACGAATGAACTTCCAAAAAAAAGAAGCAGAAATTAAGTTAAACGTAATAGCAAACCAGTATTGGATATCTTGATTATATTGGGGTGCATTATCGAGCTAGTGTTGTATACAACTAAAACTCATTAAAATGCCGAAACATGTTAAATATTTGTAATTCTGCCTTATTGGTAATAAGTGTTGGTAATTGTTAATGTTTAACAATAATATTAGGAAGCAACAATATTAAAGAAATCTAAATAAATTGTAGATATTTGCAATAAAACGTCACTATTTAAGAAATATTGTATTTACATTGGAAATATTGTTAATGGAGCTTTGAAATATTTCTTTATTAGCAAAATTTCTAATGTTGGTAAAGTGTGATTTTGATAGAATATACTATTTGCCAATATCAGTCAACATATCGCTGATACAAAAATATTGGCAATATATGGTTTAGTTACTAGGCTGGCGTTAATTATAAAATGCATTTTCGCTCATCCATCATGCTCTGCCATTAGTTCAAACTAAAGTAAAAGCGAAAGTGTAATGTTTAGATTGAAGCAGCTGCAGAAAAGATTAAACGAAATTTCGAATAATATGCTGAAGAAGTTAAAAATTTAAAAATAGTAAAAAAAAAATATATCCTTGCAAATGAGGTTTTAAAATATTTTATATATTAACAAAATATTATACAAAAAATTCTTTTGAAAAATTCTGTATCTATTATTCTATTTGTATAAGAGAAAACTGTGCACCAAGAGTTACTTTACTTTACTAATATATATACATATATATATATTTATTTAGTTCTTTCTTAAATACAATCTTGCCTTTCAAACGCATGCTATATAAGTACAAAAGCACAATTTTAATTTTAAAGATTGCACATAAACTCTTTTTTAAAATCAATAATACAAATAGTACTTCATATACAATACATACAAATACATAAAATATATCAACATCATAAAAACTTACATGCCTCATTTTTGTACTATTAATAAACATCTACAGATGATTATCTATATATGACAACGAATGATTCACAAAATACATCGAATTTAAATTACATACATTGTTAATTTTAATGTTAAAAATTGAATACTTTTAAAAATATCTATTATTTGAAACAATTGATGAGAAAATATTTCACCTTATGAATTCAGAGAAGTAAGACGTTCAACAAAAGTTTAAAAGCCGTACAGGACGTGACGTTACTCACAGAACAACCGGAATTGCGAGTCTTTATAAGTTGTCGAAACAGTAGCAGACACAACCACGGATTATTCCGCCGGAAAATTTTACAGCAAGGGGGAGGGGGTGGAAGCAAGTAACTAATACATTGGCGACCACACTGGTTAGTAGCTTTTTCATTGCTGTCGACGGCGGTCGGGAATTGGCGGGTTGGGTCGATTTTTTTATCTTACCATGTTTATTGTAAATGGGAAACTTAAACGTTTTTAAAACTCAGTGAAAATTATTAGTGCGCACTTTCCAAGGCAGATCTTTTTTTGTCAGCACTGATGAAAGTCCCCATTAAACTATGCAAACATTTGAATTGTGTAAAATAATCTCTTTCGTGGAATAAATTGAATTCAGGCTTTGACAGAAATTACATAGGTTACTAATTGAAGTAATTAATACATCGGATGACCACACTGGTTAGTAGCTTTTTCATTGCTGTCGACGGCGGTTGGGAATTGGCGGGTTTGGTCGAATTTTTTATCTTACCATGTTTATTGTAAGTAGGAAATTTATATGTTTTTAAAACTCAGTGAAAATTATTAGTGCGCACTTTCCAAGGCAGATCTTTTTTTGTCAGCACTGATGAAAGTCCCCATTAAACTATGCAAACATTTGAATTGTGTAAAATAATCTCTTTCGTGGAATAAATTGAATTCAGGCTTTGACAGAAATTACATAGGTTACTAATTGAAGTAATTAATACATCGGACGACCACACCGGTTACTAGCTTTTTCATTGCTGTCGACGGCGGTCGGGAATTGGCGGGTTGGGTCGAATTTTTTATCTTACCATGTTTATTGTAAGTGGGAAAGTTATACGTTTTTAAAACTCAGTGAAAGTCATTAAGTAATTAATACATCGGACGACCACACCGACTAGTAGCTGTTTCATTGCTATCGTCGGCGGTCGGAAATTGGCGGGTTGGGTCGAATTTTTTATCTTACCATGTTTATTGTAATTGGGAAAGTTATACGTTTTTAATTCTCAGTGAAAATCATTAGTGCGCACTTTCCAAGGCATATCTTTTTTTGTCAGCACTGATGAAATTCCCCATTAAACTATGCAAACATTTGAATTGTGTAAAATAATCTCTTTCGTGGAATAAATTGAACTCAGGTTTTGACAGAAATTACATAGGTTACTAATTGAAGTAATTAATACATCGGATGACCACACTGGTTAGTAGCTTTTTCATTGCTGTCGACGGCGGTTGGGTCGAATTTTTTATCTTACCATGTTTATTGTAAGTAGGAAATTTATATGTTTTTAAAACTCAGTGAAAATTATTAGTGCGCACTTTCCAAGGCAGATCTTTTTTTGTCAGCACTGATGAAAGTCCCCATTAAACTATGCAAACATTTGAATTGTGTAAAATAATCTCTTTCGTGGAATAAATTGAATTCAGGCTTTGACAGAAATTACATAGGTTACTAATTTAACGATGAAGTAAACAACATTTTCTTTAATTTAGTCATTTTTGTTAAAAAGCAAATTAGTGATAATTTGTTAATGCAAAATCATAAATTACTGAGGTCAAGAAACTATGTAAAGAGATTGCACTACGCATACAGGGTGATCGAGAAGTAGCCAGCAAAACTTTAAGGTTTGTAGAGGGAACCTAAACAAGCATTTTGCGTCATAGATTATGTGTCCGGAAATGCCACGTTTAAGCACTGGTGAAGAAGAAAAATGTGAAAGGTACAATGAAAGACAGTTTATAAGCGCAAATAGATCGCACTTATATCAACCCCCTTTAAAATTTTGTCTGACAGTTTCCAATCACATTGTATAATTTTACTTATTAAAAGGGACTACTCAGACAAGGAGGCCAAGTCTGTAGAGCATAGATGTCCCTCCCAGTAACTTTATTAAATTTAGAAAAAGAAATACAAATTCAGCTGAAGCTGAACCTGCCGGAGAGCGCGACAAGGAGCGGGGTGAAATGTGCAATGGCCTTGGGCCAGAGAGTAATAACTTTAAAGTAATCTCTCACTTTTAGTTGCTTTACTTGAACAAAGGATCTTTTTACGGCGTAATTGTTCAGTTTTGCCACTCACTCGAAAATTTGGTCTATTATAGCGCATTTTGATTAGTATTATCGGCGAAGAGTAATTAGCAACTTTTGAAACTTTAACGTTTTTTGTGGTAGAACGGCTTCTTTCTCTTTCTTATTCTTTTGACAATTCTTTATTTTTCATTTTTCAAAATTGCTTCAACGTTCTCTTTGAAAAAATAATGTATAAAAACAGTTTCGATTTTTCTCTGTCAGTTTGAGAAAAAACATAATCCTCCACATTAGCTGATGAAGAGTACGCTTTAAGTGATGTTTTTAACATTAATTGGAAATAGGAAATGATGGGGGAAAAATGTCGTCACTAACTGGACCTTAAGCGGAGACGTGTTAACGAGAGACCACTGCATAAGATGTGTTGCTATGTATATTAGGTAAAAGGAAAAAGTCTCTAAAATTTACGAAAGGTCCTTCTGTTATCAAAATAAACTTATTTTTAAAAAATAACTAAAACTCTAAATTTCATGAATTACCTATTTCTGTTAATTATGATAAAATTTCAATTTCGTTTGTGGTAAAACGCATGGCATGTTTCTCTGAGACAGAAATCTCAAGGATTTCAGATTTTTAAAACTATTATTTACAAATATAATTGATCGTTTTATTTAATGGCAGAAATTCTGTGATCAAATAAGTCTAAGATTAGCATAATAGAGGTATTAAACTCATAATCGATGTGTTTTATGCTGTTGAGCATTTTCTAAATTTAAAGTCACGTCATGATCGAATCCCAGAACAATGGTAGGGATGATTCTCTTAGACCAAAGATAAGTGGTAAATAAAGATTCAAGACCGCCATCAAATATTTTTTTTTTTAAACTTTTCCACATTTCTGAATTTACAGTCTTGGTATGAACTAATTTGAGAACAATAAAACAATAGATAATGCTCTTAAACGAAATATAGGTATTGAGAGAACTGTTAAACGCTACCATCGTTAAATCTTCTTTTTCTTTGTATTTCTAAACATAACTCTTGCTTTGAATTAATTTCTTAAACTATGATCAATGAGTCTCATAACAGTAATTACATAGACAAAAAAAAATCAAGTTTGAAGTTTTTGTTATTATCCGACATTAGATGATTCATTTTACAAGAGGGATGTATCAACGATACCAGGGGTAGTTTTTTATCTGTGCCCAAACTATACAGCTCGAGTTTGACATACAAGAGTGATAACAGACATTTCTTCTGTTATATAACCCAATTAAAAAGATAAACTCAATAAACGAAAAATCCTTATGCTTCATCGGATAGGATAACCCAATTTTACCAGAACCTGACCCGACCCGTTGTTCCGATTAGCTTCTGCTAACGCTATTTTTTCCGTTGCGGGTGGAGTTGACGTTAGTTTCTCGGGTTTGGTTATGTTTTGAGTTGGAATTTGACTCTTCATAGTTGACTCCTGAGTTTCAATTTGACACGATTTTTCAGAAAAGAAAAATATATTTCACATGAAAAAAAAAAATGTATTACACTCTTTTTTTTTAGATGTTTGACCGATATATTGTATTTCCATGCTTATAAAATGTAACTTATACTATGCTATGTACTAGCCATACATAATTTTAACCATAATGCTTATGTTTTGCGTTATAGCCTTATGTATTATAGTGTATGTTATAGTTTACAGTATGTTTGGAAGTTCCAGACTTCACAATTTCTTCAACCTATTTGTAAATGGTTGATGAATGTTTTTTAACAGTTATGTGAATATATTTTTCATTAATTCATGTTTACCAGAAAAAACTAATATCTAACTATATAAAATACAATATAATATACAGCTAGTTTTATATAAATCATACATTAAAAATGTGTAATATATCAATTAGTCAATTTCATTACCATTTTTGAGAAACATTTTAAATAAATTCAAAGTATGATTTAATATAGGCGGCTTAAAATTTTTATTGCTTTAAAGGAAAATTATGGCGTAAAACTCTTTTGTATTTATTGAAAAATTAGTGAGGAATGAAGTACACTTTAAAGGACGATTAATCATAATCATCTAAATGACAGCATGATATTGCATCATTTCAACGATGCATCATAACAACTATCTTAAGAATTTCCAGAAATTCATACTCAGAAAACTTTTTAAAAGTAGGAGTCTGAAGGTTTAAAAAAGTACAGTGATCTTTCACTTATACGCGATGTTCAGTAATTACTTTCTCATAACGCTATTTCAAAACAGTAAAATTCGATTTATAAATTCTGCGATTTAAGAAGCCGAAAATTACCTTATAAAAAAACTGGTGCGGAAAACTGATTTCCATGTATCGCGTATAAGTGAGAGATCACTGTATAAGGTTAACGTCAAAATTAATTTATTTAGATTTCAAATCATTTTAGTAAGTTTTATTATTTTTACGTACGAAATTTTAAACGTAGTATTATCGCAAATTATTTTCAGATTTTACAAATTAAATAAAATAAAATCCCAAAACTAAAATAATTTTCATCTAAATTATGATGATGCGTCCACAAACATCTTTGGGGAAGCAAAATACTTCCAGGTGCAAGTACATTTTGAACAGAGAAATGAATGCAAACTGCTTGAAAAACACATTTTTGGTTTGTAAAACTTCCAAATTATTTTTTTGAGGTAATTTGATCCAATATGATGGCATCATCTAGGATATGTGGGTTTAGGCATTATCCAGATCATGAAATGATGGGATATTTCACTGTGAAAGACATTTTTATTTGTACTTGAAATACAGAAAATGAAACATTCAACACATTTTCTAAATTAGATTCAAGAAAATTAGTGAAATATAAATTGATAAATATTCTAACCGGGTGACCTAAAACTTATTGATAACTTTAAAATTTATTCACGTTTGATTAATTATATTTTATTTTCTCTGTATTTTAGAATACGAACACTATATTTTAACTATGGATAGATACATGGTTAAGAGTTCTTGGTACCCTTCACTTTGTGAAAAATGGCGAAAAAATTAATTTTCCAAATTTTATTTAAAGTGTATTAAGACATTGCTAGTATTTTACGGCATAGTTACGTAAAGACCAAGTGATAATATATATGTAAAAGGCTTGTATATATATATATATATATATATATATATATATACATAACATAAAAAGTATATTCAATAAAATTAGAGATGATTTTGCAATAAAAAGAAAATAAAAGTAATATAAATATAAAGAATTTAATATTATTCACTCAATTTCAGCATACATAAATATGTTTCATTTATTTTTTCTCACAAACTAATCTGTTTATAGAAAAATAAATTCCCTAAGTTATGAAGGGTATTCCTATGAATATAAGATAATAAAACAATGCGTAAAAACATTAAATATTTAAAAAAAAGTTTAAACGTTTTAAATTTATTTTACATTGTATATTTTTTAAAATTTGGCCGTGATATTACATTTTTTTTTTCGTGTTTTGTTTAACAATTTAGTTTTATGACATGTAAAGGATGTACAAAAATAATATTTTTTTTTCCTTGAAGGAAGTCCTCATAAACAAAAAGTTTTATCACGCTTATTTTTTTTTGCGATTGAAAGCGACAGTGCATACATTTTACTACAACATCATGAACAGAGATTTCAATGCTCAATTTCATTCCTTGTTTTAAAACAAGTTCTGTAGCTGTTTTACTTCACATAGGTAAAATACGCTACGACTGGACACCACGATACTGAAAACACATCGAAAAGTTGTAACGCTACCGTGATGACACAATCGTCCCAAATGAACAGAATCACAACGATGACTTAAAAGTGTCATCTTTATATTCTCATATTGTGACACATAGGTGAATGTGACTCCACTGTGAGGTCATCGATTTTCGAGTCATATGCACCTCGTCGCTAAATGATACCTATTGACTTTGCAGTGGCATGGAAGCAACTTTTTTTCTGACGTTAAAGTACAGTCAGAGTTGCATTTTAGTCAAACTGATTTTGTAACAGAGGTAGCGATGCTATTAGGCAGTACATATGCAGTAATTGGCCGTCGAAATGAAATCAAAAATTTTCCACTCCTGTGATTTGTTCAATCATGTTCATCTGCATGCTAAGACGACAAAATGACCAGATTTTCTATCTAACATGAAAAAAAAATGTTTTTTTTTCCTCTCAAAAGTAATTAAATTTTTAAATCACCCATTATATTTTAGGTCACCCTGAATAATTTCGTTTCTTTCAGTTAGTTATTTTTTAATTCTAATATAATCAGGTAATGAAAAATTAATAATTTTCACGAATAATAAAGGACTTTTTGAAAAAATATATATATTTCTTGGTATGTAATAATGAATGTAGGGGGCGGGAAAAATTCCTTGATCAGAGCATCAAAATGCATTTCCCAAAATATTGGAAAATTTCATAATATTAATAGCATAAAGTCCAACATTTTCTCGAGAACGTCATAAATACTTGTTTACAGGGGCAACAGAAATCCTCCCGCGAAAAAATATGTAAATAAATTAAGCACTGTTTGTAAATAAATGAAATATTTTTAATTTGGTCTATTACGCGAATTTTACAGTGAAAGAAATTGTTATGCATTATATTATTTACATTTCTAATTAATTTAATTACAACATTTATCTGAAATCTGCGTTTAATCTGTGCAAGAATTTTTTTAATACCATAACATTTCTATGATTTGTAATAATATTATATAATTTTGGAGTACCATGCGTCTTAAAATGAACATTAAAGAGGTAAAGGTACTCTAATTGTGTATAAAGTAAAATATCTTTGAAACGAATCATTTCTTTAACTTCAAATGCCCATTTATTAAAGTAGAACGATTTACGTAATAAATTATTAAATAATATAAGATAGATTTAATACAATGCTTCTAAACTATCATTATTTATTGCGATAAAAGAAAATTCTTTTAAAGAAATACAAGGAGTTTATCTTTATCTCAAAAATCCGATTATTTATGACTGGCTGCATTTTCAGATATGGTTAGGTCTAACATTAAGAAATCTATAAAGCGATTAATCGATTTGGATCCACAATTTCAATTTATTACTCAGGCGTAATTGTAAAAATGGAAATCCATTTTTCGCATTTTAAATCTCTCAAAACTTGATTGATGATTCGGAGAAATGACCGTACCAAACAATAAAAGGATAAAATCTTTTATTGTACTACCTTATGTATTACAGGCGCCTTTTTCGATTTTCTTTTCTTTTGTAACAACCCATCCAATAGTTTACCAAACGTTTGAAACAGCATCATTGAAAATAAAATTGATGTGTTTTCTAAAAGACAGAACATTTCAAACGAAGAATCTATTTTTGCAGCTCAATCTTTTTTATTTTTTATTTCACTTTCATTCTTTATATTAGTTTTATTAATAAATATCTGTATCATGATCGTGGCCATCTATATAAGGCTAAAGGAGGATTTTTTTTTTCTTCAGAAATCATTTACTTTTTAATGTTACTGCTGTAGATATGATAAATATTCAAACATACGAAAAAGGATGAAGATTGACATTGATTTAAAAGAAAGAAAGAAAAAAAAAGAAACATTTTTTGCTCTTAGACCATTCCTGTCTAGAGTCCTATTCATATAACATGTTTTTTTCATTGAATGTTATTTTGTACTAACAAATATTTTTGTTATTATCTACATGCATACTTCTCAAATTCTGTAATAATCATAGTTATATATGTCCATACATTTATTATTAAGACATACTATGCTTTAGCATTTAGTAATAATAAATAAAATAAAATAAAATAAAAATTTGTTTACATTTTATACCGTTGGCGATTATTTTACTACAAATATCTGTTTTACTCTTTAAATTTAAAATTGGGACTACCTTTGCGAAGAAATAATTTGTGATAAAACATACAACAATAGTAGACATTTTTTATGTATATTTAAACCTGTTGCAATACGGCATTTTCCAAACCTCTTCAAAAATTCTTCCTTAGCCTATTGTCAAATAACCAGAGCTGCCAACCTCTCATTAATATTTTGTAATATGTGGGTTAATTTGACCCAGGTTTAACACGTTTCACACCACAAAATTTTTTTGGATGAATCTTTATTTGTTTAATTTCAGGTTTCCTCCTAAAATTTATTTAATTTAATTTCTTAAAAAAAAATTCTGGTGCGAAACGTGTGAAACCTGGGTCAAATTAACCCACATATTACGGAATATTAATGAGAGGTTGGCAGCTCTGTATAACTAGTGCGCAAAATAACTATATTCGTTAGATTTCAGAAAATACTTTTTTCGTTAAATGTCACTAAACCTTAACTTTTGTGATTTGGATAGCTAAATAAATATTATAAACGTAAAAAAAAAGATATCCGAAAGGGTTAAATACGTAAAATTTATTGAATTAAAGATAGAGTTTTTTACAAAATTAAGCAAAATTTTGGCAAGCGTAGTAGCAACTGTGTATAATTTGGCAGCACTGTGGAACAGAAACGATGAATTATATATAGTTTTGTCATTTAGTAATCACGATTACGACATTATCAACAGCGTGTTTTTGCTATAAAATAATTTTACAAAAAACATAAAAAAATAAATAAAAAATTCTATCATCGCGTAGGTATAAAAATTATTATTTAAAATATAAAAAAAAAACTATTGAGTACTTATATTCAGGAATATTGAAATTAACGATTAAATATTGAGTAGATAAATTATTTATCTAATTTTAGTAAAAGAAAATTCCAAAAGAATGTCATTTAATGCTAATTAAAATTTATACTCTTTTTTTTCTTTAAAAATTTTTTAATATTTTTTTAAAAACCAAACCTTTATAACAAAATCATAAACATTTATCATAGGAAAATTATTTACTAACCACAAATTTTTATCATTATAAAATTGATTTTTCTTATAAAATTTCATCATAGTATGAATATTAAAATTTATTTTTATTATGAAATGCAATATTTCCCTTATATTTTTTACAATTGCATTGCCTACAATTTCTATCAAGAGCAGCAATTGTTACTCATCTTAATCACAATCTTAACATAAAGTTCTCATAAAATGTTTCATTATAGATGTTACAAAGTTCCAAAATGTTAAAAAATAACTATACTCAACCAAAAAATATTTTTAACTTTTGTTTCAAATTTCGCAAAAATAAGTTCATCAAATGCAGATTTAAAATAGTAAAATCAGAATTATTTGACTGATTTCAACAGGAAAATAGGCAAAAAATTGTAGGGAGGTAAATATTTTTTACTGGTGACTAGACATTTTTGCTGGCTACCAGATTTTATCAAATTTGTAAAGCCACGAAGTAAACTATCGTTAAAAAATATTCGATAATTTTCTGAAAAGTATTTTTAATTCAATTTTCGACAAAGATCAACTTGAGGATAAAATTAGTGATTAAATCCCGACACTGTTGTTAGACATAACGCGCATTGACTTATAAAGTGTACTTTTCTAAAATATTTATTTATAAACATATTTTTTTACGCAGTAAAAGGTTTTGATAACTCCATTTTCACTTTAATCTCAGCATTACCTAAATCCGCTCCCATTTGCGTACTTTGTGTCAAAGTTCAGATTTTTTTATGTTATATTCTGAAAACGACTTTATATACGTACTCTGTAAGAAAAAAAACAAGTATTTGTAATCTACGAAAACACAACCGTGACCGAAGATATCAAATAACCTCTTCCGATTTACACATGATTCTAAAAAGCATGAGATGAAATTTAACATTAGGAACCTCAGAAACTAATAGATTTTCGCAATATAAAGAAGAATTTATAAACATAAACAATTTTATTTTGCTGCCACCGATTTTCATATACGTTGTCCAGCATTGGAAATCGTGGACAACTACCTACAGTTACAATTCTTATCATTTTCTACAGCGCCTTCATGGTGAAACGTCAAAGAGAGAATTACCGAGTTTTTCTGCAGGAACTTGTATACCATGTTTCTGATTAACCAAATATTCACTCTGATGGCACACGAATTCATAATAATTGATATTCATAGAAAACACAAGATTTATTTTCTTCCTGGAACATAAGCATGTATTTTTAACTCTTTTCAACTAAGTTCGAAACTTCTAGAAATGGATCTCTTTAATTGTTTTGGGGCTACGTTTTATCTTTCGAATATTAATTTTATTTCATAAAATATAAATTATGAAATTAACATTCGAAAGAAAAACTTAATTGTATCCTAATTTAATGTTAATAGAAATCGATTTTTAGGAGGTTCAAAAATGCGAATCCAAAATTCCATTTGATTCCGATAGTACTTTTTGTGTTATGCTTAAATAACAACAAGTATTGCATTACGTTTCGACACGAATAAAATAGAATTTAACGTGTACAAAGGATTACATCACTATAATTCCTAATTACTTCTCTGGACAACTTCCCGTTTTATATCCGAAGGTAAAATTTACCAAACAATTCCGATATGATATCAAAATTAGGTGTTGGTATTGCAATGAGATTGTTACAATTTCTATATAAAGACTCCTCCTTAAGCTTATTGTTTAACATAAATTTAAAGAAGACATAAATCCTAATGGAATGGCTATTTTTAGGGGGTTTTCTACCTCTATTTTGCAATAAATAGTTACAAGGGGGTTCCTTTTTATTTATTATTCGACATACGAGTGGCGCTGTTATTCCAAGTTTTTCAATAATTACTATATCACCGCAACAATGAGATTGAATTGTACCAAATTTTATATGCAAAATGCTTATTATGAAAGACTAGCTTGATTCAATTTTGTCTCTGATCATTGAACACGGACCGCTGATGTGCTATGCAATGAATATTTTAGGAGCATTTCAGTTTCTATAAGTGACAAATGCTTCGAATGTTACATTTGTGACTATTAATTAATATATAAATATTTATAGGTTGATCTATGTTTGAAATAACCAAAACGTGGCAGTACTTAAAATGTGACATGGTTGTGTTTTATAAATTTACTAATAACTGTAATTATGCGTCATATTTTAACAAATGCGCAATATATGATATCGATATGTAATGGTGTGTAACAATGCTATTATAAATTAATACATTAGAATGATATAAAAATAAGCTTTGTGGGGGGAGCGGGGCTCACAGCATGCTATATTAAATTTCAAAACAGAGGGGCGGTTTATCGCGATTTAACGAGTACTTCCAATTTTCCAGAATTCCACGAAAAATTTGGGTACTAAATTAGATATTTTATTTATTTATTTTGTACTAAAGACTTGGAGTGATATTTGTTTTCCCTATCGGTGTTTTTTGAGATAGACGACACTAAAAGACACTCTTTTAAATTAAAGCTTTAAATATTAAGGGACTTCTTAACTACTATTATATTTTAGCAATTTTAAAATAACATCTAAGAATTTATATCACAGCTACAGTGTAAGAGAAAATACTTTCGAAAACTTTCGCTGTCGCAGTACAAACAAAAATTCAAGAAATAGAATTGAAAAAGTAAAGATTGAAATACTCTTCTATAGGCTAAAGATTAATGTGGTTGAACTTATCGACGAAACGGTTGCAAGTAGTGGTGTTTTGGAGAAGTGGACAAGGGGACGGCGATGTGGAATAGAAGGGGAATGGAGAGGTTTAAGATAAACGCTCCAGCACTTTCAATCCCCATTACGGAAATGAAATTTCTTTTAGATAAACCTTTATCTGTACTGTAGGTTTTAGAAAATTAAATTTCTAAACTTTAGAAAAATAGAAAAAAAATCGTTAAAATATTTACCTATAAGAAAAAAATATATATATTACTTCTCGAAAGGTTTTTGCTTTTTTCGATAAGAGATATGTGAGTAAATACATGTTTTAATGAAAATACTGATTATATTCCTTTTTTAAAAGAATATTTTTCGTAATACTTGAAATATTTCTTATTTCTTATGACAGTTGACATTTAAACAAATATATAAAGTGTTCAAAATTATTAGTGCAGACGTTTAGGGGTCTACATAAACTTCAGTTTTGTATTAAAAAGGGCAGTAATACATTTATCTTGTTTAAAATACAAGTGTGTGCACTCCAACCGCAACCTAAATTTTCGTTCTTTCACCGTTTGAAGATTTTCTAATATTTCTATAAATATGCTTGTAAATCTTAGAATATATACATATATTTAATCGCTGTTTGATGCTATAATATCTTTTATATAATATCTTTTATAAATCCTCATTCTATATACGGTTCAAAAAAGTATTGTGTTAAAAATATTTTTGTCTACAGCCATTTTAACATGATTACATGAAACGGAAAAACCCTGTCCTAACGCTTAAAGGGTTAAAAATAAAGAAGATATTTTAACGAAATTTTAAATAGAAAACTTTGCCTTATTATCAATAGAAGTACTGAAAATACACTGTAATTTGATAACTGTCACTATATATACTACCTTTTTTTAAATTTTATATACAGCCTAGATCAGTGTTATTTAAGCCCATTTAAGTGCCATTTATAGCTTTTATCATAATCTCATCACAAGTATTAGAAAATTAAATACGTCTGTTGAAAATGTAGTTGATATTTCTTCACTATGGGCAAATATTTAAATGAAAATCCTTGAGAGCATGAATGTAACACGCAGCATATTTAAGTAGTTGTAACCATGGCTTAGCAAAACATAGCTTGCCTTAACGTGTATTAAAATCACTAAAGTATTATTAATTTTGAGCCACCTTGGACAGTGTAGTTTATTACTTGTGTGCACTAGGTTTTTGTGATAAATCCATAAGTAAGAGTTTGGAATTATGAAGTTTCGTTTGTAACAATGGAACTACAAAATTAGAGATATTTTATTAGAAAATTAGCAATTAGACAATAGATTTTGGAATACAATTGCATTAAGATACAATTATGCGCTGCGAAGTCCTCCAAATAGCACAACTAATTGATGTGACGCCACCATCATCATAAATGCTCACTGTCATAACGTTGACGTAAAAATAGCTATTTCATTTCGCCACTCTAACGGGGCTTTGTCTACCTAGCCGGCGGACTTTCCAAACGAACCTAGTAGTTGAGTTCCACTGACATCGCCAGTGTATACGATGGGTCCGCCCGTAATTTGTTAAAGCGTACAAACATTTTACCTGGGGCACTCACTATAATCGACCTTATCACCCAGCGTATTCAGGGAAACACCACAGCAAGAATAGTAGTACCACACGAAGTAACGTGAGCGTGTTGACACATCACAGTCACATTCCACAACCATTTGCCACATCGATCGTCCAAATGGTCACAGACACAATGATGGGAATAACGTGGCGTGTTTATTTCGTCAGATTGTGACTCTTGGGTAACCGTCACTACCTGTCTCACTAGAATGTCGCCGTGGAAGGCAATTTTTTAGTCTTATTCACAACATCACCATGTGGGACCTATCGACATTATAGTGACATTGATAAGACCACATTTTTCACGTCACGTAACAACAATGTGGACACTATAATTGGCATTAGGACTACGGACTTTCATATTTTGGTCAGATTCGCGTCACTGTGATATTAGGGTTAAGAATGTTTTCCTGCGGTCTAAAAAAATAAATATTACTCTATAAATTATACTTTAGCTGTTAAATTTAAACTAAAATCCGTTTTAAAATCGTTCATATCTTTTTGAAAAGAAAGAGCGAAAAACGTAATCGTTGTGTTAAATCATAAATTTAAAAGAGCTATGAAAGCACAGTTTTATATAATTTAGAAATAAAAAATATCCAACAAACATAAAATAGCTCATTTTAAAAGAAATATTTTCAGAGCCCGGATCATTTGAATAAATTCGGGATGAAATATTCCACCCACTTCCATATTATGCAAAAGCTGAAGGAAAAGATATTTCCAACGGCGTTCTTTGATGTTTTACATTTACATTTAGAAATCGGTTTTTTCTAAGTAACTTTCCCTACTATCAAGGCGGGAGTTTTCCCTTTCCACATGTTTACATTTTCTGAAGAAGACATCCGGGATATTTTAAGTTGGGATTTCTTAAAGGAAGGACCGTTAAGAAATTCTGAAGGATTCTTCCCTTCTACGAGTTAACTAATTTATTTTTGCTGCTGCATCAGCTGTTTGTAGATGCTTCAGAGAATTTAAATATCTTATATTTTATCTTTTCTGAGAAAAAAAAAATATTACTAAAGTCTATTGGGATTTATTTTTTAAATGTGGGGAGATTTTCACATTTTTTTTATTAATATTATTTTTTTTTAATTTAAAAGCTTTTCCTCATACCGGTAATGAATATTGCTTCAGGGAAACATCAATGATTTCCCCCTTGAGATTATACAGGATATGTTCATTTCATTAGCTTTCTCTTCAAGGTGTTCCACTAAATATGATGCAGAAATAAAAATAAAAGTGGATTTTAAAATCATATAAACAAAAAGAAACTTTTAGGATTATTTGATACAAAAAAATAAAGAAAAGCTTTTAATGGAAGAAAATTCAATAATAATATTATCACTTAAATATTAAAAAAATAGTTGGAAAATAAAATACTAAAGGTATTTGTTAAAATATGCGTTTTGCCTTCATTTTCCATTAGAAATTAAACTGGCGGTATTTAAAACGACCATTTTCAGTTTTAAAAAATTTGTTTTAAACTGAAATCGAAAAATATAAGATGGACGTTTAAATGTTACATTTAAATGTATGAGAAATTTACCTTCGAAAATCTTTGGGAATAACATCTTTTGGAAAGTTGGTTAGTCAGTTTGGAATGCTACAGTTACTGTTGCACACGAGAATTAAGTTTGTAACACTTTTTTTAAGTGCGTTCGTAATTATATAAATACGTAGCATCCACAATCGTCGTCTGGTCTGTCCCTCTGTCCGTCTGTCCGCATATAACATCGCAAAAACTACCCAACCGAATGGTTTGAAATTTAATATACAGTATGCGCACTAAAGTCCCTTGCCACCTTCTTAACTTCGGAACGGCTGCTGCTATATTCATAAAAGTGGTGTCTAGGTATACTAAAGTAGTCATGCTCTGCTCAATGAAACCGCCTACGGCACCACCTTGTGGAAAACTGCGAAGTCAGCATTCCTATCTCGAAAACGGAAAGAGATAGGTAAGAAAAGTGATTTACAAAGTTGTAGAGCATCATAGATTTAGTACGAAAAGACACCTTGTGGACATTAATGCGAAGAATAGAACGGTTAAAATGCACATTTGTTTTTTCGTGATTTCCTACACTGTGACGTGACAAAACGATCTTAGAAAGATCAAAACAACTAGTTATAATAATGTACCTTTAATTTAGATGTTCAAACTTCTCACCGTCAGCTGCAATGCATATTTGGATCCTTGTTTGAATTTTACGTTGCCCACATTGGAGCAAGATGTTAACATAGATGGTGACAAGTTGGCACACGCATCCGTAATGCATCGTTTAACACTAGAACGCCGGACGGTGTCATTTCGACACCGAAGCGTGAAAGTTTCTTTCTAAAATCTGTAAATTTTGAAGGATCCTTTTTATTTCGCTCGACTTTTATTAAATATGTAGGTAAAACTCACATAAAAAATTTTGGCGAACTAGGTTTATTCAAACTTATTTTACGGATAGATTTACCTATAACGCCGGTTTGGTGTCAATTGGACACCGCAAAAATTTCACTTCCCCTATTTTAAATTTTGTTCTTCTGTGCGTTCATTGTGTAAAACAAGGGAGTCCTGTAATGTTTTTTTTTTGTTTTTTTGTTTTTTTTCTGACATCTGGTCATCACGTGATTTGTTTCAGCTGCAACAACACCTGCCGCTTAGATTTCAGTTCTCACAAAGATAGTGCATGCGCGGTTACTTGTGAGTTATGCGATTAGAAGAATTTTTCTGAGCTTTTCTTTAGTTCTTGCTACTTTCTATGAGTAAAATTTAAAATGTCTCGTAAGAGAGGGCTTACTACGGAAGAAATTACCGCGCTTATGAGAGAATTGCCAGATAATGAATCGGAAGGTGGAGAATTATCCGACATGTATGATGAATCGGATGATGAAAATTTTTTTCCTGTTATATCATCTGAATCGGAAAGCGATGAGGATTTTGAAATTGGTGTTTCTGGAAATCAGAAAGAATTTGTTGCTCGCGATGGCTCTCAGTGGAAAGAATGTGGTTCAGGAAGTGCAACCGGTAGATCAGCAATCCAAAATATTTTGCGAGAAAATAGTGGTCCAACTAGTTATGCAAAAAGAAATGTGAATAATGACAGTGTTTTGAGTGCTTGGTTGGCTTTTTATAGACAGAACGGTTTTAGAGCATATAATAAAATGCTCAAACACAGAAGCTCGTCGAGTATTAGAAAATGATGTTTGGTCTATTTCAAAAGAGGAACTTTTTGCTTACATTTCGATTTTATATGCACGTGGAGTTTCAGGAGCTAGTAACCTAGAACTTCATTCATTATGGTCTACTTCATGGGGTATAAATTTTTGCAAAGAAACCCTGTCCAGAGACAAGTTTTGTGAAATATCAAGATTTCTGAGATTTGATATCAAATCAACTCGTCGTAATCGAACTCAGCAGGATAAATTCGCAATGATTTCGGAAGTATGGAATCGTTTTATTGAAAACTGCATAAGCTGTTACAAGCCAGGCCAGAATATAACAATAGATGAACAATTATTTCCTAGTAAAACTCGTTGTCCATTTACTCAGTTTATAGCATCAAAACCTGATAAATACGGACAAAAATTTTGGATAGCTGCAGATTTAGAAAGTAAGTATATTTTGAACGCATTTCCCTACATAGGAAAAAAATGAAGAACGACATCAAAGTCAGAGACTTTCTGAGTATGTAGTTTTAAAACTAATAGATCCCTTTAAAAATATGGGAAGAAATGTCACAGTTGCCAATTTTTTTACTTCTCTTGAGTTGGCTAAGAAACTGAAGGAAAGACGAACGAGTTTAGTTGGCACGGTAAATAGGGCCAGAAGAGAAATTCCAGATTGTATAAAGTCAGGAAAAGAAGTGTTATATTCAACAAAAATATTAAAAAATGAAGAATCGGGCACAACACTTACAGTTTACCAGTGTAAAAAGAAAAAAAAAATGTGATAATCTTGAGTTCTATGCATTCAAACATTGCAATTGCCAATAATTCAAAGAAAACACCTGAAACTGTCAGTTTTTATAATGAAACGAAATGTGGCGTAGATATTGTTGACCAAATGGCAAGGCAATATTCAGTCAAAGCAGGATCAAGAAGATGGCTAATTCACACATTCTACAATATGTAAGACTTTGCTGCTATAAACTCATGAATAGTTTCAAACAAGTGACGGGGAACAAAATATCAAGGCGTACTTTTATACAAACATTAGCTGAAGAATTACGGGCAGAATATATTGAAAAATCTGCTAAAAGACGCAGTAGCCATGAAGATGAACTGCGAACTGAAAATCCTTCTAAGCGTAGGAAATGCGAGGTTAAAAAATGTCATGAAAATGTGACAAATAAAATGTTTTCCTCTTGTAAAAGAATGACATGCGGCAAATGCACAAAATATGTCAGCTATAAATGTATTGACTGTGAGTGATATAAGTAATGTAAATAGTTATTTCTCTTGTTTATATTTTTATATCATCTTGAAAAAATATTCTTATTTTACAGATATAATAATTATTCGTGTGTACAATGTATATGTTCATATCATCTTGCAATATTTTTCTTATTTTACAAATATAATTTTATTTGTGCGTAACATATATTTTTTCATATCATCTTGAAAAATTATTATTTTACAGATGTAATATTATTTGTGTGTACCATACATATTTTCATATAATCTTTCAAAATTATTCTTATTTTAAATATATAATATTATTTGTGCGTACCATATATATTTTCATATTATCTTTCAAAATTATTCTCATTTTAAATATATAATATTATTTGTGTGTACAATATATATTTTCATATAATCTTGTAAAATTATCCCTATTTTACAGATATAATAGTATTTATGTGTACAATATATGTATTTGTAAAAAGAATATTAAAATGTAAATTTTCTTTGAACTTTTTGCTTACTTATCGACCAGTGTCAAAATGACACCTGGCCGGCGTTTCAGGGGGTAGTAAGATTTCAGGCGTTCTAGTGTTAAGGTTCTGCAATGTTTGAGGCGGGGTCGCATACACCTGCTGTTTCATAACTGGTTGTTTCTTTCTTTCTAAGATCGTTTTGTCACGTCACAGTGTAAGAAATCACAAAACACAAATGCGCGTTTTAACCGTTCTATTCTTCGCATTAATGTCCACAAAGTGTCTTTTTGTACTAAATCGATTATTCTCTACAACTTTGTAAATCACTTTTCTTACCTATCTCTTTCCGTTTTCGAGATAGGAATGCTAACTCCGCAGTTTTCGACCAGGTGGCGCCGTAGGCGGTTTCATTCAGTAGCGCATGGCTATTTTACTATACCTAGACACCACTTTTATGAATATAGCAGCAGCCGTTCCGAAGTTAAGAGGGTGGCAAAGGACATTAGTGGGTATACTGTGTATAATCGTTGCAGACTTTTGTCGAATCATTTCAAATTTTATGAAAATCGAATCAAAACTTAAAAAGATATTAATAAAAGTTTTCTTTATTCTATTAAATCGTATCATACGTAACCTATATAATAAAAGTGCAAGTCATCTGATTGCAGAAAACAAATACGGGCTTACCACATATTTTGCTATATGCCAAGCCGTCATTTTTATTCAAAAATAGTTTTTCGAATAAAATTGCATAAAAGTTACATTTTTAGAAAGATCGTTCAAAAAAATTGTTTACTTTCACATAAAAAAGTAGATGAAAATAGAAATGCATAAAGGAATATTCCTGTTATAAAATATGCAGGTAGGATTACGGGCCGAACCAATTTTACATGGGATTTTTAAGGTGTTTTTCATCGGATTTTCTAAGATGCATATTTTATTTAATAATAGCACAATTGAATTTAACAAAGGCTGCAAATTATCACTTATTACAATGAGTTCAACAAACAGAGTACGCTGTATACTAAGTTATAATTCACATCCTTTGTCATATTCTTTAATTCCCAGCGTAATTTCAGCTCTGCTGAAAACTTTAAATGAAATTTTTTTTAATGCATCTGTAATCACTTAAAAATTCGCACCAGCATAAAAAAATAAATTTTAAAATTAAAATACAGTTTTCCAAAGTTGTATCTGAAACAAAAAATGTAACCGTTGTTAATGGACATTATTTGCTCAATTTATGATACAAATACTTCCTCAAAAAATTAAACTTTGATATCGGATATCAGAAATAGGCACTTTTAGTTAAAAATACTGGTTTTTGGAAACATAAGAAAACAGTAACAAAAATAATTACTACAACGATACGCAACTTTTGTGACTGAGAAGAATAAAACGTATTGAGAACTTTATTAGCAATGGTATACATTTTTAATAGGACGTATTGTACTTATAGAACATAAAGGCCTTCATAGTGGCGATCAATGATCTGGGGTATAAAGACACTTGTTTGCTAGTGAATCTATTACACAAACTTTGCAGAGTTCCCTGTTGTAATGCTGAGTTTTTATGTGTTTATCTTGTCCAGATCTCGACGGGGGCTTAGAAGCAGTAATAGTCAAACAAAGAAGTTTGATGTATGTTTTCGATGAAAAATATAGGACTTCTTTTTTTTTATAAATTTTAAATTTGTTTCACACCAGTGTGTATGGCAAGGAAGGGAAAGAGAATGTTTCGAAGGAACTTATGAAGTTACAAATAGAAAATATCGGCACCTTAGAATATGATGGGAATGCTTTAGATTCGAAATCTCTTAAGGACAATTTCGAAATGCTGTTTGATAGTACAAATTATTAATTTTGTCTGGTGGAATAATGATTTTAGTTAAAAATATTTATTCCACTGGATTTAAATGTAGTCGGGGAGGTTACAGAGGTTTAGTAGAAAAAATTAATTAAATGTAAAAAATAAAATGAAATAATAAATATTTTAATCAGAAAAAAATGTTAAACTATTGACAGTGTTGATCGTAAAAAAATCGATAAAGATTGTGTTTCTTAGAATACTTTGATATATAGTCTATTTAAAATCGTGCATATGTCACTTGGACAGACTAATTTCTAAGCTAAAGATGAAAAATAGAACAAACTACTATACATATATGAATCAGTTGGTCCATGGTCGGAAATGAAATGCAAAGACGCTAGAGGGCGCATGATGGTGAAACCGAGAAGACGAGGCGAAACACAAGAATGATATAAAAGTTTCAAAACCAAGCGTAATGAGAAATAATGCTCAAAAGAACGACCTCCAACGGTAATATACGCGGAGCAGCAGCGAAGAAGGGATTGTCAAACGCTGTGAAATACATCAAGCATATCGCGCACTTCATCAGCAGCAGGGTCATTCTCCAAAAAGGGTCGATTACAGTCCTAGCATCATTTTAAAAATTTTGCTTTATTTATGTGTGATTTTTTTTATTGTTATGAATATTTAAAGAATATAGAATCTTTTTATACAATTTACTATTCTATATCTATTTCATTTTATGTCTTAATATTAAGTAATACATGTCAAACCTCACCTCCGTGGTTTGTCCGCAATCACATTTTTTTGAAATTCTTCTATTACAAAATGAAATAAATTAAATGTTAAATGGTTTTTTTTGAAAATTACTTCTTTTTATTTGGAAACTACTCAAATATGATTAATTAAATGTATAGTTACCACTTTTATAGAAAATTAAAAATATACCGTTATTAACAATAAAGAACTTCACTCTATCCACGGATAAACATCAATTTGCTTAAAGTAAACAAATTTAATGACTAACTGCAAATGAGGAAAAATTAAACTGATATGATTTATGCCTTGAATATATAGAAACTCTGTGGTAAATTACTTAAACTTTTAATACTTAAGCTTTTATGCCTTATGGCATTTTCCTCACATATTATCTTTCGTCAAATTATGTAGAGAAAAATTTTATAATTTTGGGACTTTCATAATGCTTTTATGTAAAATTACAGTGCCGCAAATAATAGCCGTATTTCACAATAATATCTCGGATTTTTTTCTCTTTTGTTAAATAAGTGTATTAAAGTGGTTTATATTAATTACAAAAAGTTGTTTTTGAAATTCTGATCCATTTTGTTTCACACAATAAATTTACTTTCTAAATTAACATTATGATTTTATTTTATTTTTTGATTTTACTCATTGTAAAAGTAAATTAAAAACGCAAAAGATCAATAGACAACAAAAAAAAAATCATTAAACTGATTAAACTATTAAAAGATAAACCTTTACACAGCAATAATTTTTAATTAAATGTAAAAATGATAAATATTTGAATATAAATTATAAGTATTTCAAATATTTTTCAGTGTTTTAAATTCAAATCATATTCATCCAAATAGATTTCTCATGAAAATGTTGATTTAAATAAACTATAACGCGAACATTTGTTTGAGAAATTGCTTTTTGAAGCGAGACAACCTGCAGGTTACAGTAATTAATGTTCGCAAGCAATTGATAATATTTCATTCGAATTTGATAACAGAGTGTTGTGCAATGTTACATTGCCATTACCTTTAGGAATTATAAACAGTCGTTCTGATAAACCCCTAACGATGAACTAATTAGATAAGGCAATGCTTAGAATTCAGTACAGTCTGCTAGACATGATTGGAAGACAAATTTAATAGAATGCCGGATATTATGTTCCATATAATTGATAATGACATTCCATTTCAAAACCTCTTTAATTTACTGACAAATTCTCTGGGATGACGAGATCTGATTCTAGGTAACAATAACAGGACTGTTGCCACATATGAATAATGATCGCAATGAAATTAAATTTCAGAATTTCACAAACTTTTGTTTGATACGAAAGAACTACAATTTTTGTACTTCAAATTTAATGAAAGTTCAAATGTTATTTAAAACCAAATGTAATTATACTATATTGGAAATAAAAAAGTATATACAGGGTGTTTCAAAAATGACCGGTATATTTGAAAAATCAATAAAAACTAAACGGGCAGCGATAGAAATACACCGTTTGTTGTAATATGCTTAGGACAACAGTAAATTTTCAGGCAGACAAAATTTCGAAATTAGTTACAATTTTCAACAACAGATGGCGCTGCAGTCTGGAAAAATCTAAACCACTATATTTCCCACATATCTACCATGCGCAGCAATAATATGGCGTAGTCTCTGAACGAAATCACCACAAACCTATGTAAACCTGTAACTTCTTTCTGTGGGGACACTTGAAAGACCAGATGTACCGCCACAATCCAGAATCAATTGAACAACTGAAGCAGTACATCTCTTCTGCATGTGAAGCCATCCCGCCTGACACATTTACAAAGGTTTCTGGTAATTTCGTTCAGAGACTACGCCATATTATTGCTGCGCATGGTGGATATGTGGAAAATATCGTGGTTTAGATTTTGTCAGACTGCAACGCCATCTGTTGTTGAAAATTGTAACTAATTTCGAAAGTTTGTCTGCCTGAAAATTTACTGTTGTCCCAAGCATATTGCAACAAACGGTGTATTTCTATCGCTGCCCGTTTAGTTTTTATTGATTTTTCAAATAAATCGGTCATTTTTGAAACACCCTGTATATATATATATATATATATATATATATATATATACATTTATAATTCTTTTTATTTTTAGAGCTTTTATTTCATGTCTGTCAGTTTTAATGTTACTGTAGCGTTAACTTTTCTCACACCTCAAACACCTACAGAAGATGAATATACCGACGGTTTTGTGGAGTATGGCGGAATCTTAACTTTATAAGTCATTTTTTTTACTATAAACATTTCAAAAAACCATACATAAGTATTAAAACGCAATTAATTTAAATAAATTAATCTCAGAATATTGCTCACAAGATGAAAAAAAATAATTCACTACAGTATAAAAAATTGGACTTTTACAATGTAGGGTCAAAAAGTTTCCGGAATAGGTCAATTACAAATTATTAAAAAATAGAACAATAATTTTACCTTTTTGGCCTTCAAAGTACTTTCCTCCTGCATCTACACACTTCTTCCAGCGTTCGTAAAATGATTCACAACACTCCATGAAACCATTTTTGAGACGTCCTTCAGTAGCTTTGTCGCATTTTCGGTCATCTCATCTGAATCCATAAACCTGTGTCCCTTCAATTTCATTTTCAGTCGTGGAAACAGGTAAAAATCCGTTGGTGCTAGGTCGGAAGAATAAGGAGGGTGTTCCAGAGTGAGTGGTAACACTATGTCTGGCAAGGTAATTTTTCACAATTAGAGCGCGATGTGGTGGAGCGTTGTCGTGTAAAAGAAACCAATCATTTGTTGCCCATTTTTCAGGTCATTTTCGTCTGATTGCATCTCGTAGTCTTTAAGGATCTCCAGGTAAAGTTCTTTACTGACAGTTTGGCCTTCAGGAATAAATTCGTAGTGAATGACACCCTCGTAATCGACAAACACCTCCAACATCACTTTCCCTCGGCTTTTGTTCAAGCGAAACTTTTCTTTCCTTGGTGATGTTTTTGCTGACCTTTACGAAATTGCTTATGCCTTCGTTTCCGTATGCTTTCTTCAGCATCCCGAGCGTCTCAGAAGGCTATTTCTCGAGCAAAACGCAGAATTTGATGTGTGTACGCTGCTCTAAAGACGGCATTTCAAAATCCGACGAACGAAAAATTCGCTTTGTCAGAAATGATCTGCAGCTAACGCCAACAGTACCGGAAACGAATTCCAGATGCTTGTGTTTTTTTCCTTATCAGTGCTGCCAACCTCCAAAAAAGATATTTTCCCTCCAACAAACACCTGCCTGAATGTAGGCGACCATTCCGGGAATTTATTGATTTTACTTCGTATAACACTTATTTTCATCAGTTTTCACCTGTTTTTTTTTTTTTCTATTTTCAGATAAATACTGAGAAGTGGACTATATAGTATGTAAAAGAAAAACATATGTGGTTCATCTTGCTGTGGGACTTACAGAACAACTCTACATAATTGACAAACCTTGGGAAATCACAAAAAAATATCGCCTATGCTGTGTAAATTCGTCGTTTCGGCGAAACAGTCACTGCTAACATTGATGACACTTCAGATATATCTTAACATGTTCCACATTTCGTGTGATGTCTGTGTCCGATACATTAAATTAACGGATATTTGAATGCATGTTTTGTTCGCGATCCAGTTGTTAAGATTCTTTTCAAACTTGATATCGGAATTTAGTACAACCTCACATTGCTAGTTATTAAAGTGATACGAGTTATTTTTTTAACTCGTGGTTTAAAAATTCCAAAAAAATATTCAAAACCTCTAAGAAAGCTTATGCACATACACATTATCTGAAACAGGAATCTCTTTACTAATGCGCTGGGACTGAATCACTGGACTACTGCACAATATAAAATAATCTGCTTTGGAAAGAGGCCGTTGAAACTCGAAACATATCGTACTCTATTTCATTATCATACACGCTTGTACATACAATGTACACATCTTATTAACTATATGTTAGCCTAACACATCCTTGCCGATAAAAATTATTAATTAATAAAAAGTTAGCAATTTTGTTTTCAACTCTTAAACATTCAGAAAATAACTGTAGCCGCTTTGAAAAATATCGCATGTAATCAGCTCGAAAGATAGGAAAAAAAGTTTGAATTTTGTTTTATCAAATCATCTCACGTACATTTTCATCTAAATGTATTAAAGTACAAATTTTAAAGAAATACGTTTTTAACAGTTCAATTAAAAATATAAATCATGGCTGCCCTACAAGTCTTTGAATCTACGACATTTCGTGAATTAAGCGTAGTGTAAAACATTACTCATTTGTAAAAGATTATTTTCGCACCAGACCTTTGTTCTTTATTATATATGCACATGTTAATTGTTATTATAGTATTTTTTTTTCAATCGCATACAGGAATAAGATGTGTACAAAGTGCGTTTTTTTAAAATAATTAATATTCGTACTAGTTATACAATAGCATTAGTGCCTTGTTACTATTTTATGAAGGTAGTCTATGCTCGAATGAGATTTGAGTTCTGCATTCAATCGTAGAGATCTGAATGCTAAAATTTGCGCGTGAATAAAATACATATTCTGTCACCTTTTAAATTTCCAAAATGTTTCTGAATCTTCGCGGATTTCCACGGTTATTTTGTGCAATATGGTAACTAAGTATCTATGGTTATTTAGCCTCCATATATATTGCTGTAAGAGTTAGATTCGGTGGATGATATCGCATCTTGCCCTGAGTAGTAAATGAGACTAGATTCGAGAATCGTCGATCGTTCCACGTGCTGTGTAGCAAACGAAGTTTTGCAAGTCAGCTGTTTTTGAAGTAGAATCTTCTTTCGTGAGTTCGCCAGCGTCGTAAGGAGTTGAAATTTAGAATTCTCAAATAAACAACTATTGAAATCCACGTGGTTTACATGATTGTGCTATGACAGCATTTTGAAGTAACGTTTTATCTTTGAAGAATAACAGCATTTTAAATGTGTCAATCTTTATGAAATACATTATTAATTAAAATTGAAAAATGTATAAAATTATGTAGCGAAGCTTTCTAAAAGAGACTGAGAAAATCTGTGACTTATGATTCATTTTTTTTCACAATATCAGTTTTCTAAATATGATTGATGTTAGATAGGTAACTGAAACAACAAACTAAAATATGACTATCATCAATTATTTTTTGAAAACGTGAACTGTCATATTGGCAGTTCTCAGAGAAAATGACTGAGTATACCGGAGCGTATGGAGAAAATAATATTTTAGTTTCTAATGCTCGTAAAATACATGGTTTGATTTAAAATTTTATGCATGCGAAATTAATAATTACGGAAATTTCTTTCTTAATAATTCCCTCTCCATCCCTCATTAGCATGTAAAAATATATTAAGGCATATCCTCTTCGCTACTTAAAGAAAAATAATTTTCGAAAAAATGCTGGAATAGGTTTTTTTACCTATTTTGGCTTCTAATATGATAATAATAAAATAATTTTAAAAATTTATGTACCAGGGTACCAGTAAATGGAGGTCCACATATGTGGACCTTGGAACTCAACTGCAAAAAAAGTTCAAAATTTCGGAAATCCATTTTAAACATTTATTTCTTTTTAAAAATGCAAAAATAAATGTCTTTTTTAATATAACATAATTAATTATTATTTGTTATTGCTTTAAAAGTATTAAATTAATTAAATTGTAAATCTCAATAATTTAAAATAATTTTTGTTGAGAAATATATTTAAGAAATGACTAGGAAAATCAAATTGTATTACTTTATTTTTTACTTAGTGTGAAATTTTTCAAAACAATTATTTTTCAAAATGCATAAATAAACGTTACACTCTGTACACATAACTCTTGTTATGGATTTAAATCCTTCCAAACAACACTTAGACACATTTTTGCTGTTTAAAAATCTTGGCAAATGTCCTACATTGTCAAGATGGATTTCCTTATAAGGTATGTTAACAACTTTTCTTAAAAAAACTAATTTCTGGCACATTTCTGAATTCATTTTAGTTCGAAATCGCATGAAATTGACATGTGTTTTTATTAAGAAACTATCAGAAATAATTTAAATGCGTCTTCCAATTTTTAGCAGAAATGATCCTTCCGAAAATGCTCTTAAAATCGACATTTTGAACCAAATTCCCAATGCGTCAGTCCAAAAAAGAAAAATAAACTTGTCGTTACTTGACAAGAATCGCTCACAACTCTATAAGTAATTTATTTACCAAAATGGAAAACGTGTTTCGGTTTCAAATTGCTGCAATAATCAGGCCTGCCAATTTTATGCATTAACGTTTAAAAATGTCCCAGAAAATGTGTCAGTCATTTCATCATGTTGACCAGGGGATTTGAAAACATCTTAATTTAGTTATTTATGGTATGATATAAATATTTTTTACTGAAGTAAATAATTGTATCTACAGTAGAAGATCTTTATAACGCAATTCTCCATATAACGCACAACTTCTCAGATGTAAACAATGAATTTTCAGTTAAGAAAATCCGGAATTCTCACATTATAATTACTTGCTATTCTCTAGATCACTAAATTTGATACATTAGTTCAACTTTATCTCTTTAATTCGGAGCTTATTACTGAAAAAATTGCTATGATTCGATACAGGTATGTTTGGACAATGTTTATAAAATAAATTTAACAATGTGTGGAATTATCTGTACTATGGAAAAATTATAATCTGCACAACTCCTGGTAATAAAGAATGCAATATAAAGATAATGTATTTTGGTATGTTTCACACATAAATGGCCATGTTTTACAAGCTAAATTTAATGATGTGTAAAATGTGATCTACATAACACAGAATTCTATATAACGCACAACCTCGTGTTTTTAGGTTTGCGTTATAATGATCTTCTACTCTATTTAATTATGGCCACATATTAGATCCACATATCTGAATTGAAAAATGCATTATTCAACTGGTTAAAATCATAACTGGTGATTAAATTTTAGTTTGCAGAACTTACTTAATTTTAACAGTATTAAGCTATGTTTTGTGCATTTAAAAGTAAACAGGTATTAAATTCCCGTTATGTAGTTTAAAAATATATATAAGAAAAGTACATGTGCATTATAATTATAAGTTAAATAAAAAAAAAAAATCTAAAGTTGGCCTAAGTAACAAGGAAAAAAAATACAAGGAAATATTTTATTATTTTACTATTATTATTATGTATTATTTACAAGAAAGATTATTTTACAAATATAACTATGTCGGGGAAGACATTAAACGCTCAACGGCTGGGTTAGCCCTCAGCCGAGTGGTCTTCCTGAGGCATTAAAATATAACTATGTAAAAATAATTATCTTTATCTATTTCCAGTAAAAAATTCATTTTATATCTAAAAATATTCTCCAATATGTCCATATATTTTCAATAAAATTGCATAATTTAATCTGCATTAATTAATAATTAACATAATAATCATACAAATCCCACTTAAACTAGCTTAAATTGCATATTCAGTTAAAAAAACACGTATTTTGTGTTAATTAAATATAGGGGGACTTTATTATTATTTCTAAGTATGATAACAGTAACCCCTTAGTTTATTCCTATTTATACTCGTTGAGTACTGAGGTCCACATATGTGGACCTCAACAAAATGATACTTTTAAAATCAAAAACGTCACCAAATAAACAAAAAAACGTTATCTAATAAATATTTATAATGTTTATAACAATATAGAAAATTATGACATGTTAATTAAAATTTTAATAAAGATTATTATTACTTACTTTTACGCAATCGCTGAGTTGACGGTATTTTCGAAAATCTCATTTTCAACCTACTGTTCAGCCATGAAAATAAGTCAGGTGCTGACATGTGTTGGATTTTTTTAAAACTTAGACTATCACAAATGTAAATTGAAAATCGAAATTTAGATACTATGCAGGGTTTTATTACAATGAGCTAAGAACCAAGGTCCACATATGTGGACCCCAGTAGCGAAGAGGATATATCTAATAGTAATATGAAATTTAAAAAGATAAATTCATTCAAACTGATTTAATAAGTCTGTAAGTATAGGAGCTTTTGCAAAACATTTACGAATATATATTAAGAATAATGAAAATGTTATTACTTTCTCATTATTCTAATAATTATTAGAATAAAGAAACGACCTATAGTGTTTTTTGAAATCTTTAAATTTTAATAAAGTAATAAAATAAATATTTATGATCTCATAATGCACTGATTTGTTTCATTGCATACCTTACAGCAACATAAAATATATTCATATATAAATGTTTGTGTAGATATCCATTTAAAAAATATTTAATTTTGTAATATCTGTTGTCTTTTCTAAATCTGATAAAGCAAAGTGTTTTGCGTGGGAATTAAAATATTTTGTTATTAACAGTTTTATGAAATATATTTCATATTAAATTTTCCTCAACGAAACATTAAAGTGCATCGGGACATAAAGGGTTAAATGAAACATTTACAATTTATTATTGCAATCGAAATAAGTCAAATTTTAAAATTCAAATACAAATTTAATATATTAAAAATAAATTAAGTCCATCTATTAATAAAACCACTTTTATTAAAATACGTAATAAGAAAATTTATAATTTATTTAACATTTAATTAAATGTCTATCAATAAATAAATATACAGGCTGTACGTAATTAAAGTTCACCTTCTCAGAGCTATCTGAAGTCGAAACTATTCAATAGAAAATTGTGAAATTTGGCATGCGTCTGAATGAAGGGATGCGAAAGACATTTAACTGAAAAAAATGTAATTTCAAAAATAACCACCACGGAGCGTATTATTATTTTTTTCAATAAATAAAAGAACACTGTAGTTTGTACACTGTAGAATTTGTTTATCAAGAAAAATACTGTTCTATATATTGACTATTATTATCAAGTGCCGTTTCAAATCTCAAAATTTACCAGTCACACGAAACCAGCTATTGGAAATGTTGAAGGCGTGACAGGAAATACTGTCCTTGAGTTCTATCAATGTTCCGTTTACAATCATTACACCTCTGCGAATATTTTTTAAAGCTCGAAACCTACGCAAAGATTCTGGTGCGGAATCATCAATTTAATAAAAAACTTTCACCAATAAACTATGATTCTGTAAACATTATGACATTTTCCATGAAAAAGGCATGATACTGACAGGAGATTCATTGCTTCTTTTTATTTAATATTTTCATTGTGCGTGAATAAATGCATCATGTGGTTGTAAAATTTTGCATATCGGACGAAATTCTATCAAAACGCCCTCTGGTGCCAATTTTTATTTTTTTCTCTTGCTAAATGTTTTTTGCTTCCCTTCAATTAGACGCATTCCAAATTTAATAATTTTCTGATGAATAGTTTCGACTACAGACAGCTCTGAATACGTGAAGTTTAATTATGTACACCCTGTAGGTAGAAGGTTAAACAAAACGTGTAATATTGTTTCTTAATTCGAAATACAGTGGAAGTCTTTTTAAATATAATCTACCTATTAACGAATATTTTATTTATATCTATTAGATAAATTGTATATCAACTTTTATTTAACAAGGCTTTATATTCTTGTTGGAGTATGAAAGGTTAAATGAAAGGTCTAAACGTCTAATATTGTTTGTTTGAATACAGATGATGTATTATTGTCCGAAATAACTAGGTGAATTTCCGTGATCTATCTTTTATAGAAATATCCAACCCAATTTATTACTTTCGGAAAAAGCATTTTCTGATGGATTTTATTTTTCGTTAAAAATAGAAGTAAAACGATAAGAATATAAAATCCAAAATGCATCTAAAAATGGAAGATGCACTTTCGCACTCGAATAGAAAATGACAAGCGGATTGTAAGAAAAAAATATAGCAACCATATAAACCATTTCTGTATGGATGTTCAAAAGCTAACTTTTTGTTTATTTATTATATAAATAACTTTTCTTTTCGTCATATTATCTATATATATAATTTTTTTTCCATTTTTTCCCTAGTACTCTACATTAAAATACTTATTTTTTCATTCCCCATGTCAAAATTCCATTATTCTATGGCTACTTTCTTAGTTTTCCCGTATTAAAACAATTTCAAATGGATTTTTTTTTCTAATAAGTCTTTTTTTTTTTTTTTTTTTGTTCCGGGACGTACTCTAAAACTTATCTCATATTTCAGGCTCCTTTAGACATTTTTTTTTTCGTAAACGTTTACTTGGTGTTTTTGGGTTAGCTGATCGGTTGGGTATCCGGTTTACTCTGTTTTTAGGTGCGTTCGTAATTATATAAATACGTAGCACCTATAGTCGTCGTTTGGTCCGTCCGTCTGTCCGTCCGTCTGTCTGTCTTTCCGTCTGTCTGTCTGTCCGCATATAACAACGCAAAAACTACCCAACCAAGTGGTTTGTAATTTAAAATATATTATCTTTGCAGAATTTTGTCGAGACATTTCAAATTTTATTAAAATCGAATCAAAACTTTAGGAGATATTAATAAAAATATTTATTAAGAAATTTGATTTTTTTTTAAATCGGTGCTTTTTTGTTATAGGAGCTTCCGAAGTTTAATCGTCAAGCGACCGAGATACTTATTTTATGACAGAAATTAATCTGCAGACGATATAATTCATTTCACAGAATTAAAAATCATCAAGATCTGAATATTTATATAACTAGCTGATACATATATATCTGAATATTTATATAACTAGTTAAGATATTTGTATGAAGAGTGTCATAAAATATAGCTGTTTAACCCGTTCTACGCACGGGATATAATGAATTTAATTCTAAAACGTGCCTACGAACGCACCTCGTTTGTAAAGTTTGACGTACAATTTCCAACTTGTTTATACTTTTCGCTGTATTTAGGAGCGCAATTGTAATAGACATTGTGAAATTTCTGAGAGAAATAAAATTTCGTGCTTTTATTTCCTTGACAAATTTTTGCAGCCATCATGTGGATTTATCCGAAGAATATTTTCAAAATTATCTGCAAACTATTTTAAAGTCATATATGAGTAAATGAATTCGACGAGATGATTATCATCGAACGGCGTGTTATATCAGAAACTTCTGATTGATAGAAGTGGATGTTAGCAGGTGTGGGATTAAAATAATAATATCAACCAGTTTTCGGCTGTTAAGACTTTTTTTAAGTATTCACGAGAAAAAGGAATAGTGCATCGCACGTGAGATCATGAAACTTTTTCCAAACTTTGCACGAACTTTGTGTACGAAGCTGCTAACTCACTGATTATCAAACATTCCTAATTATACCTTTGATTTGGCGCGAAATATTTGTAACTTCTTCAAGGTAATCTAGAATGTTCTTGATAACTGTGTCATGGAGATGGTAGAGGCTTGATATCTGGATTCTTTTAAACAAATGTTTTTGACACACAATTTTGTAATAAAGTCGCTTTTTTTTACAGTTGGATTGCTTTTATTTTCAGTATTTGAAAGTTGTAGTGGTAAAAAATACAGAAGATCTCACGACTGTAAGCGATTTTCACAGTCAATTTCTGTACATAAATGTCATATTCTTTGCGACAGTTTGACTCTATTTGACAGCCTTGGCTCTTATCTATAAGCTATAACTAGAAACTTCCATCATATTAGAGTTTCTTCTGAACAACATTGATGTGAATTTTCTTCCACACCTCTTAGGAAACTTTTCAAAGTATTTTCAATGTTTGTGGATAGCATCTTCATTACGCTCGCTTTAACAATTACTTAGCTGGTGATAAACGGAAATTTGTGGTGAGACTGTGTGAAACATTTCTTTCTTTAAATGAATGTAAAAAAAGGAAATAAACAATGAAATGTGTTCTTAAATTGAAAAATAAACCACTTTCCAAATGTGTTCATTACTGCTGCTGGTTTTTGTTATGAAGATAAATTAAAGCTAAAAAAGTATCACGTAAGCCTAAAGTAAATTCACTTTATTATCAACAAAATATTCTAGAATACCTTTTCGAAGAAGAAATTTCAGCTTTATAAAAAAGCCATATCAATAAAATCGAACTTCATATGAACAAAACCTCCCGTTACCCAGTCAACTGCCACATATTTATAAAAGAAAAAATCGCTAACGGAAATAAATTGTATCTCCATTTGTAAAAAGACATGCACAATAACATGACACCACCTACCGATGACCTTTTCAGCATTTGTCGTGTTAAAGCGAGCGTTAGAATGACGCCATCCACGAACATTGAAAAGACTTTGGAAAGTTTCCCAAGAAGTGTAGGAGAGATTTAGCATGACTGTGCTGCTACGATAAATTGTACTATCATGGGAATTTTGATCAAGAGCTATTGTCAAAAGTCAAGGGTATTAAACAAATTCAAATCTTTGTCGAGAATATGATATTTATGCGTAAAAATTAATTGTGGAAACAGTTTCCATAAATTAGGATCGATCTTTTGTAGTATCCTAATCATCTAATCTAACTAATTAATCATCGCTAAGTTCAGTGACATAATTTGAGAAAAAAACATCGAATATGTTCATTCGCTCTGTGCATATGCCGTTACTTTTCTATAAAAAGACTCTATGAAAGACTAGCGCATTTATCTAATAGGAAATTCAAACGAAACGCAAAGCTAACACAAATAAGGGCATGTCATAGTCTAATGCTTAAAATATGTTGTTCCAAAGACGACTGTTAGAAGAAAGTAAGGAATTCAGATTTGTGATTCACAGATCACAAGTGCCATTAATTAATTAATTTAATTATTTAATAAGAATCGGCGATTTTTAATGGCTAAACATTTTAATATATATTATAAGACTAGCTTAGATACTATACGCGCAAAATACTGTGCATCGCAGGGCTTTAACCAATTCTGGACCGTTACGATAGGCTCCCACTTAATAATCGAAAGAGACTGGGGCAGGTCCTGTCCCCAAGCAAGGCCCGTAGCATAATCGTCCCAGAGTTACGAATGACATCCTACAGGGGCGAACCATCAGTTCCATAAAAATGTACACAAAATAGCTGGTTTTTGAAGTTTTCGTATTTTAAGCCATTGCTTTTTTAGGAATTTACAATATGTAGGACAATCTAGTTTGTTGACAGATTTTCCATATAACATTCATGATAGGATTAAGATTCCCCGGGGAACGGTGGTTACAACACCCGGTTACAACAATGGATAAAATTCTACCATAAAAATATAAATAAAAATAAATCAAATGTCAATAATAATAATAGTAAAACGTTTTATACTTTAAAAAATCTTAACATATTTTTTCAGCAATTACTGATATTTATTAAATACCTTGTGTTGTTTATAGTATGTTTTTATTTTAGTTTTATAAATAGATAATTTGATGTATTCAAATGACACAAAGGAGTTGCGTTTTATTTAAATAAAAAAATTCTTCATATTTGAATTAACTACAAAATTATATTCTTATAGAAATTTAAACTTTGAATACATCAAAGCAATTTTACGGAAATCAGGCTGTTTTATGGATGACAGCAATTTTTTTGGAACAGGAATTTTTCAGACAAATGCTGCTTCAGAAAATCATATATCATAATTTTCCAATTACATCATTAAGGTTAGTAAATTTGTTACATAACAAAAATAAGAATACCTATATCAAAGACAAATTTCCTGATATTTTTCATCTACCCTTAAAATTAAATTGAATATTGTTAGAGTAATTTTCTTACTTTTTACTTTTTCAAAAAACTACATCATGCAAAACTATACTAAACTAAATTACATATCAAGGAAACAAAACTGATTAAATAAGTTCTTTAAAAGAAGAATCTAGCATGAACAATATTTTACAGCTGAGTTACTACTCTTAATTTACTGTACTCAATTACTGATATAAAGAATGTTTAGTCGCAAGAAATAGTGAAGGACTTCCACTACTTTCTCCTGGGACTCATTTTATTAACAAATGGATATCTTTACGTTGATTGTTAAGTCTGCTTAGATACGGTAAAAAAGAAAAAAAGCACTGAAGAATTAACTGTCTAGATACTGTACAAGATAAAATGCTTTAGCCAATGCTCCGTAAACCGTTTTTTAGCCAAGAAGGTAATCCAGAAACCTCGTAAATGGTTGTGGTTTTTCTTGCCTTTTTCATTCACTACGAAAAAGAGATACTACTTTTTTTTTGCTTTTATTTTACATAATCCAATAGAAAATTACCTGTCTTGATGAAAGAAGAGGCGGAATAGAGAAAATGTTTCGGATGAGTTTGTATTAAGTGCTTTTTCTTTCTTTCTATGATAAAGCGTGATCGATTTAGAAAAACAATAACTATAGGGTTTATTTGAGCGGGCGAAATTTCTTATAAACTAACCTTAATGATATTTAGTTTGTCTATTTTTTTAAAAGAAATATCCTCCGATGTAGTGATAAATAAAAAAATATTGTTTTTATAAATAAGATTTGTTGATTTTGTAAGATACGGCCATCTTTTGCATGTAAAGAATAAAAATGCCAGGACCTCCACACTGTCAGAAAAAACGATGTCAGCATAATTTGCTGTAAATTTATGCGTCCAAATTGCCAGCATTTTTTGCTGTAACGTTTAGTATAATTATAGTCATATTTGCAGTAAAATTAGCATGTTTGAAGCACATTTTGCTGTAAAATTCCAAACATAAAATTATTTGACATATTTTGCTGCCAATTTACAGTAAAATATGCTGGAAATTTAGATGCATAAATTTGCAGCAAATTTTGCTGTAATTTTTGGCGTTTTTTCTTAGAGTGCATTTCACAATTTGTTGACCGTCAATTTAATATGAAATTTGGGTTTTAAAACAATAGAGGCCACATCCTTTTCCTAATGTCTTTAGTATGTTGATTGTCTACATAGCATTTTTGAAATTTATGCATTAGTAAATATCTTACAATATATATATATATATATATTATAAACCAAAATCATGTCCATCAGTGCTGACGTCATATTAACTGTGGCAACACCTTAACAATAAATTTTGCTTTTTCTGCAATTTTTATAACTTTTAAGTAACGTGTAGTTTCAATTTTTACACGGTCGAATAGGGCAATTGATGTTATTTCAAATGCAAGTTGTTTGAATAGTGTATCTCAATTTACCATCTTTTTATTGTTTTTAAAATAACTTTCAAGCATGATTTTATTTAAATCTATCTCTATTGCGTGCATCCCTATTACGAAAAAATAAACCCTAGCACTTAAAACAATATAAATATTTCAGCATTTGCTTCCGGCCAAATTCCATAACGATATTAAAACTTCATAAATAATTGAATTAATTAATTTAAATAAAACACAAATTTAACAATCATGTAATCAAATTAGGGTCTTAAAACTTTGAAATTAGCAGAATCATAAAACCATCTATAAGTAGCGAAATCTTTGGCTACTTATCTTCGGAAATTAACTCATGGCATGCGGCTAATAAGAAATTATTGCTTTTAATAAATTTAAAAACTCTATTTGAATACGGCATTAATATATTTCTTATTAAAATTCTTGTTAGTGTTTTTAATGGGCAACTTAAAAAATATGTATTGAATGTAAAATATCTATTGTTGTTTCCAATAAAAAAAAATTGTTTTTACCTATATTCGGAAATCCGAGAATCCTAGGTTGAATCTCCTAGTTTATTTTATACAAAATGTTTTAAATTCTACCAAATAAATTGTAAAACCGCATGTTTCTTCTCATAAAAGAGCTATGTAAGAAAAATTGCATGTTCAGAACTATATATTCAAGCTAAAGCTTTTATTCAACGGTATTTGTTTTAAAATAAGCGTTTACTCGTGACTGGTTGACAAAGTGTTTAGAGGAAATTTGGCATACTACGATAATATCCAAACTTTAAGGACAACTCGAATCAGATATCTCTTCAGAATCAGCCAGATACTAAACCACCAGACAAAAAAGTGGATATTACAACTAAAGAAAACTGTCTCTAATAATTTTACAAATCTTTACCGTTCAATCAGATGAAAGATGATACCTAATTAAAGAATTTGGAAGACGCATAACATATTTGAAAACGCAATTTCAGGAACTACCAAAAATATTCAGAAAAATATCATCTGTGCGCCCTGTATATGATCTACATATTTGTATATATAATACACTGAATGCAAGTACAACATATCTTTCTAAAAGGTATATTATTTATTACATGTTTCATGTTTATATTTCAAAAAATGGTAACTTTAGATAATATGGGAAAAACAAATATGAAACCGTGCGGTTTAGCACTTTTTGCTATGTGATAAGTAATTGTTGTTTTTATAACAGTTTCAAAAAGCACCAAAAAATTATAAAGGAATTATATTTATATTTAAATATTTAGTCATGATTCAAAGAGGCTATGTAACGTTTAAAATTACCATAAAATATTAAATGCGTTTGCTAAAAAATATTTATATTTTAAATGTAGTACTCGGCAAGCATATATCTGCGACACTGAAATTTCGCCTTTTGTCTTGTAAATATAAATAATTATGTGATGCAATTTTCAAAATTTAGCAAAATTCTCGACTGTACATATAATATTCGACAGTGTGACATATATTTATGAAGCTTCTATTGCTATCCCTGTAGTATTACTATAGAATATTTCCTTAGAGAAATAATCCATGAATAAAAACAATGTTTAAGCAACATTCACACAATACCGCTGTTACGTCACACTGTAAAATATTGTAAAAACGTTTGGAGGAAATAAGAGTATAATTTACAAAAATTCACTTTCTACAATTCTGGAAACATTTTCTATTTCTCCTTTAATTTTTAGAGAGTGACTATTAAAAATATCAGAAAACAACAACTTAATTTAATTAATGAAATCTCCTTTACGATGTTTACTGCTACACATGGGAGACTTTTATTTAAGAAATGCTTTCGCATACTGTAAAATATATTATTTTCCGAAAATTTTAATTAATGTTTCTCCATTTGAGAAGGTATCCAACATCAAATATTTAAATTTTAGTAAATCTAAAATGCATAATCAAGGTCATTGCTGGTTTAAAGCAATTTGAACTTAAAAAGGGATAAAATAAGTAATGCTTCTTCAAATCAGGAACCTGATTACCCTGGGTATAAGGGTTAAATTGTCTTTACTACATATACATTGAAAATAAATTATAATTTGATTTTTGATTTTTTCACACATGTGACTCTTTATGACACAAGTGTAGGTATGTTTAAACATTTTTGTGCATAATGACTTGTAATGATGTCTAGTTTCAGTACAAACTAATTCACATTAAAATTCCATATTGAACACTGTAGAGAATTTCTTTATCAATATTATTGATTTAACTTAGAAAAAACATAATAAAAATACTAAGTGTAACCTATTATGTAAAAAAAAATAACTGTCGTTGGTTTTGTTTATAATAAATTAGAGAAAATAAATTTTAATAAAAAATAATAAATTAGAAAATAATAAATTTCAAGAAAACTATAATAAGTATGAAAAAAACTGCTAACTACTTTTAGCAAATCCTGTTTTTGACATTTTTGCGATAAACACTTGGGATAATCTCCATGCTTATTTTAATGATAGTTTTACGGTGGAAAATTTCTTGTGTTTGGTAATTTAGAAGTTTGGCGTGGTTTATGTTACTAATATATAAACAAAACAACTTTTGAAATATGTGATATATATATTTTTTTAATTTAATGTTTTTGAGAGTTATTTCTAGATAACTTGAAGGATTTATATCCATTAAATATATGTTACAGATATATAATAGAAAATATTCTTATTTATATATGCATAGCACTGTAAGTTTCTTTTTAAATATAAGTTTTATAACGTTTATTTAACTTAATTTTTTAAGTTGAGAAAATGTAAATGTGTTATACTATTTTCAAATAAGTAAAAATAAAAAAATAAAAAAATAATTATATTTAAACTTTCTCAAAAACTTTAATATCTCAGTCTTTTTCTTTAATATCAATACTTAAAATCCCATAGTTTTCTATTTTTTTCCTATAGGTTGACCTATTTCTTGAAATAATACATTCAAAGCAGAATTCATAAGAAAAAAAATAGCAAAGGCTTGTGATTTATGTGACAGTTCTACCGGAAAAGTCTCTTTTACATTTGTCAGTTTAAGAAATATATTTATTTCTGAATTCACGATCATTTTAATGTAAACCATCTAAAGTTTCATCAATGACAGAATTTTATTCATTGAATATAAAATACATTTACACAGGGACTATTTTGCACGTGAGGAGCAAATAAGCGATATTTTGACAGTTTCGGTGATAAATAATATCTACCACGAATAAAAATTCACTTAGAAAGTCTACGCTTAGTACAAGAAAGTTTTCGGATGATAAATAATAGTCCTTCAGTACAATGACCATCGCAGACGGAAGTATAATCCATCAATATGCGCCATACCCCACTGAAGTTTATTTTATTTTCTGTGGATCAACCAACTTTTCGCTTTTGCTTTCCAAACAATTCCTGAGGTTGGAATTAACTTTCGAGATATTTAAAACTTTCAGTGTCAGAATTTAAAAATACTGCACATACTTGCATATTTTTGAAAAAAAAATAATAATTAAAACTTTAAAGTGATGAATACTATTTACTGTGCTATTTACTATTTATTATATTATGATGAATAATATTTACACAGAAACTATTTTGCACGTGAGGTGAAAATAAGCGATATTTTGACAGTTTCGGTGATAAATAATATCTACGACGAATAAAAATTCACTTAGAAAGTCTACGCATAGTACAAGAAAATTTTCCGATGATACATTATAGTCCTTCAGCACAATGACCATCGCAGACGCAAGTATAATCGATCAATATGCGCCATACCCCACTGAAGTTTATTTTATTTTCTGTGGATCAACCAACTTTTCGCTTTTACATTCCAAACAATTCCTGAAGTTGAAATTAACTTTGGAGATATTTAAAACTTTCAATGTCTGAATTTAAAAATACTGCACATACTTGCATATTTTTCCAAAAAAAATTTAAACTTTAAATTGATGAAATATTTATAAAAAAGAGACAGGGTTTAAAACAAAATCAAATACGTGTTTTTATTTACAAAACATTTACAAAAGAGATATATCTATTACAATTAAAACAACTCTAGAATATATATACATGCATTACTGTATAAAACTATAGACCTCTGTTAGTAGACTTTTTTGGTTTAATACAGCTCATCGAAGTTGCCTCTGCAATCTAGTGGGTGAAATCATCACTATTAACCAAATTATGTGTTTTATGAAGTATGTTCTGTGACAACTTTGTTTTAAGAAATTCTACACATCGGCTTTGTCTTGTGCCTAAAATGCTTTCTCTTAATACATATTTCTTTTAACCCTATTTCCCTTAAACATAATTTCTGTTAAACGACTAAAACTACTATTACAAAAAAAAAAACAAAAAAAAAAAACTTTATTATCAAACGTATAACAAACTCGAAAACCCAGATATAATATATTTCATTAAATGCTAAAATGTGTTAAATAAAAACCATGAAAACAACAGATAAGTTTCCATATATAAATGCTTACATGTTTCGGCTTCACCGAAGCCTTTTACAGCTTTAATACATTTTAGATCATTTTGAGTTATTCCATGGTTACGAGTATGGAAATAAACATCAAAGTAATAATAAATAACGTGAGCAATCTGAAGAAGAATATCAAACGCGTGAATGTTTCGAATCATTGCACTATAGATCGTGCAACTGTAGAAAATTCTCTTTTGTCTTGAAAAAGGCTTCCGTGAAGTCGCAACATGTAAACAGTTTACATATATATATAAACGTTTCACTGTTTTTATGGTTTTTATTTAAAATCTTTTAACAATTAAATAATTGTATTTGCTACCAGTTTAAAAAAATGCAAACGCATTACGCATAATAAGCTGATTTTTAACTTCTCTGAGCTGGTGAAAAAATTCTTTCTTAACAAACAATTCAAAATATTTTATTTAAAAATAACTCGTTCTTGTATTTTATACGCATGCAGGAGCATGATAAACTCTTTCCTTAAAGTATATTCCACTTATGAAAGTATCTTTGTCAGAAAATATCTTTGTCAGAAAATACTTTATTTCATTCTGTAAAATTGGTATAACCTTTGGCTAAACGTTTAAAATTTAAAAAATTCTACTTTTATTAGATTACTTATTAATTAAATATGCAATGGAAAGTTATTTTTTGAGTATTTACACAGTCTTAATATGTATTGAATACAATATGAATATTGATATAATATTACACAATATGATTTAACAATGACACCTTGTTAATTTTTAGTTATAGTACTCATATTCCTAAAAAGAAAATTTAACACCTATAAATAGTTTGCGAATTTACCTTACATTATTATATACACTGTTAAAATTTTGCAGTAAACTGTCCAGTGTTTCGATCGTTTTTATAAAACATGATTACATAACTGTAATTTAACTCTATTTTGACCATATTATTGTCCATATTATGGTGAGAATAGAGTTAACTTACGATTATATGTAACCATTTTTTTAAAGAACGGTCGAATGACTGGACAGTTTGTTGCAAAATTTTAACAGTGTAGTTTTCTGAATCAAATACAAAAAATGATGTTTCTAAAAATGCAATGTATCTGTAAAATCTGTCATTTGAAAGAAACATATTCATGAAATCTAATTCCACAAAATTATTTTATTTTTTAATGGAATAAAGATTTTTAAAACTTTATCTTATTTTGTTATCTCTTATCAAAAGTTTCAAATTGAGAAAGAACTTTTAATCGAAAATTTGCAAAGCAATATAAAACTAAGTCGTGCAATCTGTCATTTAGAAGAAACATATCCATGAAATCTAATTTCATAAAATTATTTTATTTTAATGGCATACGGATTTTTAATACTTTACCTTATTTTGTTATCTCTTAAAAAATTTTAAACTGAGAAAGAAGAACTTCGAATAGAAAATTTGCAAAACAATGTAAAACTAAGATGTACAGTACTACCTGTCATTTAAAAGAATCATATCCATGAAATCCAATTCCATAATATTTTTTTTATTTTAATGGAATACATATTTTTAAAACTTTACCTTATTTTGTTATATCTTATAAAAATTTTAAATTGAGAAAGAAAAACGTCGAATAGAAATTTTGTTAGGCAATTGAAACCAGTGGCGCAGCGAGGATGGGGGTTTTGAAGTTCAAAATACCACTATTTTAATGTAGTGAACTTTATCATATTTAATTGTAGATTTTTTTCTATTAAAAAAAGCGAAAAAAACTCGTAGAAATAAGTGGTATTCAGTGACTCTAAACCCCCACCCTGGCTGCGCCACTGATTGACACTTAAGGCGAACAATATAAGTTAAGCGCTTTTTTTTGTGAATACCAATTATCCGGATGATTAATAATCGGGAAAATTCTGGATTATAAATAATGTATTTTCTAGTGTAGTTTGTTTCTCGTAAAGCACAGGAAAGGTGCAGAATAGAACCAAGATTATTTTTTGCAAAAATGATACAGATAATTTAGAATCATACAATATTACTTCATAATACACACACGGAAAATAGGATAGAAAATATATTATTTATGAATTTTCTTTCCCTTTGCTTCTGTCTGCGTTTTTTCACCAATAATGTATGCGATGTCTCATGTTTAATGATGTAAATTAATATGCTCCCAATTTTTCTTTTATTTTTAAATTAACCCGAGTAGTACATATGCAATAGAATTTTTATAACTTTATTAAAATTATACTCAAATATTATGGAATGATCGATATATGTTTAATCTAAATGTTTAATCTTAAAAAAAAAAAAAAAACTATATTTGTTTTATATAGTAGACAAAGAGAAATGTGATATTGCACTTCCATGTTCTACTTCATACTTGCAATTAACGATTATTTAGAAAAACGAAATGACTAATGTAGCGGAAGCACAATTCTCGGAATCTAAGTTGTAATCGATTATCAAAAATATATTTTAAAAAAAAATCGGATATTATCGGATTCTCAATTAATTTGGATAAATCGTGCCCCAGTATATTGGGTTTCTTTTATAATTTTACTAATTGATTTATAACTTGAACATTTTCATGGCGTTTTGCGACAATATTTTCATTTTCAAATTATACTAGTAGCTGTACTGTATGTTGTTATTGGCTTTGGATGCCATATATCTGCAATAATCTTTATTTAACTCGTATAGTAAAACTGAAAAAGAATTTTTATAGCTTCAATAAAATTATAGCTGAATATGAAAGAGTGTGAGAGATATTTTATTAAATTGTTATTGTTTTTAAATTGAATAACTGTATATGGTAACATTTTGTAAGCAAACACCATTGTGATATTCCACTGTCACGTTCTACTTCATATTTGCCATGAATTGATTATATCAAAAGGAACAAACGACTGATGTAGTGGAAAAACTATTCTTGGAATACAATTTATATTTGATAATCAAGAATATATATTACTTCTCATATAACCTATCCTATCTCCAATTAATTTGAATAAATCATGCCCCGATATATTTTCTTTCCTTTATAATTTTACGAATTAATTTATCGCTTAAACTTTTATCTTTGCGTTATGCGACAGAATTTTTATCTTCACACTACACTAGTTTATCTACTACTGTTAACTAAAATAAAATAATAAAAACTGAGGAACATTAAATCTTTAATGAATAACCATTAAACCAAGTGCCAGGATTTGAGATTAAAAATATATAATATTATGTTAATTGTTATGCTATATGGTTTTCTTTTTATAATTTAAAAATCAAATTTCTTACTTTATCATATTTGTTTATTAAAATAAAGAATAACAGTTATTAAAAATATATTTGGTGATGATGCAAATCTTGCTCTAACCATTTTTCTCTTCACTGCAACTAAATATAACAAGAACAATAATCAAATAATCGTTAAAAAATCAATTTGGTAGGAATGAGATTAATTTTTACTCCAGAGCCATCAATGATGAAGGGGAAAAAAATAAAAATTCATTTATTCTCTTTCACTAGCAATAGTCTAATTTTCACAAGAGCTCATTATCCTGTATATTAAGCTTCACAACTGATCTTCGTACTTTGTCACTCCCCCGCTCTAGAAAATAGTACGGTCAATTTAATAAAATATAGATAATTCCATGCAATGACTTTTATGATATCAGTACTAGAAGCTGTTTTCACTCGCTCTGAATTAGGTGCTCTAGTTTCATAGTCAATTTAAAAAAAAAAAAAGTTAATTTTACTTTTCTTTTAAACTAGATACTTTTGTTATTAACTTTCATTGTTGAAAGTTCCATTAGGGAAGATAATGGAACGAGGAAATTTATATGAATGATATAGTCTATCAGTCTCTGAAAAGGACAGAATATTTCACGTGTACTACAAAACATAAAAAGTAAAGTTAAACTAAATAATTTTCTCGACATAATTTACTTCAGCTATTAAGTTTTTAGTTTTTTAAAGAAGACTTCATATATTATAAATCTGTATTTTTAATAAACATATTTTACTAAAATCTGAATAAGATATTGTAACTGTTATTCGTTTTTAAAAAAGAATATTTTTTTCAATCAATACATTGTTGATAAAGGTAATCCGATGGATGCTAAAATCTGAATAGGATATTGTAACTGTTATTCATTTTTTAAAAAAGAGTATATTTTCAATCAATACATTGTTGATAAAGGTAATCCGATGGAATAGTAATTTACCTTGGTGTAAATTTAATTATCTAATAAAAAATAATCGTTCCTTTTAAAATAATACAGATCATTTTTTACGTCAGATCCCTCAAAAATGAAAACGATAAAATAAATGAAAAACCGTGATGAATTTATTTTTCATTTATTGTCCTTTTCTAAATAGACACATGAGCTTATTATCATTTCTGTTAAGAAAATAATTTCCTTTAAAAAAAAAAAAACTTGATTAATTACTTTATTGTTTAAAAATAATTCCAATAGGACAAAGTTTAAAGATAATGCCAATGGGATATTTATATTAAAGATAGAGTCTACGAGACACTGAAAAAGAGTAAATATCTCATGTTTTTTACAAAGCATGGAAATTAAAGTAATTTTTTTTCTATCGAAATATTTTCCATCTGCTACAACGTTTCTGTTTACAAAAGACTTCCGATACGTTATATATGAATTTTTATGAATATTTTTTTGATAAAATTTGTATAAAATATCGTCTCTGTTTTACATTTTGAAAAAAATAAACAGATATATTTTCTTTTACGTGTATTGCAAAGTTTAAATCGATAAACAGAGAAACAGCAAACAAAATTATATTTGGCATAATTTTTAAATTTTGATTATTAAAAAATATTCCTCTTCACATAAGGAAAAAAAACAATGTAAAAATAAAAAATTGGTCAATTGCGAGTATAACTCGCGCTCAAAGTGTTCCGCACATTAAATTTATTAATTAATAGACTCCTACTACCCCTATTTTTTCAAAATTTTAGTTTCAATACATTCGGAAATAGGAGGGGGGTGGGAGTTTCTAGTATACTTTCGATGGTATCTCTGAAAATATAATACTTAAACTACAATACAATACCCTACACGATATATAAAAATAATTTTTTTCAAGTAACTTAAATAATATCTCGGCTAATTACCGACATTTTTTTCGAAAATCATTTTCAAATATACTTGGATGATTTTGCGCCGATACATACCTCGAGCGTCCGTCAAATCTCCCTCTGACCTCCCGAAAAGTAAAGTTTCTGTGCAACGAAAAAATGCGTTTTTCTCATAAACTTTGTTAACTATAAAAATAGCTATAGTTTTTCCTGCAAGGTCTAAATAAACACCTACTACTTATAATTTTACATCATTTTAGTTTCAGTAGATTCGGAAATAGAGGTGCGGGACGTACTTTTTGCAATGCATATTCGGAAATAGATGGGTTACATATTTTTGCAGTGCATATTCGATGATATCTCTGAGAATATGATACCTAAAGTAAAACAATTATATTTTAGAGTTCGGTATCACGAGATCATTCAAACAATACCTCACACGATATACAAAAATACAACTTTTTCTCAAGTAACTTAATTAGCCCCTAAATTTTTCCTAATCATATTTGTAAATGACTAATAATCTGAAAATATATGGGTAAAAAGGTTTTATAACTTTCCCAAGTTTGAACTTTCCACGTCCCATTAGTTTACGAGAAAAAGGGCTGTGACACACGGACGGACAGACACACGAGTGATCTTATAATGGTTTCGTTTTTACCTCTTAAGTACGGAACTCTAAAACGAAGCTCTTTTCAATTAAATGATAATGTAAAACATTCTCTAAATATTTTTGTGTTCACATCATCTTAATAACAAAACTAATCAATAAAAAATATACTTTTTTAATGAAAAAGATTGACTTTTAGAGAAAATGATAATCGAAAATGATAAAAGTAACGAAAATTTTTGATGAAGAAAAAGTACCTTTTTTAAAATTTATTTTCTTTTACTAGCTCAACTGTCACATTATCTCATTTCTTTTACTATAATGCTCAACAACAGATCTTTAAATTTGGTCAGATAACCGACTTACAAAATTAGGTTAAATTAGTAAACTATCATCCTTTTTCGCAACGACATATATGATAGAAGTTATAGCAACTTTTTTTTTTACTCGCACTGAGTTAAGGTACTAGTTCATAGACAATCTAAATATAGAAAAAAGAACAACTTATTTCAGACTTTTTACTTTCTATATTCTTTTATTATAATATTTTACTGCTGAAAGTTGCATTACAGAAGATAATGTAGCGATGATAGTTATTTTAAAGAAATAGTCTATCAGTCTCTGAAATGAAATGGATATTTAATTGTTATTACGAAGCATGACGATTAAAATTAAATTTAGATTTCTTTTCAATAATATACATGAACCATAAACTGCTTGCTTACAAAATACATCGTGTATATATATTAGATTTGTTTAATGAATGTTTAATGCATACTATTTTGAAAAATCTGTCTAAAATATCGTATTTGTTTTATTTTATTTTATTTTTATTTTTATTTTTATTTTTATTTTTTGTCAATTAATTTTTAATCACATGCATTGTCGAGTTTTAAGCTGTAATCGGATGGGACATCAATTTAATTTATATTTGGTATAACGTACGTATTTTTAATATTAAAATTAATTCTCTTTATTCTAACGTGCTAATATAAAACAAAATTCTCGATCAAAATAACCAATGAAAACGTGTTATAATTTTTTTTTCTTTTCATTTAATCTTAATATAAAAAGAAGAAACACCAAGTAGTTATAGAAAAAAAGTAATTTTTTTTTATAAGGAAGATTAATTTTTACACCAGAACCATCAATAATTAAACCGATAAAAGAAATGGGGAAACATTTTTCATTTATTCTCCTTCACTAGCAATACTCCAATTATCACATGAGCTCATTATCATTTCTATTAAGCTTCATCACTGGTCTTTAGGTTTCGTCACATCGCCCTCTCTACAAAGTAATACGGTTAATTTAGTAAAATATTTCCAATGACATATATGATAGCTGCATTTTTTCAATCGCAGTGAATTAGTGACGCTAGTTTCACAGTCAGTCTAAAAATATATAAAATGGAAGGAAAAGTTATTTTTTTCTATTTATTTACTAAATAATTTGTCATTATTTTCATTGTTGGCAGTCTTTGAAAATGAATGAAAATTTCATATTTAGTATAAATCATGACAACTATTAAAAAGCGATTATTCATAACGATTATTTTTATTAAAAAAATAGTTGTTGATTTTTATGTGCTAATCCTTTGAAATATTAAATTAAAATTATATTTTTATAGGTTTTATTTCATTATCGATATCAAAATAATCTTTTTCACTTTAATATGCTAAGGAAAAAAAACAATAACTATTTTAAAAAAGCTATTATGTTATAAATGAAGATATATTTTGCTCTAACAATTTTCCCTGTTTACTTCATCTTAATATAACGAGGGTAAGCAAGTAATAAAAAATATTTTTATATGAATGATATTAATTTTTACGCGAGATCCTTCAATAATGAAAAAGATAAAAGAAATGTAAATCGGTGATGAGAAATCATTTTCATTTATTCTCCTGCACTAGCAATAGCTTAATTGTAACATGAACTCATTATCATTTCTATTAATCTTCCCAACTAGTTTTTACACTTCATCACATCGCCTGCCCTGCAAAATAGTGCGGATAATTTAGTAAAATATTGATCGTTCTTCTCAATGTCATATATGATAATAGCACTGGACACTTTTTATCAGTCGAACTGATTTAGGTTGTGCTAGTTTCATACTCCATCTAAAAGAAGAAAAAGTTAGATTTCTTTCTCATTTGTAACTAGATCCTTTTGTCATAATCTTTCAAGGTTCAAAGTTCCATTACAGATGATAATGTAGCAAGGATATTTATATTAAAGATATAGTCTATTAGGCTCTGAATGAATCTTTCACGTTTATTTTAAATAATGTGGATTAAAGTTAAAGTAAATATTTTTCTCTAAATAATTTACATTAACTATAAAGTTTGTATTTGTGGAATATTCCTTATACCTTAGATATGGAATGTTAATTAATATTTTTTCATAAAAGCTGCATAAGATTTCACATCTATACTGCGTTTAAAAAAATATATTATTCAGTCACATACATCAAGTTCTAATCAGATTCTGATTTAAGATTAAATTAAATTATATTTCATATAAGATTTAAAAAAACAAAACATATTCCTTTTTGTTTTGACGTACTAAGATAATAAACAAAACCCCTATAACATAAGCTGCGTTAATGCCAAATTAGCTCTGACATTTTTTTTTTTGTTCACCTCTTCTGAGTATCATAAGAACAATAAAGTGATTGTTAAAAAATATATATATTGTTAATGAGAATATTTTTTACATCAGATCCATCAATAATGAAATCGATAAAATAAATTAAAATCGTTGATGAATTTTTTTTCATTTATTCTCCTTCATTAGCAATACCCCATTGTCACGTGATCGCATTATTATTTCTGCTTCACCGAACTTTAAATTTGACCCTGATTGCTGGCCTATTTATCAGTATTCATTTACATTTGTTTGATGTGGTTTTGCTAGCTTATGTTCCCTTGACAAAGAGAAAAGTAGAGTCTCCCCTTTTCTTTTGTTAATTAGTTCCAAATTTCTCGAAAGGATAATAAAATATTTTTGGGATTTGGGAACAAGTACAGTTAAGGCCGTTCTCAAATTCAACAGCAATATTAGTTCGAAAAGATTAAAAATCCCCTAAACCATGCTCGTCGTGAAGGGGTTATTATAAATTCCTTGTTCAAAGTGTATGTATTTGAATTAAAAAAAAAGAAAGAAAACAAAAACAGACGTTTAGCAGCTATGTCTGAGATATACATTTTTAAAAAGTATTTTTGATAAATATTTTAATTGAATTTTCGATAAAATACAGATAATCTACCTTATCCAGCATTAACAAAGTAACTTCAATCGCATACATTTCAGGGTTATAAACAGTAATATATCGGAATATAAAAAATAATAAATTGAACGTCAAACGTGACAAATGAAATGTAGGCGCACTGATATTGTTTTAGCGAAATGAATTATATCGTCTGTTATTATGATATGATTAATAATAGATATGATTAAGTACATTTTAAATTGGCAACATTTAATATTTTGTTGACATTTACTTTAAATTCCAATGGGAAACTTAAGCCTAGCTTTGAAAATTTCAGTACTTGAAATCCATATTTAGGCAAATTTCCATTTAATATCTATTTATCCGGAAACATCTATCCCAAAAACTGTCGGTAGATTATATGATTGCTATAATTAAGCAATTTTAGTATAAAAATTCGGTTTTTAAATTAAGTAATACGGAAACAATATGACTCCATCTTAAATATGACGTAATCACCATGGCAAGCTAGAATCATTACTTATCATGGGATATCATTGAATTAATTAGGTATGATAGGATTTAATAGAATGAAGAATACTTTTATTAATATCTTCTTATTTCTTGATTCAATTTTCATAAAATTTGAAATGACTCGACAAAATTCTGCAACGATTATATATATATTAAATTTCAAACCTTTCGGTTGGGTAGTTTTTGCGTTGTTATAAGCGAGCAGATGGACAGACGGACGGACCAGATGACGACTATAGGTGCTACGTATTTATATAATTATGAACGCACCTAAAAAGAGCTAATCCGCTATAAATGGCAATGTAAAACTTGCTCCAAAAATTTTCTGTTCATCGTATTTCAATACAAGAACAACAATTAAATAATCATAAAAAAAAATTATGAATGATATTAATTTTAAGTCACAGACATCCATAATGAAAACGATAAAAGAAATTTTAAAATTTGATGATAATATTTTTCTATTTATTCTTCTTCAGAAGCAATCGCCCAGTTCTCATATTAGATCATTAATATTTCTATTAAGCTTCACAGCTAGTCTTTGCACTTTGTCATATCGCCAAGTACAAAATAGTATAGTTAATTTTGCAAAATATTGATCGTCCTTCGTAATGACATATATGATAGCATGACTTTTTTCATCGGAAGGGAATTAGATACGCTAGTTTCACAGTTAATTTAAAAGAACAACAGCACAAAAGAAAAAAAAATATTATTTTTACTTATATTCTTATTTTGTTATTATCTTTCTCTATTCAAAGTTTCATTACATAAGATGCTCTGGGGATATTTAGATGAAAAATATATTCTATTTAATTCTGAAAGAATGGATTGAAGAATGTGATGTTTATTACAAAGTTTGATTGGTTAAAATTAAAATAAATAAATTTCTCGGGAAATAATTTACATACAATATATGTATATATATTTTTTTCTCACAATTCACATATTTTAAGCGTGTATTTTTGATAAACACACTGGTGTGCAAAACTTAAGCAACACACACAAAATGCTAATTTATGAACACGTGAGTACTCAAAAGGAAATTCTATAAAGAGCAAGTGTAGAAAAGAGGTACTACCCTGACAGCACGGCCAGTCGATGTGAAGTCCTCTTGACGTCACACATGGTTACAAGTGTCACAATCGCTACGGTGAATCAAAATATGGGATATTTCACTGTCTCATTATAACTTTTAAATGATTGTTAACACTGTAAAGTCACTGTGACTGTCGCTTTGTGATGGGTCACCAGGTGACATTACAATGAAGTCACCTTGTGATTCTCAAGTCACTGTCAGTTGAAGACTGAACTTTGAAGTCATTATGAGCATTGCATTGTGATGACCAAATAATGTCACAATGAAGTCGCATGGTGACTTTCCGGTGATCAACACTCTATTGTGAAGTCATCATTGCACTTCTTTACTAAAAATTAACAAATGCTTTCATTTTCTGTCACTTGGGAACTCGTCACAGTACAGCTATCATGATGACTTTACAATGGAGTGTCAAAATGACAGTCACATGAGAGTCACAAGATGACTTCATTGTAAAGTGTCCTGGTGACTCGTCAATAAGCAGCAGTCATGGTGACTGTTTAGTGGAGTGACCAAATGAGAGTAAAAATGATACGAATGAAATATATCACATTTTTGTTCATTGTAGTGACTGTGACAATTCTGACAATTGTGTGTGTGACAATTGACAAAGTGAGAAGAAGACTTCACATCGACTGTCTGTGCTGTTAGGGTAGTACCTATTTTCTACACTTGCTGTTTATAGAATTTCCTTTTGAGTACTCACGTGTTCAGAAATTAGCAATTTGTGTTTGTTGCTTAAGTTTTGCACACTAGTGTATTTTATGATTAACTCTAAAATAGAGTATACGCTGTGACTTGGAAAAAAAATTCTAACAATCCCGTATTTTAAGCGGTATTCATGTGGGATATTAAATTAAATTACATTAAGTATAAGTTACACATTTTATTACTAAATTATCATCCTCCTTATTTTAATATAGTAAGATAAGAAAAAGAATCATCATAAAAAATTCGGTTTTAAATAATAATGTAAAACTTGTTTTAACCATTTTTCTGTGTAGCCCATCCTAATATAACAAGAAGAACAATCAAGCAATCATTAAAATAATAGCTTTTTTTATTAATTAGATTAATTTTTGCATCGGAACAATCAATAATGAAACGATAAAAGAAATGAAAAACGGTGAAGCAAAAAACTTTTTATTTTCATTCTTTCTACTTCACTAGCAGTAGCCCAATTGTCACATGAGCTCATTATCATTTCTATTAAGCTTCAGAACTGGTCTTTACACTTCATCACATCGCAATCCTTACAAAATAGTACGGTTAATTTAGTAAAATATTGATCGTTCTTAGGAATGACATATATGATAGCAGCGGTAGCAACTTTTTTTACAAGAAGTGAATTAAGTGCGCTGATTTCATACTCAATCTAAAAGGAAGAAAAAGTTAATTTTTCTTTTTAACTATGTCCTTTTGTCATTATCTTTAACAGTTGAAAGTTCCATTACAGAAGATAATGTATCGAGGATATTTATATGAAAAATGCAGTCTTTTAGATTCTAAAAGATATCCAATGAAGATTTCATATTTATAAAAAAGTATGATGGATTATTGTTAAAAGAGCTATTTTTTTTTTCTCGGTGTAATTTACGTCAAGTCTAAAATTTTGTTTTCTTAAGACATGTATTGTTAATGAGCGTATATAATCGTATAAAATAATTTATTAGCCAACACATTTTTCTGAAAAGAATTTTTACATTATTTTTATCGAATTAAAAAGAAAGAAAGTTTTTTTACTGTAATATAAACCAAATATTATCATATAAACATGTCGATTTTAATGAAAAGTTACCTTCACAGCACAATTCCTATTTTAAAACTTTATTATTAAACCCGCTGTTCTTAATAACCCCACATAACACTGCTACAAACTAATATATATATGTATATATGTGTGTGTGTACATGTATATGTTTCAATATTGTTCTATTCGATTACCATAAATTAAAATTTTATTTACAGAACAGTTGTACCTTTCTGTGTTAAATTTCTGTAATATTGAATAATATCTAAATATTTTTAAACTCCATAGTATATATTAAAACAAAGTAGAAGTAAACACAATCTTTCTAGTTTTTTATACCTTTACTGATATAATAACTACAATCTCAGTTGTTAAATTGGACGATATTATGAACTTAAAAATGTCACGACATAAAGTATAGTTTATACAGTTTAAACCTTTACTGCAAGGAGTATCAAATCTCACGAAATAATAATATGTAATTTTAAAATTATTTTAAGAACATTTATTTTATTGACGTTGCATTTCTGTAATATTGAATAATATTTTAATATTTTAATTGAAGCCATAGTGTATATTATTTAAATTAAGAAATCAGAAATAAATGTAGCACATTTTTACAGAAGTTTATACCTGACTGGAAGAATAACTACAATATCGGTTTTAAAATTGGACGATATTACCTACTTTAAGAAAATCACGACATAAAGTATAGTTTTTTTTAAGTTTAATCCTTTACAGCATGGTGTATGGAATACCAATAAATGATATGTATTTCACCAATGTGTTTCTTATTCACACCATCCAATGTTTCTTCCATATCTGTGACAATTAGACGTATTATATGACAAAAGTCATGTAAATTTGAAAACACTGTTTTACAAATTATTATGTTAGAAAATATATAATTAGTGCTAATGAAATTGTTTGAACCATTTTTTTCTATTATATTTTATAAAGAATATGTGAATAGGTAATGGTTAATATACGGTCATTATTAATTTAAGAAGGATTTTTGTCATATCTGCAAAACAGCTTAGAATTGATAAACTACATTCTGTGTCAGTTATGTAATAAACGATGAAATTAATCATTTCGACATAAAAATTGAAGTAATATTTAGAAAAATTATTATTCTGTTTTTAACATACTAATCAAACTATAAAGTAATTTTTGTAAGGAAAAAAAGCATCATGCATTATTGAATTATGGGTGGAGAAATTATATTTCTAAAGCAGTAAAATACACATACTTAGTGCATGTGTTTGTCAAAATTTTTCTCAAGTCTGTATATATTTACTCGTCTTGCTAATTTGTATTTCTGTTTGGCTTTGTACTGTAAAAATAAACTATATTATAATGCAAGTTAAAAAATGATTATTAATGTATGGATTAATTAGTTATCTGTATAAGAAAAAAAAAACTAAATAAAATACATGTTTTTTCTCATAATAAATCTAATGCTCTTTCATACTTTTGCACATTCTCATAATTTGTATGTCACATATTCAAAAGCGATCCAAGTTTGATGTCCTTTTATAGCAAATTATTCTCGAGTTTCCATCCAATTGGAAATAAGAGCATTTATTTATATCAGATTGTGAAGCGTACAACAATCAGGGTCTTGTACTTTACGAATATCTAGGAATATAAGATGTGCAAATTTGCAGGGAAATTCACAAGTGCTTACCTCTAGCTTATTGTTCATTCAGCAGTTAATGTCTGATATTCGTTCATTTGTAACTCAGTAAATTCCATGCCGCATTTGTGAGAGGATACATTGAATTTAGAGAGTGTGTATACAAAGAGAGCATGAATGTGGCTATGAGAAGATGAATATTACAAGATCATGGATGCGTATAATGAATTGTAATGAGAAAACAGCGTCAATACATTATGAATTCCGAGAATCACTATTTTCGTACAGGACACGTGATAAATATGGGATGGGTTAATATTTGGCGTATATATAGATATTACCGAGCCCTTGAAGAAATGTTTTATGTCACTGAATGTAATTTTAATTTTATTGTAATCTAACGATTAAGATTTGAAAATTAAGGAACTATATATGTGTATTTTTCTGTGGGCGCACGCTTCTCGTATATCTGTATCTATATATATGTACACCAGACAACAAATTCAACAATTATCAACTTCTTTATTAATTATTTTATTTCCAAAAAATAATCCATTTTTTTTATTAGAGATTATTAGATAATTCTATACCATAAAGTACAGTTCTGCTACAAAATGTTTCTTCTTATTATTTTCTTATGTATTTTGTATTATTGACTACTTTCAGAAATTTTAGTAATATTTTAAAGATTATTAATCCGTTTTTTAAGATACCAGTCAATGTATAAAATACTTTTTGTAAGGAAAAAACGCATGATGCATTATTGAATTGGGGGGGGGGTGGGAGAAATCACATTTCTAAAGCAGTAAAATGCACATACTTAGTGCATGTGTTTGTCCAAAATTTCCTCAAGTCTGTATATATTTACTCGTCTTGGTAATTTGTATTTGGCTTTGGCTTTGCATTGTAAAAATATATTATATTAGAATAAAAGTAAAAAAAATGGATTATTTAGTTTCTGTATAAGAAAAAAAAACTAAATAAAATACATGTTTTTCCATAATTATTCAAAGGCTCTTTCACACTTTTGCACGACCAAAATTTTCTGAAATTCGTGAGATTTTTTTTCAAATAGCAGAAAAATCTTTTCCAATCAAAGAGATGTTCCGGAAACTTACTGCCTGTATATTTTCCGTTATTTTTAGGACTTTTCTTCTTATGTTGTAAACTTATCTTTGAATTAAATTATTATTTTAAATATATGATAAGTTCATCACTTTTTTCATTAAGAAATGATTATTTATAAAAAGTGAAATCATGCGGTCTTACACCATGGATGAAATAAACAACATAGATATGCCAATCTTACAGGAGAGCAAAATGTTTAGATCTTTTAAAAAGGGACAACATATTTTATTTTGCAACTTTAAATAAGAAACTAAATTAACATAATTTATATTTTAAGTCTAATGATTTAATATTTAAAGCAAGAAGGATAATTATCTTCATTACAATTTGGAAAGTTTCCGAAAATATGTTTATCAGCCCTTTTTATCAGATTTATAAAAATCACAATAACTCTTGTCTATGTTATTTTGACTTCATTTACTTCAAATGTTATTTTTGGGATTTAAAATTATTTATTTTTACAATACCTTTTTATCTTACGTATAATATCCTGTTTTACACCTCCAGAATGCTTTTTAAGCAAATCTTAAATTTGCACCTATAAATGCTAACAACAGTTTCATTGTAGGAAATTAATTATTTTTAAACATACTGCACACAATAATATAAAAAATTATTATAGCTTCATATATGTTCAGACAAAGGTAAATAATTGTAAAACTTCATATGCCCCCAATCTTTCGTACATTCAGACAAACAAATAGCAATTACATTTTCTTCTTTAATTTATTCAAAATACATTATGTTTCTCATCCTCAAGATTCCAACAGGAGGCGGGGGAGGCAAGATTCCGATTTGGTTGATATTCACTAGATTAATTTTTAACACAATTATTCAAATTGGTAAAGAAATCACACGAGCTGCAAAATAACTCTAAAAAGTTTAGTTCTTTACAATAAATAAAGCAGCAAACAGGAAAGCAAAAAATAAAATCGTATAATACATGTACACTGGTACATCCTGCATATGCTTACATTTAAAATATTTAGATTTTTTATTAATTGTAAACTATTTTTATATATTTAAGTAATGAATTTAAAAGCATATCCGATTATTTTAGTACAGCTGCTCAGAAAACTCTAAAGACCTTTATTCTTACACTAAAAAGCAGAAAACAGAAAGATGGAACACTTTATAATACAGATTCACTGTCTGACAGTACCAGGATTAAAAAAAATAAATTAGATATTTCAGAATATTTATTAAAATGAAATATTTTTTTAATCCTGAAAAAAAAACACAATATTTTATCTAAAACAAAAATAAAATACTATTTTATTTATTCTGAAAGAAAAACACTACAAAATTTATTCTTTATATTAAATAATGCTAGAAAATAAGTAGAAAATTTGGATACTTAAATGTAATCTTTAACCACCGTCTGACAGTCTTAAAATCACAAAATTAAGATTTTTTAGAATATTTATCAATTTAAAAAACGTTGTTTAATTATAAAAAAAGTTATTCCAATTAAAATATTTCTACGCAACTAAACTGACTATTTTATTTAAACTCCAAAGAAAATTTTGCAAAAGTAAATTATTTACATTAAATAAAGAGAAAAAAAATCTTATTCAAATATAATCCTAAAATGTCTATGTATAATCCATCTGAGATATTTTTAATATCATCAAGTTGAGATATTTATGTATATTTACTATTAATAAAACCTTTTTGCGTTAATATGACAAAATTAATTTAAATGCAACGTGTTTTTTTTAATTATTATTTGTCAAAGTAAAACGATCATTTCATTTAAGCTGCTAAGAGAACGCTGCAAAATTTTATTATCTACAACTAATAAAATAGAAAAGAAAGAAAAAAAAAGTAAAAATAAAAGAAGTATATTCAAATACAACCTTAAAATCTGTATATTTGATTTGTCTGACAGAGCCTTAGTATTATTAAAAATTTTGTATATTTATTAACATTAAATTTTTAAATTATAAAGAAATTTATTTAAATAGAACTTTTTTGTAACTAAACTAAAACCACTATTTAATTTAAGCTGCAAGGAAAACACTACAAAATTTAATTCTTTACATTAAATAAAGCAGGAAACAGAAAAGAGAGAAAATTCTCTCTTCAAACCCAACGCACCTTTCTACATGAAGCTCATTACCATTTTTATTAATATTCACGAATATTCTCCACTCTTCTGCAGATACCCTTTCCCTTCAAGTGGTTCAGGTGAGTTAGAATTTATCGATCCATCTTCAGACCAGCAAATGAGGGAGTTACACTTGCAAGTTTTTTCACTCTCTATGAGTGATGTACACTGTTTTAATAGCCATTGTAAAAGAATGTAGAAGTGCAAAGAGGAATTTATCTGATTTTGTTTCCCATTGTCCTTCTTTTGCTGCTTTATTTTTGCTCATTAAAGTGACAATCACTCGTGTACTTAAATACGAAACTTTACTCAAACATTTCCTTCTTAATGAAATCACTTGATAGTCTTTAGTAAGGATATGAAAGAAAGTAGAGAGCAAAAAATAAAGTAGTTGTGTCTTTAAGAAGGATATTTTATTCGGTAAAGTACAAAATATAAGGTAAAACGACGTCGCTCTTTCTAAGATATCATACATAAAGCAGAATTTTTTGACAATCCATTATTTTAAGATTAAAACCATCTAGAAAATAAATTTATTAATTTAAGAAGATTTATAACTCTCAAATGATGATCTTAAACTATGTTCCAAGTCAAAATCTGAATTCTTTATTTTTCATATCGTTATTTTTAACTTTATCGCTGTCTAAGTGTGAGGCATACTGTTTTATTAGTCATTGTAAAAGAATGCAGAATTACAAAGCAAATTTTAAATATTTTTTCCCACTGTCTTTTTTTTAATCTTTGTTTATTAAAACCACAATCATTTATGTACTTAAATACCAAACTTTATTTAAACGTTTCTTCATCAAAAAGTACAATTGATAGTATTGAGTAATATTAGAAAGAAAGTAAAATTTATGTGTACAAAGTCATTTTAAGAAGAAGAATTTATACGGCTAAATATAAAATATCATGTAATTTTCTTTTTCAGAATGTCATTCACAGTCTTCAATCTTTTTATTTTTATTTTTAGATTTATTTTCATTTAAAATACATTTTTAAATCTAAGAAAACTTATAAATCACTACTACTTATTTTAAATTATGTTGAAAGCAAAAATCAATTTTCCACATTTTTTATATCGGTGGTCATTAATTTTTCGCTGTCTGTGAGATATATACCGTAACGGGATAAAACACGCACCAGGCCTTAGTAACTCTATCACAAATCATCGTATAAAATGTGATTGGTACCAATCGACTAGTAATAACGTCTAATAATTAATACAATTCTTAAATTGTGCTTAAGGTGTCGTCGAAATATGACACTTGTACCTAACTTTCTAATTTCGAATACTAACACCTAATTTCGACATCATATTTGAATTTTCACGTAAATTTTACTTTCGCATACCATACAGGAAGTCATGTGGTCAAATTGTTTAAAATTTGGAACTCCTAATGTTAAACTTATTTAAATTGTTGCAAAACAGTCTGCAATGGGGGTAGTTTTTAAGCATAAATCAAAACTACAAATGGCTGTAATTTTGGATTTCTATGTTTAAAGCTTCTAAAAACCGATTTTTTGTTTAATAAATTATAGATTGCCTTGCACTTGTTTGTCGAAAATTCATTTTGGAAATATGCATATTTTGAGCTTAATATTAGAAAACAATATGTTGCTTAGCCCATATATTTGTTTTAACAGGAATCGATTTCTAAAAGCTTCGAAATTACAGATTATTCTACCAAGTAGTGTTTGAATTATGCTTCAAATACTATATGCATTTGTTCTCTGTTTTACAGCGATTAAAAATGAATTTAAGTTCAAAATTTTAAACTTGCATAATTTCTAAACTTATTTTACCAAACAATGTTTCGTTTTGTATCCAAAGATACAATTTTAAGATCCAAATATCATGGCAAAATAAGTTGTTAGTATTAAAAAGTTTCAAATTTGATACAATTTGTCTATGTAGACCACCCCCTAAGCAAAATTTAATCATAGCATTATATAGCAGGAGTTAATTCTAATGGATTGATAACAGTTGCATTTTTATAATCTAATTTAGGGCAGAGTTCATAGGGGCTGTTGAGGATTTTTTTTAATAACCATTTTTTTAATAACCATTATAAAAGAATGTAGAAGTGAACAGAGAAATTTATCTGATTTTGTATTCCATTGTTCTTTTTCGTTGCGTTAAGTGGCAACCACTTGTGCCTCAAAATACGAAACTTTAATGAAGTCTTCAGTAAGGATATTATGGAAAGTAGATTGTTTCTCATGTAAAAAGTAAAAGGATTTTTTCTACGTTAAAATTTGAAATATCAGGTGAAACTAAATCATTCACTTTGTACGATGTCATCTATACAGCATTATATATGAATTTAAATTACGTTGGGATTAAATATCTTAATTTAAGATATTTTATAGCTCTCAAATTTTCATCCAATAAAAGATACAATTTTCCTTTTTTATATCGTTATTTATCATATTTCCACTTTCTCTGTGAGCGATGAAAACTATTTTAATACCAGTTATATTTAAAAAAAAGTTGTATAAGTAAATATAAATAAATACATATATATTAGTTTACGTATGATTTTGTTTTCACATTATTCTTTTTTGTTCTTTTTGTTGTTGCTGTTGTTCATTAACGTGAAAATATATTGTGTCCATGCATATGAAGTTGTTCTTTCTTGTCCATCTTTTACCAATGAACATCACAAGATATAAAAAGTGTCCGTGTCCACCTTTTTATCTCTCTTCATATTTAGAGAAAACTGCTGCAGGCAAGTTATGAGCCTTTGGTTTGCTTGTTGGAAAAATAATGAAGGGGTTGATATTTGTTCAAAACACTTGCTATTATAATCATTTTTTTATAACATTGCAAACTTCTACTACTCTTTTGACAGGCGATGGTTAGACGTTGCTAAAGTTTGTGTTTGACCAACATTTAGATCAGTACTGATTATTTTTTAATGATATATCATTAGTAGAATAGTTTTAGCAATATTGTATATGAAAAGTAGCAAACAATTACTCCTGCAGTGCAAAATATGCCCTGTAGTTTCAATGCTACAACAATCAAAGAACAAAACCTCATTAATATTGGATATATATGTGTATTATTATGGGCTAAAAAATAAAAATAAAATAAAGAATAAAAATGGCCCGATACATCCTATTTAGGAACTTAGGTGTTAAATTAATAACTATAAGATCTTTGTAATGACATCAAATAAGTATATGAATGTAAATTAATGCTGTTTCACAATATATAGGATGTAATAAAATATGGAATATTACAAACGCTTTATTACATACGTTTTCAAAACTTTATGGCATACAATGTCTTCAAGTAATTTCTCATGCAATGGAATAAACTTGCTTAGAAGCAGGTTATCTGGTTTTTATAGCGAGTATGTCCCCTATGAAATAGGATTCGAACCTTGAAACTTTCATTAACAAAATGCAATCAGGGATGTTGCCTGCAGCAGTCGTGTTAATGTAGAATGAAAATTTCGTACGGACTCGTTACGGAATTCGTACGGAATTTCGTTCGGGCAAAGCGAGATACAGATATTAAAACAATGAAGGTCAACATGTTTTCTTTGTTTTCCATAATACCAAATTTAATTTAAATTTTTACTCTAATACAGTGTAAAATAATGAAGTCAGGTAAATTGGTTTATGGGCTACAATTTAATATTTTTGGAGAGAAATTATTAAGAAAAAAAAAAGATTTTCCTAAAAGTGGAAACAAATAAACACTGTCTATATTAATCTCTTACGATTTAAATCTATTGTAAATAAATATATAATAATACAAAGATTTCAAGTTTAACATTTTAAGTTTTCGCTTTATGATAAGTGATGTATACAACGGAACGTTTTTACAACTTTAACTAAATTTGTATTTAAACTTTATGGATTTTTTTGCAATTTTGCAATATATTGTGATTTTGGTTTTAAAACTAACCTATCAACAGAATAAATGTAACTACGATATGAATAATTCTTTTTCACATTAAATATACCAGGATAATTAATTATTAATATTTTAAAACTGTAGACTAACTATGATTCAATTCCATGTTGCTAATTATATATTTTTTATATAGAATTTCATTTTAAATTGACTAGTGGAGAACTTTCCTCTTTTTCGACGAAGTAATCTGTAAGAGACAGACATTGTGTAAAAAGTTTCTTTTTAAAAAATTTCCATTTCAAAGACATGGAAAAAGAAAAATATTTCAAAAGAGAAAAAATAAAACTTTTTCTTAATTTTCTTTCCGAACAGGAGCTTACGAATGTCACAAACAGCTCATTACCATTTCTATTAGCGTTTACAACTGATACAGCACTTTTTTCCCCTAATCCCTTATCACACCAAGTGGTTTTCATGAGTTGAAAGCTATTGATCCAAGTGCATGATATGTAATGAAGTGTCGGTTTCGGCAACTTTTTGCGTTCTGTATGCCTCAGCCGAGCTATTTTTATAGTCAGTTTCTAAAAGCAGACGGAAAAAATATCAAGAAGAAAAATCTCTCCTTTTTTTCTTCTTTTTATTGTTAAATTTTTCTTTCGTTCTTTTAGAGTCTATCAGTTACAGTCAAATACTAATGTTAAAATAATTTTTTTTTCTCTTATTCTAAAATAGTAAAAGATTCAAATATAGCACGTTTATACAGTAGTGTTATCATCATAAACTCATTGCTGATTTTTTGTGTATATCACATTAATCTATGCGAACGTAAAACTAATCCGTAAATGAAATAATAAATTAAAGTTATTTGTAACAAATAATTGAAAAATGCATAATGTTATGTAAATTATGAGATATACATGATTATTACCCGTAGTTCGTTATAGCATATAAATTATTCGTACTTAATACTAATCCGTAAAATAGTTGAATGGAATTTACTTTATTTATAATATTTTATTCCAAACATGCATATTATTAGGTACATACATGCATAATGCTAATAAATTATGAAATATGCATGATATTGTCAGTAGCTGTACTATCAGTAGCTGTAGCTACTCAACAGTTGTATCAGTATTACACTGGTGGATTTTCTTTATAGAATATTAAATTTTCCGTATTTAAAAAAAATTCGTTTGATAATTAAAAGTATTTTTTTTTTTTTGTGTGAAACGGAATTAGAAAATTTATAATAGTACGTTATGAAATTTTAAATACATTTATTTTTGCAAAGTAGTTATCGATTTTTAAGTAAATTTAAAAAAAATAATTAATTAATTATAATTATTAAATTAGTTTTGAAAAGATAACATTTTTTTTAATTTTTCATTAAAAATATTTATGGAATATTTCTAAGTAATGTAAATAATTGGTACAAGAGGTCACATCCTTAAAACATTTACATAATGTTATAAAAAATGACCTTTCAAGGAGATAAATACGACAATTTACAGACTAATATTTTCACTCACATGTTCTGAAAATAAATGAAAATAATTAATTATGATACTGAATGCGGTACAATTAATTTCAATGTTATGTAATTTCGCGAAATTAAATTAATCACTCTTGTCTTCCGATGCTACGCAACTGTAATGCGAACAAAATAACAAATAAACTATACAAGGATTTAATGATATTTACTCCAGTGAAACACGAAACACTGAGATTGTTGTCACTATAAGAATTTCAGAAATACTCATATCAATAAGCTTGTTATCAAACAAAGGCAAAAATGTACACCGTTAGATTAATTAATCGGTGTGTAGATTTATTTTTGCCTGAGTAATCTGGTTATTTACGAGATATGAATGCAGCATTATAAAAATCAAGCTAAACACTATTTAAACGAAATAAGGTATGTCATCCTCTGTTAAACAAATTAAGACAACGTTAATAAAATAAGGCATCTGTAATTACCATAATTAATTTATACAATCTTACATGTTTTATGTCATAAACTTAATATTTAATGTTATAATAATAAGAAAATTTCTGATATTGTGCTGAATGTATCATTTTTATACTATTTTTTTAAGCTTTAAAAAAGAAGCTTTTATTTTTGGCAATTGTGTAGATATACAGTCAAACCTGTCTATCTCGAATCTCTCGGGAGCCAAAAACAAATTCGAGATAAACAGGTTTCCAGATATGCAGGTTTTATATAAACAGACTAAGAAAATTTCTTTACACTAAATACAAAAGACTGTAGATTTAAAATAGTAAGTTTTATTTACATACCTCACGAAAAGTAATCCGTTAGGAGTTTTTGATGCAAAACTTTTTAGATTGGACAATTTTTTGCAGTTTTAAAGTAACAGAGAAGCGATCCTGATCAATATTGTTTATTTTTTGCTTCTTTTGGTGTAACAACTCTTTCTATATTGATGTCCAACCCCTGCGGTGCAGAGAATGGCGTATGTCGCCTAGGAATTTCACAGCAATGAGGACTAGCGAGTTACAAATGTTTATTGTTGCTACGGTGGGATTGTTTGTTACTCATAAATAAGATCAGATCTTGAATTGAAAAGTGGTGTTTCTTCCGAAAATTCGACATAGGCAGGTGTGTAGAAAAAATAATTTGAGATAAGTTCGGAAAATACGTTGATTATTGAATGAAAATGCACGGAAATTTTAAAATCTCGACATAGACAGGTTTTCGAGATAGGCAGGTCTCGAGATAGACAGGTTTGACTGTATATATGTATGGTTGTCCAGGCTTTTTTGAACAACCACTGAATGTGTTTCAATGAAACTTTTTAACTATAATTCACCTGAATCAAGAAAGATTTGTAACTAAATATTGACATCAAAACGTGTATAGTTTTTTTAGAGGGCCATGTCAAAAATTTTAATATATGAATGTCTACTGCTAGTAGAACATGTATGTATGTATGTACGTCTGTGCACAGTTTTCTGAACATATTTGTATTTTCCAAAAAGTAAAAATCTGCCTATTGCATCCGATAACAAATTTAATCATAATTAGCAACATGAGTATTTTTGCACATTTTTAAACAAGCGATTAAGAAACTGTCCCTTAAATACTCTTTCATTTTCTGTCCATATATTACTTGTTTCAAATAATAACATAATGATTTTTTTTAATGAAATATTAATATTTTTATATTACAGCATTGTGTTAAAGCTCGTAAAAATTTGTTTAAAAAAATAAGAAAATATGAATTCAGCAATCCAAATTCTGCACAAATGGAAATGTATTCATTAGATCCGTTTTCCTAAAGTGGGGTATCCGTACTCTTTGGAGGTACGTTAGTTGGTTGATGAGATTTTATGGCGCAAATCCAGGTAAGAAATCTATGCCAAATAAGCGTTTAATAAAAAACTACATGTTACATTGATTTACAAGAGATAAAAATCTCTTTATGGTGCATGAAGATATACAGAATGGTACGCGATCAATCTATGTCAACAGAAGGAATGTAAGACAGTATACAGTGCGGCGTGGCTAAATGAATCAGTTATGAACCTTACCATAAATCGTTTGTTAAAACAAAATATGAAACACCATAGATGTGGATGGTAGCGTCCTCATCAAACTAACACCAAACATTAAAAAATATATACAAAGGTGAAAACAAACACACACATCACATTAAAAGACTTACCACCTGTAAAGCTTACTAATGTAAAATAAAAGTTATATTTATTTTATTTATATTCATTTGCTGTTTTCATTTTTTTATATATATATGGGGTGGCCACGTATTACGTTTTCCCAAAAGTTACGCGATTTTCAGGTTTATTGTATGGTGTACGCGAAAACCTCTGCCGTTCGAAATTCCTTTTTTACGACATGTATAATTTTACACTTTTCTTCAAACATTTCCAGTTTGATGCACTTTTTAACACAAAGAAATGTGACAGCAAAATTAACTAAATAGTGTCATCGGAGTAATGTAATACAAATACGGTTGGAAATGAACAATTCTAAGAATAAATTAATGATTTTTGTTTAAGAAAAATCTTTAAAGAAGATAACTCCATGTTCAACATATGTAGTTCAGTAAGATGTGGAAATTTACGACAGTTTGATAACACAAGAAGCAGTGTAAAAAAAAAAAAAAATGTTTTGTTTAAGAAAGAAATATGTCAATCCCTATCTGTATATAACTCTTATAAGTAAAACAATCAAGATGCACATCATATATACGTAATTCTTGAATGGGTACGCAAGACATAAATTTTATAAACCACTGCATTAGATGAATATGTCAATAGTGTAGACAATTTTGTAATTGTTTAAGGATTCGTAATAGAAAAAAAAAACTATTTTATAAAATGAAAAAAAATAATGCTCAAAAATATCTAATTTTTGTACGTGAAAATAGTTCTTTTTTTTCTCTCTCTTTTTATAAATAATAATCTTTCTTCTAGCGAATGCCCTATAATATTTACGAAAATATGTTTCATTTCTTGTGCAATTTTTTGAGCTTAATGAAAAGTTCTTGTTTGATAAATCTTTCTGTCATATATTTTGCTGCGTAAGTTAATTAAGTTAGTCTTTCTAGAGGATAAAATGATCTTATTTCCTTTCATATTCTTCAATAGTTTCAATTACCCTCATTTTTTGAACGCTTTCTAAATTATGTAAGTAGCTATTTATATTTTTTCCATGCTTAATTTAATTAAAAATGTATGAATTACAAGTATTAAAATTTAATTTTTTTAGCATTATTATTATTTAATAAAGATTCAATGAATTGTATGACTAATTTTGATTTTGCTATGTCACTAGATTATAAAAATATAAACTTCTGTTCAGAATTTCTGATGGCAAATTAGATTATAAACACCACCACACGTTACTACACACGTAACGTTAACCACACGTCTTACTTATGCCTCACAGGTCAGTGTTTTTTTTTAATAAACTAGAGGCCTCTGTCCCCTACGAGCTACGTTCTGACACCGACAACTCCAAACACATGCTAATTTGATCAACTCTAAAACGATTACGGAAGATTGAATTATAATTAAACAACCTGTGGCGATCTGCTGTAATTGGGTTTCTATTCATTTTTCTTTGACTGAGGGATTTAAAGGCAGAATCAACTGCTGTCTAAACAGCTAAAAACAGTTTTCGTAATTGATTAAATATTAATTGATTAAATAAGATGAATTGAACATTTGAAAATCCACTTGTGTAAAATGGCTAGATAAACAATGTCGCTGCATCGGGAAATTTTAAAACGATACTATAAGTAAATTGGGTACTTCTTCATTATCCCATCGACCACTTTCCATAAAAGAGAAAACTGTCGCCAAAATATAGTATAGTATTTAACACCAACTGTGCATGACCGTGGCCTCACATTCAGTTAACATCGTTGCGTTACACGTATTTGTTATGTCATCGAGTGATTTTAATTCGATGTTTATCTGGATGTTTAATGGTATTTTACTAACGTATTAGTTATTTTCTTAATTTCAATAATAATTACGACCATAAACAGCGACGCAATGAAATTAAAAGAGAAAAATAGTTGAAAAAATTTTGTTATGCATAGTTACGCACAACAGATCCGTTGCAACGGACGTCATAAATACTTATCCACCAGTCGAGGGGGATAGTTAAGTAAAATATTGTAAATAAATAAATATTTAAGTTTACTTTTTTTTTCTCTTTTCATTAACGTATTATAAATTTTATTGTTCATTCGATTATCCCATTGGATTATATGGATTCCCCCCCGAATTTGTCAATTAACTAGGTCACTGTATTGCTGGTAACTTTATGAGTTTTAACGATATTTGACTGGTCTTTTTATATGGGATACTGTATAGAATTCACTACCAAATCATGAAAAAACATCTTTGGTATAGTTTGGTATATATCGCATGTGCAGTTTTAAATTATTTCACACAAATGCCCATAACTCATCAAATATTATACATATTAATTTTATAATTGCAGTACACTGATTCTGCAGTTCTTGAAGTCAAACATGTCTGTATCATCCTCGAATTTCAAGAATAATTTGTCAAACATTTCAGTAGATATTCGACAAACTGTGTAAAAAGCGAAAGCGTCCCGGTCATACTGCTCCTTAATGTATGGACAACAGTGTATTAAATATCTCTTAAAATGATTTTTCGATTTAAAAACTGTCTGCTTCAGCGTGTTTATCGAACATTTCACTATGAAACTACCAATTTTCATATTACTTACCCATCATACGTAGTATAGGGTAAGTCTTATAATCGTTTTGAAAATCGAAAAAAAAAATTACGGATTTACACGTCTCAGACACTGGAGATTCCGAAAAACATTTTTAGAAAAAAAAAATTGCCGTCCGTCTGTGTGTGTGTCTGTGTGTCTGTAAACGTTCTATCTCTCGAAAAAATTGAGATAGAAACTTGCAGTTTGGTATGTACTTAGTATGTGATAATGGGAAGAAGCCTATTTCATTTCAATAACCTCGATTAACCGGAATATTTTTTTCGGATTCTCGAAATATTCGTTCTGATAAAAGGTATATAAAATTTTCGAAATTGTTTTTTTTAAGGAGCGAATATAAAATACAATAAAAAAACATAAATTTTGCATAAAACATGAAGTCGTTCGGATAATGAGTTGCCGAGATATCTGTATTCCTATTTTCCACACTCTTCGATTTTTCATGACCCTGTATTTAAACCAAATATCAATTCAAAGATATATTTTAATTGGAAATGAGACGCTTAAGCAGATGCAATAAACCATTAGTTAATAGGATTATTAATTTTGGAGTTATAAGGATGTTTCTTTGAAGCAATTCAGTAATCAAGCGTTTAAAGTTTATGACGTCATCAAGCCACGATTTTATTCGAATTGCAATGCATTTTGTAAGTAGTTTACGCATGTTTTATTTTAATATTTTGTATTATGCATATCCATGATGAGTAAGTATTACGGTGGCCCCCAACGACTAGTTTTTATATGCAATAGGTTTCTGAATATTAGTGCAGAAAGACGTCAAGGCACAAAAACTTCATTGACGGCGGTTACTTTTTTTATTATAGAGAGGGACCATTTGGTTTCTCAGAGACATTTATTTTAATGGTTCTCGAATCATAATATCTACTTCATAATTATATTTTTAATTTACAAGAAAAATTAAATAAAGTAAAAACAAAAACTTAGACCTAACATATAATACCCCAATTAAAACTTAAAATTGTCGCACAATTTCAACTGACTTACAAGGAAAGACATATACATATCGTTTGTATGTTTTTTAAACTTTCTTATTTAACATAACTTCGTTTTTGTATGTAAATATGGAATTTGTAATATAATTTTAACTGACTTTTTGATAACCTAGAATTATTAAACTATGTATACAGGTGTGTTTCTGGTGCCAATACAACATTCTAATATTTTTAGAGCTTAATTATAAATTAATAAATTAATTTGTAGGTATTTTTCTGTTAGCTTTCCGCAAGTAATAAATAGTCAAAAAATCTTTATGGTTACAACAGTTTATGAGTTACAAAAACAATGAATTTCATTTTGCGCCAAACCACCCACGTCAAAATTGACCAACAGACTGAGAAATTGCAACAACAAAGTATGTTAATCACTAAAAATCTAAATATATAAATATAAAATAAAAAGTGTAATACGTTTAAAAAACTTTTTATAATTTAATCGTCTAATATTAATTAAATTATGACTATACGCTGAGAAAACAGTTAAATAACTCTTAATTTAGCTTAAATAACGCTTCTTATTTTATTTTCTGTTGCCATATCTTAAAAAAGAAACGAGCAAAAATTATATTTTGTTAAAAATAAATTCATTCTATAATTGTTAAAAATGAAATTTAATCAGACGATACTAGATTACAAATACACGTTTATATACAAAAACAATAAAACATTTATTTAAACGTTTCAGGCTATGATTGAGCCCATCTTCAGTGCATAACATACGACGACCAGACTATCTCTAAACATGTTTACAGAAAAAAGTTTTACCAATTAAATTCAAGAAAATTTTACAGAGCTTACGGAAAAGTAAGACTGCATATTAAGATGGAATCACACAAAATTCATTAATCGGCGAATTCCACAAACGAGGGAACCAACCCTTAAGATTAGTCTGGTTATCGTATGTTATTGCACTGGAGTGGGTATCAGTGGTAGTCTGAAACCTTTTCATAAGTTTTTAAATTTTTTTTTATATAATCTAATATTGTCTGATTAAATGTAAGTTTTAAAAATTGAATTTTATATATCAGACATTAAAAAAATGTTCTGTGTTTTGAAATTCACTATATAGTTTGGGCATTCTATTAAGTGTAAATCAAAGCGGCTAATTTTCAACAATCGGCTCACGCCAAATTAACGTTTTAAATAAAATTTTGAGAGAGTAATCAACAGCATCAATCAGTAAAAATCTAATTTTATTCATTATTAACAAAATCATGTTTTTCAGAAAATTCTATAATAATGTGTAAGCAATAGCTTAAACGCCTCTGCTTATGGAAGAATTTCTATATTCTAATATTCATAACAATGTGAGAACAGTTCATATTACTAATTCTGAAAAAAGATCGAATTTTTTTTTTTTTTTTTTTTTTTTTTTTTTTTTTTTTTTTTTTACGAAATGTTACGAATAAATTCAGACTCTAGGCAACAGGAAGATTTTAGTTAAATCGATTTCATATTTTCTAATCTTCTCTAATGAATGTAAACATTGTAACTCAAACACGCCTACACACAAATTCTTCAACCCACTCATGCATACCAAATAAATACAACACGTTCAGTTCTTTTCATATAATTCGATGAAATGTTTATTAAATGATGTGTGTAATCGTTTATAACTGATATATTTTAACCGTCGCTTTCATAAAAAATGTACAAGTATATATGTCATGATTTACAGACTGATATATTTACCCATTGTACATTCATTGTTGTTTTAAATTATGTATAGTATAAAGAATTATAATAAATAAATAAATATATAATAATAAACAACGAAATTTCCGTTTTAATCTCCAGAAGAAAATTATGAAAATACAATAGAAAAAGATATGTGTTTAAATATTGACTAGATGGAACCCGTCAAAACTTGACGGAAAAAATATTATAACAATATCATTAAAAAAAGCTTCTTTATTATTTAAGAAGAGTGCAAATGAAACAGTCTCTCAAATATTTTATTTTAAAAGTTTTTTCCTCAGTGAAATACAGTACGATTTCCACTTCAAACTTCAAACAAACAATCCGTAAACAACTATGTAATGCAAATCAGTTTGACATTACCGCCATATTCCGTACGGCAAGAAAGAAAATTTCATGGACCTATGAAGTATCATACAAATAGTATATTCCTACGTTCATTTCATATTCAGTAAATAAAAGAACATAGTAATTAAAGCACACATCTCCCCCCTCCCCCCCCGTGATAATGCAACCGAATGAGCTCCTATGAGCATGTGCATTGCATCTGCCCAAAAGCGTCGTCGATATTCGACGTTAAAAATTTTTTTAAATGTTTAAATTAAAAATTTTAAAATGTCTCCTTTAATCATTGTTCATTTCAAATCCATACCTTCTAAAACGCATCCACTGTTTTAAGGTAATCAGATGAAGAATTTTTTTTACAATTATAAATCAATCTTCAGATGAGGGAAATTTTTAATGTTTTCAAGTGTCATTTATTTGTATAGTTTCCTCCGTCCCTTTACATAATCAGGATGATTATCCCTTTTCCATCAGTCGGGAACTTTTACCTCTTGTACAGTTAAATACCTAATAGATCTTTAAAAAAAATACAATTCGTAGCATATTCTGATGCAATATATTCATCAGCGGATTCAACATATCAATTTTATGTTAAACAAAAACTCAAAATAGTTTTTTTCTTTTTTGACAGATTTTAGTTTAGCGCCAAAATGCTCTATCTTATGGATAATCTGATCTTATGATTTATCAGGGTTTATTATTTTTTTTTCACTTTTTATGATGGTTAGAGAAATCTATTTTCAATTGTGGCAACTTTCCGAGGGGCTATTTTACATTATTGAAGCAAACTGATGGTCATTGTTAAGATAGAAATGAAAAACATTTCATGCTTGAAAATTATTTAAAAAGTCGTTAAATTAAGCGGCAGTTTTCAAATAAATTTCAATCGAAAGCTAATTTTTTCTTTCTAATTCATGATGTAAGAATTAAAATTATAAAATGTAGTAAAAAATTGAAATCTGTAGTATTTAGAAGCGATGTAAGCGCGATGAAAGCTAAAGCGATAGCGCCGTTTGTTGACATAACCGTTATACATTTCTAAAAAATGCCACTGTGTTTTCGCTGGCGTCCAAAAGTAGACTACCATTCTTTTTACATCGAAAGAGAAATTCACAGTGAAAGAAAGATGATTTTGCAGCTAATATGGAACTGTTAAATGAACTCATAATAAACCTACCAAAATAATTCCTATAAAATATTAGCCTTGCATTGTTTATTCTAGCTAAAAATACAATCATTATTTCAAGTTCTTTTTTTCTACCATAGCATTATTTTTAATAATTTTAATTTTCCTGAAATCCTTTAATTTTGGGAATTTTTTATATTAAAAAATGAAATATTCTAACCTATAATAAAAAAAAAGTAATTGGTAACATGCAATCAATAAAGACTCCAATTCTAATCTTTATAATTAAGAATGGAAAAATCAGTTAAAATTACGTCATGCTGACACAATCATATAAATTTTTCTCTTTAGTTTTATCAATGTTAAAATGCATTTCAAGCTAAACATAACATCATTTTCACCGGCGCAAACTTTTCACACTTACTTTGTATATGTTACTTTTATGCGTAAATACAGTGTATACAAATCGAAATATATTTGTATTTAACTGTAATGAAAAATGGCATCAACAAAGTTATAATGCATAATAATAGACGCTTTCAGTCGTGACGTCAATCATGACGTTTTGCTTGGAAACTAACTCCAAACAAACGGTTGCTATGTTATATTTTCTATTATATTTTATATATGTAGCTATATCTTTTAGCTATATCTCACGGTAAAGTGTTTCAATACATTATATGCAGCGGTAACATTTTTTTTACGATCTATATTTAATAAGAAATGAAACATAGCAACCGTTTGTTTGGAGTATCCAACCAAAACGTCATCACTAACGTCACACTGAAAGCGTCTATAAAATAAACCCAATGAACAATATTCCCGTGACATCACAATAAATATGAATTTTTATTCGCTTATAAAACACGCGGATAAATATTTTTACCTAAATTTAACTTGTAAATTAAAAAATTCGGTCTAAAATCCACGTGCTTTTAATATTATTTCTCTATTATCTCGCAACCACAGAGTTCAGAAAATAAACTATGTACCTCGCAACAGTGGGCGTTAATCCGGTTGCCGGCTTTATGACGTCATAAGCAGAAGAAAAATTTTAATTGAAAATTACGGCTAATTAATTACATTTTCGAACAAACAAATACACGACAACAAATCTGTGTCCAAATGACTTTCATTTAAAAAAAGAATGATGTAATTTAATGCAGTAGTTTGTTCTCACGGATTGTCGAAATAAATCGCTTAGCGTTTTAAATATATAGATAGGTATCGAAAGGAAATTTAATTCAATTAAGCCCGTTAAAATATGGCAACCGAAACTATGGTACGTTTACCAGGTCTCGTACTCAAACCCTCCGATCAAAGTACGCGAAGTAAACACAATAAATAATAAGTACTAAAAATTTGGAATTATTTTTTATTTTACTCTACACTGTTAAAAATTTGCAGCAAACTGTCCAGTCATTTGACCGTTTTTGTAAAAAATGGTTACGTAACCGTAATTTGACTATATTCTGATCATAAAATGAGTAATAATATGGTCAGAATATAGTTAAATTACGATTATGTAATTAAATTTTATGTAGTTAAATTACGATTATGTATTACGTCAAATGACTGGACAGTTTGCTGCAAATTTTTAACAGTGTATCACAGATTTAAACTATACAAATAATAATCTAAAAACTTCTAAACAGCTCTCTCTGATGCACTACGGCTTAGCGAATCGACATAATAATAAATTAATTAACATATTTTATGTTCTCTAGGACCCATTTTTCAATTAAAATAATAAAAAAAAAATTACAGAAAAAATGTTTTATTTGCCGTAAAGGACATGAAAATACTGATAATCACCATTCCAATATTGATGATATTTATGAATATAATTTAAATTGCAACAATGTATGTTTAATTAATGATTAACATAAAAGAACATAATGAACATTTAATAGCTGGTTTCATTGAATATTTTTCAGGAAATGTAACATCAGATTTCAGGTTATCTATTTTTCAATTGCAGACAATCTGCCATTTTTAAAAACAAAAAACATATTCTGATATCCTGTAATTGAACTAATAAATTGCAATTAATTTTTCACTTAATTTCTCAGGAGTGAAATTCGTCCGAAACAAATAAGTAACAAACGGCATTTTTTCATTGCTAAACTGAGCGTAAAGCCGACAGAGTGAAAAATGTCTCAAGCCGGGAATGGAGCCCCAGAATAGCGTTCTGAGGCTCTACCACTGAGTTAAAAGGAATGATATCCCAACTAGGCATCTCTCACTCTTATATACAGGGTGACAATTATTGAACTATATGAAATAAAACGTAAATTATTTAAAAACTACTGAGTGCACCAACTTTATTCAACATGCAATCGTCACTACATATATTCGGATTTAATTTATGACATGTTCGATATGGCTGCGATCATTGGCTATGATGTGGCGCAGACGAATAGCAAAATTCTGTATGACCCACTGGAGTGTTTGAACATCAATGCTGTTGATGACCTCTTGAATGGCAGTTTTGAGCTCAGCAATGGTTTTGGAGTTATTTCTGTATGCATTGTTTTTAATGTAGCCCCACAAAAATAAGTCAGATGTGTTCAGATCCGGAGAATATGGCGAACAAGCGAGTCCCATTCCAATGGCATCTGGGTACCCCGGCGCCAGAATGCGGTCCCCAAAGTGCTCCTCCAGGACATCAAACACTTTCTTGGTCCAATGGGATCGAGCTCCGTCTTGCATGAACCATATCTTGTCGAAATCAGGGTCACTTTGATTATTGGGCATGAAACCATTTTCCAAAACTTTCACGTATCGTTCAGTAGTCACCCTGCCGTCAACGAATATCGGACCGATTATTCCGTGACTGGACATTGCACACCATACAGTCACCCGTTGAAGGTAGAGAGACTTCTTGATCGCGACATGCACTCAGGCACGCTGTACCGTAACATTTTCACTTGCAAATGGCCGACAACAACAAGTTGCGTGCGCATGGACATACTAATTCCCATCATGCTCTGTGGCCAACCACGAAGTTTGAACTTCACCAAGCAAACCGCTTAGAAGTTATGACGGTTTAATTTCGTATAGTTCAATAATTGTCACCCTGTATGTTACATAGGCTGCAACCGCAGCAGAAGATGGTATCTCTCACTCTTATATATGTCTCATAGGCTGCCATCTTGTGCTGCGGTTGCAGCCTATCCGACATATATAAGACTGAGAGATGCCGAATTGGGATATAGTTCCTTATAGCTCAGTGGTAGAGCCTCAGAACGTTATTCTGAGTTCCCGTGTTCGATTCCCGGCTTGAGACATTTTTCACTCTGTCGCCTTTACGGTCAATTTAGCAATGAAAAAAATCCACTTGTTTGTAATTGAACTCTTGAGAACATTTTCAAAAAGATGAATTAACACTGTATTGGTTGCATTTGCGAATGGATGTTCTCTTAATTTTGGCAAATGTGTGAAAACTGTACTTGTGCGTAGTACAACTTATGTGCAAATTACAACCAAAATGGATTTTTTTTCGTTCCTTCAGATAAAAAAAAATATATTCATGACTGAACTATTTTTAGACTTAGAAATCTGAGTCTAAAAGTAGTTCAGTCCTGAATATATTCAATAAAATCAGCAGCATTCATCCGGAACTGAACATGTAGAATCTATACGTAGTTAATCCGACGCACATTTTATGTTAACGATATCACTCCAGTTACTGTATGCAAGTTTGTTCATATATGTTTGTGTACACAAATGTATGCCAATGAGTTATAAATAGTATAGTTTCCCCCCAAAATAGTATGATACTTGACAAATTAAAATTATATAATTATAGTGTTGGTCCTTATTTTTATGCAGCAAAAGATTTAAAACAGTAGATGCACAATTTTAGTAATGTAACCGTGCAGTTTTAAATGGTATTGCCTTTCTTAAATGGTAGTACAGCAAATGAAGATTTTCGACTTTGTTGAACAATTTTTAGAAATTGGTGAAACGTTTGGGATCCCTGATCTAGAAGATGTTAAATTACGAAAAATAACTAAAACATACATATTATTTTTTTTAAATATTTCATATCATAATGATTTTGTCCTATCATTTTCCGGAAATGTTTGTTCTTATTTTTACCTTTCCTAATACTTCGTGTAAATTAAAAAATTAAAAAAGAATTACCTCGGGCTTTATTATGGTCAGTTTACATAAATGTTGTGATATATATATATATATATATATATATACTTTTAATAGTAGCTGATGTAAACTGTAGCTATATTTACTCTTTAGAAATAATTAATTAAAAGTAAACAAGAACAAAATTAATTTTTCATTTAAAAAAAATCGTACTACTTTATTCAATTAAACCGAACTTTTGCATTAGAGGAAAAACTTTTTTTTTTCCCTTTGGGGGAAAAAGATCCGGAAATTAGCCAACGGTTCATTAATTTATCACCACATAAGTTTAATGGGTGCATAAAAAAGTTAACGCGTAAACAAAGAACCAAAGAAAAGTAGCAAAGAAAACGGAAAAGTAAATAAATTGAAGGGAGAAAAAGCAACCTCTCTTTATTCGAATTCCAAAGTTCTGTCCTAATTAAATGGTATACTCACGAAGCTATAACGATTTCCGTGGCGAGAAGATATTTTTTTTTCTTTAGTCGCTTTCTAGGTTTCGTTTGCAAAGACCAATTTAAGTTCTTTCGTCAAAGGAAAAGTAAATGAATAACATGAAAAAATATACATCGATGTTTTTTGTTTTATCATTTTTTTCTTGTTTGATGTTGAGAAGAATTAAATTGAACTTTCTCTTTTTTTGGCAGACTCCAAGTTCAATAAATAGAAGGATGAATAAATAATATATAGTTTATGAGACAAAGGTTAGGTGTATTTTTCTTCAATTATTTTTATTTTTTTAGAATAATTCAGCTGGTTAAAGTATGTTGGCATAAAACATACTTTTTCATGAAAGTGAAGTAAATTAAAGAATGCAATAACATTCGTTACAGACGAGCTATTTCGAAATAAAAATTACGTTATATATTGGGTGCAAAATAATGCCCGGTTGCCCCATATATCTCCTGAACGGATAAAGCTAGCTTTGTGGAACAAGTGTCTATCTATTCGACAATAAAACGAATATGTGCTATCATACGAGAGTGGTAGCAGAACTCTAGTGGCGAAAGTTGGAAGTTATTGACTCTATGCTAACGAATGTATAACAATTTCTGGAATTTTTTTTTTGTTGTTGTTGTAGTTGTTTAGTCATTTTCTAGATTTTGTTTGCAAGGACTAATTTAAGTTGTTTCGTGGAAGGAATGAATAACATGAAGCTGACTAACGTGAATATTGATATTGTTTGTTTGATTATTTTTCCTTGCTTAATGATGACAAGAATTAATATGAACTTTCACTTTTTTGGGCAACCTGCAATTTGAATGAACAGAAGGATGAATAACATATTATTTCTGAGACAAAGGGTAGGTGATTCCTCCTCAATAATTTTTATTTCTTAGTGTAATTCAGCTGGTTAAAGCATGGGTGTATAAATCTCTTGATTTTCTTTTTATAGAAGAGAACAAATAATTAAATAATGAAATGTTATTCGTTTTAGACGAGCTATTTTGTAAATAAAATTGAGTTATAAAGTACTTTATGTTTAGATATTCCTTGTTAAATTGTATATTTTATAAATTTAGTGACTGTCTATAACATTGAATATAGTGAAGACCTGAATAAAGCGTGCAACAACAAGCCATGAACCAGTGTCCAGTAAATTTGATCTGAAATTTTCTTAAAGCTGATATTTTAAATGTGATTTGACCATTTACTTATAATCAATACAATTAATATTTTGTACGTTTAGAATAGGATAAGATTAATGTATATATATCTATTCATATTTATATAAATACGTATTTATACATTCAAATATGAATTCTGAGATGCGTCAAATAGGAATATATTCAAGGTCATATAGAAGAGGTTGAAGGTCCAAGAAGTACACAGCGGAAGTCAGTATCAGTACCACGGTTTTTGTTTGGCGTCATTGCGATTTGGCCTCGAATATAGTATTATTCGCACAAACTAGAGTATCTGTCGCAAAAGAACTGGGTAGTTTGGTTATAGAATGAATGTTCAATAAAAAAAGTAAGCAGATAATTGACTCTGAAACATAAATCCGATGGCTGACGTTTATGTGTTAGGGCGTTACGAAATTATTCACATCGCATAAAAGCAAGTGTCGCAATTATCAACAGTACAATCGAAATCAGTTTAAGATAAATTGTTATTATCTAGAATATTGCTAAATTGTCATGTGTAAATTATTATTACAATCATACACCGCCGCTACTTCGCACAAAGGATGGTGCGGCGCAAGAACCGGAGTTCCCTTCACTCAATTACTGACCGGAACGGTAGTATGCCCGATCACGGGCGGTACCACCGGAAAAGTTTAAAGGCTAAAATCAATAAGTTTATGACATCGACTAGCTGGTTGGGGTAGACCGGGGTGCTTAATACGTCGGACGATCGCGGCGGCTTCGAGATAATTCTCTTACGCAATCAAAAGTAGATAAAATCATGTACAAATACAGCGCAAAAGTAACGTTACCCGCCCATACACCTTTTCGCTCACTCAAAATTAATTTCTTCAACTCTTTATTGACATTGAAGCAGTATAATATTTTCGTTTCATTCTTCTGTACAGGAAGACGTGAATTTCGACAACTTTTCCTTTAAGAGTTATCCTTGTAAGCATATTTTTACTGAATTGTTCAGAATGGATCTGATGCTAGAAAATACATCTTGTTTTTCATAATTTTGCAGAACTATTCGGATAGCTATTTTTCCTATTTTTTAAGAATGTTTGTAACCATGAATTCTGAATAACTTTTCATGTCACACTATATTAGTTATTTTTATTAGATATGAAGACATTTGATTGATTGGATTTGTCCGCAATTGAAATTCTTAAAATTTTAATAAAAAGTCATAACAATACAGAATTTTCTATCATACAAAAATTAAATCATATTCCTATTTTCAGTTTTACCATGTCTCCTTAGCAATTTCATTAGTCATTTTCCTTTTATTTTGAAGTCTAAATCTTTCTTTTACAACTTTGAATATTTCATTACGTACTCGAAGCTGGCAAGATTAGGGGAAAAAATCAGGATTTTTTTTTTTTTTTTTGAAGAAAAAAAATAATTTCGAAGACATTTCTCTCACTTGCCCCTACTCCAGAAGGGGATGCATTTCAACCAATAACCAAACTGGTTTGCCTGCTAAACCAAAAAACATTCGTTTATCAAAATTTCGTGCCATAAAACAAATCAAATTTGACAAAAAATTGTCTAGTTATACTCATATGTAAAAACAAATATTGATACTAATATTTTAAAAACATATATATTAATTTAAATAAATTAGAAGGATAAAACGAAAGAATGTTTTTTATAATATAACGTAAAACAAAATATGGAAAGTTTACGCGAATGTCTATGAAAACGATTACGTAAACACTACATTCAGACGTGAAACCATTTTCAATTTTGCTTACATTTTCGAGATTTTTATTGATATTCGATTTCTAAGTTTGCTTCATAAGACATGAAAATGCATTCCTGAATATTCTAAAGAATTTAAAGTTTAAAGTAAATTTAATCTTAACATACACTCAAGTAATCAATATTTTGTTCTTTGTATTTCATTTTATTGATTGAAAAACTTGTGTTGTTGCGTGCTGTGTTGAAGCATTTGTAGAATTGTTATATTTCTCAGACTTTTTAGTAGATAACTATGTATAAGATCATTTGGGGTCTGACGTGTACAGAGGCAATCTAGAAGTACTTAGGTGGTCATTTCTCTTTTCTGTAAGATTAAATTCTTTCTTGAGGAATCTTTACTTTCTTTGAACAACTTTCTCCGCCGTAAAATTACTCGCAAGTTCATTTTTACACTGATTATTTTTTAAGATATTTTTAAAGAAATATGTAAGGCAAATTATGTATGTTATATTTTTTCTTTAAGGAATGAATAAAGAATTTAAATTTTTAATTAAATTTATAAAATTCATAATTTTTGGAAACGAAACTTTTGAAACGTCTCTTTTGGAAACGAAAAAAAAGTAGAATGTCTATTTATTAGTTGAAAGTCTAGAAAAACATTTCAGCTGTGTACGAGAAGCAATACATTTTTATTTACTATTAAGATATTTATATACATATGCATTTACATATGCATTCACACATACATTAGTGAACACATATATGATATTGAATCTTTTATACATATGTGTTTTCCTCAAAAGTGCTATCTTGCTAAGTTAATTGTTAATACATTAATTAAAATTCTATAGGTTAAAAGATCTCTTTGTTCTAAAACCTCAAATGTTATTTCCTCTTCTCATATTAAATGCTATTTTTATTAAATTCGGCATGCACGTTAAAATCTATTCTTTCTTTCAGCTGCTATTAAGTGTGTAAGTGTACTAATTTTATAGGTGTCTATTTTTACATCTGCATGCTCGCCCTACCTATTTCTGAACCATATACATACAATAGTGTAAATTAATGAATTTTCCCAGCTGTGAGTTAGGCCGTTCCCTTTGTCTGAAATTCATTCCCAAGGGGTTGTTCGCCAAAATTTACTATTTTACCAAATAGCCAAATGTGGTAAGCGGTTGGCGATCCTCCCACACAAATAGTTACATTAAATATCCGAAACGTACATAGTTCTCCTCGCCATTTTAGCTCAGTGTCTATCGAATGTTGGCGATGCAATCTATGACCAAAAAAGATTAATCGCTTCGAACCTTTAACCTAAAAACAACTAATTATCTCTGATAAAGTGAAGACAACCCTGTGACTATCCAATATGTCTAGATGTGAAATAAGAAAAATTCAGCTGATTCAAATTCGTTTTCTCTGAATATATGACTGCTTTTTTGGGGGTTTACGGATACTGAGTTATGCCTTGGTACAACGCTAATTATGAAAAAGATCACGGTGTTCGCTATAGAAAGACTGGTTTGATATTTCTGCTGGAATACCTCTCTTTTTTAAGTAATTTCATACTCTAGAAAATAACATGTGTATGGACGCCAACGTACAATATAACGTACTCACAACATAAAGAATGCAATATCTGCATTTAAAACTACAGAAAAAAGAAAATGCACATTTTTTAGACTAGAACTGTCAGGTTCGTTAAAAGAAATAGATTTAATCTGGTAGAATTGGAAATATTAATATTAATTTATAAATTGAAATTGCTTCTTCTTTGCGCAAAGTGTATCTTCAAAACTTTGCATAGCATTTCTCATAATCTTCATCAAGTCTTTCCTCATTCATCTTCCACGTTCCTGCATTTAACATTAGACATGGTACTCATATCAGAGATACTTGTTTTTGCGTTCCAGTTTAGGTTTCAGTATTTTTCTCACTTAATCCAGAGTTATTTGATTAAACAATGTGAAGATTACTATTTCAAATAGTGATACTAAAACAAAGCACTTCGAAGCACTCTATTACAATCTCAAAAATATATAGTGCAAAAAATATAAGTACAACTGATTCATCAATTGATCAGTTATTCATAAGTACTTTTTAAAGTTCAATATAAAAAAATAGTGGTAATTGAAAAAGCAATTATGATTTGAATTGAAATGGCTATTGACAGTTTGGTCAAAATGAATTTAATTGGAATTAAAATTGTTCAATGACAAATGTACTTTTTAATGAATATTTATAAACGGAGAGAAATGTTTGAAGAAAAATGAATCTGCAGCTTTCAGTATATCGTTTAAAAATTAAAAACCATTTTTCCAGTTGTATAAATATTTAATACTAGCAAAATACGATTTCAATTGTAACAATTTTTTATTGGAAATTTTGACATCTATTTGTCATATTTTCTATCATTTCTTGCACTTCGACGCGATTGAACAAACATATATATATATATTTACATTTATTTCATTTATATGCCATTGCTAACTCTTTTGGATCTTACATACACAAATTTTAAATTATGTTTGTGTATTCCAGAAGTGATTTAGTAACCATAACTATGGGATGATGATGATACATTATTGAAATTCTTTTTTATATTGAAAAAAATATGCAGAAGATTTTAGTAATCCATATAACGTTAATCACCATAAATTAATAATGACCAGAAATGTCTATTCTTTATTTTAAAACTCCAGAATATTTTATCTAATTGTATCCTGTATGATTCTTGAAAATTATTTTATTCCTAATTTAAAATTCAGTAATATGTTCTGTTTACACATAACAAACCAATTTAAATACAAAAATTCAAAATTAATCTCCAGAAAGAGAGAATAACGCTAAAATGCATTAAACTTGCATAATTGTCTAAAGTACTTCAAAAGAAAACTACTTATTTGCAATCTGTGTTAGTTGCGCTTTTCATATTAATCACTTTAATAAGCCGTTTCACTGATATTTTTGACTAATTATACAAAAAAATTAGCATCATGCAAATGGCCTCATTATTATGACGAAAAGAAAAATGAAATCAATAAAATCCACCAATTGAAACCCTGAATTACAAAATTACGCTGTATATAGTGGCTAGAGATGTGTGCATTTCCATACAGTTTGGGATTTACTTAATTAGTATGGTATTTAAAACCTTATTTAAGCTCCGACTTTCATTTAACGAAAACGAAATTTGTTGTTAAAGAAAAAAAAAACAAGTTATTTGAATGTAAAATGCTAATTAGTTCGAGCGCGAAACTAATTTTCGGGTAAAGTGAAGTTGCAAATGGAGATTATTATTTTTTAACTTTTCAAAATGTATCATAATTCTACAGCTATTGAAATTTTAAAGCAATAAAGTTGCTAATTTTGTTTAAGTCACGAGTACGTCAATTACACACGCATTAGAAATTTTTAAAAGTTTTGAGTATAATGTCCTTAGTTCTCGTTTTTAATATGCAGTGCTTATTAAAATCTCAAGCAGTAATTTCAGATTAGGCTTTAGTGAAAATAGTTTCAAAATCAGAGAAAAAAGGACTTAATTCTTTGATTCATTTAAATTTTATCAGATGGTTTTTATAAAAATGTAATTATATTTGCAGAAAATTCAGAACATTAAAACGATAATATTATTACCATTATTCTATTTTAAAAAGTTTATCTTTATATTTTTGTCTTTGGCTTATATAAGTATTCTTGAATTATGTATTTTTGTCATTCTAATTATACTATTGTCACTAACATTTTCCTACATGTTTGAAAATAATTTGTAAGGTTGTCTTGTCAGTCTGCCTGCAGATAATTGAAGTTCTGGAAATATGTGTCCACGAAATTTATATATGTTAATGAGATGTATAACAAATTGAATTCTACTGAAAATTATGTCTCCATACAATATATTTATATGGACCTATGCATATACATAAACAAATTCAAATACATTACTGTTTATACGCTGTAATTTTTCGGAATAAATATGTTTTAATGACGTTATGTTTAAATGACATTAAACAAATTTGAAAGTGAAAATTTTGTTTAAGTAATTAAAGTGCACTATAGGGGAAATGGTACACATTATACTCAGATTTCCGTTTTATATATACTGAAAATACATATCATCTATTACTGTCTGTGGACAGTAATCGTTTAAAATACATTATCTGGACGTTATACTGTTTTAAAAATAGCGAAGCTTTTGTACGACAAAAATGTTCGTTTGTTGTTTGTTTGCAAAAGCGTTTATCACTACAGATTATCCGTCTTTCTCATCGAATATTCGTATTCTAGCTTTAGTAAAACGTTCAACAAAAATTAAATATGCTGTTGAGATAATCATATGTTTGCATTCTATTCAAAATGACAGTTGGAATCTTGATATATTATTAAATAAATAAATAAGTAAATACATAAATAGTTTTAATTGCAGTCTATGGAGTTTTTAATATTTTTCGCTGCAATTAATGCAATAATGTATATGTCACCATAAATACAAATGTTTAATTGTGGTTTAAATTTGTGTAGTGCCTATTTGAAATGACATTTTACACTGATTTTGTATTAACATTTTACTCACTAACGAAAAAAACATGTCTACACTGTAAGGAAAAACGACAAAAATTACGGCAAAATTTGCTGTCATTCTATGCACCCAAATTGCCAGCATTTTTTCCTGTAAAATTTAATATGATTACAGTCATTTTTACGATAAAATTAGAATAATTGCAGAGATTTCCCTGTAAAATTCCAAAAACAAAAGTTTTTAAGGCACATTGTGCTGTTAATTTACAGTAAATAATGTTGGCAATTTGGGTTAATAAATTTACAGAACATTTTACTGTATATTTTGCTGTTTTTTCTTGCAGTGTACCGTGATTTTTGTTTTATGTGCGAATTTTCAAATTAATATCAATAGCAAAAGCATAAATAATAATCTTTTTACTAAAGCAAATATAGCTTTTGAAAGTTGTAAAATGTTTGGAATATGGGACAATGTATAATCTCATCACGTTTGGAAAATATTTTTTATACTGTTCAAACCGCATGTATATCCTTTCGAAATTTTTTAATCACAGTTTATTTAAATGAAACATTGTTCTATGAAATGATTTTTTTTTCAATGTAATTCAAGTTTTTGTAGAATGTTAAATAATGACTTTGTCTTAATTCATTTTTGAAAACAAAATTTATTTTAAAAATATTTCTGTAAATATTATAAACATTAACATAATTTCAGAAGAACAAACACATCCTAGTTTCCTATATAAATTAATTAAAATGTCTCAATATATTGACAAATAAATTTTTTTTTTTTAAATAGGATTTTCGTTATATAATTTTTATAGTCATTTGGCATTGTGATAAAAATAAACATTTATAGGAATATAAAGCATCTGAATATCCTATTTCACCATTTATATAATATTTGAATGTAAATCAAGCGCATACCAAGGTTAATGTATATTAATAATGTATTAAAAGATCGGCTGCACAAATAACTATAAAAATTCTTTATGCGTGTAAACACCCCCCCCCCCCCACCGCTCCAAAAAATCTTAAGTCAAACATTCATCAAGGCTAAAAATTATGTTATTAAATAAATTCAATATTCGTCATATTTTCTATAAAAAGCAAGGAAAAATGTGTCAGATATTGATTTTGTAATTTTCTCCTTATTTGTTAGCCAGTCTACATTATGGAATATGTCTAAAACCCAAATTAACTCCGAAACATCTCATCTAATTTTTGTGTTTCTGAAAGTTCGTTTTTCAATTGCAAATCATTTGAAATTTATATATATATTAGCTAATTAATAATAATTTTATTTAAACAAATAGGAATGTTTTCCAGTGTTAATATTTTTTTCCTTAAAATTGTACTTTAATATTATGCGATTGATTTCTTTGTGTTTTCAAAAGTTATAAATTAAAATTGTCAGTTAGAAATATCTCCTAATAGAAAATGGATATCTGGCATCATTTTTTTTTTCTCTTTTAATGCCAAGGAGATATCGCAGACAAATCGACTTAATTTACAATATATGTTTCGTTCGATATTTAAAAATAATTACAGGTATCAAATGATACCTTTTCAATATTTAATTTATATTTATTTTACTTGTAATTTTTCAGGCTAATAAGTATAAAAATATTATACAAGGCTATACAAAATAATTCGAGTGCATTTCCCTCTGTCGGCGAGAATGTCTAAGATAATTTTCATCTATGTTTCGTGTATCTAAATTTTAGCATGCTATGTAGTACATATTCAAACCTATACATCGTATACAGGGCTGCATAAATAATTCAACTTCTTTTTTGACTATGAAAGGTAATTGTCCAAGCTGAATTTTTAATTATGTTATATGTTTTCTAAATCGATTATTCACATATCTGCTTTCACCTTATTTAACTGTGAAGTTTCGTTACAGTTTTCTGGATGCGCTGGAAAGAGTTTTATATTCTATGCTTGACGCATGATTTCTCATTCTATTATTTATTAATCTCAGGGGGATAAAAATAGATTTTTAACACTTTATAGAGTTGTTTAAAAGTTTTTATGACATCAGTTTGTCTATCTGCCGTGGTCTACTCGGATTCTCATGTAATTGATATATGTTACTAATGTTTACTATGTGTTACTATGTGTTACCGATGCGTTATTATGTGTTATTATGTGTTACTAATGTATTACTATGACATGTTCGTTGCTGAATATGAAGAATCTTGAATTTTTAGTTCGTTTACAGGGACACAGAAAATAATTCCTTTACATTATGGTCTATGGGTAAAAATCGTTTTCGGTGCATTTTAATTATGTTACACATTTTCAAATATAATAAAAATGAATATGCATTCCTGAGGTGCACTAAAACACTTTCTGTAGAATGTGGAGAAAAAAGCATTTATCATACATTTACAGAGTCCCACAAAATTGTTAAATTACATAAAGGTACACGGGAAAGCATTGATTGCAGCGTATTTTAATTAAGTTAAAACAGTGATTTAACAGTGATGATTTAAAACAGTACGAAAAATTCTGAAAGTACGTTTTCAGCTTTAGTATGCGTTTTTATGTATAACAATTTTTGTATATTATGTGTTATGTATAAATTATTTTGATCATATACAATGCTACACGAAATATTTCGCAAGCATTACTTTGTATGAGCATAAATTGCGTAATTGTATTTTTTTTTCATTTTTTATTTGGTTAAGCATTTGTCAGCTGAAGTTTATTTAATTTACTAATTGATGTTCTTAGAATATAAGTAAACTCATATACAGGGCTAAGCAAAGAACTGGATACATTGCCGTTTATGGATGGTAATTTCTAAACGTTCATTTTTAATTGTGTCTTACGTTTTCATTTTCATGAATTAAATTTCCGTTTAAAATGAGGCATGCATAAACATCTGTAGATAATATACAGGGCTGTACAAAATTATTCCACCTATTTGTAGAAATTTCTCAATGTGAATTTAGAACTGTGTTTTGCGTTTTGTAACTATTGAAAGTTTAGCACACTATGAGGTGTATATACAGATATATAATTCTTGTACAGTGATGTACAAACAAAATTCAAGTATCTTTCCAGCTATCGACGGTAATTACTGAAATATGTTTTCCAAATATGTTATGCATATTCTAAGTTGTATATCTTCTTTCAGTTTTCTAAACGCTGAATTTCCGTTACAGTATCCTTGAAGTGTCGGAAAATGTTTCATAATTTATGATTGACGCACGAATTTTCTTTCTTGTGAAATATAAAATGCAGGATGTATACTGTGGCTATAACCTTTTTGTTTCTTTTTATTATTATGTAATAAATATCCAATTACTTTGCATTTGTGTTGATATAATTGGAAAAGAACATCATCTTACAGATTTCGCATTTTAAATGACCAAAGAAAACATATTTATTTTTAATACAGTAGTTTCTTGGAGGACAAGTAAAAGCGTGATGTTACAGCATGCACGAAATAACAGAGTCCATCGAGATAATTAAGAATATTATTTTGAGAGATTTATTTTGAAGTAAATGTTACATATTTGTCTTCAAAAGTTAGATTAAACACACATTGAAATTCTCTTATAAAAGGAATAAGAGAGGATAAACATTATTGTTATCTATCTATATGTAGGTAATTAAATGTGAAAAGAAATGCATTTTCATTATTTTGGAGAACACTGAAAATATCAATATATCCGAATGAGAGAAATAACGAAGCGCGATATAAAAAGTGGCCACTATATTAAAACTTAGGAATGTTTATTAGTGTGCACGAAAAAATATTTTTCTTTTAGATTAATTGGAAACTAAAAGTACTAGTTAATAAACATTGCTATACGTTTTTTGAGCTCAGTCTCTAATTTAATAGTAAAAAACTTTAGCAAACTAAATTAAATTAATATATTTATCTTTAAAGTTTCAATATTATTCACAATTTAAATTAAAACAATTTTATATCGGAAATATTGTACTTCCAAATTATGCAGCTATTGCTTACAGTTTAAACATTCTTTCTTATTTGCTAATATTATTTAAAATATGGTATGAATCTCGTATTACGGATTAAAATTAAACAGTCTAGAAAATTAAACATAAAAAATAAATTGAAATTTAGATATATGGACTTACATTGTAAAGCAATTTGTCTTTTGTGGAAAAACCTAGGCAGGGAATCGAGAAATAAAAAGAAATTTTCTTATTTTTACTCCTATTTTTAGCACAAAACAGTACAAAATCTGCATAGCGATAGACTAGTCTTAATTAAATTCGGAAGAAAGTGCGTCAGTTGTTACAAGCTAAGTTCAGTGTAATTAAAATTCACATTAAAAAGATCAAAGTAGACAGAGAAATTTTTTATGAATATTTTTTACAATTTTCTTATTAAAATGTGTGTTTGTATAAACATTAGGAACATGGGGAAATTTCATAGGTAATTCCATAAAAAAAAACTTTTTAAACGATATTCATTTTTTAAAATTTAATTTATTTTCCCAAAGAATAACACTTTTTTAATATTTTTCCATTTTTTTTATATAGAGTAAAGAGTAAATAATAATTTGTGTTTAGGATTGTCAAAAATATTTATTAATAACATTAAACAAGAAACATTTTTATGCGACTTCACTACCAGTAACATATATTTAATTATTTCGAAAAAAAAAAATAGAATACCGATAAAAATTAAAGAACGTATTACTGAAAAACACTTTATGAAGTTTTATAGTTTTATTTTGTTTGGATGTTTAAATATATCAATTTAACTATGACAAATATTGGAAAAAATACATTATGTGATAAATTGACTCATATACTCGAAGAGGACGCGGTTACTACGGACATTACAAAAGAAAGAATGTATTTGTTCTTATATTATTATCGTATTTATATACGATTTTGTTCTTTCTTAAAAGCAAACTGTACAGTGTGTTTTTTATGGCTGAAGGCTCACGCGAATTAGCGTTATTATTATTTTTTTAATATATATTTATAATACCGCTCATGGACTGGAATTTTATATATAATGTAAATTTTAATATAGCTAAAATATTATTTCCCCTTTAAAATATACACAGTATTCATATTTATGTAATTATTGTATCGTGTTTATGAATAATTCGATTAGAAATAGTATCTTTATGAAATAGATTCATTTCTAATAAAACTACGAACAGAAGGAATCTTTTTTAATTTCGTAAAATACTGCAGCATGAAAAGATAAACTCATATAAGCGGAATTTCCTGATAAAAGCGAAAACTAGCCTTCAGCAATATTGTTGGAAGTTTATTTGGAATTCAAATATCTTTCATTAATTACATTTTTGAGCAATATGGTGTTTAATAATAAAAGAGTAAGCTAAATCTAACTAAATAAAATACTACTAACAATCTTTGACATGAATGCTTTTGATACGTCTTAACACAAATAGTTAATAGAAATGTAATAAACATATAATTGCATTTTATATTAAAAAACGTGTTTTGTATTGAAACAAAATTTGCCACCAACAATCTGAGATGCTATTTCTGATTAATATTTTTTAAAATGCAGTTTAAATGGACTTCCGGAATGAAGGCATTTATGGATGGTAGGGTTGATACACATCCAAATATTTTATTTCCATTCAAAGCGTTATAAATACGCAGAGAGTTGATTTTATAAAAAAAAAAAATCGCAGGTAATTGTATCAATTATTAAAAGGTTAGATTTTTATGCGTAAAATAACTAATTAGCACAAGAACGGCGGGAAAATCTTACCTACTAGTATGGCGGGAAGGGGTCATTTTGACCCCTTAACTAATGAAATAACAATGATAAAACAATTTTAAAGCCATCTATCGGAAACAATATGCAATTTACGTGTATTTCATTATTTATATTTAATTTATATTTAATATTACTTGATAATTTATTAAATTTTTAAAGCACTGTAAATGTAAATTCAGTTCACTACCGGGCAATCAATTGGATCATACAACAACTACTCAAATAACACATTAATTTGATATAAAAATTTATTGGTTTCACAAATTTAAAGTAATGCTAACTAAAATAAAACACAATTTATAAATTAATATTTTTTTCATCAATATTTCATACACACACACACACATTTCAAAAACTAACAAATCTAGAGTGCTGATTTTTTAAAAATACTTGTTATCTATTTAAGAAAAGTTAAAAAAAAATCAAAATATTTCTTCCAACCAAACATAAATAATCAACGGACAAAAGTGCTCAGGGGTCAAAATGACCCCTACCACCGTTCTAGTGTTAAGGAAATTCACTTCCTCCGGTCGAGTACAAATAAATTTATGTAAATGGAAAGTAGAAGAGAACAAAAACATATTTACTTTTATTAAAGTCGTAAAATATGAATTTACAATTTAAAATAGAGTTTGTTTTCTATGCTAGCACATTTAAGCTATTTAAGGCATTTGGAGGTTTTTTAATGATGCTAAATAGACTTTTTTTTTTCAAGAAATATAAAAAGCATACATTTGTATTTGTCTTAAAAATGTAGTAATTTGTAATGAAACAAAATTTGTGAAGCCCACACACTTAGCTACTAGATGTATGCCATATTTAAAAAAAATGTAATTTAAAAGAAATTTCTTATGATGCCATGGATGCATTAAACACAAAGTTATAAAAAATAATCTTCTTTAGTTTACTACAAATGACCTCATTACAAGAAAATACAAGGAAAAATCATTAAATTTATTAACTCGTAAAAGTGCTTACAATATAGTGCCGGAAGATGTGGCCATTTTAAGAGATTCTAATTTATTTAATTAACGTCTTATTGGAGACATTATTTGATTTGAAAATCTACAATGGCAAATATTAAACACGAGGTGAAAAAAAATAACAAAGTAGAATGGAACATATAACTCTAATTAGTTCAAAGATGAAATTACTTATGTAAGTGTGGCGATCTGTTAAATGCTTTTCTTGAATATTCGTAACAGATATTTAATCATGTAGAATTCGTGTAGATTCAAGAATGAAAATTGGCACTTTAAATAAAACGCAAATGAAATTTAAATGAAACACCTAAATATGTATTTAAAATAAAATTCTTAATTACATTATTAAGCGATAATTCGAAATTAAGTAAAAGAAAGTTGATTTTGTAAAATGTTTGTTTGCATGAAGTTCTTAATGGTTAAATAATAATTTTAAAGTAACAAATTATATTAAATTTATATTTGTACTTACCGAAATTAAATAACTTGGGTGTGCATCAATTATTAAAACCCTAAGTTCATTGCAAATAAATAAGCTTATTAAAGCCACTCTCTTTTTGAAAGCCAGGTAAAAACAAAATTATATCAAAATTATATCAAAATAATTTACGTAAAATGACGAAAAATTAATTACTTTTATTAAAGATAAATTTACATAGGAAACGAAAAATTATTTCAAGAACTATTAAAGTTAGACTTTTAATGTATATATTTTTTAATGATGTTTAAAAAAATACTTTAATTCAAAAATAACAAATCTATGCTTGTAATTGCAATTGAAAATGTAGAACTTTGAAGTCCAACAAAATTTGTGAAATAAACATACTTAGATTTTATTTTCATGGCACATTTTAAATATTTTAAATGAACTTCTTAAGTAATGTTATTGATGCATTAAACATGCAGTTACGAAAAGAAGATTCATGTTTAATTTACTGCAAATTACCTCATTACAATAAAATACAAGGACAAAACATTAAATGCAGAAATTCAAGAACTAATACGCAAAAATACTTAGCATACGATGCCAGAAGATATGGCCATTTTAAAATATCCAGATTTAATTAATTAACATCCTTTTGGAAACGTCATTTACGTTACCATATGTACAAATGCAAAAATGAAATGTGAGTCGAAAAAATAACGAAATGCAACGGGATATAAAATGGTAATTAGTTGAAGCATAAAAATAATTTTGTGAATATGGCAATCTATAAAATGTTTTTTGTTTCGAAAAATCGTATTTTTTTTAATCATATAGCCTAACGTCTAATCTAAAAATTAACTTAATAAAAATCATAAAATAATTTTACATGAAATATCTTAATTAGTATAAATTAAAATACCTAATTACACTATTATATATATACACTATTATATATATATATATATATATATATATTACACTATTATATATATATATATATATATATTAATTACTTTTATTAAAGCGATATATTATGCAATTACAAGGAAAAAACAAAAAAAATATCTAACCAATATAAAACAAGCAGACTTTAAATTTGCATTTTTTTAAAGACACTTTGATTGAAATATATATTTGTTTTTGTCATTGAAAATGTGAAAAAATATATATAATCGAAGAAACTATGCAAAATGAATTGGCTTCTATACTATTGGTATGGCACATTATTAAAAAGGTAATTTATCTGAACTTGATCCTAAATGATGTCATTGATGCAAACATAAAATTAACAAAAAATAATCTTGTTCAATTTATTGCAAATTACCTCATTACAACAAAATACAAGACAAAATTATTAAGTGCACGAATTCAAGTATTAACTCTTAAAAGTACTTAGGATATGGTGCCGCAAGATATGGCCATTTTAATGGATTCAGATTTATTTAATTACCGTCTAATTAGAGACCTCATTTAAGGTCGAAATTTACAACGGTAAAATTGAAAAATGTAGTGAAAAAAATTACAAAGTGCAATGAAATATAAAAATGTTGATTAGTTCAGGCATCAATGTATTTTTGTTATATATATATATTTTTTTTTCAGGTTTGTTGTAATATATTTCTTTTTCTTTCATTGAAAATGTAAAAATATGTAAGCGAAGAAAATTTGCAAAATGAACAGTCTTCAATAGTATTTGTATGGCACATTATTAAAAATGTTATTTATCTGAACTTCCTAAGTGATGTCATTGATGCAAACATAAAATTAACAAAAAGTAACCTTGTTCAATTTACTGCAAATTACCTCACTACAACAAAATATAAAGGCAAAATTATTAAATGCACGAATTCAAGTATTAACTCATAAAACTACTTAGTATATGGTTCCGCAAGATATGGCCGTTTTAATGGATTCAGATTTATTTAATTACTGTCTAATTAGAGACCTCATTTCAGGTCGAAATTTACAACGGTAAAATTGTAAAATGTAGTGAAAAAAAATTACAAAGTGCAATGAAATATAAAAATGTTGATTAGTTCAGGCATCAATGTATTTTTGTTTTATATGTATTTTTTTTTTCAGGTTTGTTGTAATATATTTCTTTTTCTTTCATTGAAAATGTAAAAATATGTAAGCGAAGAAAATTTGCAAAATGAACAGGCTTCAATAGTATTTGTATGGCACATTATTAAAAATGTTATTTATCTGAATTTCCTAAGTGATGTCATTGATGCAAACATAAAATTAACAAAAAGTAACCTTGTTCAATTTACTGCAAATTACCTCACTACAACAAAATATAAAGGCAAAATTATTAAATGCACGAATTCAAGTATTAACTCATAAAACTACTTAGTATATGGTTCCGCAAGATATGGCCGTTTTAATGGATTCAGATTTATTTAATTACTGTCTAATTAGAGACCTCATTTGAGGTCGAAATTTACAACGGTAAAATTGTAAAATGTAGTGAAAAAAAATTACAAAGTGCAATGAAATATAAAAATGTTGATTAGTTCAGGCATCAATGTATTTTTGTTTTATATGTATTTTTTTTTTCAGGTTTGTTGTAATATATTTCTTTTTCTTTCATTGAAAATGTAAAAATATGTAAGCGAAGAAAATTTGCAAAATGAACAGGCTTCAATAGTATTTGTATGGCACATTATTAAAAATGTTATTTATCTGAATTTCCTAAGTGATGTCATTGATGCAAACATAAAATTAACAAAAAATAACCTTGTTCAATTTACAGCAAATTACCTCACTACAACAAAATACAAGACAAAATTATTAAATGCACGAATTCAATTATTAACTCTTAAAAGTGCTTAGGATATGGTGCCGCAAGATATGGCCATTTAAATGGATTCAGATTTCTTTAATTACTGTCTAATTAGAGACCTCATTTAAGGTCGAAATTTGCAACGGTAAAATTGAAAAATGTAGTGAAAAAAAATTACAAAGTGCAATGAAATATAAAAATGTTGATTAGTTCAGGCATCAATGTATTTTTGTTTTATATATATATATATATATTTTTTCAGGTTTGTTGTAATATATTTCTTTTTCTTTCATTGAAAATGTAAAAATATGTAAGCGAAGAAAATTTGCAAAATGAACAGGCTTCAATAGTATTTGTATGGCACATTATTAAAAATGTTATTTATCTGAACTTCCTAAGTGATGTCATTCATGCAAACATAAAATTAACAAAAAATAACCTTGTTCAATTTACTGCAAATTACCTCACTACAACAAAATATAAAGGCAAAATTATTAAATGCACGAATTCAAGTATTAACTTATAAAACTACTTAGTATATGGTTCCGCAAGATATGGCCGTTTTAATGGATTCAGATTTATTTAATTACTGTCTAATTAGAGACCGCATTTAAGGTAGAAATTTACATCGGTAAAATTGAAAAATGCTGTGAAAAAAATTACAAAGTGCAATGAAATATAAAAATGTTAATTAGTACAGGCATCAATTTATTTTTGTAAGTGTCACTATGTATTAAATGAGTTTTTCGAAACTCTGTAACAAGTATTTAATCATTTACAATTTCAGTCTAGACTGAAATGACTTTAAATAAAACGTGAATGAATTTTATATGAAATATCTAAATTACACCCAGAAAAAGGAATTGATTAAAACTAAAAAACATGTTTTGTTGAATACATTTTGGTTGTTTTAGCAAAATCAAGTAAAATTGAACCATTTTACTTGAATTAACAAAACGTTTTTTTGCTGACGATACAAATTTTTTTTTTTTGGAATTGCAAAAAAAAAAAAAAAAAAAAAAAAAAATGTTGATTCAAACAAAAATTTTATTGACCTATATTTAAACAAAAAGTTTTGTTGTGTCAACCAAATTTTTGTTGATTCAACAAAACTTTTTTCTGGGTGTAGTACAATGAAAAAATGCATAATTATATTTTTATACATTATTTTGAAATTAAGGAATAAAAGTTTATTTTGAATAAATATTTTCCATAATGGGTCTTTAATGACTTTAAAATAGATTTTTTTAGGAAATAACTAACATCAAGAAAAAACTTTACACTGATTGCAACTACAAACTGAGGAATATGTGTCAAGTATTAAAAGCTTTCTTTCAGTAAACTTACAACAGCTTATTAAATAAAATATTGTTTTCAAATCCAGGTAAAAACGAAATTATGTTAAAAGTAGTTTACGTAAATTGAAAAAAAAAGAAAAAGAAAACATTCATTAATTGCATTTTATAATAACGCTATATTCGTATTACGAATTTAAAAGTAAAAAAAAAAAATACGTAAACAGTATATCATAACCAGATATTGAAGTGATGGTTAACAGACATATTTATAAATAAAAGTAACAATTATATCCCTGTAATTATCATTGAAAATGTAAAACTCTGTAATCGCACAAAACTTGTGAAATCATTTTATTTGTATGTCACATTTTTAAAAAATTGTAATTTAAATGAACGTCCTAAATAATACCATTGATGCATTAAACATAACATTTACCAAAAAGAATCTCGTTCAATTTACTACAAATGGCCTCATTACAGCAAAATACAAGGCAAAATCATTAAATCCATCAATTCAAGCATTAACTCGTAAAAGTACTTAGCATATGGTGCCGGAAGATATGGCCATTTTAATAGATTCAGATTTATTTAATTAACGTCTTATTAGAGACCTCATTTAAGCTCCCAAATTTACAATGGCAAAAATGAAATATGTGGCGAAAAAAAAATAACAAAGTGAAATGGAATATAAAACGCTAATTAGTTCAAGCATGAAATTACTTTTCTAAGTGTGACTATCTGTAAATGCTTTTTTCGAAAATTTGTAGCGAGTATTTCATCATTTAGAATTAGTCTAGACTGAAAATGGGATTAAAAATAAAACGCAAATAAATTTTTTCTGAAAAATAGATATTACTGTAAATTAAAATGCTCAGTTATTTCAAATTATTTTATGATTATGAAACGAAGTATTTTTTTAAAGAAAAGGTTTCCAGAATATCTTTCATACTTTTAAAATATTCTTTTAAAGGATACTAAGAACAACATTTAAATAACTGAATATTTATCATGTATAACGTGTTCTCTCTAATATTGTGTAATTTGTCACAGATATTTTACTTTAAGTGATTAAAGAAACATCAAATTTGGAGAAGGATTTCTGATTAATGGGATATTTTTAAGATTATTTTTTTATGGTATCATATACTTTATGTAACTCGTTTTTTCTCAGTTTTTTTTTCCTTTATGATATTAAATGGAACATAATGGAGAATTATCTGTATGTTATTTTTATTTTAATAAATTGTGGCATTATACAAGTATTACGAACATTTTTTGGTATTAGACGGCTACTTTAAAGCTAATTCAAAGTAATTCTGCTTTCATTAATTTAAGAAAATTTCGGATGACCTGGAAACGTATTTTATGCATACAAGTATTACTATTAGTGATTTATTAATACGGGAGTTTTAATATGTATTAATCACTTTAAAAACTTGAATTTCTTAAATACTGTGTGTTGAATAAAAGTTTGCTTCATCTTCAAAATATATTATCTAGTTCACTTAATTATTTATTAACTAAAACTGCTAGTCAATTTTAGTACACATGTACTTTGTGTAGTTCAAGAAATCTGCTTGTGTATGCGAATTTTATAAATTGGGTAACACTAGCAAGAACTTTATACGGAAATATAAGAAAACGGAAAGGTAATAAACCAATTTAATAAAATCTATATATTTTTTTCTAATTTTTTAAATATATTCCAAAACTTTTTTTGATGTATGAAATGTTATTTTTATTTATTTTTTAACTAACTTGACAGAACACTATACAATAATAAATAAAAGGATAATACCTTAATATATAGGAATACGGAAGAAAAAGTTGTTAGCACTTTACAAGACATGGTCAAGAGAATAATAAGAATTATTTTTTTCCAATTAATTAAAAATATTTGTTTTCATATGAAAACGGTTTGATTTTACACTAGAATATTGTACTTTTACATATTCTGCTGATTAAATTACTTGTCATAACTTTGAATGTATTAAACAATAATAATAATTAATTATTTGCACTTTTACCAATAGTTTCAGGATTTAGTGGTTATTATTTATAAATTAATTTCTTTGGGGTTATTTTTATAATAAAATTACTTTAATTATCATGACTTGTTTTGATTATTTTTTCTTCTATTTTGGATTACTACATCAGATATAAAAGCGGGAAATAAAAATATATATATATATGCTAGCCAAATTTTCCATCTGCATGTTGCAAACAAAATCTTAGATACATTTATAAAATATAATCATAAAAAATAATTGTTTCTATGATTATTATATATATATTGTTTTGAAAAAAAAAAGAATGGAAGACAGTTTGCTAAACGTGTAAATCCAAATATATCTGACAAATATAATTTATGTGACGTACAGTGAATAATTTTTCAGAAGAAATATTATTTTGGATGGTTTCGCTGTTTAAGATGTTCCCTTTATTTTCTAAGTTAAAAAAATCTCCATGCTAAATACATGCAAGTTCAAGTGATCTTTATTTGAGAAATACATCATTGAAATTACCCATAAGTGTTGTATGGGACAAAATATTCTATTTTAAAATCAACCTTACGCAAACTTCCCCTATCTTTTAAAGTGTTATAAAATTCCACTTTGGAAAGACACTTTAAACAACTTCAGTTACAGGATTTTCAAATTCTCATAATATTAGCTGACCTTTGATTTGATAACTCGTCTGCTCAGCAGTTCAGAATCAAACTCCAAGTGTTTCATCAGACAAAATGTCTGAGAATTAAATTTCGAAGATCGCTCCACCATCTCTCATATATGTTTCCAAAAGTTTCATTCAATTTTCGAATCATAGGATGTCCAAAATAGCTTTTAAAAAGGTGGTATTCCACATTTTGGAATTATTTCATGCCTGCAACGTTCTAAAATCGTTAAGTGACACATCCTTTTGGAAACGTATTATTTGAAGATTTTCTGAAATATATATGCGCTATAGATATGTTTTTTTCTACTGCACATGTAGATAATGCTTTTTGAAAATATTAATAATAATTTAATAACTTCAGAATGTATGCCGGTTTGGGCTCGGGGCTCTGTGACCATCGGACGACCGTTGCGGCTTCGAGCTTAATGTTCATCTCAGGAGACTATCCGGGATGAATGGGCTGTGAGACCACCGAAAAAAAACAAGAACAAAAAAATCATGCGTCAAGCATAGATTATGTAACACTTTCCAAAGCTTCCAAAATAATTTTACAAATCATACTGTTTAATAAGCTAAAAGATAACATCTAAGTAATCCGAATATTTTTAATCAGCCCTGTATAGGATCTATAGATTTGTATATATACTACATAGGATGCTAAATTTTAGTTCAGTTGGGAAACGCGTAGCACAGTTTAAAATTCTCCGTCTGGAGTTAAATAATACGGAAATGTGTTCGCGAACTTTTGTGCTTCCCTGTATAGGATCTACAGAATTTATACACACCACGTAATAGACATAAAGCGAGTTAAAATTAAAATCGCGATCAGTAACTTAAAACGCACTTCCAGGAATTATTGTTAACATACAGTAGAGAATTTTTTGTGTGTCCCTCTAAATGAACGATGACTGCTATACATACAATATTCTGTAGTAAGCCTCTTGTAATGCACCTTAGTGATATATATAAATTTCAATGCGTTTAAAATAGAGAAACATTATTTAAATAAACCGCAAATGATTTTTCCCCATAGACCGCAATGTAACGGAATTCTTTTGAGTGTCCCTGTAAAAAAACTATAACTGCTACACACTTCCGTTGAAATAGGGGACATGCTATAGTTAACGACTATAACATATAAAAATTGCAGAGCAATCCGAGCATATTTACGGGAGTTAGAGCACGGACAGACGGCCAGACGGCAGACGGCCAGACAAACCGAAGTCATAAACACTTTTCAACTAGGTTGGAAAGTGTTAAAAAGGAAATTATTTGAAGAAAGTGAAAATTTTTCTCTGTTCAAAAACTCATTCCACCACCAGCAACAATTTCAAATAAACACCAGAGAACAAGTAATAATCATCCACAACCCCTTCACCTAACAGTCCCACCACACCGTCATCCACTGTCAACAACAGTAAAAGAGACTCATCATTATACACGCCTGTAAATAGACCACAAATATAAAAATTTAAACTCTTGGAGTTATTGTAAATACCTTACTCAAATGATATGTCAAATTGTATTATATATATATAATTCTTATTCATTGCTCAAATCAATACTATGTAAAAGCCTAATGGCCTATTGGCCTCATCTGTATTTTTTTTTTTTTAATAAACTTGCCAAGCAGGGCTTGTAGAGCTTAAGCCGTATGGTAGGCCACCCTGCTTGGTTGAATCTGAATCTGTTAAATGTAAAATAAATTTTGAAGCTTCAGTATCCATTGATGTGGGGAAGATTAACCAATTTAACTGAACAAATTACGAAAACAACGAAAACAAAATCTCATTGAAATAAATGCAGGTATATCAGAAAACACATTGAAGAGAAAAATCATATTTAATATAATATTGCCATGTAATTTAAGCATATTTCTTAAAAACGAACTTTAAATATATACTTCCTACTTGGAGTATAATATCCTATATCTGAACATTCTTGATTACAGTGTTTAGAGTATAAAAATTAGAAGTTGATATATAAAGAAAGTAAATATTGCTGCGATTTCGCACATGCTTTCGCAATTGCACATTGTACATTTTATGAGTTAGAAATATATTTTTGCAGAATATAACATTCATAATTTTTTCCAACCACTCATAATAACTTACTAAAATTTTTATATGTGACTTACTGTATAAAGAACTATGCTTAACACATTTATGTACATTTTGTGACATATTTTTAAAAATGTTCATGTATGTTCTGATAAATTACAAACGCATGGATATATTAAAATAATAACGATGATTTTTTTTACATTGTCTTGTATTGGATATTTGCGCATAGTATATAATTTTAATGTAACAGAATTGTAATAATTTTTTTGTAAATGTGTGTTGAAACTTAATTTCATAAAATAAAATTATTATCTATAATATGAAAATCTGCACATAAAATAAATTTTGTATTCATGCATTTTTGCATAAGAGTGCAACAGCTATTGCACCAAGCTCTGAATATTTATTAAACTAGATATAGTACGAACGCATCACATTTGTCACGTTTGACTTGCAATTTCCAACTTGTTTATTCTGTATGTACCCTGAAACTTAGTTCAAATATGATAAACTAATTTCGATAATAATGCATGAATGTATATAAATTACCAATAGAGAAAACATAGCCAAAACTTTGAAAGAGGAACTAGGATGTCATTAAATCGACAAATATAAGAAGAAATTTATTGACAAAAGTGAGTACATTTGCCGTTCGATGTAAAATATATTTCCGAAGTTCAATGTTCTTTGATGTGGAACACATTTCCTGTTTAATTAATTTAAATGAACAAAATACTGCAACAAGGAAAAGAAAAACACATTGAAAGTTGAAGCATGGAGGAAACATTGAGGAAAAATATCACATTTATTTGAAACTTTTACTTAGTAATTTAAAATAGTTCTTTAAAATCTATTTAAAAGATAATTTGCGTTTGGTAGTAAATAATGTTGATTATATTGATTGTAGCATAAAATTTAGTACATACATCATTAAAGAATGTATAAAGTGTTTTTATAATTTTGCTTATGATTTAAAAAACGTGATATAAATAACGTATATTAAAGAATGTTTTTAGAGACTATGCAAACTTTCATTGACTAATTATAACTTACTGAAAATATTCTTTGAGACCTTGATCGACTCAGTTTTTCTTTAGCAATTTTCAGAATCACTAAAATATTTTATTAAATTTTTCTAAACATATATATATATATGTATTTTCTGATAATTAATTGTTGGATAAATGAAATGAAATGTGTACAATAATGTTATTAACATCGGAAGCATAATAATTTGAAATTTAAAATGACTTAATTCATAATTGCTATTTGAAGCGTAGCTTTCAATAGAGAAATATTAAATTTACATAGAGTATCAAATTAAAAATAGTTTTATTATAGAATTAATGAAATTTTTAATTAAATAGAAATATATAGTCATTTAAATAGAAACATGGTTTAATACAGAGATGGTTTAGCGTAGTTTTGTTTGATGGAAATTGATTTGATTTTTGTTATTCCTAAAAATAAGTAGTCGATATTGCATATTTAATTTTATTGATGTTTATTCTTCGACATTTTACTACAGATACACTAAAATTATTTCAATATCAATGCTTTAATGTTCATATTTTATTAATAATGAAAACATATCAACCTTTAAAAGGAAACAAAAGTTATTAAAGTAGAAAAATAATAAACGAAATTCTATTGAAGAAAGGGGTTATATTTGTTCGTTAAATGTGTATTCTTCGACATTTTACTACAGATATACTAAAATGATTTCAATATCAATGCTTCAATATTAATATTTTATTAATAATGAAAACATATAAAACTTGAAAAGGAAACTTAAAAGTTATTAAAGTAGAAAAATAATAAACGAAATGTTATTGAAGAAATGGGTTATATTTGTTCGTTAAATTCGAAATACATCTCGAAACTTCAAATTCATTATGATGATATTTTCCGTTTAACTAATTTATCTCAATAAAATACAAAAACAACGTAAGAAAAAGCATATTTAAAGAAAAAAGCATATCAAAAGACACATTTAAAATAATAATAATAAATGAGAAATATTTCGGAATTTTTTTACAGTGTAGTAATATAAAATATCTCTTAAGAAATGATTTTTAAGACAATTTTCTAGAGATAGTAAAATATACTCTTGATAAAACGTACATACTGTTGGTAGTTTGCAGCGTAAAATTTAGAAGATGAAACTTCAAAGAAAATTTATATTTTTGAATAAGTTTGAATATGATTTGAAGTCAAGTTGTAAGGACAAAGTTTATATTTGAAACATTATTTTATAGAATACATTAATAAGCGTGGATAGCATTAATCATTATCTAAGAAGCTTTTGATTCCTATACAGCTACTGATAACATCGTACTGGAAACTTACTTGAAACTTTCTCAAGTAAGATTTTTAAAATTATTTATTGTTTAAACTAGAGATGTATTTGCTTAAAGTGATAGATAGTACACAAAAAGGCTTATAAATACATTTTAATACATAAATCGGCACGTTCCATACGCTCAAATGGCAGCATTTTGAAGATCGATAATGATAAATAAACTATTCTTGCAAACTTTTATATAGAATAGAATAGGGTGAATTCAACCTCAGAACTTTTTTTTTTCATTGTAAAGTAACAAAAATATTTAGTATTTCATGAAACATTGTAAGATGACATTTTGGCTTTATTTTAAATGCGAATAATGTATATATGTGTATTTATCGTAGTTACTGCCATCATGTTTTTTATTTTTTTTTATTTCTTATATATGTACATCAGTTTCAAACATACCTCAATCCAAACAAAAATATTTAAACGATAAAGGAATAATAAAATCCGAAGTGCAGGTATGTGATTAGCATATCTTTCATATGTTAAGTGATTGCTACTGAATTATAGAAGTATATAGTGAAATACATGTATAGTAAATGTTATATATATATTATGCCCGTCGAATTATTAAAATGGAATTTAAATTAACTTATTTGCTTTACACTATGGTCCTCTTTAAAATATTTTCGCTCCCTATTCTTGTAGTACTAGAGATTAAAAACCTTGAAACTTTAGACGTATAATCTAATTTTTATTGATTTGCACCGGGTATCTCTAAATTAATACAACAAACTTTCAGGAGTTGAGAATATCTGTTGTCCTAGTATTACCATAGTAACAACCCACTTGTTACATCAAAAATACAGCGTATATCACACAATGTCGAGCTCAGATTTTCATTCATAACTTTACTAATGAAAAAGATACTATTACGATGTTTTCAACAAACTTTTTTTTATGTGAAATATAATGATGTATCACGAGCAGAGGAAAGAATGGTCATTTTACATTTCCGTAGAGCACGCAGCTACACGTTCTAGAATGAATGAGATATACATAGAAACAGTCTCAGGGATCCAAATTACAATGTACTTTCAGCACTTACTACGACGCCATCGAATTTCAAATAAAGTTAATTAGTTTCATATAAAGTTAATTTTATGAGAATTTCGTTAAAATACTTTCATTATTGTTATAATCGTGGACGAAACTTTGGATTCAGCTTCTAGTGAGATACCGTGTATATTTAAATGAATAAGGACATTACGACTCTGGATTTTTTACAGAAAACAGGCCTTGTCGCGCATTATCAACGTTTGTGACACCATTTTATAAACATCCAGTAAACCCTCCCGAAACAGATTTTCGCACCAATATATATTTATTTTTACATAAATGAGCACATTAGCTGGGATCAAAAATTTTAACTCATGAAAATTTAGTAAATTGATTTAACAGACATAAATTAAAACTTATATACAAAGTATTTACATTTCCAATTCAAATTTTAGCAGACCTGAAATTGTGCTGTAAATTAATACTACTGACAAAGGATGTGAATTAATTTTTGCTTTGCTACACAACGCATAACCAACATAGTGAAAAATGTGTCCAAACTGGGGATCGAAGCCAGATATCCTGGTATAGGATAGATATAATTTAGATATTATCCGATGCTGGGAATTTATTCGACTCATGTACGCCACTGGGTAGTGTTTTCATGTTTGACATTCCATCTTGCGCTGCAAGGTTGCAGCCGTGCCAACGTATAAGTGAAAACTGCCACACTGGATGTCGTCCAGATGGCTTAAATGGTAAAGCACTTGGTGCGCTATACCAGGGTATCTGGGGTCGATCCGCACACTGGACACATTTTTGAATATGTTGGTTATGCGTTGTTTAGCAAAGTGAAAATAAATTTACATTTAAAAGTAATTTTCGTTTACATGGCATATGAGATATACATTATGGTTTTAGAAATAAATAGAATATTCATTATTTTTTAATAATTTTAATGATTTTGATATAAATTGTAATTGAATCACTTAATATAGCAATAATAAACGTATTATAACTTCATTTAATGAAGTTTGTTGTTTTATTAAAATTTACAAATCTGAGTCTATAAAATGTCGCAAAGAAAAAAGAACATTTTACTTAGAGACATTTTAATGAACTGCTGAAATATTAGCTTAAATGCAAAGCACTTATCATAATGCGTAACCGAAGCACAAAATAAAAAAAAATACAGGAAATATTCAATTTAAAAATGGCAACGAAACCCTTTAAAATAATTGGAAACAGGATAATCTAATTCAGAGTTTAACGGCACATTTTAAAAAATGAATGTGCCTTTTAAAGGAATTAAAATGCATTACGTAATTGGCTAGATAATTAATTACATCCGTTGCAGACTTTGCTTTTAAGGATATTATTAGTTTCTTTATGGAAAGAACTTGTTTATATTTTTAAAAAAAAATTTAAATTGCAAAATAAGAGTTTAAGTTATTGAATTTTATGTTCTGAAGCGATTACATTTATGAGTGCAGAAATTTGCCGAAAATGGTTTTCCTTTATTTATATTGAAAAATAAAAAGATTGTTATAATTTTCTCGATTGCATTGTTTCCAGTTGTCTCAAACAAATTATATTTAATATTTGTTTTTAGCTGAAATGCCATTTAAATTGTTTTAGATATTTCTAAATTCGATGTTTATAAAAATATCAGTAATATGTGTGATTAAATTAAAACTTTAAAACAGCTAAAACTGTTTAATATAAATTACTGTCCTTTTCTTTTTATTTAATTAGTTTTTGTTAATTTTTTTGTGAAAAATAGCATTATATAAATATATATATATTTTTTTTATTTGGTAGATAAATATTATTGGATAAAAGACATCTTACTACAATTTGAAAATAAAATTAATTGGCGTTCCAGTTATTAATATAATTTAATGTGTATTTATAAAATAACCCTGCTTTATTGTCTAAGAATATTTTGAAGACATTCGTCATTTTCATTACTTATTGAAAATGAAAATTTAGCTACATAATATATTTTTTTATGGTAGCTACAAAACAGCATTTAAGCTGATGACTCTATATGTTTAGTGAATGGTGGGGAAGTAACTTTTGTTTATACAAAAAGTGGTTCCTAACGTTCCTAAATGTCTGATTCACGTACAAAAAGGGTTCTGCAGCCACTCTAAAAATACAAATAAATTGCAAGACATCAAATATAACGAAGCTGCTTACTTGCATAATTAGATATTTATCTCATTTTACCATCTATCGAAGCTCATATAAGAAAACTCTATAAAATATACAACTATAAATGTTTCATTAAGGGATCAGGTATCTTTCAAAAATTTTTAATGGTCTGTATTAAAATTGGATTTTTTAGGAACATTTTGAAAGAAACCCCATGCAAAAAATCTCTTTAGAATGTAAGTTATTCCCAAACAAGTTTGAGCTCTATTTATATGAGTAAGGGGATATTTGATATTCAAAGTCAATTTTCTCAAAACGGTGATGTTATTCATTACGCGCATGATTTCTAAGAAATGTTTGGATAGAATTTCATGAAATTTTGGCTGAATGGTATAGACCTTATAGTCATCTAAAGGACTTACTATTATGTTCACCAAGTAAGAAATTTAGAAATTATGGCTATTTTTATTTAAAAAAATTCTTGATATTGAAAGAGGTTTTCCTCAAAAAACTAATTGTTATATTTTTTTGCGGTATAGCTCATTTTAACACATATTATAACTCATTTCAATAAAATATTTTTGTTCACTATTATAATTCGATTATGGGAAATCCTGCGCGCAAGACATATGAGGCGAAATTATTTATTAAAAAAGTATTAAATTTCAAATTAAATTAAAATACTTTCTATGCATCTAGATTATTTTTCAAAAAAATAACTATTAGAATATATATCTTTTAATGCGCGTTTAAAATTTCATATCCAAAAGTAACTTAGATGTGGAAATGTTGCAATAAATATTAGGGTTATTTTTACATGTAATTTGTCAGTGTAAACCTGGTCCCTTAAAAATGTATACTTCCTTTTATGGAATTCATTATTGTTCTCATACACAATGTGGCGTGCATTGTTATGCAAACAGTTTAAATTAAATGAAACTGGAAGCCCTTTTATAAATGGTCAACCTTTGACAGTATAATGTGTATTAGTGTGGTTAAAAATAAATTACCTAGTACAATAAATTTCATAATTTTAAAATACATAATGTCTGTTCACATATCTAAAAAATATAAACATGTAAAAAAGTTACACTGAGGTGCGGTTTGGAACATAAAAGTTGTGCACAAAACTAAGTTCACTTCAGCAAAAGCAAAAATAGTTCAATTTTTCACAAATAATACTTCCAGGATTTCCAGCCACCCAGAAACTTCGGGCAACCGGCAATCCATTGGGGAACCAGGTCTTAGAGCTTTTCCTAGGTTTCCCAGACACGTACTTGCTTTACCAACGCTTCCGGACGTAAAAATCTACAAAGACAGCCACTGGCCTTTCTGCTATAGCACATATCTATCGATATATCATTTTTATCTAATACGTTGTTTATCTTATTTCGATAGCTTTTATCCTTGATGAAGTCACGAGTTAATTCGTTTAAAATCTGTATAGGGTAATTCTGTCTTTCAGCGTTTCTGTAGAAAAGAAAATTTTCACCAACCATTTCTTCAATATTAGAACTTTGTTTCACTGTACGATTTAAGCTGTTTAAGTGTATATTTTTGAATATAGATATATGCACGTTGCTATTAAAATTTAGTATTTTTATTGTTTCAAAATCAAAATATTTTCTCTTATCATATACTCCTGTGTCTCAGGTTCCATTTTTAATTTCCTGTTTAACATATAAATAATTGACATGTCTATTATTCTCAGATGCATCTTTTAAGTTCAGAGTACCTGGATAACATTTTAAATCAGAAATTTCTTCCTTATCATTCATTCTGTCCACTAAAATATCATGTATATATCTATAGATTATTATGTATTTATTAAATAAAATGCCTTCATCGTACGTAAATAGTTTTTTTTCTACTAAAATAGAGCTACAACTGCCCCCCATTGAGATAATTTTACTTGTGTATATACATTTTCCCTTTCAAGTAGATAATCTCACAAAAAACAAATTAAATAAGTATTTGAACTGTTCAGTACTGGTATAATTTTCTTTAGAATTCTTAAAAAAATCCATGATTTTAAATTTTCGAAATCTATACTTTTATATAGATCTACAAAATCATACGTATAAAAACCATTTATGTTATCCAATTACTTTAGTCTATTTATTACTTAATAACTAATTTTTTATTATACGTGGCGAATTTTCATTTATAAATTGATCGATTTTTTTTTAAATATTCAGTAATTTTTTATTTGCACATTCCAGATAAGAGCCAAAATTGCATATATATATATATATACCCGAATAATATATATATATATATATATAATGTGGTTTATAGATTTTAGTTGGATTTTGGGATATCGGTTCTGAGTGTGTTTTTTCCTTGGAGTTTATTATTACATGTGCATATATATATGTGTGTGTGTATGTCTGTAAAGATATAAATTAAATCACTCGGCAAGCACAAAAGTCTACTTCTTAATGAATAAGTAACTATAAAAATAAAGAATTCAGTTCTTTGCTGCTGCCATTTGTCATTCCCTTATGCTGGGATCGGATGTTGTTGACAGATGCTTCGGTCTCATGTCCGTACAAGGAAGAAACGTGATCGACATTTAACAAGAATAGTTAAATTTCTGATGGAAAACGTGCACCTGCATTGAACGTTTAAATCAACATCTTCTTAAATATATCACATAAGACATTTGTTTATTCTTTCCTAGTGTTCGACAAATTTTGATAAAAATGGGGCAATAAGCTATATTTCAAAAGAAAATGCATTATATTCGTTTTATAGGAAGTTTAATATATTAATCGAGGGCGATTCTTTATGTTTTAGAAAGTGAAATGTACATTTAAAATGAACAAGCTACATTTATTAAAAATGTTTTTTTTTTTTTTTTTTTTTTTTTTTTTTAACACAGTGCTATGGATTTCCAAAGTCTGTAAATAGTTTTTATTAAAAGTAACTCTTTTAGTAAATTTAGTAAAAAAAAAAAAATTAACTCTTTTATAAAATGCTGCATCTTTTCTTTTATTTTTTTTATGCTTCAACAGAAGTTACTCAATATAACTTAAAATTATAATACAGGGAATAATACACAATATAACTTAAAACGCCATTAAAATGTAAGTAGTTGTACTAGTGTCTGACACCACGTGTCAGTTACTGGTACACAAATGTCAGTTATTGGATATCTGCATTAATAATAATTTAAAACCTGAAAAAAGACATGCATGTGTAGCATATCATACATAAAATAGCATAGACAGAAAGAAGAAGGGAAAAAAGATCAAGGAAGAACAGAAACAGAAAAAATAAAATTGAGCATGAAAAGAAAAAGCAAAAAAATGAATAAATAACCTAATAAATCGGAAGTAGCGCACTAAAAGTAGTGAAACAACAGTAATTGCTACTTTTTAAAATAGGTGGATTGAACTTTGTGCCGTTTATAGGTTAAAAATTAAAAATAAAATATCAACATAAAATAGCACAAATAAAAATATATAAAATGGCAAACAGCTGTTTCGAAGCCCCTAAAACTCCATCATTAGTGCCAAATTTAAAAGATTAAAAACTGATTTAAAAGTTTAAGCCATGTAAGTATGCTCGCGTCTCTTCTCGCGACCAAGATGGAATGACGGTGAATCAAAAACAACAGTGGAGTCAGGAAACACATGTGACGTATGAGACTGGCGAAACTGGACGATTCTAAGTACGGAGCTGAAAAAGGGGGTGGTCGAAGAGAAAGAATTAAATGATTATATTAGATGAATTAAATGATGATAGCCAATCATTTGAAAAATTTGGTGTACTGGACATATCATTAACTAAGTTGACTTAATTCTTCCATATATTATAAGCTTCCCAAAAATTAAAGCGTAAATCGATAAGCATTTCTGAATTATTAAACCCTCTGAAAAAATAAAATTGTGATTGTTAGACCAAGAATTGTTAGCAATCGCAGATTGTTTAGTGACACAATTTTTAACATAGTTTTTATGTTCCCCCAAGCGGACCTTAAGGGGTCGCTTAGTTTCACTTATGTACATCTGCCACACTCGCAAGATATCTTATAAATTCCCCAATGTGAAAATCTGTCAATTGGATGTTTGAGATCTGTAAATTTGACTTTGTTAAATGGTGCATAAATTACTTCAGAATCGAATCTTTTAAATATTCTAGATATTTGATGGCTTATTCTCGGAAAATATGGAAGTATAATTACATTTTCATTACGAACATTGTTAACGTTGGAATGTGTACGTTTAATTAGTTTATTATGAATTGAATCAACGATTTCAACAGGATAACCCCGGTCAATGGCTATTGTTTTTGTGTGGTCTAACTCTGCTTGGAGTAAACTCCTAGATGAACAGATTTTTAAGGCGCGATGAACATAGGTATTAGAAAAAGCCAATTTTTGATTAATGGGGTGAGATGAAAGATGATGTGGAGGTAAAGAACTGCGAATGGTTTACAATAAACAGTGGTTTGGAATGAGTCATTTTCGTGGTAAACCATAACATCAAGGAAAAGTAGTTGGTTATTATTTTAAAATTCAGATGTAAACTGTATATGTTCATCTACAGAGTTCATAACAAAAAGAATATGAGGGATATCTATATCAATAGAATCCAGTAAATCGAATCAGTCATCGACATAGCGGGTGTAAAATGGAAAATTTAACTTATTGAAAAGGCTCGAAATAATGCATATAAAAATCAATGAGGATATTGGCTCAGGGGCGAGCCCATAGAGAAGCCATCGGTCATGCGATAAAAATCACCGTTAAAAATGAACGAGTTTTGCGATAGACAACTGTCAGTAAGGTGCAATAATTTATCAATTTCAAACTTTGAGTAGTGAAACTATTGGAGACGTTATTTAAGTTGTTTACTGCACCTTCAACCTGTACGTTTGTAAAGAGAGATTTGACGTCGAATGAATCATACGGTGGGTATGAGTAAAGGTTTCACTATTACTCACCTCAAAATACTTTAAACTAAAATTTCATTAAATTTCTGTGAACAGTATGATAGCTGGGAGCTCATACATCGTGATAGTTTTTTTTTTTATAATCACCCTGTATAACCTTGTAAGGTGTACAAAAGAAATGACTTAACAAGCAATAAAAGCTGTATTTTCTTGCTAATATTTTAAGTAAGTATAAAAACGGAAATAAAAAAAATAAGTTTTTTTCGTATGTCATATGTCATTTCTTATATCCGTATCCAGATGGCGTTGACATACGCTTCGATCTCATGCGCGTACAAGAAAGAATCACGACACACGTTTAACAAGAATAGTTAAATTTCTTATGGAAAACGTGCACCCGCACTAAACGTTTAAATCAGCATATTTTAAACTGTATCATATAAGATGTTTATGTATTCTTTCCTAGTGTTCGACAAATTTTATGAAAAAGGTGGCAAAAAGCTAAATTCCGGAAGAAAAAGTTCTCTACTCGTTTTATAAGAAGATTAATATAATATAGAAGGGTGATTCATCATGTTTCAGAAAGGAAAATTTATATTAAAAATAAACAAGCTACATTTATTATTATATTTAAAACACAGTATCTTCCAAATGTATGAATAGTTTTTAATTAAAGAACAACTCTTTATAAAATGCTGAATGTTTTATTTATTTATTACTGGCTCAGCAGAATATACACAATATAACATAAATATTTCATAATGTATTATTTTAGCACAATAAATGTGTAAAATTAAATAATTCAAACTTTAAATGTCGCGATCCAATTTCCGACAACAAATGCTTTTAAAATTATACTATACTTAATTTCAATGACAATATATAGAAACTTGTAAGGGGTACAAAAGAAATAACTTAACAAATACTGAATCTACATCCTAATATCGCAAGTAACTATAAAAACGGAAAGAAAAAAAATAAATCTTTGCTGCTGTCATTTGTCATCTCTTAATGCTGTATCCAGATGGCGTTGACAGACGCTCCGGTCTCATGTCCGTACAAGGAAAAGACGTGATCGACATTTAAAAAGAATAGTTAAATTTCTGATGGAAAACTTAAACTGGCATTGATCGTTCAGATACATTTTTCTTTTAATTTTTCACATCAGGTGTTTATGTTTATTCTTTAATCGCGTTCTACAAAATTTGATAAAAATGGGACAACAAGATAAATTTCGGAAGGAAAGGTTTTCTATGTACTGCAGAAATCAGAGGAAGTAATATATTTAAAGATAAAAGCAATAAGGATTATCGAGTTTTCGTGTTTTAGAAAATGAAATTTGTAACGAAATTAAACATACTATATATATTGAAAATGTAATTTTTTCAAAGAACAGTGTCATTTATAATTTGAGAATATGAGATTTTTTTAAGAAAGCAGCAATAAGCTTTCACGTTTTACTATATCATCACAGGATACGTTATCAATTTGATAACAAATAATCTGTTTAACATTATATGCTAGTAATCATAAATGTTTTAAAATTAAAATGAAGAATGAAATTAGAGTGTAAGCATTATTTCAATTTAATAGTTTCAAGTAGCATAAATGTTTTTGTTTCGAATTGATTGAAAAATAATAATCATGATCATAGTTATAGTTGAATATTGCAATAACTCTTCAATTCAATTTGTTAACTTGATCCAGAAAGCTCATATCAATTTTTTTTTTTCAACGAACCTTATAAAAATTATATAATTCTAAATAAATGAAATAAACATTTTTAAGCGTGAACAAGTAAAGCATGTAATATCATGAAAAATAATTTATCTTTACTAGCATCTTTATTATATTTTTGCACGAAAAATTATTTTGAAAGATATTAGATAGACAAAAAAAACTGACCAGTTTTATTAAAATATTAGTTTAATGACACTTTACCGTAAATAACAATTTTACAAATACTTTTACTGGCAAAGCTCTTCGAAATTCTAGAATTTTTCTACTTTTCCCTTTTCTTTTTATTTTCTGGCATATGTTCTTGTGTATGTTTGGATTTTTTTAAATTCAAATCTGAAGCTTTCTAAGGGTTATATTTGATAAGTAAAGGGACGTTAAAGGGAATCATCGTTAGATCATTCCATTTTGAGACTTCCAGTTTCCAGTTAAAATATATTGGTCGCCAAATGGCGACCTGCTGACTGAATTTGTGGGGACCAGCTTATGTCTGTGCACGGAAAATGTTGGGGATCGACGTTAAACAAAAACAGTTAAATTTCTGAAGGAAAACGTGTGCTTGCATTAAATACTTAAATATTGATTTCTAAATCTATCACATCATACGATTTTATCTATTCTTTCCTGCGATTAAAAAAATTTGATATAAATGGGCAAAGAAGCTAAATTCCGAAAGAAAATATTTTCTACTCTTCGTGTATGCAGCTTAATGTAGTAATACAAACAATGGCAAGACTTCATGTTTTCGATGGTGAAATTTATATCAAAACTAAACAAGCTACATTTACTGTACCCGTAGTTGCCCTTGATTTTAAGAAAGTTATATTTATATATTAGTTTTTTTCATATTTTCTATATTTTAGTGTTTCAGCAGTAGGTACACCATATAATTTAAAAATTCAACATTTCATACTTGATTTTTTGTAACATTAAATGTGTGTGGTATAGTGTGTTCCGAAATAAAAAAAATAAAGGAAATAAAGTATATAAATATCGTTTGACGTAGCCTAAAAATACGTTTTAGACATCAAATATTTGAACAATATAGGACAATAAATTTGAATGTCAACATATATAAACTTTTAAATAAATTACAAAAAAAATGACTTAACAAGTGCGAAAAGATACATCTACTGTTTAATAATATAGCTAACTATAAACAGAGAGAAATTAAATAAATTCATTATTGCTGCTATTTGGATCGAAATGGCGTTGACATACACTTCAGAAACCTGATCGACTTTAAAGAAGACAAGTTAAATTTCTGATGGATAACTGCACCGCCATTAGCATTTTTTATATGTAATAATTATTTAATGTATCAAATCAAAAGCTTATGTTTATTCTTTTCTCTTGTTTGACAAATTTTAATAAAATGGGACATCAGGCTAATTTTTAGAAGGAAAATTTGTCTATACATCTAATAAGCAAGATTGTGTAATGTAGTGAAATATATAAATAAGAAAAAGAATCGTTTTCGTGTTTTAGAAAGTGAAAGTTTTATCGAACGCTTATTTTGCAATCTATATTTATGGAAAATGGCATTTTTTGAAGGTATGGTATTGATGTTTATTAAAGTACATAAATAGCGTTTTAAGAATGAAATAGTAAGCGCTGTGTTTTTTTTTTTTTTTCAATTTAGCAAAGAGTATACATTCATAATTTCATAAAGAATTCTGTAACCATTATAAGTAAGCAAATTTTAATATTATATAATTATAAATACAAATGAAATCTAGAATACAAGGTTTGTTATAACCACCTAAAATTCTATAATTTAGAGTAATTAATTGGTAAAATACAGTACGGATATAGTATAGAAAATTAGAATGTTAATATATATATATATATATATATGTGTGTGTGTGTGTGTGTGTGTGTGTGTGTGTGTGTGTGTATTGCATGCCATCTTTAAATGAGAAATTCAGCAATTTTTCTTATACGAACTTGTAATTATTTTTTTATTTCAAAGGTATATCATATATATAATATATATATAAATTTGTAAAAATAAAAATAAAATTATTTAAGAAGACTTAAATGCGAAATATAATTATTAATAATATAAGTAGCTTTAAAAAGAGGAAGAAATAATAAAGTACTTTTCTGCTGTCATTTGTCACCTATTAATGCTTCTTCCAGATGGCGATGAAAGACGCTTCAGTCTCATGTAAGTACAGGGAACAATTTGTGATCGGCATTTAATAAGAATAATTATTTTTCTGGTGGCTAGCATGCGCTGGCGCTAAACGTTTAGATCAGTTTTTATTTATTTATTTACCACATTATATGTTCGTTTATTCCTTCCTGGTGTTCGACCGTTTTGAAAAATGAGAAAAAAAGCTAAATTTCGAAAGAAAATATTTTCTACTCGGCACATAAGGAGTGTATTATAATAAACGATAGAGAATATTCTTATTTTATGAAGTGAAATTTACATTAAAAGTAAACAAGCTACGTTTATTGAAAATATATTTTTTTGAACCGCATGTTATGAAATTTCGAAGTATGTTAAGAATTTGTTTACGGATTAATCCATTATAAAGTGCTGCATATTTTCTTTTATTTTTTGCTGGCACAATGGAAAGTACAAAATATACATACCTTAATTTTTAAATATTTTTAATTTTTAAAAATTAAGGTAAAAAAATGAAAAGATCTTTCAAACATTAAAATGTGTAACAATAATATGTCAAGACAACAACTCGAAATAAAATACAGAAAATAACATTTATCTAACGCAGTTTTAAAATAATTTTCAACAATACATATTTTGAACAATATTAAAAAATATGTATGTCCATATATATAAACTTGTAAAGGTATTGAAGAACTGACTTAACAAGCGCTAATTGCGAAATCTATTTTATAACAATTTAAGTGACTATAAAAAGAGAAAAAAGGAATTAATTTCTTTGCTGCTGCCATTTGTCATACGTTAGTGTTCAATCCAGATGGCGTTGACAGACATTTTGTCTCATGTCCGTACATGGAAGAGACGTGATCGACATTAAAAAATATATATAATTTTTTTTATGCAAAATGTGCACCAGCATTGAACATTTAATATATATTTTTTAATCCATCATATCAGTTGTTTAGCTTTATTTTTTTGTTCTGATGTTCGACAAATTTCATCGCATTAGAAGGATGAAGGAGTAGCAGAGTCAAAAATATAAATAATGAAGAAGGGCGAATCGTGATGTTTTAGAAAGGAAGATTTATATTAAAGGTAAACCTGCTATATTTATCAAACATTTGACTTCATAAAAAATACAATGATCTCAATTCGGAAGCAAATATATAAATATTTAAGGAAAAGTGTGCATTTTGTTTCCTTTTCTTGTTCTTTTTTTTGTGAAGAAGAAGAAAAATATAATGAAATATTCTCAATTGAGTGATATTATTGTGTTTAAGATTATAAATAAATAATGTTGTATAACAGGAAATTAGAAATCATTTTAGTAAAGTAAATTATTCAGATCCGAACAAAAAATATAACTTTTTCTGATATATAAAATTACAAAAATTGTGATGCAAATCAAATAATAAACGGTGGTTTAAATCATATAAACAATTATAGCAGAGATAGAGACAAATAACCGTGCAAATGAGTATAGAATGATGGATAAACATAATTAAAATGTTTTTATCAAATACCTCTATTTCTTTAAAGTGCCTACAAAAACACTTAATTATGGGCATTATCTTAAGTATTGGAATTATCCACTGTCAAATGAAAATGCACGAAATAAATGCAATTTTTTTCTGACTGATATATGGCTACATACATATGCATTTTATAAATATATTTACAGTAAATTTTGTCAGACAGATTCGTAAGTTTTTGATGAACATATTTTGTTTTAGAATAGGCTTTCCTAAGGAGGAACTCCGTATATTAAAATTTCATTGTATTACTTTTCACGGCAAAATGGATTCTTCTGTTAAAGACAAGATTTCCCTGTAGGTATGTCTAGGAGATAATAAGATGTTCTAAATACATTATTTGAAAAATATTCACAACATTCTTTGAAAAAGTCGGGTCAATCCGAACACGACCTGCAAGAATCAAAACCAAATCCGAAACAATTACAGACATCCGACTCGAACACAACCCACAACAAAGAAAATTAGTGTGAACTCGTATGACTCGAACCGTAGTTATAGGAAAAATTGGAGTAATATAGGGTAACCTTACTCGATACAAGACTCATTCATTTCCGTTCTTGTCCCTGAATAATCAACGCGTAAAATCAGCTAAGAATTTTATTCAGACCAGTTATTTAAACTACTGAAGTTTAATGCATTAGCTTGTGTATTAAGACCTTACTGTGTGTAACAGTTTCAAACTTTATCTCTGGATAATAAACCCGAGAATAACAGTGTAATAACGCAATATTTGAAAGAAAGTCCTCTATTCGTAAACTGCAATTAAAAACTCACAATTTTTGGAAAATGGCAAGAGGTTACACAAAAAAATCTCTCTCATTAAACAACATATATTGCTGTTAAGAGCCTACGCTAGACACGCGAAGAAACGCTCAAGCTAATGTTAAGTCTATGGGAAGGTTCTTGCGCGATTTACCGCTCGTATTTTAATATTTTTAAATGATTTTTTTGCATAGGGTAGCTGAGGTCGATATCTAACGTTGCTAGTTTTTACTTTTTCGATTTTGGTTCCAGTTTTTTTATATAAATTTACTTTTACTTTCAGAACCGGTTCCAACCGGTTCTAAAATTGAAACTGTCTGCTTATAAGAAAACTGTAACTAAAATCGGAAAAGTAAAAACTAAGAACGTTAGAGATTGACCTCAGCTATCCTATGCAAGAAAAATCATTTAAAAATATTAAAATGCGAGCGAGAAATCGCGCAAGAACCTTCCAATATACTTAACATTAGCTTGAGCGTTTCTTCCCCTGACTAGTGTAGGCTCTTAAACCAATTGTTGAAAATTCTTTAAAATATATATTTATTTTGTTTTTCTTATGCTACTTTTTATAAATTATTATTGGAATTCATATATATTTGTTCAACCTAAGATAAACACTGAGTTTCATTTTATAAGATTAAATCATGAATGGACTGATCAATATATATATATATATATATATATATATATATATATATATATATATATATATATATATATATATATTAATTCATTACCGAAAGCAAAATTTGTAATTTTTTATTCGTTTTTACTTTAGGATTCTAACTGAAAAACATTTATCGGAAAACGAAGTTGCAAAAAAATAAAATGAAAGTTCTTAAAACAATTACTTGTGAAAATGCATAAAAATACTCGATTATATAAGCCGCGGCAGTATTAAAACACATTCTTATATAATATCCTTTCTTCCAATTATTCACTACTGACCACCAAAGTCATTTATTATTCAACCAAGATTATAAGGTTCCCGTTTCAGACAAATTATAAATAACCAACGATTAAATCAATATATTTCCAGTTTGAGGTACTTTTACCGAGTCAGCCCAAAATTAAATTTCTAGGACGAGAGATTTCGAAATGTGGAGTTAAGTTCCTCAAAGTCACAAGTAATTTCTACCACAGACTGTCATTTTGATGGTTTCAGATTCCTACAGAGCATGTACGAACATGTCACATTAAAATTCTGCTTTAACTCTAATGGTAATCTAATGTTTGAGAATCGAATCTACGCATTATATTTTTGGTGGCACGATTCGAAATTTTAGAATTTTTTTATTAAAAGATTATTTAATGAAGAAGCTGTAATTAAACAATTAAATATATTTAAAAATTGAGTTTAGAACTGGAAAGAGCAGTTTAAAAAAAAAAAAAAAAAAAAAACTGGCAGAGTTGCAAAAAATCGTATAGAAATATTCATATCATACACAACCATTCATAGAAATATTCCAATTTATCGAAGCAAGGTCTAACGAATAACCATTTTTGTATAATTGATTCATGAAAGTATACACATATTATAAACTAGTCGTTGGGGGCCACCGTAATACTTACCCATCATGTATATGTATAATGTAAAATATTAAAATAAAAATGTGTAAACTACTTATAAAATGCATTGCAATTCAAATAAAATCGAGGCTTGATGACGTCATAAAAAGGCTCGATTACTGAATTGCTTGAAAGAGGTTTTTCCTTATAACTCCAAAAATAATACTCCTATTAACTAGCGGTTTATTGCATCTGATTAAGCGTCAAATTTCCAATTAAAATATATATTTGAAGTGAAATTTGGATGAAATACAGAGTCATGAAAAATCGAAGAGTGTGGAAAATAAGATTACAAATATGTCGGCAATCAATCCGATCGACTTCATGTTATATGCAAAATTTGTGTTTTTTTATTGTTTTTTATATTTACTACTTAAAATAAACAATTTCGAAAATTTTTATATACCTTTCATCAGAACGAATATTTCGAGAGTACGAAACAAAATGTTCCGGTTAATCGAGGTTATTGAAATGAAATAGGCTTATTCCCATTATTACATACTAAGTACATACCAAATTGCAAGTCTCTATATCAATTTGTTCCGGAGATAGAGCGTTTACAGACACACAGACACACACACAGACACACACACAGACACACACACAGACACAGAGACGGACGGCAATTTTTTTTTTCTAAAAATATGTTTTTTGGAATCTCCAGTGTCTGAAACGTGTAAATCCGTCAAAAAAATTTTTTCGATTTTCAAATGATTATAAGACTTACCCTATACTACGTATGATGGGTAAGTAATAAGTAACGAATTTCAAATCTATACTTGCACGTCAATGAATCAACCAAAAAATTAATTTCCTGAACAAGACCAGAATATGCTTCACACTGGTGAATGTGAAGTTACGTCGTCCAAAGTGTCACGACTAATTTCTGACACAAATTGTCATTTTAAGGACTTTCGGATTTCTAGATAGTATGAACACGAACACTCTCAAAGTGATGAGCACTCACAAAACAATCCGTGATTTCAATGAATTTTTCCGATGATTATATTTTGTTAAACCACGAAATTGTTTGGTTTCCACATTTTCCCTCGAAATACATACAATTCACCAATATAACGTGAACTCCTCCTAAAATCCTCCAACCAAAAGCTGTATTTTCGTAAAATCACAGGAATGTTTCGGTAACTGTGACTCTTCTGTGACGGTATTTTTTCGTTTTAGAAACGGAATTTTTATGTATAGTTTTCCATTTTAAAACACGCAAATTTTGCAAATCAAAGATCAAAATTTACAGATATGATCCAATCAAAAGACGAAAATTTCCTCAAATAATAGAAAAAGCTCTTCCATTTACAGGGGTGTTCCAGCAACTGGCTGCCTGCACTTTTTACGTTTTTAGTCAAAAAATGTTTTCAAAATGTGTACATGTCAATTTGAAATTCTGCTTCAGATTTAAACGTATTAGAATGAAATAAAATAATAAATTACATATGAATATAAACATAATATAATAATTCAAATAAAATTGAAACGATCGCAATAATCAATAAAAGTGCATAAGCAAAACTCAAATATACAAGACACGGCCTATCAAACTACATGCTTTATAAATCTCTCATACATATATACACTCGAGAACACTAATGCCACTTATTAACTAAGATTATAAGACTGTATTTTTGTTGCACGATTTATAAATAATCAACAAATATCAAATCTATATTTAGCCAGTTTAAGGTGCTTAAACGAGTCATTCAAAAATAAAATTTCCTGCACGAGATAGATTTTGAAATGTGAGTTTAAGTTTTCCAAAATGTCAGGAGAAATTTCTGCCATTGATTGACATTTTGGTGTCTTCTGGATTTCAAGATTATATGCATATCGCATTAAATTATGTATTAAGTGCAATGTTGATCTAGTGTTTGAGAATATAATGCGAGCATTACTTATTTGTCAGAATAAAAAAATATATATATATTAAAGTTTGACGTTCTATACATATTTCATAAATGGATTAATTTCTGCGGGAGCTATTATTAATCAATTAAATATTTGTACAGGGCTTGGAAGAAATGTTTTTAAAATTTATAATACATATATAAATAATTTACATATGTAGAGATATAAACGGATCTTAATTATTTTAAGACAATGAAGACACCGTAACCAAAAATTAACAAAACCACAAAGCAATATTCAATTTTACAAGCCTTAGTTGTATCAAAACTTCTCCTTTTCTAATTTCATTAATCAATTATTCGCTCCCGAGAACCCTTGTCATTTATTATTGAATTATGATTTTAAGCCTCCCGTTACACACAAATTGTATATAAACAATGAATATTAAATCGATACATTGCCTGTTTAAAGACTACCGCAAAAAATAAATTTTCTGGGCGAGAGAGTTTTAAACCTGAAGTTCAGTTCCTGAATGTGTTACGACTAATTTCTACAACATTTTGTCATTTTGAGGTCTTTAATATTTCTATAGAGTATTTATGTACATGTCATATTAAAATCCTTATTAAGGTTTTAAAAATATATTAAAAGATATAAGGAATTTCCTTATCTATATTTATAAACAGAATATTTCCAAGAAATGAAGGGACATTAAATAGTAATCAATAACAATGCATAAAAGTATTCATATTTACAAGCCACGACAGTATCAAAACACACGCTTTTATAAATATCTCATACAATTACTCATCCTCGAACACCAATGTCACTTATTAACATATTAACAAAGATGACAAGGCGGTAGTTTTGCGAAAATTATAAATAACCAACGAATATCTAATCAATACTTTGCCTGTTTGAGGTATTTCACCTTTCCAGACAAAAATTAAATTTCGAGGATAAGAGAGTTTGAAATGGGAAGTTAAGCTCCCCAAAGTGCCACGAGTAATTTCTGCCAGATATTGTCATTTTGAGGTCTTTTGGATTTATAGAGAGTATGTAGGTATATGTCACATTAAAATTCTATATTAAATCTAATGATGATCTACTATTGGAGAGTTCAGTGCGAGTGTTATATCTTTGGTAGAATGAAAAGTTATAGATTAATGTTTGATGTTTTATATTTTTTTATTAGGGGTTTATTTTTTGGGGGGAAGCTCTAATTAAACAATAAATTAAACTTAATAATATTTTAGGTATGTTTCGAACTCGCACGAAATGCATTATGAATTCCTACAATGGAAGTAAAGAATCGTCAGATGCACAGATACATTCGGATCATTATTACACCAAGGTTATTAAAAGATTATATTTTGTTTTGAAATTTTAATGAAGAAAAGTATATTATCTATTATTTTCGAATTCTACATTACTATAAAAATGGCTTATATTCAATTTAAATTGTGGCTGATTTACATTTTTATGTTACTAATTGTGCGCACCTTCGTTGTAAACATTTAATTCGTTTAGGTACTTTACTAAAGTGGTTTAATTACTGTATCAAATGTATGACTTAATAATGACATGAAAAGTTTCACTGTCATAACAGTATAGTTTGTATTTATTAACACAATATTTTGAAACTTGAATAATTTTCATTAAAATTTAGGGCAAGAGCATTTTACATTAAAATCTAAAAAATAATTTTAAATTTTGAATTCAGTTTTCATAAAGATGTGTGCAATTTGAGCTGCCAAATATGCATTGGATTATCCTTTTAATCTATCGAAAAAAATATTCCACTAAAACACATTTTGTAAAAGAAAATTATTACATTTTGAATTAAAACATATTAGTTATAGAAAAAAGACACATGTTTGTGTTCTATATTAATAAATCGGTAAAGTGCGAGTATAACTCGCACTTAAAGGGTGCCGTATGTTAAATTTATTAATTAATAAACTCCTACTACCATTAATTTTTTCATAATTTTAGTTTCAATAGATTCGGAAATAGGAAGGGGGGACATATTTTTTCCAGTATACTTTCGACGATAGCTCTGAAAAACAAATTAAACAAATTAAAACAAATACATTTTTGAATTCGATGTTACGAGATCTTTCGAACAATACCCTACACGATACATATTTTTTTCAAGTAACTTAATTAATACGTGGGCTAATTACCGACATTTGTTTTCGAAAATCATTAGGAAATATGATCCTGCGTCGCTACTTACCTCGAGAGCCCTTCAAAACTCCCCCTGACCGCCCGAAAAGTAAAGTTTGTGTGTAACAGAAAAATGCTTTTTTCTGTAAAACTATGTTACCTAGGAAAATCGCTATAGTTTTCCTGCAAGCTTTAAATAAACTCCTACTGTCCCTAGATTTTTTTCATAATTTTAGTTTCAGTAGATTCAGAAATAGAGGGGGGGGGGGCATATTTTTGCAATGCATTTTCGACTTAACCTCTGAAAATATATTACCTAAAATTTAAAAAATATATATTTTTTCGTTCGGTATTACGAGATCTTTCTTACGATACCCCACACATTATACAAAAGGAAGACTTTTTTTCAAGTAACTTAATTAGCCCCCTTAATTTTTCCTAAACATGTTTGCAGATGGCTAATAATCCTAAAATATGTTGGTAAAAAGGTTTTATATCTTTCCCCAGTTTGAACTTTCTACGTCCCATAGTTTACGAGAAAAATGGATGTGACAGACAGACGGACAGACACAGGAGTGATTTTATAATGGTTCCGTTTTTACTTTTTAAGTACGGAACCTTAATAAAACAAAGTGTTGTCTCCCTGTCTGTGTAGCCTGCATGCTGTGATGGTTAACGCTAACGCTAAGAAAATGGACACGGGGGTATTTAAAGATGTACCCAAGAAACCCTAGATTTTTTTTAATATATATAATTTGATTTAGATTTTTTTCAAAATTACGTTTATAATTATTTTTTACTGAATTTTTGAACTGTAATTTTCCGTATTTTTGCTTTTAAACATCGCAAAATGTCAGTTTCTAAAGCACAAAATAGAACGAAAAGGGGCTTTAAGATGATTTTTTCTATTCAATGTTTTCAATAAATTTGAAAATGCAAACGAATATTTTTTTTTCTCCATTTTGTTTCTTTTCACAGCACTGAAAGACTAATAATTTTTTGTTTGTTTTTTTGTCTAAAGTTTGGAAAATATAAAAGGCCAAACCATATATGCGCAATTTCGATTCTAACTTTCGCACACTTGTAAGTGAAGTGCTTCAACTTCATGTATGAAAATATGAAAATACACGCTTTCTTTTGAAAATGATTCATTTTTAATTGTGGATTAAAGCCATTTAGCCCCTTTAACAGTTTCATTGCTTGGTATATCCGTGAAAAAAGGAAAACCTTTGTGATGTAGTACTTTAAACTTAATCTAAGATGAAAATAAAAGTAAAAAGTATGTCTAATTTAAACAATCGATCTAATACGTTTCATTTTTATGGAAGAAATTTCGGGAAACTTTTACATATGTCATATTCATCAATTGACACATTGTATGTTTCTATGTTTAGGATTAATGGGTACATTTTTTTCTCTCAGTGCGAATAAGAGTTTTACTGCATGGTTCATATGAAACAGAGAACTCCTACCGGTCTCCTAAACAGAAACATTGTAAAAAGCAAAGCCCCATGGTATGATACAAATAATTTTACTTCAGATAAAATTTACTAAACACATACATGTATAATACAATACAGTTATTTTCATTTCTTATACAAGACAAAGAACATTTAATGCAATAAAAAGATTGGTATCATAATGTCTCCTATATACTAACATGTGTCAACATAGCATAAATAACAACCGATTCTATAAATATTTTTTAACATCACAAATAATGCCTAACCTCATTAAAATTCCAGTGCAAGAAAATTCATTTAACCCCAAAGTGTTATATTAAAATGTATGTTAGAAACGAAAACTACAACGAAAGATACAATACAATTATTTCCATTTCTTATACAAGACAAAGAACTTTTAATGCAATAAAAAAGATTGGTATCATAATGTCTCCTATATACTAACATGTGCCAACATAGCATTAATAAAAACCGATTTCATAAATATTTTTTAAACATCACAAATAATGCCTAACCTCATTAAAATTCCAGTGCAAGAAAATTCATTTAACCCCAAAGTGTTATATTAAAATGTATGTTAGAAATGAAAACAAAATTTCTATTTAAAATTAGTCTTTATATTATATGAATAAATTCATGATTCACTAGACGCTCATCCATAATTATGAAAGAAAAATATGCGTAACAATTTTCCGAGTTGCTTTCCCGGCGTTTTACTAAACTAAATAATGACATGCAAAAGTTTTGTGACAGCGTAGATTCTCAAGACGTACCCTGAGGCATACCTGCCTCAGTTTATTCTGAAATTCGAGAAGTAGAGTATCAAATTATGAAATGGATACTAAACTGGAAAAGCTTTAATAAACGTTTCTGGAAAAGATATTCTCTGTCGGAACTTATTGGAAGAAAACTTCATGCTTAGTGAGTTAAACATAGAATATTTTTCGCCATATTTTATTAGATAGTAAAGGTATATTTCTGCTAGCAATAATTAACTAAAATAAAGATAGATAAATTTAAATAAGAGCTATTTTCAAAAAGCGTTGTTTGTTTGCAGAAATTTCTGTAAAATATGTAGATTAACTTCAATATGGTTAATGATACATAAGGAAGTCAGTTATTGTTTTGTATTTTTTTAAACATATGATATAATTTCATTTAGGAACTTCGATGAATCAAAAAATAATTTAGAGAAAAGTTTTATATTTACAAATTCATCAAAAATCGAATTCAATATAGTGCTTTAGTGATCATTTTTTTAGTTTTTACTGGAACATTTTTGGGATAAATTTGAGCATTTTAAAAAGGCGAAAATTATTTTTAAAAGTATAATTTACAATGTGTCAGTCTAAATTTATATTTTATCAGTTATGAGATAAGTGAGACATACGATGTATTTTTTCTATTTTGAAGCAGGATGATTCAGAGGGTTCTTGAAACCATACATTTACCTGGTAATATATATATTTTTTTGTATTTAATAATAAAAAATAAGAAATAGTACCACTACCATTGGATTCACACATCAATGTTTTCGTAAATAAAAATGGACATAACTCAGCATAAAACTTCCATTTAGCAAATTTTATTAATGCCATTTAATACATCCGATTGCTAAAGTTATGGAATATTGCTTATGTTTCACGCTTTGCATTGACATATACACTAACTATATTTGACTTTTTAAAATAGGACTTTCATAGAATTTGCATGATGAATTTTACAGCTAGAGTTGATCTATTACGCATATTTTATTAATAAATGATTTTTCTTTATAATTGGTCTCATTTATATCAGTGAGAAGGACGTTCGCCAGTTAGGGATTTATTCCACTCTGCGATGACCGTGGTTTGATGAATGCGGTTCTCAGGGATTTCGTAGAGGAAAACAAAAATTCGTATTCCTTTCACACTCAAAGTCGGCTATGAAATTATTAGGGAGTGAAAGAAGATCATACCAAAGAAAATTTCCTAACATAAAATTGAGTTACCTAGTAGGAATAGTAATCCAAATTAACAGCACGTAGTCTCTCAACTTATTTTAGGCCGCGAAATCGTTTATAAAACATTTTTTTTTCTTCGTTGCATTGTTTTATTTTGGTTGTATGATATCTGTACTTAAAAGGAATGTTGAGAAAAACTTAAAAGACGTAGTCACAAACTTTACTACAATACTCAATGATCAAGGATACAACAAATAAAGTTCTTTTCGGTTTTACGTAAGTATAATTTAAAAAAATGAATTTCGATTTGTTTAGATAGCGAAATATCAACCTTTAAAGTTCCTAATTCGACAGTATGTATCTAAAAGAGCATAAACATATAGATGGATTAAATACATATGTCAGAATTCCATGGAACTAGAAAATAAATGTTTCTGGTCGTACACATCCCTGTGCCCCAATCTTAATATTATTCACATAAATGTGGAATATACTCGTAAAGACATCTCAAAGAAAAAGTAACTAAGAAAAACAATTTTTTTTCACACCTAGGCTTGAAATGGGTTAATGCTAAGCACGCTTGTTGAGATCTTAATTAATCAATTCAATTTATAACTCAGTCAAGGTAAGAATAAATTTTTCTTCTCAAAATTTTAACTTTATTATTAATTATATATATAAAATGTGATATGTATGTTTTTGTGAAAGACTGACAATAGCAACAGCACTTCAAATATATGAGTAACCGCAAAATATCAACAGTTAAAACAGATTTACTATTGCGAGGTTTTATTTTAGAATTAAAAAAAAATCTTTAAAACTTTTCAGGATCTGATACTATTAATATAATTTACTCTATAAAAAAATCGAAACAGTAATTTTTAAAATATATAATGTTTAATTTTAAGAGAACATCATTAATAAATAATTATTATTCAGCAAAAAATATAAATGAATCAAGCACTTCGTTTGGGTGAAGGGATATTGTATATAATCCATAGTAGGAATTGTGGAATTCTCGAAATAACATTATCTGCTCTAATGAACATTTGAGCCCTGTATTGACAGCATGAAGCAGTAGTTAATCACATTCAAAGCCACGAAGTTGTGTTTGAGATCTATATATCTTAATAGAATAGAATGATTATACCGATTACGATGTCACCTCCAGAGAGTACATAATGACCGACCTACTTCAGAGAGAAAACGTGACATTTCTAGGAACACTACACTACACATTCACAAGTATAAACTATGTATATCTGTAAGTATTTAGAATTTCTCAAAATAGGGAAACTGATGAAACTATAATCCACTTTCTTAGACAATCAAAGACGAATTTTAATAATCTATTGATTTTTCTTTTCACATCTCGAAAAATATTTCATACGCATTAGGTATTTCAATGTAGCTTAGCAAAACAAATTAATTTAAGTTAATATAAAATATAACGGGTTACATTTCAGGGACAAAAATGCACATTGTGGGACTTTAAAATGTGATTATTAGCTACAGCAAGATGGGGTATCTTTCCATATCAAAGTTTTATATTTGAAACACATTTTTTTTTCATATTTTGCAAAATGGAGAATGAAACAAATCGATAAAAAATTAATTGATCGAGCTTTATCTGTTTCAAAATTTTCACATTGTTACAATTTCTGACAGTAAAGATCTCGAAATGTAAACAAGGCTATGTTGTATGAAAGTCGTATGAAAGAACCTGCCTATTATAGATTTCAGATTTAAATTGAAAATTTTTATGTTACAGGCGAAAACAGTTCATATAATTTTAAAGGGCGCAATAATAATGGACTGCAATAATTTCGATAATCGGGTCTACAGCCAGATATACATAAAAAATGAAGAAAAAAAAATCATCGCATTTGTCATCATCAATTAGTTTTCACACAAAAAATAAAAAATACTACAATAACAAAATTAATTTTACACCAAATCAAGATCTCTAAAATACGCCAATCTTCGTATCTAAGTGAGAATTTTTTCTCATGGAAGTCTGTCTAAAACAGACTTTTTCGGGTCTCTTGGAATTCTGCTCTAGCAGGTTTGTTACTGTTCTCCATTATATAAACAAAACTGATTTCTAAGCCGCATAGACTGTAAAGAAAATTTTTCCTGATTTAGCAAAAAACTTTACTCAAATATTAAACTGATAATTTCGCGTGATAGACGATTTCGTAAAACAATCCGTAATCCCAGAAATCAATCGTTTTCCGAGATATAAAGAAGCATTTCTGAAATAAAAATCAGTTTTATTGCCTGTAATTTTTTGAAACGTTATGAATGGAATTATCAGTGTAATTAACGGTTTTCTCATCACTGTATGAACACAACATAATGGTTGTTCGAATGCTATCAATTCTCAAGTAAAATTTTTATGTTCAACAAACATCTTCAACAGACAAACATGCTAAATTGACAGCATAAAATGACAGTATATTGTTCAGTATTTCTTGTAAGTATAAATTATGTTACGCAGCTGAAAAAGTTTATGATGTGAGAATTGATAGCATCTAACATAATATTTCTTTTTGATATCAGGTTGAAAAAATGTTTAAAAACCTCTATTTAAAAAACTATTTAACCCTATTTAAAAACCTTATTTCCTAATGTGAAAAAAAAAATCATAGCATTACTTGTTATCTTATGTTCGGATATCAAAAACTAGATTTAAACGTGCCCTCCATTAAGAGACCACCTGTGAGAGTGACCAATTTTTAATGGAAAGGTGGGTGGTTGCTTTAGAGAGGTATTTCTGTAATGTAATTAAAATCATTCGATATTGAGGAATTCCTTTTTTTAATCCAGCTATTTGACAGGCATGCTTCAAATGAGCTTCAATATGTAGGAAGTCATTTATTAATAGCTTGGCTATTACTCAACAATAAAACACAAAAACTATTATTATTTAATTTTATAGTTACTCTAACAGTTACATTTCTACTGATATGTATACAAAATATAAACAATGTATGTATTCTTTACACTATAAAAGTGTGACACATGTGTGCTTTATATCTCATTTATCTTATCGCCGTCAAAATAAATTCATTTGTATATTTTATTATAAAGCGGCAAGTATTCAGAAAAACTTTATTCATTTAGAGGTTACAGAATTTTACCCATTTGAAATCGAATGTTCTAATTAATAGCCTCAGCTCTATTGGACAACATTGTAATTAAAGATTGATTAAACGAAATGGAAACATAAACCATTCATGTTCATGAAATTTCTATACTTTATCTGTTTAAATGTACTTTCACTTATCAATTTTAATAATGAATGCTTAATTATGCTTTCTATTATTTAGGAATTGAAACAATTCAAAACATTGATTTGAGTTTGCTGCTTTAAAAATGCGATATATTTATTTGAATTCCTGATTCGTTTAGATAAAGTATTTTTAAATTCAAAGATCAATATTTAAGAAAACTATTATACTGCACATAATTTATATAAACTTATTATAATATGAATGCACAAAGTTTTTTCAAGGAAAGTATTTTGTAGATCTTAATAATAACTTATATTTTTATGAAGTAGAAATGCTAAATGACAATTTAAATAAGAAAAATAATAAGAATATGATTAATTTATAAGTAGGTATTTAAGATAAATATAAAAAGTTCGAAATAAATGAATTTTTGAGAAATATCAAGAAGCTAAATTCACGCATTGGATAAATGTATCAAATTATGCATTGGTTTTAAAATTTAACAGTTTAATTTTTTATAACGTATTCTCTTGATAACGTGACTACAACAGGTTTATTATGAATATAGTATATGAATAAGTAGTAGTATGAATATGTTTGTCTAAAGATGATTAGATCGTGACAGAGAAAGGTTTCTGTCAAAAAGATTATTCCACTTTAGACAAAGTTTACTCTAGGTCTATGGGACTTGAAAATATATTCGAGTAAGACTGTAATTTAAACGATGTACATAATTAACTTTGCACAAAATATTATAAATTACATTAGTTCATAAGAATGTTTGTAAAAAAAAATTTCAATCCATTTTTTGAAATAATAATAATATATTTGACATTTCACTTCAGTTCCAATCTAGACTCTGCTGGAGAAACTTTAATTATTCAATTGGTTTTCTTTTCTTTTCTTTCTTTTTTTTTGACTATGTAGCCCCTAAATAAGACAAATATGCGCAATTTTATTTATTTTTTTCGTTTTCATTTGCTTGTTATAGAACTGGACAGTGCAATGTACATTTTGCACTGAATCAACGATTATTGAAAAGTTTTTAGAATAATATTTATATCACTATTTTATTAACTATAAATCGTAAAAAAAAATGTCAGTACATTTTTTGTTTAAGACATGATCAACGCAAAACTTCAGAAAATTTGAAGTATCGTGACTGTCAAAAGACATGGGGACGTAACAGCAGACTGTCATAACAACAAGTGCTAATTAGATATCAATAGTTTTCATAGTTTCCCAAGATGCCAAAAGATAGATTTTTGCCTATGGGAAATTTTTGAAGAATTTTAGAGAGAAAAAATAGCGCACACTGAAGAGTGAATTTGAAAGTTTATATATATACTATATACATATATATATATAATACTAAGCGTTTTCTTTCTATAGTTCGTGAGAAAAAAATACTTCATCAAATTACATGATTCTTAATTTAAGTGAAAGATATTTGTACACAGATTTGCTATCGTTCATTTGTTTGTTCAATGCTTTTATTAATTACCAGACTGTTTTTATAATTTCTTCAAACTAGTGAAAATTCGATAACTTCCACTGTTGCGGGGATGAAAGAGGAATAATAATTTTTGACCGATTTTTTTGGTTCTATTTCCAAGTTATATTTCGTTAAAAATATTTATCCGCGTGCACTTTATTTTTTACAAGCGAATAAAAATTCATATTTATTGTGAAGTCACGGGAATTTTTTCCATTGGGTTTATTTTATCATTATGCATTATGACTTTATTGATGTAATTTTTTTCACTACAATTAAATACAAAATATATTTGTATTGGTATACATGGTGTTTAATCATAAATGTAAAGTATATAAAGTATGTGAAAAGTTTGCGCCGATGATAATGACTTACGCTTAGCTTGAAATGCACTTTTACATTGATAAAACTAAAGAGAAAATTTTACATGGTTGTGTCTACATGATGTAATTTTAACTGATTTTTCATTTCTTAATTATAAAAATTAGAATTGCATCCTTTATTGGTTGCTTCATCTTGATTGCATACCTAAATTACATGTTACCAATTACTTTTTTTAAATTATAGGTTAGAGGATTTCATTTTTAATGAAACATTCACAAAAGGAAAGGGTTTCAGGAACCTGGTGGTAATGTCGAAGTGATGTGCATTACTCAATTGTTTACGGAATGCTTGCTTGGAGTTTGCATTGAAAATAGTACTGTATTTCACTAGAGGCAAAAAACTTTTAAAATAATTTTTAAAAGACTGTTTCTTACTCTCCCCTTCTTAAATAATAAAGAAGCTTATTTTACTAATATTGTTATAGTAATATTTTTCCGTCACGTTTTGGCGGGTGTCATCTAGTATTTATATATATTAGTAATCGGCCGGAAAATTTTAACATGCTATGTGAATAACATCATAAAAAAAATCGTAACTGTAGGTATGATACCTGTGTAGAAGTAATTATATTACGTAATTAGCTGAAGTATTAGAAGAGTAAGTAAGCTATATTTAACTACATAAGGGTAAATTCCTGAATACAACTCATTAATTCGATTTATCAAACCTTCTACTTATTTGCATTATGATGCGTTATACACACCTTTGAATATGTAAGCTTAAAAGTGATTACGATATAATGTATCCACCAAATTTTGAGGCGTCACGTAACCACAAATAATTTCAATTTTAGTTCAAGATTTAAATTAATTATATATGACACGAAAATTCTGTGCGCAGAAAAAAACAACTGAATTTCTTAACTTACATATACTAGTAACTTAATACACTAAGGATCTGCAAATTTTCTGAAGCAGTTTTAATTTGCACGTATTGGAATATTGAATTTCTTTCGATTTGCACAGTTAAACGCCAATATCGTCGTATCTTTAATTGTTCTAATTGCAATTTTATAAACCACTTGGTTAATTCAAATCTTAAAGAAATTTTTTTTCTGTCGATTAAAAATGTTTTTAAGGGCAGTATATTCATTTTCATAAATATATTCTTACAAAAAAAGTATTTCTATAATGCCAAATGAAAAATAGCTGTTTCATACTAAAAATAAGTAGCAACTATTTTTATATATTTAAAAGATTTATAATGTAAAAGAATCGTAATGAATTACCAGTTATACTACGAAATTTTAAAAGTACTCTAATTAGAAATGTGTATGCTTATACAATAAATTAGCCACATTAAAGGATGAAAATATATTTCAAATATACATCAAGCTTTTCTGACGCAACTTCCCATAACATTACACATTTATGTCATTAAGTAAAAGAACGAACTCGGAATGCATTGACAAAGCTGGAAGATAAATAAACATAGAAAAAATCATGAATCTCCAGGTAGATTCAAATAAATAGATTTTAGTGCCGAGGGCGATTGTCTTTATCACTGCAGTTGCTTTATTTATCTTAAGCTGTATAACTTCTTCATGCATAGCAGGAAATCGTGTAAACAAAGGGAAAATTCATTAGTAAAAACATGGGCGAAATTCTGAAAATATATATGAAGCAGATAAATATAAATATTTTGTAAATTTAGCTTATGTTAATTATAATTTAAAAAATAATTTAAAACCATCAAAACCGGGGAAGGAGAAATATTCGTATATAAATAAACAAAGCAGAACATAATTTGAAAGTTAAGTAACATACGTTGAAGAATTGAAGCATAGTCATAAAATTATTTTTCAAAACCTCCTAATATTAATATTATCTAATGAATTTCCCTATAAGTTAAAGGTTCTTAAATAACAAATAAAATGCGAAATCTAATTACATGAGAAATATGGATGGTAGAAAGAGAATAAAATGTGAAACGCGAGATAAACTAAATAAAGCGATTTTAGGGACTAGGCCGTTTGCATATATCATATAGTTGACTTATTTGGTGGTAATCTGCAGCTGCAATGGTTTTAGATACATATTAGATAAACTTGTTTATAAAAAAAAAGTTCATTAGGATAATATAAGTTGGTACGCAGAAAATGAGTAAGCAGAAATTCACATATATGAAAAACAAATCGTAATTTCAAAATGAATTCAAATAACTTGAATAACAAAGGTATTCTTTAAACATTTTTTCAAAATCGCTGTATATCAAGGTTAGCTAATGATCTTATTCTGATAACTTAAAATACTTAAGTAACTTGTAGAATGAAAAACGTAATGTTATGTGAAACTATGATGAGTAAGTAAGTTTAAAAAAGAAACTGTTTTTTGAACCTGTAGATAAACTAAACATTTTTTTGTGCCGAGAGCAAAGTTTTCTTTTTACACTGTAGTTCTTTTGATTGTATAAATATAAAGCAGCATGTTTTTTTTCCTAGTAGTATTTTTTCTTAACCTTTCCGAGGGCGTGGTGTCGCAAGTTTTACCACATACGGATTTGTTTTAAACCCCATCAATAAAAGTACTTTTTTTTCAGTTGATAAGTATATTTTTGCCTCTAACATGTATTTTATTATGTTATGAAACATCTTGCATTTGTCATAGCATAACTACTCTCTGCAAAAATAGCGTCACACACCCGCTCATGCGAAAAATATTAATGGAGAGAATGTTCCAATATACTTGTATAATTATAGAAACACGTTCATTAATAACTAGTCGGATGTGTCAATCCCAAAACTTTCTTCTATCTCACACAGGTTTCGCATACACTAAAAAGAATCAGCACCCATTTATATTAAGGTCTAACTGAAACTCAAGTTTTATTAAATTCCATGCAATATTTCTTGAGATAGAACTATCGTTAAAATCGTGTAAATCCTGCAAAATGCTGCATAGCAGCGGCACCTGCTGGGCGATTTTTACCAAAAACTAATCAGCACCAATTTATATCAGGGACTAACTGAATCTAAAGTTTTATTTAATTCCGAGCATTAGTTCTTGAGATAGAGCTATTGCAAAAATTGCAAAAAATGCTGCATAGCAGCGCCACCTGCCGGGAGATTTTTACCAAAAACTAATCAGCACCAATGTATATCAGGGACTAACTGAATGTAAAGTTTTATTAAATTCCGAGCATTAGTTCTTGAGATAGAGCGCCCACAAAATTTTTGTCACATACAGACAGAGTCACAGACAGACATTTTCTAAAAATAGTCAAATCGTGTTCAGGAGCTTCTAAAACGTATAAATCCGTCAAAAACCGGAAGTCGAAAATTTTTATGAATCCAATACTTTCTTCTTGTAAAGAAAGAAGAAAGTAAAAAAAAAAAAATGCATAATATGTCCATGGTTGAAATTCTGCATTTTAAAACTATTTATGAACCATATAAATATAAATGTATAAACTTGCGAGAATTGGAAAGAAGAAAGGCATACAGATAAACGATTAAAATATTGTAATATTAAAGTTAAGCATTGTGACATAAACGTTAAAACATGTTCCAAAATCCCTATATATCAAGATTATCTAATGATTTTTTAAAACATATAAGTAATAGATAGAAGGAAAGACCTATTGGGATTAGAAACCCGAAAGGTAAATAAGTAAAAATCGAGGAAACTCCATGTAACTCAAATAAAGAGACTTTTGTGCCGAGGGCGAGGGTCTATATCACTATAGTTGATTTATTTATATTAATTTAGAGCTGCATTTTCTTAGATACCTATTTTTTTTTTAAACTTGAAAAAAAAGTCCATTAATGAAACACTTACTCAATACGTGCCATGTTATAAATTCTAAAATTTAAAAATATTTATGAAACATATAAATATAAACATATAAACTTGCGCCTTTTTGTTTATAATTTTAACATATGGGGAATTGGAAAGATATACAGATAAATAATAAATACAAATTGTAATATTAAAGTGAACACACATAAGGTTAAGCATTGTAACCTATGTATTTATATATAAACATGTTCCAAAAACCCCTATATATAACGATTATCTAATGATTTTTTAAAGCATATAAGTAACAAATAGTATGAAAGACCTATTGGGACTAGAAACCCGGAAGGTAAATAAACAAGTACAAATCGCGAAATTCCAGGTAACTCAAATAAAGAGATTTTATTGCCGAGGGCGGTAGACTTTAACACTATAGTTATTTTATTTGTAGTATTCTAGAACTGTCTGGTTTTTAGATACTCAGTAAGAAAATTTGAAAGAAAAGTTCATTAATGGAAAACTTACACAGTTCGAGTGATACTGACAATTATGAAATTAAAAACTAATTCATGAAATTAATAAATATAAATATTTAGCTATTTTGGAATTTGTGTATTCGTCTTTATAGTTTTAAAAAGTATTTTGAAGCATACGAACTTCGAAAGATAAAAGATATATAGAGAAATAATTTAAAAAGATGTATTATTAAAGTGAACTTATATAAGTTGAGCATTGAAGTACAAGAATTAAAGCAGTTTTTGAAAACCCCTCGGTATAAACATTATCTAATAAATTTTCATATACGCTCAATGCATGGGGCCGTTTCAGACGTTTTACACCTAAATTAATTGAGTACTTAAAATATTGATAGCTAAAACTTAAACGTTTTTATACTAATCCAACACTTATTTACCTTAATACAGCAGCTTAAGTTTTCAAAAATATTATTTTTTAGACTTAAAAAATTTTTTTAGGCGTTCCAGGCGTGACATTCACGTCACATCCGCATTAAATAAGAGCTTTATTTTTAACTATGAAAATAATGTTCTTAGAAAATTGATACTGCTTTCTTAAAGAAAATAAATGGTGGAAAAGTTAAAAAAAATAATATGAAAGTTTAGACGTTAAATTCTTTTAGTACAAATTTATCCTTCTATATATATAAAAAAAAGTAATGGTTTGGAAATGGACCAATGAAAATCTGTGTAGATACCGCGAAACGTATCTGATTGGTCAGAGCTTTCTGACTTTTCTTAGGGGGAATTAACATGAAAGTAGAGAATTTAGATAGGATGGGCGCTATTAGGGGGGTTACCAAGGGGAAAGGACCCGGCTCTGTGGACAACTTGGCGATATATCGCCAAATTTGGTGGCCAAAATTAGCTGCCAACTTTGCGCTATTTCCAGTATTTCGCCAAATTTCCATAGACTCCCTTTGAAATCCAATAGCGTTTACTCGCTTGCAAAAAATCAACAAATTGAGATATTGCAATGCAACAAAAATTAATATTAGCTTATGAATAGAGCTTAATTGAACTATTTACATTATTTTAATGCACAAACACTAACTATTTACAATATTCGTAACACTATATATACAATTGGTACTTGTTAGTTATCCTGTCGACCAAATTACTGTCTCCAAATTCATATACATTAAACGAGCAAGGTATTTTTCCGATTATTCATATATATTAAACGAGCAAGGGATTTTCCCGATTATTCATATATATTAAACGAGTAAGGGATTTTCCCGATTATGAATGATATAGTAAAAGACTGGGAAGATTTTCACGAGACTTGCCCCCTATACTAAATCGAGCACGAGAAAAAGATCTAGTTAGGTTTCGAATACAAGAAAATTCGTTTTTACAGGGTAAAACAAACTCAGCGCAAAAAATGTTTTTTGTTATAAATGGAAAAATACTCAAACGATTTACACGAAACGTGTTGCCTATACTAATTCGAGCACGAGAAATCCATCTAGCTTGGGTTCGAATTCGGGAAAGGTAATTTTGATCTAATATAACAAACTCAGCACTAAAGAGTGCTTGGCTAGGGCACGATTATGCGGGGGGTTGGTGAGCGTAGCGAGCAGGGGAGGGCGAGCCCCCTAGTTTTATATATAAAAGTGTCAGACACATGTACGCATACATTTGGCGTACAATTTAAAGTATTTAAAAACAAATAGAATGAAACACTTAATGCCATGTGAAACCAGGAATGCAGGTAAATAAGAAATAAAATCTTGAAACTCGAAATAAAATCAAATAAACATATTTTAATGTTAGTGGCGATTATCTTTATGGTAGTATTTGTTTATTTGCGTTAATCTAGAATTGTAAGGTGTATAAATGTATTTTAGAAAATCTCGTTAATAATCAAAATGTTCATGAACAAAAAGGATCATTAACAAAAAGTTCATGACGTTCACATATACAGTACGTGTCCTAGTCGAAATGCAGCATTCTATAATTACATGTAAAACGTATATATAAATATATATACATATAAATATTTTGAAATTCGCGTTTTCGTGTTTATATATATAAAAAGCTTTTTAAAACATGAACAATTGAGAAAGATAAAAATTGTGAAAAAACAATCTCAAATGCACACATATTGAAGCACAATAGTTCAGTCCTTTTTCAAAATCCATGTTTTTTTTTTTTCTTAAATTACCTAACGATTCTTTTACGACAAAAAAATGGGAACCTTTAAATAAACTCTAAGAAAGATATTTTATTATCCAAGGGAAATTGCTTTTATCACCATAGTAGCTCTTTTGTGTTAATATAGAGTTTCGAAGTTTTTGTTTCGTTGTAGAAAATCTCGTTCAATAAACAAAAGTTTTTTAATGTAAGTCGTAAATTTACATACCATGGACAAAATTATCGTTTAGAGGACTATATCTGAAGTAGATTTATATCATTCATACCTATCAACGTATTTGAAATTTAAAATTTTTATATTGGAAAAAAAGTTAACCCTTTTTATTGCACTTTATGTGACCATATATTTTTTTTTCCTTTCAAGTAGTATTGAGGTTTGAGCAGAAAATAAGCAGATTAAAATACTGAAGTTTTTTTCAAAATCCGTATAATAATGATTTTTTTAAGACTTTGTATATGTTGCAGAATTTAAGTAACAAATAACAAAAACACCTAATAAAATGAGAAACCCTAAAGGCAAGTGAACAAAGAGAAAAATCCTAAATCTCCATGTAAACTGAAATAAAGAGATTTGAGTTCTGATCGCGATATTCTTTCTCACAGTAGTTGTTTTATTTGTGTTAACCTGGAGTTTCAAGGCTTTTCGATACCTTGTGGAAAATCTTGTTAATAAATAGATGATTTTTACACCTATTCTTACACATTACGTGTCATGGTGAAAATTCTCGGATTTTATAGCTACATGTGGAGCAGATAAATATTTCTCAAATTGCATTTTCTAATTTATACTTTTTTAAAACATTTAAAATTATATAGCATTGGTTAAAATGAAGATATGAGGATAAATTAACAATTGTAATTTCACAGTAAGCTCAGATAATTTGAACAATTGAAACATAAGGATCAAGAACACTTAATGAATTTTCCTATACATTAAATCATTTAAGTGACAAATAGAATAAAAAAACATAACCACATGTCAAATATGGAAATTAGAAAAATGTGAAAATTAATCTTGAAATTCTGCATCAATTCATTTAAACAGATTTTATTGTCCACGGCGATAGCCTTTATCATCTCAGTGACTTCTTTTTATGTTAATCTACAATTACAAGGTTTTAGATACTTTGTAGAAAAGCTTGTTAATAAATAAATGTACGACAACTGTACACAGTGCGTTTTCTTGGACAAAAATATAATTTGAAAAACTATATCTGAAAGAGATAAATATAAATTTTAAATATTTCGTAAGTGTTGTACTCGTGTCTGTAAATTTATGCAGTATTTTAAGCGAAAGAAATATCGCACGACAAGAACATTTCGAACACATTCCAACTTTACAGTTTATTTAGCCTCTTTTATTAACCTTTTCAGGGGCAAACACTTGTGCTCTTATAACGTTGAATTCCCTCCGGAATTTAGGAAAGAATTTAGTTCAAAATCAGAATAAGCAATTTTTTTAACTTGTTCTCGTCAAAGTTAAGAAAGTAAAATTTAATTAAAAGTTTCTGGTTTGAATTGGATTAAAATTAGGTGGTATATAATATATACCACCGCCCCTCAAAGGGTTAATATTTAAAATGCCTATGTTGTAAAGAAGTATAAACTCGGTCCGTTTGTAGTTATTTGAAATATAAATTTTTAAAAGAACTAGTCTTTGCTAGTTTGTTTGATATTTTCGAAATAAATTAAACGTAATAAGATGTAGAAACATTTTTGAAAGCTCTTATACGTCAATATTTATAATAAATATTTCTAAAATTTAAGGTGTTTAATTATCAGATTGAAAGAAAATCTTAATAATGTAAATAACCTGAAAAGTAAACAAACAAGAAAAATTTCCGAAACTCAAGGTAAACGCAAATAAACGCGTTTTAGTTCCGAAGACGATCGCTTTTATCCTCATAGATCTTTGTTTATGTAGTTGCAAGGATTTTAGATACCTTGTAGAATAATTCAGCTAATAAACAAATTTATAAATATTTTATAAGTGTATTAATATGTTTATATTGTAAGGAAGAGTAAACCTAGTATGTTACCAATTATGTGCTGATTCAAATATTTTGAAAGGGTTTCAATTTTCTAGCAAGTTTCATATTTTTCAGTAAATTAACCATGTTAAAGTATAGAAACACCTTTGAAAATCCTACACATAAATATTTTCTACTAATTATTATTTCTATAAATTAAGTTATTTGAGTAGTATATTCACAGAAAACCTGATATGATGAATAATCTGGGAAATAGGTTAACTAGAAAAATGTTTTGAAACTCAAGATAAACTCAAATAAAGAAATGTTATTGCAAAGAGTGATTGGATTATCAACACAAAGTATAATTTGTGTTAATTTACAATTTCAACGATTGAAGATACTATCATATAGAACCTGATCAATAAGCAAATGTTTGCTAAAGAAATCGGTACACATAACGTATCAAGATTGAAATTGGAATTTTGGGAGATATTACTGAAACAGGTTAATATAAATTTAAAAATATTTTATAAGTTTATTAAATTGTTTATATTGTCAAAAAAGTTAAACCGTGTTACTAGTTACATGCTGATCTAAGGCACGTTATAGGGCTTATTTAACGGACGTCCAAGGAAGGAGATTATACAATTCGTTTGTATAATTTTTTTATCTCTATGCCCTTCTAAACGAATGATCAGATTTTTATACTTTTTTTAAGTGATGTATTTTTGCAGATGGTCCTGAATAACATTAAAATCTAAAATTGGAGTGTTTGTCTGTCTGCCTGGTTTTCTAGTATTTTTTTTCTTTCTTTTTTTAATTTATAGAAATTTAACTTTCAGAAAAATTGACCAATCGTCCCGAATTTTTAAATGATAAATTAAAAATTAATAAATTTATTATTGATTTAAAAAGGTTTATATTGATTGGAGATAAACACATGCAGCATAGGACAAATTTATTGAAAATAATGTTGTAGTTCTTTAATCATTTCAAAATTCATAAATTATACTAGTGTTAATATTGGTCTTCGAAAATAAATAACCAATTTGATTTGAATAATTAACACATAATTTGCTTTTGACTATCATGTAAAAAATCAACTAAAACTTTAAATATTGGATATAGTTAATGTATTTACATACTAATAGTAATGATAAGGCTTCAAAATACTATCTTTCTCTTTTCCTTTATTTTTGTATTTCATATAGTTATGAAATGATTTCATATAAATGTAATCATGTAAATGATAATCATATAAATGTAAAATGGAACTTTGACATTATAAGGTATAAAAATTCGCGAAAATTATCATTATATTGAAATTAATTCATCAAAAGAGTTTGCAATAAAATTTTCCTAACGCATCAATTGTTTTAAATCTGCTTGTATTCTTCAACTTCTTATACAGATAAAAATCATTTTTTTTTTTACAAATAAAAATATTTTATCCTCTTTCTTGTCAAAGCCCAGTAGTTAAGTGATCAGCGCGTAGAGTTACCATGCTATAGGTCCAAAATTTGATTCCGGATTGCGAACTGGGCAAGGTTCACCCAATCTTTCATCCCTTCGGCGCCGCGGCGTCGATATAATGAGTACCAAACTTGCTTGGAATGTAAACACTCAGAGTCACGTGTTAGGCTAGCCACCTGGCCTGGAGAGTATCTGTATAGCATCTCAAGATAAATTGTCTTAAAAACAGTTCTGCAGACTTTAGACCATAGTCTTTAATAGATTGTAGAGCCGCAGGTGTAAATTTTAGCCTTTTCTTATTAGCGTTTTGCTACCTTCTGTGATCCCTAAATTAGAACCATAGTTTTTAAATTCTTAAAATCACTAAACACTAAACACTAAACAGGTTAAAATCTGTTAAGTTCATAGTCACCGTAGTATTTCAACTGAATTCTGAAGATAAAGAGCAATTAATTGTTTATCAAAGAAAAAAAAATTCAAAATTTACAAAATCTTGTTTTTTTTTTTTTTTAACCTACTGGAAATATTTCTATTTACTTGACAATTTCTTAAATGAAATATTATAAATCTAAAGCTACTTAATCCCCGTGTTACCAATGCAAATTGTAGTGTTATCTTTTTTTCGGAGCCCGAGCCCGAGCCCGACGATTTGAAATCCGAGCATGTCAGAAACCGAGACATTTTGTGCCGTAAGAGTCCAAACCCGACATCAAAAGTATGTCGACACTTGTTAATAACATTTAAAAATTGAAATACAAAGCATGTGAATAATCACATTACTAAACAGCGTACAGCCGATAGATTGAAAAATGCCCAGACCGGTATCGATCCGGGATCCCTTGGTATAGAGCACCAAGCGCTTTACCATTTAAGCTATCCCGACGGCATTCAGACTAGCATTCACTCATTGTTATATGGCAAGGCTACAACCTTGTAGCACGAGATGGAACGTCAATCATGTGCACAACACCGTTGGCATATTTGAGAAAAATTACACCCAGTATCGGTGAATATTTATATACTAATTAATTTTTCAGAAGAGCTGAAATTTTTTAATAACTAATTAATTTTTCAGCTATGCTGAAAAATTAATTAGTGTTTAAAAATTGATTCTTTGAGTGTGATTCTTTGAGTGTGCCTCTTTGATTCTTCATCAAATTGGTATACCTAATTGTATATTATTTTATATATCGCATTTCTTTTCCTCTCTTATTTTCTGTCGAATCGTAACGTCCGTCTGCATTGCCACTAACAGATATTCCCTGGTAAATTACTAAATAAATAGATTATCAAATTTGAAATATATATTTATATATATATACATTTATATATGGTTTGACATAAGTACATGCTAACGGATTTATTTTGTACAGAGATTGTGTACAGATATTTGTATTTGAAAATTTATTTAAATATAGTTCAGTCATTTTATGTAATATATATATAGAATAGATTATATTACACTCCAGTATGTTTGAAGAAAAATGGATAATCAAATAGATTAAAGAAATTCAATAATTATTGAATCGTTTAAAAAAAAAATTAGTCTGCAGTCGTTAAAAATTAACTCGTTAGAGTGTTATGTAAAAGAATTATGTGATACCCAATGATTTACAGTTCACATAATTTATAACATGAACCTACACTTTGCTTTCCCAATGTTAAGCTTATCCCCTATTTGTAATGTTCTGATCATTCATCAGATCGCAATAATTAATTGAATATTATGTTAGCGGTCGCATTTCTGTTCGTCTCTTCATTAGTGTCGCATCGTAACGTCCGTCTGCGCTGCCACTAACAGAATTTCCCTTCACTTCGCAAATGTCATTACTCCTCGCCCCCTGTTATCGACCGACGGCATTCGGAATTACCTTAACTTGGAAGGAGGATAAGAGAAATTCGGTGGTAAACTGACGCCTACACTGTTAGCTACTGTGTTTATAAAGACCGATTCCGTTTGGCGTGAACCCTTTGTTATACAAGTAACATAGCATATAGATTAAGGGGTTATACAAAAAGCGCTACAATTTTCAGCATTTATTTCATTAGATAAAAATGCATGAGTGGCATACATTTAAAATTAGTATTTGGACATAATTTAAGAAAAAATAAATTGAGCATTGAGTATTTTTCTTATTTCGTTTGAGAAAGGTTTAATTTCATTTTTATGAGTACATCTGAAATGATACTTGAAAAGATGTGAAATTAGCACAATGAAAAAAAGTCTTTTGAGTACAAGGACATGCATATATGTTAGGAGCTAACATAAAACGTGCTATAATATGCTGAAATTATTTTTCAAATAAAAGTTGTTCAGAAGCATCCCTTTAAATTTACTATGGGGACACAACATAAGAAAAATATACTGGGCGCTTTGGAAATTTTGTTTGCAAAAGACTTAATTCCTTTTCGATGAATACATTTTAAATGGTGTTTCGAAAGGTGTTGAAGTAATACAAAAACGCGGCATAAATGTTAAGTGATTATTCAGAAAGTGTTCCAATATGCTGCATTTAATTCTTTAAATAAAAGTGCTTGAGTTGCATGTATTTAAAATTAATATGACGGCACAATTAAAAAAAAATGTATGAGGAATTCTGAAATTTTTAATTTTGTTTCTGAAAGATTTAATTATGTTATACAGAATATATTTTAAATCTTTTGTAAGACGTATGGGTATCTTTCAGACTATCAATTTACCTATCTCTGTTTCTGAAATAACAACTTCTTTATTTCTTTTCTTTTTTAGATTTTTCTTTCATTTCATTATTCTCTCATCAGTTACGCAGTTATCAATTTTATCTGACATTTAAAGAAACTGTGAAAATTGTATTCACTTATTTTACTTGCATATTTTTGGGGATTATTAAAATGAGGTTTAATGTTTGGCGTCAACATTTTAATATAAGAAACAAGTCTTGAATGATTGGATATAATACATAAATTGCTAAAATATTACATTCATTTTTTTAATAAACATTGATGAGAAGTAGATGTTTGAATAATATGTTGACACAATTAAGACAAAATAATAAACAAATTAGGCAACGTGAAATATTTTATTTTGTCTTCCTAATTGTTTTTTTGTATTTTGATGAATAGTTTTAAATAATGTTTTGGAAGGCATTCACGTATATTTTGAACTATAAATTTAGTTATCTATATTTAAAAAAAGAGGTAACTCCCATTGTATTTTATTATTTTAAAAATATTTTGTTTTACTATGCTTTTATTAAATAGGAAATAACCGATTTTATCAGTTAGTGGAATAAAAAAAAAGAATTTATCAATATAACGTTCTTACAAAAATCCTTTGCAGTTATTGGTATAAAATCTAAAATTTTGGGAGAAACTTGTGCATTACAAGGAACATGACAAGCATTTTAAGGGAAAATATAGAAATTTGCTGCATAATTGGTTATGCTACATGTTGCATTTATTTGTTTCAAAAACAGTGCATGCAAGACATAAATATGTTTAAAGTTAATATGGCTAACATAAGTTTTAAAATGTACAGTAGGCAATGTGAAATCATATATATATATATATATATATATATATATATATATATATATATATATATATATATATATATATTTTTTTTTTTAATTATTATTTTGAATAATTTTTGAATGATATATTGAAAGGTTTGCATGAATGGTTTAAATTGTTTGCAAATCCCTATTTCAAAATGAGAAACCACTGCACATTTTTCATCTTTAAAAAATGTTTCATTTTATTATTTAACATGGAAGTTTCACGATTTATTTCAAGAAACAGCAAAGTTTAAAAGTTATATATTTTTCTTTTTACAACACTTTAGAGTTTTGTTTTTCTTTTTTGCTATTTAAATAACAAATTACTTTTCACAGTTTGCGTAATATTGTAAAGATATCATTAAAATTCAAGCATTCAGTTAAAAATGAAATAAATAAAAATATTTTGCTAATTCATTTTATCGTGTTTATTATCTAAAAAAAAAATAAGAAGGATAAAAGAAATACCCCGGAGATTATTTAAAAGCAACAGGGATATGCAAATTAATTTCTCAGTTTCAAATTCTTCAACATAGAGATAATTAGATATACAATTTTAAGGCCTGTATTAGAATTTTTTTCTATTTAGAGAAAAATAATGTGAAAAAAAATTACTTGTTAAATTTAGCTGTTGTTTGGTGGTAAAATGTTGTTCAAATGAGCTATAATATTTTAACGCGAATTTTTAAATTAAAAATTTAACAGTATATATAAATTATTCTAAGAGTAAGAAAAAAACGCAGTGCACTTAATGGCATAAATATTTTATAAGAATTCAAGCATTCGTTTTCAAACTTAAATTAAAAAAAAATATATATTTTGCTAATTTATTTTTTTATGTGTGTGTTTATTAACTAGAAGAAAATACGAGTAAATAAAACCCGTCGGTCAATTACGTGGAAGAAACACGTATATGTAAATTAACTTCAGTATAAAGCTAGTTAGATTTATATTTTCACGGTATGTACCAATTTTCTTTAAGTTAATGAAAGCGATAGTGAAAAACATTATTTTGATCTTAACTTTTTATCTTAAAAAAATGTTATTAAAAGTAGATGTAAAATTTTAATTAAATTTTTTAATTTAAAAAATTAACATTATGAGTGATTTACTGTAAAAAAACTGATTTACTGCAGTTAGATGTCTTATTTTAAACTATCTAAAAGGAGGATAAATAAAATACGCCAATTGGTTACTTAAAAGCAACAGGGGTATGTTAATTATTTTCTCAATTTCAAACTCTTCGCATAAAGATAATTAGATTTACATTTTTAGTGGCTTTATTAAGACTTCTTTTTAGTTTAATGAAAGTGGTTGTTAAAAAAAGAAAACAAATTTTCATCTCAACTGTTTCATTATAGAGGAATGTTATTCAAAACAGATGTAAAATGTTAATACAAATTTTAATTTAAAAATTTTCAAGTATAAATGCATAAGTTTAAAAATAAAATGCGTTGTGTGAATTATTTTTATCTAGATAAAAATGGAGTAAATAAAACACATCGGTCGATTTCTTGGAAGCAACAGGGATATGTAAATTGTTTTCTCAATTTCAAAATTTTCCGTATAAAGATAATTGGATTTGCGTTTTTAACGACTACATCGAGATTTTTTGTTTCAATTTAAGTAAACTTCTTCCGAAAGAATATTTTAATTCCTTTACTGTTTAATTTTGCAAAAATGTTATGTAATCTTTACTAAGGCAAACTAATTATGTTGCTAGAATAATGGGAAGATTCAATGCCCACAGAATTTAAAAAAAGATTGATTTGAAAAATATAAAAGACTATTCGTCATTTATAAAATAAACAAGTATAAAATAAACAAGTATATATATAAAATATATAAAATAAACATTATAAAATAAACAAGTTATTCAATCGGTTTGGTACAGTACAGATGTAACAATTTGAGATTACAATTAATTTAGATTCCCACTGATTTCGAAAGGGTTAAAACACATGTAAAATTTTGATTAAATTTTTTTTAATATAAAAATGTAATTGTATGAATGAATTCTTTTAACATGAAAGTGCAGTTGTACAAATTATTTTTAATTAATTACGAATTTGCTTGTGAAGCAATTGGATAAATAACGTATCGTCTGAAATATCATGCGCTTCGACTCAAAACGTGTACCTACGATTTGAGACTGTATTTTTCATCTTTTATGTATCTTCGTCGTATTAAGCGCACCTCCCCCTTTTTTTACAATGAATTTTTTATGAGATAGATAATACAAAAATACAATAAATAGTATTAAAAAGTATTAAAAAGTATGCAGCTACTACAAACATAAAAAAAGCAAATTTAAAGTGGAGGCATACACTGTTACCAAATCTGTCTGCTTGAATCCTCACAAGGCATTTGGAATCGTACTCTCGTTCATTCAGAAAACCACGCCTGCTTCTCTAGTCAGTAACATAAAAATCTCAATTCTTATGTTTCATTTTGAAGCTTTTTTATATATACACGACGTATAACACGTACCTACAAAATGTAACTAATTTTCTTATTTCAAACGTGCACGTTATATGCCGAAATATACGGTAAATTAATTAATACATTTCATTTACACTATACATTTTATTAATTTTATATAAAAATTATTGTCGCTAAGTTTGATTTTTTTTTTATTAATTTAGTTCTTTAATAACTTTTATTTTCTATTCAAATTACTTATTATTCTTTTTTAATAAGTACTTTAAAAAATATGTTTTGTATTTTGAACTCATTATTTCGAGTTTTTAATTTACCCTCTGATAGCTGATATATAGGTAATATCAGAAAAATTATTGTAATAAGAGAATATGGTTCAAACGTTAAAAATTAACGATAAATAAAATAAATAAATAAATAAACGTAATTAAATATGAAACGTCGGAGAAAACATATTACTGAAGAAAATGGAAAATTAGTTAATGGTCTCATGTAAGAAACAGAAGAATAAAATTGTTTAAAATATCTTCATATGTTTTTAGTCGAATGAATGCAGACATTATTTTTCATAATAACTATTAAAGTATTGTTCAATGCTGAAATGAAAGACATATACATACAGATATATATATATATATATATATATATGTATATATATTATTACATTTCTTAACTTCCATACTATCTATAAATTGATATCCAAACATTTGTAATTTGGATTTTCATTAATATTTAAGAATGAAGATATCAGAATAAAAAACTAATATTAATTGGTAGTTTGCATTTTTTAAAGAAATGTAAAAAATAAAAAAAATATGAAAATTAAAAAACCGAAATGTCAAAATTATTCTGCATTAAGAAATGATTTAATATTTTACAGTCCATCCCTGAGATAATGTGAAAAAAAATTAGTTAAATGATTTTATATAGTGACCTTACTACTACTACTACACGAAATTTTAAATATTTTGTGCATTCTTAAAATTTAAAAAGAAAACAGAAACAGAATCCCATAGCAAATCTACGCAGATATAAATACATACATCTATATTTTAAATAAAATTTTACTTCTTTATCTATTTCTATATAATTTGCGATGAGAAACACTCCCAATTTCTGTCTTTTATACCATGTCATTATAGGTCTCCATTTGTTGTTGCTAAAGCGATATTAGATGTATTTTTGAATGCCATTTCCTTTAGTAAAATTCAAGACTTTTTTAAACACTATAAATGTATGTATTGAAATAACTTCAAACGCAAATGGATATTCCGATTCCCAAGTTGTTTATACTTTAATGGGCAACGAATTTGCAACCTTAATACTACACCACAAGAGATATGCAGGAAAATGTACTTAAATTCCAAAGTTATTTTCCGCTTCACTTGCCACAAAATTCCTATCAGAATTTTAGTTCTGCATTTCGGAGTAGTTACAATTTTAAATTTACAGTTAATGACATTTCTTTTAGGGAAAACTTAAGAAAGTTTTACATGTCTGTTCTAGGTAAAAAGCAATTTGATATTTGCAAAGTATGTAACATTAAATAGACGATGTTAAGAATTTAATTATTTTTCACAATTTTATTTGTAAATTTTTGTTTTAGAATTATGAAACAAAAAGTTTTGGTATGATTTTTTGAGATTATTATTTAAAATTAAATATTGAAGTTCTAAATGTATTTTCTGTCTTCTTCATTAACAGGTTATTGACAACGTATTGTCTTAGTTATAAAAACATAATTATCATAGTTTTAGGTATTGTAAAATAATAATGATAATAAATAAATAAATCTAACTTTTTTTTCAAGAACACGTGTAGTTGAAAATAATCATAGTCTAAATACAGGTGTGTTCAAACTAATAAATATGTAATATAAGAATATATATGATCGAAATATTTTATATTTATCTTATTGATATTTATATCTATATTATATTCATATATTTCAAATGTTTATACATCCATTATATGTAGATATATGTACAAAATATTAAGTGGAAGTTCTTCTGTACGGTTTCCTAATTTAGGCCAGTTTCGGGATTTGTCTGTTTAAATAATGCACATAGAAAAATAAAGAGTTTTTGGCACTCTATAATTGATTGCACTCTAGCCTAAGTGTGTTATTAATTTCAAATAACTATGTTGAAATTTTAATTGTTCTGAACTCTTTGCACTGCGTGCGCAGTAAAGCTGTGTAAGGGATAGCAATTTGAATAATCATCTTATAAAAAATAAAAATAAAATAAATAAATAAATAAATAAATAATACACGTAGATTTTTAAAATGTATGAAATTAGTTGGGGCTGAACCTAAAAGTTATAAAATAATTCATCATTTCACAAAACGGCGGGTGTTTGGGCTTTCGGGTCATTTTTTGGCATTAATTTTTAGTTTTCAAATAAAAAAAATCGAAATACTGAAATAAAAAATATAAGGTTTGCTACTTAAGCGTAAAAAAAAAAAAATCATAAAAATAAAAAATCATAAAAAACAAATTTAAGGTCAGCCATTTTGTCAGCTGTCACAAAGGTCCTTTAAACGTGTTGTTACGACTTCAATAATAGATGAAGCAAAAGATGATTTTTGGCATATAATAGAGATTTTAAAAACAATGCAAAAAATATAAATAATTGATTTTCTTAAAATTTCTTGGGAGAACATACCATTAAAGATACACTAAAATTAAATTGACTGCTGTTGCACGTTGTTGGGAATAATTTAAAACATTGTAATAACTTTTAGTCTAAAAATAGTTAATTCATATATTTTATTGCAATATTAATATGTAATAATATTTTTAACATTAAATGATTTTGCAATTACAAAAAAGTGCACATTTTTATAGTTTTCCTTCATCTTTTAAAAATTAAAAAATTAGTAAAACATTGCATACATTGTTGCACAGGTAATTCTATCAGAGTTGAAATGGGAAAAATGTATCTCATTTTGAAGACCATTTTAAAATATGAAAATGTCTGCTTCAGATGATTAATACATCTCAGAGCAATTGTGTCATGTAAATCATTAATTCATCAGTAACGTGTGTGGATAAAAATGTTATGTATACATATGGTTTAATGTAGATTGTGACAGTAAAAGTTTTAATAAAATGTACCTTATATTATCAATCTTTCCAGAATTGAAAATCTCGCAGAAAATAGTCAATAAAAATCTACTATGTTATCTGTAATATATCTAGCTTAATATTTCAGAGCTGACGTGTCGTCTTATCTGGCACCTCTTTTTTTATAAATCATAACAGCATCTACTTGGGGATTTTATTAATTTTGGTGAAATAAGGGAAATAATGAAAGATCTCTTTAAGATAAAACTGCTTAGATACGTTTCTTTTTGACCAAAAGTTTATTTCTCCTAAACTATTTTATTGATAAAAAATCGAACTATAATTAATAGTAACAGCAAATGGGTTTAAAAAACTGTGATTTGAAACATTTTATTATTATTTCATATTTATTTTGAGATTAAATCATAAGAAAATAAATAAAATAAAAGTAAATTTCATATTTGTTAATATATATATATATATATATATATTTTAATATAAAAGGAGAATTACGCTTGTGTGCTATATATTAATTTTTTATTTTATTTCCTTTTATTTAGTTAACAAATTAAGCGGAATGTATTCTAAAATCAATATAAGCAATGCGGAATATTTATTTGTATGTTAACCCATTTAAAGTTTCTTGTTAAAGTATTTTTTTTTTCGAAAATTAGACGAGTCTTTTTTTTTTTCACTGTTAGTGTAAATAGAAAATTCATTTACATCGGTTTTAGAATATCCTATATTTTTAGTGAATTATCTTTTCTTCTTTTCAAACTTGAAACTAATTTTTTTATGAATAGATATACTGCTGAAAACTAAAAACAGAGTAGAAGTCATATATTATGAGCTGAACTTCACACATACTTCAAATCATTTCCATTACAATCCCGTTCACGGTCTCCTTTCGAACCAAATCTATTCAAGATGCATGTTTGTCATATGTCAGCCAGCTTCTTTAACCAGAATGAAGAGCCATCTATCTTGACAGGCGCTTGATGGAGTAGACTTTTCAAGCACGGCATCCGAGTAATGTGCGATGCCACCACGACGCTTCCTAGTGGCATCTTAGCAATTTCCACAAATAGTTATCATTGCCAGAGTTGCCACTAGCGAAAGTCATGGCGGCGGCTTCCTTGAGTGATTTATTCATTTAGGTAGAACGACAGGAAGAAACTCTTCGTTCCAAATATTTCTTCTTTCTGATCCTAAAGAAGTGATGGATGAATAATCTTTGCAGATAGATGGTGCCAACTTTTTTCATTGAAGCGCCGTAAGTGATATACATTTTTCTTTTCCAGCTATTGTAAAAATGGCCTAATTCTATTAAGTTTTCCTTTAATTTTCGGAATATATTAATCTTTTAGACAACGCAATTTATATTTTGTCATTTACTTTAAAAAAAAAATGATGTGTGTAATGAATCAATAATAGTTTAAAAACTGGCGTTAAGTTTGATAATTCTTCTGTTAAAGATTTAGTGATTTTGCAATTCAGAGAGACTTTTTAAAAGTATCCTATAGTATGCATTTCAAGTATCTAAAATAATAATTATATTAATTAGAGAATTTTTTTTTATAAACATTAAATATTTAAAAACGAAAATATTGATGTTGTCTTCTTTTTTTCAATTACTTTATCATTTTCACATTTCTCTTTTTCAACTATTGTAAAAATGACTTATTTTTCTAAATATAATTACAAATTTAGACAACGCATTTTATATTTTTGATATTTTGAGAAATAAAAATAATTTGTAATGTATCAACCAAAAATCAACCTACTAATCAATATGGTACATCTTTCGTTAAATATTTGGTGGTGTTATAGCTTAGAAATTCCATGAAAACAGCATTTTCTTAAAGTATGTTATTGTATACATTTTAAATATGTAACATATTCATCATATTATTTAAAGAAATAAAAAATTTAAAAATGAAAATAGATTATTTCATTTTTTTTTCATTGAAGCGCTGTAAGTTATGCACATTTTTCTTCTTCAGCTATTGTAAAGTTAGTCTGATCATTTTATGTTTTTGTTTAATTTTATAAATATAATAATCTAAAATTTTATTTTTGTCATTTAATTAAAAAAAAAAAAACAGTTGTAATGAATTATTAAATATTTTAAAACTGCCGTCCATTTTGTTAGTTCCTTATGTGATTTGATGAATTTGTTTTTCGGAAAAAAACGCATAAAAATTGTAGATCTTTAAACGTATATTATATGAATTGCAATTAACCATGTATGTTAAGTAGTAGATCAATTATTAAAAAAGAAAATTATCTAAAAATGTTTCTTTCTACATATATTGAATAAGAATTGCAGAAGGTCAACATTAGTGCTCTTTTGTTTAATTTTATGTTTTTTGTTAATTTTATGTTAATATACCAAAAAAGGCTATTTAAATTTTTGAACAATTTCAAATCTGAATTAAAATACCTTCTTGAATTATGTCGAATCTTTAGTACTATATGCATTTCATTTATTTTTTTATTGCTTAGAGCAATTGTTCTACAGGGTGATTAAAAGAAACGTGGACAAAATGGCATGGTAGATCAGTCATACAATAAGCATCAAAAATCGCATAGGAACAGAGGGTCGCAACTACGAACCGGAGCCGCTACAGGCGTCTAAAATAATACATAACACAAATAGAAGAAACGAAACAATTACAAATCATTTTATTGATAATTGCTCACTCACATGAGACTAATGCAAGCCAAATGTTGAGCCTACAGCAGATGCTCAATTTTTTTGCTAGATGCATCGAAACACGCATGGCATCTACGTTGCATGTAACGGCGCACCTTCTCAAAGATACCAGGTGTATTTCGAACACATCTTGCTGCCGCAACGATTCTTCCTACCAAGTCTTCCGGCGTTGCAACAGGTGTTTCATACACAAGTCCTTTTTAAAATCTCCACAAAAAAAATCCAAGGAAGATAGGTGTTGTGATCGTGGTGGCCATGCGATTGGTCCACCGCGACCAATCCAGCCGCCAGGAAAAGTAGCCTGCAGATGGGCTCTGACGTCTGTGCTGAAATGCGCAGGAGCTCCGCTGTGTTGAAATTGAATGCATCGACGAATAGGCATTGGAACATCATTGAGCATTTCTGGCAGAACCTCTTGCAAGAATGTTAGATAAATGGAACCGTTAAGTCTTTCTGGGAGAATGTACGAACCCATTAAACAGTCTCCTACAATGCCATCCCGGACGTTAACGGAACATTTTTGTTGCGTGCCGTGCGGACGTGTAGAAATGCGGGTTTTCATCCACCCACGTAAGCAGGTTGTGAAAGCTCATCACACACTCTAATGAGAACGCAGCCTCATCCGTGAAGAGAACATTTGCTGTGAAGTGTCTGTCTGCAGCAGTTTCTTGCAAAAACCACCACGCAAAATCCATACGATTGTTGCAGTCTCTCGGTTCCATTGTCTGGACGCATTGTAAATGATAAGGATGTAGTCCTTCATCGAGTACAATGCGCCAGAGGTAAAAGAACCAGTAGCTTGGGGGGATATTGTTCGCTCGGGATACAAGCCGTGCACTTGTTTAAGGATTACCCTGGAGTTCTAGTACACCTCTTTCTTCAGCATGAACTGTCCGAGTTATTTCTTTGGCGACCAGCATCCGGCTTGTGCACGTCAAACGAGCCAGTTTCACACAATCGTCGATACAGAGTGGCAAATAAGCAGCGGCTAGGCACTTTTCTACCAGGATTTTTCTCACGATACATTCGCAAGTCTTCTCGTCCAGTGCAGTTGGTCATGCCGTAAATTAATTGCATGTCAGGCATTTCGCAGTACGTGTAACTAGCCATGTTACTCCTAACGCCTCCATGGCTCGAATGAAGACAATCTCCGTTTGCTCAGCTCGTGTTTGTATCGCAACGCCCTCTCGTGGCTCTAGCGCCCTCTACAGGCGTTTGCGACCCTCTGTTCCTATGCGATGTTTGATCCTTATTGTATGACTGATCTACCATGTCATATTGTCCACGTTTTTTTAAATCACCCTGTATAAATTATAATGTTACTTCGTATAAATACACAGTAAAAAAATTAATATTTCTTGATATAGCAAGATATTTTACCAATATACAATATGACTTATTTCAAAATGTCCATGATTAAGAGAAGCGTACCTTTTCTTCCAGTAACCTCAAAAACTACGATTTAAATTACTATTTTCATGATTTAAAGAAACATTTGCAGTATAAAAGTTTCTTTTGCTACTCGAAATTTTCGGAAAAGTGTCCGAATATTTTTTATAGTGTATTAATCAGTTTTCTGAACCCGATATCAACATTAAATGTCAGATTTGTGAATGCTATAAAATTTCAAGTAAACTTTTCACGTTCAGTAAACATGTTTAACTGACAAACATGCGGCATTAACAGCGAAAAATAAATTTTACTTTGTTCTCTTCCATGCATAAATGATGTTACAATTCTGAACATATTTTCTTGAGAATGGATAGTATCCGAAAAACCGATAACTTGGTTTTGATACTGAGTTGATAAATCTGATTAATGCACTGTAAAATATACTCTCGGAAACGTTTTCGAAATATACCGGAGACAAAAATAACTATTTAAAAAAATATTGGATCTCTGTCAGTTTTTAAGATTTCTAAATGAACGGTTTTGAAATCGTGAGAATATCGAAGTAGTTATATATTTTTTTTTTCACACATCATCTTGCTATACCAAAAATCACTTATCTCTTTTAACTGTGTTTTTTAACCATTTATAACCCCCAAAAAGAATTTAAATTGTAACAAGGAATGAAATAAAATATGAAACTAAATTTCATTACAATATTATATATACATATGTATATGAAAAATAATGTCTGTATCTACAGCTGTAACAAAAGAAAAATTATAGAAATCGTAGCATCTTTCCATTTTAGAGAAGTTGAAAATGTACCAAAGGAGATTTTAAAAAAATATAAAAATCCCTCATGCACTTTTTTCTGTATATTTTAAACATCCAAATATTTAATTAACTTTTTTAAGAATATAGCAGTCTGTCGGCAATCCGACGGTATGTGGAGGAAGAACATGAAGGATAGCAGGAAATTTAGAATAATCGGTGATTACGAATAAATTTCTCTTACTCCTTCATACGGGTAAAAGCACATTTTTTAAAGAAAAAAAATCATATATATCTTAGTACTGACCTCTTAGTACACTCTGGTACATTACAAAAATTTCTCATGCATTATTCTGCACGTGTTAACAATTTCTTACATGAAAAGAAAGTCCAAGAATAAAATTATTGTATAAATTTTATAATATTTAACTTAATTGCAGAAAAAACATAACATCATGTACTTTATAGAATATGGATACAGTACATACAGTAAAAAAAATAAACAACACATTAACGTAAAACGATGCAGTGGCACGTAGGATGGTTTGGTCATAGATGGTATAGCAGACGCCCACTTCCAACACCTTGCTTTTTAAAATAGGCTAGATAGTAGGGAGGGCGGATAGTTGAGATTCTACTCTACATCTGTAGTATATCAGAAATGATTCTTATTTAATTTTTTACGGAGTATGTGTATGTTGTACGTTGTTTTTACGGAGTATGTGTATGTGTGAGTATGTTGTAGTAACCAATACGGCGCGACGCCATGTTTATAACGATAACTTTTATAATTATTAAGTATATACGAAGAAATTCTTATATCTTAGTAAATAAAACCATCCTACGTGCAGTGGCACAAAGGATGGTTTGGTCATAGATGGTAGCAGACGCCCACTTCCAACACCTTTCTTTTTAAAATAGGCTAGATAGTATGGGGGGCAGATAGTTGAGATTCTACTGTACATCTATAGTATCTCAGAAATGATTCTTATTTAATTTTTTACGGAGTATGTGTATGTGTGAGTATATTGTAGTAACCAATACGGCGCGGCGCCATGTTTATAACGGTAACTTTTATAATTATTAAGTATATACGAAGAAATTCTTATATCTTAGTAAATAAAACCATCCTACGTGAAGTGGCACAAATTATGGTTTGGTCATAGATGGTAGCAGACGCCCACTTCCAACACCTTTCTTTCTAAAATAGGCTAGATAGTACGGAGGGCGGATAGTTGAGATTCTACTGTACATCTATAGTATCTCAGAAATGATTCTTATTTAATTTTTTACGGAGTATGTGTATGTTGTATGTTGTTTTTACGGAGAATGTGTATGTGTGAGTATGTTGTAGTAACCAATACGGCGCGGCGCCATGTTTATAAAGATAACTTTTATAATTATTAAGTATATACGAAGAAATTCTTATATCTTAGTAAATTAAAGAGTTTTTTTTTCTTTTCTTTTTTTTGGTGGGGAGGGGGAGGGGTGTATAGATACAGTTAATTTGAAACTGTAATATGTATAATAATCAAGTTTTGACTATAAAACTGAAAACAATAATTTTGGTTAGCAGGCAATCGCCTGTAGATGGCAATTTTATAGTTTTGGAGAGTTGTTAATTTATACTAAGTAGCCATTTGTCATTGTGAATATTTATATTATTCGACCAAGTATACATAATTCACAGCTGAAAGCTGCAAAGGCAATCTAGACAAAATTTCTAAAATTGATTTCATTTAAATATAGTACTTAAAGAAAATTATTCATTTGCAAAAAAATCATTACAACTGTTTTTCATGCACGACTTCAGTTCGTAAAGAAATATAATTTTTAATGATTTAACTGTACAAACTTTCTAGTTTTATTTTGATAGATTCAATTTATTTCTGTTTTTTTTTATGAAACGATTTTATATAACTGAATAGAAGTTTTTATTACATTTATTTAATAATAAACGTGGTAAGTAACAATTTCGATAGTTTTTGAAAATGTGAATGTTCTTCTTCTTTTAGACGTTACATTTGTTGAAACCAAATCAATTGAAGGGAATATTTATTTGACTTGTTTATTATTTTTTTTTAATCGCCGTGTTTCAATGTTTGTTGCCTACTGGCGATTGACGAGTGTTTATTTTCTACTTTATGTTAGCATTTAACTTTTTTATGACATAAATCATGGCCTATAATTTAATTAATGCGGATTAATGATTAAAAATTAATTAAAAAAATAACGGAAGTAAACATTATATGACATGACAATGTAGAAAATTTCATGAAACGTACGAAACATTCGTCATTATTAAAACAAGCATTATTTTGTCGATTAAATTTTGATAAGTAGTCTTCTTAAGAAAATTGTGTGAATTAGTTTATTATTTTATTTTTATTCTTATTTTTATTTTTTATTTTTTGAAATTCAAAAGAACCAGCATTCTTATTTACCTATGAGAACTCAGAAAAGTAGAAGTAAACAATTTCCTTTTACAACGATCTAAACTATATTTTTACTTATCACAGAAGTCGAAGTGACCTCGTCGAAAATCGACGAAAATCTTCTAAATACTATCACACATCAGCCACAGGTAGCTGAGATGTAGCTCACAAAGCTGCTAAATGGGAGATGCTGTGTTTGAATCAATGTCGCTCTCGTCAACCAAACCGTTCGGAGACTTCCATGGTTGTCATGGAACGTTCCGTAAAAACGGATTAGGTTCACGTACAAAGACTTCCCCCCTCTCAAAAACGGCATCCCCCTCTCGATCATTCACAGATAATATTGGCCATAATAAACACAAACCAACCATATCATTTAGCATGTTTCCTTTAAATTATTGAATATCTAGTCACCTTTAAATTAAATAGTGAAAGAAGGAAGGAATGAAAGTACGATTACATCTTAAGAAATTTTTTACTGAATCTCTGAATACGATAAGATTTAAAAGCACATGAATCGTATTCTTGTTATTCAAAAGAAGACATCCAAAAGCATTGCTCTGTGCGGCTAAAAAATAAATATATTTCTATTTTTCAACGGTAGCACAAACTTGACTAAATTTTTGTTATTATGGTGTCACATGTTGGCGCTGTAAGAAATGTCTTTCTTGTTGTACCATTTGAAAACGAACCATTAGCCAACAAAGGACCAACAGTGGCCCAAAGGTTAGCTGCTTAGATATTTGTACAATTTGATGTGGCCCGTCAAAATTATTTTTAGTTGGCCGAACAATGCTCCAAATTACAAGCACCACTGTTGACTTATTGTTAGAATATCAATCCTGCCATTTCCCAATGACTTCCACAAACTACAAACGTTTGGCCAATTATCTGTAATGCTTGGGTTTTAACTTACTCTAGTGAAATGAACAAATTACAATGATAATATTAAAATGCTATTGGAACAATATTCGTTTAAAATTTTATAATAAACTACATTATTTTTATGAATAATATAATTTTATTTACATAACTTAATGCCGGAAATATTAAAAAAATAACAAATATTTTCTATTAAATATTACTTTTAAACACTCAACTGAGAAACAGTTTCACAACAGAAATTGAAATCATTTTATCAAACCCCTTGTCTTCGACAAACTGAAACACAATCGAATTTAATTCAACAGTTCTAAAGCTGAGCGATTAAATTAAATATTCATGCTGAGTTGAATTGGATTTCCGACTTCCAAAACCGATTGCCAGTTTCATTAAAAATTCTTGAAATAAAGAACTTTTAATTTTTCAACTTTTGAATAAAATACTATTTAATTAAAAATTGAATTTCGCGATATGTCATAAAAGTTTGAAGAAGTTTGTTAAATATTTATGAGGAAAGTTAATATACAAAAAGGAATTAAATGAATTAAATCTATTATTGTAAATTTATTAATTTTGACAAAATGGTTGAAAAAGATTTCTTTTTTCAGATAACATGCTTTATAAGTATTTTATAATGTTCATATAATTGCAAACACGCATATCCGTGCTTCCTTGCGATATTCGATTTAGTATAAATGCTGTTGCTAGCTTTTTGATTATTATAAAATATTTTCTAAATTGATTAAAGCATTAAAAATTTATTCAATAGTAACACTACCAAAAGCATGTAATCGGCAAAAATAAAATCGGATTACTGTAAATTACAGGTTCCTTTAAGAAGACCGAAGTTAAGCTTTATCAGTCACGATCAATATTTTAGAAGGTGACTTTTAGAATCGCTTCCCTGTTGTTCCCAATTTGCCAATGCCACATACCAACAAGAAAAACGAATTTAGAATCAATAATCTTTCTTGGAGAGTGGTAGATGAAACAGAAGTAATCAAGTACGAAGTTAATTTTTTGGTAAGGAATAAAATTGTGGGAAATTTTAATGGCAACATCGGACCCCCGTTCACAAATAGCTGCCGTTCACAAACTGCCTCTTTCATTTTGTGTGTTATTTTTAGGTCTGCAGGTGACAATTAGTTACAATAGCAACTAGCGAAACGTGCTGTAGAATATTATTTGGCAAATAATAAGTAACATTGCTGGGCATTAGTGTACAAATTACAGTAAAACGCCAAGGAATAAATTAGTTGTAATACATCCGATGTGCGAAGGTATTAAAAATAAATAATTAATTAAAATTCTTGGTCACTTTTCACATAAAATTTGGTCACTTTTCAGCGAAAAATTAGTGTAAAACAAATTCACTTCTTAATGCAACAATTTTATTTTCATAAGTGTAAGTTGTTAAGAGGAAACAGAGTACCCAGAAAAATAGTAATCTTCCATTCTTGTAAATGAAAAAGTAAAACATGAGATAGATAATCTGGAATGGACATTGTATTTTTCTTATTCCAATATTATGCTGCAGTCCATTTTATTATAAAAAATTAACTATTCTAAAATATTCAGCTTAAAGTTAATTTTCAAAAAGTGTTTAAAAATACCAAATAAATAAATTATTTTTATAAGAATTTTTGGCACTTTTTGACATATGAATGTAAAGAAAAGAGAATTTAATCAAATTATTTCTTAGCTATTATTAATAGGAAATAAATCTTTAATATTTCAATTTAATTTATTTAATTAACTAAAATTCATTTAATGACTTCTTTTGTATTTGTTTTAGTAGTTTTATTCCAAAAATGCTTTTATAATGTCTTTATCTTGCTATATGTTTTATTTTTAAACATTCCTACTACCTTTTAAAAATTCATTCATTGATAAAAACCAGTATGCAATTTTTTTCTACTCAATATAATATTATAATAATCATTTTTAACTGTTAGTTTACTATGTACAATTTTAGGTATATTTTAATAATATACCTATTATTATATTGATTTCGGTTACGTTGAACTGAATAGTAATAATCTGCAATCAATTAATGAATTTAGAAATAGTTCGCAAGTAAGGGCAGGGAAAAGTGACTCCGAAACTCAGATTATCAAGTAGGATGGGCTATATTTAGTTTTACCATAATGGTTCCATACATAGTCATTTTAAATTTTGGGCATTTTGAAAAAACTTGGTTATTTTATAAAATACGTTTCAAGAATTTCTGGTATCGTCGAATTCTATTCAGATAAACAGTAGTTCCAACTGAATCTCTAGAAAACTACCTGTAATATTTTGTATATTAAAGCTACTTGATTATTTTTTTATTTAAACACAAGTTCATATTTATCCTGAAAATGCGTACAAAGTATAGCTTGTGATTACAAATAAATAACATCCGTATAAATATCGTAAGCAATTTAAATTGTTTTTAGAAAAACAATAATAAATAAATGAAATATTTTAATCCAATTTAATCTGTGTATACTAATATAAATCAATTTAAATATTTTATTTACTTTCATATATTTTTTATAAATGTTTTAGCCTACAATTAAAGTATACCTTGCCATATTTTTGCGGCTCTATAACATCGCATTCTTTCGGAGATTTTAATTATATATTTTTTTTTCTTTGTAACCTCAGAAATTATATTTTTCACCAACATTCTGTTTTAAGTAAAAATAGTGACATTTGAAAGGAATTCAACAGTTTCCAACCTCAGTGATTAAATTAAATATTCATGAACATTTGAATTAAATTCCCTGACTTCTGATCTCCAGATTCCCCAGAAAATCTTAACATAAAGAGATATGAATTTTTAAAGAGTTGGATAAAATTTCATTTAATAAAAATAAAACTGTACGGCAAAGAGATATAAGTTATTTTTTTAAATGACGAGGCTGCGGAAAATATTTCGTTTATTTAATCTTCTTAAAAAGAAATTTATTTCAAAATAATTCTTATTCAGTTTTCTTTAGCTTCAACTTTAAAGGATTACATCACATTGAAAAAAAAATACTCAGTAAATGTTACGTTATTATGCAATTTTTGTCTTTTTGCTTGTTATTTAAGGTATTTCTTAAAAATTGAATGATTAATTAAAGGAAAGTCTGAGAAATAAATTTTGCAGCATCATTTAATTTAAATTTTGTGTTTTTTTTATTATATCATTAAAAACCTTCCGTATTTCAATAAATTATAATTTGCTCCGGATATACTATAATTATTTCAAGATTTCAGAATTTGTTTTACATATTGTTATGAAAAACGTTCATAATATCAAGCTGTTTCGATCTTCGTTTGTTGTAAGAGGAAAACAAAAACGTAGCTCGATTGCAAATTACGTCTCTTGCTATTTGATATGTGTATTTTGTTTCTTGTCTGGGTTATTTACATATTAAAATAAATACAAATAAAAAAATTAAATCGGGATCCTCAAATTCGATGTGATAAAATATACGACTGTTCAGTTACTTGGCATACAACTTTTCACGAGAGTTCTACGATTAGTTTAAGTGTTTCTAAGTATTTAATAAAGAGCCTATTTCAACTTTAAGCGTAGTATTTATGTCAAGCATCAATTATATTTTATACAACGTTCCTTAAGCATCATAATGTTTTTATTCGGAGTAAAAACTAAATATATATATTTTTTTAATTTTAATTTTTAGACCACTGACCAGGAACGTGACTTCCGGACTTTTGCTCACCTTAACGGGTTGAGGCCTGGCAACGGAGCGAGGATTCGCCTGATCTCCGAATGGCGGAGATCTGTTTGAAAAATCTCTAGGCCGACTTGGCTTCAAGACATTTTGTTGCCTAAGTTGCTTTTCCATAGTTGGACGGTTGCTAATTGATGTTTGGATGAGACAGTTCAGCACTGCACTGTGTAACGAAGTCATGCCGGACGGATGTGAGATGCTGGAGTATTTCGCTAAATCTTTGTATATGTGTACTGGGCGAATTTATCAATCAACTGCGACAGAAGAAAAAATAGTTCATAATTTATATTTTTTAATATTAAATTAATAATCCATGTTTCATATGCGAAAAGTAAATTGTTCTGTTTAGGTTTGCAAGTATTATGTTCGTTTAAAACCCATTTATGTGATAAGATTAGAATTTCAGGAAATATTGAAGATTATTTGTAAAAGCAATTTAACATTAAATGTTCAAAACTTTGAATAATTGACTTCAAAATTATTAGTCCAATTTTATCTGAGAATAAATTTCAACCGAGAATAAAAAGGTTTTGTCGAAGTTGAACGTTGTTTTTGAATATTTAAAATTTACTTTAAATTTTAATATGCAATCGAGCCCCAAAATTTAACTTATGCTTTCTAGATTTTAGTCGATATTATTTCCTACTGACTAGGATCTTTTTTTTTCTTCTAACTTAAGCGGTCTCAAAAGAGCATAGTAGGGTGCATTTTTCCCCTGCAACTGTACTTTAGTAACCCTACTTTAAAACTAAAATGATTTTATCAGTTATTTTTTGTTTAAAATTTCTTTAATGTGAAAATTATACGTGCGTTCAGAACCTGATTAACACACAGGCCAACTAGGCCATGGCCTTCAGGCCACTGCTGATGAGGGGCCCAAGGCCACAAAATTAATAAAATGATTTGGAAAAAGTTGCTTAAAAATGAAGTTTTCTGCAATTACTTTCTCAAAAACAAAACAAAAAGATTTTGTTAACTTGGACTACTGGAACTTTGGAAATTAAACTTTGGAAATTAAAACTAGACTAAAACTGCACCCAATATCTAATTACGAGATAGACATTTCTCAGTTCTTAATCTCATACAGACACAGTTATAGATATTTAATAGTAAATTAAGTAATTAATAAAACTATTTAGGAATAACATAATTATTTAATCATTACATTGCATCTAATAATTTTAATACATAAATGACCCCCAAAATATTTTATTACATAAAATATTCATTAAAAATGAATATTTTTACTAATATTGCAATTATTACAAACATTACAAACATTATAAATATAAAATTTTAATAAATGTATCATGAAAGTTTTATGAAAGTATGTCTTGTAATTTAAAATAAACAAATTCGTGTAATTATCTTACAAAAAAAAAAAGGCCCTAAAAAAAAAAAAAAAAATCCGTAATAAAATCATCAATTTAAGTATCAATAGTAAGTTAAGTATAGTAATCAATTTAGATATTACCTGTACAGTTTTATCAAAGAAAACTTGCTTTATGTTATTTGACAGTTTTTTATTCAAAAAATTACGTATATATATATATATATTTTCTGATTAAAGGTTTCTTTATTCTTTTTTTCCCTGTAAATTCTTGTTTCGCATGTTCCCAACTGTTTGAAGCATAATGTTTTATTACAATCGATTACTTTAAATTATTTTCGAATATTATGTTTACGTGGAAAAGACTGACATTTGAAATAAATTTAATAGTTTCCAACCACAATGATGCAATTAAGTATTCAGAAACACTTGAAGAAATTCATTAACATCTATGATATATAAATACACCAGAAAATGACATACAGAATTATTCATTTATAAGGAGTAGAATAAAATTTCATTTAATTAAAATAAAACTCTGTAGCGAATGGGCGGATTTTACTTTTAAAATATGAATGCTGCTTAAAATATTTCATTAATATAATCTTGTTAAGTAGAAAATTTATTTTAAAATAATCTGACAAAATTGTCCTTTGGAAATGTCTTTTTTAACGAATACTACATTTAAAAAAAGAACACTCAGGATCGTGGCATTCATAAGTAACTTATTCTCTGCATTCTCCGGAAAGTATAATAAAATTACCGCCTTAAATGAAAATATGTGCTTTAACAATTACTGCTATAAAATTCGGTGAATTTAGTTCCTATGAATATTTTTTTTATTCTACTTTAAAAAATACTATCCTTGATATATCCTTGATATACAATTTATTATTATTTGTAATTTAAATAATATATGTAATATTTAAAAAAATAAGAATATTTATGGCACAATTTCCGATTTGTGTCAAAAGGTATAGTCAAAAAGAGCATGAATGTAAATGAGAAACTTCTATGTAAAACTTCATGGCTGTTTACCAATTTTCTAATACAAAAATCAATATCGTAATTCATTTTATACCGTACATAAAAAATTTAATTTTTCATTTCTTCTATTATGTTTTGGAAAAAATATGAAAAGTCTTTATACGAGATATTGTGAGATATTGTGAGATATCTGAGATTAATGTTTCATTGCGCCAAAGAAATTATGTTAGTGAACTACATTCAATTTTCATTAAAAATAGTGGCTTTTGAAATCAATTTAACTTTAGCGATTAAATTAAATGTGCAGGAATATTTGAATTAAATTCTTTGACATCTGATATCTAAATATAATAGTAAAATCAAAACGTAAAGAACTACAAAAAAATGGAATATAAATTTTCATTTAGTTGAAATAAAACTTTGTGGTAGAAATAAGGTACTTTTAAAATGCTGGGGTAATTAAACTATTTATTTCCTTTACATATTCTTGTTAAAAAGAACATTTATTACAAAATAATTGGAATATATATATATTTTTCAATGCATCATTTTAAAATTATATGGTGTTGAAAAATACGCAAAATATTTTATTTAGTTATACAAAGTTTTTGTCTCCTTCATTTAAGTGTTCCAAACATTTAAAAAATTAAAAATTACGAATTAAAAGGTATCTTAAATAAAAACATCCTAAATGATTTTATACAATTTGATTTAATTTTAAATTAGTAAGACCTTTTTTTTTAAATTTGGCCAATGACTCAAAGTGTTTCATTATTTCGATCAATAATGCAACCAGCTGTATTTGTTACAAGTCACATAAAGATATTCGTTACCAGAAATTTTACTTAGGGAATCTAAATACGTACCACATATAATAATGTCGGGATTTAATATGTAAATTTTCCGGTTTAAGACATGTTTATTTTACTTTTTAAAAGTACGAGTCGGTACCTATGATAACGTTTTCCGGATACAAATTTCAATTTCAAGAAATCAAGCGGAAATATCTTTGAGATCGTTGTCCTGCACATCAACAACAGCCTTGTAAAAATGAATATTTTTAAAACCAAATACAGTCGATTTGACGTCACTGTGACATCAAAAATGCCCAAAAGTGTCCTACACACATGTGTTATCACACTTTTAATTCGTCTTAGTACAAAACCTCAGGCAAAATTTTCAATTCAAGGCGACCATTTTCTCATTCATTTGTATCTCGTCACAAAATGAGTCACATCGACTTCGCGGTGACGTCAAAGCGACTCATTTTTCGGATCACGTGACGACAATGCGATAAGTACGATTTGAATTTGTATCACGGGAGATTTTATTTGATTTCAGATATGTGTGCTATTAAAAACATTAAAAAAATTCAAAATATATTAAATTTATTTTCATGCTATTGTTAAATAAATATCACGTTTTCCTTTCATTTTTTTCTCCGCGTATGACTAGCGATAAATATATATCGTTTAATTATTTGTGTAGCATTATTTGCCATTTTCACAGAGAGCTAAAGAATGCTGTTTATCGCAACCGCAGAATTTAATTATTCAGGAACATGATGTTCTCGTTGAAAAGAGTGACATCTGAAATGAATTCAACAGTTTCCAACCTCAGTGATTAAATTAAGTATTCCAGAACATTTCAATTAAATTAATTGATATAACATTAAAGAAGTGAATATAAAACATCACATATTTTTACTGAATGGTGTATACAAATTTAAAATTTTATACATACATTAATATTAAAAATATCGACGTTTCGACCACCATCTATGGTCATCTTCAGGAAAATTTTCTTATATTGCTTTTAAAGTTTCAAATGCGAAAAACAATCCGCCCGTTACCATCACATATTTTTACTGAATGGTGTATACAAATTTAAAATTTTATGCATACATTAATATTAATGTATGTATAAAATTTTAAATTTGTATGCACCATTCAGTAAAAATATGTGATGTTTTATATTCACTTCTTTAATGTTGTAACATTTCATGGTGTAATAGTCCAGCATTTATGTTAAATTAATTGATATCTGATCTTTAGATACCAGAGTAAAATCTATATATGAAAAACCTATGAATCGTTTAAAAGTTGAAACGTAAAATTTCATTTTAATAAAATGCTTTTTTATTGTATATATGAGATACTCTTGAAATGATTATGCTACTAAAAATTATTTTCTCTATATAATTATATTGAATAAGAATCTTATTTAAATATAAGTGGTACAATATATCATTTAATTACTTCTGTATAATTTATTTTGCCATTTATCAGATCTAAAGAATGCTGTTGTTTTGTTTCATGTTTTTGCAACCGCTGAGTTAAATTATTCACGAACATTCTATTCTCGTTGAAAAGAATGACATCTGAAATGGATTCAGCAGATTCCAATCTGAGTGATTAAATTAAATATTCAAGAACATTTCACTATAATTCATTGATATCTGATCTCTAGACACCCAAGTAAAATCTAAACATAAAAAGGTATGACTCGCTTAAAAGATGACATTTAAAATTCCGTTTAATTAAAATATGTATTCTTATTATATATATGAGCTACTTTTAAAATGAATATTCTACTAAAAAAGAGTTCTTTATATAATCCTATTGAATAAGAAATTCATTTCAATATAATGAGAAATTATTTAATTATACAAATTTTTTCAGCTTTTTTTTAATTATATCATACATTTTCATAATTAAAAAAAATAAATTGTGTTATATTTTGCCTGTTAGTTTTTTGTAATATCTTCTCATAAAAGTCTGGTAATGTCTTTTATTCAATTTTATTTAACCCTTTATATCCTGAATTAATTTTCCAGCTACTTTTTAGATGGTCAGAATTCTCGATTATTCCCATAAGTTATTATTATTTTTTTTTTTTGTAAAGTTTTACTTATCTAATCATAGCATTTTTGCGATTCAATTAGGTGAAAATTTCTCATTTGAATAACCGGTGGTAACAGATTAAAAGTTTTGTTAAAGACGCTCGTCGCGAAGGGATTAAAGTGGTAATTATAAGTACCGTCAGGATAAAAAGGGTTAATATTTAATTTGTAAGATTGCTTTTCCCAATTTTATCTATGACTCAAACCACTTAATTATTACGACTTATAATGCTTAGTACTCAGTCTCCAGCATTTTTTTAAAGCCAAATAAAAATACTTTGCACCAGAAAATTTATTTAATAAACGAAACAAAGTAAGTACTAAATAGAAATATCCCATTTGAAATAATTTCCTGGTTCTTAACATATTTATTTTACTTAAGAAAAGTAAAGGAAGTTGGGATCTATGATAATGCGTTTTTACAAAATACTATTTACGAAACTACAAGTATAAATCTCTGTTACAGCTTTGATTGCAAAATCAAGAACTACCCTGTCTATATGAGTATATTAACAAATTAGTAGGGTTTTTAGACAATATAATTATTGTTTTTTTTTCTTTTAAAAAAATTTCTCACGCTATTGAAAAATAACTTTTAATGATTTATTTATTTTCATAAAAATGTAACGCATATGTACGGTGACTAAATATTATTTAAATATTTTTGTATTTAAACTAGAATCAATTTATGATTTATTTTAAATTTAACTCTCTTTATAATAAAAGGAAATTGTTATAGTTGCTGCTATAAAAAAAGATTCTAGTTTATTTTTATTTCGATTTGAAAAAGAAAATAATAAATAAAGAATCTTTAAAACATTTATGTAAGCATCCGATCAATTATTCTTACTTTTAGTTCTCAAAACAGTATGTTTAACTACACATAGAAAAACTAATAAAATATTCAGGAGGAAGTTAAGAAATATTTCAATATAAATTTTTATACTTAATTGAACCGATTATTACTAGTTAATTGAACCGATATTCAATTTATATTTAAATCTGAATAAGAATAGAGACCTTTAAACTATCTGATAATAATATAGGTTCATACTTTTTTTAAAACATTGAACTTTATTCTTATTAACTTCCATTTAATTACATTTAGATGTATTTTTGTAAGCTAAAATCGATGTATTATTTCATTTAAATTTAACTCTGTTTATGATAAAATGAAATTGTTATAGTGGCTGCTATAAAAAAAAATTTCTAGTTTATTTTTATTTCAATTTGAAAAAAAAAAGAAAAAGAACAAAAAAGAAAGAAAGAATCTTTAAAACATTTATGTAAGCATCCAATCAATTATTTCTACTTTTAGTTCTCAAAACAGTATGTTTAACTACACATAGAAAAACTAATAAAATAATCATGAGGAAGTTAAGAAATATTTCAATATAAATTTCCATACTTATTTGAACCGATTATTACTACTTAATTGAACCGATATTCAATTTATATTTAAATCTGAATAAGAATAGAGACCTTTAAAGCATCTGATAATAATATAGGTTCATACTTTTTTTAAAAAAAAACATTGAACTTTATTCTTATTAACTTCCATTTAATTACATTTAGATATATTTTTTGTAAGTTAAAATCGATTTATTATTTCGTTTATATTTTAACTCTGTTTATAATAAAAGTAGATAGCTAAAGATTTTGCTATTAAAAATAGCTTTAATTTATTTTTATTTCGATTTGAGAAAAAAAAGAATAATAAAAAAATATTCTTTAAAATATTGACGTAAGCAGCCAATCAATTATTCGCACTTTTAGTTCCAAAAACAACATATTTAAATGTGCGCTGAAAAATTAATTTATGCGTCAGATCTATCCTCTTAGTGAAATAAACGGCAACGGAAATCAATTTAATACTTCCGAAACTTAATGATTAAATAAAACATTGAAATGGAATTGAATTAAATTCGTTGACGGTTGAATGGTATAGCCATCAAAATGATTTGATGTGAAAAGGTATAAGTTTCTGAAAGCTTCAATAAAATATTTCTAAATTGAATATATTCATAATTTGTAAGGGAAATTATTATATCAATAACAATTTAAAAAGAGGATATGAATATTTAAGAAAGATCTATAATAAATTAAAGAAATTACTTTGAAAGCCTAAAAGTATTTTCTGCTTAAAAACGTGAAATTTGTACTGCATCTTTAAGGCATTAATTTTCTTAATAATGAAAAATTAATTGATCTCCGATGCATTTATAAAATATGTGTATTTAATTAAATACAAATATAAACTATGTTTAGAAAATATAATTATGAACATTAATTATCTTTATTAACATATCTCGCCATAAATACAGATGTTTTTTTATTCGATATTTTTTAATTTAATGAAATATTATATATGTATAAATTTATCCAATTTTACAATGATACAACTTCTCAAATTATTTAATATTATAACACTATGATTAAAACTTCGTGCATTGTCTCTAAATATTTATAATTTATATTAAATATTTCAATATATATATAATATATATAACCCTTGCATTAGGCATTCGATTAAATTCATCATTCAAAAAATATTAAGTACGCATGATTTATCGTATGAACATGAAATGAACATCATATGAAAAAAAATATTTATAAGATATTCTTTTTAGTTATGACAAGAGATAAAACGAGAGATTCAAGTGAAAGTAATAACCAACATTGCATAATGTTTGACAAAACTTATTAAAATAAAACCACTTGATAAATTCTTGAAATCCCTAGAGTCTTATACTTATTGTTATTATTAAATGAGGCATGTAAGTTCAGTAAACATTGCACTAAAAATTACTAAAAATGAAATTTACAACAGTTTAAAAATATAATTGTAAGTATAAAAAAGTACAGCATATAATATAAAAAACTTAAATTAATTATTATTTGATAAATTGACTCATTAGTACAAAATAAATACCGATTTGTTTAATCCAATATATAATAATAATTTCAGCTATTTGTCATATACATGTGTGCTCTTATCTCGATTTTTAGTTTTCATAAACTATTTTTATTAATCGCATTAACATTTTTCCTTAACATTTTTGTTTTTCAAAATTTTAAATCACTATTTTGTTTTAATAAGATTACATAAATTGTTTTTATTTTTAAAAAAATACACTACGATTTTAAGAACTTAAATTTTACTATTAAGCAGCGGCAAGGTATTTAAAATATTAATTAAAATTTATGATATTATAATAGTTATCCGACAAATGTTATTCGCAGAAAAATATTAATTTTTTACTTAGTTTTCATAATAGTTAAGTATCGTAAATGTCAGGTTTTAGTTTCTAATTATTTTTGTATTATTTTATATGGGTATTTTAAATAATATATTAAAAAATATTATTTCATTAAAAAGCAAAATACTTAATTGTTTATTTAAAATTCGCATTCCCTTTACGAAATCTTTAAATAAGTAAATACATTATAAAAACTGTTAGGAAAATCGCCGGTCATCAGTTTCATAGTATTAAACTCTTTGTTTTTTAAGTTCATGAATTTCAAAGTATTTAGTTTTAGTGAATATTTATTACTAATAGTAAAATTTGTTAATAATGAATATTTATTAAGGTTTTAGCATTTACTGTGGATTATGTATGAAAATTAAATTTAAATACATTAATTTGACATTGGATAATTATATTACAATTTTAATATATAAATTCGCGGTTTGTTCTAATTTTATTTGATTAAAAAATAATATTAAGTAAAAATTAAAATAATAAAGTCTATGTTCAACTTACCACGTCAATAATTTGTTGTAATGTGAGGCCAAAACTGAGCAGGAGGGGTTCCGATTCGTTTGCGACGGGTCTTTCAAGGACGTTGTAATCGTTTAGAAGTTTATTAAGGAGTCTTTTCTCGTGCGGGCCTTGCTCCGATTCTGAAATATAGAAACAGTAAATATTAAAAAAATACGTTCAATCACTCGTTTAAAATCAATTTTTAATTTTAGACATTATAAGTGCAAAATTAAAAAGACGTTTTAAAAATCAGAAATTTTATAAGATTAAAAACAAAAATATCATAACATAACAAACACAATTACAGTACACGTTTCAAGATTTATACAAGATTCCCACCAGTAGAAATGTCAATCGAAATCCAAACCTGATGTTAACACATGTTCACGTTCAAGAATATGTCATTTAAACATATTAAGACACCAGGGAGGATACAGCATAGTAGGGCGACATATTCTGGTGGTATTGTACATGCATCGTTTAATGGACATTTCTGAATCGTTGTAAATCAATCTTCTAATAAATTCTACTTTTATAATTGTTGCAGTTGAATTCAATAATTTTAATATATTTTTTGTAATCTGGGGTGTGGTTGGTATCAATTAAATTTATTAAATCTAAATCCAAACTGAAATTCAGACACTTAAATGTCTGAAATGGAGGGTTAAAAAACGAGACACTTTAAAGTGTCTTTATTTTTAAGACACTTGTAAGTGTCTTAATTTCAAACAGTAGAAATATCTGAAATATCACTATATTTTTACCCGGGCTAACAGCTAAAAAAAATAGTACTGCCGTACATGAGAGCATCATTACTTTCGAATATAGGAGGATTACCTAAATTTAATTTTCTTCCCGAGATCGTACTGGGTACCTCATGGTTACAAGTCCAAAGCGTTACCTAATGACCCATTAAGACATTTTAGTGAGCACTTTTAAATGGAAATAATGGAATGAGTCGGCTGCGTGTTGATATTTTTTGGAATGATTCGTTATTCATTTTCAACGAGATTTTGGAGAAATTTGGTCAATTTGAGACGGTGGTTAAAATTGTACAGCTTTATTATTTATGTGTGGGGAGGAGATATGTGAATTATACATATTTTCAATTCAAAAATTATAAATTAAGTGATTAAAAATCAAACAATTTATAACACTTTGCAATTATTTACTTCTTTTAATTGTTAAAAGGAGTAAAAAAAAAAAAAAAAAAAGATTATAGACAGTAAAATAAGTTTTTACAGAAAAAAGAGAATATAGTTGATATTAAGTTTTCTTGAAAACCCACAGCCCTGGCAAGATTATATCAAGAAGAAACCATCCAAATAAATCTCAATGAACGCAAAATATTTTTTTCCTGCAATCTATATTATCAATCCATTATAAGAGAATCCATAGAGATTGTAACACATAAAAATACAATATGATGCAGCATCATTTAAATTGCCAAAATTTTGTCTCGAGTTACTGCATTGTTAGAAATGTGATAATATACATGTAAAAAATAAAAACATAAATAACGGGCATAATTAAAAAAAAAAAAAAAAAAAAAACGTGAAAAAATAAATGACAAGGTTTTAAATAAATTCATAGACCGTGCAATTATAGAATATTCTTATTTGTATTGATAATGGATCAGATTGAGCTGAAACCTGCCAACAGTCTATTAAAACTTATTTTGCTGTTTATAATATTTTTGTTTTACGCCTGTTAGCAATTACAGAAGTATTAAATGTGATTATTAAAAAGATAGGGGGGAGGGGTCTTTTTTCTGCGTACGCCTATTAGTGCAAGTAATTTTTGAGGGACTTTATAGTTTTCTGAAAAGCAATTGTTTTCTTACTTATTACACGAAAAATAAATTAGTTAAGAAAATTTTCAAATTCTCTGCTCAACAACGCGAAACTTTCTGACACATTTTCAGACTCATTTTTAAAGACATAATATTGGCAGGCATGACTATTGAAGTGATTTAGGATAAAAATGAGTGTTCCATTTTTGGATAAATATTTTTTTTTCCAGTTATAAGCTAAAAGTTGTCACGTGACGATTGATTTTTCTCTCTTCTCGCTCTGTTGCTCCGGAAATTTGGTTCAAAACGCCAAATTTGACAGTATTTTCTGAAAGATATTCTGCCTTTACCACATGAACAACGCTATTCGATTACATATGTAGTTTCCGTAAAAGAAAACCTGCCCGTTTCATGTTATTCCGAACAGAAATGAATTAAAAAATTGTCACAATGTAGCTGCTCTGGGTTTGAGAATAGACTTATAATTATTACTTGTCAATTGCCTTGAATAGTGGCGCTATCTATTATAATTTTTTTAAATCAGTTTCATTAGTTGATTAGGTGCTGAATAATGATATCCTGGTCTAATGGGTGACGGCGCAACCATCGGCCAAACGGAGCGGCTGCCCAGGGTCTCCTGCTAGTTGAGTGTTTCCAGATGACCCGGAGTCTTACAATAAACAATTCGATATAACAATTGTTTTCGACACAATTCGAAATAACGTTATGTTGTGTAAAATAATATCAATTTGTCTTTAAATGTTTTTCGCGAAAAACCGTTAAAATTATCTTTATTTCTTACAGCCAAAGTTGAAAAAATTATAAGGGAATGTATAGATGTGAGGATCTTAAAAGTAATCTTAAACGCAAAAAATAAATATTTAAAATACTTTAAAGGAATAAAGTTACTTTTAGAAATAAATAATAGTTATACACATTACATGAAAGAAATTGCGTGCTTTTTTCATACACTTTATTCTCTATATTAAAATTATTCTATGATATATACAGTTTAAAGAGGATTTTTATTAGTCGAATATTGCAGTCAGAGACGTTGGGCCCCGCTAAGTGATTTGCCAGGATACCGCGTGACATTGTGTCGGCCCTGGGTCTAATCAAAGTTTAGTGGATGGAAACGTATTTCAAACCACATTCATTTGTTCGGAAACATTTTCTGATATTGCTGACATATACAGTGACGCGATTGTATAAAAGTCACCACGCAATTATAGTAAATTCAGACATTTAAGTGTCTGACTTCTCAATGTCTTAATTTCAGACATATCATTATTATTCGGATATTTTTCTCAGTTTTTTATACCGTGATCACAGTAAGACACTTATGTGTCTTAAATTCAGGCATTTAAGATGTCTAAAATTTCACTTTCAAACACTTAATTGTCTGAATTGCTTTTTAAGACACATATGTGTGCGAATTTTAGTCGCCTCTATTTGCAGTGTAGGTTTGGTTCGACAAATATATTAATTCAATTTTTCATACTGTTTGGCTTTAAAAATAACATTTTATTGACCTATTTAAAAATATGTTAAATATGACGCGTTTATGTTACTATTCAGAATGTGTTTAGAGGTTATTTTACTATTCAGAAAAAAAAACTTTTTAAAAGTTTTGTGAATATACTGTGCAGTACATTAAACAAAACATCCCTCCACATTCTTTTTAGAGTAAAATTCATTACTTCAAAATCTATAAAGATACAGATATTTTCCAACATTGAGTAGGAAATAACAACTGATTTTCAATTTTGTTCCTAGTGTTCAGATTTTTAATGTTGCCGTTTTGCATATTTCTTCATGACGTGACATCTATAAGTCAAAATGTTTTCATACGTCTGTGTTCATGGGGATACTAATATAGATAAATAAGTATATATTTCTTATTTTGAATTATTTTTATAATCTTTTTTATTAATTAAGAATAGAAAATTTAAAGTAAGTTTATTCCGATATAGTCATGAACTATATGGTTGGGCTTTTTGAAAGTATCGGATAAAAGAACTTATAGAAATACATAAGCTTTTTTTAGGCATTATGTCTAAATAAATAACGTTTTAAAGAACTATTTCAACAGTATTTGGCTTAATTAACAATAATATTTTTTTTCCCTTCCCACAGATTCAAAACTGACACAAATCGTACATTGAATTTTCTCCCCTATCTTACGGAATTTAAGTACGCAATAAAGCATATAAATAATATATTTTTCTCGTTTGTGCCGTTGACAAATTTTACAAAGTTATGAAATCTTTACATTACTATTTAGAATAGTATAATCTATATACAAAAAAATATTTCTTGGATGCAATAGATATTTTTTCTATAAATTAGAATTGTATAATTCAATTTTGGATTTTATTTCTGCTACTGTCTGTAAGGTAAACGGAATTTGTATAAAACGAGGCTTGCAAATTATATTTTGTCATTAATTTAACTTATTTAAATCTATAGAGAAAATATTATTTTTTTAATATAAAGTGTAAAAACAAGAAGCAATTTAACTTTTTATTAGAAAGAAATTATGCAACTGAGCCACATACTTAATATTTTCCAATGTATGTAAAATAATTTCAGTGCTAATATTTTATCTGACATAAACAGAAATATGGACTGAAAATTACTTAGATATATTACATTATCTATAAAGAAATCTCATATAACAGACTGATATTCAAAATTATGCATTCTATGCTAAAACTCTATATGTATTTGTAAATTTTAAATTTGTATGTTTAGTCCAGGAAAGTATACATAATAATGTATCTAAAGCCTTAGTATATAAACATTTAATATTCTTTAAATTTAAAACGCAGATATTTTAATATAGTAAATTTTGAACAGTAAATTACGTAAAAAAAAAAGTTAAAGAAAGAGAAATAAAGGTGAAATTTTCAATCATTGTATTTTAATGCACTCTAGACATCCGATATATGCTTAAGAAAGAGTTGAACATTCTAATTCTCAAACACTATATTTATGTAAAAATTATATTATAAAATGATAATAATCAACTATTTACATTTAGTATGTATATATATGCAGTTATACATTTTATATTAGACATATTTCTATTTCTAATCGATGCAAAATTACATTTATAAAATGCAGAATTCGAAAAATAATTAATATTCCACAACGTATTTGATAATTTAAACACTACCGTTCTAAATAAAATATGCATATGTTAAAGACCTATAGAATCTAAAGACTCTATGAAATTTAACAATCTTGCAATATTTCACCGTTCAAAATTGAATAAATGTTTTGTTAAATGTGCTGAAATTTATAACCCAGAATTTTAAATTCACATCAAAAGAAAAATGATTTTACAATCCATTTTATGGTATCTTTGTTTCCAATTACTTTAATAAATACTTTTATAATAATAAATGTAATATAAAAGGCTGCATCAATGATAAGTCCCTCTATGTAGACAACGAATTTGTTTTTAAATAAATAAGAATTATGTAATTGGTTTCATATTATTTTTCTCGTATGAATTGCAATATACACTTACATATATTTGTAGACAAAATAAATTTAATAAGCAGCATATTTTCCGCTGATTCTATATCAAATTATATTGATTGCAAATTGCAATAGAAAGTGTCTGGGTAATTTTTTAATTTTTGTTTCCGTGGCTTCTTTTACCACAACTCTAATTTCAGCTGATTTGGCTAAAAGAAACACTGCATTTAATCATGCATATTAATTATATTATTTCTTTTACATATCGCATAGCTCAAACATTCAAAGTAGCAATTACGCTACCTCTGTGTAATCAATTCCTACCAAAATCATTGCTTCGTTCTCATGATGTTAACATTCTTCTGTTCAAACAAAGGTTTACTACAATCAGTCTTTTGGAATTAATTACTTACAATTTTGAGAGATGTTTTTCTAGCAGCATGTAACCACTGAACAGTGATTAATAACTGTGTATGTTAGAAATGAATTAATGAGTAATTATTTTACTGGATATCTCTTCCGTTTTTACATTTAATATAAAAAGATCATTTTAAAAATCGGTGGGAGGTGTATCAGCCGTGATAATGCGTTGAGGTAAAGAATAATTTAATCTTTAATTGCTATGATGCTGTAAATATACTAAATATTCTTATATAAAGGGAATCATACATGTAGACAATGGAAATGCTAAAATATTCTATAATTTTTCATAATTCATACTGCTAATTTAACAAAGTATTTTTTTTCTAAAATGGTACACAAGACATATTTAAAATTAGATTTTTTGATTGATTTAGTCTCCATGTTTCTTAGTTTAAAAAAAATAAATGTAGTAAATTGTCAGTGTTTACTTACGTTATTTTTCACAGTAGCAGAAAACAAATTCGAAATGAGAATACTGCAAGCAACTTTGATTATAACATATTAAATATATATATTCGTTGATGCTAAATTCCTCTAAAAATTGTAATGAAGAAAAATTAAGAAAAAATATCATTAAAATTTTCTTATTACATATTTTTCCTTAGATTCAAAAAGTGAAACGTCGAAAACTTAATACGCAGTTTGGAATGTAACATTTCTTCATATTACATAAACGTTTAGAAAATGGAATTCGTGGTTACCAATGATTCCGAAAATCTTTCCTTTTTCTTCAGGAAGCATTTCGAAACGGATGAATCAAAAACTTTTGAAAATAACAAATTTCCTGGAACTTTGAAAGAACATTTCTGAAATGAAAATACAGCTTTGATGCTTGAAAATTTTGGAAAATACATTTTTTGCTAATTTTAGAAATGCATTAATTAAGGAAGCATCTGTTTGATTCTTCTACGAAAAAATTATGAAAATAAGATAATAGGTTCCAGACATATTCATGAGGAAAATTTGAGGTGGCAACTTTGTGGAAGATGAAGAATCATTCATGCAGTATTTTACAAAATACTAACGTAAATGATTTATTTTAAATTATAAAATTTAAAGGTAGTTTTTCATTATAGTCCTATTAAATTAGGGAATTGAAGTGAATCATTTATCACGTGCATTTATCACGCCTCCATATATTCCATTAAAATTAACGAAAGTCTTGATGAATAGGAAATTTACCTTCAGACAAAGTGAATGTTAAGTTTTCTATATATGAAAACTTTATAAAATAATATATATTAGCTGACCCCCACTTTATTGGTGTCTTTATTGTTATAAAATCTTTATTGGTGATAAATAAAACGGTTTTACAGCCCGTGTAAAAATTTCGCGACGAAATATTGTTATTTAGTTGTAAACAAAATGTTTTCTTCTCGCTTTTTTGTTTGTTTGTTTGTTTGTTTTCGCGTCGGTTCCTTTAACATAGCAATAACAAAAATAGTTCTCATCTTCCGAACTTTCTGACATTTCAATCGGTTATAAATATAACTGTATCCAAGATTCCTTTAAAATTTTGCGAAAAAATTATGCGTATTTAGGAGTGAAAACATGAGTTCTTAAAAAAAAAGCTTTAGCTTTCAACCTCAGAGCAAAAATAAAGTAGAAGGCCTATGCTTTCAATGCAATGGTTCGGCTTCATCCGTTTTCAATAAACCCTTTTCAATACCCCTAGGATAAACAGGTGAAGGTTGGGTTAATTAATGAGGTTTCCCGTTTCCGGGGGTAGAAACCTTTAAAAAACATTGAAGCATGCGCAAATTGACGATTTTCATGTGGATTGAACAGAATGCGCTGTTCATTTTAAATATATAGATATTTTAATAAATCGACATTTTCGAAATTAAACATAGTACAATTACAGGTTTTAGTTATTTATATTTTACTTCGGTATTGCTGTAACAAGAGAATTGTAGAATATTTTCGATCCCTAAAGACATAATTTATTATTAAAAATGCATAAACTATTTATTTTGAGGACAGAATAAATAAAAATTTAGAGAGTGTTTTTTGAAAGTCAAATAAACCGAATTCTTGTTTAAATGAACCAAAACTTTTACAGCCTAAAGAAATATGAGCAGTTTAAACATCGTTTCTTGTAAAATTAAAATGTTAACAAAATATTAGAACATATACAAAAGGATTTTAACATAAGTGATAATAAATAGGAATTGGTAGAAAAATAATCATATTTAAATGCACTTATGTATGTATTTCGATTTTTCCTTGATTTAAAAGAGTATTTAAAATAGTCGTTGGGGGCCACCGTAATACTTACACATCATGGATCTGCATAATGTGAAATATTAAAATAAAAATGTGTAACCTACTTATAAAATGCATTGCAATTCAAATAAAATCGTGGCTTGATGACGTCATAAACTTTAAAGGCTCGATTACTGAATTGCTTGAAAGAGGTTTTTCCTTATAACTCCAAAAATAATAATCCTATTAACTAGCGGTTTATTGCATCTGTTTAAGCGTCAAATTTCCAATTAAAATATATCTTTAAAGAGAAATTTGGATAAAATACAGGGTCATGAAAAATCGAAGAGTGTGGTAAATAGGATTCCAAATATCTCGGCAACTAATTATCCGATCGACTTCATGCTTTATGCAAAATTTATGTTTTTTTATTGTATTTTATACTCATTTCTTAAAATAACCAATTTCGAAAATTTTATATACCTTTTATCAGAACGAATATTTCGAGAGTCCGAAAAAAATAGTTCCGGTTAATCGAGGTTATTGAAATGAAATAGGCTTCTTTCTATTATTACATACTAAGTACATACCAAATTGCAAGTCTCTATCTCAATTTTTTCGGGAGATAGAGCGTTTAAAGACACACAGACACACAGACGGACTGCAAATTTTTTTTTCTAAAAATATGTTTTTCGGAATCTCCAGTGTCTGAAACGTGTAAATCCGTCAAAATTTTTTTTTTCGATTTTCAAAACGATTACAAGACTTACCCTATACTACGTATGATGGGTAAGTAAAAACAATGGAATAAAATGTTTCAGCTGGCAGAAGTCTGTACAATCAGATTTGGTCAAAGCAGTGCTACAGAAGGTTCATATTATAAAAAAAAATCATGTAAGAGGGACTTGGTATCCTTCATTTTGCAAAAAATAGTAAAAAATGTGTTTTTAATTTTTTTATTTAAAACAAAAAATAAACATCCGTAGTATATTCTGACGGAGTAACGTAAAGTTTGAGCAATAAAATGATATATACGAAAGACGCTTTACACTACATCCATTTTTCTTTAAATGATCCAGAATTAAATTCTTTAAATTCATTTTTTCTCAATTTGTATTTTTTCAATATATCATCGGTATGATGAAAATGTAAAAACTTCCAAAAAAATTTTTTTTCAATGTACTCGATTTTTAACGAACGATTTTATGGTGCATTTCATAAAATAAAAGCTCAGTTTGTAGTAACATAAATAGTTTGTTTATAACAAACCTGGAGTAAATAACCATTTTTATTGTATTTTACATGTTATGACATTTCATTTAATTTTGCTTAAACTAATTAAATTTTTGGTAATATGGTCCTCACAGTGCACTAGTATGGTCAGTCTGAAAAAATGAATTTAAAAAAAAGTTCAAAATCGCAGGAGAAATATGATTATAAAATTTTGTAGTATTAAAAATAATAATAATAATGTTTCCGATTTTACCACTAGAATTGCCCATTTCCTTGATTAATTTATTCTCTTTCATAAAGCAATATAACGTATTCCAAAATGTTATTATAAAATACCCATATTAAAATAAAAATAGGTTTAAGGAGTACTGTGTCCTTACAACATGCGACATTGTTTAAATGATTGTCAAATTAGTTTTGATATTTAATCCAAATAAATAATATTTTCTTTAATTAAGAGCATTAAGCAAAAGCGCAATGTCCAGTTAACACCAAATATGAAAAAAACTATAAATGCCGGTTTTTTTTCAGATTTAGATTAGACATTGCAGTAAGAAAGGCATTTTATAGTTTCTTCTTTCTCTCCTGGAATAATTTATTATTGAAAAAGACATAGACCGATGTCTTTCAAAAATAAATGCCTATTCAAAGTCTCGTAATTCAATGTAAATAGTCTATAACTAGCAAGAATCCGTGCTAAATGAAATAAAGCAATTACAACGCAAATTAATATTTTCTCACATAGAACTCGGATTATTGTTAATTTTATTCTTAGTAACAAAAGCAATTAAAATTAACCTTTTATTAAAACATATACTGAATGATACAGCACTGAAAATGAACTGTAAGAAAATAATAATATTTAATTAATTAAATGTATGCATTTCGATTTTGTCCTTATTTAAAGCGCATTTTAATGAAATAGAATAAAATTTTCGAGCTGCCAGAAATCGATTCAATTAGTATTTAAATGCCACAAAATTTGTCTTGTATAAAGAAAGATGCGTTGAATGTACAACAACGCTTACATGATTGCTAAATTATCTTGTACGTGATATTTAATACAAACAAATATCTTTATTTTTTTAATGTAAGAATTTTAAACATACGCGAATTCAACAAACGTGAAATTTCCTGTTATCACCGCAGATATCAAATTAAGTATATTTACCGATTTTAATTATTCAGATTTAACTTAGGCATTGCGGTAAGAAACTAATTTTAGAATTACTTCGTCCCCTAAAGTCATAATTTATTATTCAAAAATACATCAACTATTGTCTTTGAACACAAAATAAATAATAATTTAAAGACTTACGATTTCAACTCGAAACTGTACAAGTAGACAGAATACTTGCTAAATGAATTAATACTCCTGTCGCCCAAAGCCAGTTTTTGTGCAGTTTGAACATGGTTTCGCATTAATTTAGATTATTAACAAATTGGTAGACTATACATTTAAACATGTTCATAGCATTGAACATAAACTTTAATTAGCAAAAAACTAATAACATTTAAATGTGTTCATGTATTGATTTCGTTTTCTTTTTAATTTATTTAAACAGCAGTTTAAAAGTAATAGATTAGAGTTTTTGAAGTGGTAGATGAACAGCAATGTGCTACGGAAACTTTCATATGAAACGAAAAATGCAAAGCTACAAACTTTCTGCTCTTTTTTTTTTGTCAAGTCAAATCAGCACATTTTGAACGAGACATTTTACTTCATACGTGATATAAAAAAATATCACAGTTACACAAAAAACATTATGTTAAATAAATATTCTCATTTGAAACATGTTTATTTGACTTGAAACAAAACTAGCTAAGGAGGTTTGTTAAGCATACAGCATCCTTTAAATGATTGTTCAATTTATTTGTACATATTATGTCAGCAAAATAAATAAATTTCTTAATATATATTCTTAATGAAAAATTTAAAAGCAATTTTGTAATTGCAAAATATAGCACCAAAAAGTAAAATAAAATTTAATTACAGGTCTTAATTATTCAGATTTACTTTTGAAACTAAGTTTTGAAAGAAAAAACAACATTTTAAGCACCAGAATCTTTTAATCAATTCTAGAGTAGTTTTCGTGGCATTTAGCGTACCGTCATCAGTGTAAATAATGATTGAATTTTGCCCATATATATGGAGGAAAAGCGGATTCCTAGGTTAGGTTTATTGACCAATAGAATTCCATAAAATAACAGAATGTAGCCAATAGGAAATTGCATAGGAAAGGAATAAGTACTGCGGAATTATATTAATTGAAATAAGAGGTTTTATGTAACATTTCCAACAATCTGACAATGGGGAAATGGCAAAGAAACAATTAATAATATTTTAAAGATTTGTGTTGATATGGAATGCAAGAATAAATGTGGGTTTAGAGATATTTTTAGCTGAGTTAAAGCAACACCATCTTACAGAAAAGGCCTAAGAGCTAAGTTTTGACATCATGGTAGATAGTCCGATCAACACCACAGTGTGGCCTATTAAATCCCACCATCCTGCAAATTTTGTGGTTGTTTACTATTGACCTAATATTTTAAGAAGTTGTTGGCTATTTTAAAAGCTAACATTTTAAGAAGTAAGATGCATATAGCAAAAATAAAAAAAACAGACTAACTGCCGACAGAAACTGAGGAACCGATATTACTTTGCATAAGCTTTCCCTTTATACGTGTAGCTGCTCATCGATGGATGTCATCCATAAACCATCAGTGTAAGAAGTAAGTCAAATATAAACTGTCTATTAAAATTTCATTTAAAGCGACACAAATTTGGAAAAATAATTTACGCAGTTTGACCTTATATGAGGTTGATATATTTTTTATAATGAAAATCACATTCACAATATGATTAAAAAATGGAAAGAAAAGTGTGGAGTATCTAAGGCATAAAAATTAATGCGAAAATTTAAATTTTATCACTACCACATAGACATTTTTTTTAAAAGTAAATTAAAATTTTTGCATGAAGAAACGTAACGCATATTTCAAAATTTTCAAAGCATTTCATCCAACTCAATTTCATAAAATTGCGATTAATCATACATACTAATTTTATTCTGTTATTTTGTTTATTTTCGCTCTTGGTTAATAAAAAAAATGAAAAATGAAATTTAAAACTCTTAAATCAGTAAAAACAAACCCGAGATTGTTTGGTTGAATATATTCTTTATGGTGACGAGAAGTAATTCATCTCATTTTTAATTCTTCATTTTTTGGAAAGACAAAACTTACTGTTTTAGGGTCTCTTTTAGAATTATACTAACAAACAGATACAACACATTTGTGCGCCTCTTTAACAATTCAGAATAATAAATAATATTTTTCGCATTAAATTTAAAATCTAATGTATAGTAACGCGAATGTATGTACACATTAAAAAGTTGACTGATCCACAGCTACGTCATGCAATATAACGTTGTCTGTCCTGAGGCATTATCTATAGGATGGTGTTTGTTAAAGTCAATGGTGTGGTTCATCTTCCAGAAACGTTTTCCAATAGCCAATTTGGTAGTTTCCTATTTCCGAATATATTTCCTGTGTTCTTTAATTCAACATTTTAACCCTTTAAGTGTCCTAACCCAGTTTTTTCATCACACAATTTTTGAATTAAAAGTGTGATTTAACGAAAATTTTATATTAATGTGATTTTTTTTCACTGCACAAGATAAAGAAATGAGTGAGGTAATCAAATATAAATTTTCATACCAATTTTTTCCATTGCTATTATTTTACGAATCTTTAAACATACAGGAAAAATTCTGAGAGACGCTTAAAGAGTTAAACTACGTGTGGTTTTTCCGATATAGGAAAGTTCACGCTACCAACTAACGTTATAGATACTCCAGGTATTATAAATCTCAATAGGGTCTTTCAAATTAAAGAGAATATTTCTTGCCACTGTGGTCTTTCCTATGTGGAGCAAACTCAATGTGGTTTAATATGTGTAATAAAAAGCATAAGAAATATATTCGTAAACAAGAAACTAACAAATCGGCATTGCAAATTATTGTTGGGATATGGAGGACAGCTTTCACTTTAACTCAGTTAATGTTATGTACAAATACACTTGTATATTTGAACTTAACTTTCTTGAAATATTCCATACCCAAACAAATCCTAAAAATATTGTTAATTGCAACTTCGCTATTTCCTCATTGTCAGATTCTTGGGAATGTTATATAAAAAGCTGTCTTTCTTAATCTGTCTACATTACCAGCTCGTTTCCCTATTCAGTTTCCTATTGGCTGTTCTCTGTTATTTGCGCTAATTCTATCAGTCATTATACCTATTCCTAGAATCCACTTTTCTTTCATATTTATATATGGGTAAAATTTCATCATTTTTTGCACTGATGATGGTGTACTGAATGCTACCATAGGAGTTTGCAATTAGTTAAAAAGTGCTGGTACTAAAAACGCTGTCTGGAAATATTGTACTGCTGAACTTATCATCTTAATTGTAATTTTAGAATTTCAGCTTTCCCTAATCATATAATTTAGTATTCAAAAAGACATCAACTATTGTATTTGAGACCAAAACAAATAATAACTTAGTTATTCAAAATCAAAACTGTATAAATAGAAAGAATGCTTGTTAAAATATTTAAATCTTTTACCGCCTAAAGAAATATTTAAACATTTTGAACATGTTTCATGATATTTTTATTCTTTTTAACACGTGTTACTTTTGTTAACAACTTATTGGAGACGCATTCAAGGATACTAACAACATGGAAAATAATTTGAAATTAGAAAGAAAATCATGTTTAAATACGTCTTTCTATGTGTTTTGATTTTGTTAATGTACAGGGCACTTTAAGTGTAATAGAATATATTTTTAAGGTGACTGAAATAAATACAATTACCAAAAATATGATGGCGGAACATACATGTATAAAGAAAGCTTTGTTCAAATACAACTTACTTTAAATGATTTTTAAATTAGTTTTTACATGATATCGAGGTCAAAAATATATTTCTTTTAATATATTTTTAATGTAAGAACATCAAATAAAAGCGAAATCTACTAAAGCAAATTTTCCAGTTATCATCAAAGATTAATTAATATATAATTACAGGTTTTAATTATTCAGATTTACTTTAGGAATTTCCGTAAGAAGCTAAATTTAGATTTATTTTGCTCCCTAAAGACATATTTTATTATTTAAAATGCATCGACCATTGTCTTTGAGAAGAAAATAAAATAAAAATTTAACAGCTTGTTATTGAAATCCAATATTGTATAACTAGATATTTGTTAAATGAATTAAAATTTTACATCCCAAAGGAATATTTGCGCAGTTTGAACATGGTTTCTTTTTAATTTAGAAAGTTAGCAAATTTTTAGAGATACATTGAATCGTGTTAATAACATTGGAAATGAATTGGAAATGGTAAAATATAAGTTCATGTTTGTATTTCGATTTTTTCTTAATTTATAGCACATTTAAATAAATAATTAAAAAAAATGTTATTAATTTTTTTTTCATTTTTTAAATTTACTTATTGAGTACTAGCTGGCGTACTTTCGCGAGAATGGTTGGTCACATTAGAGTACTTTTTTTGTGACAACTTCATTCAATTTAATCCACGTCATTGCCATTTGACTGGCTTTATAGAAAATAACAAGTTGGAAATTGTACGTCAAACGTGACAAACGAGGTGCGTTCGTACTGTAGCTAGTTATATAAATATTCAGACCTAGATGATTTTTAATTCTGTGAAATGAATTATATCTTCTGCAGATTAATTTCTGTCATAAAATAAGTGTCTCGGTCGCTTGACGATTTAACATCCATCGGAAGCTCCTCTAACAAGAAAGCACCGATAAAAAAAAATTCAAATTTCTTAATAAATATTTTTATTAATATCTCCTAAAGTTTTGATTCGATTTTAATAAAATTTGAAATGTCTCGACGAAATTCTGCAAAGATAATATATCTTAAATCTCAAACCATTCGGTTGGGTAGTTTTTGCGTTGTTATATGCGGACGGACGGACGGACGGACAGACAGACGGACGGACGGACAGACAGACGGACGGACAGACGGACGTACCAAGCGACCACAATAGGTGCTACGTATTTATATAATTACGAACGCACCTAAAAATCGGTGACACACATAGCGCATGCTAACATTGGAACTGTGTATACAAAATATTACAACCCACATTCAAGAACTTGGCAATACTCTCTTTTGCAAGCTCTATTAAACGAGTGAGACAATTCAACATAGAGTAATTTGGCGGTAATGGCAGGCTTTCCAAGGTTTTATAAAAATCCTCTCAACAAATACAATTTTTTGTCTCGTAAATCGTCAATATCATCTACATAAAGGGACTCTAGGTGCTCATCACTCACGATTTCGTCTCTACCAAACAAATTGTTTTCATCTAATGTCACCACTTTCTTATTTATAAAGGCACACTAGTTGCTCATCACTCAAGATTTTGCCCAAAATCATTCCGACAAATAAAATTTTATAACTTTAAGGCCACCCCTCTCACAGTTATAAAGGAAGTTTTTACAGGGATACTAGAACAGGATACTAGAACTGTTTCGTTTTAGCTCGAAGCCTTTTCTTGTGTACTTGATATGTAGTGTAAAAGTTACATTCATATCTGTTCAGTGGTTGTTGAGAAATTTTAGGACATACATACCGACATACATACATATTATATTTACAAACTGTAACTTCATTTTTTAACTTAACCAAAAAACTGTAACTTCATTTTTTTTACGCTTAAAATGGAATAATCATAATAAAGTTTATGGAAAAAATATATATTTCTTAAAGCAACGAGTGTTAATAAATATATTTCTTCAGAAGCAAAATTCTCAGTTAACAACAAAATTTTTATAAACTACAATTACAGGTTTTAATTATTTAAAAAAATATCTTAAGCTATGAAACTATTCTTTGACTATGAAACTAATTTTTGAATTTTTTGTTCCTTAATGGATTAATTTATCTTTGGAAAAAAGTTGGCTTCAACGATTGTCTTTGAAAACAAAATAAATTACAATTTAAAGACAGGTTATTCAAATTAAAAACTGTATAATTAGGCAAAATTTTCAATAATTGTATTAAAGGTTTACAGACCAAAAATTTATTTGCGCAATTTGAACATGGCTTCTTTTTACATTTGAATGTTAACAAATTATAAGAGCATAAAATCAAAGATTTTTCCAGCATTCGACTAGCACTGTAATTGGTAAAAAGAAAACAGTGTTATTTAGATTCGTTCATGAATGTATTTAATTTTTTTCTTAATATACAACACATTTAAAAAGTAATGGAATAAAGGCTTAGAACTAACACATATCTACGCAATTATCTTTCTGGAGATAAAGAAGCTTTCTTGTCTTAAGAGAAACTTTCTTTAAAATATAAAATGATTTAAATGATCGTTAAATTAGTTTGTGCATGACATTTAAAATAAATAAACATATTTATTTTTATACTTTTAATGTAAATACTTTTAACGAAAACAAATTTTCCATTTCGCCCCAACAGCTAAATAACGCAGAATTGTCGGATTTATTGTAGACATAGCAGCAAGATTTAATTGTAGTATGTCTTTTCTCTCTCAAAACATAACTCATTATTCAAAAAGATGTAGTCATTCGCAATTGGCAACAAAATAAATAGCAATTCAATGGCTAGTTATTCAAAATCAATGCTGCATAAACATACGGAAACCTTGGGAAATGAATTAAAGCGTTCTCCGACTAATGTAAAATTATAATTTTAATAATAATTAAATAAACTCAAGGTATGTTTAATTTTTTTCTTCATTTACTGTGTGTTTTAAATGCAACTAAATAAAATTTTCGCTAGTAGATATGTATGCACTTAGCCTTAAAATAATAGAGCAGTTTTTATCTTTTTATATAAAGAGATATGTGTTAAAAACACAACATTGTCTGAATGATTGTAGGTGATATTTAAGCCAACGACATATAGATATGTTTGCATTTTTTAATGCAATAACTTTAAACAAAAGATATATTTCTAGAAAAGTCAGTAATCAATTAACAATAAAAATTAAATAAAGTAAAGTTACAAGCGTTAAATGTTTATATTTATTTTAGACATTGCAGCAAAAACAAGTTTTTGAACGCTTTTGCTCCCTCAAGACATAATTTATTATTAAAAAGGACGCAGTGTATTGCCATTGACAACAAAATAAATAATAATTTAAAGAGTAATTATTCAAAGTCGAAACTGCATAGAAATATTTCTAAATAGTTTAAAACTTTTTCCGCCTAGAGGAATATTTGCGCACTTTGAACACGGTTTCTTGTTAATTTAGAATGTTCAAAATTAGTCTGTAGAATGAAAAGACTGTAGAATGAAGTATATTAACGAAATTTATAATAGCCAATGAGTGGTTAAAATGTTAATCATATTTAAATAAACTTTTATACTCAAAATGCAATTTCTTTTGTGTATGCATTGCGCTTCAAAAGTAATGCAAAAAACTTTTAGAGATTGCAGAAAACTTGCTAATCTGTATTAATGTAAAATATAATCTTATATAAAGATATTATCTATATAATATCGTTCAAATGAATGTTGTAATAGTGTTTACATTATCTTATCAAGACCAAACTACTTATAGATATGAATAAGGAAAATATATCAAAATAAGCCTCGATAAAAATTAAATACAGTATACTCTCGATTATCCGTGCGCGGATTATCCGGTTTGCGGATTATCCGTGCTCATTCCTGACTCACAAAAAAAATTTAAAAGAAACAATTTCACGCTTATCATGCCTGTAAAATCGATGTCGACGTGAATTAGAATCTTGTCCGGTTTAGCTGATAGTGTTGTGAAGTGCGTAGAGGTCAAATCGAAAGCTCTGGTACCTATTTGATGCGGTAGGATTGAAGGGGGTGGGAGGGATCGGAATTTTGTTTGTACAATAGCCTTTTGAGCTGTCCTCTCTCACTTTCGTACGTGTTCCTTCAGTTTTTGCGTCTTGTTTATCGTCAGTTAGTAGTGTGAAATTTTTTACTGGTAAAAATGATTGGTGTGAAATGAAAACGAAACGTTTTAAATGTTAAACAAAAGTTAGAAATCCCTCAAAAACTTATCAAAGGATTATTAAATTGGATTACAAACTGTACGTGATATAGAGGATATACGGAACAAAGAGGATTTTATTACGGTGACATTACTGCGGTTCGTAAAATATGTGTCGTTATACGATAGGAAATAAACGAACAGCAGAAGCAGCGATGCATTACAGATTTTTTTAAGCAGTAAATGTTAAAAGGAAAATTACTAGTTTAATGTTATACAGCATGCCAATGTAAGTAATTTTTTTATTTTTGTACTGATGTTGATTTTTTTTTTTAATGAAAAGAAGTTTTCGGATTATCCGTGTTTTTCTATTATCCGTGTGACCCCTCCCGGTGATTAACCCGGATAATTGGGAGTGCACTGTAATTAAAATTGTGTTAATTTAAAAAAGTTGCACAATGGAGTGAATTAATTATGATAATTTATCTGATGAAAAAAGGTTTAGTTAGATTTAAATAAATTTGTAATTTCTGATTTTTGCTTCTGCTTCCTTCTCATGTTAGTATTTTCAGCCAAAAGCACGACTTTTAAAAAATTAAGCACATTATAATACAGCATTTCTCTGCAATCAAAAAACAACAAAAGCATTTATATTAAAAAAATAGTTCATTAAAGATTAAGTGCTGAGTATGAATTAAACAAAATCGAAAGGTATACCACACTTGAAAGTTTGTTACATAATTTTTGAAATACACACACACACGTATATGTGTGTTGTATGTTTGTATTTATATACGTATGACACACACACACACATACACGCAGATATATATTTGTGTGCACTGTAAAAAAAGACAAATGTTTCTTAACTCGCGTAAGTATAATGTAACCGCGAACGAAAATATACAATAACCTCTTCCGATTTACCCATGATTCCGAAAAGCGTTCATTATATTTAGAAACCCCAGAAACCTAAATATTTTTAGATTCAAAAAAGCATTTATGAAAACGATATTTCTTTTGTTCCAACGCATTTCGATTTTTACAAACGTTTTCTATGATGATGATTATTGTTGGGCTGAAATATTTTAATGCATAATGCATGAATTGAGATAGTTTTTGGGCCGTTTCTTTCGTACAGTTTGCGTTGTAACAAATACCCCATAGTTCGAATCCATAGGAAGGCAAAAACGGGAATATCCAATGAAGATGAAAACATATCAGCTGAAGTTATTTATTGATATATAGCAAGCATAAGATGTAAGAACGGGGTGGTCTCGGGTATTAGAGGCTTAGAACAGTTGTTGACAGACCAAGAGCCAGGAGTGATCTGCCCTTTTTGGGCAGTACATTGTATCGCCAAGATTCGATAATACATTGAGCCAACAAACCGCAGACGCGTAGAAGAATTTTTGTACGTTAAGGATAATTAATATAAATGTTTTGGGAGGATGTAATGAAAAGGCTACCACATTTGGCGAAACCGTAACTTTTGTGAATTTTAGAGGACACAGGCGGGCAACCCGGTGGGAAAGGAATTTTAGTCAAAGGAAAGAGCTAAACATTGTATCTGGGAAATTACATTACTTGCACAATTTGTTTATGAACAGAAAAAGGTTGGGCGCCCAAGCAGCTGTCAATGAATGTCCAGAACACATAACATTACATCTGTTATAACCACATTGGAATTAAAATAGATTTATAACGTACATGCTGCATTTAGTAAAGATAGTCTTTCATATGAGAAAAGGAAGTAACATTTGAGGTTTTAGAATAAGATATATTTTAGCGAAGAGAATATTAATTAATATATTGAAAATTAAGTTAGGAAGATAATAATTTAGAATAAAGATATGTATAAATGATTCTATATCATATTTTCGAGTAGATTTTATAGTACATTAATAATATTATAGTACATTTTATTGTACATTTTCAAACTGAAATATCGGTTTTTAAGATGCTATCAATTCTGAATAAAAAATTTTGAGCTGCGTATTTGAGTGTATACGTGGAAGAGTTACACAAAAATATTAATGCTAATGTATCATGTTTGTATGTGAAATATGTTTGTTGAACATGAAAATAATATTCGTCTCATTTTATGAAAAAATTCTATGATTAAACAAGGCGAATATTACTATTAAGAATAGTGGTACGAGATTTGGTAGTCATGCTATTTATTTACAAAACATCTCGATGTGCGTGTTGTACATAGGTGCCAACCTCTCATTAATATTCCGTAATATGCGGGTTAATTTGACCCAGGTTTAACACGTTTCGCACCAAAAATTTTTTAAAGAAATTAAATGAAATAAATTCCACGTAGAAACCTGAAATTAAATAAATAAAGATTCATCCAATATTTTTTCTGGTTTGAAGCGTTGTTAAACTGAGTCAAATTAACCCTCATATTAGGGAATATTAATGAGAGGTTGGCACCTATGATGTTGTATCTTCTCAGCGTAAATGGTGAAATATGCAATATTGTCTCTTTCTATCCTGTTCGCCATTGATTTATTTTTTAAATCATATAATAAAATTCTGCATTATTTTTACTCAGTGAAACGTTAAGTAAGTAACGTAAGTAACGTAACTTTTAAGTAAGTTTTTAAGATAGAATAGTAATTTTTTAAAGGAAGGATGCGACAATACTGAAATATCAAAACATTGACTCTTTTCAAAGGCTATTTATATCTATAATGTTGCAGTAAAAGAAAATAATTACAGTAAAAGTTACAGAGAATTGTTGTGGAGTAAATGAGTTTAATCCTCAATAATAGTAAATGAAATCAAATCGTATTTTTATTAGTTGATTTATTAGTTGGTTGATTTATAATGGCCAATTATCTACTATTGGGATATAGACCCTAGTGGGGGAGTACCCTCCGTGAGGGTCTTTCTACGGGATCCTAACCCGTATTTACGGCAAGCTTCGAAGAAAGCCACGGAAAACTCCGAACGGTTAGGTCGACGAGCACGACAGGGATTATTTGTTATTAGACTTGTTAGATGTTGAACACAAAAATTGCCGATAATTTACTTTGAGTTAAAAAATTTAACCCTTCTTTGCATGAGTTTTTCTTTTACAATTGTTTTTTTATAGATATATTAAATATTAGACACCAGAAATTTTAAGATAGATTTTTAAATTTGTTCAGCAACATAGTTCACGGGAAACTTACTAGATTAATATTTCTATATAAATATAGTGGTGGCGAAGAAGTTGATTTATTTATTAAAAGTTAAATAAACAGTGATGGAAATTTCCATCACAATGCAAGGAAGGATGAAATATTTCTTAAAATAGAAGTACATATTTAAAATAAGAAATTTTCTTCGAGTTATACATTCTTATTTACTGTATTATCCAACATTTTCACTAAAAAGTAATCAAAGCAAAACCATTCAGTAATTTAAAAAACTATCGTAAAAATGCATCTGTCTAACAGTTATCAATAAATTGTTAGCGCCGTATGAGTTAAGGTTTAAATCACTATTTTTATGATCTCTGTCGATGAAAATATTAAATTTCTAATACAAATAGTAATGTATTATTTCCAATTTTCTTTCAATCCTAAAACCTTAGCAGCTGTATGATGCATGTCGTTACCCGTTTACGTAATTAGTTCTTATAATTTCGATTATATAATCCGAAAATTATTTAACGAAGGAAAATTCAGTGGGAAAAACATTTTTAAACTTTCAAACAGTGATCAAATTAAGTTTTAATAGTTTTAATAGTTATCGTTATGATAACGCGAATTCTTTTCATTTCGCATTTAGGAAGGATGTGAAATTAAAATATACTTCCTTTAACGCTTTTAAGTAGCAGTAATTATTTTCAGATTAATTAAGAAGAAAATTTAAATTTTTCAAAACGGTTTAGTTATTGAAAATGTCTTGTAACATACATGATATTTATAATTTAAAAATGTATTGATATATTAAAAATGCATTAAAAATATCAGTTCATATGTTTTTAAATCTGTTAATATGTAAGAAATGAGTACAGCATATTTTTTTCGTTTTGTCTGTTTTATAGAATAATGCCAATTTTTTATAAGAAAATAATACATTTTCTTATTAAATTGAATAGGGCATGAATTCACCCCTTCCCCCCTCTTCAGAAATTCATATGTTTTCAAATCGGTCAATATATAAAAAATTAGTCGAAAATATTTTTTTCATGTTTTTAAAAAAAAAAAAATACAGAGTAAGTCAAGATGAATATAGCGATTATAAAGGGCTATAACTATTTAATGGAAAATAATTTATAGATAAAATTAACACAGAATGTAGAGGGAACTTCAAAATGTTTGCATACTTACGTCATAGATGTTCTATGTGACTTTCTTTAGTCACACAGACAACATCTAGGCGGTAGTCTATTTCACGCTATACAATCTGAAGCATTTGTTCAGTCACCGACGCAAGCTAATTACAAATGCGTACTTTGAGTTCTTCAATTGTTTTGGGCATGGGAGGCACATAATCCCATAGATCGGTCGAAGTGGAGATGCTAACGATGTCTTCGACTCTTGGCGACCGAGACCCGGACTTGATACCCTGCGATTTTTTTCTATGGGGTTATGTGAAAGACTTTGTGCAAAGGTTATGTGCCTCCCATGCCCAAAACAATTGAAGAACTCAAAGTACGCATTTGTAATGCGCTTGCTTCGGTGACTGAACAAATGCTTCAGAATGTATGGCGTGAAATGGATTACCGCCTAGATGCTGTCCGTGTGACCAAGATAAGTCACTTAAAACATCTATGACGTATGTATACAAAATTTTGAAGTTCCGTCTGCATTCTGTGTTAATCTTATCGACAAATTCTTTTCCTTTAAATAGTTATAGCCGTTTGTAATCGCTATATTCATTTTGACTTACCCTGCAATATCCAAATTTATAAGAAAATAATGCATTTCTTTATTAAATTGAAAATTGTATGTATTTCCCCATCTTCCCCCTAAAAAAAATTCAAAAATTCAAATTAACAATTTTACCACGTTCATATACCTGAAGAATAAGAAGAATTACCAGATTATTAGTAAATTAATTATCGCAATATTTGAACACAGAATTTCTTCGTTAAATGAGGCAAATAGTGCTTTGCGGAAAACATGGTATTCAAATTTCCTGTGGCGTATAAACAGTGTTTTAAAATAATTTGTGTGTTTAATTACTTGTACTGGAAATAGGATATATTTTTGTTAATAAGGTACACAGAGTCCACGTCTCGTGTCACAGTTTTTACATAGTATTTTTCGTCTCATTTTATGACAAAAATTCTGTGCTTAAATAAGACGAAGATTACAATTAAAAATAGCGGTACGAGAATTGGTAGTCATGCCACTTGTTCACAAAACATTTCGCTGTGTATGGTATATCATCCCACGGGAAATGGTAATAGATGCGATATTATCTTTCTACGGTGTTAGCACTGATTTACTTTTTAAAAACATATAATAAACGTCTGCATTGCTTTTACGCAGTGAAATGTTAAGGAAGAATGGTTATTTGTTAAATCAGGGGTGTCACAATACTGAAATTGCAAAACTTTTTTTCCTTTTTCAAATACTCTTTATAGCTATAATGTTGTATTAAATGGATTTATGACTAGCAAAATCATTTTGATATCACATTGAAAATATATGCAAGCATAAAAACCGACCGAAAGGGATATATGGTTTGTTTTACATGCTTACAATTTCATAAATATTCCTAGATCCCTTTGCGTTTTGTTTCCACATTCTTGGTATGCATATGGATAGAAGGTTTAATGTAGTGTGAGTAACTGGTCGCAAATGTGTTTGAATAACCAGGCATTAGATTTCAGAAACTATTTTTTTCTCCACTTATTCCAAAAATGCCTAAATATGTTTGCAATAAAAAGAAAATAATATAATGTTTTCCGACATTTTACTTCTTTGAATTTTTATATGTATGTATATGCAGTTATTTGTAGGTAGACATTATCTTTTTTTTTAAGAAATATCACCATTTTGATATTATTTTGAATTATGAAAAAACTAAGACACTTTTCAGCAAATTTAGTGTAATGTATGAATTTTACAAATGAATATTATTATCCGATGTTCCAAAATTTGTTTACTGTAGCCTTCCATCAAAATAATTTCCGATATCCTATTATTTGTGACAATAATATATAACAGATATTATACATAGAAACAAACTGTGGCAGCTTAAATGTGACTCAACAAGATATAAAGTTATCGATATATTTACATTATTTCTATCGCGGTGTTGATTTTAACTCACGTTTTTGTTGCATAGAAAATAAACGATAATCTCAGTGCACTGTGAAATATTTTGCTACAACATTTCAAATTATCTTTTGAAAAAGTAAATTATTTATATTTGGATGTAAAATATTTTTACATTACCAAACTGCGTTATTTCATGTGTTTTTACTTCCTCTTTGTTTTAGATACATTAAAATGTTGATTAAAATTGACATATGTTATGTTCATATTTAGTGGTCATTGTATTGTAAAGTAAAATTTAACTATTAGGAATAAAAGCCTGTGAATGGAAAATTTCGAGAGAGAGACGAATTAAAATAATAAATTGTAGCTAATTTATTCTTACTTCCACGGTCTTCCAAGTTACGATTTCTCTTTCGGGTTTAATGACTTTAAAAAATATTAAAGACATTAGCCCAATTTTTAGAGGCGAGATTTTAAAAGCATTTATTTTGTAACGAAGTAAACTAAATAAAAAGCTTTTAAGTAAAATCTAATGGCTCTCTTCATAAACACAACATTACTTATACGATGTTAAACTACTTCAAATTTAAATATAAGCTTGACTTGGTTACTTAAGCTTCTTAATCTGGTTACATTTTATGAGAACTACGTAAGTATTGAACACGTTTTAGAATGAGAAGTTTGCATGTACATCTTCTTTCAAAACGTACAGCCAGATAAAAAATACGATCACCCCATACATTTTAATCTCCAAATTGTCAGAGCAAAATACAAAAATAAACACTCGACTGGAAATTATGTTTTTTCTTTCAACTTATGTTAAAAAACTAGTCAGATGTGCCAATCCCAAAAATTATTTTCTTATCTCACACAGATTTCGCATACACTAAAACGAATCATCACCAATTTATATCAAGGTCTAACTGAATCTAAAGTTTTATTAAATTCCGTGCATTAGTTCTTGCGGTATGACTATCTCTAAAATCGTGTAAATACTGCAAAATGCAGCCGATTTAGACTAAAACCTAATCAACAACAACTTATGTCAACGTCTAACTGAATCTGAAGTTTGAAGAAAATCCATGCATTAGTTCTTGAGAAATAGTTATCGTGATAATAATGAAAAAAATAGCAAAGCAGTGCAACCTGTTGCGTTATTTACGCCAAAACGTAAGCAGCATCTATTTATGTCAAGGTCTAACCGAATCTGAAGTTTGATAAAATTATGTGCATTAGTTCTTGCGATATAGCTATCGTAAAAATCGAGAAAAAAGTGGTATAGCATTGCTACCTGTTGAGATATCTACACCAAAACGTAATCAGCATCTATTTCTGTCAAGGTCTAACTGAACCTGAAGTTTGATGAAAATAATTGTAATGGTTCCTGAGATAGAGCTATTATGGTGATTGTGAAAAATATAGCATATCAGCGCCACCTGTTGGGCGATTTTCACCAAAAACTAATCAGCACCAATTTATATCAGGTATATAACAGAATATAAAGTTTTAATAAATTCAGTGCATTAGTTCTTGAGATAGAGCTCCCACAAAAATGTTGTCACATACAGACAGACAGACAGACAAAGTCACAGACTCACAGAAAGACATTTTCTAAAAACATTCAAATCGTGTTCAGAGCCTTCTAAAACGTATAAATCCGTTGAAAACTGGAAGTCGAAAATTTTCATGAATCCAATACTTTCTTATTGTAAAGACAAAAGAAAATAATAAGCTTTCGGGACTTCATATTAAAATTGTATCAAATTTTGAAATTTTCAATGCGAATACCAAATGTTTACATCATAATTCGCTTTATTGGTAAATGCTACCTTAGGATACTTAACAGAAAAACAATCGCTCAAATAGTTTCAGAATTATGAAAGTTTAAAGTTTGGAACTTTTAATATTAAATTCATTTGAAATCGTTTCAAAAGAGATTGAAATGCGGGTATTGTTTTTAAGCATAACTCAATAAATATTTGGTGGACCGAGATGCAATTTTTTTTTGCCTGTTTGAAACTTGTAGAACTCGATTTCTGTTAAAATATTCATAAGTTACGATTCATATTTTTTTTTTCGAAAATTAATTTCAAAATATCTGTTGTTGTTGTTTCTAATCCCAGATGGTTTATCACTGCTAAATCATTCCCACGAAACCGAAGACCTCCAGAAGCATGGTAAAGGGAAATGGAGCAGCTTCTGTTAGTACAAGATACCAGGAGCACTCAAGGGTAGAAGTCTGACATTACTCCAAACAGTTCTCCTAATTTTGAACAAATTCCAGATGAGAGACCTGCATCTGGATTACCACTCACAGAGATAACGCTTACATAGAACTTGGAGGACTTTGGAGCCAGGAACAGATTTAACGTGCACCAGCTCCCATTAATGTACACGGTCCCACAGCAGAGGCAGACGAGAGAGGATAGACGATGCACCCTCCCAAACAGTGACCGTGGTCGATGCTGCTTGGTTTTCGGCGATCTTACGAGAACCGAGGTTTACCGTCCGCGCCACTGCGGTACTCAAAATATCTATTTCTTGAAAATAATTTTCGAAAAAAAAAATGAAATGTAATCTATAATTTTTAAAAACAGAAATCGGTATCTAGAAGATTCAAATATGCGAATCCATCCAACAATTAATTCCAAATAAGCCTTGAGTTGTTCCTAAAAAACTACCCGCTTTGCAATATCTTTTGCAACGATTACAAATGAATTTAATATTAGGAGTTCCAAATTTTTAACCTTAATAATTCCTAAACTATTTGACCGAATGTCTTCCAGTTTGGTAACATAAAGGAAAATGTGCCAAAAAAGTCAAATATGATATAAAATTTTGATGTTCGGGTTGAAAATTTCAGAGGTTTGTACAATTTCAGCATGAAGACGAAACCCTAAGCATATTTCTGTAAGATAAGCAAAAAAAATGCATTATTTCCAACCGAATGATTATTTGTATGTTTTTCTCTGAAATTTTGGAGATTAAAATATACCCTATGTCTTTTTTTTCTTATTTGGTCGACTGTAGTTTATAGTTTTCGCTTTCCTCAGTTAATAAAACAAAATGTCCGCCCGACAAATGCTAGAAAATGTATAAGAATGTTTATGATTCTATAAATTACGTTATATATTTTTCTTTTTTTAGTCACATGAATCCTTTTTTTTAAATGTTCATGATTCTCATAGAGGTATAACGGCAGTAACAATATACTATAATACACATACAACATACAACAATGCGCAAGCTCTAAAAGGGTTAAATATTATAATAAACATAAATCTGCGTAGCTACAAGTAATTTATTTTGTAAAGAAATAGAGCTTCTCTGATTAAGTTATACAATTTCCCAGAGGACAAATTTTAAGTTGGATTAACTGGTTTTTTTTTCTACTGTGTAAGAAACAGCGAGTTCATTTCAACGCTAAGAAACTTTCCTTTGGTCGTTTATCATTACATACGTCTCTAGCTGCCATTTCAGGTTTCCCTACGGACCGATTAAACGTCTGCTCTGCTAAAGAGGATTAAATTAAAGAAGAGAAATGTACATATTTCGGCAAGATGAGTATTTTATAGCCTAATACTATACTGAAATAGTTACTTCAAAAATCTTTTTAACTTTCCCTCTAAATTTAGACAATTTTTAAAATATGATATTTTCGAACATGAAAAATATATATATATATACAGTATGGCCACTAAATTCCTTTGCCACCCTCTTAACTTCGGAACGGCTACTGCTATATTCATAAAGGTGGTGTCTAGGTATAGTAAAGTAGCCATGCGGTACTGAATGAAACCACCTATGGCGCCTCCTGGTGGAAAACTGCGGAGTTATTCCTATATCGGAAACGGAAAGAGATAGGCTAAACAAGTGATTTACAAAGTTGTAGAAAATCGTCGATTTAGTACAAAAAAAAACATCCTGTGGACTTTAATGCGAAAAATAGAAAGGTTAAAACGCGCATTTGTTTTTTCGTGATTTCCTACACTGTGACGTGACAAAACGATCTTAGAAATAAAGAAACAACCAGTTATGAAACAGCAAGTGTATGCGACCCCTCCACAAACATTGCAGGACCTTAAACGACGCATTACGGATGCTTGTGCCAACGTGTCATCATCTATGCTCCAATGTGTGTAACGTGAAATTCAAACAAGGATCCAAATATACATTGCAGCTAACGCTGAGAAGTTTGGACATCTAAAATAAAGGTATATTATTATAACTAGTTGTTTTTTTTTAATTTCTAAGATCGTTTTGTCACGTCACAGTGTAGGAAATCATGAAACAATAAATGCGCGTTTTATCCATTCTTTTTTTTTTGTATTAATATCCACAAGGTGACTTTTCGTACTAAATTGATGATGCTCTACAACTTTGTAAATAACTTTAATAACTTTGTAAATAACTTTTTTTCGCTATCTCTTTCCGTTTTCGAGATAGGAATGCTAATTCCGCAGTATTCCACCAGGTGGCGGTTTCATTGAGTAGCGCATGACTACTTTACTATAACTAGACACTATTTTTATGAATATAGCAACAGCTGTTCCGAAGTTAAGAGGGTGGCAAGGGACTTTAGTGGGCATACAGTATATTTCAATTTAGGGTTGAAAAGAGATTAAATTGTGTTTTGCAAGTATAAGAATTCTATAGAGGTTATTGGCCAAATGACCGTAAAAGTATTTTTCTACCCATGATTAGACTTCCAAAACGTATGTTATTGTGTAATCTTGTCATAATTAATAAGTTTAATTATTCTTTTCTCATAACGCCAAATTAATCAGTTACAGTGTCATAAAATAAATTACATAAAAATTATGTTAATTTATTTACCTGTATAAATATTACATGTGTTTTGGGTTCAATAATTTTATCTTCCTGATACAAATATATACAATTAAACAACAGAAGAATTAAATATGTATATATATCATTATCTATATAAATCTGAGTAGTTGTAATTTATTTCATAAAGAAATATAAATTTTTATCTTAAGATATACAATTCCTCGAAGGACTCATTTTAATTTGGATTAATGTTTTTCTTTCTTTTGTTTACCTTTACTTTGTTAGCTACAGTGAGAGCATTTCGCCGCTAAGGAACTTTCCTTTAGTCATTTATCATTACGTATCTCTCTAACTGCCATTTCAATTTTCCTTAGGGACCAATTAAACATCTGCGCATCGAAAGAAGAATACATGATAGAAGAAGAACGTATATATTGTTGCCGCATGACTGTTTTACAGTTTAATACTGGAACACAGAATGATAGTATTTCATTTATGAATACACGGATATTAAATCATTTTATACAAGTGTAGGGATTCTATCATTGCTATGTGAATAAGGGTCAAATTGCTATAAAGGTATTTTTATCACGCATTACTCGTCACATTATATGTTATAGTGTACGTTTCTCGTAATTAATATATTTCAAACTGTCCTTTACACATAATTATAGAATAATATCTTATCATAAACAATTGTAAAAATAACCATCAAATGTGTCCATCAATTTGCAAGCATAAATGTATTTAAATTAGTTTATCTTCTTTAATTACATACAATACAAAAATTGTTAAAAAATAATAAATACTATACTGTACATATATTGGCGCAGCTAAAAACAAGTATAATCGTTTTCTTGTAAAAAAAAAAAAAAAAATGCTTAACTTAAAGAATTTTCCAAAGCACTAATTTTAAGTTGGATTAGCTATATTTTCTTTTGTTTACTTTTAATGTGTGAGCAACAGTGACTTCATTTCGCCGCTAAGAAACTTTCCTTTAGTCATTTATCTTTATGTATCCCTCTAGCTGCCATTTTAGGTTTTCCTAGGGACTGATTAAACGTTTACGATCCTAAAGAGGTTTAGGTGAAAGTAAAAGAATGTACATATCGGTGCTGCATGAGAATTTTAGAGTCCAGTACAGGATTGAAATCAGTTGCTTCAATTAGGAAATTCCCCGCAAACTTCAGATTTCTTTTTAAAACAATGATATTATATTACTGTGCATAGAAATAAAAGCTTCTAAGTGAAATAATTAATATAATAAAAATAGAAAAAGAGTGAAAGATATTAATTGTGAGGCTGAGTGGGTAAGATTATTAAATATAACATTAATAACAATGTTAATGTGAAATTACTAAGATCAGAACTTTTCAAAATTTAAGCCACGATATTTAATATAACTCCCAATATTAAAACGAAATGCAATATTTATAACCAAAACAATTAATTTGTCTCCTTTAATATTAGACTCCTATTCAAATGTAATGTTTACGAATGTGAAATAAAAAAAATTAGTTAGTATATAAAATATTTGGTATAGTATTATTACATAGTATTGGATTTCTTTGTAGAAATGAAAACTTCAAAAAAAGGAGTAAAATTTAAAAAAAAATGGTATAAAACCACAGTTTTAGTAGATTTTATTTACGCGAAACAGTGACAACGATAGATATTCACTTTCTAATTTTTATTTCAAAATATATATTTTAATCTTATCCTCCTCTTTAGCTGACATTTTAATAAAATGTGCAGATAAAACATTTTTTAAATGTTTTCAATTGGCAAACTATTTTTACTTCTCTTTACTTTTGTCTTCGTATTCTTTCGTAAATCATGGTGTAGGTTTTTTCATGTTAAGAGGGACTTTATTACAAATTTTAAAAAAACTCATAAAATAAGGATTTAAAAACAGATATTATGATGCAATCACACAAAATATATGAAACATTCTCGAATAAATATACTTTTTATTGGATATTTTTAATTATTGTTCGTTTATTAGTGTGTATTTAAAAAAATCTTAATTAATTCAAAAAAAAAATCATTCAAGTTGGCGAATGTGTCTTAACCCTTTATATCCTGAATTAATTTTCCAGCTACTTTTGAATTGTATTTTTGCATCATTGGATACGTTTTGGTGCAGAATAAACATAGGAAAGAGGAAAATAATTTTTATAGTGTTTTAGTGGTTAATTATGCAACTGTAACCACCATAGATTTTTTACCCTATGATATAAAATAAAATAGTAAATTTCAAATAGTAAACTTCAAATAAAATATAGGAAATGCTCACCTGTAGAGTATAGAAAACAATAGAAAATAATAGTACTAAATAACCGATAATAAACCACTAAAATTACTCCATTGCAGAACAACATGCATGTCAATTCTGTTGCAAAATGGATTTCGAATGTAGCGTGGCAAATGTAAAATCCATACAATGCAAAGAAAGAGGATATGTGCTTGAATCTGCCATCTCCTGCCTGCTGTCAGAAATACACTCTTTGTGCCATTGTGAGTACCGTTAGGAAAAACGGTCATATTACGAATATAAAGGTGTTTCATTAACCCCTTGGGGACGAGCGACACGAATACGTGACGCATAAGATGCTCAGAATCCTCGATTATTCCCACCAGTTATTTTTCTTTTGTAAAGTTTTCCTTATCTAATCATAGCATTTTTGCGTTTCAACTAGGTGAAAATTTCTCATTTGAAAAACCGGTGGTAACAGATTAAAAATTCTGTAAAAGACGCTCATCGTGAAGGAGTTAAAGTGGTACTTATAAGTACCGTCAGGATAAAAAGGGTTAATCAGTGTGTTCCAGACAGTGGCGTAGCGTCATGGTGGGTGGGGCTGGATCACTTTACTACCAGTATTTTTACATGCTACATTTGGTTTTATTTATTTCATAACGTTCAAAGATTAAATAAGACCAAATGTAGTATATAAATTTACATTGGTGCCAACCTCTCATTAATATTCCATAATATGCGGGTTAATTTAACCCAGTTTAACAACGCTTCAAACTAGAAAAATTATTGGATTAATCTTTATTTATTCAATTTCAAGTTTTTACGTGGAATTTATTTAATTCCATTTCTTAAAAAAAATTCTGGTGCGAAACGTGTTAAACCTGGGTCAATTTATCTCGCTTATTACGGAATATTAATGAGAGGATGACACCTATGTAAATGTACTTGCGGTAAAGTGATCCAGCACCCAACTCCCAGACGCTAAGTCAATTGTTCCAGAATGTTTGATAATAGTGCCTTTTCAACAAAATAAAGTAACATTTTCTCTGTTGTTTATAAAAATTAAATAGGTATAAAATATCGCTTTTTTTAATTCTAGAAAATGTTCTACGTTGATCTTGGAGAGTAGTGTATTATCATGTGGTATTTTTAAAATTTAAATTTAATTTTAAATTAATTTAAAACCGTTTTTACAAAATCTGTGCAATTTAAAAATATTAAATATTCTTATATGAGTCAATCATTCTTTCTAAAACGTATTGCGTTAATTTTTATTGTTAGGTTTTTTGTATACAGATAAACAAAATTAAAACATCTACATAAAACGGTGTTTAAATACCAATTAATAACAAATCGGGTTGTTTAAAATTTTCTTGCCACTCGGTGTACTTAAAATGGAATTTTTATCGATCATACACATTTATGACTAAACTTGAGTATTTAACGGTCTGTTAATCTTGTGTTTATAAACATGTATGGTGATACATCTTTACTCAAAGTATGGTATCTTATTATATATAGGGCACATTTATTAATCATTTTACAGGTTACATGTATAATTCGCAAAAATTGTGTTTAAAATTGCTGTCGAGTGTACATTTTGTTTTGGTTCTTACATCTTTTCAAAGGTAATTCTATTTACTAAAGCTATGGTATCTCATTATAAATGGGGCAAATATATTAATCATTTTACAGTATACATGTATAATTCGCACAAATTGTGTTTAGAATTGCTGTCGAGTGAACTTTTTGTTGTTGTTATTGTTCTTACATCTTTTCAAAGGTAATTCTAGTTATTCAATCTATGGTATATCATTATATATGGGACAAATTTATTAATTATTTACAGAATACATGTATAATTCCCACAAATTGCGTTTAGAATTGCTTTCGAGTGAACTTGTTTTTCTTTCTTGCATATTTTCGTTCTATGTAATTAGACGAGGGTGAAAAAGTAAGTTGTGCGCGAAAAAAAGAAAAATTGAAGATTTATTGAAAAATAATTTGATGATTTTACGAGTTAGTATAGTTGTTATATATATAGTTTTGCAATGAATTAGTGAATTTATTGCAAAGTATGAAAAGTGTTTATTGCATTGGAATAAAAATCAGATACAGTGTTATTTAACCCGTTTAATACAGCCTTTTTACTTACCCATCATACGTAGTATAGGGTAAGTCTTGTAATCGTTTTGAAAATCGAAAACAAAATTGACGGATTTACACGTTCCAGACATTGAAGATTCCGAAAAATATATTTTTTGAAAAAAAAAAAAAAAAAATTGCCGTCCGTCTGTGTGTCTGTGTGTCTGTAAACGCTCTATCTCCCGAAAAAATTAAGATAGAGACTTGCAATTTAGTATGTACTTAGTATGTAATAATGGGAAGAAGCCTATTTAATTTCAATAACCTCCATTAACCGGAACTTTTTTTTCGGACTCTCGAAATATTCGTTCTGATAAAAGGTATATAAATTTTTTCTAAATTGTTTATTTTAAGAAAGGAATATAAAAGACAATAAAAAAACATAAATTTTGCATAAAGCATGAAGTCGATCGGATAATTAGTTGCCGAGATATTTGGAATCCTATTTTCCACACTCTTTGATTTTTCATGACCCTGTATTTCATCCAAATTTCACTTCAAAGATATATTTTAATTGGAAATTTGACGCTTAATCAGACGCAATAAACCGCTAGTTAATAGAATTATTATTTTTGGCGTTATAAGGATGTTTCTTTCAAGCAATTCAGTAATCGAGCCTTTAAAGTTTATGACGTCATCAAGCCACAATTTTATTTTAATTGCCCCCAACGACTAGTTTAACTTTCTCACACATACTGGCTTTTACTAATTTTTATGCGTCTATTGTCTCAAATAAAATAATCGATCACTGCTACATTTGTCAGATACAATGAATGTTAAACGTGAAGTTTTACGATATTTGCCAGTGAGATTTGTGTCTCTAATTTCAATTTATCAAGCTAACTAACAGTAACGGGGCGTGATAATGTTATGCTCACCGTAAACAATGAAATTCACGATAAATGGGTGTGTCATTAAAACGTTTTACCCAGGCTACAGTTCCTTGAATCTCTAATTTTGAGTAAAATTCTAACTGATGTACAATTACGAATCACTCACGAACCACTTACGCAACAGAATACAAATAACTTGCTTTCTTTCCAAAGATCTTAGAGGAAATATTCATATCTGCCAAATGAAATCGCTTTCAATGCAATAAGTTGTCAACTACTGCCAAGAAATAATGCTAGCACTTACTTTCTGATTCACACCCGTGTTTTCCTAAAAGAAAATCAATATTGGCTCAGTACTGGTTATACCTTGGACCAAATTATCAATTTCGGCATGAAATATTCCCTTAAATTTAGTGTATTTTCCTTTTGCCAATATTGTTTCGAAATTGGAATGAAATATTTTACTAATTCATCACAAAAAAATTCCAATTTTAAACCAATATTTTGACAAATCGGCCATTCATTGCAACTATTTCTGTTGTAAAGGTAATATTTAAGCAATATTGGCCATTCTTCAGAATTATATTTTAGGAACGATTTAATTCTCCCCTATATAACTAATATAGCCAATATTGGCTACTGCTATAACTTTGAACGATTTGCAAGATTCTATCAATTTTTTATTTTGTTTTACTATTTTCCCAAAACAGACACAACAACCGCATAATAATAAAAGCTATATAATTTAAATAACACTATTAAATTGCACGTTTAACATATAAAAGGTTTTGTAGGCTACTTATATATCAGAAAATATAATACAAACACCTTTCTAAAAAACAGCATTTTGCATCCAATATTACGCTGAGTAAACATGTTTTTACAGGCAACTATTAATTAAAAGTAATGTGCTCCATTTCACATATGAAAAAAACTCTTATTATTATTTTTTCATTGCATGTAATGAAAAATGTCGATAAAATTGCCCGTATTTCTCCATTTTTCTGAAATAAATATATTTCTTGTTTTATTAAATCGGTGTATTTTTAAATAATCAAAATATAATTTTTGTCATTATTTTTCTGTTTATCATAATATGTCATATTTTTAGTACACCATTACAGATTTATAACAATATCTTTAAGAAATCATTTCAATAATAAAAGAAAGAAGCCGCTTTCAAATTTTCACGTTTACATTTACTTTAAGTTGAGCAGGCGATAAACCATCTAATAATGAAATGTGTATAATATAAGGAGCATTTAAAAGTCTACGGCTGAACATATAAAGCTCAAAATTTATTTAATTGATAGATAATTATTAACTTTTTTATATTATGTAATATACCGTATATTCCAGTGTATATGGCACTGATCAATCAAATATACTTAAAACTAGAAATTTTATTTAATAGATAAATTAAAGTAGGTACGACATAACAATAAGTTACATTATGTTAAATAAAATTTCTAGTTCAAAATAGGTTTTTTTCTGAGCATTTTGTTCTGGAGTAAACCGCATATTTCTATTCTCGATAAACATGTTTTAGATGATAGATGTGGATTTAAACCAAGTTACTAATTTAAATAGTTGTAAATATTTTTATTAGATTTTACGCCTCATGTAACTATAATCTATATATTTATTTTTAAAGAGAAAATAAATCTTTTCTCCTTCCGTCCTGCACAACATATATTTCTTGTCATGTTATCTATTATGTTATCAAAAATCCATCCCTTTTCTCATAATGTTTCTGTTTATCCCAAAATAAGCCCTTTTCATGGTACATACATTGTAGAATTATGATATTTTCTGTAAGAAATATTTTCAAAAATAAAAAACCAGAAACCAGGGTCTACTTTTCAAGTGTAACTTTTTTTCAATATCCTGCTCAATACTAAGGACATTTAGAATTCCACGACTGAATACACAGATATCCAAAAAGTTACCAGTATGTTAAATAAAACAGTAAAACATTTTTAAAAAATGTCCACTATTTTGTCATATATATAATCATGTTCAATAAGCATGTCTTAACGGATAATTGTGGATTAAAAAACAAACTGTCATTTTCGATAATTTAAAATACTTATATTAGATTTTTGAGTGCATGTAAATAAATTATTGATACATTTTTTTATCGGGAGGGGGAATTTGTTTCCCTTCGCTAAATAAATAAAATATATTTCTCATGACATTAATTTATTTATTTATAGGCTATGAAAGCTTTATTTCTTTTCACATTACGTTTCGGTTTATCACCATATGAGTATTTTTGATAAGATACATGACATCATAGAATTGCAGCATTTTCTATAAAAAAAAAAAAAAAAAAAAAAAAAAAAAAAAAAAAAAAAAACCACCATCGAGTTTTTTAAGTTTAATTTTATTTTACGTCAGGCAGAGACTGACCTATCTAAAAAAATCTATAAAATGCACAGGACATTTAGAAGTCCACGACTGAACATATAAATCTCTAAAGGCTTTTTCTATGTCAGATAACAAAATCAATATGTCTAAAGTTATGTCATATATACATATATAATCTTTATTTATTTATTTATGCACAATAAACATAGCTAAACTAATAAACTGGTAACTAAATCTCTACAGAAATTTGTTAGAGGGAAAAGAAATTCGTTTATCTTCTGTACATAAACAACATATACTTCTTATCACATTTAGTCATTTCATTTTTTTTAAGCTATCATGTCCTTTGGTGATTATGTCTCTACTTATCGTAATATAATTTTATTTTATTTTTTTATTATTATTTTTTAATGACACACATTTTAATGGAATTACAACATTTTCTTTAAGAAATATTTCAAAAATAAAAATAAGAAACTAATATCGATTTTTCAAGTTTAGATTTATTTCAAGTCATACAGAACATGAACAGTCGAAAAATGAAATCTGTATAATGCAAAAGACATTTAGAAGTCCCCGTATGAAGATACAAATCTCAAAAGGCTATGGCTATTTTTATGCCAGATAACAAAATACGTCCATTCCCTCCACAATAGAAAATCAAGAATTATGTCATATTTATATTTATTCTAAATAAATGGGTTTTATTTTTTAGTTGTAGATTAATATTCAGATGTTAATTACAATATTTCCAATTACTTTTATGAGATTTGTGATTGTATCTGACTAGAATCTTTATAAAATTATGTTAGACGGATGTAAAAATGTTTGTTTCTTCCACCTTCATAAACAAAACTGTATTATCTTGTCTCAATACGTAATTTTATTTTTTTAACACATTAAAACAACACCTTTTTTTCTTATTACATTTCTGGTTATTACTATACAGATTTACGCATAGTGGGAACGATTTTGATAACAAAAATAAAATACATTAAAACAATATATTTTTTTAATATGCTGTATCTGGTAGCCCTTGTTGTGAACTACCATATTGCAGCGGAATTTACAAGATAGTAGGTGGTTTTGTAAAACTGGTAGTGGAATTTTGTTCTATTCCTCCACCCCACATTTCCACAGTCCAGTTAACTTAGTTAGTCGGCGTTTCGCAAGAGCCTGTTTTAATAGTGCTAAGGCACAGTAATCCACTGGGGAAACATCTTGGGATTTGGTTGGAATATAATTAAACGGTATACACTTGATTCCTGTTTCTCTTGTCAACATTTCGAGAAATGCGACTGTACTTTTGGAAGTACGGCTGCTCGGTTTTTCCTGGTAGAACGTAATACTTTTAACGTCCGTTGGATAAAGTTTTGGAATTTCTTCTTTAAAAATATGAATTAGAACATTGTTTTGATAATAAGTAGAGTTAATTTTGACATTTTTCTCAAAATGTCTGTTCGTTAATTTTCCGTTGTAAGAGATTCCAGCAATCACCATAAATCCTATAGCAATACTTTCTTTGCAGTGTTTGAACCAAAGTTGTAAGTCTTTTTCGCCTCTTTTCTGGTAATAAATCGATATTTCTTTATTACAGTCATTTAGATAAATCCACGCTTCATCAATTGTGACAATTTTTTTCCACTTATCACCTGCTAACAGATTTTCATACAACAGTCTGCATCATGTCTTTCTCTCAACAACATGTCTTGGTAGCAGGCAATGAGCTGTACATTTTTTGTTTTAATTAAATTCAAGTCTCTATTATTTTATTTACAGTTGCTGCAGATGGATGCATAGATTTTGCGATAGTTCTTTGAGGTTTTGGATTTTGCAGTACAACCATAGAGCGCATTTTAGAAATTTTAGAGACGATGCGTACCTTTTTCGATAGCTTTAAAGATTGGTGATATTTTTCTTTGAAATTAATATTATCACTTATTTTATGCTTCGACACTTTAAAATCTTGCTTCTCGCAACGTTTTCTAATCACAGAATATGAATAATTCTCTTTAGAAAGTGCAAATATATAACTTTCAAGCCACTAGCTTCTTTCGCGTGCCATTTCAGTAGCAAATTATATTTTTTCATAGCAGCTAATATTTCAGTTATCACGTTATTACATATTGCCAGATTTTTCTCCTGTTGTTTTTCGTTGTTTTTTTAATTTAACATCAAATCGTTCCCAATATGTGTGAACGCTCTCTGTATAAGTTTTTTGATGAGACAAAGATTATGAAATTACAAGATTTTCCTTAAGAAATATTTTTATACATGAAAAATTTACTTTTAATTGATTTTTCGTTATCTAGCCGTACCTGGGATCGACTGCATTGATAGCCAAAACATTTTCTGAATGCTCCAATATTTATCATTAGTTATTTCATGGCGTAAATCTCTGAAATTTGATCTATTTCGAATTAAGACACCATTTGCTATACATCTTTGATTAGGTGTTCTAACAGTTTGACTCAGTGCTTTAATATATCGGTGACATTTTGAAGTAAAACAAAATTTTTATTTCGTAGATTAATCTTCTGCTAGAATAATTTCAGAAGATCTCTGCATTTACTTGTTATTGATTTTTTTATATTCTCAATACATTTTATGATATTTTGTACAAATTTTTGCTCATTCAATCTATTTTAGATGGGAATTGTGAATTAAAATGAAGCTGCCAATTTCAACATTTGCAACTATTTTTATTACATTTTCGACTGTATATATCTAATATCTTGATAAAGGCTTGTGAGATATTTGTTTCTTTTTCGTTAATAAACCAAATGTATTTCTTGTTCCATTAGAGGGTTATACCAACTAGCAAAGTTTAAAAAATGCATTTTTTGTTGCATTTTATTAAAATACAACATCAACAAAGAATATTCAGTTACATTTTCCACTTAATCTCATAAAAATTATGAATGTTACGTCTCTTAAATTTAATTTATTCTGTCATATATAAATCATAACAAGTATTTTTAAACTTGATTATCTCACAACTATGTTTTTAAAGTAGGCAATCAAGATGACTGTAACAAATCTCAATCAATCTTCTTCAAATTTTGACCAGTTTTTTACAAAAATATTAGCTAGAGAGTAATCGTTCCTTTTGACAATCTGATGCTTAATTCTATTTTTAATTTTAAAAAAAATGAAATTTCGAAATTATTTGTGAAAATAGGTACTCTAACTTTAAACGGCCACCATTTTGTTCAAAATATTTTTTTTTCCAAAAATCGAAATACTCTATAGTTTTAAGTGTTAGGAGTAAAGATATTGTGCTTTTTTACAAGGTTACAGTGATCACCGTGGATTGCTACTAGAAAGCCATCATATCCCAGGAGTAGATCTTCTGGGAACAACTAATTGTATTTCGTCATTACAAAAATCAAATTCTGTTCTTTAGAATGTAATAAAAAAAATACAAAAAGAGTTTTTGAAGTATATTGTTTCATTTCCTGAAAGACATTCCAAAAAATACACGTTTCTATCGACACTGCATAATTTGTAACCCTTTAAGTCATTTTTTTGGCTATCACAACATGATCCCTTTTCTCCTTACGTTTCTTTTAATCACTATATTAGTGTTTTGATGAGACACAAGTTTTATGAAATAACAAGCTTTTTTTTATGATCTATTCAAACATCATTTCTTTTCTTATTATATGTCTATTTATCACAAAATAAAACTTTTTGGAGAGATACATTATAGAATTGTAAGATTTTCTTCAAGAAATCTTTTGAAAAATAAAAATAAGAAACTATTATCGATTTTTCAAGTTTAGAATTAGTTCAAGTCAGACAGAACATAAATAGTCTACAAATAAAATCTATATAATACTAAGAACATTTAGAAGCCCACGACTCAACATATAAATCTAAAAAAAATATTCATGAGCTCGGAAATAATGTAAGTCCATTCCCTACCACCCGAAAAAAAATCTAATATTATCCCATACATATATTTATGCTCAATAAATACTTTTTATGTGATAATTGTATATTAAAATCAAGCTGTTAATGTAGATATTTCCAAATAATTTCTATGAAATTTGTGATTGTATGTAACGAGAATCTTTATAAAATTATGTTACAAAGAAGTGGAAACATTTGTTTTACACTCTTTCATAAACAACATCTATCTCTTGTCTCAATAAGTCATTTTATTTTTCCTTGGCTATCGAAACATCATAACTTTTCTCATTACACTTCTGTTTATCACTATATAAATCTTTTCTGTGAGACATAACATTATGAAATTACAATTTTTTCTTATGATCTATTCAAACATCACTTCATTTCTTATTACATTTCTGTTTATAACAACATATATCTTTTTGACGGGACACAACATTATGGATTTACAAAACTTTCTTCAAGAAATCGTTTGAAAAATAAAAAATAAGAAACCATTATTGATTTTTCATTTTTAGATTTAGTTCAAATCAGAAAGAATATAGTTTAAAAACGAAATCTGTATAAAGCTAAGAACATTTAGATGTCCACGACTCAACATATAAAATCTATTTATATGACAGTAGCAAAATAAGTCCATTCCCTTCTACCCGAACAAAATCTAATATTGTATTACACTTATATTTACGATCAATAAACATGTAGATTACAATCAAGCTGTTAATTGTGATAATTCGAAATATTTTTTATGAGATTTGTGATTGTATGTAACGAGAATCTTTATAAAATTATACTAGAGGAAAATGAAACGATTTGTTTCACTATCTTTCATTAACAACATCTATCTCATGTCTCATTAAGTCATTTTATTTTTCTTAGGCTATCAAAACATCATCCCTTTTCTCATTACGTCTCTGTTTATCACTATATAAGTCTTTTTGATGAGACAAAACATTATGGAATTACAAGATTTTCTTTAAGAAATCTTTTCAAAAATAAAAACAAGAAACCTATATCGATTTTTCGTTATCTGGCCGCAGCTGGAATCGACTGCATTGATACCAAAACCATTTTCTGAAAGTTCCAATATTTATCGTCCGTTATGTCAGGACATAATTCCACGAAATCCGATATATTTTGAGGTAAAGCACCATTTGCTACACTACTTATAAAGAAATTGTATACGTCTGGTTTACTAGAAATAGAATATGGTTAAGAGTTGCATGGATGCGTGCACTGTACATTCGGATTATTTTACATAAGATTTGTTGTTTATCAAAATACATTCTGAAGTCATCATCCGAAGAAGATTCGTTTAAACTTATAGAAGGATTATTTATGCATACTAGGTTAGGGAGATTGGCTGGTATTTTATCAATTTTATATATTTTATTGAAATTAAATATATGTATTACATCATTTTATATCTGATATATATTTAAATCCTACTGGAAAGAAATGCACTCGTGATTCGTAATAGTTTAGATTTATTCAAATATGTATCAAGTATCTGTAAAAAATAGTTTCAGCTTGATATGAAGATAATAATATTCAAGGAGTATTCCATTTGTATATGGGTCATAAAAATAATGTGAGATATGATAAAACCATTGCACATATAATAATTTAATGTGTTTAAATAAATACAGAATAAAAGAGTAAAATATTATGAAACGTAAACTATGACAATGTATACCGAAATATCAGTTGAAGTGTACTGTGGAAACTCCGATGGATATTTTGTGTTTAAATGACTGGCTATATCCTGCGATAACGATCAAAATATTACCTTGAATTTTAACGACCATGTTTGTGAAGTATTCGAAGGTATAAACAGTTCCAATTTGGTTGATTCATTAGAAAAATACAGAATATTTTTCTACTAGTCAAAATTTTTACAATTGAAAATGTATTAAATTCACATTTACCCTTATTTACTGAAAAAGTTGGCAAATATTTATATTCATTTAAATATTATCTCCATGATCCAAATTTGTTATGCTCAAAAACCTTTTTGATCACATGCTTCTAAATATGATTCAGTACTTAATTGTTTATACGATTGAGCATATAATATTTTCAAATAAAGTTACTTTACTTACGACTTTTATTTTTTAAGACATGTACTTCGAAAAGTAATATAAAAAAGTCGAAGAATTTTTCTTATACGATTATACTACATTTGCTTGAGAACTAATTTCTTAAATTTCAGACTTTGGGGGCTTTGTGCAAATTTTAGTGATATATTCTAATTGATCATATTCTAATTACTTGCAAACACTTAAAATTTACCTCGCTAATTGAAACTGCAAAGACCTCGATATTAATGTGCTCTTAGTTAAAGTGTTTATGTTTTTCAACTCTTTATTCAACATTTAAAAACGTAATGAAAGCTTTTTACGTTTTTCTATATACATAAGAAGAAAGTATTGGAATCACGAAAACTTTCATCCTCCGTTTATTGATGGTTTATTGATACACGTTTTGGAATATTCTGAACACGATTTGATTATTTTTGGAAAATATCTATCTGTCTCTTTGTCTGTTAATTAGTGTGTGACACAATATTTGTGGCCGTTAATTCTCGGGAACTTATGCACGGAATGTCATTAAGCGATTAAACTTTGTAATCTTTAACACTTTGACATGAACTGGTGCTGATTAAGTTTGGGTGTCTATCGCCTAACAGTGTCCTGCTATGCTGCATCATCATGATTTCCATAATAGTTTTATATTCATGCACAGAATTTCTTAAAATTCCATATCTTCATACACTTTGACATGATTACATGCTAATTCTGTTTTTTATGTACATCGTCTAAAAGTTAATACTGCTATGCTGTGTTTTGAACAATTTTCATAGCTATTTTTCGGTATCTATGGGATAAATTTTCATCAAACTTCATATTCAGTTAGAGCTTGACATGTATTAGTTCTGATTAGGTTTGGGTGTTTGATTCGGTTATGATTAGGTTGGGTGTACATGTCTGCGTTTTTAACGATTTTAATCACAGCAATATCTTCGATTCTGTGGGATGAAAATTCGCTAAATTTAATATGTAAGTGTAAGGCATTTATTAACAATTATTTTGTTTTCATTTTTGTTTTTTGTTCATTCAACAGGGAGGTCTGTTATACCGTGCTTTGCACGATTTTCGTGACATCTATATCTCAGCATCTATAGAATGCGAATTTCCCCAAATTTAATGTGTAAAATATTTATTAAAAAATATGTTGATTCAATTTTGACTTTATTCATTAACATGGTAGGGGGGCTTCTATATTTTTTACGATACAAAATATAGCAGTATCTCAACTACTATCGGAAAAAAAGTTATAATTAAAAGTATGTAAAATCAATTTTGTATTTAAATACCCAACATCTGTTTGTTTTTTTTATCACTGATCACTGTAATTCCGAGTTAATACATTTTTGACCGGTAACGAGTTAACTCGTTTTTGTTTTACCAAGCAATATTGTCTAAGGACATGGCTTTTAACTTACAGAAAATGCATGCGTATTATGTTGCCCACATATTTTCTTTAATTATAAGACGTTTTATAATGAATCCGAATATTGAATGATATTTACTGTTGCATAAAAATGAATTACCTGTCTAGAAAACCATTTAATGAAATACTTTCAGAAGAGTTCGGAATTTCTGGCCATAGCCACGGCATACTTGTTTAATAAAGAAACTAGAGACATTTCAATCTATTTATTAAGAGGTTAAACGAGAGGTTTTTATGAAAATTTAAAATAAATATAACACAAATGTGGAATATAAATTTAAAGAAATCATATACAAAATATTTAGTAGTGCGTATTGTGAAACACCGGTAGAAATTTTAACAACGCGAACCTATTTAAGAAATTCGCGTAATAGGAGTAGTCTTTATTAAACATGTGAATATATGCTTTAAAATGAATAAAATACGCAATATAAAACATTGTTCTTAAATATTTTTTTTTTCAGGATTAAAGCTAACACTATGTGCACAGAGATGGAAAATAAATATTTTATCTGTAAATGATAATAAAATGCTTGTTTTTAATCCTATTTTAATCCTATCCCAAGCCCTTAAAAAGACGTAAAATTTTGAAAAGTGGAAAAATACATTTTTTTTCATTAAAATGTATTAAAATATATCATTTTTTTTTCATTAAAATGTATTAAAATGTATCATTTTTTTCATTAAAATGTATTAAAATATATCATTATATTTTCATGCATTTGACAGTAAGCGTATTTTAACATTCTTTTTTTTTTTAAAGTTTCTTAATAAAAATAACACGTAATAATGTACTGCAAATGCGTTTTTCACAAACAAAATCCGAAGTTTATATCCTTAAAATGTTCCATCCGTTTCAGTTTTATAAAAAAATTCTCAATATCGCTATAGAAGAATTTTAATATATGCTAAAAAAAATCTGTGCGTTCACTTTTAATTTCGCAAGACAGTTATTTCAAAAAAAGACAAAAACTTCTATGAAACTGAATTTTTATGCAAAATTCGCCTATTTCAAGCCTACGCTAGTCACGCGAAAACACTTGCAAGCTAATGTTAAACCTATGAGAACGTTCTATTCAAATTTTCAAACCAATACCTTGGAGGGTACACATTATTTAGCACTTTCCAATATAGATAAAAGACTTATTTTTAAGGTGCACTGTAGTATGTTACCTTTTTAAAAAGGAATTCATAGATTTTTTGATTCGTTTACCAAAACACTTAAAATATTTCTGATACGTTATAATCTATGAGCAATAACAGTTTGAAATGCATCTTAATTACATTGCACTACTTCAAGCATTACGTAATTTATACGTATTTTTAATACGTACACTACATCATGTTTTCTATAGAAAAAGGGAAATATAGCATTTATCATTCATTTACAGCAATATACAAAATAATTCTATTACATTATTGTCTATAGGCAGTAAATTTTAAGTGCGTGTTTTAAGGATGCTATACTACTTTTAACTTAATTAAATTTCTATACATTATTGAGTATGCATGATGATGTATTCTTTATCGTGTATGGTGAATGTAACATTTAATGGTGTACGCAATATTTATTATTCTTTTTCAATACTGCACAAAATAATTCATATATATTATCGTCTATGTGCGATAAATAGTGGAAAAGACTTTTAATTGGTGCTATGCGTTTTTAATCTTAATCCATTCTTAGTAACTCTTTGGTGTTTTAAATTCTGTATATAATATACAGGACTTATACAAAATTCAATTAAATAGCGGCTTTTCAAATAAATGGTGGGAATAGCTGAAGGGCGTTTCAAAATGTGCTATGCATTTTTTATCTTAAACTAGTTTTACTACATTTTGCATGTTGTTTGTAATGCAAATTCATTCATATACACAGTTACCCAGAAGAATTTGTATTCATCCCAGTCAAAGAGGATGGTAATTGCGAAAGTGCGTTTTTATTCTAAATCTAAATAATTTATATTTATAAATATTTTTTTCCCCACGTGAAATGTTTCCTAACAGTTTTCTGATTATGTTGAAAAGTGTTTTACAATATATGCGTTTTCCTAAGATTTTATGTTCGTATTTTAATACTTTGAACTAGATTTATGGAAGAAATTTCCGATGATGTATTAAATAATAGCTATTCAAACATTTATTCGTCAAATGAAGTGTCTCTGTACAACACTCTCCTATAATACATGGATTTATCTTGCATGGATATATTCATTGATAATACAAAACCATAGCAGTAAGAAACAATTAATTTTTATTGTAACTACAATCTATACTTCTATATATTAATATATGTGAATACTCCACTCTAAGATTAATCCACTTAAGACTAAGATAGCTAGTAAATCTACAGATCAGAGGCCTCAACGTCAGCTCTAGAAATCATTGTTCCTTAATCTCACTAATTTTTAATATAATATGCATAATATTTGAATCTTAAAATTCAATTCTTTAAAGTTATTTATACATTTATAAGAATATAAGTTTTATCGAAACTTCCGAAAATTTTAGAAGTATCACAATAAACACTATTTTATCAATGATAGGATAAACTACTTATTACTGTATTTTTTCAGAATAAGAATACATTCTTTCAGGGGGGGGGCTCCGCCCTCCTGAAACCTTTGTCGTAGCACGCTTTAATTTTATATTCTCAATTTCCAGTAATTGTGCCATTTCATTATTCGAGTATATGTCTGAATGCATTTATTATTGTAATTTCATTAGAATAATCAATTTCTTTGTACAGGAGATTTTATCCTATCCTTAAGAGAACACTTATTTTTTAACCACTAAACATCATATGTTGTTGAAATCGAATAAAATTTCGTGTATTAAATATACATATACAAACGTAATTTTTTTCTTTTGAGACTTACATTGAATTTATAAATTCAACGTTTATATAATTTTCGTTTGGAAAACCAATTTGGTCAATTTTCTTTAGTAGTTAAAAAAAATCCTCATCTATTTCATCAAAAAAGCATATTAAAAAATTTAATCACCCGAAAAATAGCTATTTCGTTAAGGCAATTTCGCGTCAAAATAATGCGATTCGCTTGAATTTTCCTTCGTTGATATGCTTTGAAATATAGTTGCTTGGGAACCATTTAATAAAAGAGAGAAAAAAAACAGTGTATTGGAAATTTTTGTAATAAGTGAGAAATTAAATGTTTCATATCTTTCAAATTAATGCGTAAAATTTCCCAATAATTTATACAATAAATTTCGAAGTTCTGATAAATATATTGGCAAATTTCCCAAGCGCTCGGAAGAAATTAAGATCTCCATTTCGTAAATTTAGTATTTACAACTATCCCAATGTGTGATTTTCTATTCGGTGAATGTTAAAATTCAAAAATCGTCTGACTTCCCATTGAAAAGCATTATGACTTAAAACAAATTGTTCTATATTTTTTGAGCGAAGGAACAAAATTTAACTAAAAACTATACAACCAATTAAGGGTACATCACCAACATACCCACCAAAAACAACCTAATCGGATGATTTTTGTAGAAATTATCACGGAACAGACAAACAGATCGACAGAGAGAAACCAAAAACTTTTCGCGTCTCCACGGTGCGCCATCACTGACGTTTCGGCAATTAAGCCAATTTATCTCGGATTTTTGAATTGGTGCAATCGATATGTGTTGTACCCAACGCGTCAATCTTAAAAAGTTTCTGGAACCAACTGTGATGGTATAGGAGTACGATCTAGCTTAAATAATCTAATCTGGCCGGAATAGCACTTTTTCGGCTAAATATGCATTTTTTCTACAATATCACCAATTCCTTCTCCGGCTACACTAACTTCGTAATTACCTCTTGCTCAACAGTCCTTAATGTCAAAGCACACGTTCAATGTTGCTCTATTCTGCTACGAGAACAAAGCCTTTAAATGCTGTAGATAAGGGAAAAAGCTATCTTTTCTTGATGTGCTAATTGACGATGTATGCAAAAGTCATATTCTGTCTGTATCATAAAAGATGGAAGGCCTTCAGGCAGGAAAAGCAATCCAAATTCTTACTACCGTGCTGCGTAAATCATAAAAACTTTGCACAATCAACTTCTTTGGGTCGCACTTTTTAAAAGCAGTAAACTTCAGAACCCTACTCTTTAGTTCGCAGAAAGCGAATACACTACCTACTGAACGGAATAAGCCGATATAAATTGAAGAAATGTAAAAAAAAAAAAAAAAAAAAAAAAAAAAAATGACAGTTTTTTGTCTCGAGAATTTCCTTTTCAATTTCGGATCGATAGAAGATAATTTTTAGGTAATCACATCCTAAACATTTTGTTCTTGTAAAGTTGGGGGAGGGACGTGGCATCGCCCCTTTCCTACCGCATAGCCTATGTATTCAATGTACAAAAACGAAAACAAGAGAATTACCCAACCCTTGAATTTCATACTATGATTCAGTTTAACATTCCTGAAATTATAATCCCTTATATCTCAAATACTTTTATTAAGTTATCTGAAAATTGAAAAAAATTAAAATACACAGTTTTTAGAAAAATGTTTTATAATCAATGCTGATATTTTTCTTTTATGAAATAAATAAATAAACATTAACAAATATTTCAAAAAAAAATTAAATAATATGTTTTAAGCATGAGACTTTGTGAAACTTTAATCTAGTTTCTTAAAGAATAATGTATATACTTTTTTTATATTCTACTTACAGACACATCGTCTTAAAAATTATTTGTGAATTATGACTTTCTATTAGATACAGTGTTTTCTCGCTGTTTTTCCCTCTCCAATTTCTTCCCCACTTTGAAAAAAAAAATACTGAAGAAGTAATCGATAAATTTAAAATAAATTTCTTTCAGCAGACTCTTGGGAACAAAATGTCAAGTGTCCTCTTAAAGAAAATAGAAATATTATGCTAAATCATAGTTTCCCCTTCAATTAATGGGAAGTTTCTTCAGATAACTGTTTTATGTCTTTGATGGAAATAGTTTAAAATGCAGATAATTTCAAATGGGCGAGTCATTATGAAAACATATTGTATAATAATTTAAATAATTTCCCAAATTCCATTGAAGTTATATTTTATTGCTTACTTTTATTGCTATTTTATGTAAAGTATTAACAGAAAGGAAATGAAGAAAAATATATCACTTAAATTTTTATTTTATTGCGTATTGGAAAACAAGTGTTTGTTTTAATTTCATAAATAAATATTTAGAAAGTACTAATTTATAACACATAAAATTAGGATGTTTTAATCACTTATGCATATACTTTTTTGTAGTATATTTTAAATAAAATTCTATAATAATGCGTATGTTTCATAAGTCTTCCATAATAGAAAGATGTTTCATTTATTATGAAATAAATAATTTGAACTTGCAGGGCTTGCCCCACAATATAGTATTCAAATTCTCCACTTTAATTTGTTGGTACATTGCCTTAAAAATGTTCATATATATATATGACTTTGTATCAGATACAATGTTTTGTCACTGTTTTCCCTATCCTTTTAAAAAGTTACTGAAGAACTAATATATAAATTTAAAACAAATTTCATATTGCATACTCTTGCTAACAAAACGTCAAGTGTCTGATTATCCCTTTAAGAGCCCGTATATGTGTATATTCATGTTTTATACGTATTTTCTTGCCGCGTATATATGTTTTATATAGTGTGCAAATGGTTTTTAAATTTTGGTACCAGATATTTTATTCATAATCTTTAGCATGGTCTAATCGTCGAATTCTTGGATATAAATATAGCGAAAAATACTATAAATACTACAGGAAATTACTGGTATTTAAAATTATAATGTCATTAAATAATGCTCGTCCCAAACGTGGTAGAATATAGAAATATTAGAAAAACATAAAAAAAACTCCTTAAAAACATCATAAAAATAAGGAACGCGTTAGGCCTTTCGGGAGAACTTTGTCTTCCTTCGTTAGGCGCACAGAAAGCGTGCAACCACTTTGAAGGCAGAAGCAAGACTGAAAGAAAATGTGAAGGAAAGAAGGACAAGTTAAAAGAACAACCAATAGGAAAGCAGAAGGCATCAGCCAATCACAGAAGAGATTTACCCAGAATGCAAAGCACATTTCTGTGATTGGCTGATGCTTTCTGATTTCCTAATTACTATTCTCTTAACTTGTCCGTCTTTCCCTCCCATTTCATTTCAGTCTTGCTCTTGCCTTCAAAGTGGTTGCACGTCTTCTTTGCGCCTGACAAAGAAAGACAAAGCTCTTTCAAAAGGCCCAGCGCATTCCTTTTTTTATGGTGTTATTAAGAAGCGTTTTATGCTTTTATAGTATCACACCAGTTTATTCAATACTTTAATAGAAATATTTGTCTAAATCACTGTACACCCTTCAGTTAAAGGGAAGTATCTTCTAATAGCTGTTTTATTAATGGGAACAGTTTCAAATGCTCCAAATAATTTTAAATAAGAAAGCCATTATCAATATATTTTACATTACAATTCACATGTTTTACCCTTTACGCATATGTTTCTTAATTTTGATTACTGTTTTATTCTTTAATTTTATTGGTATTTTATATAAAGCGTTATATGAATATCAAAATAAGATAATTCTTGGAAATGAAAATAAATACTGCTTATTTGTTTGTTTATATATTTATTTCATGAATAAATATAGGAAAATATATTTCTTTCTATATAAATAATTTTTAATGTTTTATGCATTTAACCATAAATCTATTATAATATTATTTAATTCTCACTCCATAATCACACGCATGGCTCACGAATCTTTCAAAGTGGAAATAAAATTAGATTTATTATATTAAAAAGATAATTTTTTGATCAATTTGTCTAAAATATAATGCTTAAAATTTCCATTTTCTCTGCATAGATATATTCTCTAAAAATCATTTGTGATTTATGACTTTCGATTATATGTAGTGTTTCATCTCTCATCTTTCCCTCATATTTCTTCCCTTCTTTAAAACCAAAGTTACTGAAGAAGTAATCGATAAATGTGATTTTTTTATTTATTTATTTTTTTTTTTTTACAGATTTTTCTGAACAAAATGTCAAGTGCTTTTCTAAAAAAAATAGAAATTTGCTAAATTGCAGACACTCTTCAATTAATTGAAAAATTCTTTTAACTGTTTTGTGATTTTGATGGAATCAAGTTAAAATTTTACATATAATTTAAAATGAGTGAGAAGGATAATTTTAGTAGCCTGTTTTGAAAAAAAATCATTTCATAATTAGGCGTATGCTTGAAAAATCTTTTCAAAGAGAAAATAATTGACGTGTATTTTCATATATTTAAGAAATAATGTCAACTTTATATTCAATAGTTGGAGTATCATAGTTGAGATTTATTCCAACAGAGCGAAAATGCTCAACTAATTTAAAATAAGAGAGCCATTATTAATGCATTTCATATTACAATGCACATGGTTTATTCTTTAAACATATGTTTCGCAATTTTGATTACTATTTTATTCTTAAATTTTATTGGTATTTACATAAAGCGTTAAATGAATATCAAAACAAGATAATGCTTGGAAATAAGAAATAAACACTGCTTACTCCTTTGTTTGTTTATTTATTTATTAAATATACATATAAAACTTTCCTCTGTTCATTAATGTTAACATTTAAGGTAAAGCCAGGGCATACAGCGCACATAGAGGATCGGGGAGAAGGAGTAGAGTGAGAGTGCAGCGACTCCAGGTAGTTGTACAACAACAGTAGTGGAGTGTCTACTTGAAAGTGCACGTTGATTGCTTTGAGCGTCTAAGATAAAGTATTGCTATTTTGTTTTGTTTTCCCAAAGTAAGTACTTGAATTTTCATAGCTATTCTTCAGAATTTCTATACAATGTCAATAGTACAAAATATTTTAAACTTAAACGATTTCTCATAAGCTACTAATCTAGACTAACAATGTAAACATCAATGGTTGGTTTTAGTTTTCGGCCATGTTTAAATAAAAGGTCGCGCAATCTCCCTTACCGAAATTGGAGAGTTTGCGCATCTGCTACTTAGGAGAGATGGCGCATTGTTTTCATTAGTTTAAATGCTAGGAGAGATTACGCAACTTATTGGTAAATTTGCATAAAAAATGAAAAATGAAAATGGACTAATTTTAATGTTATTAAGTTACATAATTTTATTTTGTAATCTTATCTGGACTTGCTTTTTCGGATTCTTTCATTTTTTCCCTTTAATTAAAAATTTTTAATCGTTTATAAAATTATTTCCTTTTTCTGATTCTTTAACCCGTTGAGGACGAGCGACAGGTATACGTGACGCATAAGATGCTCAGAATCCTTCATTATTCCCACTAGTTAATTTTTATTGCAAGCATTGCCTTATTTAATGCTAATGTTAATGCGATTCAATTAGGCGTAAATTTCTGTTTTGAAAAACCGGTGGTAAAATATTAAAAATTCTGTAAGGGACGCTCGTCGCGAAGGGGTTAAGCATTAGGTTGAAATATTCACTCCCAATACAATAAAATTTGTTCACAAAAACCTTACAGCAATGTCATTTAAGTGTAATTATTATTGTTAACAATTTAATTGTAGTTATTATTAGTAACAATCTCTCCTAGCCATGTGCGTAATCACACCAACCCGGTAAGGACAGATTGCGCAAAATCACTTTCTTGGTTTTATTACAACTGTTCCATTAAATTGCAACATAACAACAAAATAGCTATGGAAATGCAGAAAAAACAAATGAAGTAAAAATTATTCATGAATAGTTTAGCAAAAATTAATATTTAGATTTTTTATTGCTATTATTTTGAATTGTGCGCAGACTCTCCTAGCTTTACCTTATGAGTTATAAATTTAGTTAATATGTTTTTAAAATGTTTGCTTTAATTATCTAAAAAAATCAAGCAAAATGATTTTTAAAATGTTCTATATTAAATGCTTGTTTTCCTTTTCCTAAAACTAAACAAGAAAACAGTTGTTTTTATATTTACTTAAACTAAACAAAAAGTATCTTTTTTATTTTAACCGTTTCCTAACTATAATACTTTGGAACATTTTAATCTATTTTACTAATATATAAAGCCGAAATAATGCATTTTCTACTTATTAATCTCATAAATATTATTACTGAATTTTAACTTTCGATTACATTCGATATCTCATCTTATATTAAACTGCATTTTCTTCTCCTCTTGCAAATCAAAGTTAATAAACAAACAAATTATAAGTTTAAAATAAATTTATCTTTTCATACTCTTGAAAACTATATGTCATGTGGCATCATAAAGAAAATGGATGTATTATTCTAAATCACAGTTCACTGTTTAATTACATTAAAATAAAGTTAATTTAATAGCAACTTTATTGGTGGGGATAGTTTAAAATAAAGCATAGAACTTAAAATGCGTCATTATGTAAGTGTGTAGCACTCCACTCACCTACACTTTACCACTTATAAACCATTTCAACAATCATTTAATACACCTAAACTCGAAGTACATCGCTATGTTTTATTAATTGATTTTAATTGATATTTTGATACAGTTGAATGTGTTAGAGACGATTAGAAAAAAAAATATACATATATTGTTTGTAATATATATGTATGTATACGTATATATATATATATATATATATATATATATTAGGCTATCGTACGTAGCACAGAATCGCGTTTATTTGTTAATTCTTTAATGGCAACGTCCGAATGAAACGCATCTCATTGGTTATTGTGTAAAAGTCCTTTTGCAGGATTTAGGCCGAGGTAAATCGGGTTTATTTACGTTTCGCATTTTTGCTGCAATTATGGAGCTTCAAAATATCATAAGATCTCGGCGAATGCTTGAAAGTGAGGAAGAAGCTGAATTAAGAAGAGAAAACCGAAATAGATTGGTTCGAGAACGCCGTCAAACACAGAGCATAAGCTATCGCCAAAATAGGCTTAATAACTGTCGCATGCACGAACACGGTGCTTCTGACCTTTTCATTCTATAATAATGTTACCTGACTTTTTAAACGTAACTGTTATACTTTTGAAATTTTACAAGTTTTTAATATAAAGAAATATTATTCAGTCTTTTTTTATGAAGTCCACTCTACTGTTATTATTTTCAATTACAATCTGTCCGGGCAACGCCGGGTGCGTCAACTAGTTAAAAAAATAATAATAATAAAAAAAAACTAAAAAAAACTAGTTTTTATTTTATTTTATTTTATTTTTTTATTAATACACGTCGGGAAAAGATTCTGTTTTAATTGGAAGTATAATGATTTTAAATTTATTTATACATAAAAAATAATAATATTTTGTCTAAATTACATTCCATTAAAATTTATTTCTTTTTTTTTTTCAATTATATTTTTATAAGTAAAACATCATTAATAAGGTTAATCTTCTTTTCTTTTCTAAATTCTTCATTTTTGTCTTACAGATTGACTGTCTTAAAAATCATTCATGAATTATGATATCTCACTTCTTTCGCTCAGTTTTCTAACCCTCTTTAAAATGAAAGATATTGAAGAAGTAATCAATAAATTTGACTTTAATTTTTTATCGCCAACTCTCGGAATCAAAATGTTAAGTGTGGTTAGAAAGAAACTATAATATCATAAATTTCCTTGAATTAATGGGAAGCTTCTTGTAAAATTATTGTGAAAGTAATAATTTCAAATATAACTGTATTTTTAGACGAGACAGTCATTATAAATGCAAGTTATACTGTAATTTATATATGTGGTATATTAGATCACTTTGTTTTATACCTTGATTTTAATTGGTAATTTATATAACGTGTTGGGGGAACACAATTGAAAACAAAGGATTACTTTAATTTTTTATCGCCAACTCTCGGAATCAAAATGTTAAGTGTGGTTAGAAAGAAACTATAATATCATAAATTTCCTTGAATTAATGGGAAGCTTCTTGTAAAATTATTGTGAAAGTAATAATTTCAAATATAACTGTATTTTTAGACGAGACAGTCATTATAAATGCAAGTTATACTGTAATTTATATATGTGGTATATTAGATCACTTTGTTTTATACCTTGATTTTAATTGGTAATTTATATAACGTGTTGGGGGAACACAATTGAAAACAAAGGATTACTTTAATTTTTTATCGCCAACTCTCGGAATCAAAATGTTAAGTGTGGTTAGAAAGAAACTATAATATCATAAATTTCCTTGAATTAATGGGAAGCTTCTTGTAAAATTATTGTGAAAGTAATAATTTCAAATATAACTGTATTTTTAGACGAGACAGTCATTATAAATGCAAGTTATACTGTAATTTATATATGTGGTATATTAGATCACTTTGTTTTATACCTTGATTTTAATTGGTAATTTATATAACGTGTTGGGGGAACACAATTGAAAACAAAGGATTACTTTAATTTTTTATCGCCAACTCTCGGAATCAAAATGTTAAGTGTGGTTAGAAAGAAACTATAATATCATAAATTTCCTTGAATTAATGGGAAGCTTCTTGTAAAATTATTGTGAAAGTAATAATTTCAAATATAACTGTATTTTTAGACGAGACAGTCATTATAAATGCAAGTTATACTGTAATTTATATATGTGGTATATTAGATCACTTTGTTTTATACCTTGATTTTAATTGGTAATTTATATAACGTGTTGGGGGAACACAATTGAAAACAAAGGTTGTCAACTTTGTGCCTTTTAAAACCGTTTTTTTTTTTTTTTTTTTTTTTTTTTTTTTTTTGTGCATAGAAATTGAGATAAGAAACTTTTGTTAGCCTACGCCATTTACGTGACGACAATTGGAAACTAGTGTTAAACCAATGGCAGCGTCCTTTAAAAAAATCTCCTTTGTATATATCTCTACTTTTTCTATTTTGATTGCAGCTTTACTTTTGAGAACACAGTCAGTTTCAGACCCGGTTCCGAAATGTAAAGACTCTTTAAAAAAAATAATGAAGGATTTTTTTTCATATAGTTTTAGTGTTAGATGAAAGTGACTGCAAAACGAATGATTCCTAATGTTTTTTTTTGTTTTTTTTTTCTTAAATACCAAACAATTATCTTATTTATTAGTAACTAATTATTAAAGAATTAGGAATCTTGTTTAGGAATTTTTCTGGTTTCAAAGTACAAATAATTTAGTTTACCGTCGTACTATCAATATTCGTTTTTTTTTTTTTTTTTTGCAATATCATCCATTTCTTTAACCCTTCATGCACTGTAAAAACATAAATGTTTCTAAATCTACGAAAATATAATATAACCACGATAAAATATATATAATAACTTCTTCCGAGTTCTTTTCCGAATGTTCTTTATTCTCAAACACCTCAGAAATGTGTTTTTGAGATTTAAAAAAGCATTTATAAAAACAAATTTGCTTTTGAACGTTTGCCAGTAGTTTTTAGAATGTACTAATCAGGTTTCCCAAACCAGAATTTTTAGGATGCTCGCAAATCTTCGTTAGGCATTTTCAGCTCAATATTTAAATTTATACATTTAAGAGAAAATAAATTTATATATTATTTATTTCATTGTTAATTCTAATGTTGTTAATGTATCGTGTTTTTCTGCAAGGCATGTTTATTTGATGTTTTCGGAAATCAGTAGCATCAACATAAACTTTTTTTAATGCTTCTTTTTAAATCTCGAAAATATATTGGTTTCTGATGTTTCTAAATATAAATAAGTCCTTTTGAGAATCGTGAGTAGCTCGGAAGAAGTTACTGTATATTTTCGTTCGTGGTTATTTTATATTTTCCTAAATTAAGCAATAGTTGACTTTTTTACAATGCACGAAATGTGTAATTTAATGTACGAGTAAAATTTCGTGTTATATAATTCATCTAACACATCGATTAGTACTACTACAACTTAGTATGAGTTATAAATGCTTTAATATACCATGTTCTGGAAGCATTATTCGTTTTAAAGATCAAATATATTTTTAAACGGATAAATAATTTTCTTATCATAACAGGTCGTGTTTCTTTATGTTGAAGGAAATGGAGTTGAATTATTCTTTTTTGAGAAATTTGTATTGCAAGGTCATTATACTTCCACATTTACTAATTGTATAAAATACTAAAAATAATATCTGAAAGAATTTATTTCAGTAGAATTGTAAATATTCTACAAAACCATTATAAAATCCCTATTTAGTTTGTGAATTTTAATAGACGAAATGTTTCTAAAATTCATTTAATGTTTGTACAAATCTTTTAACGTAATTTATAAAATTCAGTAAAAATGTTTTGAAATGGGAATTTTGATATTAATTTATAATTTGGGACATAGACTGTTAATATCAAAGTTGGAATAGAATAAGTTATCGATAAATTTGGAATAAATTAAATTTTACAGACTCTTAGGAACAAAACAGCAATATTTTTCTAAAATGTATTCCCCGTTAATTAATGGGATGTTTCTTTGAATAGCTGTTTTATAATTTTGATAGAAATAGTTTTAAATGTGAATAATTTCAAATGGGAGAGTCATCTTGAATACATGTTACAGTATAATTTACATATTTTTCAAATTTGATTGCTGCTGTTATTATTATTATTATTATTGATATTTTATATAACGTGTCTGATGAACGTAAGTATAAAAAAGGAGAGAGAGAGATTGTTAGGATATAAAAATTTTATTTGGTATTCGAAAAAAAATTCGTTGTTTTTCTCTTTTATTTCTTGAATAATTGGAAGAAATTATTCTTCTTAAACGCATAAAACAAGAAATTTTTTAAATGCTTTTATGCTAATAATTTGTATTAGTTTTATCTAAATTTCATTCTATATTCATGAACGTGCTTAATAAATCTTTTAAAAGAAGAAAAACATATTTTATTTGTTACATTATAAGATAAGTTACACTTTTTAGTAGTTGTTCTAACATATAGAGTGGAAATGTTTAATTTATTACATAAAGTTTCACACTTTTAAAATATATTCTAGAATTATGGCTTAATATGATATAATATTTTATCGCTTATTCTTGCCTAAAGTACTTTCCTCTTTAAAATAAAAGTTATTAAAGAAACGTTACATTTAAATTTAATTCATTTTCGCAGACACTCAGGGAAAAACCTCTAGTGTTTTCAATAAGGAAATAGAAATGTTATGTTAATCACAGTTCCTCTTCAATTAGTGGGAAGTTTCTGCTAATAGTTGTTTTGTAAATCTAATAGTATAAATAACTTTAAACGAGAGAGACATTATGAATACATGATATAAATTAATATATTTTCTCATGTATGTTTCATTCCTTGATTTTTATTGATGTTTTATGTAACTTCTTGGAAGAACTCAAATAAAAATACATTATTTTGAGTTTTAGTGGTTATTGGTAATCCATCCATCTTGCATTTCATGTAGAATCGTGCAGAAAGAAAGCTTTTTTTAAAAATAAAACATAAGGATGTGTTTTTATACATTAAGGATGGTTTTTCATGCATATATTCCAACCGTCTTTTAAAATAATAAAAAAATACTTTTTTTATTACATTACATTATTATATATATTATAGAAACAGTTAAACCTTTAAGAATTATTCTAAAGTAAAAAGTGCAAAATTTTTCATTTACTACTTATAAATTCACCCTTTCAAAAATTATTCTTGAATTGTGATTTTCGATTAGATATAATACTTTATAGCACTTTTTCCGCTCCAATATCTTCCCCTCTTTAAAATTTGCTGTAGAAATAATTGATAAATTTGAAGCAAATTTCTTTTGGCAGACTCTTGGGAACAAAATGTCAAATGCCTTCTTAAAGAAAATAGAAATATTATGCTAAGTCACAGCTGTTTCATAACTTTGGCGGAAGTAGTTGAAATTGTTCAATTTTTCTAAACTAATTAAAATGTGGAAAAGTGTTATGCATGTACCAGTCCATAACCATGCATATATTCCAACAGTCTTTAAAAAATGAAAAACTTTTCTATTACATTACATTATTACATATATTATAGAAAATGTTAAACTTTTAAGAATTATTCTGAAATAAAAAGTGTAAAATTTTTCATTTACTACTGATAGATTCACCCTTTAAAAAATTATTCTTGAATTGTGATTTTCGATTAGATATAATACTTTACAGGACTTTTTCCGCTCCAATTTCTTCCCCTCTTTAAAATCAATGTTGCCGAGGAAATAATCGATAAATTTGAAATAAATTTCTTTTCGCAGACTCTTGGGAACAAAATGTCAAATGTCTTCTTATAGAGAATAGAAATATTATGCTAAGTCACAGCTGTTTCATAACTTTGGCGGAAGTAGTTGAATTTGTTGAAAATTTTCTAAACTAATTAAATTGTTGTGACTGCGAATGTAGTTTTTGTAGAAATGTGTTTCTGTTGTTCTAGTGAAGCATATCTGGAATTATGACCATAGATTTAACTCTTCCGGAACCAAAATTACTCAAAATTGCAATTCAATATTTGATATTGACTTTTACGAGGCATATTATATTTATAAATATACAGATTCATTGTTCAATGACATGTATAGCACCCCTTTTCTTTCTCCCGTTTGGAGAGAGCCTGCGGGGTGATGCCTGTTTTCGGAGATTTCCTGTCAGTTGCGTCACTTCTGCTCTTCTGGTTACCCTTGCTTTGCCATTTTGGTCAGATTACAGCCAGTACTCGGGGCTATAGCCGAGCGTGGTTCTTTTGAACTCTTTTAACATTTTTTCTCACCTTACACTGATGAAGGGGATCTTGCTTTTTCGTATTAATAATCACAGAAAGTGTACCTTTTATACCTTATATATAATAGTTTCTGTCATATTTTTTAAATATATTTTTTCATTATACAGGGTGATTATAAATGAATATCCCAAATTTGAAAGGCTATTAAAAGAAAACAAAAAAAGTACAACCTTATTGTTAATTGAAAATGACAGTTGAAAGCTTAAATTTAACACAGTTCAGTGTTAAATCTTAGCTCTCCAGGAACACGAACGATATCGAGGCGGTACGATAACTCATCCTGATTTTTTTTTTTCAGCATGTCTGGTGTGAACATTTGAATGACTGCAGATATGCGTGTCCTAAGTTCGTCAACGTCGGTTGGTAGCGATGGAACAAACACCTGGTCTTTGATGAGGCGCCACCAAAAATAATCACATGGAGTTATGTCAGTCCGCCTCAATATCATTCGTGTTTCTAGAGGGGCTCACAGTAACATTTATAACTGTGTTGAATTTAAACTTTCAACTGTCAGTTTTGATTTGTGATTAATAACAATGTTGTACTTTTTTTTGTTTTCTTTTAATAGCCCTCCAAAGTTGGGATAGTCATTTGTATTTGTTAATGATATTTTATGTCTAATGAGTTAGATGCACACAAAAATGATTAGAACTTATTATTATTATTATTATTATTATTATTATTATTATTATTATTTTGTATTGCCAAACCATTGTTTAGAAGAAATATTCTTAAGAAAATATAAGATTTTTTTGTATCCAATTTTTACTATAGTTGTTTCAGTTATAATCAAATTAATCCAAATGTTTGAAATATCTTTCAAAAGAAAATAAATATAAAAAACAATCGCTCAAAAAATTACTAAAATAAAAATACGATCATTTTACTTTCATGTGTATATATTTCCCTCTATATTTTTTTGGGGAATTATGATTTTCATTTTTGATGTTGCCCTACTGAAATTGAAACGTTATTTAATACTACATCTGTTGCAAATACGTAGGCAATATAAATTATCATAGTGTTCAAAATAAAGTTGATTAGATGAAGAAAGATAGAAGAAGATAGAAGATAGAAATATAGATAGAAGAAGAAGATAGAAAAAAATGATTAGAACTTATTATTATTATTATTATTATTATTATTATCATTATTATTTTGTATTGGCAAACCATTGTTTAGAAGAAATAATCTTAAGAAAATATAAGATTTTTTTTTGTATCCATATTTTAATATAGTTGTTTCAGTTATAATCAAATTAATCCAAATGTTTGAAATATCTTTCAAAAGAAAATAAATATAAAATACAATCGCTCAAAAAATTGCTAAAATAAAAATACGATCATTTTACTTTCATGTGTATATATTTCCCTCTATATTTTTTTGCGAATTATGATTTTCATTTTTGATATTGCCCTACTGAAATTAAAACGGTATTTAATACTACATCTGTTTCAAATACGTCGGGAATATAAATTATCATAGTGTTCGAAATAAAGTACTAACTAATATTACTTTAATTAATAGTCATGCAATTAATTTTCGAAAAGCTACACTTTTTAAATTTTTAAACGGTCCCTGGGTCGAATGAGTCATATTTAGAAATATTAGCTCAAGTAAAGATTGAGATAAGTAAAAATTGAGAAACTTAATTCTTCTACGAATAAAACTCACTTGGTTATGATATTTTGAATTTTATGAAATTTCGGAGCTATCCAGCACTAAAAAATTATTCTTCTGTTTGGTTTTATATATTTAGAGTCTTATAAAAACCAGAGCCCGCATAAAAATTCTAAAAGTGCAAAAGTTTAGAATATATAACAGGACGTATATTCTAAACATCCTTATCCTTATACTAATCCCTGCCTTATTTTGAATTATTTTGCAATTTCCAATGCCTTCCATATATCCAATATGTAAAGCATTAATGCTCGTTTCAATCGTTTTCGGGAACCACTTTCTTCCACTTTTAAAAATCAAAGTTAATAAAGACAAAATCTATAAATTTTAAATAAATTTCTTTTTGCAGATTCTTGGGTATAAAATGTTCTTAAAGAAAAAAAGAATTCTAAATCACAGTTCACCTTCAATTAAGGAAAAGGTCCTTCTAACATTTTTGTTTGATGTCAATAGTTTAAATTGTTAAAATAATTTAAGATTAGATTATGATTAAAATGTATGTTATAGTGTAATTCGCTTTTAAAAGGTCTGCTAAGCTTTTTATCCCCTGGATTTTATTTATATTTTAGATAACGAGTTGGATTCACGGAAATTGTAAAGAAAAAGTTGTTACAAATAAAATATTATGCGGAAATTTTGTTGAGAATTTGAAAGTTGTTCATTATTTCTTTGATGTATATTTTAAAATAAAGCATTATTTTTTTAATGCCAAACAGAAATGTATTTTCATGGATATTTTTATACACCATTTTTAACAAAAATATCTAATTATATCTATACTCTAATCTTTGAAAAAAACTTAATTCTTTTTAATGCATTATAATTAATACATTTAATTATAATGCATTAATTATCCAATTAATTATCCATTAATTAATTATAATTAATACATTTATTATAGATAAACAATTCGGTTATTGTATTTTTAAACGAATCCTTAGATTACTTTTTAAAATAAGGTTTTTGGTGTGATGATAATTCATGAAAAACAAGAGAAAACATAATATGAAAGAGTAATGTTTTAACAGATTGTTTGTTTTATATTATTTATTTTTCATTGACTACTAATAAACATGGTATCATATATTTATATTTTTTTTCCCGTCAGATTTAAATATGTAGTTCTATGAAAACCAGTCAGTATTTTTGGCACATAAGTACTTTGAACACTATACTAAAAACATAAGAACTTTAAAAATTAACAATGACAAGCTTCAAACTTAAAGTTTATTTCTTATTAAACAAAATGTATCAAACTTATCTTATTGTATCCTCCGGTGAAACGATTTTAAAAGTTGAATATATGGAGCTTATTTTTACGGAATTTAAAGATTTATATACTACTGACCACAATATATAGCTGTAATAAAAATCCTCGAGAGACATTGTCTAAAATTTTATCGTACTATAAATCTAGGAAATCAGAGGAAAGTCGAAGTAGCCGCACATAAATCTCTGACTGCAATAAAATTCCTTTTTAAACCAAACGTCCCACAGAATGTGCCGTGATTTTCTTTAGAATAACTGGATTTTGAATAACGATTTTGAATTTGTAGTATAGGATATTCGTTTTTTGAAAGAATTCAATGTGTTAAAGATATATAATGCTAAAAACAATGCAAAAATGAAACTAAGCAAAAAAAATAAATAAAATAAAAATAAATAAATAAATAAATAAATAAGGGATACTTTAATCGATTGTGCAATGTAAAAAAAATGCAGTAAAATTACGGGCAGAGGCCGGCAGCAGAGATTCCAGTCATACCCCGTAAAAAAAAAAAAACAATACATGCCCATCATTTTGTGCATCCCGTAATTTTACGGGGCAAAGTAATACAGCATTATAATGCACAGGATATAATGCACTTTAAAACACACAAACACTTTACTTACTGCACCGTAGCACGCCGCACGTTAGATAATCATCACAGAATCGCTTTTTTGGTGGGTTAAAATTTTCGAAACACGAGTAAAATCAAGGGTTACACCCTAGCGGAGGACGATGTATGGGGTCGTACCGTATTTTTGCTAACATATGGGCTAGAACTGTAAAAATATGTGGATTGCTCTTATTTTTCTAAGTATCTAAGGGATAAGGCCGCTTATTTAGTGAATCAGACCGTTTTTCATCAAATAAGGCTGTTGCCCGTGAAAATTGAAGGGCAAACGCTCATAAATTTACAGTTTTTTTCTGAGAGTGTGCAGTATTTAAGCTAGAACTTTTTCTATTATAAGTATATTATTTTACATCATATAATTCTTGATAACAACTAAACAAATAATTGCGCACCTCATGAATGAAAGTCTATACTAACACTAAAAATAATTCTTCATTTTAATAAAATAAAATTTATTTTCTATAACAATTTTGTTTGTCCAATTATAGTGCAATAAAAAAAATATTTTTATCTGACATGCGTTGCATTATATTTTGAACATGCTACAACATGCTAAGGATACACAAAAACATACATTTAGAGTAATAATTACAATACAAACACAATACAAATAATTAATAATATTTTGAAAGTATACTTTAATTTAAGATTTTTTTTATTTTTTCTGGAATTATAAACTATTTTTGTTTCACACCTCAATTTTTGATTATCCGATGCACTCAAGCTCAATTTTGTCAAGTTAATTTTCACCAAGTTATAACTCGACTATAACACCCAAATGCTAAGATTTTATTACTGTTTTTATAACCTTTGGACTGCCATTTAAGATCGTTTCATTATTTTCCCCTAGTAACTAATTTTAACATAGAAAACATCAATTTATGCGGTTGATGTTTTAAAAAAATGACAATTTTTCTTCAGGATTACTAAAATTTCAAATTTTTGAGGAAATTAAATCTCGAAAGGATTTTTAAAGTTTATTGTGATGCTAAAAATCTTTGAATGGTAAGTGGTAAAGTAATGCGAAAAATGTGCAGAAACTACGGATCAAAAGGACACAGTGCGCTCTCGAAAGGAAAAATAAATAAAAAAACACAAATCACAATAGCAATTAACTCCAGTATTCTGATGTCGGAATATAATTTTTACATCCAAGAAATTAAATATGTTATACTTAGGTAATATAGCTTGAAAAAAAACATGAGAGCAGAAATAATGTGTTTTATGCTTTGGATTTTTTTAATTTTATTTTGCCCAAAATTGATTATTTAATTACATTATAAATATTCAAATTTTTCATATTTGATAAACCATAAACAGGGTGGTGCTGAACTGATCGGAAAAACGACTATGAGTTACAATGCATGTTCAGAAAAACATATTTTGTGTAGTAAACAAAGGTCTCAATACCCTCATTCAAACAAAAGTACAGTGTGTCCCACTCAAAGTTGAATCCCGATTTTTGTTTACGAATTGAATGGAAATGAAGATATTGTAACAATGTATTGACAGACGTGTGTCACGGAAAGTGTGATGAAATCACTATGGCAAATGATGGCAACTATCCCCGTCGAGACCGCATTTAGTTTTCTATAAATAGAGTACAGTAAACACGTCGCGTCGCGTCGTCTCTGAACAAATTAAAATGAAATAACACGGTAAAAAAATGGGTTGGTCTACTAAAAAAATTTCAGTTTTTCTTATTAATCCTTGCAATTACTAAGCATTTTTTGAAGTGAAAACTTCTTTAAACGCGTTGGGCATTTTTTGAGATGGGAAAAAACCATTGAATTCGAGACACTGTTACCGACACCTCTGTATATGTTGCCAATTCATACAATAAAGCGAAAGTGTCAAAAGGAAATAGTTCACGTGCAGAAAGCCAAATGACTGGTGTTATGAATAAAAATAATTCAGAAAATTATTTCAAGATAAATTTAGCACGAGCGGTGAAAACAGATAAAAGTGACTCAACTCGCGAGACCAAATCAAAAAATGAAAATGAAATAACAAAACACGGAAAATATTATAATTTAACGAGCACGAGAAAAATAGACGGAATTAATATATAAAAAAAGAAAATAATGAAATATTTCACGAAAGTTTTAAGAAACGTGGTTACCGATACGGAAATGAAATGAAATCATTTTATAGAAAAGGAAAGTTTGTTGATAGAAATTATAGGTACCGTAAACAATACGCGCAGTATGAAGATAGAAAAAAGCATAATGTTCACGAATACAGTAAACAATACAGACAGCAAACAAGTCATTTTTGGAGTGATAGGAAGTGGGAACACTATTTTGCAGATAAATGTTATTACAAAAGATTTGAAACTAAATCTCATGGAAGAAATGATGAATGTATTGAGAGTTGTTTAAATTGTGGATGAAAATTCATAAGTTTTATTGGTATTCATTTCAAAGAATGCCAATTAATTAAATTATATATTTCATTTATTTGTAAATTTACGTTTTAAGCAATAGATTGCAATTTTTGTATGTAAAATAATATGCATTATTTTTCATGTACAATAGTGCATTAAATGAAAATTTTAATATAATTTTCGTAGTAGTAGTTTATAATAATGAATAAAACAAACACTTCATTTAAAAGTATTTCCTGCGCAATAAAACGTTTCCTGACGATTCAAAAAATACACACGTAATTGTTCAAGTTTCCACTTCTGTCGGCACTCCCGGAGTGCCATTGTTTTTTTTTTTTTTTTGTATTCTTACTCAGTTACAAGAAAATCTGCAAGAATTACTAGAAAACAGCTAGCAACGATTCTGGTTTATAATACAGGTTACTAAAAAATTCGGTGAAATACAAATCTACTAAAACAATTTTAGTAACCCCAGATTTCTTTTTACAGTGTATCTTTAGAACGTAACATTTCAAAGAAAGCAAAGTTATTCTGTTCAAGTTATCTTTAAAATATATTCATTGTTGCTACAGTTATGAGCCAAAAGCCGAATTAGGGTTGTAATGAAATATTCAATAATTTTAAGGAATAAGTGGCTGGCGATCTTGGTTTCTTATACAAGAATGTTTGCTTGACGTGTATAACCACACCTGAAACGTTTGATCAGGACTTATGAATAACTCTGCGCATTTTGATTTAAAAACAAGCTAAAACTAACTTTTTATTTTATTTTTTTAGCAGACATTATTTTAAAACAAGATACACTCTAATAAACTATATTAAAATAAAAAAGATATGGTGATTATATTTTACAAAGATTTTTTTTTTGGTTAAATCATGTAAAATTATAAATTTAAATTAATTTATAACAAATATATATTATCATTAAATTTAATTATTTTCTTAAATGAATCCTATAAGTATTATTTAAACTTTTTTAATTAAAAGTGTTTTCTCCCTTTCAACATACATTGAAATTTTGTTGAAAAACTGAAATATACATCGGAAAATCTTTGAATTTGGATTTAATACATTGCTTTAAACTTAAACATGAGTTAACATAATTAAAAAAATCATGAAATAAAATCTGTTAACACAAAATATACAATTATAGTTGTAAAATCATAACACACGGACTATAATTCTATAAAGCATATTAATCGAGAAATATTAATTTGTAAGTCGCGTCGTTAATTGTTTGTCCATTTATAATTATACACATAAGAATCCCTGCGACTCACAAGGAAGGTCTCCGTATGCGCACACTCAGAAAAGTTTGAAAAAAAAAATACAGAATATTCTTCTCGTGAGGATATACACGTTTATAAAAAAAAAAAAAATTGCTACGGAACCTTGACATAACGTCCATAAAAAATTATGAAATTTTCATGTTTTGGCGATTTATCGCTGGGTTGGCGACACAATGAAATTTTTAAAATGCGCATTTACGATAAACACGCTTTAAGGATAAACTTTTTCTACTCTTTATACTGAACTAGTTTGAATAAGTTTAACTTAAATAAATACACTTTTATAACTACAGTTTTGCCATGTGCATTTATATGTGCATTTAAAGAAAATTAACGATCGTATTCTACGGTTTAGAACAAAATTTAAATTGATTAAAAATGCTTCAAACTAAAAATTACTTATCCGATTCTGAGGACTGTCCATTTGACTTCGATATTGTTAGTGCCGGAGAGAACAAGAGAAAAGTCTTGTTGCCATGGAAACAATGACTTATTCAAAACCAAAAGTATAATGAGAGGGTTCTTAATCCGACATTTACTGTTAAAATACACTTAAAACTTATCCATCCTGCGAAGCCGTTTAAAATTAAATAACTTCAGCAAGACTTAATTTGTATTTATATTATATAAGCTTCTAGAAAAAAAAATAATAAACTATTTAATCGTTGAAACTTAAATTCATAAAGTACTATGCCTTTAAACACTCATCTAACTAGGGATTTTCAAATCCATTAAAGTCGCTTGCATTTGGCGAAGGAAAAGTTTTGCTCGCCAAATCGCGTCTTTTTGCTGTAAATACTCCAAAGTATTTTATTTTTTTTTACAGATTTTCTACTGGGATTTCTCAGCTAAATTTGGCTAATCCTTTATTACGTACAAGAGTAGTCCCATTAGCATTTTTTTTCAAAATATTCTGAGTATGCGCTTTCAGGAGACCTACCTTGTCAATAACGGGAATTACGGATTACAGTTTTGCCATGTACATTTATATGTGCATTTAATGAAAATTAACGATCGTATTCTACGGTTTCGAACAAAATATAAATTGATTAAAAATGCTTCAAACTAAAAATTACTTATCCGATTCTGAGGACTGTCAATTTGACTTCGATATTGTTAGTGCCGTAGACAACAAGAGAAAAGTCTTGTTGCCATGGAAACAATGACTTATTCATATGTATTATATATAGTATATATATATATATTATATATATTATATATATATATATATATATATATATATATATATACATTATATATTATATATATTCATATATAAAAAAAATTAAATTTGTATACACCATTCAGTAAAAATATGTGTTGTTTTATATTCACTTCTTTAATGTTGTAATATTTCATGGTGTAATCGTCCAGCATTTATATTAATATTGTACCGATACTGGGTTAAAAAATGGACTTTTCAACTGCTTATATTGCTTTCAAGAATGAAAGACTCCGTCTTGATCGGGAAATTCAGCACCTGCTCTTTTTGAAGGAATGTAAACGTAAAAAAGTTATTACCCTTGTTAATTTTTAATTTGTGGGCGGCAATAATATTGTGGCAACGGGCGTATTGTTTTTCGCATTTGAAACTTTAAAAGCAATATAAGAAAATTTTCCTGAAGATGACCATAGATGGTGGTCGAAAAGTCGATATTTTTAATATTAATGTATGTATAAAATTTTAAATTTGTATACACCATTCAGTAAAAATATGTGGTGTTTTATATTCACTTCTTTAATGTTGTAAGAAACGCAGATTTAGGTTGTTATATATAATATTGATAAAGTATAAAATGAAAATGTCCAGATATCTATGAATGTTAGCATGTGCATAGAAATAACTGAGAGTTAGACGAAATATATTAGAATATCGTGCTTTAAATAATTATTTGGTTCCCTATCAATAAGGCACTTACATGCTAACAATTTACTCCACTAATAACAGAAATTTCCCTATCCATTAATTGTTTGTCGTAGTGTTGAACAGTGTCTAGAAATTTAAGTGTGTTTATATCTTCAAAAGGATTTTCGATGTACCCATTAACTGTTTATAAGTCTTCATATTCGAAGAAATTGTTATAAATGTCGCGAGTTAAGTATGCTTCAAATATCCTCCGTACAATTTAGAATCCCGCTCAAAAGTGAAAGTAAGGATGCTGTTTTATTGAATTGATTAAGATGCTGAATTAATAAATGGAAATAAGTTAATTTGTAGAAGGTTTAAAAAAGCGCGTATTCAATATTCATAACGGACTGTTTCTAATTATTTTTTTCACATTGAGTAAATTAACTGTCAAATGTCCTATAAATATTATTAAAAAAAATGAAACTTTTTTAAAAATCAAAATTAAACATAAAAATAAAACAAATTCAGTCGGAAAGTTTATGTAATGAGCGATAAATGATTCTCATAATTTGATTTTATGAAGAATTTTTTAAATACGAAAAAAAATTGTATGATGAGTTATGAATGCTAATTAATTTATCGTCTGGAAACGATAGATTACATTTTTCTACAAATATAAAGCATAGAATGCATTGAAACACAATGTTTTATCGTTTTTTAAATTAATGATTCTATAATGATTAGTTAGACTCTTATGAAAACATATGTAATATCGTGAAGGAGCTCCATTCGCGAAACAATTTAACATGGCCTGGGCGAGCTACAAGTGATCAAATTATGCGGATATAATTGTCACATATAAATTATCAATTGTATTGGGCAATGGACCTTGGTATCAGTGGGACTTTCGATTATATCACAGATACGCTTTACGGAATTCAAATCTGGAGTTGTAGATGTAGATATCAACATTTCAGGTATAATTTTCCAGTAAGCACTTTCAATCAATCACAAATATTATGGATCTAGTGACAGGAAGAACTAACATGCAACATTCCATCATTTTATTGATAAGTCCATATCACATATAGTGCAATCACGAAAATGTGTCGCCAATCGCGTAAATAGTTTTTGACACGTGACTGAAATCTTTTGACTACGAATATATGCTTCAATTTGGGATCACTCAAAATTGAAAATAAAAAAATAATAAATGTATTATTATTTTTCTTAATTAGTGCTAATATATTTTCTGCAATACAATATGCTAATCTGTAGTACGCATAAGGTATCTGATAATTCGTTTCCAAGAAAAGTTCACAACAATTTCACTTTACGGTCACTTGAACGTCACAACATGACAAAGTACAGTAGTGACACGTGAACAATTGTATTTCTGTAATACATGTTAATTATTTATAAGGTTGTTGTGACTACACATGGATTGACTGTAATAATCCCAAATAAAGGAACATTGCGAATTCCTGTCAACGTCCACTATACATTTTAAAAGAGAACCCAATCAGTGCTGCGAAAAATTCCAAGAATTATATTGTAGAATCAAGTATGAGTGTATTAGAAAAATATACACTGACATAAGAAGTTGAAATCAAAACAACGCAAGTTAACTGAAAAAGAAAAAATTACAAATATTTTTTTTAATAAGAAGTTATGTAAAATTAGGTAAAATAAAATGATTTCTCGTCTGCAAGATTCAATTAAAGGTTTAATTAAATAATTAAAGACAACGCAGATAATAAAGAAATATATGCCATTTTAATAAAAATAACGTGAATTGCAAACAAATTTTCTTTTAATTCTTTTAGTTAATTAATTTGGATAAATTGCTGTCCATTGCAGAATCAAAGTACAGAATTGAAGATAAATAATATAAGAGAAATAATAATAACCTAGCATATTAGATATGTATTTTCCTTTTCTTTGGATAATTTTAAAAGAGTGTGTTAAAGCAATAAACTAACAGTTTGAAAAAATAATATCAGAATAATTATTAGCAAAGCAGATTCGTGATGTTTGCATTATTATAAAGAGATTAAAAATACATTAAGGAAAAATTAGATCTGTTTAATAAAATGTATTTCAAAAATGGAAATAAATTAACACAAACATTTTGAAGAAACAGTAAGCAAAGCAATAAAATGAACATGAAATGTTAATATATATATATATATATACATATTTATTATACTAACATAAATATGTGTGATACGAATAAAAAAAGTAAAGTATACTAGAAATAATTTCTTATTTGAACCCTCCTTTATCTTTATGTTACATTTAACTACTTAAATTATATAATAAAAATATTTTATCAGGTATGCGTCAAGAAATATAATAAAATTTTCCAAACTAAAAATTTTTAACTGTTACCATAATATTTTACTTTCACATTTACTTCTTCTTTCAATATTAACTTTGTGAGAAAGGCTCTGAAAATGAGTAATATGTGGTGAAAATTTTAATTACTTATATTAGTAACCATGTTAGAATAGCAAAATTTAAGACTTTGACATATAAGCGTGCCTTAAATATTGCTTCAACACTTATGATTTCATAAAATATTATAATACATGCGATTATAATCTGCGATTATAAAGATTATAAACGATGCAGTAGATTTTATAGATAACAGTAAATATAGATCTAGTATGAACAAAATTCTTATTCCTTCAAATAAATTAATCGTAGCACATTAATTCTGTTGGTTATAATAGGTATTTTTAATTATTTAATAAAATATAATTATATTTAAATTTCAGACATTTTAAATAAAAAATTACACATAATACATATTAAAAACAATAAAGTTGACTTTTTGGTCGAAAATTCATCCCTCATCAGTAATATACAACTTAAATCCCGAAATATGACATAAACAACTTATAAATTTATAACATGCATCACAACAGTTAATAGTAGTGTTAAAGCTACAACAAAACGGGATATTCAGTCGTGATTTGGCATGCTTCATTAATTAGATTATTGGCTAGATTCGTATAACATGACTCAAGAAATATCCGGCTTGTGTATCACGAAAAATGACAAAACAACTTACAAACTAAAAACATGCAGTAAACATGGATGTTGCGATCTTCTACGAAAGATTGCTGCTCAGCGGGACGCCGACAATTCTTTTGTATGTATTCCGTACTACAAGAAATTTTCTGAGAAGATCCCAATACTTCTTAAGTCACTTAAAATAATAACAGCTTTTGTCCCACAGAGACCATTGCAAAGTGATCTTTGTAAATGTAACTATAAATATTCCAGTGAACATTTAAAGGATTTAGTTTAACGAATCCCCTGTAAACACTGTGATTCAATATACATCGGCGAAACACGTCGTACCCTGGAAATCAAAGTTAAGGCACATATACACGCTTCTAAAACAAAGTATATTAATTCAAAAATAGTTGTCCATACTGTGATGACTGATCTGCCCCTGATTTTGCGAATTTTAGTATCGTTAGACTAAATTGCTGTAGCTACAAAAGCCTGATATTTCTTGTGTCATGTTATACAAATCTAACCAACAATCCAATTAATGAAGCAGGCGAATCCCGAATAAATATTCTGTTTTGTTGTAACTTTAACTTTAATCTTAACTGCTGTGATACATGTTATCAGTTTGTAAGCTGTTTATGTCATCTTTCGTGTTAGGGATGAAGTTCCTTCAGAAACGTATATTTTATTGTTTTTAATATGTATTATGTGTACTTTTAGCTCACAGGCTATCAAAGCCTGAGAGCTTATGTGCCCGCCGGTTCTGTACGTACGTATGTATGTATGTATGTACGTAACGCGATAACTCTTCATAGAAATATCCGTTTACCTTCAAATTTTGTTTATAGGTTCACTGTGTTAAGGCGCTTCCCTGATTAGTTTTTGGGATTGATTGGTTAAGTATAAAGGGGGGGGGAACGGGGGGCTAATCCCCCCTTAATTTATATAAATGGGTTTTTCATTCAGAATTATCCCATTTGCTTCAAAATTTGTTTATAGGTTTTAGGGTTTGTTTATAGGGTTAAGACGCTTCCCTGATTAGTTTTCGGGATTGATTGGTTAAGTATAAAGGGGGGGGAACGGGGGGGCAAGGGGGCAAATCCCTCCCCCCTAATTTAGATAAATGGGTTTTTCATGCAGAATTATCGGATTTTCTTCAAATTTTGTATATATATTCATTGTAATTAGAGACTTCCCTGATTAGTTTAAGGGGTTCATTAGTTAACTATGAGGGGGGGTAACGAGGGGATGACCCCCCTTAATATATTGTTGATTTCTTTATTTTTCTCTTATTTCAGATTCTTTGAAATAAGAGTATAATATGCAATTAGTGTGAATAGCCTGTGAGCTCAGTGCCCTCAGTTTAACTGGGCAGTTTTCTTTTTATTAATTTAAAATATCTGAAATTCAAATATAGATATTTTTAATAATGTGTTCAGACGTAATGTTGTCGTATCTGAAATATTTAATAAGTTAATAAAGTTTAAGTATGAGATTGTAATTACTTAAATACATTAAGGCGTCTATGTTTTAAATAAAATAAAGTTTCCTATTTACCATGCGTAGCAATGAATAACAGAAAAATGTGACACAAAAAATGTGTAACGGACAAGTAAAATTTCAAAAATGTGTATTTAATGTATATACAGTTTCAGATAGCGATATCATGTATTAAGGAACGAAAATTTTTTTCTTCACTTCCAATATTAATGTACTGTTATAGATTAATTGATCACAATCGATGACAAATCCAGCTTCTCAAAACAAACAAATAAATAAATAACTTCACAAACGCAAAAAAAAATTTCACAGAGTAATGCAACATTTTTTGTGGTTAAATTTTATAAGTATTTTTCTAAGTTATTTTTAATTAATCTTAAAATATATCTTCTAAACACATTAACATTTATATTTTAGTGGTTCCTACAGTATCATAATAATTTATCTAATTTCAAAAATATTCTTAATTTTCCTCATTAAATTTGTATTAGTAAAAAATTACATTTAGATGAATATGAAACAAATGCTTAAAAAATAATAGCATTTAACATATAAAAATAGTTGAACGAACTTTAATTATTAAGTTTTAACAAATATCGTTAATTTATGCAGCATCAAATATTTAAAAAGTTAATTTTCTATGAAAAAAATGAATGTTAACTGCATATAATTTTATTAAGATAAAAAATATATATATCAGAAAATATTTTTCCCAATTAAATTAAAACCTTTTCCTCTGACAGTTGTATTTAACGCAATTCCTTTTTGTGCTTTATAAGACAAGAAGTGGAAAGACGTTATTGCTTTCGTTATTCGACGTTTTTGCTTATTTTTTTCCCTTCAGTTTTATTAAAATGCTTCCAAACTCATTTCGACAGCTGCTCAAAATTAATTACATTTTAATAGAATTAAAATTATGTTCATTTTAAATTTACATTTTTCAATTTAATCATAAATTTAATTTAGTCTGATAATTATATTTCTATATTTAATATAGTTTCTTATTAAAATGTGTCTTAAAATGTGAGTTTTTGTATTCAACATGCTACATTTTTAAATATACATGTCTACATTTCTAATCTATCCTACAGCATTCACAGGGACGGTACAATGTGTTTAAATTAGAAACATGTAAATCCATTTTATTTGTTAATCTTCCAAATCACTGAATTTGTAGTCACATACATGCCTAACTATCTATAAAATATCTATAATATAAACTATCGCAAAAAGAAAAGAAGAAAATATTCGAACGATGATCCTTGCTCTAATTCTGAAAGTCGCAGATTAAATATGTTTGCAACAAAGGTCATAGCATCTCAATTTATACAGGCCTGATATAATGAAATTTTCTTTAGTGTTCGTCTACATCCTGAAATTGTATCAAACGTATTCGGGTTCGCCGATAAATGTTGCTGTTGGATACAAAACGGAAAGTCATTTCGTCAAATAGTTTAAAAATTACGCAGATTTAGAGACTGGAACTCGTAATATTAATTTTTTTTTAATATTTTTTCAAAACACATTATGCGGATAGTTTTTTTTTGTTATGAAAAGCTACTTCACGGAATAATCGGTAATTTTGAATTGACGTATTTGTAGCTTCTAGAAATCAATTACTGTTAAAACATTCTTGGGTTATAATTTATACTAAAATATTTTAAGAACAAATGATTTCCAGAAGCTTCAAACATGTGATTTCAATTTAACTGAAGTAAATTTGACTATAACTGGATTGTACAATATAATAAACAAGAAGATTTCGTACAAAAAGAGTTTTCTGCACCTTTTTAAATTTGGATAATTGCCAAAGTACTGCATGTATTTGTATGAATAAAATATGTTAGTTCGAATTGTCATTCTATTTGATATTCTAGAATATTTTATAACGGTTTATTGCACGTAGTCTCAGATGCATTTTTCTATATCAAATAAATGATATTTAAGCTATTGAATAACTTGATTTAGAACAACGAAGGCCAGTTATCCAAAATGAACACGATTAAATTAATATTTCAATGTATATGGTATTGATGTAGTATATGCCTTTTGTAAACTTCTGTGCATTTCACCCTGAAGAAGCTGAAGTTGTCAAAAATGTTCCGAATTCTTGGGCAATAAAACGTTTTCACTGGATCAATTGGTCTAAGTACAACTCAATGAAAATATTGAGTGATTCTAAATATTATTAAGAACAATTAGCATTTATCTGTAGCTCCAACATCTGCGGAAATCAATCCACTGATCTGTGGTTTCTGTAATTCCAATGCTCTTCCACCTAAGCAGGAATGTTCCCATATTATGCCTTGTATTTTAGTTTCCTTCTTTTTATGTTCTTCGAATGCTTTTGATTTATTTCAAATTGATTCTGTGATAAAATATTTCTAAGCTGTTATCGTTGTTTATTGATTTAATATTTTTGTTCAAAAATAGTTCCATAGTTTGGGAATAGTTCGCTCTGTGCTACCTTAAACAATATAAAAGTGAACAACAAAGTTGGTTGTTCAATTAAACCAGTACAGGTCAGCTTGAATGTGCAGAAGCTTGTTAGAGATTTTTTTCTATGCAGGATGGTTAGGATTATGTATCTCTGTTCACTGCAGAGTGATAGAAAAATAATGGTCATGAGAAAGCACCTTCAATGTATGTACATTGGCGTCAATAATTCGAGAGATAAACACAAAATGATAATTTTCAAATTCAGAAACTAATCGTAAGTGGCCGAAAGAAACTAATATAAACAGCAGATATAGCAAATATGTACGACCCTAATATCAAAGCAAGTTTATGAGACGTCATTATGACGTCACAAATGGTCACACATGTGTAATTTACTACGGCAAACCAAAATGTGAATACTTTGTTACATCTCATTATTATTCTCAAGTGACTGTCATTTGGTGACTCAACTGTGAAGCCACCGTCAATGTTACTTTTTGATGTGCCACCAGATAACTTTGCAATGAAGTTACTTCCTGACTATCAAGAGATATTCGATGCTTTACTGTAATAACTTTCAAAGTGAATTTATCGTGGTAGTTGGTTTGCGACGAGTTGCTATATGATATCACAATAAAGTGATCGGGAGACTTGTCACAAAGTAACGCTAATGGTAATTTTACTTTAATCTCTAAATGTCACTCACCAGTCAGAGTCACCAGATTACTCCGCTGTGTCTTTATTTAATGTCCCTGTAAAATATAACTTTCATGGTGACTTCACAGTGGAGTCTCTAAATTCATTTCACACTAAAACCACAAGATCACTTCATTATCATGTCATCCGATAACTCGTCAAACAACAAAGGTTATTGTAACATCTGAATAATTGAGTCAAGACATTTGAGAGGAATAATGATACGAACGAAAGATACCATGATTTGGTTAGCAGTAGCAAATCTGTGACCAATTGTGTCGTAACAGTTACGTCTAACCCACTGTCTCTACTTTTCGAGTAATATGTACTTGCTATACCTGCAGTTTATATCAGTTTCTTTAAACCACTACACTGTAAAAAATGACCAATGTTTCTTATTTTATGAAAATATACTATAACCACAAACGAAAATATAATATAATCTTCTGAGTTATCCGAAATTCCGAATAGCGTGTTCCATTGTCTTTTGAATCCCCAGAAACCAATACATTTCCAAAATTTATAGAATTATTTATAAAAACAAAGTATTTTTCGCTGCCCGTATTTTTCAGAAACGTTTCCGAAGGGTTTTTGTACTGTATTAATTAGTGTCCTCAGCCTGGAATACCTGTTTTTCGAATGCTATCAATTCTCAAGTAAACATTTTCATGCTTAAAAAATATTTTTAACAGACAAACAGGCAAAATTAACAGCGTTAACAATAACATTAAAATTAAGATTATTTCTTTATTCTTTCATGTATAAATTAACCTATGCGGCGGAAAACGTTTACTTGAGAATGGATGATATTCGAAAAACAGGTATTCCAGGCTGAGGACAGTAATTAATACAGTGTAAAAACCCTTCGGAAACGTTTCTGAAAAATACAGGCAGCGAAAAATACTTTGTTTTTATAAATAATTCTATAAATTTTGGAAATGTATTGGTTTCTGGAGATTCAAAAGACAATGGAATACGCATTTCGGAATTTCGGATAACTCAGAAGATTATATTATATTTTCGTTCGTGGTTATAGTATATTTTCATAAAATAAGAAACATTGGTCATTTTTTACAGTGTAACGATTCAACTCCTCGAGTTCGAAAATTAGCATTTTGTGTTTGTCCTTCATTTTATGAACATTTGTGTTTCAGAATACGCAAAAATGAATGTAGAAACAGACAAATTAAACGGACTGCTAGGTATAAAGATGGTGCTGTGATCACTACCTAAAATAAATATCATTGAATGAAATGGTTTCGAAGTCTTGATGCATTTTAGTTAGAAGTTGTATATCGTATAATAATAATAGGGCCATGACCGGAATGTGACCAAAATGTTAAATCACTATAAACGTAACTTGAAATATGAGCATCATACACGTCACTGTAAAGTCGACATGTCAATTTTTGTGATGATGCCAGCTGCATTAAAAGTCGGTCTCTGTGACTACTTCATTGTAGATTCCAGAAGTGGCTGTCACATGAGAACCATAATGTCATGAAATAAAGATGCCACATTTTGATCTCCTTGTGACTGTGACCATTTGAGATAATTGTGACTTCATAGTGTCACATCAACATGATGTGAAGCATGCCATGTGTAACCAAGCCATATAATATCAACAAAAGATAAAGACATTGTCATTATACAAATTGTTAAAACATAATTTGCTAGAAAATTTTTGTGTAATCCGTGTTATCGTGTTTCGAATATGTTCCACGTAGCTTCAACTTTTGCTATTACTGTTGATTTTCTTCTAATGCATTGAATAAGAATATTTTAATTCCAATCACTCTTTATTTTACTATAAGCATCTGTAGTTATTTTAAATCTATAAGTATGTTCAAATTTTTTTAAAACATTAAAAAAGAATAAAGAAACAAAATTATTTTTAAAAAAATTCTAGACGTTTTCATTTTTACTTGAAAGTTTAATTTTTACTTTGTTTTTCATTTGCTTCCCCGACATAATTTGACTTATTTCGTAATACTTCACTGTAAAAAAACTACTTAGTGCATTATCTGATATTTCTTTGACGTGATCAAGCAAATATTTTAACAGTAATCGGATTATACAAGAAACGGGATTACGTATGCTTGTTTAATATGTTTGCACAGGAAGAGATTCATTGCAAAAAATGATCTAGTTGAACTAATATAGCATTGTTTGCTTTCAATCACTTCTTAAATATCTATTTTTTAATTCAGGTAAGGAAACTAATTTTCTTAACGTTTACGGATACTTTATGCTTACTTAAGCATTTACATAAATTAATTTTAAATATAAATTTTTCTTTGTGAAAATTATGTATAAGATTTCCTCATGTCGACTTTTAAGTTACGTGGGTTAACTTTTAAAATGAGAGTGCTTTGTAAATTTAATTTATTTGGCAATCGTTTACTCGCTGTTACTACTGGATGTTTCACAAAATTATCCCTAAATTTAAAATTGAATAATTCATTTACTGTAAAAAATGTAAATATAAATTAAGTGTCATGTCTATTAAGTAACTGATAGATTGTGTATACAATAATTTCATAAAAGAGTTAAAAAGCTTACCAACAGATGGCACTTCGCCGTCTCAAACTGAAAGAAAGCTCAATTAGCGTGTCAACTAACGCTCGACTAATCCGTAAAACTGCATCAAAGATCTCTATTCTTCTGTTTTTTTTTCTTTCTTATTGTATTTACCAATTGAAAAGAGAAAACAAGTATTGTGTTTTGCATAATTTCGAGTTATTTTGGGCATTTCTACTGATTAAGACAGCACAGCGCCAAATATTAACAAAATTTTGAACTAAAAGAACTATATACAATTTTTTTAGGTAATTTCATCTTTGTATTTATTATAGCCAATGAATTATTGAATATTAATGTTAGGGAGTGCTTTATGATACACCAGTACTTATTATGAAAATTTTATTCTTCTGCATTTAGAAAGTAACTTGTGGATTGTCAAGATATGAGGTTACCAAAGTCAACTGGGTAATGATTTTACATTGTGATTTTGGAGTGTTTGGCAATTCAGCTTCAAGAACCCAATGAACCTCATTTCAAATTAAAGTCTGCACCTTTGTAAATGTATTCAGTTAGGTTCACCCCATCAAACAGAAAATTTCAAATTTGCACCTTACTGTCTAAACATTTAACAAAATCATTTTTCCCTTTTCATGGGTCCACTTGCCCCTTAAAAAGGGGGCTAATCTTAGAAAAAAAGATTGTCTGATAAAACTGCTTATCGTATTTTAATAAAAGTTTGGAAGTTCAACCTAATCGACATTGCTTATAAAATAAAAACATTCTAAATTTTTGGCAACAAAGGCAGAGTTGCAATTGAGTTAACACGCGTTGTTTTAAGAAGTACTGATAGCGCTGCAATATTGAAAACTACTAAATCTTAAGAGACACCAACGGTTTATTATAAAATAACCTATGGCACAGTTGCCTGTTTGGTCGAGTTACTCCCAGCTTACCTTAACTCATTTGTTGTACCTACTGCTACGTTTTTCCTTCGTTTTAACTCCCCGTTTTAGTTTTTTAAATACAATTTGAACTTAATTTATGGTACTTTACTGGGAAAATAATTTTGGGATAAAAACATGCAGGAGAAAGTAGGAAAGTTCGTACCAGGGAGAAGTGTGTAGTCAAATCATTGCAGGATGGCGTAAATAGCTGTTAGGTTTGAGACATTTTCATTAAAAAACGACTCTAGTTCAGAGCGCAATCTATTGAGGGCATTATAAAACATTTTCTAATTTGCTTGAAATGTAGTTTTAAAAAAGTACCAGTTTACGCAATGGGCACATGCAGCACTAGCTAAGTACCTAATACTTTAGGCTCTGTTTATTGCTTAATTGAATAAACTGCAAATAAACAATGAAAGTTTCAGCGTGATATGTCTGATAAAAAGACATATATTGCATAGCTTTTTTTGTTTTTAAATTATATTCTGTTGCTTAAATAACTGTTCAGTTTTCCTTTTCAGGATCTCTTTGAAAAAGAAAGTTAGATTCAGGTAGATTTTTTAGATTTTATTTAAAGTATGATTGCTTTATCGATGCTTTACTCATTTAAGCAGGCAACAACGCTTGCGAAATGTTATGGAAAACATTCGATATAATAAATATCAATTTCTGGGCACTACGAAAATGATTTCAATACTTTCATTTTTATAGTTTCAGAAGTAGATAAACTATAAATTGTTTTCTCGTCAAAAAATAAAATAAAACACATGCAATTATTATGTTTGAACAAGCAAAATAAATCTATTTTTTTTAAATTAATATATCTATTACATTGTTTATTTTTATTTTTCCCAAACGATCAATTTATATGTCAACTATTGTCGGAACATTTAAATAATAAATATTTAAATCGTTTCAGTAGGTTCCGAAAAAAGGTAGTATAATATCAGCTCTTCCCATACGATTTTGTACATGTTGTTGCCCCTAAAATGAATTGGTATCGGTAAAGCAATCTGGCTATAAAAAACTATCCGAAATTATACTTGAGATTTACATGAGAGTTTGTGCATATGAAAATCCAACATATGTTTAGGCTCTAAAGAATAGTATAAAATTACAATTCAATAATTTAATTTTTTTCTAGACATATCACAAAGAAAATTATACTGTTACGGTGCAGTTTATGCATTTTAAATGAAAAGCCCAGAACTACTATTTGTAGGCTTTGGGCTATTGCCCATATACCCATACCATAATCTGGCCCTTTTTTAAAACTTACAACTTATTTCGAATAATATTCAACCAAATTATGAAACTTCTTTTCAATCTAGTCAATAGGTGGCACTAGAGTTGCTATATAATATTTTTTTCCTCCCAAACACCCATGGACAATAGTCTGCAATGATTTCCCATATCAACTACGCACTTACACTACATTGCTCTAGGTGTTATCCTTTGAAGTTTTCAAACTTTGTTCAATATAACCGCCGAAACGGAGAGATTTCCCGATAAAAATTATATGTGTTTGAAATTTATCCCATTTGCTGATAAATCGAAATATTTAACTAGTGAATTCGAATGTTTTTATTCTAATAATTGTAAGATAATTCATTTTGAGATATTTTAATGTATTGCATATCACTATTATAAAGAATAGTCAGTCATGTTGCTACCCGAAAAAGAATAACCTTAGTAAAATAAAGCGTTAAATTGCATGAATATCATCATACTTAATATTTTAATTAGCGTTATTTAATTTTAAGTACTGAAAGAGTGTATATTTTGAAATATTATTACAGATATGCATATTATTCGCAATATAATAATATAAATTATTTTAATTTAAATAATATATATATATATATATATACGCTAAAATATTACAATACATATCAGTATTATTCTTATACTTTAATTAAAAATTACTTTACCAATTAAAATCATACTCTTTAGAATATCTGTTATGAAAAAATATTGCGAAATTAAAAAGGAAAATTTAAATATAAAATATTTCAATTTTTCAGAACGTACTAAAAATTCCTTGGATATTTTAGACAAGTCAAACGTAATCATGTCTTGTCTAACATCACCTTATTCTTATAAAATGTCGGATGAATTTCGAAACGAAGAAATTTTCCGATAAAAATTCTCCCGTTTGCAATTTCCCCATGACAGTAATATGAAACATAAATAGAAGACGTGCCTGGGTCAGCTTTCTGTTTGATCCGAAAACACTTTTGTCGTATTCTTTTATGTTTAGCTTCTGTACGAGACACCATATTTTAGATTTTCGGCTTGATATGACAGCTGACGCTTGTCGGTATATGAAGTGAAAACGATATTCCATTTACGTTTTCGTACATTTATATCGAAAGAAAGAGAAGGTGATTTTCAGAACAAAATAGTAAATGACATATGCATTTGACTTAGCGTATAGTTTATGTTCCTTGTAGTTGTAAAATCAATACTGTGATTTTCATGCGTTACGTTTGTTGTTTTTCATTATTAGTTTTATGTAAATACAAATAACTGTTTTTTATATATGATTTGTTTGCCAAATTGTATATATTTTTTAAGATAAAAAAATTGGTTGCATGCCTAGAGAAGCGAATACTTCTTATAAATATTTAGATAAAGTGTATATTTATCACGAATCAACTAGTTTTTATGGACAAGACCATAGAAAATAAACCCAGAAAGAAATATCATCCTTTTAATGTTACATTTACAAGTGGTCTTTTAAGCTTTTTATAAGATCGATGCTATTGTAAAGGAAAAATATGTTATATTTTCCAGTAAATGAAAGGTTTTAAATTAGCCTATTTTTTGAACGTTTATGCAATGCTAGTAATACCATTTACATTTTCACAAATCCACTGGCATGCAACGTAAAGGATATACTATATTTTTGTTTCAAACTTTTGCACGAAATGAACTGCTAGGCATGCATTTTGCATTATATTTACCATATTGTAACCCCAATTTGAATTATTTTTGGCTAGTTTAGAAGTGATAACGCTTTAAAAGTGCTGTAGAAATAGATATTACAAAAATTTTAAAAAAATGACTCTATTCAGAGTTCAGACAATAATGATTGTACAAAAAATCGGCTAGAAAATAGTGCAATAAAAAACAGACGTTACTTAGTAAAGTCTATGCTCTCTCTTAACCACAATTATTGTTAGACATCCGTTTAGTATATTCAATGCAACTATACTGAGACGCTCTTTGTGTTATACATGGCCATTATTCAATCAACATTTATTTTAGGTGTTGTGTTTTCGCCGGTGGATATGGATGTACAGAAACCCTTTTTCCAAAGATACTTATCAATAGAGCATTAGAGAGATACCTTCGCTTTTCAGCAGCTCATTTACAACGTGAGTCCGATGTGGCTTATTTTTAACATCTATAAATTTGAAACTGTAACGTTTAACAGATCAGAATATATGCACATGGGGAGGATTTTGAGATAGTTTTTAGCATTCCCTAGTGATAGTGAAGTTTTATTGCGCTGGTAACGATCAAATTTTGTTTTCAGCAGGATATAAAAATCGTGTGAAAGTATTATATTTCTTATAATGTAAAGCCAGGAGAGATGGCGCAGTCGGAGAGAATGCGCACATAGAGCTTTGGGGGGAAGGAGAAAGTGAGAGCGCAACGACTCCAGGTAGTTGTGCAACAACAGTAGTGGAGTGTCTACTTGAAAGTGCACGTTGATTGCTTTAAGCGTCTAAGATAAAGTATTGCTATTTTGTTTTGTTTTCCCAAAGTAAGTGCTTGAATTTTCATAGCTATTCATCAGAATTATTATACAATGTCAATAGTACAAAATATTTTAAACTTAAACGATTTCTCATAATCTACTAATCTAGACTAACAATGTGAACAACAACGGTTCGTTTTAGTAGCGGCCATGTTTAAATAAAAGGCCGCGCAATCTCACCTACCGAAATTGGAGAGTTTGCGCATCTGCTACTTAGGAGAGATGGCGCATTGTTCCCATTAGTTTCCATGCTAGGAGAGATTACGCAGCTTATTGGTAAATTTGCATAAAAAAATGAAAAATGAAAATGGACTAATTTTAAGTTAAACGTGTTATTAAGTTGCATAATTTTACTTTGTAATCTTATCTGGTCTTGCTTTTTCGGATTCTTCATTTTTTTCCCTTTAATTTAAATTTTTTAATCGTTTTTAAAATTATTTCCTTTTTCTGATTCTTTACGCATTAGGTTGAAATATTCACTCCCAATACAGTAAAATGTGTTCACAAAAACCTTAAAGCAATGTCATTTAAGTGTAATTATTATTTTTAACAATTTAATTGTAGTTATTATTAGTAACAATCTCGCCTACCTATGTGCGCAATCACACCAACCCTGTAAGGAGAGATTGCGCAAAATAACTTTCTTGGTTTTATTACAACTGTTCTATTAAATTGCAACATAACAACAAAATAGCAATGGAAATGCATAAAAAAACAAATGAAGTGAAAATTATTTATGGATAGTTTAGCAAAAAATTAATATTTAGATTTTTTATTGCTATTCTTTTGAATTGTGCGCAGACTCTCCTAGCTTTACCTTATGACGAGCTGTAACTTTTCTAATCATTGTACTAGCAAAAAACACTGTGGATGGTACCGAACTCTTCCGCATCACAGATATCGCTATGGATTTCTTTCAGCTTACCATTTGTTGTTTCTCGCATACTTATCTTGTAATTTAGACTTTCAGAAAACATATTTAAGATGACTATGCTTGTTTTGTCTGTCACCTTACTGAAGCCGATAACAACATCAAGCGCTGTCACGTGATCTGTAATATCATTTTCCTTAAAATTGCACACTTAAAACGTTTTTACCGAACTACACATCGTTTTGTTATTTGCTGTAAATCACTTATGCAAATTTATGTAGGCTTATCAACATTGTCCGTTCTTTATAATTTATATAAATACAACTCTATTCTAATGCTATGTTTGCTGAGTTTTACCTTTAAGTAAACTTTTCATTATTTGTTTTTTCTTCCCTATGACTTAATTACTCTATTAACTGTTTTATATGATTTGATAAAAATCAATCTACTTTGGATATTTTTTTTCTTATGTTAGTCACGTTCACTACTATTGTTTGAATACAATTCAGTATTTCACATTCACAATCAAAGTATTTAATTACAGTATGAAAACTATTCATCATATAAAAGAAAAAAATATATATTTAAGGAATATACTGTAGAAATTATTTACTGTTTTTACACCGAATGTTTTGTTTATAATTAAATAGAATAGGAATTACATGAAATAGAACTGGATAGTTTAACGGACTTACAAGTTAGTGCCAAAATATCAGTTGATTTATCATATAAATGAATACGTCCTTTTCAATTTTTAGTTTTTAATTATAATTATAAATATATTGTCTATATTTTTACTAACGTAATTTCTACCGAAAATATTTTTGAATGTCACTAATAAAATAATGAGAAACTGATAAGAAGTGAAAAATAACATCTTAAATAGATTTATGATTAAAAATTCAAGAGGAGATGTAAAAATTACACTATAAAGGGTACAATAAAAAGCATTTCTTACATTTCCTCTAAGAATTATAGCTTTTTACACAGTATTTTATCAGAAGATGCATAAGCTTCAATGTTCTACTTAATATTTTAAGTTATAATATCAAAAACAAAATTATAATGAAATTTAATGTATCTTTGAGAGTTTTCAATCAACTCTTAGGTAAAACTTTAAACTGAAAATTAAGTACATATAAATGACAAAGTATTATTGCTGCAAATTAAATAATACGATTTCATATCTTGGAAGACTTAAACTTAAACTTTGAGAATGTCATATATACTTTCGAGATTATTTTGGTGAATCAGAACTTGAAGCGTGTGCTTTAATGTTCTTGCTAATATTTTAAATTATAATATCAAAATAGTATTTAATAATAAAATTAACCGCATTTTTGCTGACTACAATTGATATCTATTTAATTGCAATAAGTTACATATATATATAACAAAATTTAAAATTTATCGCGATAAGCTAAAGTATTTTTATTCCATCCCATTCTAACTTACTCTATAATATTTATTTCCTCCGTTTAATAATGTATTTTAGCTTTATTATTCCAAATTAAATTATTATATCTAAATTCAATATTTTAATGGCTGCTAGTTAGTTCAATAAATGGCGTCTTTATCTTTAAATTATAAAAACTCCCTAATATTCATACTTTTAAAAAACCCGCATAATTCCCTTTTAATTTTCTAAATTCCTAAAAAGACTGTATTTAATTTAATAAGTTCCGATATTAAAAATAATTCGCCAGATCATAAAATCTTTTTCTTATATTAAAATGTAAAAACATTTATTTTAATTCCATTCTAGCTGTGTTCCAAGTTCGATAAACCATTTTTCTTATTTTCTTTTTTCCTTTCCCTAAAAGTCAAAATCATTCCATATTCTCGAACAAATAACTAACGGTAATCAGTTAAACCAAAACACTCTGGGTCATAGCTAAATCATCGAACATCATAGAACCTTCTGGAATTTCCCTTGGCGCCAAAAAATTAGCGGAAAACATTTTATTCCGATATTCTGGAGCCGTCGCATAGAATCCCGGTTAGATCGCGGCTCACGATTGGCGCACAGGCCGTCATGTGACCCATGTATTCCTACTCTTACTGAAAGGATATATTGCATTTTTCTCGCTTCGGAGAACATTCGAAAGAGGGACGCTAGACAGGTGTTTGGTTTGAAAATTGAATCTCTGCCTTGTATTGGCGAAGCAACCTATAGTCTTTTCTGATACTATTTCGGAATGAATATTTACAAAAGCTAACCATCAGGCTTCTGTTGTAATGAAAACCCTGTCATCAAAACTAAAAAGCTGACTCGTGTGAAACCAGATCTGCGCATGATGTTGTTTTAAGCTTCTAAAATAAAAGCTTGTTTGTGTTCTTGGATGAAGTTTCTTCTTATGCAGTCGCACACACGCCATCTACTGTGGCTAATACGACTGCCATAAATCCTAGTGCGGAAACTTCCTCTGTTGACTTCTGAAAAGAACATCTAATATTGAAAAAACCACTTATTAAAAAATGGTATTGCTATATGCTCAATCATCTCGGCCCTAGCACTCATCACATATATATTTCTGAAAGCAGTTAATGCTTTACATTAAGAGTAACCCGCTGTCATAAATTTGAAGGACTAAATTTTTCTACATCATATAAATAATAATGATCATCTTGGAAAATAAAAACTTGTTTAACTCCGTTATTATTATTATTATCCTTTTCATTGTTGTCGTTGTTATTATTATGACTGTTGTTGCTGTTTTCGTTGTTATTATTATTAATATTGTTGTTCTTGTTATTATTATTGTTGTTGTTGTCGTTGTTATTATTATTAATATTGTTGCTGTTATCGTTGGTATTATTATTATTATTATTATTATTATTATCATTATTATCATTATTATCATTATTATCATTATTATCATTATTATCATTATTATTATAAATATGACACATTCCAAAAATAAAATATATAATACATATCAAAACGCAGATACATCATAAAAGCAGCGTCGTGTTCATCAATACATCATAATTTGAACTGTATTGTGCCTATAGATTTAAATACATCCTTGTTTAAGAAGACTAGAGGGATTTGAATTGACGAAAATTTAGTATTATATTTTGCTGACTTATGTTTAATCGTGGTTTAGGAAGCACTAATTAATTTAGACTATTAGTTTATTTTGTATGTATTTCTTTATAATTTATAGAAATAGAAAATACTTGTTAAATTGTAAAAAAAAAAACTATAACAAAAGTTTTAATGTTCTAGAAAAAAATTTAGTTTTCAATTAGTTTTGCAACTATTTTGAGTCGCCATATTTAATATTTTTGATTCGCCATTTTTCTTTGTACCATCCTATTTTATGGTTTCTTGAATATATCGTATAAATGAATTTTAAAAAATCTACTTATAACAAAAGACATGATTAATGTTTTTGAATTTTGATTTTTTTTTTATTATATATTCTTTACAGTTTTCCTTTTTTGTTTCACGTATAATCGAGAAACAACGTAATAAGCAGTTTAAGGATGAAATTGTGACCCAAAAAATCGTACGCGGACTTCAAAATCGTGGTAAAACTACATTTGCTAGATTTATTTTGTCGTTTTTTGTTAAGACTGCTGTTATTATTTTTAACATTTTAACAAATATATATATATATATATATATATAACATTAATAAATTTCAAAAAGAAGCAATAATATGAATTAATTACAATTTTCCTAGTTCACGCCCAAATTTCAGGCAGTATTCGTCATTTCAAAGCTTTCTGGTAACCTTAATTACATTATCCGTACAACAAATTGGGCGGAAAAATCAATATAATAATCTTAGAAGATGTATAGGGAACAAGATAAAATGCAGTAACTTATATAAAATGTATTATGTATTCTGAGATAATTTATTCATATAATAAATTTTTAATCTTCTAAAATTCTTTATTATATATAGGCATTCATAAATTTTCAGCGTTACAATGATAACGTTATTGATAAATATAAAGTACCTGATAAGTAAAATATATGTGAGCACACTAATTAACCGTAACATTTCTCTTGCATTTTCTCTAGTTTTAAAATTATATCCTTGACACTTTGAACATCCAATAAATTTAAAGACAATGTTTCACAAAGTAATTGTGAGATAGGCACATTATAGAAATGTTATGAATGTTCCAGAAAATTATGAGAAACATATTCTTTTGCAAAAATATGTTTTAAGATTAATAAATATTTCTTAGAATAAATTAAGATTAAGAAATATTTGTTGTTGGTTTTGTTTTTGTTTTTTAAATCTCAATGTGTATTTCTAGAATACATCTTTTCATGAAGACGGTAATTAATATTTTTTGTTATTTCATTTTTTTGTATTATTTTGTAATTGCATGTAATTTTGTAATTGTGGATAAAGAAAGGCAAATACATATGAGAAAGTTCACTAAGAGCAGAATGGCACAGTTCTATTTTAGAATAAAAGAAAGTATACAAATTCTATACCCTACTATCAATTCAGAGTTGTTATGTTAAATTGATAATCGTAAGCTGTCTAAGGATAAACGTGTGAGTTCGAATCGCATTTCACATTCTAAAAAAATCTGTTGCATTTACGGTGAGTACAAAAAAAAAAAAAAAAAAAAAAAAAAAAAAAAAAAAAAAAAAAAAACTCATAGTGTACAAATAAATATAAAAGTAAAAATGTTTTTTTTTTAATTAACTCTTTTATAAACGTTCAATATTTATCTTGAAAATAACACCTAATTTCATGACTGCCGAGAAATTCCGTTACATAACGTTAATTTAGTGTAGGCACCGAACCTGATTATGGCAACAGGAAAGAAAAGAAAACATTATTTAAACTACATTTTTAGGATTTCTGAATTGATTTCTCAATGTATAATCATAATTTATTTAATCTAGAACTATTAATTCATTAAAGTGTATTTTCAAATATATATATTACACTCTTTATGTTTAATTTATTTTCCACTTTTAATGAAAAATATTTTTTGTTGTAGCTTCAGAGCCATTTGGCTGTTTCGGAGAGTGTGGTTTTGCGCATAATTAAATCCACTGTTGTTATAAATCGTATATAAGTATAACACTAAAAAATATTTGGCTATTTATCAACTGTGGCGGGCTAACAGAAAAATGCCTTAAAATTAATTTAATAACTTAAAATTAATTTCTAAAAATATTAAAATGTTGTATTGCAATCAGAAACATAACCTTTGTACATAATGTTTATAATTCTAGCGTATCAGGAAGTTGAAAATAGATTTAAAAATGCCATCTTTGCATATATAAAAAACAAGTTCAGTTAAATAAAAGTGTAAAATAAAAGTGTAAAAAAAAATAGTTAAATAAAAGTGTAAAAGTTAAATAAAAGCGAAAAATCAACAACAATGAAGCAATGAACAAGCGTAAAATCAACAACAATGAAGAAATAAACAAGCGTACAATCAACAACAATGAAGCAATGAACAAGCGTAAAATCAACAACAATGAAGCAATGAACAAGCGTAATACAACAACAATGAAGCAATGAACAAGCGTAAAATCAACAACCAGGGCCGGCGCAAACATCGGGCTGTCCAGTGCTTTGCATCAGTTGCGACGTTGTTAGTGGCCCCGAGTCCCTCTATACAATTTTAAATAACATTACCTCTGTGTGAAATGATGATATTTTTTTTCAACATTTTTTTTTCATTTTTTTTCTAGAAAAAAAGTGAGTATTAACGTCATTTCTTACAGCCAAATTTGATATAAATATTGGGGAATGTACAGATTGTAGGATTAAAAAATAGCCGTGAAAGCAAAAATAAATATTTAAAATATTGTAAAGGGTAAACTGTTTTGTAAAATTAAAAATAAATATGCACATTACACCCGAAAAAAAAAGTATTTATTTTCAAACATTTCATAATGTATATTTTAAATTATTCTATGAAATATGCAATTTAAAAATATTTTTATTAATCTAGTTCTAGTATTGCAGTCAGAGACGACGAGTCCCGCTAAGTGAATTCTCAGGGACCTGTCTGACATTGTACCGGCCCTGGGAACAATGTAGACATCTTAATGGCATCTTAGTTGCGGTGGAACTTAACATCCAGGCAACATGTAAGCAACTAGCAGAGACATAAAGCAACCATTGACATATAAGTTTATGTTTAGTAATGAAGTTCATAAAGGTGTTTCTAGTTTTCTAGCACATGTCTGCATTTGTAAAAATTTGCAGCAAACTGTCTAGTCATTAGACCGTTTTTATAGATACCGGTTACATAATTGTAATTTAACTGTATTCTGATCATATCATCGCTCATTTTATTGTCATAATAGAGTTAAATTACTGTTATAGGACAGTTTTCTATACAAGCTGTAGAATGACCGAACAGTTTGCTGCAAATTTTTAACAGTGTGATTAGCATTTTTTTTCGGTATGATTAAATAGCAAAAATACTTTGCGGCAGTAGTATTTTTTTATTTATGAAAATTTTCTGTTTCGTTTTATGATTAGTTCATATTGTTAGTTGAAATTCTGTTACTGATTTGTTTGCAGGTGGTAATTATTGTTTTTGTTCATGACGAAGAGCAGTACATATTTTGTGATTGTAAAAAGATGTTGGATAATTTTAGTCTGTTGTGAAAAGTATATCATGATTTCATCTCTTGTGACGAAAAAACATGAGAAGCTATATTATCGCAAGCGTTTAAATTATCATTAGAACATCTTTTCATGGCCTTTTTTACGATTTTTGAGGGATATGCTTTGCCTTATTTCAAAACACATATTTTTGCTTTTTCTCGTATTTATGAAAGCTGTCATATTTACTTAAACAAAATATTCAATCTGCGAGAGTTTCGGATTTTGAATACCTATTTGAAATGCCTTTGACATCATGAAATAAAAAATATTTTTAAGAGGATAGCTTTAATATACTTGCTATTATTAATGTGATACTTAACATTTATGCCTCCAAGGCTAATTTATTTCTCGTGACATAGTAGAAATTCACACACATATGATTTTGCAAGAAATACGTCCTATGAGCACATATTTAAATATGCTGAATAACTTATTATATGTATGATATTTTATATGCATGTTCTTACTAATTTTTATAAGTTCATATTGATTAACAATAATATATATATATATATATATATTACAAATTCTATTGCATCAAAAATCTCATTAAACAATATTTAAGAGTAAAAAAATCATAATATAAATGAGCGCAGCTTTTTTTTAATATAAATCATATAATAATAAATTTAAATTTATTAAAATGTGAGCAAAACACATAAGACTTAGTTTCAGTATTAATACGCTGATTGTGTGAGTTGCGGATCCGCTCTAGACGTCCATTAACAGGGTGCAGTAAATGCAGATTCGTTGTTATTTGTTTTGTGTGTGTGTTTGTGTGATATGAAAATATGCGATCCTGTGCCATCTGGTATTTTCCAACCCTTTGATTCTTTATGTTAATCAGTATTTTTGCTTTTTATAGATCATAGTATATATAATATGATATATAATAGTATATATAATATGATATATTATAGTATATATAATATGATATATAATAGTATATATAATAGTATATATAATATGATATATAATAGTATATATAATAGTATATATAATATTTTTAGTTTGCTGAATAAAAGATTGAAAACAAATTCAATATGCATCGTTTATTTCTAACACTAACTGAAAATGAATATTTCATGAACATAGTGCTAACGACGCGAATTTGCGTCCAAGTATTAAGATATGTCAAAATGAGTTAATGTGCCATATATGTGATAGAAAGCAAATTTTTATAGCCATATGGAATTTTTCTAGCTTGAAAATCAGACCACGTCTAGACCGGAGTTACAGAAAATGCTTCACAGTCAACGTGTTAATATTTAATACAAGACATTTTTTGTCAGATATCTATATTTACAAAAGAAATAATTTTCTCTCTATCTACAAAACATATTTTTACTTGCCATACCATAAATTTAAAGTATCTTTTATTTTCTCAAAGAAAATAAATCTACCCAAATGTACTGTTTGCGTTTTAGGAAAGTTTTTTGACCATTATATATTGCCAGACCAAGAAGAAAAATTGGTGGCTATGTTTCTTCCAAAATAAGAATGAGAAAGCAATAGAAAAGGATGGAGTAAAGTGAAACGAAGCGATTTTAAAATGCGAAGTGATAGCGAAAAATTGAAAACAATTGATGTCAGAGAAAAATAGGAGAAAGGATGGATGAATAAGAATAGGGATTCTCAGAAATAAATTTCAGAAATATATTCCCCATGCTAATATTCACAAAGCTACGTACTCAGTTCGTAGACTTCATTAAAATAAGAATTTTAATTATTATTAATATTTCTTTTCTCCGACTACCAAATTTCATTTGGAATTTGGATATTTGATATTTAAAAATGAGCACAATTGATATCAGGGAAAATGATGAATAAATAAGAATAGTACTTTTCAGAAATTAATTTTAGATATCTAGTCACCATGCTACATAGCAACATATCTCATGCTCTATATTTCATTAAATTGGAGGGTCGAACATTTATTACTTTTCTACATATCTCCGACTACCAATTACATTTGGAATTTGGATATTTGATATTTGGAAATGAGCCCAATTGATATCAGAAAAAAGGATGAATAAATAAGAATAGTACTTTTCAGAAATTAATTTTAGATATCTAGTCACCATGCTACATAGCAACATATCTCAGGCTGTATATTTCATTAAATTGGAGGATCGGACATTTATTAATTTTCTGCATATCTCCGACTACCAAATTACATTCGGAATTTGGCTATTTGATATTTGGAAATGAGAACAATTGATGTCGGGTAAAAGGTTGAATAAATAAGAATAGTACTTTTCAGAAATAAATTTTAGATATCTACTCACCATGCTACATAACTACATATCTCATGCTGTATATTTCATTAAATTGGAGGGTTGAACATTTATTACTTTTCTACATATCTCCGACTACCAAATTACATTTGGAATTTGTATATTTCATTTTAGAAATAAAAACAATTGATGTCGGGAAAAAGGATGAATAAATAAGAATAGTACTTTTCAGAATTACATTTTAGATATTTACTCACCGTGCTACATAGCTGCATAACTCAGACTGTATATTTCCTTAAAATAGAGGGTCGAACATTTATTATTTTTACAATAGATCAATGATTTTCAATATTATTCTACAGTTGATTTTGATAAAATTTTCGTCCTATGTTACATCTAACTATCTAAGTATCTATATAATGTAATAACAGATTAGAAGATTATACAATAATAATATAAAATTAAAAACGCATTCCTTCATTTCAGCTATTAAACTAAAATGGTACTTTTTTCTTAGAATTTATAACAACATAAATGATGAAAATCAGGTAGAGACGTTTTCTTTTCAATTAAATTAAAAAACACATTGCATATCAACTAACTTTGTATAAGTAATCATCAGTTTTCACAGGTCTGTAAAAGAATACTTTTTATCTTTTCTGTATTATTTTATGTGTTTCTAATATTTTTCGATGATTTAAAAAAAATGACGAACATTTTCCTCCATTACGGAAGGATGTTTGATTTATGCAGATAATAACACAGAAGTTGTAAGAAATAAAAATAATAGTATATATATATATAAATTATATATAAAGAGATTCAATATACATATATATATATATATATATATATTGAAAAGCGCTTAAAAATCCCCCGTATCTTACATTTTATTAATAAGTTATATATCCCTTTTTGCCACAAAGTTAAGTAGTATATATAATATATTTTCTTCCTCTGTTTCATTTTGTGCGCTGCATGCAATTTTTTCCTTCAAGCAGAAATCAGTTTATGGTATATTTATTGCAAAATATAAAACTTATAAACTAGAAATCTTGATGTTTTAATAACTAATTTATGTTTTGCCATTTAGACAGAAATTCTCAGTTTCTGATGGAAAGTTATGAATATTTTCCCCAAAATGTGCATAAAATAATACATAATAAACATAATTCATTTTGAAGAAAAAATTCATTGTAGGCCTGTGTTAATCTTATATCATCCAGCTACAAAGCAAATATTACTTTGATTTCTCAACGGTACTTACAAGTACCACTTCAAAAGACATATTATAAACAAATTAAGAGGAATATAATTTTTATTTTAACAAAGAATATTGCTTATCAGATATTAAAAATTAAGATAAAACTATACAATGAACTTTTTCATAAATTATGAGATATTTTAAAGCAGACAGCTTATACTGCACATCATATTCCAGCGGGAAAATATCCTTATCAAACTTTTTCTGCCTCGCAAAACTACTTATGCATCTATATATTTATAATAGGGTGAAATATAAATCATTGATTCTGAAGCTAGCGTTGTTAATGCATAAATGAAGCATTTTTATTAACAATGAGACTCTCCTATTATTTTAAAGTATCGCTGGAGCATACCGGGTTTAACCACATTATACCAGTTAGGCAGCCATGCATATATCCAGGGAGCTTTCTAAGAGATAAGTCATGAAGAAAAGATATCTGTGTGTTTTAATGTTTACAAAAAAAATTCTAAGTTTCCAAAAATCCTGGGGTTTATTAAGGCATTTCTTAAACTGTTTTAAACTATAATATACAGATATATTATTTTTTTAAGCGGCTTCACGTAACCATGATTTTTTTGGCCAGTTTGAAATCACGGTTTCATGATTTTATTTTATAAAATAACGATTGGTAAAAACAAAAAAGTCTAATATTTATAAATTTAAATCATATTAACCTTATTTAAATAATTTGATATAAATCGTTTCCTCTAAATGATAGGTAGAAAAACATACTTGTTGGATTTTTTAATATTGGTATCAAAAGTAAATTTTAACGACTAATTTTTTTCAAAAATTGAATTGTAAACATGCACTTTTTAACAATTTTTATATACATTAGAAAAGTTAGATAAATGATCATAAAACTCTTATTAGCGTTCTTTTAGAAATTTAATATATACATATTTTTGTGCAAAAAATGCTCTTTATATTTTTATTAAATTACATATCAAAGCGTTTTTTTTTCTATCGAAAATAGTTTATTTCTTCCAATGACATTCCAATAGCTTTAAAAACATTACGATCTTTTAACAAATTTAAAAAAAAAAGTATTTATGTATATTTTTATAAAAGACATATAAACGTTTTTCATATGTATCTAAGATACTTATCGAATTAGACGACTGTATTGAATATAAAATTTCTATGAGCACGAACATTTAAGAGAATAGTACTACTTGAAATCCCACTGTAAGATCTAGCTAAGCATGGTTATATTTGGATCGTTATAAAAGAAAAAAAATAAATTTGCATTCATTTATTTTACAAAATTCTTTATTTTTAAAGTTGGTAATTAAAGAAATGTTTAAAATAAACCTAAAGAAATTACTTTCAAAATAAACTTGAGCTATGAAAAAACAACACTTATTTGAAGCAATATTCACCTTTGTACTATAATTATTATTTAAAACAACACAAATGTCACAAAACACATATGCATCATTTAACCTTTTTTATCCTGACGGTACTTATAAGTACCACTTCAATAAAACACCTATATATTCGTAATATGACATTTTTTCTAACGGTATTCACAATGGCACAAAGAGTGTATTTCTGACAACAGGCAGGAAATGGCAAATTCAAGCACATATCCTCTTTCTTTGCATTGTAGGGATTTTACATTTGCCGCGCTACATTCGAAATCCATTTTGCAATAAAATTGACATGCATGTTGTCCTTCATTTGAGTAATTTTAGTGGTTTATTACCGGTTATTTAGTACTATTATTTTCTATTGTTTTCTATACTCTACAGGTGAACATTTCCTATATTTTATTTGAAGTTTACTATTTGAAATTTACTATTTTATTTTATATCATAGCGTAAAAAATTCATGGTGGTTACAGTTGCATAATTAACCACTAAAACACTGTAAAAATTATTTTCATCTTTCCTATGTTTATTCTGCACCAAAACTTATCCAATGATGCAAAAATACAATTAAAAAGTAGCTGGAAAATTAATTCATGATATTAAGGGTTAATAAAACTTTACTTAACCTTCTCACCGCCGCGAATTGACATATCGGTTGACTAAGCTGCAGGTTTCACTGCAATAGATGCATTTTTTAAATTAATATAATTCTATAAATATAATGCAGTTTTAAAACATTTTGTTACAATTAAAACTGTAAAGGATTAATATTACTTTGGGTAATTAAATTTTTTATGTAATGTTAAAAAAATCATCTTTTTTTTTTAGATTTATTCAAAATTTAAAGATACAACAACATTACAATTTTTCCCATTTGTAGGCATCTTAATAGATTTTATTTGCGGTGCAATTTAACATCTAGGCGACATGAAAAGGAATTGCAGAACATAAGCAAGCCAATGATAAATAAAGTTTAACTGTACTATAAAACTACGTGAATAATATATATATATATATATATATATATATATATATATATATATATATATATATATATATATATATATATATATATATATGAAAAAAAAAAATATTACTATTAAAAAAATCTTAAGTTTAAACTAAGAACAGAACAACAACTAAATATATATATATATATATATATATATTCCTTAAGTTTCTAAGCTAGTAAGGAAGTGCTACAGAAGACTTACCCTACTCAAAAACAAGTGGGTACGTCTGATTGAAGATCGCACTTAAAGGGTTTCAAAGTTTTTAAAACGCACTTAAAGGGCTCAAAGGGTTTCGTTTAATATTCTTTTCAAAACACTTTATCTTTTAATTAATAAATCCAAACCATTAATTTATAATTATTAAATCCTTATCCTTTACCAATACATATTATTAATAAAAGCATAGATGACAGCACCATTAAATTTAATATTAAAATGATTAAAAGAGGAAGCTATTTTTTTAATCAAAATTAAAATATTCAATAATTGCATTTCAGATAATTGTAACAACATATGTTTTTATATCTGACAAGCCTGTCTAATTACATGATTTAATTTTTAGTAAAAAAAAAATATATTTTTACCATTCTGAAAAGAAATAAAAAGCGTAAAGTTAATTTAAAGTATTGAAATTTCTCAAGAATTTAGTGAAAGTTCAAGTAAAATTTAAAATTTCGAATTATCTCAAAGAAAAACAAATTGCTTAGATGAAATTTAAAATTCCGTAAGTTCAAAAATTTAGCGGAAGTTTAAACCAAATTTAAAATTTCGCAGTCTCTCAAAAATGAAATTTTTGAATTAAAAAAAATGATAAAATTTTCAACAATTTTCAGCCTTAAAATGGTAAATATTTACAAAAGATTCTGTAAAATTGAACCTATTAGATAATAAAATCTTTTCCGGGAAAAATTTTTCAAAATCTGACGGCCAACTTCGATCCAGGAGCCTATTGAACAGCAGTCAAATGCGCCACCTAGTCTACGCAAATAAAGTTCTAGTTTAAAGTGCTATTTAAATTCTATTTTAAAGTTCTATTTAAATAAATTCTATTTTAAAGTTCTATTTAAATTCTATTTTAAAGTTCTATTTCAATTCTATTTTAAAGTTCTATTTCAATTCTATTTTAAAATCTCAATCACAGAAACTGTCGGATGTCATTAAATCAATTCATTTAATTAAAACTCGGTTTCGTGCGAGGCTAACGAAAGAGAAAAGCTACCGCGGTGCTTTACGCGTATCTTTTTTTACAGACCGCGGGAGTCACGTGATGCTCGAATCCACCAATGCAGGTGTACGAAAAGAGCATCACGTCACTCTAGTGGTCTGTAAAATAAAAATAAGTGGAATGCACCGCGATAGCTTGTTTATTTCGCTAGCCTCGCACGAAACCCTAAATAAGGCTCTTTACAGAGACCAAACATTTTAATATAATACATTGAATCTAACAAAAAAATAATAGGCCTTTCAAATCAAAAGACAACGAGCAAGTTGTGTTACTAAATCTAGTATATATATATACTATTAAACATTAGACAAAAACAGAAAAAAAGAAAAAAAAGAAAGGTTAAGAGAGAGAAACACCTTCCTCAACATCCTGAACAGCCAAAGCATATCTAGGGCGTTTACGATTAGCGGGGCCAGCGACCCCGTAATGTAGTAACTCGGCAATACTTTCATTTGAGATATCATAAACAGTTTTCTAAAAAATAATTGGTAAGATGATTAATTATTTTTTAACGGAGGTATTACAAATGTATGTGGATGTAGTTGTGTTTCTTAAGTATCGATGACTATTTCTAATAATTCGTTAGTTTTTTTGTGGGTTCTATAGAGATAATCGTGACTAGTATAACTCGAAAAATCCCAGATCGGACAAGAATAGGTGAGAACAGATAGGATGCAAGCATTGTAAACAAGGAGTTTAATTTTATTGGAAATAGTATTAGTACAGAGGAGATGATGCAGAGATTTTGAAATACAGGTGATATTTATCATATGTTTATTCCACGCAAGTCTTGCAAAAGGGGTAAGGGGTGACAGCCAGATATTTAGTATTGTTAGGCCAGTGAAGGGTAACATTACTAATGGTTATATAGTTAGGATAGGTAAATTGTTTAGAGAAATAAACTGCAGCAATTTTAGATTTAAAAAGAAAAGAAGAGAAATTTAAATAATGGTAAAAAAAAAGTTAGAATTACATAGTAAAACAAAAGAGATTAAGGATAGAGTCTAAAAATAGGAAAGTAAAATGGTATAGCTGTAGTAAGTATACTACTGATAATAAAGTTTAAAGGTTAAAAATAGGGTTCGGGACATGTTCGATACAAACAGCTCATAAATGCCAGGTGGAAAAGGCGGTCAAAGCTTAACTTAAAAAAAGGACACTTTTCAGTGTCCATGCAATATTAATTTTTTTTTATTGTTTATTATTTTTTTGGCTATAGCAAGGAATGAAATAAATTATGAAATTAAGGCTATACAAGATTTTTTTTTTTGGGTATATCATGGGAATTAATTTGTTTAAGAAATAGGCTACACATTTTTTTTTTTTATTAGCAAAAAGAATTTCAATAAGAGGAGAATTATTTTGCAGAGACTGGTGAGCACTAATGGTCACAGTCGGTAATACAAGAGTATTTAGGATACTTGCGGTGTTGAGGCTCGCATGCGTCATAATCCGGTAGCTCTGCGATGAATTCGTTAGGGAGATCATATAATTTATCAAAGAATTTATTGCCAAGGTGGTTGATTCTATTGTTAAGAGTGGTAGTATTGCGGTCTCTGCGAATGGTACAATTACGTAGATAACGTGAGGCATTCCTGACAGTGAGCAGGTTTCTATTGTGTAGCTGACCGAGGTTTTTCATAGAAGATTTGCAAATGAAGACCCAGACCGGACATGCGTAAGTGATTATGGGTAAGATGCAAGAATTATAGAGGAGAAGTTTGTTGTGGATAGCCAAGTTTTTGCTATTAAGAAGAGGTTTGAGTGCAATCGTTGCTACGGCAACTTTCCTCCTGATGTTGAGGCTGTGTTTATTGAAAGAAAGTCTTCGGACAAGGGTCACTCCCAGGAACTTTGCTTCGTTAGCTTAAGGAATGGTGGTATTTTTAATTGTTATTTTGTTAGGATAGGTAAATTTTCTAGAAAAATAGACAGCAGCAGTCTTGTTTTCGTTAATTTTAATGATCCATAGGTCGCATCAGTTTAAAAAATGCATCAATATGGGTCTGAATCATATTACCATTATTTAAATTCTTCTAATGCTTTCTATTAACATTTTTCTGGCAACATATATGCATAAAGAAATGCGGATGAAAGAGGCATTTTTTTGTTTAGACATCATGTGTCTTTTCATTTCTGAAATATTTCATTAACTAAAGTTATGTTTGACGTGAAAGCGAAATTATGTTTTATAAAAAACAGTACAAAATGTATAGTAATATAATACATTAGGAGCTAGAATCGTAATTTTACCGGAAGGCGTTAAAGCGTTTTCACAGAACGATACGTTTTAAAACTCACGATTTTACTATTCTGTATGTCATACGCAAAGCAAATGCTCCGTATAATTTTCTTTAAAAAGTAAACTGTGAATATACATTTTTTTCCTTTTTCGTTTCCTAACTTCTTTTTTTCTATTTTATTATATAAAATTTTTTTGCGAATTCTCTTAACATATCTATCAAATTACTTTTCAAATGTTATCGAAAACGGTTTATTTCTTACTATTAAATTCAAATATTTTTAAAAAGATTACGATCTCTTAACCAAATTGAAAAAAAAAAAGCAATTTGTTTATATTTTTATGAAAGGCAATCTTTTGACATAAAAACTTTCCATATCTATCTAAGATATTTATCGAATTAAAAAGCTGCATGGAATAGAAAATTTCTATAGGATACGAACATTTAAGTGAATGGCAGGTACTTGAAACTGCACTTTACGAGTTACCCATGCGTGCTTATATCTAGAAAGCTTTTTATATCGATAATTTAGGTTAGAAAAGAAATAAATTTGTGCATTTTAATATATAGGAGATGAATCAATAGATGTGCTTCTTATGTTCGGGAAATAGCTTTTTCGAGAACATAACAAGTATTTCTTCCTTGAAACTTGTAATTTTTAAAACAATTTTTCTTTGTTAATGTTGATAAAAATCGTCAGTAATAGAAAGAAATTAGAGAAATACCAAAAGGAACTTTAAAATATAAAACAAAATAATGACTAATAATATTTTAAATGTATGTTATTCTCTTTTTTTTCTTTAGTCACACTTATGTTTGTTTAAATTTCTTTATTTGTTTTATATGAATATGTTTTCTAATGAATATGTTTTCTCAATTTTTTTTTTCAGTTTTGAGATTAAATTTTATTAACGGTACTGTTTCTTTTTAAATTATCATTAACGGAATGTAAATACAGAATTTATTTAGTACTTTTTTCATAAACTATCTTTAAATTTTAAAGACTAAATGAAAAATTAATATTAATTTTTTAACAAAATATTACATGTGATTTAAGATATTTTTTTATTTCATTTAATTAAAAAAGCTTCGTTTATTGATGCTATGTACTTATAATAAAAGGTAGAAATATAATTAGTAATTTTACAATGATTAAATATATTCTTTGGGAATGAAACTTATGTTCAAGAATTTATAAATAAAGGGAGACAGATGCGGAGTAAAAGAAAGCCTGTGTATATGCGAGAGAGAGAGGGAGAATAACAGCATGTATACATATAACATCACAAGTTAATAGCTATTTGATTAAGATTGTAAAGTAAAATTTTGCTTTTTTATCTTTTTATTAGTTATTTACTAGCTGACTCGGCCGGCGTTGCCCGGACCCGTGATAATAAAAATCGGTTCTATACAAACATGACTGAAACCTATAAGGCTATCGCAATCAAGTCGAATGAGGCGAACCTCGTCGCAATCCGGGCCATAAAACTCGAGATAGGAAAGCGTCTCCTAACGGTAGAAAATGCAACTAAAATATTTAAGGCTATGGATATCAAGTCGACAGAGCAAAGACCTCGTTGTATTCGGGGCCATAGAACCCGAGATGCTCCTTTATATACATCTTCCACCGTCCGGGAGCAATATAGGTATTTTTTAAAACCTAAGAGCGCGTTTTGAAGAAAATGTACGTGGCTATGATCACGTGTGTACTGTTTATCCGTATTTTCATTTTCTGAGTCGATGCCGATTTTTAAACCTGGGCCGAAAAACGAAAATCCCGTGAGTGAGTTTTGGAAAAGACTTTTCTCGGAACGTTAAAATTAAAATTTTTCAAAACGGATACCAGATTTTAAGAAAGCCAAAAACGTAGATTAGACGCAGTCTTTTTAGTTTTTTGTATCTTGTTTATAAACGCAGATTCAATTTTTTAAACATACGAAAAATCGTTAAAAATGCAAAATTGACTTACGGTAAAAAACGTTTTCATATAAGGGTTAACATTAATATATTTTATAACTAAAGGTTTTTGCTTTAACCCTATTTAACGTAAATGTCCTTAGGTGTGTTTGTTTTCTGTTTGGTTGTTTCAGAGAGACGAATCGCTATTTTATATATCGTAAAAAATCGGAATTCGGAAAAGTGAATCCTGAGAGAGAATTGCTTTCGAAGGATTAATATTCGTATTTTTCGAAAACAATTGCAGATGTCGAAGAGAGAATGAATGTAGGTATTGTCTGGTATTTTTAGTTTTTCGTAACATGCTCAGAACCACCGATGCAAATTTTAAAAAATTGGCGATATCGCGAAAATTGGAAACGGTGTACGGAAAACATACTTTTTCGAATAATTAACTTTCGTATTTTTTAAAACCAAAGGTGGCTTTAAAAAGGGCAAAGTCAGATCTTTAATTTGGTGCACACTGTTTTACACAATCTCTCGTAGTTCAGCGGATGCGATGCTCGAAAAGCAGGAGAAAATAAAAAAAACATGAATTCGAGGCTTATTGATTTTTTTAAATCGTTAAATGTAAACTTTTTTTGATCCCTGAGACTTAAAAGTACGTTCTTCTAGAATATGTAGGCGTTTTTTCCGTATTTCCGTCCGTTCGTCCTGTGGCGAATTTAGAAAAACGGGAAAAGAAAAGGGCTGACTATCGATTTGTTTCTTCTCTTCACGGAAGGTGCGGAAAGACTTCTGAGCATGCGCGCGAATTTCGGAAGAGTGAATTTTTGTTTGTAATCTTTAAACAGTTTTTAATTAATAACTACTCTAATTTTCAAAATATTAAAACTCAGGTGCACCAGGAGAGGCCTTGGACTATCCTCACCTATATTTTTATACTTCTAGGTGCGGTAGATTTCGCTAGCCATCGCGGACAGACAGAGACGCAGAGGAAACTTTCTTTTATTAGTATAGATTTATTCATTTTAAATTGAAGCTTTTTTGAAATAAACATAGCCTGCTGCAACATATTTCCATTATTTTTCTTTTCATAATAATTCTTTATAAGAAAGCTAAACTTTATTCTAATGCAGCATACTTTTGCAAATGAAAACACTTTTTGCCGATAACTTCCAATTATTACAAATTTCAATTGAAAGAAAATGCGTGTGCTTTAAAATAACTGTTGCTTTTCAAGACTTATCCTATATAATATTTCTGTTGTCAACATCCCTTTTTCTAAGCAAATAAAAAACGCAATAACGATGAATGAGGTACCATATGAGATGATTTTTAGCAGGTTCTGACATAGTACACTCACATTTCGTTAAAACATGCAATTTGATTAAAAATTGAAAGTAATTGAAAATTAAATCGGCATTGTTTTCATAAAAAGAGATGAAAGAATTTCTTCAAGTTAGTGTTGTCACAAAAATAAAATACCGCAACAATGATTATATATATATATATATATATATATTAAAAAACAATAAAGAGAAAGTGGGACATAGTGGCTGTACTGGTTTATTAGCAAAATTTAAATTCAAATGCTTAATTTTTACTTCTTTATCCAATGTTTTTTTCTGAAACAGATTATGTCCCCCTCTAATGCAGTTAAAATACGATTGATAATCTATGTATACAGGGTGGTCCTAAAATATATGTTAAAAATGTAAAGGCAGGTAGAGGGGACCTATTTGAGCAGATTTCGTTTAGGAATGTGGGTGCAGAAATCCAGCGTTGAGGCAGTAGAGGGCGCTGTTGAGTTTGGCAAATGAAAGCGTTTTGATGATTTGAATCGTCATTCCCCGCATGGATTTCGAGCAATATGCATCGTTACACCAATGCGGAGCTTGTCGAAATGTATTTTATGTATGGGGCTGCGCAAGGAAATATAGCGGCTGCTCAAAGGGTGCGCACGTTCAATGGCTCTCGAGTTTTTCGAAGGACTATTTTTCTACAGTACGTAATACTTCTTCTGTTACTGCTGGAATTCTGCGATATCTTCCAGTGCCCTTATCACGCCAGGAAGCATAAAACGATCGACTCGAGCACAACTCCCGGTGAAGACGATCAAATGTTCGGCGATCCGACAGATTCCTACCCGGGAATCGTTCCTTTGAGCAGCCGCTCTATTTCCTTGCGCAGCCAAATACATGAAATGCATGTCGATACGTTCCGTTTTGGTGTAACGATGCGTGTTGCTCGAAATTCGGGCGGGAATGACGATTCCACATTCCTATACGAAATCTGCTTATTTAAGTTCCCTCTACCTACCTTTACATTTTTGACATATATTTTAAAACCACCCTGTATATACATATATTTGCGTTTGCTATTTTCGATCAGTTTTTACTTTAACTTTGATGAAATGAATGAGATGATATTCTGGCTTGACTAATGTTGTCTGCAGATATTTTAGCCCTTATTTTTTTAGAAGTTTAAACCTGCATCTGAAAAATATTAGATATTGCTAAAACATGTGAGACTGCAGTGCGAGATCTTCACACGGCTACACTGGTTTTAGTCTTAAATGTTCTGGATTGCAAATAAATGTTTGCTGGTATTAGGAATAAATATTTATTATTCTGCACTTTTACTATTGACAACAATCTTAAGCATAAAAGTGAAAGCCAAAATACGACTAATAATCTACTACGGCAATTTGAATATTTTGAGTTAATATGTTAACATGAGACACGACGTTGATAAAGAGCATCAGAAAGATGAATTCGTACTAGGTTTTGAATATACAATTATTCAATTTCATAACACTTGTCTTACCGTCTAACTTAAGACACAATTCCGAGGAAGTTTAATAAAATCAGCAAATTTTACTTGCAAGTTATGTTTTCTAAATATCTACTTTAATTTTATGTCATATTTGTTTATGCTATGCTAAGATAGACAAATTTAACTTTTATTATATCGCACAGCTTTTGCTATAAGGAAATGGATATATTCACAATATGCTCTTATATACGAGGGTGGTTTGATAAGTTCTCGCCCTACCAGTGAAAGAACACAATTTTTGACATAATTGCATATTATTCTTCAATTTAGTTCCCTTGCAAATTAATATGTTTAAGACACACTCTTGTGGGCGAATTCTATAGTGTATCCCTGTACGAGGGTGCTTTGAAAAGTTCTCGGCCTGACAAAGAAAATACAACATTTCTGACAATAGTTCTCTTTATTTTTCAACTTGCAACACAATACATTTCAGAAGACTGTTGAGAAATTTTCATTCTTTTGGTCGACGTTCAACAAACGCGGCACACACCGAGCGGAAATCTTTTTCATACCCAAAACATCGTGTAAAATGTAGTGGACACGATCTATCGAGATGTTTGCAATGTCAGCAAGTTCGAGTATCTTCAATCGTTGATCATTCAACACGGCATTGAGAATTTTTTAGACGATTTCGTCTGTCGTAGCAGCTTTTGGGCGTCCTCAGCGTTTATCAACGTGAATTTATTTCCTACCATGTTTAAATTCAGCAGCCCACTTTTTTATCGTTGAATATAAAGGACAAGAATCCTTTAAAGTGAAATGTACCTAGTTTTGTATTTCCACGGGGTTTAAATCTCTTTTAACAAAGTATTTTATGTTCATTTTTTTTTCATTTTTTTAAATGTCAAAACTTATTTATTTACTTTATCTCCCAGCAATAACCAATAAACTCATGCTTCTGAAACTCGGCAGCATGCCTTTTAAAGGATCATACTTTACAAACATCATTGTCATTTGGTCATACTTGTTCCATCTCTGTGTCAGGCCGAGAATTTATCAAACTTCCCTCGTATATGTATATATGTATGTCATGTTTTATATGAAAAAATATTTCTAGAGTGTTATATTTTATATTTTGATTTTATATTGCTAGGCATTTATTAAAACAAATAATAAATATTTTCTGTGTGTTATTGTCTAGTCTTTATTTCTAAAAATAAAAACTACAAATAAATGTATAATAATAAAGATAGCTGTATGTATACTCCTTTGTGCTAATGAGACCGCTGGGCGCAGAGCTACGAAATGTAGCAGAAAGATACCTGTATGTCTGAAATTCTGCAACTCGAAGCCAGTTTTTGGTTTTATTTCATACGACTTTTTTATTTAATTATGTAAGTTTTGCGGCGACTTTTCCACATTTGGAAAAGTAACCCGATTTTATTCTTTTACCCAATATAGTAAATTTTAGCCCTCAAGAAAGTTTATTTGGAATTTGTACAGCGATTTTTGAATTTTTCGTGAAACATTTATGTGATTTTTAGAATATTTTCTTGCTTCGCGGTAATTTTTTGAGTTTCATAAAAAAACCGGTTTAAATTATTTAGCTCAATACAGTAAATTTAAAATTTTGTGATTTTGAAAAATATTTGTACATTTTTTATGCGAATTTTTCTATTTTTTCTCCTTTTGCTGTTTTTTTTTACATTCGTAATGTTAACCCATTTAAAATCTTTTAGCCAATATAGTAATTTTTTCGGAACTTTTATGTGACTTTCAGTATTTTTTCGTGTTCAACGGCGTATTGTTGATATTAGTAAATTAAATCTTATTTCAATCTAAGTACAACATACTCAATTTTGTTCTCAGCGATTTGTAATTTTTTCGAGATTATTTTATGCAACTTTTAGCATTTCTTCGCATTTCGCGCCGAAATTTTTACGTTCGTATATGATTTCTGCTTAAATCTTTTAGCCAAGTATAGTAACTTTTCTTCTTTACAATTTTTATTTATTTTTTCCAATTTTTCATTTAATTTTTAGCGTTTTTTAACATTTTACGGCAAATTTCTGACATTTTTTTTAAGCGAAAAAAATTCTTTATTAAATTTTGCTACTGCCGTGATTAAGTTCAATTTAGAGAATGTCAAATTGGTTTCTATAGCAACGTGAACGACGACTACGATGCTGAAAATAAATTTACTCATGATAGAAATAAAAAGTCAGAATAATTCAAGGTTCATTTGATTCGAGACTGGAGCGTGCATATACCCCCGAGGTGTACACTGCAGAATGCAGTTGGGCCCCGATTCCCAGGTCACTTTAATTCTAAGTTTGTTTGGTGAAAATAAATGCACGCCATCCAGACGAAGTTCCTCTTGTATGTTAACAAATATAAAGTTGTTTCTTTAAATATAATTTGCACGATGAAATAAAAAATTGAGACGCATGTCTTCCGTTTCGCGTTTTTCTGCTACCGAGCTCACAGACGAGATCCAATTGTAAAAGTCATTTTGAGATGCCAGTTTTAAGGCAGTTGTAAATATCGTCATTTCGTGAATATCGCCATTTCGTGACCAATTTTAAGTCATCGCTACAATCTTTTAATCTAGCGGTTACCACGGACCTAATAAATTATCCTATTTGTTTCCGAGGATGCTCAGTTTTATGACTTGAATTACCCATATTCTTCAGAATTTCATATATCGACTATATGAAGTACAAAAAATTGCAAAATATAATCCATCTTTTCAGGCAGTTTATTAAAAAAAATTCCTTTTCAAGTTACTCGCAAGCTGTCTCCCAGATATTAGATAAGTAAAATATTTTACATTGAAGGCAAGACTTTCGCAGACTTATTGCAGATACCGAGCACCATAGTTCCAGAACTGCTGCTTTAGTCATTCTCCACTAGTCACAAACTTTGAAATATAATCCCGTAATGGACTGGATACGAATTGTCTTTTACATCTAGTGACAAACTCTACTGCGGTAATAAGAAATGCATTTTGTTTTTATTTGGGTCATAGTGATATTAGGCTTCAATGGCAACTTTGAAATGCGCGACATGAAAGCAGCACATTATACAGGGTTATTCTAAATTATGGACCCATTTAAAAAAAATGTATATATTAAAGTACAAATCCAAAATTGAACCATAGTTATACCAATGAAAAGAAGAAGTTTCAAAGTTTTTTTAAGACGAAATGGCCGCTGCACTGCAATTTGCGACTCACTTCTTGCGAACTCAAGAACGCAGAAAACCTTGTGCTCCACAGTAGCCATCTCACTCACACTGACAGTGAAACGAAATCTCGACCTATTGCCGCGTGACCTCTACCGGCCGCATTTGGAACCATCACCGCTTTGAAAGCCATGCACTCAGTAACAGCAGATACGCTTTCTCGTGTGGGGGACGAGTTTGGCTATCGCGTAGATGTTTGCCGTGCTGCAAACGGTGGACACATTGAACATTTATAATGTCTTTAAAAAACTTTGAAACTTCCTCTTTTCATTGGTATAAAGATTGTTCATTTTGGATTTGTACTTTAATAAATACAATTTTTTGAAAATGCGTCCATCATTTTGAATAACCCTGTATATATATATATTAAATTAGTGAATGTTTGCATTTCGTGTCGGTTAGGAAATGAAAATAGTTACTATATTTTTCTATTTAGGAATATTAATCAACATTTTTCTCATTTCCAAGTCACTACTTTATTTAAATTAAATATGAACTTTGAATTATTTCCTGAAAAACGCTTCTACATGTAGTTACGACGAGCTAAAACGCACTACTTCGTTCAATGGCTATTTTTAAAACAATAATTTTTCCCATCTGAAGAGACCAGCAAAAAAGGACATTTCTTCATAGTTTATACAATAGTTATTTCAAAACACACTAAAATACGAAAAAGTAAAATATTTTAAGTAAAATTACCACGTAATACATTTTGTTTCCAAAATCACATGCATTAATTAAAAACAAATTTAAATGCAACGAACATTTACATTAAAATGGAATGTAATTACATATTTTACTCTGCGGGATATTTAAAATGATTGATGAAAAGGTTTGCGAAAGTAGACATGAAACATATCTACTTGAGTTCATGAAACCATTAAGGTCATGTCTTGCACAAAGAAAACCTTTATTAGACCTTACTGCATGATCTTTAGCCTTCTTGACTTTAGTCTTAAGAATCCAGTTATCAAGTCGTTAATGAGACTGTACAAATGTATCTTAGTAGCTAAAGAGTATGTGCGGTGGAATATGAAATGCAGTTTAAATACAGAAATGACCGCGTTTGGAATAAACATTCTTTTTACAAAGCATAATTGCGTCAATGTTGCGTTTTGTGTTAGTTAGGAATTGCAAATAGTTATTATATTTTTCTATTTAGGAATATTAATCAACACTGTTCTTATTAACAAGTCATTCATTTATTTAAATTAAATATGAACTTTTAAATTATTTCTTGAATCACTCTTCTACATATAGTTACGACGAGATAAAACGCACTACTTCGTTCAATGGATTTTTTTAAAACAATTATTTTTTGCATCTGAAAATACCAGCAAAGAAGTACATTTCTTCATAGTTCTTATTAACAAGTCACTCCTTTATTTAAATTAAATATGAACTTTTAAATTATTTCTTGAATCACTCTTCGACATATAGTTACGACGAGATAAAACGCACTACTTCGTTCAATGGATTTTTTTAAAACAATTATTTTTTGCATCTGAAAATACCAGCAAAGAAGTACATTTCTTCATAGTTCTTATTAATAAGTCACTACTTTATTTAATTAAAAATGAACTTTTAAATTATTTCTTGAATCACTCTTCTACATATAGTTACGACGAGATAAAACGCACTACTTCGTTCAATGGATTTTTTTAAAACAGTTATTTTTTGCATCTGAAAATACCAGCAAAGAAGGACATTTCTTCATAGTTTATATTACCAATTATGCAAAGATAGCTCTAGATTATATATTATATACAAATATTTTATTAATTTACACACTTTTCCATCAAAGACCTCTTCTATACAGCAGTTATATATTTTGTAAATTTTTACATAAAACAATAATTGATTAATTAATCTACAAAATTTTGCGATTATGAAATTTGTTAAACATTTATTTAAATGTCATAAAATTATAACTGCAATTAGAGTCAAGATTTTTTATTATTATTACTAAATAATTTGTTTTTAATCCCGATAGTTAACTATTTTTAAATATCGAAAATTCAATAAAGATTCGTTTTTATTCTAAATAATAACTGTTTCAGCTTAGATAAGAATTCCCAATATAGAGAGAAGAAGGTATTCCATACATAGATAATAGTTTAGAAAGACAATGGATAAGATTTGAAAATAAAGACAATACATTCTTTATATACATAACATTTTTCAAACGAAACAAATATATTCTCTACACATGCGCAAGAATTCCCAAATGAAAGCCAATACATTGTCTATCGAGGCTAACGAAAAAGACAGGCTACCGCGGTGCATTCCGCTTATCTTTTTTTACAGACCACCGGCGTGACGTGAGGCTCTTTTCGTACACCTCCATTGGTGCATTCGAGCATCACGTGACTCCCACGGTCTGTAAAAAAAGATATGCGTAAAGCACCGCGGTAGCCTTTATTTTTCGTTAGCCTCGATTGTCTATTTACTGACGAATGTTCAACAGACAAACCATCTATTCACTGTAAAAATTTATTTCTTTATTGGAACTAAAGTAATCGTAAACATATGCTAATTTTCATTTATCTAAATTTTAGAAATTGCATCTGTTATATTCCATAACAATGTGTTAAATATTAAATCTGATAAAAATTTCATAAAGAAGTTTTTTAATTATTTTTAAGAGCATAATTAAAAACTGAATGACTGATAGCTGATACATTATCCAAAAATAAACGAATGTTGCAAAACTTGCATTTTTTCAGCAATAGTTTAGTAGTTTATAAAAGATTACATTACCAAATAAACATTCAATAACATAATTGTGTTTTTTTTATGCATAACAAAACTAAATTTTATGTAGCATCATATTTGGAACAAAATTTTTTAACCATGTTTTGTTAATGAGGTAATGTTGCAGGTAGAAAATCGATAAAAAAAGATTACTGCTTACCTAAAATACCTGAACTTGTTATGATAAAGGCTTTTCATTAACGTTTTTTGTACTTTTAATTAAGTACTTTACATCTAAATTAAAAATTTTAAGTGCTTGGTCATATTACACTTTCTGATTTAGGAATACAGAACAAAAGCTATTTTTACTCTCTTGTTTTCTTTTGAAAGGTGTATGTTTTCGACATTCATTCTCTAATTAACAAAATAGGAAGAGCTCTACAAAAACATAAAATCTTAATTAACATTTTCTTTAAAGATTAAAACAATATTTTCGTACGATATTTTTTTATTTCTTTGAAAACATTGTTAATGTACTGTAATTTAAATTCTAGAGGAACAAAAAGTGCAACAAAGCAAGATAACTAGATAATTTTCCCCCTTTAATGTTTTTAAAAATGTTGTTTAATGCATTCCTTTATAATTAATGGAGATTTTATATTCTAAAAAATAAGTGAAGTTTTGCTTTTGATTTCATTCTAAAAAGTACATTTTAAAGACTTTTTGTGTTTTTATGTAAAATATTACTTTTATTACTTTTATTAATCTATTGATTATATTTATAAGCTAAGTTATAAATGCAGCTTTCTAGATTTTGTACGAATAGCAAAATGCTATGAAACTGGTAAGTAAAGAAACTTCTCTGGTCAAAAAAGAAATATTGAGAATCGTCTTGAGTTATAAATATTGATAATTTTTTCAATTTATGATACAATTATTTCTTCAAAATTGCGTGAAGTTAGTATTTTTTTATAGGGTGTGAGCGATAAATTATCAATACTTGTGCGTAACTTTATTTCGCGTATTTCCTATAAATTTGAATGATTATGTTTGCGATTTAACATTATTCTAAATTTACATCTAAAAAAATTGTATCTATTTACAAAAGAAATTTATGATTTCAATAAAATTCCTTTATGTACAGATTAAGCGTGAAAGAGGTTCAAACGCTGATCCGGATGTCCAGCAAGGAATATATAAGGTATTCAAGCACAGCAGAAATCCAACATCAAGCAATCCTTGAGAGATTTAGCGCACACACGCAGACACACATAGTGCTTGACCAGTCTTAAAAGATTGGCCGTGGCATGCTGCCAAATAAATAGACCATTCCAAAGGGAGGGAAGCATTGTATTTGGAGAAGTTCAGATTTCGCTTAACCCGTCTCACCACATGTCATTCGTTCACTGGCTGTTGTTGTACTATTATACACTATATTATTATGTACGAATCTATCGGAATATCCATCGTGCACAAAAGCAAAACTAGGGGAGACTCCATTTCATTGCCTACTTCCCTATTATCAAGAATAGATTCGTCTTATGCAAGCTTGTTACTCAGGTGACCAGTCTTTAAAGCTTGACTCAGCAGTATATACAGGGTGTTTCACTACCAGACCGGCAAACTTTGAGAGGTGATAGTAGACATGAAGACAAACATTATTAAATAGGAAACCATGGGGCGCAAACGTCTTCTGTAGGAGCTAGGGTCCATTAAAGTTTAAGGTCCAAAACTTCAAACAATGATAAAATACGAAAAAAAAGGGTTGATTCGTTTGCGGTTTTCCCTAAAATCATTTTTTCAATCGTTATTTCGAACACCTTTTGTAGTAAAACCTTTAAATAAACTGTTTTCTGTCACATTAACTTTTTGCTGTTTCTCTGCTTCTTTCTGTTGCTTTTTTCTCTGCTTCTTTTAACAATAACTCATAAAAAAAGCATTTCCCACGTCACATTCCTATATGATTCCGAATCGTCTTTGCATCCCTCACACTTCCTGGAAGTATGTTGGTCTGGTAGTAAAACACGCAGGAGTAATGTCATTGAAATGTCGGAGATGTGTCGGAAGCGCCCTCTATCAAAAAATGAGGACACCAAAGCTGTACTACGTCATTTTGAATAAAATAATTACCAAGGGAATGACCTACACGCAAACCGCAAGAAAATCTATTAGTTTGTTCAATGTTTATGAACGTTTAAAATCCCCCCCCCCTCTGTTCATAGTTCAATTTTCGCTAGTTACCCGATCCCAATGTTTTCGATTTTGGGTTTAAAATTTAAGTTAAAGTCGAAACGTTAGAATAATTTTAACCCCATACAAAAAATAACGGTAAAAAGTAGTTGTCCGTTACTCTAAAGTCTAAAGCACCCTCTATCGACATTTTTTTAACGTAACCTTTAAAACATTTTTTGAAGAAAATCGTGATATAAAGAAGAATTTTAGCGAAAACCGCAAATGAATCGATCCTTTTTTCCGTTTTTTATCATCGTTTGAAGTTTTGGACCTTAAACTTCAATGGCCAAGAGCTCCTACAGAAGACATTTGCGCCCCATGGTCTCCTATTTAATAATGTTTGTCTTCATGTCTACTATCACCCCTCAAAGTTTGTCGGTCTGGTAGTGAAACACCCTGTATATATACCGGGTGTTTCAAAAGTTCGTTAAATCTTTAAAAATTCGTTAAAAAGAAACAAATTATGCTAAAAAACTGCGGTTTGCAGGAATAGAATTTGAGGAAGATTGGATCTTTTTAATAACAAAAAAGTTTCAAAAATTTCCGATAGATGGCGCTACATGCATAATATGAAGCAGATTTATGCAAATCAGGCAGTCGATAAAACCCCTGAATCCACACATTTTATTCAATCGATGCCAGCTGTATGCTATTTTTTACGAATCAAGCACTGTTTGTGAAAATCATTTACTAGAACGGGGAATCGGCAACTAGCGCATTGCAAAAATTCTGCATAGTAAAATGACTGAACACAAGAAAAGGGTTTCATGTGCTGGAATACCGAAGTTTGTCAGACGCTTCGCTGAAATGGGTCTTTTAGTATAAGCCGAATTTGCATACATCTGATTCACATTATGCATGCCAGCGCCATCTATTGTTATTTTTTTAAACACAAATTGTTTGGTTATTAAAGAAAAATCCGATATCCCTCTAATCCCATTCCTGCAAACTGCAATTTTTTAGCATCGTTTGTTTAGTTTGAATGAATTTTTAAAGATTTAACGAACTTTGGACGCTCCGTTATACATGTAGTGTGACAGCATCAGGGTTAGCATTTTGCAGTTCTTTCTGTTGTAAACTGTATGTAAAATTATGTTATTGTGGTCCGCTTTCGCTTTAGTAGTTGATATTCCTTATACGTAATAAATTTACGTATAAAAATTAATCTGAATCACAACCTTAGAAGAAAAGATTTTCAAAATTAATTTGAAACGTGTGAAATAAGGACATGGATATTTATTGCCAATTTATGTCGCCAACATGTAGACTTACTGACTGAATGAAGTTTGCTCGCCAAGTATGATCATACAACATAATTTGCTTCACATACATAGTATTTAATTACTAATCAATATGAATTATAACAGGAAAAATACCCAAATTATAAATATTGATTGTATGAATGATGATTTTAAACTTAATAGAATTATTAATTCCACAAACGTATCAGTCTGTAGTAATAAAAATGATGGTTCTACAAACTCTGTGCGTTTGTGTAAGGAAAAAATCCAATGTCTTTAAACTTCCAAATATTATATATAGGGGAGGTCATGTAAATATTTCATAATTTTTTTTTATAGTCTGTATTATTTTCTTTTAAATGTATTCTTTGTATCGCATTTAATAGTTTCTGTTACAAAACGTATACTTGTTCATTACATTTTTAAAAAAATAAATAGTTTTCCCATTAAATAATATAAAACTGTGCGTGTCTATCCTAGTTATTTACATGTAGTCTATCCAATTACCACTATATCGTAATCAGGTGGCTTTTTACATCTTAAGGGGCATTTTACAAGTTGGGGGTGTGAAGTTTGAAAATTGATTCGTGGTTGGATGTTCCTAGTAATTTGAAATCCAGCTTTAAACTGCATAGTGTTACAGGTTTAGCACAAATTCTCGAAACATGGCTTTTATGTCCCAATGTATGAAAGGCCGAGTTAATTAGTCGTAAGAACATTTTACACAAGGAACGAATTCTCTATCGACATTTTTCCCTATTAAATAAATTGTTTGTTTTCTTAATCATTATTGTATATTTCATAATAAAAAGCAATAACTTCTACAATTTTGCATGATTCAATGCTGATTTGTATCATGTAAAATTTTAAAATAATCTCTTATTGAAAATTCATGAAATAGAATAATTATTTCAATATACACCTTTTCTTTTAGTTATAGTAATATGTTTTTTTTTTATTATTTACAGTTACATAGTTAATTCAATTATACGGAGTTTAAATCTACGGAATAATCAATAGTTTGACTGCTTCTATATGAACGTGTCTATTCTACTTTTCATTACACAAAAGATATCTATTGAGGCGGTTTCCTCGAAATTATTTTTCTTACTCAGTGACTTATATTATATGTCAAGGTTGGACGCCTTGGCCCACAAATGTTTCAATTTACTTCCCCTTTAAATGAGAATCATCCATCGCAAGAAACTGTTAGTAGACCGTGAAAAGGATATCGACATCATAAGAAAAGAAAATATATGGAACCAGTGGGATTATCTTTTTGAAGGTGTGAAGATCGATTGTAGTCACAATTTGTGATAGAGAAGTAAATTTAGGTAGAAGATTTATTATTTTAGCCGGTGACTTTTAGATCTGTAGTGCTACTGAAATATATCTTCAAATTTCTTCAGTGCATTTTCATAGTTATATTCTATATCGTATTCCAGTATTCATATTAAATTTATATTATTTGGTAATATTAATGTAATTTATTAATATTTTTAAAAATTCTTTTTAATTGTTATGCCTTAGAGCGTTTTCTTTATAAAATATTATTTAAATATATATATATGTGGAACCAATGGGATGTTCTTTTATAGGTGTCGAGATCGATTTAGGTCTCAATTTGTGACATAAAAGTCAGTTTAGATAAAATAAAGGTAATTATGGTGGAAATAGTTAACGAATTTCATTTTAAAAAAGCTTCCATACTTCTCATGCTTTATGAAGTTTTCTTTGTAAAAAATTATTATTTTTTAAATATATGGGATCATAAAATTTTTTTGAAGGTGTGAAGATACATTGCGGTGATAAATTGTGCTAGAGAAAAAGTTTAGATGGATGATATATTATTTCGACCGGTGACATTTAGATTTATAGAGCTATTAAAATCTACATAATCTTTCCTCAATAAATTTTGTTTGTTATAACCTATATCATGTGCAAGTATTCATATTAAACTGTTATTATTTAAAATAGATCTCTATTCTTTAAAATTTTTCTTACAATATCAATATTTATACCAGTAAGCTGTAGGAAGTTTTCTTTATACAAATATTTTTTAAGCATTTTCTCAATTGAATTACCATTGAAAATGTTTATTTCTAATGGAGCATTATTTTAAAATTATCTTCTTAAGACATTGTTTTCTATGTTCCTTTCTTTTCAAGACAATCGGGTAAGTTTATAGATGACAGAAAAAAAAAAAAACATTCTTTTGAATTATGAAACTGTCTATTCTATTTTTCACTATGTCAGGGATAGCTGTTTCTCTCAATAATTTTTCTTACAAAATTTCTTACATTATATGCCAAGGTGGGGCACCTTGGCCCACGTATGTTTCAATTTATTTTCTCTTTGAATGAGAATCATACATCGGAGGAAATTGTTATTAGACGGTGTAGTAGAAATCCACATCATAAAAAAATAAAATATATGGAACAAGAGGGATATTCTTTTTGAAAGTGTGAAGATCGATTGTGGTAACAGATTTTGTGATAAAGAAGTAAGTTTATGTGGAAGATTGATTGTTTCTTAAGGTGGCATTTCGATTTTCTACAACTGCCAAGATTACTTAAAACTTTTCTTAGTAAATTCGCAGAGTTATATTCTATATTACATGTCAGTATTCGAAATACATTATCATTAGCCTATTGAATCCATAATTAATCTATTTTAAAGTTATGCTCAGATTATGTCTAACAAGAGAACCAGTTCTCGTGCAGCTCGCACCTAGCATCGAGACCTAGTGCATTTTGTAGCTCTATGCATAAAAGATAGACAGCCGATACAATTTCTCTGTTACAATCATATTTTAAAATCTTTTTGTATACTTTTAATTTTTTTACTGGATTTTTAATTGTTAATTTCATACCAAAAGCGAGTTAAGTCACCAAATAGGGTGCCACGAATCCAAACCACTTCTCACTCACACACAGCAGATGATGACGACATTCGGCCAAGGGTTACCTGGAAAATTTATGCGGTAATGAATAAAGCCAATGTCGCGTCGCCAAAAATGCAATTATAATGTTGTATTTTTTCAAAATGAAATTCATAGGTTTTTAAAGGAATTTTTGAACTTTTTTCAATATTTTATTCCTTTTATCAACAAAGGATCAGGGACTATAAACCGTGTTTTTGTCCCGTGAAATAAGACTAAAGTTTGATTTTGTTATACTGACTTAATTATTTCACTTTTTAATATTAGAAGGTTTATCATGTACGATTTCAACAATATGTTTTGCATTTTGTTCGTTTTTATGTAACTTATACAAGCTCAAAGTTCGTATTATTCATAGTTTTTGATGAAAAATACGCAATTTCTCCTCAATTTTGCCTCAATTTTTAATCTATAAGTCAGTATAACTAAATCGAGTTTTAGTCTATTTCGCGGGCCAAAAACACGGCTTATGGACCCTGATCCTTTGTATTTTAAAATACTTAAAAAAAAAAACTTTTATGTTAATAGTCCGATAAGTGGTCTCGAAAAGTGCATTTTCAGAATGTTATGCTGCTGTAAAACCAAAAATATGAAAAATATGATTTTATCAGAAAAATTTCATCGATTCTCGAACTTCGCAATATGGGGGTTTAAATGCACCAAGTCTGAATGCTAGGTGTGAGCTGCACCAAAAGTGGTTCCTTTGTAAGTAATAATATAAAAAGGGTAAAGAATATTTAACTTAATAAAAATTAGTTGGGAAGTAAAATTACTAATTAACGTATTATCAAAATTTTAATTTTATAATATTTACACTTGTCTTTTTTTCATTTTTGAACAAGTTGAAATAAGCAGAATAAATTATAAGAATGTTTCCGTGATATTTCTATTATTTCTTACAGACCATTTTTTATATAAATCTTTCAAAGACTTTATTATCAACTTCCCCGATCTATTGAAGATAATCAAATGATTTTATACATGAAAGCAGATACATTCTTTTAAATTATGAGCATACCTGTTCTATCTTTTTAAATAAAAGGCATATCTCTTGTAGCGATTTTCTCTCAATAATTTCTGGTAATGAATGTCTTAGATTATATGTCAAGGTTGGACACCTTTGCTAAAAAATGTTTCAGTTTTATTTTTCTTCTATGAATGAGAATCATCCATCGGAAGAAACTGTTACTAGACCATGAAGAGGATATCAATATCATAAGAACAGAAAATATATAGAACCAGTTGTACTTTCTTTTTATGAAAGATCCAAGTGTGAAGATCGGTTGTGTCTACAATTTGTGATAAAGAAGTAAATCTAGTTGGACGATTTCTAATTCTAACAGATAACGTTTAGATTTATGGAGCTACTAAATTCTTCCTAGACCATGCCATTAAATTTTCATTTATGGAATTTATACCTTAAAATGTCATTATTTAATAATCCTTTTTTAAATATAAATAACCTTTTAAAATAGTTATTCTACGGGTGATTTTATTTATAAAGTAAATTATTATCTGAAATAATTCATTTATTTTCAATTTACAAAATAGATTATGTTTAAGAACTGCATTTAAATTTGAACTTACATAACTATATTGAAATATTGTCTTACATATATTTAATGAGTTATAATATTCACTGTAATTGTTTTAGAAAGTAAGATAGTTTGATATTTTAAGCAAAATGATAAAAATCAAATTTTATTTATGAATTATACACAGAAAAGCTTTAAAATATATTAATATAAAAGGAGGTTTTTTTCATTAAATGTTTTAAGTATGAAATATGCATTTAAATATATGTTTAGATTATAAATAATATTAATGATTATTTACTACTAGCAAGCTACGCCCGCTACGCTGGTCAATTTCTCTTAACGCACCTTTAATGAAATGAAATATTGACTTTGAATTTGACCTTGTATTTTAAAACCCTATGGATCTTTACTTGGAATGTCCTTCTGCATTTCTGAAAAAGATACGAACGCTATTGCGTTATTACATTTTTAATGTGTCAGACAAAATTTTGGCTGTTAAGGACAAATTAGACCAATTCTCTGTAGACTTTATTATGGAATAGGTCAGCATTTAAAAATAATAATAATTGTGTTAAATTATGGTGTCTATGGGGTTTACATTATGGTATCTATGGGGAAAAATAATTTCCGTTGGATTCAAATTGGGTTTGAATGAAGTTAAAATTTACAATACTTTAAATATATAATGAAATTGATATGCCTCACTGAGGTGGACAAAAATATGGTACTCGTCGATAATTAAATAAAAATCATGCACTCGCGATATCATAATTCACTTTTATATTTTAACAGAATAATACGGCTACTATAATTTGTGACTCGTGCTATAGTCAGTATATATACGTCAGGACACAATGCCGTTATCATTATCTTTTTATGCGTGAAGCTTTCGGTATGGTACTTCATTGTAAAATTTGGTAATTTTTGAAATTCAATATTTGAAAAACGGCATAATCATTAGATTTGAAATTTATATCAAGAAAAATACAATTTTTTAACTTTCTAACGCAGTTTGTCTAACAATTTTCTGACAAATAATTTTCGAGCTATTAATTTTTTCAGTAACTTCAAATGTTTCATTTTCCGAGATTAATCTGTGGCAACGATTAGCGAAAATTCCAGTCGTCAGCAACACATACCTTTTTATTAAAAGGGATTTGAGCCAAAATAAATGATAAATTGAAACTATTTTTGTGGTTGTTGCGTGAAATGCGATATAGAATTTAAATGACTCGATATAATAAACAACTTTCTTATTATGAGTTTCTTATTGCTTCCTTGCCTTAAAATATTACTTCATGTTAATGCTTAAATTTTGAATGCTTGTACAACACTAGTGCCGTGAATAAAGAAAAGCTTCAGTAGCAGTTTTTTTTTTCTTTTTCTAACGTTATTGATCCCAGAAGTGCGTACTAAAGATAATTTCCTTTAACGATAATTATAGTAAGAACATTGAGGGAAAGTTACATGGTGAAAATACCGCTTGATAGCTAATTAATTGAAGAGGTAGATGAAGCGTCACTCTAATTGCACACTCAGTATTTTCCACTGGAATTATCTAAGAATCATCTTATACGCCAGGTTTCTGGGTATAAAATAAGAAAGCCTTTGATAAATTTTAAGCACAACGCTTTTGAAGAGTAGAGAATTTCATATTTGAGCTGAAATTAATATTAATAAGAATTAAAGATTAATTAATTAAATAATTAAAACTAAAAAATTAGAAAACTATTTTATTTTTCTTTTCAAATAAATTGTTATTGAAATTTTACAAGAACAAAATGCATGGTTCATCACACTGAATGTTTGATACCTTTATACAAATATATATATATATATATATATATAAACACCAATCTTACGGTCAAGGGAAAATTATTTCATAAAATTTATTTTATTGTTGAATTCTGTAGGGAAAAATGAATGATATTAATTTATGGATATGCCAGAATTAAGCATTTAATCATAAATATTAATTAACTAGTTGTTATGTATCTAACAATACGAATTTCGAAAAAAAAATTATTTTTCATTTTAAAATTTTCGTCTATTACCTACTATCTAAATATGTACGCTCACACTTTGTGTAAAGATGGAATTCTGCTTTTAATAAAAAATGATTTAAATATTACAGTTTTTTTTAAATTTTTTATACATAATATATAACCTTTTTTTACATTTTAATGACTTAAAAATTACATGTTTAAAATTAAGCGAATAATATAATAATTATGAAGATAATATTCATCGTGTAGTTGTAAAGGATATAAAAAGTTTCACGTTGTTTTCATGACAATAAATTTTCTTTATTTTGATATACTGTGTCTATTTTAGTAAAGAACATAGAATAAAATATCCCAGTCTCTTTAGCACAATATTAGATTGATATTCAAGTGACATCTAAAACCATTACTTTTAATAGGATCTAAAAACTCGTTTCAGTTAAATTCTTTAAATAGTATGTGCAACAAGAGAAAAAAGTTTTAAAGTCGTTTGTTATAAATAGCATAAAGGAAATACTTTGAAATGTGTATCTTTGGTTCTAAATTTGCTACTTGCTGCCGAATATTTATGAAGCGAATTTGTATTCTTCTGGTTACATAGATGTTCTAAATGTTTATTTCTGTCTCATAAACTTGGATTACACAGTGTTCTGCTTTAAGCATTTTGGAAATTCGATCATCCATGATTAGAAATTTATTCATATGTACAAAAATGTGTTTATGAATTTATACAATAATAAGAACAGTGTTTAAGATATTCATCTACGTTAAGATAGCTCATTTTCAACAAATATCACATAATTTTTTATTGTTTTATTGAAAATATGTACAATTATCTAACCAAAACGTTATTGTTTTTTTCGTACGAATTGCAGTTACGGGCCTTTTTTGTTTCATCTTCCGAACAAAATGTGTGTATATAAACAAACGGAAATGTTCACTTAAATATGTACTCTAAGTAAACAAATAGCTTCTAACATTCAGTTTAAAAAAGGCATAAAAACCCGGTGATTTTTAACCCATTTTTGCCTGGCGTCCCAATTTTGGGACGCTTTAGAAAAATCGGAAAAAGTGCATTTCACACCACTTTTTTTTATAGAAATTTGATGCATTGTATTATCGAGGAGTCCAAATTTCTATTTAAACAAGAACGAAAAATCATGCGTCAAGCATAGATTATGTAACACTTTCCAACGCTTACAAAATAATTTTACAAATCATACTGTTTAATAAGCTAAAAGATAACATCTAAGTAAACAATTTGGAAAACGCCTAACATATTTAAAAACATAATTTCAGGAATTTCCAACATATACAATATTCAGAGAAATATCCGAATACTTTTATTCAGCCCTGTATAGGATCTATAGATTTGTATATATACTACATAGGATGCTAAATTTCAGTTCAGTTAGGAAACGCGTAGCACAGTTTAAAATTCTCCTTCTGGAGTTTCTGTCAATAAACGGAAATGTATTCGCGAACTTTTGTGCTTCCCTGTATAGGATCTACAGAATTTATACACACCACGTAATAGACTAAACGCGAGTTAAAATTAAAATCGCGTTCAGTAATTTAAAACGCACATCCAGGAATTATTGTTAACAGACAGTAGAGAATTGTTTTGTGTGTCCCTGTAAATGAACGATGACTGCTATACACATACTATTCTGTAGTAAGCCTCTGGTAATGCACCTTAGTGATATATATGAATTTCAATGCGTTTAAATTAGTGAAACATTATTTAAATAAACCGCAGACGATTTTTCTCCCTAGACGTAATTTAACGGAATTCTTTTGACTGTCCCTGTAAAGTAACTATAAGTGCTATGCACACCCTATTCCATATTAAGCTTCTTCTAATGCACCTTAGTGATATATATAAATTTCAATGCGTTTAAAATAGTGAAACATTATTTAAGTAAACCGCAGACGATTTTTCTCCATAGACGTCATGTAACGGAATTCTTTTGACTGTCCCTGTAAAGTAACTATAAGTGCTATGCACACCCTATTCCATATTAAGCTTCTTCTAATGCACCTTAGTGATATATATAAATTTCAATGCGTTTAAAATAGTGAAACATTATTTAAATAAACCGCAAATGATTTTTCCCCATAGACCGCAATGCAACGGAATTCTTTTGAGTGTCCCTGTAAAAAAAGTATAAGTGCTACACACTTCCGTGGAAATAGGGAACATGCTATAGATAACGACAGCAACATATAAAAATTGCAGAGCAATCCGAGCATATTTACAGGAGTTAGAGCACGGCCAGACGGCCAGACGGCAGACGGCAGACGGCCATACGGCCAGACAAACCACAGTCATAAACACTTTTCAACTAGGTTGGAAAGTGTTAAAAAGAGTGGTGTGAAATACACCTTTTCCCATTTTACTAAAGCATCGACGCTAGGCATAAATGGGTTAAGAATTTAAGGTGAGTATTGCTAATGGTGTTTTAGAAATAAAAATTTTAATTGCATCCAAAATCTCTAGTTATTACTGTGGGTTTTTATATTTAAATCTTACAGTTCCTTAAGTATTTACTTGACTTATAAATATCAATGAATATAATTCTTCAATATAACTTTTAACAGTATTTATTACTTGCTTAACTAAACAAATGTAACGATGAGATTATTCAATACTATAGCATCTTTGTACACATAAACTTGAATTCACCTAGAATTATACTTTAAAATTTATTTTCTATAAATATAAGATTATCCACCTTCATACTTGGATACCAAACTATGGAACACTATACCAAACAACTCATTTTTTTTTACTTCTTTCATGAGCCTTACAAACTCACGTGGCTACTAATTAATTCCTTGAGTTTGTATTGATGCGTAGATGGGTATTATTTATTTTTTTAAATCCCACATTTCTATAGTTACATAAAACTCATCTCTTACAATTTAAGTAACGTTGTAAGTATACTAAATTATCGTAGTAAATATCTGAGAATTTTCTGACATTTTAAAACATTTTTTTGTAAATTAAAATGAAGAAAATATGTGAAAAATCACATTCTGCTAATTTGAATGGAATGTTCCTGGAATTTTAACCTTATGGCTTAATATTTTGTTCAAAGCATTCTTAGAAACTCAAATTGTATATTTATGTTGATACGTTAACCGTATCACCTCGTTATACAGGGTCGTTATACACTCTCAACGGTGGCCATTGGCTAATTCCTAAACCACCGTTCGAACCGTTTAAATGAGGTAAATAAGTATTCTAAAACCAATTTGAGCCAATAAAAACATTTTTTTAAGTTACGAAATTAAAATTTTTATACGGTCCCCCCCCCCCCCCTTCAGTCCTATAAGATATATTTGGTGAAAATGTCCCATTACACTAAGAAGTAAGACAAATAAAGTCCCATTCTTCTACGATTAAAACTAACCGAGTAATAGCTCTTTAATGTTGAAGCATATTTTTTTCTGTGAAATAGGGGTCATTCACAAATTTACTAGCAATATAAATAATCTTCAGACATAAAAAAAATAATAATACTTGAGAGTAAAATTAACATTGCGATATAAATATGAAATCTATTGTCATTCTGACACATTAAAGAAAAATATACAACCTGTACTAAAAATATAAGTGGAAAAATAACAGAATTTATTTTTAAATGAAATGAAGAAAGTCAACAGTCTAATTTTTTTTTAAATATGCATATTTTAAAATGCTATTAGATTGTCTAATCTAAAACTTAATTAATGAAAAATAAAATTATATTAAAATTTGCTCGAAGTGACTTCCTTCAGCTGCAATTCAGAAATGTACACGTGAAATAAATCCTTTTAATACTTTAAGCACTTTGTATACGACCTCTCGAAGATTGACCCAACTCATCTGTGTTTAGATACAGAAAACTGGTATAATTAATGCAATTCAATGTTTCATAACTAGGTCAATTTTAGTATTAGACGAATGTGACTTTTTTTGCCTTAATTGTTAGTGTAATAGGAATTTTTTACTAAATATCACTTGTAAGACAGGGGGACCGTATAAAAAATTAAATTTTGTAACTTTTTTAAGAAATGCTTTTATTGATCCAAACAACTTTTAAAATAATTGTTTACCTCATTTAAAACATTTTCGTAGTTGGAACTACATGTCTATGACTAACGGTTTAGGAAATAGCCATCGGACACCGCTGAGAGTGGACACCCTCTATAGGTGCAACATACCCAGATGTCAATGTTGCTTATAGAGCCATATTTAAAAGACAAATTTTATTTATTGCTGCTATCTCCCAACACAGCAGTTAATATAAATTGTTCATATAATTCTCAACAAACGGCAATGCTGAGTTAATTCTTCAAGCCAAAATATCATTTATAATTGGAACAGTTTCGAATCATTATTGCTGAAATGAAAGTAGTAAATATTGTAAAATTTAAAATCCCTGAGACGTCCAAGCAAACAGTTTTTACAAATGAAAGTTCGTATACTTTATAAGTTTGCATTAAAACATTGACAATATTTATGAGAAGTATCAATTTTCAGTTTATTGCAGATGTGAAAAAAGTACCTTTTGGTCAATATATATATTTGTTTTATGTTCAAAATATTTTTTATTATTTTTTACATGCTTAATGTAACACCATTTTGTAACATCTGAGTAAATATTTTTCAAATCCTGAGTTACAAAGTGTTAAGTAAAATGTCATGGGGGAATTTATGTTTCTATCAAACATTGGATTGTTTTTTATCATACATTAGATACGAGGAAATGTTGTCTGTCTCTCTGTGTGTATATATGCAAATATTTTCTTAAAAACGGCTCTAACGATTTTGAGTAAATTTTGTATGTTATCGTTTTCGGGCACAAAAAGACCATTGGGATGGATCATATGTTCGAGAAAATTCGATTAGTGTGTCATTTTTGGATCACTGCGGGTCAGGCTAAATTTATCTAAAAAACGGCTCTAACGACTCTGATTACATTTTGTGTCAACCGTTTTGGGTTACGGGAAGACCATAGGGCTAGGTCAAATGTTCGAGAAAATTTGATTACTGGATCATTTTTAGGTCACTACGACACAAGATAATTTTATAGAAAATGCGGCTCTAACGATTTTGACTAAATTTTGTACTTTAGCGTTTACGAGAAGACCATTGCGCTAGGTCACATGTTTGATAAAATTCAATTAGTGACTCATTTTGGGGTCACTAAGGGTTAACGCATTACAATGTGCATGGAGGTTGAAACATTTAAGTTTTTAAACAGTTGACAGTAAGAGAAGTTGCAAAGTTGGCAACATTTCACCAAATTTTGCGAAATATTTGCGGGATTTGGCGGGAAAAAATACTTTCAAGATTACCAGTGCCAAAACACGTGCTTGGCGTCAAATGAAAGAATGTGCCTAATTCGCCTAATTCTGGCGATATTTGGCAAAAACAAATGACTATCAGAATTTTAAGTAATTTTCAAGAAATTTCCAATAGGAACCTACATACATGATTCAACCAATCGGAGTCCATAGAACGTTCTCAAAAACAGAATTCAACTAATCAGGATACATAGAACTGATTGTTATGTGTTGTACAGAGAATTTATTGTTACATCTTGTTGAACATAAACCTAATTTTAACCGAGCATAGCGATAACAATTTTCTGTACAAGAAAGAATATGCCTTTCGATTAAGCTAAGTGAACATGAGTAAAAAATAAGCCAAGACGTTGATGTTGAGACGCCATCAAATCAGAATGAATGATCTGTAGGATTTGTATTTTAGATGTCATCGTTTACCTCACTTATGACGTGAGTGAAGGGAAAATTAACTAACTCTCTGGTATTTATTTATTGCCCATAATTTGAACGCATGAGATAACAAAACAAAATACACAGATCACAACGACAATGTCTTTAGACTTTGAAAATCAGAAAAACTCAATCCATTTTTTTGCATTACTCATGAAGCATTGGTACGAAAGCGGTCAATAAAGCAATTGTCTGTACTAGACCTAGTTCTCTACAAATACCTTATAAACTACTATTTTTAAATGTTAATCCTCGTGTATTTGAAAAAGCTAGTTATAGCGTATTGTAAAATTAAGTTTCTTCAAGGGATTAAATTCTAGTTCGTATTATTTCAGCATTCTTCAATTATTTAAATATACCAATAAATTAACGTTTCGCATATCACCCCACTACATATATTTCATTTAGTATTCATTTGACAAATATTAATTGCTATATATGTGTGTGCTAAAAATCTTGTTTCTTTGTCTAATGCATAAATAAAAATTTTATTTTTGAATATATTTTTTGAAGTCATTGTTCTCTGTCTGAAATTCAACAATGGAGTTTTTTTAATATATACATTTCGTGTTTAATATAATACAGTCTCTGTGATTGGATTAGTTTCGCATAAAAATACGTAAAATGCTAAATATGAGCAAGTTTAAATGCCGGTGAATTTGATTTCATTAGTACCATTTGTTAGATGGCTGATTATCTTTTCACTGTTAATTATAAAGTAATAGGTATTTGTTTAGTGAGAAAATAGAATATATGAACCCTAAAGGCTTTGCTGATAATTTCATTAAAAATTGCATTTTATTATATACTGATATGTAAAACATTACTTATGTTCAGAAGTTTTTTAATGATAAAACGTTTTTCATCACAGTTTCTATTACATTGAAAGTTTACGCTAACAAAAACTAAAGTAAAATACACAAAATTTGTAATGAGAATATTTTTTTGAAGTCGTTTCTTTAAAGCAATTAGATATTTTTAATTAAAAAAACTAATTAATACTACAAATATACCTCAAATTGTTTTTTAAATATATACTAAAACACTTTTATTTTGTTTAAAAAAGTCAAAATATCAATAAAATCATTAAAAATATTAAAATTTACATGTTTTGATTTATTCACTAAATCATCATCAGAATATACACAAAACACAATGTACAACAACCGGAGCGCCTGAACAGTCCCTATATGAAAAAAGGTACAATGCCCTCTATAATTTTAATTTTAACACCGCTGTTAGCTCCATCTACAGACCGCTTCCCACTATTAAACATTGGATGTACATTGTTTGTGTTTTGTGTATATTCGGATGATGATTTAGTGAATAAATCGAAACATGTAAATTTTAACATTTTTAATGTTTTCATTGATATTTTGACGTCTTTTAAGCAACATAAATGTGTTTTAGCATATATTTTTAAAAAAATTGAGATATATTTGTAGTATTAATTTTAATGGACGTATTTTAGACTCTCCCCTTTATATGTAATGTAATAACAATTGAAAAACTAATTGTTTTATAAATTAATCATTAACTATAGTCTCATACAATAGGGTGGTGTAACCTTTCAGTGAGATATGATCTGTTTAAGTTTATGACCAACATGTGGTATTATTTAAATATATTAAAATTTAAAAGCGGATCAACAATACAAATAACATGATCAAGAGCAATCAGTAGTTTATCAAACAGTATTTTATAAATATTTAAGTCTTTATTACATGAGATTTTGTATTTTAAATTATTGTGATGGGTTGAATTCCCGTAGATGGTTTTATTTTTACTTAAGCCAGATCTTTTTATTTTTGAACTATATGCTTCTGACAGTTTCGTTTAATATACGTTTCACCTTATTTAAAAAAAGGAAAAAAGGACTTTTTCATACTTTAGGCTTTTTGCCAGAAAATAATCCCCACAAAACGTTTTATTTTAGCTTACAGAACAAAACTACTATACTGAAAGCATTGTCCTTTTTATTCACCATCTTTTAAAGTACAGTTTAGAAATGCCTTTTTTAAGCTTTAATATAGTATAACTACGTTTTTATATAAGTAGCTTTCTTTCTATCACATTAATAAAATTATTACTGCTGCTTTCAGTGTCTGAATTTTAAAATCCAAATATTCTACAAAAAAAAATCTTAAAACAGTACTGGTACTACAGATATTTTGTTTAGCATCAAAAAAAATGTATTTAAGTTTTGAATTATAAAAAAAAATCCGTGTTACTTTAAGAGTTTTTTTTTTTCAGTAAACTTGTTTTCACGTTCGTATAGTAATTTCCCCGCATTCTAAATTTGCCAATAAAGTTTTTTTTTATTAACAAATAAAGTAAATTTGTCCAATAACATATCTTTACATGATAATTCAATAATGTCGATGAAACACCCTTTCGATTGATTTACAAAAAATTACACTTTTTAAAATTTTAATCGTACCATGCGTTCGAAATTGATTCCAATTTCAGCCAAAATACTTCTAGGATCAGGTTATTCACCAATTGGTGAACCCGTAGATCAAAGTCCTCTGTAACGTTGGAGATTATGTTTTAAATAAAATATATCATTTAATTCTATGGCTCTTGTTCCGTTTTCAATTGATCCACCATAATATTATAGTTTCAAATACAGTTTCTCCTCCGAATGCATCGTTTTTGTTTTTCATTTATCCACTTCCGATGGCGCCACAACCTTTAAAATTGTTTCCTTTTTCTTTAAATTAAACTTTTCATTTATCTAGTTTTATTTTTCAGAATTACTTGTTTGGTGAAGAAGTGCTAGTGGAGACAAATTACTCTTTTGCTAGATTATTTTAATTCACGTGTTTCACTGCAGAATTTTTGAGTTTTTCAAAGGCTTTTATGATTATTTTATAATTGCTTTTCCTGAAAGACACACAATCGGTTGAATTACAGATATTAATTTTGGGGCAGACAGAACTGTTTAAAATGATCAGAAGCAATTTTTTTAAACGCTATCATCAACAAACTTTGCAAAGGAAGAAACATATGATATATCCATGTTTGTTATTCCAATACTTAGCGATTTCAATAACTCCTAAACAAGAAAGAGTTCGGTTTTACCAAAGGCGTTTATTTTATAAAACTTTCAAATTTGTTCTTTCATTTCCATTTCCATTTCACATGAATTGTATGTTAATTAAAATAATTTTATAATCATTCATATTTTGTAAACTTGTGTTTAATATTCTGCATATAAGTTTGTCTGCAAAATACAACGTTGCATTTAAGATAATTATTATTATAGTCACAAAAAATAGTTTATTTTGTGGACGTTAATATCTGAACAGCAGCAGTGTTATTTCATTCAGAGCCTGATTATTGGAGTATCGTGTGCGGCGATTTTAAATATGGGTACGTCCACTAGTATCTTTCAATAGTCAAAAGAGTAACAAAGATGGGATTCATTATCTACACAAATAAATAGCGATTTGATTCAAATTAGATATATTTTAGGAAGCAGAACATATGTGTTTTTTAAAATGGTTATTTAAAATATATCCTAAATATATTCTGTAATAAAAGAATTGGAAATATTTATAAAAAAGTTGCTTTGGTAATCACAAGCGCAACAATGTTCCCATATGTCGCTTTTGAAGTAACTCATTGTTTGCTATTAAGTAAAAAAGAATAGTAAGAGTTAATATAAAACTTGTATATGCTCTTTTTTTAATAAATGAATTATTAAAGTAATAGAGCTCATTATGAAACGTCCCACATTTATCTTAGCAGAATGTTCCCTGTACCCTTATAGTAAAATGCAGGACAGATTATCAACCAAATATTTTAATATATATACTTAAAACTAAACTATACTTAAAACTTGTATATGCTCTTTTTTTTTATAAATGAATTATTAAAGTAATAGAGCTCATTATGAGACGTCCTATATTTATCTTAGCAGAATGTTCCCTGTACTCGTATAGTAAAATGCAGGACAGATTATCGACCAAATATTTTAATATATATACTTAAAACTAAATTACAAACTCAAATAATTCATGTTTTCTCAAGTGATTACTAATATTCGTTTGTACTCCTTTGGGGAATAATAACAATAGTGAATGATGATCAAACGAGAGTGACACCGGAAGCAAAATTTATTCGATTAACTTCAGGATATTCACAAATATTTAATGACTGCTGTCGATCAAATTCCGGTTAATATTCTTTCGTAATAACTGAGTATGAAATGTTATTCAGCATTGGATTTAATATATATGGAGTGTTTGAGTAATCAAATATTACTTTTGGATATTTGCATTAATGTACTGCAATTTCGCAATGATTTAATTAATAAGTACAGCGTTATGCATGATTATATTGCACAATATTACTACGGAAGACGATATTTAGATTAAATGACGTAACCACATGCACGGATATTACTTAAAACCTAACATGATGAAATTCGTACACCTGCAAAACTTAGAATATTCGAGTTGGATTCGAACCTTTGTATGTATTTGAGTTCTAAACACACTTATATTGTATGTTGATAGATTAACTTAAGGATTTTCACAAATATTCAATGACGGGAATCGATAAATTCCGTTTAATTTCCTACAGCATTAGATTTATAATATATAGAGTGTTTATGTAATCAAATAATAATTTGGGCATTTGCAGTAATGTGCTGCCATTTTGCAATTATTTAATTAATAAGTACAGAATTATGTATAATTACATCCCCCATATTAGCACAGATAAAGCTATTTATATTACATAACTTAACAATTGCACAGAAAATACTTTTAAAACCTAACATGACCAATTTCGTACGCCAGCAAAGATTGGAATAGTCACTTTGGATTCGATTCTTTTTATATATTTTTGTTTAAAACACATTTACATTGTAGGAGTATGTAGACAGATTAACTTCAGACTGTTCACAAATATTGAATGACTGGTATCTATCAAATTTCGTTTAATTTGATCTCGCATTAACTAATTATGATATGTTGTTTAGCATCGGATTTAATATACATATAGAGTTTCTGTAATCAAACATTACTTTTAGATATTTGCATTAATCTATTGTCATTTCGCAAGGATTTAATAAAGACGTACATAAATCCTTAAAACATAATATGATGAAATTCTTATGTCTATGAGTTATAGGAGCAATTTTCAGTTTCGAAGCTTCTTATACAGGGCGTCCTACAATGGACAGAAGGTTCTTAAAATGTAAAAAAATATAAAAGATGGCAGCTATTTTTGCAGTACAGTAATGTGTGAACTCGGGATTGTCTTTACTACTATCCTTGTTTCCGTTCAAAATATCACCACCAATGTATGTCCCGACACTATCACAAAGTGTAATGATGTTAAAAAAAATATTGCAGTTTCAAAAAGCAAACCATTTTTTGACATTTAACAGATAACAGAATGAACGGAGTAAATTTTAATCCATTTTCATGCGTTAAAATTTGCGTTCTAACAGTTTTAAACAACGCGGAGCCATTTGCCGGTACTATACGGAACTAAAACATGGCAGCGTCGTATAGAAATTGGGATTGTCTTTACTACTATTCTTGTTTCCGTTCAAAATATCACCACCAATGTATGTTCCGACGCTATCACAAAGTGTAATGATGTTAAAAAAAATACTGCAATTTCAAAAAGCAAACCATTTTTGACATTTAACAGATAACAGAATGAACGGAGTAAATTTTAATCCATTTTCAACCGTTAAAATTTGCGTTCTAACAGTTTTAAACAACGCGGAACAATTTGCCGGTTTTATACGGAACTAAAACAAGGCAGCGTCGTATAGAAATTGGGATTGTCTTTACTACTATTCTTGTTTCCGTTCAAAATATCACCACCAATGTATGTCCCGACACTATCACAAAGTGTAATGATGTTTAAAAAAAATATTGCAATTTCAAAAAGCAAACCGTTTTTGACATTTAACAGATAACAGAATGAACGGAGTAAATTTTAATCCATTTTCAACCGTTAAAATTTGCGTTCTAACAGTTTTAAACAACGCGGAGCAATTTGCCGGTTTTATACGGAACTAAAACAAGGCAGCGTCGTATAGAAATTGGGATTGTATTTACTACTATCCTTGTTTCCGTTCAAAATATCACCACCAATGGATGTCCAGACACTATCACAAAGTGTAATGATGTTAAAAAAATATTGCAATTTCAAAAAGCAAACCGTTTTTGACATTTAACAGATAACAGAATGAACGAGTAAATTTTAATCCATTTTCATGCGTTAAAATTTGCGTTCTAACAGTTTTAAACAACACAGAGCCGTTTGCCGGTATTATACGGAACTAAAACAAGGCAGCGTCGTATAGAAATTGGGATTGTCTTTACTACTATCCTTGTTTCCGTTCAAAATATCACCACCAATGGATATCCCGACACTATCACAAAGTGTAATGATGTTAAAAAAAAATATTGCAATTTCAAAAAGCAAACCATTTTTGACATTTAACAGATAACAGAATGAACGGAGTAAATTTTAATCCATTTTCAACCGTTAAAATTTGCGTTCTAACAGTTTTAAACAACGCGGAGCAATTTGCCGGTTTTATACGGAACTAAAACAAGGCAGCGTCGTATAGAAATTGGGATTGTATTTACTACTATCCTTGTTTCCTTTCAAAATATCACCACCAATGGATGTCCCGACACTATCACAAAGTGTAATGATGTTAAAAAAATATTGCAATTTCAAAAAGCAAACCGTTTTTGGCATTTAACAGATAACAGAATGAACGAGTAAATTTTAATCCATTTTCATGCGTTAAAATTTGCGTTCTAACAGTTTTAAACAACACGGAGCCATTTGCCGGTTTTATACGGAACTAAAGCAAAGCAGCGTCGTATAGAAATTCGGCCCTTCGAACATTAATTTTTTTGTATAATAACTTTTAAAAATGGGACCGTTTATTTGTTCTTCAAATTTCCAGTTCGTATAGCCATTTTTATGAGACTCTGTATATTTCTGTTGGGAACTCATGTATACTTTATGCAGACAGTTTAACTTCATGTTACCAGCTATCGACCGAATTCATTGAAATTTTAGTGTGTATTAACTTCATATGAAATACTGTTATGCATTTGATTAAATCTACCCAGAATGTTTGTGAATTCAAACATTACTTTTCGGATGCATAAATATACTGCGATTTTGTAATCATTCAATTAATATGTGCAAAGGTACGTATAATAGTTATTTTGCGCCAAATGAATGCCAAAGAAGAAATCTGAATAGAACCTCTGAGGAGAATATAGAGAAAAAAAAAGCTAACACGATAAAAATCTTGCACTTACTAAATATTGGACCTTGAATTCGAAATTATAACTTCTTATATCTTGTGTCAAAAACGCACTTGTAAAGCATACAGCCAGATTATCCTAATGGTGTTAAGAAATATTTGATAACTGCTATCGAACAAATTTCGTTTAATTTTTGTACTCATGTTCTGAGTATGAAATTTTTTTCTCCATTCGATTTCATATACAGGGTTTATGGGAATGTTCGTTTATCCTGAAATAGCTCTTAATCGTATAAAGAAAGCTAGAATTTTAGAACAAGTGTCTACGTATAAGAAAACGACTGTGTGAAAACATATGAGCGTGTCTTTCATCCTCTAAGTGCCGACATTTAGACATTATCGACCCTACCTCAAAAACTATGCTACAAAGCAAATAACTGCCAGTTTCAAGAGTGTATAGCCTCCTTGACATACTTTGAAATGATATCAGAAGAAGTTTATTTGAAAGTATAATATATTATTAAAATACAGATTTAAATGTCTAAATGATAAAAGTGTAACACAAAACTCCAATAAAAACATTTTAATATAATGATTGATATGTTTCAAAAGCGCAAACGACGCCATTATCAAGATCTACACGATAAATAAACTATTCTTGCAAAATGTTTTGAAAATAAAGTTGAAAAACATAAATCATGAGATCATAAGTTGAATAAAATCATTGCTTAAAAATAGTCAACTGTAAACGTGAAAATTAATATTTCCTTATTGCTTTTTTTAAAATTGAACAATACCTCATGCCAGATTTTGGATAATTCCAAAGAGGCTGATTCATTGCATATGTTCTCGTTATGCATATAGATTTCTATTGATTCACGGATAATAGAGGGAAATAAAGTCTTTATTAAATTATTTTACTATTCTTAAAATCAATTTGTAAAGTCTCGGTCCTATGTAATATTGTCAAAGCTGTGGTTCGTCTATCAACTTTAATATCTGCAATATGCTATTATATTCTTGTTGAAAACTTTTTAGTTGCCATTCTTATATAATATTGCAATGTTCCATCTGCTCTGGTGAATGAGATTTCATAAACATCTGACAGTTGATATGGCGCTATTGGGTCTATTCTCTTTCAAACTATACTTTTTATTTTTATAGATTGTTTTGAGATAAGGCAAAAGTTTAATTTGCTGTATTTCAATCTTTCAAAGAAACCAGAGAAATATTGTAAAGTCGATAACTTTGAATTTTGTTTATTAAAGTTTTTCTTCTCCTTCTTCTCCATGCACGTAATTATTTTATTAATAGTGCTTTCATTATCTCCGTTGGCTCTTGCTATTTCATGTATTTCATGTATTTCATTGATTATTATTTATTTCCCTTCTATTATCCGTGATTCAATAGAAATCTATATGCGTAACAAAAACATATGCAATGAATCAGCATCTTTTCAATTACCTAAAATCTTGTACGAGTTATTGCACTAATTAACTAAAATATTGTACGAGTTCTTGTACTCAGTCCATGAGTAAGAAAATTAAACGGAATTTGATCGATAGCAATCATTAAATATTTCTGAACACCCCTAAGATGCCTGCATGCTATACAAATGTCGACAAACTCATCCTGACACAATATATAAGAAGTTATAAATCCGAATTGAAGGTTCTATATGTAGTAAGCGCGCGAATTGTATCATGTTACGTTTTTTTTCTCTATATTCCGCTCATAGATTCTATTAAAATTTCTTTAGGACTCAAAATATCTATTAAACTTGCCATTTTACATATTAATTGAATGATTGCAAAATTTCAGTACATTTATGCAACTGAAAAGTAATGTTTGAATTCACAAAGATTCTGAGTAGATTACTCAAATGCAGAACAGTATTTCACATTAAGTTAATGCACACGAAAATTTCACTGAATTCGGTAACATCAAGTTAAACTGTCTGCATAATATATAAGTGAGTACACAACACAGATATACATGATCTCCTAAAAATGGCTATACGAATTTGAAATTTCAATAATAAATAAACGGTGACATTTTAAAAAAATTGTTATATAAAGAAATTAATGTTCTACCTTTATACACTTTTCGATAATACAAAGAGAACACGCACACATACAAACAAACGGACGGGCACGCATGTCATTAAAACACGTTTTTTGGGATAACTGACCCATAAAATGTGTAAATCCGTCGATAACAGGAAGCCGAAAAAAAATTCGAACAAAATACTTTTTTTTTCTATTATAGATAGAATAAAGTAAAAAGTTAATGCAAAAATAAATGAATGATGAAATCTTTTGAAGCATGATACATTAATGTTAATTTCAATAATTATTTATATGATCTAAAAAATTGTCAAAAGTACACAATGACGTTTAAAAATTTTAACAAAATGAGACATAGTATTAAATTATAAATTGTGCGCTTTTCTAAATGTGTCAGAAAAGTCATTATTAACAGTTGACAGTTAAAAGAAAGCAAAAAATACAGAATCATTAAAAATACTTTGGCTATTTTAAAATGCTCAAATTGCAAATGAAACAAAGAAGAATTAAATAAAGCATTTGTTTTCTGAAAAGTATTTCAAGAGAAACATGAAACATTACTTTCCCTAAAATTCGTCACTTTTTTTTTTAAGTATGACAAAAGCACATATACTTTTTTCATACGGTTGCTTTCTTTTGAAATACTAGAAAGTCCAAAAATGTGAATAGAATGCAAATGTCTTTGGAAAAGAAAAACGTATTTTTATCTTAAATATATATTTTTATTTTTATTTTTTTTTTACTTAGTTGTGATTCTTTTGTATATTTTTATTTTAATGGAATAGTTGTTGAGATGTATTTTTTTTTTCCATTTGAAAATGAAATCTGAAAGCTTTTTAACTTTTAAAAAGTTCCAGAAATATATTTTGAAATACATTACGTTAATTTATATTTATCAACATTTTAAAGATTTTTGAATCATTATTAGAATTTTTATGAATAAGAATAAAAAATGATAGAAATTCTAGTGATATACGGAAAATTTACCGAGGCACATTTATTTGATAATATTCCGTACAGTATGTGGAGATAAAACACACATAGATAAGTATAAATCGTCATGCTATATTTTGTTGTAATTCACATAAAGAAGAAATACGAAGTATTTTTTAACTGTAAAGTGTCTACATGCTATAGAGTAAATGATTGATGATGTCCTTTTTTATGACAAATGTAATAGACACAAAAACAATTCAAAAATGGAGGAAAAATTCAAAGAAAAAATTCTTGACTGCTCGGCCGACAGGCACAGGTAGATTTGGAAGACTCAAACAGTAGGGTGCCTGTTTATTGCAAATTGTCGAAGAATTGATCTTTTTGCCATGATGCGGTAGTTGTGACCGACCACTTCGAAATCTATCTGTGTCTGTCGGTAGGGATTTATTTGTTTTTATTTATTTATTTATGTATTTTTGCTGTAAGGATTGGTCCCTTTTCCTAGAAGTAATAATAACTTTAAACGCATTCGATTTTTTTTTCTGTATTGAAACTATTTTGTTTGTATTTAAATATTTCGTTTTGTTATTCTGTAATTATATACCTTTCCAGCTGGGCCCTTCAACAGCATAGGTAATTTTCTTTAATTCTTATATTAAGTTAGCATCTTCTCCAATTTGTTTCAATTCTGTTCACGTATTAATATTGAATGTCGTTTAAGTATTAAGGCTGGTCCTAGCTGAATTGAAATTTCTTGTACATTTTAATTTGCTGATATTTTATGCTTGTTTACTCAAGTTTTATTATTCATTCATTATTGTTCATTTAGTACTTACTTCTATCCAATATTATTATCTATTTCAGTTCAGTATTATTCAGTATTATGGTAGTATTATTGCTGTTTCACATAGTATTATTTACTTTCTTTTATAATAACAAAAAATTAAAAAAAATTAAAAGATTTAAGAATAATTTAAGAAATTAAAAAATTTCTTATATAATTTTGTTTTTAAGTATTAAGAATGTTGTGATCTCAACCAGTATTGTAAAAAGTAACTTTGGTATAATTTTATTTTAATCTCTAATGTAATATTCAACATCTGTACTCTAAAATTGGAATTTTCAATAAACATTTCCCCTTTTGGAGAAAAGTTCCTATGCTTAACGGCTGGATCTCCACGAGAGGGCGATTTCGTATTTCATATCATAATTAAGAAGTTATATTTTTTTAATGTTTTTAATTAAAAGCCCCCCCCCATCCGCCCCCCGTGGTTCGATTTTGCCCATTAACGAACTTGACCGAGATTGTATGCCCATTGATTATATGTAATCAATGTTTGGAGGAGATTTGTGCAGAATTATTGAAGTTACCGTGTCCATAAAATTGATATATATATATATGCAGTAAACTCTCGCTACAACGATATCCGACACAACAATAGCTACCTCTATAATATTTCGTGGTCACGGTGAATTTGCATGTACACTAATGTTAACATCCCCTCAATATTGCGATAATCTCTAAAGCAATAAACCTCTGTATAATGATTTTTATTTTTAAATTTCAACGTTATTTTCTCCCATTATAATGATATTTTGGTTTTAAAATAATGAAAAAAAAATCTTGTCATCTTTTGCCATTTTTTTCTTCTATTCTGCCAACAGAAGACTCACTGTTGATTTTCAGCTTATCCCTTTATGTAAGAATGGCTATTGGTTAGATTTCAAAACAGGCAGAGACCTCTTAAAGCCCTTCTAGGAAATGGATGGGGGGAAGTCTGATGGGGAGGTTGAAATATACGTGTAGTCTCTTTCTTAGCACTTAGCTTTGGAATCTTGATGATGATGAAGCGTGTGTGTTAAGTTGGACGCTTTTAAAGTCTGTAACGATTTTGAGTTATTTGAGAAACATTTAATTTTTGATTTTCTCCCTTTAACGAGAGTATTTTTCCTTTAGATGGTAGGACGAGAGCAAATATTCTTTCGACATAAACTGAACGTTATCAACGATATTGATGAGGGATTGAAGCAGGTTGATGCAACTAACAAATACGGATTATCGCAATTTACTGTTGCAACGTTCCTAAAGAAGAGGAAGCAGATCGAAGATGCTGTAAGTTCAAAAGTAACGAACACACAGCGAAAACGACTGAAAGTTGCGACTAATGAAAACATTGATGCTGCTGATTTAAAATGGTTCCAAGATATGAGGGCAACAAATGTCCCAATAAATGGACTTTTGTTATGTGCACAAGCACGGTAATTTGCAGTAATGCTAGGGAACGAAACTTTTAAAGATAGCAATGTTTAGCTAATGCGTCTTCGGGATAGTCACGGAATAACTTTCCAGGAAGTTAACGGAGAGAAAAAATCTGTCCCGATTAAAGACGCAAACAAATAGCGGCAAAACAAGATGAAAGAAATCTTAAAAAGAAGTATTCTCCAGAAGACGTTTATAACGCAGATGAAGCTAGGCTCTTTTTCCAACTCCTACCCGATCGAACACTGGCATTCAAAGGTGAAAAGTGTTGTGGAGGCAAGAAATAGAAACAGAGACTAGCTGTTCTTCTGAGTACAAATAGCACAGGCACCAACCTCTTGTTCTCGGTCATTCATTGAAGCCAAGGTGCTTTAAGAACGTGAAAAGTCTTCCTGTGTAATATAAAGCCAATAAAAAGGCTTGGATGTTGACTAAATTATTTTCTGAATGGTTATAAAAGTTAGATAAATATATGAAGAAGACAAAAAAATAATTTTGTTGGGAGATATCTGCGGTACTCATACCTCATTTACAAAACTAAAAAATGTCGAAATTGTTTTTTTTTCCTGCCAACTGTACTTCAATTTTGCAGCTTCTAGATAAGGGTATAGTTAAGTGTTTTAAAGGATATTATAGAAAACGGTTTGTAGAGTCGATACTTGTAAACACTGGAAATAAAGTAGAAGACCCTTTTAAAGCTGTAAATGTGAAGGAAGCATGAGGCAATATTGCTGGAAGTTTGTTGGAAGTAACAGAAAAAAAATATTCGTAATTGTGGGAAAAAGGCCGGTCTTTGTGTCATGGAAGATAAAAAATTTCATAGACAGTGATCTTTCAGATGATCAAGAATCTGTTTTGAACCACCAAAAGTCTGTATCCCAACTTGATGAAAGAGGCGGCAAAAAGTCAATTAGCGTGGAAGAATATTTAACAGCAGATGACGACCTTATGTTTTTCGCAAGAATTACTGATGAAAATTTTCTCTGAAATTACTGATGAGATAGAAAATAATTATGGAGAGGATGAGGATGATGATGATACAGGTCCATCAAAATCCCTGTTATCATTCCAGGAAGCTCCTCAATCTGTAAAGTCTCTCCGGAGTTTGTTTCAAGCTTTTCGTCGACAAATGAAGTTCATTTTCGTGCACTAGATTCATTGCATACCTTGTTGGTTGACTTAAAAGTTAAAAAAAATAATAAACAAACGCACTTGTTGGATTTATTGGAATTGTTTATTGAAAATATTGGATTTTTTCAATAAAAATGTTTTTCAGGTATGTGAATATTTCTGTGCTTATTTTCTGATTTTTTTGTAGTATTTAACCACTACTTTAACACTCTGCTAATTAATTTCTTCTAAATATAAATTTTTAAGTATCATATACCTTAAACAACAACAACAACAAAACAACCCTTATTAAATGTCCAAAATATGTAGGCCCTTGATATAGCAATATACCGCTCTACAACAGTATATTTATTTGGACCCTAAAATATTGTTGTAACGAGGTTTTACTGTATAAATATATATAAGTTTGAACTGGGCGTGGTATTGGGTTCTGGGAGTCATGATCGGCGTAGATGTGCAAAAATATTCCAGAAATTTCATAATAGGGGATAATGTAATAGGCAGTATTTCTTACGAAATCTACCTACAATCAAGAAATTTAAAAGAGAGATTTTTTTTCTACGACCAATTATGTTGAAGAGAGGAGGAATGTATGGTGGAGTAATATTAAATTAACAATCGTTTGGTTTGTACAAATTGCTGTATAAGGAATGATCCTTAATGTATGTCTCAAGCCTTCAGAAAAGACCTTTTGAGGGAAAAAAATACAAATTATCTATTATGTGTAATATTCGTCAAGTTGACGGAATATACTTTATTCCGTAATGTATTCACCTTTTACCATGACAATTTTAATTAGTCCCAAAAATATTTTTCTTATCATTTGCTTTATTATATATTTCATTTTTCAAGTTATGCTAATGATATTCCAAATGAATTTTAGCAGTCATTTATTTATGATATAGATAAGTTTATACCAGAATGCACCATCCTGTGATTCGCGTCTTAAAATACTTTTTTACAACGTATAATGGAGAATTTCTAAGAATATACATATTTTTATTTTATAAAAAGGAAAATAAACTACACAAATATGTTCAAAATTTTTTGGAGAAATTTCTCTAAATAATTTTTATATTATATGATAAATGTTTGTTAAAACTTGTGAGTATCATGCATATCTATAGGAGGAAAACAATAAGGTGTAACAATTTGGAAATACATGACATTGTATCATTAAATATTACATATTGATTTTCGTAATTTTGTTTCACAAGATACAGACACATTGTTTTCTCTGTAATTCTTCTAAAAAATACAAGACTTAAAAAGCTTTATGTTTTCCTTTTTTTTGCAAAGTAAGATGTAACGCAATGTTGCTATAAAAAGTAAAATATTTAAAATTATTTACGATTCCTAAATAGACTGATACATTTTTAAAGCTTTCGCTTCCGTTTTTTGTTTCTTTAAGGCTTTTGAATGTTTAAAAAATGCAAAAGTTATGTTCCATTAGGGAAATATTTGCTTAGGCTGTTAGGAATTATTTTTAAACTTCTTAACGTATTTTTTTTAAACTGCGGTATATGTCTAATATAACCGAATTATCAACATTCAAAGTAATTTTGAAACAATGTCATATTTTTCCGTGGTATGTTATATCAATATGTAAAAAATATATATTTATATATATTTTTTTTAACTGCGGTGAAATAAGTTACTAAGTTGCGCGTGAGTAGTATGTAATTTTTACTTCTTCTATTGGTAAATAAAACAAAAAAATTTGTTAAATTTCCTCTTATTTAAGTCGCTGAACCATCACTTTTTTTGCATAATACATTTGTTATTCTATTTAATTTTTCAATTTAGTTGAGGATAATTTTCCAGATAATCAATTTGATATTTCATGTAGAGCTATGTATATAATTAGCTTTTAAATAAATGGCGGATTATTTTAAAATTAATAAATTAATCAAATTGACACTTATTTTAACAGACACTTATTAAGAGACACTTATTTTAACGTGAAAAATAAAACAGTTATACTTCAGAAATATTTTGTGAGTTTAGTCAACAACAAAACTTCTTCAGTGTTTTGCAACATTTTAACTTTGCAGATTGTTTCGTAGTTTTTTTCATTAAAAACTTTCATACGTTGTCCTTGGAATTCATACACATGGGTGTCCTGAAAATGGAATGTCAACTATCCGCTTATTCGAAGTATTCTTGAAATCTCAAAATAAAATAATAACTTAATGCAATTAAACTATAGCGTATTGGTTATGTCGAAGTATATGATTTTCATTTAAATATTTTTGATAAAATTTAACTACTTGTGAAACAGGCAGTATTAAAAAAAGATAATTTGGCCCCATAGAAAATATTGAATTACATATGCTAAAACACGAAACTTTTCAAAATCACATATTTGTAGAGCATGAGCATTTTTGGATACTAGGATGACTGTAGCATATAAATTTGTTGAAATATGAGCAATAATTATCAAAAGTAAATTATGAAAAATAATCCTAGCAGAATAATAATGCACAACTACTTTTTTTTCATGTATCAATACTTACTTTCAACGCGTGTAATTTTCTAAACTGAAAATTTTAAATTCACAAGAATAAAAATAGAGATTGTTTTTTTTTTCAAATTGTATCTATCGCTCAGCGATGTTAAGATTAAAAATTAAAAAATACTTTTTTATTTACTACCGGCATACTGAATACTTCATATTGAATAGATTATCATCTTCCATACATTCTTACTTACTTTTCACCTGTATACATCATATTATAACTCATATAGATATTTATGTAGAGCTTTTAATATTTGTGGGATTATGATGAGTAATATGTAGTTTCATCACAACAGAGTTTTTTTTTCAAATATAATATAAATAACAAGTTTTAATAAAACAACAAAATATACATGAATTGGAAATAGATATAAAATATACAGTATATTCAGTATATAAAATATACTGATGATTCAACATATAAGCAGATTAATATTGACGAACAATAACAAACTTATCTTCTTTGAATAATACATACATCACAAGCTTTTCTATGAATTAAGCCAAAAATCCCACCAACTACTTTGGTTCAAATCTATAGAACTTTCGTTGATGCTTGTCTTGCGTGTTTCATTCTTGTATATTGTGACTTTATATTTATGCTTTACTTTATTGCAGCTGGTGGTTAGTATTATCGAGTTCGCGCAATTTTTGCTATTACTTTTCATTGTTACATTTTCATTCCCACTCATATGAAATAGACAGATTTGTTTACCCAATAAGTTATTAGAAACTAATGAGAAATGTTCCACAATCAGGATTCGTAACTGTATAAATAACTGCATAAATAACTGTACTAACTTCATTCAATTTTGTTTGTGGTTATTGGTTATTTGAAATGATTAGTATACAGAAATATTTATTAATATATTCTGTTTCACGGTACATCAAATTACGTAAAAATATTTTTTCCATAATCGGTATGATTTTATATTAAAGGGAACTGGCATTTTAAATCAATAAACAACTCGGTCACTGAATGAATAAAGATTTTTCATAATTAGCGATTTTAATATGTTTAATATATATATATATATATACTAGTTTGAATGCATATGCTTTACTATTTGTAATTTTATATTACTAATTATTGATATAAAATTAATATAACTATTCATTTTCATCGAAAAAACTATTAATACTGTTTAGAAAATAAAGACCACTGATAAATGATTTCGGACTTGAATAGTGATGAACCTCATACGCGCTCATGTCTGACATCTGTAACAATATATATTTTAAAGCCTAGTTAACATTCTTATTTTACTACATATGTAACCAAATTTAAGTGTTTTCAAATTTAATTTAATTTAATTTTTTAAGAGACCGCATATTTTTTCTCATGGACTTTGAATGCATCTCATACAATTCTAAATTCCATATTAATCATTTAACATGAAAAAAAAAAACATTTTAGTAAATATATTTTAGTAAATATATATTATGCATTGCATTTTCAACGCTGTGTGTTTGTTAAATTACATTTTAACAATATTGCAATTAATACACAATGTTTTACAATCTTAAACTAAAAACTTCTAAACAATATGATGTGAAAAAAGTCAGCAGAGGTTTAAAATAGAAAAATAAAAATTCTGTAGAAACAATGCGCACATTTCCAATCCATTCATATAAAGACATTACATCATTTTAGAAAGTAAACTTCTCAAAAAATATTGAACAGGCATTTAAAAAAAATCATTTTACAACTTAAGTCACCATTTATTCACATTTTATCGTTCTAAGAATTTTTCACTTATCTGAACGCCGAAATTTTAGTAAAGTGCTTTAGAAGGATTTTTTTTAAAGCACTTTTACCTGAAGTGACACTGAAATGTTTTATATTTGCTTTTTTCCGCCCAAGAATGTTTTTTTTTTTTTTTATCAAATAATTTATAAATTATATCCAGATAGATATACACATATATGTAATTATGCACTTTATAAAACTTAAATAAATATGCATTTATTTGTAAACTTCAGAAATATATAAAAGTAAATACATTCTATTTTTATGTAGGGAACAATGTACGCACACGTTTGTGATTCAAAAATGTGCATATTTTTTTTTTAAGTGCGTGTGTATGTGAAAATGTATTTACAAATAATTTGCATTATAATTAGCTAATATGTCATAAAAACATATTATCATATTGAAATGTGTTATTGTAAAGCTACATTCATTATGCGATTAAAATTTGGAACAATTCGTTTTACATTTTAATTTGAGTTCTTTACGAACAACACGTTGTAAGATAAATAAAACCTGTCATAATATAGGGGAATGTATGGTTAAACCACATTACTTATTATTAGCTACTTCTTGAAACCAGAATTTCCAACAGGATATAATGTAAGAATGCGTACATAGCCTGCACTTATCCTTGTACCATAATATCATTTTAATTATAAGAATAATTTATCTTTTTTATAATAATAAATGATTATTTACGAAAATCCCAATCATCCGGCCTTACTCCAAAAGTTGAGTTAAATGACATGGATATGTTAATTTTACAGAAAACGTAAAAAATTAAAGCTTTAAAATAATAAACAATACCTTTTACTTTGTACAATTTTAGCTAAAGAGTTGAACTAATAATATTTTGATTATAAGTCTAATGTTTTAATATTTAGAGACAAAAGGAGAAATATCTCTATTACAATTTGATAAATTGCATAAAAGAAGTTCTCCTTTTTATCAGCTTTGTAAAAATCATTAACACTCTTCCCTGTGTAGTTTCGAATACCGATTCTATAAACGTTATTTAGGGGTTCTTCAATTATAGTTTTCCAATATCCTTTTTCAACCCACCAAGGGTATCCAATTTTACTCCATGAGAATGAGGTTCTCAAAGAAAGTCATAAAATTAATTATACCTATAATTTGTAAAAATAGTTTCATTATGGAAAATAAATCCTTATGCTACACAAAATAATATAAAAGATTTCAATTACTACATATCTCTGTTTCAAACTAATATAAAATATTTAAATATAATTTTTTCAGAATTTTTAAAACTAGCAAATATTAAAACAAAAATTGATAAAATGAAATTTTCCAACACACACACTACACAAAGGCCACTATGGAGATACGTATTAGTTACTCCTTCTTTCTTAGAGCTAAGTAGTATTGCAACTATCTACTAGAAAGATGTAAAATTGAGTCAAACTGAGGTATCTGCTTTCCCCCGAATACACGGTTCTAAATATAATTCCCCCATCCTTCGTATCCCTTTTGGTTCATTGATTCCAAGTAAAAACTGGGTAGTACCTGTGGAAATAATAATTAATTTAATTGTTAAAATGAATAAAACCCTCTCTTTTTATAACCGGACTGGGGACGGGCTGCACTTCAACTCTCTTAAGAACAGAAAAAGATCATTTTAAAGCGAATTCGTTTTCAGAATAAAAAAAGAGCATATTCGATGATTTATTTTCTTACAAATTTTCCTATAAAGAAATTTTTTAAGTTAACTTTTTTTTTCTTCTGAAATATAAACATTTCATTACAGTACCAATAGATGTCAGTTTTTAATATAAATATCTTGCCTTTTTTTACTACTTTTCTTAGCATATATGCTCAATCAATCAACTGTAAAAAATATAAATAAATTGTACATTATTTCATTTTAGTTAATCTATAATTATAGGCCAAAATTTTTATTTAAAATTTTAAATATAAAGAGATTAATTTAAAAAATATTGGGTATGGTAAATTTTCTTAAGAAAAAAAACAAGTTCCTAAACATTTCCTTCTGAAATAATTTGTAATTTGTATTATTGAACTGAGTTATCAGAACACTAACAGTATCTTAGACAAATCTTGTGCCAATAGCGAACCCATGCCTCCTTTAAATAACAATAAATCCTCTTTCTGACGCTTTAGACACTCTGCCAACTCTACTTCGCTGAGTGTTCATTTAAAGCCTCCAGAATCCCACTCCGTTTAGCGACAGAAATCCACCCTAAAATGCTCATTGCGCATGCTCATGTCAGCCGAAATTGGTCCTAAAAACTTCACATTGTTTTTAAATGTATAGCAAATAAATAAGTAGTTGTCACACATTTTGTCTCTAAAATTGTGTACACATTTATGTTACATATAAATTTCTTTTATTTTCTTTTTACGTTTATTATTTTAATTTATTTAATATCAAATAAAATATTAGAATTAATATAAAAAAAATTTTTATATTAGCCGTTGCATTTTTTTGTGCTGTAACATTTATCATTTGATTGAAATGTATTTATAGATATCAGGGATATAAACAAATACAGTTATACAAAAGAATATTTATAAATAAAAATTTATATACGTACACTGGGGTAATTTAAGGCAAAGAAATGTAAGTGAATTTCCACAAAAAAATACTTTTTATCATAAATATGAAACCTCAGATTTAAATCGACATAGTTGAGAAAAGAATTCTACTGATATCAGAGAATAATATCTGCTCAAACACAGATGTTTCCAATGCCTGAGAATAAATTTAGGTATTTGTAGTTGGCTGAAATGCTCGGCATGGGAAAAATTTTGAATTTGAAATTGAAATAACTTCTTTTCATAGAGAAAGAATATGTTTTTTCTTGAGTCTTTATTATAATACAGAATCGTTCTGTTAAGTTAAAAATAAAATAAAATAAATATTTTTTTCAGTAGATAATTCGAGTATAGGATATTTTAAAATTATTTCCTTTCACGAAAACAATAAAACAATTATATATTTATGAATTATAAAACGCTCGTTTGATATATTTCAGTGTATACAATTCAGCCACTGAGACCAGGCATGTTTAATATTTTTACAACGTGGCATTTGTGAATGAAAAAACACCCACAAAATCAGTTTAAAGTATATATTTAGGTCAGTACAATTGAAAAGTATTAAGATTTTCAAATGACATTGCTTTTGAGGATATGTGTTCGGTTGTTAATGTTTTCCACAGACGTGGTATTCTAAGACGCTTTAGAAAAAAAGGATAGTAATGGATAAATTATTAAAAATTACAAAAATAAAAATAAAAATAAATAAATAAATAAATAAATAAATAAATAAATAAAAATAAAAATTATTGAGTTTCTGGTGTGAAACCAACAATACACAACTTTTGAATTTCAGAAAGCTGTATCAAAAATGTTGTTTCTTGAAAGAAAGAAAATTACATTTAATAGAGACCATTAGTTTAATAAAAATTCTTTTAAATTGTGCATAACCAAAAGCAGAACAAATAACAAAAAATAATTAAAAAACATTGAGTTTCTGGTATGAAACCAACAATACACAACTTTTGAATTCCAGAAAGTTGTATCAAAAATGTTGTTTCTTAAAAGAAAGAAAATTACATTTAATAGATACCATTAGTTTAATAAAAATTCTTTTAAATTGTGCATAACCAAAAGCAGAATCCAGAGCATTTTTCAGGATTATAATTAATAAATGCAGTTTGATTTTGATAAATATGAAAACAATACTTTATATCAATTTAATCTTCCAATGATAAATTTAAAAAAAAATAGACTCTAAATTATATCTGCTATTTTTGGAAATTTCTCAGGAAGATTTTGACACGTGTCATTCAAAGAGAAACACATCTCAACTTATTTTAATTGAAAGATAATATATTGTATTTTCTCAAGCTAAGACTCTGATTTCCCAACATTGCACTGAATGAGTTCAAATGTTATAATGAATATATTATGTTTTAAGTGGAAAATATATTACTCAAAACCAACGTTTTAATACAGTTTTAGAGTTTGAATATTTCTTCCAAATGCTTTGAGCCTAATAAGTATTCTGTACATCAGCATTTGTGCCCACATAAAATATATAGATTAAATCAGTTTTGCTTTTAGACGTTATTCAACCTGGTAGATTTTGTTTTAAAATTTTGTATATTTTATCTACTGATTTTGATGCAATACTCCATTTATGGGGAGGGGAGAACTGAACTACTTAACTAGTACATATACTAAATATTTGTTTTGGAAAATCTTCTTGAAAAAGTTTATTGAAAGTGACAGATGTAAGATACAAACGTATCAATGACAGGCACGAACATACCAAATCCAAACTCACAGAATCAATCTCATTTGTATAAAATTAATTATTTCAGAGAAATTAAGCGGGATCGCGCTTCCAGTACTAAATATTTGTTATCAATTTATAGCAAAGGCACGTTTTTTAACGCCTCGAAATATTGAATGTATATCAGTTTCTTGTAAAATATTTCGTATATTTCTACTGTTAAACTCATAGTTATTATCATTATTAAAAATAATAATTATTTTAAAAAAAATCAAAGCAACTCATTCTTTATATATATATATATATATATATATATATATATATATATATATATATATGTGTGTGTGTGTGTGTGTGTGTGTGTGTAAAGATGAAAATATTTTTTCATTTTTAACATTAAATATAATATCTATATTTTAAAATTAAAAAGTTCTAAAAGTTTAAAAGGCAAATAATAATAATAATAATACACTTATCATAGCTCTTTTCCAATATAATTATATAACTAATTACATATATATATATTATAATACATATATTTTGGAAAATTAACGATCTTTCATTTCATATTAAGGGTTTAAAGGTGCTTTATGACGCAAACAAAATTGCATTTATTAAATAAATTTATTAAATTTATATTAATAAATTTAATAAATTTTATTAGAAAATTTAATTTATTAAATTTCATGAAATTGTGCGAATTCCTTTGGGGATATCATCACATTTCCTTTGCAAAATTAAAAAATAGTTGGTCATAATATAAATTGAAGTATAAATAATATATACTAGTTAATATTTATAAAAAATATATACTGTGTAATATATTCAAAGAATTGATATATCAATCAAAGTTCCATTAACTAAACTCTGAGAAAATATAATATATACTATTTAATAATCCTGTAAAATATCATGTAATGCATTCAAAGCATTAATATCTCCATAAAATTTCCATTTACATGGTAGAAAATTTCATTAAGCAGTTGAATCATTTGTATAATTATCTTGTTTCATTTCATAAAAGATGATTTATACCTTCGGGAAAATCTATAATTGATTAATATTAGAATGTTTTTGAATGATTATACAACTACTATTACGTGATGTTTAGAAGTATTTTAGAGATAATTTATCAACGATTTCGTAGTTTACATTATAAACTAATAGTCAGGATGTAAGTGGAAAGTAAATTTTTAAGGATGGTTATATGGATTAATTAGATAGTGATTATATAGTTTAAAAAGAAGTATGTTTTCTATTGAATAAAGTAAAGTATTTTTTAAACATAAATTATAACCTTTATAAATTCTGGCACTATCTTATTTTAATAAATGATATTTGTTACTATTAAAAAGTAAAATAAACTATTAAAGTGTCTAAAAAATTTAATTAATTATTCTCAAATGTTAGCAATGTCATTATCATATGTTTTACAAAATAGTAGAATGATTGTCTAAAATCTAAACTATAAGTACTTACGAGATATACTAGTTTAATATTTGTATAAGAGATTATGTAACGTATTCAAAGCAATGTTATATCAATAAAATGTCAATTTACTAAACTGTGAGAACGTTTAATGCATACTAGCTAATATTTATGTGAGGAATTATTTAATACATTCAAAGCAACTGCTGCTTCTAAATGTACTCGAGATAATTTTCAAAGATATTTCAGTTTATATTAATACACTATACTAACAAGGGGAGCGCCAAACATGATGCGAACGGATTTTGATGATTTTAAAGTAATATAATAGATGACAGGACTGAACAATTTTTAATTTCCTCTCATCATTTCTTTTAAAGCAATGACTGTGCTTTTAGCAGCCATTTTGAGTTTAATGATGACACTCTGTTTGTAAAGCACTTTGCATCTTGTTCAATCAACAGAATTATTAGTTTTTTTGTGAGTTTTGCACATTGCTTTATGATTTAATTTCTGTTTAAGTTGAATTATACTTTATTTATTTATTTAATCTTGTGTGTCTTTTTATTATCTTGTTTCATATATATGTTATTAGGAGCTTAATATTGTTGATTTTAGGCATAATCCGGACAATATTTGATGAAATAACATATATTTACTATGAATATTCTAGTGGGGCTCCTCTGGAGGTTCCATAAGATATTCATAATTTTCCAATTTTTGCTTTTTCGTTTTATTAAGATTAATTCCTGCAGTATCCTTTCTGTTGCTTTTTATAAAATCTCATCCTTTATTTTTCACATGTGTTTTCATTTTTAAATATATATATATCAGTAACTGAAATTTTATATTAGAAATGAAATAACCGTTAAAGTGTAATATATATATATATATATATACTCTCAAAAAGTTGGCAAAGTTACATGTTTATTAAAAACCAAGAAATATTAGGTGATATATTGAAAGGAATTATATATAAATATTTTTTTCCATCTATTAAACCATGAGAACGTATAATGTATAATAGTTACTATTTATGTATAAAATTATGTAATGCATTCCAAATCATTGATATAGCTATAAAATTTCCATTAACATTTCTGAAAATTTTATTAAGCGGTTGGTTTTATTAAGCGACGATCTTTTTTCGTTTTATAAAGATCTTTTGAACCTTCAGAAATATCTGTAAATGATTAGTGTTAGCTTGGTTTTGTACTTGAATACTGTTACTCAGTGATATGTCTACGTACTATCGAAATAACTTATCAAAGACTTCGCTTTTTACATTAAAAAAATGTAGTAAATATAAGAAGGAAATTTAAAAAAAGTAATTTTAATATGGATCAATGATATAATATTTTTTAATGAAAAAGTAACCGATTTAAGAATTATTGTTATTATTATTACTATTATTATTTTTATTATTTCAATTGATAAATGAAGTAGTCGGATATGCTAATCCCAACACTTTTTGATACATGTTAAAACTTCAAATTCGCTACAACTTCGCCTATAAAATCAAAATTTTTCGTCATTCTTTTGTGCGCAACTGCTTGCGAATTGTCAGGTTAGTTGGATGCGAAGCACTCTACGCTGCATGAACAGCCGATGTACAACACAACTACAAGAAATTAATAAAATTGCACAAAAATCGCTATCACAGTGCCCCTTCCGGCAGAATAAACACAAATTTAACTGAAACCTTCTGACCATAGCGAAAAACATATATATGAAATTTGGTTCAATTATATGCATAATTTCATAAACTTTTCAATGAATACAATAATGAAAATTAAGCAAAAATTGCTATCACAGCGCCTCCTTCCATCGGAATATCCCCAACTAGTACCTGCGGGCCGTAGACAAACACACAAGCACGGACGCACACACACGCATACACACACACACATATATATACATAATATAATTCAATTATATGCATAACTTCGTACAGTTTTCGATGATACAAAAAAGACACACAGACATTTTGTAAAAACATGTTTTTCAGAATTTCTGTCCCTAGAATGTGTAAATCAATCGAAAACCGGGAGTTGAAAAGAAACTCGTTCACAATACTTTCTTCTATTATAGATAGAAGAAAGTAATAAACATATTTTGTAAATATAAATTTAAAATATCTATTTTTTCCAGTAAATTAAATTTGTTAATATCAGAAAGAAAATTAATTGCTAATGTGTCGAAGAATATTAATTTTTTTCATTTAATGGGTTAATACAGTTTTACAACATCTTTAACAAAATTCAAGAATGTTTAATCAAAATCGAAACTATAAATATTTATAATATGTACCGGTAAATATCCATTTAAGAGATTATGAAATGTATTCAAAGCTTTAATAGATCAACATTATTTCCATTTACTAAACTATGAAAATGTATGATATATAATAGCTAATACTTATTTACGAAATTATATATTACTTTCAAAGGATTAAAATATTCATAAAATTTATATTTTTATATGATAGAAAATTTCATAAAGCAGTTGAATTATTCGTATAATGATCTTTTTGTTTTTTTGCATAAAAGTTTTTTTGAAAAAACGAAGACATTTGAAGATGTGATGAAAAGTTATTTTTCAGTAAAACACATAATTGAATAATATTATAATAATTTTGTATGTGAATAGAATCGCTATTCTGTAAAGTTTCCTTGTCTTATAAAGATAATTTATTTGTGATTTCTTATTTTATATTAATATGCTGTAGAAATGAAGTAGGTTTAAAAAAAGATTATAATTTGAAGCTGATTAATATGGATAATTAATGTATATATTTTAATTAATATAAAGAAAATAAACGCAAATTTGGTTGGACATTTTACTAAATATAGAAACGTAATTATAAACAGAAATTAGTTATAAATACTGGTACTCTTTTTACATTCAATAAATGAGATTGGTTAACATTACAAAAAAAAAAAAACAATTCCTACTACGGGAGAAAAATTTTATCTCTTTCTTTTTTTATATAAGGCTTAAGAAGTCATACAGATTAACCAATTTGTCTCGCTCTTTGTAAGTTAGCTAATTTGGTAATATATGCAATTTGCTGGGAAATTTTAATTTGATTTAGCAAATGTAATTGAATGGATATGACGCAATTATATAAAATGTATTAAAATTTTGGTGAAAACACAGTTTAAAATTGCTAATGGAATATATTTCCGATGCTCAAACAAGGTTCAATCGAAAACCATAAACAAAATGGCCATAAAAAAGTTCCTATATTCTTGTAAACCAACTATCAGTGCTACATTGAATAATGAATACGCCCAGAATACTTACAAGATCAAAAATCTCTCCCAATTAAGTTTGAGTAGTTTTAGTATTTCGGACGTTATAATATTGACGTTTTGCATCTTTCGAATTTGCATGACCTTGTGAAGGAACTATATGAAATTCTTGATTATTGAACGGATCCTGGAAACTTCCAAGATAAATTTACTCCCCGAATTGCGTTTGATTTGGTTCAGTATTTTGGAAGTTATCGTGATGACAAATTTTGCATGTTTAGCTTTTGTTTGCAATTGTAAACGAACTACAAGAACTAGATACTTAATTACCAAACTCATCAAACATTCTTGCAAGATCAATACATTGCCCCAATTAGGTGCGAAGTAGATGGTAATTCAGAGAGAGAGGGACAAAAGAAATATCTGCAATTGGTTGATATATACAAAATTGAAACCTAAAGTCTATTACCCTCTAAAGCTTTTAATAGTTTGCTTTCAAGAAATTAGTATATTTATAACAATATCTTTAACATTGGAAATTTGTTACAGTCTTTAAGAACATGATAGAATTGGAATAGACTGAGTATATTTCGTATATACAACTGATATGAAAATAATGTTTGCTTTGAAAACCCTAATAAATGCAGCTTTAAGTTGCAATTGCTTACGTTCTCCATGATTCACTATTTATGCGTAGAAACATTTTTTAAAAATATTTTAAATTAAAAAAATAATTAATTCGATATGAGAAGAAATAAAAAATAAGATATTTTGAAGAAGTTCTGTCTCCAGTAAATTGCTTCTTTTAATATTAGAAATGAATATTTTAAAATTCTTCCACACAGCTATATACATGTAACAAACACACTACACTGTTATTAGATATATTTGAGAAAAAATATTGATGTAAATTCATAGATTTGTTTCTTTGCTGTCGAAGTAAAGAATAGACAAATAATTAGTGACTAGTAAAACTTTTCCACATTCTGTTAAAATTACTATCCATACTACACTTATTAGGTAATACCTTACCTGAGATTTGGAAACATCTTACTAGGTTACACTACCAATGTTAAGAGCTAAGTTGTATCACTTTTCGCTACGTAAAACAAATCACCAGAAATTCTCAGATGCTTAGAATTTGTTTGAAAAAAAAAAGAGCTTATAGAAAAGGCATATTCGAATAAGATATGTGTGACATGTACACAAAACGACCTACAAAATATATCTTTACGAAACTAAAGATATTATTTTTTTCGAAATTTAATAAAATATTTTATGATACCGTAAATAAATACTGAAAGTTATATAAAAGAAAGGTTTACTAAAATTTTCTATGATTGCAGAATTACCCGATTATAGATGATTCAATCTCGGCTTTCGTTAATCCTGAATCTGAATACGAATTTCAGCATAACAAATATCAGATTGTTTCAAAATGTCAGCCACCCTAGAATTTCAAACTGCCACATCTCAGCCATTTTTTAAGATAAAGCCAAAAAAGTGTTCCAGAATCCTTGTTTCACGGTCTAACGATTAACGGAAACAACTTTTATCAATTTTTAAATTTTTTATACATCTTTTTTTTTAAAAATATTTAAAAAAATTAACGCCACGATTTTGAAACAAGATGACGCATGAAGCTGGCAAACGAAATCGGTCGAGACCTTGGTATATTCTGTACACATGATCAGTCATAGTCATATCGGTTTATAAATACGAGAGTTATAGCATAACAAATATCAGATTGTTTCAAAATCTCAGCCACCCTAGAATTTCAAAAGGCCATTTTTTAAGATATAGCCAAAACAAAAAATGTTCCAGAATCCTTGTATTGTGTTCTAACGCTTAGCGGAAACAATTTATAATTTTTTGTACATCTTTTTGAATAAAAAACAAAAACAAAAACGAAACAAGATGGCGGTTGAAGCTGACCAACGAACTCGGTCGAGACCTTTGTATGAACTATACACATACTCAGTTAGATCCAAATGGGTTCATAAATAAGAGAGTTACAGCATGACATATGTCATATACATATATATATATACAGGGTGATTCATAAAAGATGGGCAGAACTTTAAGGGGTTATAGTACACTTAAAGACAAATAATATTAAATAGGAGACTAAGGGTCCCAGACGTATTCCCAAGGAGATAGGGGGCATTAAAGTTTAGGGTCCGAAATTTCAAATGATTATAAAACATGGAAAAATTGGTCGATTCGTTTGCGGTTTTTGCAAAAAATTTTCTTTATGCCAGTATTTTCTTGAAATAAAATTTTAAATTCAATTTCAAAAAATGCCGATAGGGGGCGCTTTAGACTTTGGAGTAACAAACAACTATTTTTTAACGTTATTTTTTGTATTTCTTTAAATGATTTCGAAAGCTTAGACTTAAACTTAAATTTTGATCTAAAAATCTGAGTCCTAACGAGTAGTTAAGTAGCGTAAACTGAAATTTGAAATTTGAAACCCTTCTCCCCCCAGAACAAAAATCAGTTATTCCCGATCTTTGTGTCGTAGATTAGGCTCTAACTACTGCCGCGTTTTGCTAAAATTATTCTTTATGTCAGTATTTTCTTGAAAATAAATTTTAAAGAAAATTTTCAAAAAATTCCGATAGAGGGCGCTTTAGACTTTGGAGTAACGAACAACTATTTTATACCGTTATTTTTTGTGTCTCATTAAATGCTTTCTAAAGCTTAGACTTAAATTTTCAGCCCAAAATCTGAATCGTTAGACGTGGTTAAGTTTCTGGGGAGAGGGGTTTGAAATTTCTACTCCTGAGCACAGTTCAGTTTACCATGTCCACACATTGTGTGCTGTGATACGAGGTAAAAAGACACAAATTAGGATTATGTTACCAAAGCATATTTATTAACATGTAATCACAATAAATGTTCAAAATTGTGACCACCAGAGGTTATGCACGCAGAACAACGGCGACGAATGGAACGGCGAACATTCGCGAAAACATCAGGCTTTTCGAGCACTTCCCCTACAGCGGCGGAAAGTCTGGCGACCAGTTCCTCGGGGGATTCAATGGGTGTCTCATACATAAGAGCCTTCAATCGTCCCCAAAAAAAGAAATCGAGGGGTGAAAGATCTGGCGAGCGAGCAGGCCAAGCAACAGGACCACCTCGACCAATCCATCTGTTCGGAAATGTGATGTCCAGATAGTTGCGGACGTCTCGTACGTAATGGGCTGGCGCTCCATCGTGCTGGAACCACATGACCCGCCGGATGCGTGGAGGAACAACGTTTAACAGGTCTGGCAGCACATGTTGCAGAAATGTGAGGTATGTTTTACCGTTGAGGCGTTCAGGAAGAAGGTACGGTCCGATTAGGTGGTCTCCGAGGATTCCTGCCCAAACATTGATGGAAAAGCGTCTCTGATGAGCATGTGGATACGTAGCATGTGGATTGACATCCGCCCATACATGTGCATTGTGTGTGTTAAATGTACCTTCACGTGTGAAGGTACATTCATCGGTGAAAAGCACAGTTCGTCCAAAATGTGGATTTAGCGCGTTCTGCTGCAGAAACCAGCGGGCGAATTCAATACGATTTGGATAATCCCCTGGAGACAGTTTCTGGACTCGTTGCACATGAAACGGGAGCAAATGTTCATCCTTCAGTACCCTCCAAGTCGTGGACTGTGAGGTATCCACCTGGCTAGCCACTGTTCGTGTACTTGTACTTGGCTGCGCCGCTACTACATCCAGAATGGCTTCTGCAACAACTACTGATTCGTCCTTTTTTGCACGACCTGCATTCGACCGGGAAGCGAGAAATGATCCCGTCTCACACAACTGTCTGTGCAAGCGCTCGAAAGTTTTGCGGTTAGGCAACCGCCTGTTAGGAAATCGCTCTCCGTACATTCGTTGTGCCTCTGCACCATTTCCATCTGCCGCTCCGTAAATTAAATGCATCTCAGCCTTTTCCTTATTCGTGAAGGGCACCATCTTCCGATTCATTACTACAGCGACTTACACTTGACTCACCGTTCAGAGGTTTTTATGCCTGAATCGTGTCGAAATTTTGCATACGTGTTCTTCTTCTTCCCCATTTGACATTTGCATACTTTCTGTTTCCTTCTTCACCCGGTGACTAGCGTCAGGAATGGAGCTTTAACGTTTGCATGAGCGACGTTTCCAACTGTGCCAGTGCCTTTATGAGTGAATTCCGACTATGCAGTCCTTGACGAAAGTTGTATTTTTGCCTCGTATCACAGCACAGAATCGTTGGGCATGGTTAAGTAGTGCAAACTGAACTATGTTCAGAAGTTGAAATTTGAACCCCCGCCCCTCGCTACTGAACCACGCTCAGCGATTCAGATTTTGAGCTGAAAATTTAAGTTTAAGTCTAAGCTTTAGAAAGCATTTAATGAGACACAAAAAATAACGGTATAAAATAGTTGTTCGTTACTCCAAAGTCTAAAGCGCCCTCTATCGGAATTTTTTGAAAATTTTCTTTAAAATTTATTTTCAAGAAAATACTGACATAAAGAATAATTTTAGCAAAACGCGGCAGTAGTTAGAGCCTAATCTACGACACAAAGATCGGGAATAACTTATTTTTGTTCTGGGGGGAGAAGGGTTTTAAATTTCAAATTTCAGTTTACGCTACTTAACTACTCGTTAGGACTCAGATTTTTAGATCAAAATTTAAGTTTAAGTCTAAGCTTTCGAAATCATTTAAAGAAATACAAAAAATAACGTTAAAAAATAGTTGTTTGTTACTCCAAAGTCTAAAGCGCCCCCTATCGGCATTTTTTGAAATTGAACTTTAAAATTTTATTTCAAGAAAATACTGGCATAAAGAAAATTTTTTGCAAAAACCGCAAACGAATCGACCAATTTTTCCATGTTTTATAATCATTTGAAATTTCGGACCCTAAACTTTAATGCCCCCTATCTCCTTGGGAATACGTCTGGGACCCTTAGTCTCCTATTTAATATTATTTGTCTTTAAGTGTACTATAACCCCTTAAAGTTCTGCCCATCTTTTATGAATCACCCTGTATATAAATCAACATTTGAACGGAGGGTGATTTGGGTGTCTGTGGGTCATGATCGGTGAAAATATACCAAAATTGTTTTAAATTGCTTTCCTCAAAAAGGCTGCAATAGGTAGCTTTTTGTATTGAAAACTACCTAATAGTCGCCAGTTCTGGTCTGTAATTAAAGAATTAATTATAGTTTTCAATATGTAAAACTAAACAAAACTTTCTAATCTAGTTGTCTGATGCTTTAAAAATAATGTCTATAAAAATGTGATATTAATTTATTAATATAGCTATATTCTGATTTCTAATTAAGCAATTTATTTAAACTTAAATGCGGCAAGAATATCGTATAAAAATATGATTACTTGTAATGCAGTACATATTTTAAATACGTTATAAGTATATCACATTAAATGGCCGCATGTAACAAAAGCGAATTTTTCTTCTTTTTTCCCCCCTCTTAATTTTTACCTGAACATGAATAATCAGTATTCAGCAGTCAGTAAAATAGTCATTTCCTTTATTTCATTATCTTAATCGTCAAAACAGCGTTTCAAATATCAAAGAACGAACTTTTGCTTCAACAAAATTTATCTTCTTTTATTTCCTTTGAAACATCAGAATATTGATTGTAATAAAAAAGAAAAAATGATAAATTACTCCTAGCTAATGTTTCATGAACATTTTTATAAAAGCCATCATTTCATTGTCTTATATTCTTTTAACAGATCTTTTTGTTACGTTATGAAACAAAAAAACTAAAACCTTTTAAAGTGATCCTCAACTGAAAGCAGTTTAAAGCTCCGAGATAGAAAATTTCAAAATAAAAAAACAACATTTTATCTTTTAGGTAATCAAAATAGCGAAGTGAATGTTCTTTACCAGCGTGGTTATTTTTTATCAATCTAGATAAATTTTCCCAAGTCTTGTCATAGAATGTGATTAAAGACTCCTTTTTCGGAATGGGCTTTTTTTCAACAAACGGCTTTATATTTTCATTACTGTACCGTTCCGAAAGTTCTTTTGAGTTTTATAAATTACCCATTTTAAAACATAAATTCTTGTTATTTTTAAAAAGTATGTCTCGCTGAAAAGGCATCGGCTTGATATTAATCGTAATACAAAGTCATTAAGTAAAAAATGATTGAGTTACGGAATGCCTTATATTATATAAACCACGTTAAAAGTAAATGTATACCACATTTCTCATAATAAGACACAGTTAATTACAGGGATATTTTATGAAATTTATAATTAGCAATTTTACTCGATGTTGACTGAGCTAATATTAGGCCTACCGTGTAAATTATAGCAATTACTAGCGCTGAATTTAGTACATTTTGTGCCCCATAAAACGTTCAAAATTTACAGTCAATATAATAAGTACCCAACTATAACGGCTCCCTGTGAGATTAGTAAATCATCCATTTTAAAAAAGATATTTAAGATACATTTCTTAACGTTTTTCGTAATTATAATTCACTAAAAAGTACCTTCTCAATATTTTTCGCTAGTGGAAGATACATAATAAAAGACAAACAAAATGTGTATTTTTAAGAAAAAATTGGATTAAAATTAAAAATGCACAGGACTTAGAATATAGACGAAAACTTAATTTAAAACATATATTGTTTTTTTAACAAATTCCCGAAGAAAAAGACGCAAAAAGACTCATAAAGTCAGTGATATATATATATTTCCTACCTCTCAATTGTACCCCCCAAAAATGTAAATTTTGACACATATACAAACAGAAATACATACTATTATGATACTTTCATACATGTAGCAATACGAATGAACAAAGTTTATGATATGTATAATAAAAATCCGCAAATGCAGCTGGCAATGAAATTTTGAAATTGTGAGTAAACTTTGACAAGAACGAAATATCACAGAATATAACATACTTTCCAACACATTCAGAATGTTGTAACAAAACGTTAGAGTTCAATAATGTGAAAGATGATGCCTAATAAAACAATTTGTAAATTGCATAATACATTTTAAAACCCAAATTCACGAATTACCACAATATTCATAAAAATATCCGACTTCTTTTGTGCTAATATATAGAATTTACACACATATAATACCATGCAAAAAATAGTTAAATTCTGAATCGTGTATCACAGATGAAAACGCTCCTTCAGCAATTATTATTTATAGACATACTGTAACCGAATTCTTTTTTGTGTCCCTGTAAATCGATAAATGCTATGTGCACCATAGTAAGCTTCTTTTAGCGCATCTGAGCGTCGTATATGAATTTCAGTATGTTTGAAATAGTATAATTTCATTAAAAACACAGCAAACGATTTTTTCCTATCGATCGAAATTTAACGGAATTATTTTGAGTGTCCCTGTAAACGAACTGTAAATGATACTCGCATCATTTTCAGTACGTAATATGCCATAGTAAATTTGAGTAACATATATAGATTGCATTACGCGTGTTAGAGCACGAACACAAAGAGGGCAGACAGACAGACAGACAAACCGAATTCATGAACAATTTTCAACTCTGTTAGAAATTAACAACTATGTTGGAAAGTGTGTAAAATGAAGTGTGTTAAAATGTAAAAGAAGATTTTTTAGTATAAGACATGGAATTTGGATCACACTATGCAACGTATCATAAATGTTCCGGTAAATATGGTGATATGTGTAGATTTTCAAATAAAAACTGTCACTTGGCCACCAAACAAGGTCGGACCGAATATTCAACTATGTCGGAAAGTATTTAAAATGAAGTGTATTAAAATATAAAAGTATATTTTATCATAAGACATGGAATTTATATCGCGATATGCAACTTATCATGAACGTTCCCCTAAATATGGTGATATGTGTAGATTTTGATGGCCAATGGCCACCAAACAAGGCCGGCCATAAATTATATATATTTTACTCTACTTTTTTTTTTATATTTTAATAAATAAAATTTAAACTTTCAAGTTTTGTGTTAATTTCGTTTCTTTTTTTTTAACAACATATAGGCATTTATTTTCAAAAAGCTACAAACTCACTGAAGGTCATTTAATCAGAGTAAACATGTATAAATGCTGTGAAATAAAAATGAGTATTTGTCAAAAAAGTTTATTCGAAATAGAGATAATCGCATGAAGCTTTTAACCGCTAAGGAGATTTTAGAACTCTAAAATGAAATTAAAATGTATTGAAAATATTCTTGGAAAAATCTTTGTTTTACATATTCTCTTCTTATTCTAAGAAGCGGGCGAACTCGAACGCAATAAAAGCCTCACTTGTTTGGAGAATTCAAAAGAAGCTTTCAGCAATTACGACGTTTTTTAGAAAATCGAAGAAAATTCTTGGAGCGTACAATTCCCATCGGATTTTCCAGCAAATAATTTTAGCATCCTTCATTTTTTTTCGAAATTTTTTAACGTATTTTTAAAACATTTTATATGCTTAAATGGAAAAAGAAGTGTTGCATAAAAATTAATATTTCATTTTTTATTTGTTATTTTATCCTTTTAAGAAGAATACGTTTTATTTTTTATGTGTTTAATGCATCTGTTGTTAAAGTAAGTTTTATGACATAATGGCAATGTGATATTAAAAATTTAACTTTTAGTCGCATATTCTTTTAAATTTTGAATATATTAACATTTAAAATTCATTTATAAATGAAACTTTGGTTAGCCATAACAAAATAATTCAAACAAACAGTGTCAGTCATGAATTATTGCAGGTTTTTGAGAAAATTATGAAAAATCCATTTCTGGAACATCAAATTGTTCAACAGACATTCTTGGTATTTAAAAAAAAAATAGTTCAAAAGGAATGGTTATGCATGATGAAATAGGAAGGTGATTGGTGCCTTAATGCAAATGGTTGCCTTAATCCTTAATGATTGCCTTGATGCATTAATCCTTAATGGCTGGTGAAAACAATCTACATGTTTGCAGGCGAATGGTCAGAGAAGGAATGACAGCACTTATTTGCAGCAAAATTTTTCGTTTTTTACTTCCTGCCACATTGAATTTGGCAACATGAATCTTTACATATCCGCTAGGTACTAACATATGGATCATTTTGAATTTAAGGATAAACACGGTAAGTTAGTAATGTTGAATTTAGTCAACAGTACGTTACACAATAATTTTGAAAACATAGTGATAAACGCCTTAAATAGACGAAGTAATGAAGGAATGGTTACCGCTAAGTTCTCCAATGATTCATATCTAAACAAATGCATACAAAATAAATTTATAACGAACGTAAAAAGGGGCAAAGTTAATTCTGTAGCCGGGATATTTTTAAACATTTTTGTTACTCATTTACGTAGTTGATATAGTATAATGACTGAAGAAGAAAATTTGCGTGAGATCGTTTAACGACAGAAAAGCTTTTCACTTATTTTGAATGGAAAAACATTGAGTTTAAATAAAATTTAAAATACATTAATCAATCAGTTATAAAAAGGGATATTAAATACAGGAAAATGGTATAATTTAAAAACCATACGTGATTTCCCATGAAATTTGTCAAAGAAAGAAACATTTTGCAAAAATTGCCTTTATCAAACTTTAAAATAAAAATAGAAAATATTTTATATTGGTTAGTCTGCACATCTAATTTATAAAAGACGCTAACAAAGTATTTTATATAATTATCTGAACTTTATAATATTGTCATTAAATATCCATTAAAAGTAATGTTTTAATAAATAAACATAAACACATGGTACAAAATTTCACGTCTGTATTTAGTCGCAAGTCTTAAAGTATCTTTCGTCACAATTTTATTCCAAATTTTATTCCAAATGAAAATCCTTCACTTACACTCGGAAAATGTCATGCGAACCCACCCTTCTTTTACATTTGCTATCTATTTAATGCAGTTTACTTGTCTGTGATACTTTTTTATATATTTTTTTATATAAAACAGGATCTACTAATAGAAAATATTGACGTTGTATCTGTGATTTCATTAAAACTTATAAAAATTGCATTCAAATCATGTATACAATCATGATTAACTTGATTGTGTGCTCTACATGCATTGATACATCCATGGCTAACTTGATTTCTACTATATGTGAGAGCAGAGCAGGTGCAAACGTAGTTACACTGCAAAAAAATATATAATAAATATATAAATATATTTACAGTCAAATTCTGAAAAGGCAATGAATTAAATATAGCATTCCCTTCAAAAATACTAAAAACAAATTCTAATATATTTACGGATAGTGACTTGTTTATTTAAGAAATAATAGGGTAACTTATGGGATCAAGGTGTGGAAAATATATTGTTCTACGTAGATTAGACAAAGGGATCATATTTAATGAATAATGATTATAAATTGTTTGAAAGAGTAAGAAATATATTGCTCCAAGTTCCGAAAGCGATCCGTATTCACGTATGATTTTATATTGTGGCCATTCTGAAATTTCTGGCTGCCAACAATTCTACCATTTGGGTTACTTTTTATTTATACAACTTGCTTGAATTCTGCCACTATTACAGGAACTTCGGGTATTAAGGAGTAGTTGGGTAATATGGAATACCAAGGTTTCTGTTTGATAAAGTGCTGCCACCAAGCGGCAATATCTTAAACTACTTAAGAAAGTTTCCAGAACGCGTCGGTCGGCGTCAGGGCGCGTTGTGTGAATAAATATTTGTTTTACGTCTTTGGAAACTTTCAGGAGATAATTTTTCAATATATTTATTAATTATTAGATGTAATATTTTTACATTAAAATTGAGCACAATATTCACCGGAATACTAACAGTTTATCATGTAATATATATATATATATATATATATATATATATATATATATATATATATATATATATATATTTTATCTCGCGATTCTCACCTATATACATAAGTAATTTTTTCTCACACCGTCTGTGTCGGGTTATATGGAATACCAGTATTGTATAATACTCAATGATTATGGTGGCGCAAAGACAGATCCTTATATTTTGATTTGTGCAAGTCTGAAGTACGAACTGGAGTTTATTAAAAAAATATGTAGCAATCAAGCAATCTGAATAATAATAATAAAAGAGACAAACTGACAATACTGGTCGTTAATGGCATCCTGGAAACATGAAATTTCTCAACCTTTATTAATATTTGCGTCATGTTACAAATAATTTATAAATAATAGAATGTAGTCAGGAAAACCAAACAAGTATATTTTATTTAAAAAAAAGGAAATTGCTGTATCTGGAATTTAAATCTATTTTAGCAAGTTGAAGTGTACATTATTTTACAAAATATAAAATTGGGTTTATTCTAGTATTCTCTATGCGATACGTATCTCAGTTATACGTTTAACAGACATACGTATATACGTATAATACTTATTTATGAAATACGTATACCTTAAACTATACTTATAAACTTATCCGGATATGTATAATCGTATATCAGTTAAACGTATATTTCAAGTATATGTTTAATTCAAGTATACGTATCTTTCAAGTATCGTATTTACTTTTAATGCCAATGGATCTCATCAGTGTTACGTCACTCAACGGAGAACACGTTGGAAATCGGTGCCGTTACTTTAGAAATCTGTATAAAGTGTTTCATACATAGAATCTTGTTATTTTTCCCTACAAACGATTATTGTAAATATATAACGAAAGTTAAAAAACTTTTTGAGCAAATAAGGATAATATAAACGTTTCAGATTTATTGTTAATCCTTATTAAGTATATTCTTTCTTTTTTAATTAAAAAAAATATATATAAATTTATTTTTGTGCGCGTATACTCAAATTGCGCCCAAAGGGGGGTGGGGCAAATCTTGTTCTTTCCACGGTGCTCTGTGTTAATGTATAACACAATTTCATTTTTTTAACCATGGGACTCGTGGTATTTTTTATACAAAGTGTATGTGCATTACAAGATACTACGTTTTAAGAATTGTTGTTAGTCTTGTCGAATTTCATTTTTTGCGTTAGTACCTATAAATTTCGATCACTTATAGCCTGAGAAATAATCGTCACTCCAGGTTTCAGAACTCAATGACACAAGCTTAAAATGACTTGCCTTCTCTTTTCTTTTATGCTGTAAAACGCATTTTCAACATATTTTTAATATAGAAAAAAGTATTTTTAAATAAAATAAAAGTATGTTTAGTTAGTTGTTAGTTGCGGCCGATTATCTGCACTAGCGATATATCGCCGGTGGGGGGAATATGCCTTCTGTGAGGTCTTTAAAATAAAAATAAGATTATGAAACTTCTCAGGAGTTTTGATTGATCAATGTCAGTATAAAATATGAAGTCAATGTAAGTTTGTGTTCTGCAATACTAATGTTTACGGCGAAATGTCACCCGCCATAAAACAAACTAAGCTATGGGCGTGTGTTACAGATATGCGAAAGGTAAATCATTTCACAATTAATAGTTTAGATTTGAGGGGGGGGGGGGAACAAAATCTAAACTAAGGAAAAAATATTCCGATTTTTATTTTTTTTTTCAAGTACCGATTGCACAGGACACAGCGGGTGTTTCTCAAATTCTCTGATTCATAGACCAGCAGGAGAAAGGCATATTTTTTTAAGCAACGAAAACCGTTTAAACGTTTATACGTTTAACCACTGGTGTAAGTTCCGTATATATGATGTACCGTATATGCTGTTTCGTATAATGCGTATAACCACCTTGGTCGTATCAAACGTATTCAAAATCTGCACCCCGTATAATACGTATTATACGTATACTCGTATAAACGTTTAATAGTGAGCACTAGTTTATTCGTTTGTGGAACATACTTTAATTGTAAAAATAACTACAATTTACAAATTTACTTTTAATTAACCTACAACTTTAAACTGAAATAACTACTCAGAGCCTCGCTAGATGGCGGCACGAATGCGTGCAGTGAGAGAGACTATAAAAGGAATTTGTTTAGTGCCAGTTTAAGGTAATTTTGAAGATGTGTCCCAAAGCGTCATATTCGACTGAAGATCGTATTTTTATTGTTAACAATTGGTATTTACATGGTGAAAATGCAACACTATTTCTATAGAAGTGGTTTTCAACAGTCAGAAACCGACCTAAGCCTTCTAGAGCTTTGGTAAGAGATCTGATAAGAAAATTGGCTATCTTATTCACTAGATATTAATCCGTACTATTTCTATCTTTGGGGCCATATGAAAGATTTGGTTTACAAAAAGAAGCCGACAGATCTTATTAGCCTCAAAAGTTCCACAACTGACACATTTTCAAGCATCAAAAAAGAAACGCTAGATTTTGTTACTGACAACTTTTTGACTGAATTGCGCTATTGTATCACCTCTGAAGATTCTCACTTTGAAAGCCTTATCCATTAAATTCCTTTTCCACGTTCTTAAAAAACAAACAAAAATGTTTGTAGCGCCATCTGCAACGACTCGAGAGTTATTTCAGTTAAAACATGTAGGTTAATTAAAGGATAAAGTATGGAAATATCATATACAACATTTAGTAAATCATACAAAATTAATGAAACACATGTATTTAACTATGCAAAATCAATACGAAGTATGCAAAATGGAAACAAAACATATATTGAAATATGCAATCTTCATACAAAAGTGACATTGAATTATGAAAAATCATAAAAAGACAGGTATTGAATTAAGTAAAATCTATAGACACACTTAATATCGCATAAAGAAAGAAATAAAAACAGAATCTAATTTGACATAATTTGAAATGAAAATAATGATAATAATAATAATACACTTATCATTTTTTTTTTGTAAAATAAAAATAATTGGACCAAATAATAAGTTCGAAACCACATACGATGCAAAATTGTTTTTTTTTTTTTTTTTTTTTTTTGGTTATAAAAACGTATAGAAATTCGCCGCAAACTCAAACTCAAAATAATAATAATAATAATAATAATATTGTTGTAGAACTCAAAAGAAACTTTCAGCAATTACGCGTCATTTGTATGCAATCGGAGAAAATTCTTGGACATTTATTTCCCTTCGAATATTCCAAGAAATAATTTTAGTAACCTACTTAAACAGAAAAATAAATATTGTACAAAATATTATTAGTATTTCATTTTGTATTTACTATTCTTTTATCCTCAGAAGCAGGCGAAATCAATCGAAAATAGCTTATTTTGGTTGTAGAAACGAAATATTAATATTTCATTCTATATGTTTTATTCATTTATACCTGGATAGTTTTATTTGCTAAAGAGAATTGATAGATTAGTATTAAAATAATTTATGAAATAAAGAAAAATTGAGATTGTAAGTATGTATTGTCATTTATTCTTTTTGTTTTAAATTTTGGGTGCATTAAATTTTTAACTTTTTTACCAAAAATAAACTTTTATTAAATCGAAATGTGAAGAAATAAAATAATTCGAAATACCTTTTGCTGTCAGAAACTATTTAATTTTACATTACACAAAATAATAATAAAAAAAAACTAAGAATATTTATTCCGCATTCAGGTATACTTTTTTACCATTATCTGTAATTCGTTTTTCTCTTTAAAAAATAAAAAGTAAAATATCTGCAAAATCCTTTAATACTCTGAATTAAAAAAAAAAAGAATCAAATTTAAATGCTTTGAAATAGAAAAAAAAATGTACTTGTAAAAAAAAAAAAAATTATGTAAAATATAAATAATTGAATAAATCTCTAAATGAGATTTTTATATTTTTTTTAATATTTGCAGAAAAAGCTTTGTTATATACATTCTCTCTTTATACTCAGTAAAATAAAACGCAATAAAAAATAACAGGGTTGGAGAATTAAAAAGAAAAGCTTTCAGGAATTGCGAATTTTCTTTTTCTTTTCTTTTCTTTTTTTAATAGAAAATCGAATAAATTCCCTTCGGATTTTCCATGTAGTAATTTAAGTAATATTTTTATTTTTTTTCTGGTAACTTTGAAAGTATTTTAAGGTAGAGCGTATTCTTGATTTTTTTTAAGGTATATTCTAGAAAATATTAATATTTAATTTTATCTTTAGTGCTTTGTGTTCTTTTGAAAGGAATATATTGTGTAATGCTAAAGACGGTTAATATATTTACGTTGAAATAATCTATGAAATAACGGCAAGTTGAGAAAAAAGTATGTTTTTTTCCCCTTTAGTATTATCCTCGTTTTAAATTTAAAATGCATTGAATTATGCAATTACATTTCAACTATGAGCACTGGCGAAAAATAAGATTTTTTTTAGTATAAAATAAAATGTCAAATAAATTCATCATTTCATATTGTTCATTTTTATCCCGTTCTGCAATTAATCACATGCTAGAGAAACACGTGAAGGGCTTACACAAAATTCTGCTGAACGAGTTAATTTGCAAACATTCATTTGATGTCTTCAAGCAAACAACAGTAGTTTGTAATTATCGAAATTAAATCAAAAAGCACAATTAACGACGGCTATTCTGTAACACGGGGCACGGGATAAGAAAATACCATGTTTTTATTTATGCCGGGTAAATATGAGGGAGAGATTGCATTTTTGTTTCTACGGAACATCTGTATTACTGCATCTATAATTAATCCTTAAAGACAAGATTGTTGTTTTTGCGCAAACTATTGCAGCAATTACTGCGTTATCTGACGTCATCGGCAGAACATTTAAGAGGTTTAGAGTCGCACACACACACAAAAATAAATAAATAAATAAATAAAAACTGTTGTAGTAGTAGCATAAAAAGATCCAAAAAGTTATTATTTATGACAAACCTACACACTCTCTTAAAACTGCAAAAGAAAAAAAAAAACTGGAATCTAACTAAAATGTCGTCGTATAAAAAATACTTGTCGAAAAAAAAAATATTTTACAAATTTGAAATGAGTTAGTTTAAAAAACAAAACCTAATATATTTCTTTAAATATTCGCAGAGAGGGTGTTTGTGCTTTATTTACTTTCTCTCTATGCTCAGAGTCTGGCGAAATCAAACGCAATAAAAGCATAACCTTGTTTGTAGAATTTAAAAGAAGCTTTCAGCAATTACGACGTTTTAGGGAAATCAAAGAAAATTCCTGGAGCGTACTTTTTCTTTTGCAATTTGCAACAATTAAGTTTAATATTTTTTTTAAGTTTGTGAAACATAGCTTTTGAGTACAGTGTGTGCTTGAATAGAAGATTAAATATTGTGGAAAATATTAATATTTCGTTTTTGATTTATTAATTTAGTTATGTATTTTCTTGTGGATTCTAACCTGATTAATACAATACAAAATAATTTAAGAACTAAAGACAATTTGAAATTAAAAATTGTATGTTTTTTTTTTAGATAATGTTGCTATGTTTTTTTTTTTTTTTTTTTTTTTGTTTTTTTGATACATTAATTTCGGTTACAAAAATATATATTCCAAATATACATTTATTTTTCTATAGAAACTAATTAAACGTATATTTAGGAGCCAAAATGGGATTTTATTTACTTACGCGAGAAGGACTGCTCAGACTAGGAGCAAGTCTATAGAGCATAGATGTACCTCCCCCAGTCCCCTTTATTAAGGTTTAAAAAATTATAATAGACAAAAAAATAGAAAATTCCGCCCGTAAGCACCGCAGAAGGCGGGTGGTGTACAATAGTTAAATGGATATATACAAATATAACAGAAACAATATATATTTTTTTAATGACAATAGCACAAAGTAATATCACTCCCGGAGCATACAAAGCTTATATGGGCTATCAGATTCAAAATGAGCTGCAAAATTTGGTATCAAATGCAAAATGCAATGAAAATAATCATAGATATGATATATTGAGACACATACAATCCATACCAATTCTTGCAGTACAGCGCCGTATTATAGAATAATAAATAAATATAATATCACAAACAAGTCCTTCCAACAAAATCAGACCGAATCTCTAATTTAAATCTCTAAAAATCTCTAAAAACTGGGAAAATTGCCAGTCTATTACATGAAATAATGCATTTTTCTGCGACATGTGTGGTGTTCTGCCGGCTGATGATTACACATACACATGCCGCCTTGATATTTCACATTTTCATTATCATTAGTTATCCAAATTCCATTTTTTTCAAATATAGGGTAAAATTATATTTATTTCAATTTATCTGGCAACATTTATACTTTTTTATATTGATTTATTTTTCTTTTTTTAATCTGTGTAACTATTATCTAATGTACATGCTATCTCTACATGTTATCTCTAAATTTGAGTTTCAGTCATTTTGTTGTTGGAAATAGTTAGCAATTCTTTAATTTAAATAAAATTAAATTAGTGGTTTAGTCAGATATTGTTGGAAGAACTTATTTTTCGTATTTTGATTTCAAAGGTATTATGTATGAAAGGATAAAAAACTAAACATTTTTAAAATGCAAAATTAAAATTTAAAGTTCAAAATTTAAAATTTAAAATCCCAAAAAGATTTCTCTAACTTTATAAATCCGCACTTAAATCTAATCTGTCACTGTTATCTTAGTTTTACAGCCTTACATTTATTACATACATGCATCAATTTCGATTTATCTTTAAGAATAAAAAGTTCTGAGTTTGTGCTTTGTGCAGTCACTTGTGGTTTTTGATGCAACCAAGTTTGCAGGACTTGGTGTCGTCAGAGACCCGGGCATCATGCGAAAGCTAATTAACCAATAAGATGGTTTTTACCCTCCGATTTCTGAGTCTTGCATCTGGCCGAAAAAATCAAATTAACCTTCACAAAAACCAGAAGCACGCTTTTTCGCATCGCCTTTTTCCACCTGCTCAAAAAATTACTGCCAGCCGATTGGCAGTCCTGAAAGATGCCGGTACTCCCGAGCGTTGCTCGATGCTCTAAGTTTTGGTCCTTAAAGATCTGAGGCTCTCAAAGAATCCTGGGATTAACTTACAGAAGAATCATCGTCTATTAAAAGGAATAAAAGTTGGTCTCCAGGAAAAAACTTTGTAGTCTCTGAATCAAAATGATAAACCTAAAATAAATGAGATGACGAAAGGAGAACGTGTGAAGCTACATGTATTACATATATATATTCTATTCCAAAACTAAACATCGTTCTAGAAACATATTTATATATGAAAAACCATAGCACCTAATACATTCTAAATGTTTCATGTTGTGAAGATATATTTTATTCTATATTGTGCTAACTAAAAAAAATTCTAAACGTATTTCTTTTGGTATAAAGTAATTAAATTTACTTTTATAGCGAAGAAGAAGAAGAAAAGAAAGAAAAGAAAAAAAAGAAAAAAAGTGCAAAATATCTGTAAATTGGCTTAATGCTTTGAAAAGATAAAAAAAACTTATTTGAATTTATACGTCTGGAAATGATAAAAAAAAACCTACGCGTGAAAATTATTTTTATGGAAATTAGAAACAATTGAATAAAACCAAACTTCAGACTAGATTTTTAAGAATGAAAAAGAAAGAAAGAAAAAGAGATGAAAAATATTGAAAATATTCGTAGGAAAAGCTGTATTTTATATTTTCCATCTATATTCTCAGAATCGGAAAAAATCAACCGCAATAAAAGCATAACATGATTAGAGAATTCAAGAGAGGACTTTAGTAAATACGACGTTTTTTTTAGAAAATCTAGGAAATGCCTCGTGCGAAGAAATTTCCCTTCTGATTTTCCAGCAAATATTTGTAATAAATTTCTTTTATCTCTGAAAAATTTTAAAAGTTCTTTAATCAGATGTACGATGCAGAAATAGAAAAAGATATATTCTAGAAAATATTAATATTCAATTTTCTAATTTTAACATTTTGCACTCATGGATGGAATATTTATTATTTATGATTTTCATTATTTAATGTTTATTGTATGTTTAAAATGATTTAAAGGGGCCTATTATATGTTTATGTTATGAAATAAAATAAAATAAAGACAATCTGAAATAAAAGTATATGTTTTCGACGTTTTAAATTTTAAATCTATTGAATTGGGTAATTTTATGTAAAATATATGTAAGCATTGGAGAACTTTTTTACAAACAAATTATAAAATGAAACGTCATATAAATTCAAATGATCTATATTAATCAAGATATATTTATAGAGTATTTACTAAAAGAAAATGAGATGTAAGAAATTACAACTTATGAAAAATCTATACGTTTATTTAATATTGCGAGAGAGAACATATAATCTAATTTAAATTGTCTTTGAATAAAGAGTAATATTTCTCAAAAATAATTTTATGCAGATTAGAAGTAATTGGCTAAAGTTTTAAAGCACAGACGAGAATTTTTAAGATACAAAACGTAATAAAAACAGATATAGAAAATATTCGCAAAGAAATCGTCGTTTTATATCTCGTCTCATTATCTTCAGGAGCGAACTCAATCAAATACAATAAAACATAACATGGTCGGAGAATTTCAAAGAAGCTTTCAGTAATTAGGACTTTTTTATGAATATGGAAAAAAATCATGGAGAATTAAAATTCCCATCGGATTTTCTAGCAAGTGAATTTAGCTACATTAATTTCTTTTCCAAAAAATTTTTAAAATATTTTTGGAAGAGATAATTTTCTTAATTATACGAAATATTGCAGAAAATATTGATATTTCCATATATATTATACTTTTACTTCTTGTTAGAGCAGTTTAACACATTAGTGTCAAAATAATATATAAAGTACATTGGAGATTAAAAGTGCATGCTTACCACTATTCAAAATCAAAACAATCCAACAATTATTTCATCCAACTAAAGAATTAAGAAATTCTAAATATTATAATTTGCCAAGAAAATGTATAATTTATGTTGCCGAGTATAAAAATTCTCCAAGAGTGTTTCGTTCTTTATCAGGTAAAGGTACTAAAAGATTTTTTTCCCATTATCTTTACTTTGTCTTGTTCTCATTTAAAATATAAAAAAATACCCAGACACACACTTGATGCAGCGAAGGAGAAAAAAAATAATTTTAATATAATTATTATATTTTTAAATGCAAAATAGAATTAAATGAATAAAGCTCTAAACCACACACGCTATTTTAAGGGGATTGGATATTTTGAAAGTTCAATTTCTATGGGAAAATATATCGTTTCGAAAATACATATTGCATTTAAAAAAAATCCCTGACGGCTCGGCCTACAAGCACAGGTAGATTTCGAAGACGCAGAACGTGGGGTGCCTGTTTGTCGGGAATTGCGGAAGAAATGACCTTTTTGTGGTGATGCTGCAGTTGGAACCACCTACTTCGAAACGAAACTTGTTTGCAGGCGGAGCCAGCAAGGATTTTTTTTTTTTTTTTTTTTTTTTTTTTTGCTAAAAGAGTTGGTCCTATAAAAAACATGTCAATATAAAAGTTTTAGATAATATTAAGAGGATTTATAATAAATTTAAGCGGATTTGAAATCTTGGGAATTGACGAAGTTATGAATTTTTTTCTTCTAAAACCCCCCTTCCCCCCCTCCTCTTAAGGCAATTTTTAATTATATCAAAAATCTGTCATACATAAATTTTCGGCCCTTCTCCTAGAAGTAATAATAACTTCAAACGGATTCGATACGTATCATAATTAAGAAATTATGGGTTTTTTTCTGTTTTCACAAAAAGTCCCCCCCAATCCCCCCCCCTGGTTCGATTTTGCCCATTAACGAACTTGACCAAGATTTTACGCCACTTGATTTTATGTATCAGTTTCGAAAAGATGCGGGAGTTGGAACCGCCTACTTTGAAAAATAACTTGTTTGCAGGCGGAGCCGGCAGGGATTTTTTTTGTTTTTAATTTTTTTTTGCTATAATGGTTGGTCCTATAAAAAACTTGTCAATATAAAAGTTTTTTATAATACTAAGAGGATTAATAATAAATTTACGCGGATTTGATATCTTGTGAATTGACGAAGCTATGATTTTTTTTCTTCTAAAACCCCCCTTTTTTCCCCCCTTGGGGCCATTTTTAATTATATAAAAAATCTGTCATACATACATTTTTGGCCCTTTTCCTAGAAGTAATAATAACTTTAAACGGATTCGATACGTATAATAATAAAGAAATTATGAGGATTTTTCTGTTTTCACAAAAAGCCCCCCCCCCCCATTCCCCCCCCATTTGGTTCGATTTTGCCCATTAACGAACTTGACCGAGATTTTATGACCCTTGATTTTATGTATCAGTTTGGAAGAGATTTATGCAGAATTTTTACAGTTATCGTGGTCAGAAAAAAGTGACATATATATATATATATATATAATATATATATATATATATATATATATATATATATATATATATATATATATATATATATATATATATATATATATATATATATATATAAACTTTTGAACTGGGGGTGGTTTTGGGTTCTGGGAGTCATGATCGGCGTAGATCTGCAAAAATTTTTCGAAATTTCCAACTTAGGAGAGAATGTAATAGGTAGTATTTCTTACGAAATCTACCTAATAGGAATTAAATGACAAAATATTTCATGTTGGCTAGAAATTTTTTTTATTCTATAATTTCTGCAATAAAAAAGAATCTAAGCTCATTTCTGTCGCCTTAAGTTAAGTACATTAACGATATTTCTTTACTATAATACTTAACATATGTTTACCATTATCTGTAATTAGTTAGAAATAAAAATACAACATATCTGAAAATTTAAATGTCTTGACAGAAAATATATATACTAGTCAAAAATATACCTACGCAAAACAAAAATAATTGAATATAAGCTCAAAACCACAAACAAGATGTTTTACGATAAAAAAGGAATGCAAAGGTATTTTAAATATTCGTAGGGGAAAAAAAAATCATTTGTTTTATGTATTCACTCTTTATCTTCAGAAGCTGGTGAACTCAAACACAATAAAAGCAGACCTAGGTAGGAGAACTCAAAAGAAGCTTTCAGCAATTACGACATTTTTTGGAAAATCGAAGAAAATTTCTGGAGCGTAAAATTCCCTTTGGATTTTCCAGCCGATAATTTTTGCAAACTTTATTTTTTCCGAAATTTTTGAAAAGAGATATACATATATATATATATGTATATTGTTTTTTGGAGACGATATACTTAAATATAAGAAGTATTGCACAAAATATATAAAATATTCATGCGTCATTATTTGTTTCTTCTCTTGTGAATAGAAAATGTTATTTTTGCTAAATGGGCTTAATATGCTGTTTTGAAAATAATTTATGAACTAATAGAAATTTTGAAATTAAACTTATATTTATTTTCGTTTTAAATAATGTATGCTTTAATTTTAATATTCTATCCGAAATTTTTGAAAAAATATATATATATATATTGTTTTTTGGAGACGATATACTTAAATATAAGAAGCATTGCACAAAATATATAAAATATTCATGCGTCATTATTTGCTTCTTTTCTTGTGAATGGAAAATACTATATTTGCAAAATGGGCTTAATATGCTATTTTAAAAATAATTTATGAAATAATGGAAATTTTGAAATTAAACGTGTATTGTTTCTTGTCTTTTTTTCGTTTTAAATAATGGATGCTTTAATTTCAATATTCTATACGAAATGAAAACACTGAAGAGAAATATATATATTTTTTTTAAATGAAACTATAAAAAAGAAAGAAAGAAAGAAAAAACTTCAAAATTTATTAATTCAAAATTTCTTATGTTATCCAGAATTTATTTTCTACTTTAACATATACTATAAAATTTATTGCTATTTTCTTCAAGCAAATGCATTAGCATTATTTTTTTCATAAATTCTTTCTTTTCTTCTCGTTAGAGACAGAAGAATGAGTTCAATTAATACTGCGAAAGGAGAGAAAAATTCAAATATACGAGTATTAATATTAATGCTGGACGATTACACCATGAAACATTACAACATTAAAGACCTGAGTATAAAACATCACAAATTTTCTGAATTGTGTATACAAATGTCAAATTTAAAATTTTATACATACATTAAAATTAAAAATATCGTCGTTTCGACCACCTTCTATAGTCATCCTCAGGAAAAATTTGTTATATTGCTTCTAAAGTTTCAAATGCGAAAGACAATCCGTCCGTTGCCACATTATTATTGCCGTCCACAAATTAATTATTATTTTTTTTAATTTGTGGACGGCAATAATAATGTGGCAACAGACAGATTGTTTTTTGCATTTGAAACTTTAGAAGCAATATAACAAATTTTTCCTGAGGATGGCCATAGAAGGTGAACGAAAAGTCGATATTTTTAATTTTAATTTATGTATAAAATTTTAAATTTGACATTTGTATACACCATTCAGTAAATTTGTGATGTTTTATACTCACGTATTTAAAGTTATACGAGTATTGTTGTTACGTGTTAAATGTGATTAAAAATAATATTAACTTGTTAAAATAATCTTATGAAAATAGCACTAATTGAATGCAGGTCTAACCAACAATTTATGAGACTAAACAAAAAGTTATTGAAAGTAATCGTAGAATAATCTTAGTTTGATATTAAAGTTGCTTATGGTCATTACTTTTCAGGAAAACTATTTCCGAATAGTAGTCTTGAACTTTCTTAAGTAATAACTTCCTTAAATAAGATATCATTATTGTTCGAAAAGAAGTGTGCCCAAAATTGTGGTCCGTACTCACCCTGATATAAGTACGCTTTATCCTCAAAAGCAATTTCGAATTCAGAAATTACGGTGTCTGTTTTTTTTCTTTTTAAAAAATTTAATAATATACATGTTCTTTTTGGATATTACTGTAACTAATCTTAGCAATTTTAATTTATATTTCTTTTTGAAATTTCTCAAAAGTATTTTAATGCATATGCTCTGCTTATACAGAGAAAGAAACAAAATGCAGAAAGTTTTATTATTTAATTTGCTTTTTACTATATTATGCTCTAGTGAAACATATACAGAACATATTATATTTGTGACAATTCTTAATATATTTAAGCCAAGGCATTTGTGAAGTAATAGTGAATGGATACTAAAAGTAGACCTTTCTTTGTTTTAATATTTATTTTAAATCTAGGATGTCCAATGTTTTGAGTAAGTATTTCAATACCAAAGATTAAAAAATCACACAAAAATAACTTATTTAATTAAGAAGAAATATAATTAAAAGAATTATGTAATGTGCTTTTATTGCTTAATTTCCCAGTATTATCCAATGTTGTAACTCTTGCTTAAATACAACTGTATTGTTGCTGTATAATTTAGCAAGCGTGGTTCGACGTAAAAATAATTTCATTACAACCATTTTTATGATTGTATTCTTATATCGCTATTGCAGCCCATTGCTCTTGTTTGACTTGTTTCTGTAATATTTTCCACCTGTGTAAAGAGCCTGTTTTCCTTCTTCAAACCTGCCCCTAATGATGTTCGGCGATGAAGAAACTTGCATTGTATTGTCACCGACAAAACTGGAACATTTGACGAAAATTGACGTAAGTGCATAAAAAATGGATTGAAAGATTTTGATTACCTAAGGGTGGCACGATCACGAGGATCTCGGTGTAGACTCAGTTTTGCACACCCTCTGACGAACCCTTGACCCGTGGGTGGCCCAGACATTTATTGAAAATCAAGGACGATAGTTACAAAGTAAGGTTCAAGAACCAGTTCGCCAAAGATGAAAGGCGGAAATAGAGACAGTAGTTGCAGAACCAGAATAACAAAATCTGTGTCTAAAACTGGACAAAGCGTTCCGTTCAATGACGTATTTTAAAGTGATGATCACACTGAAAAAATTAAGGGGTGAATGGATACTAATACGACGCAGACGTGTAGCTGTCTATGCACACAGCTAAGAGAACACTAACAGTAGCATAAGTGTAACACTATGATAGAAGGGGTGGAGCGAAAGTTATTTTCAAATCACTGATTAGTTCACGATAGATTCAATATCTGGTGTTGTAGATAATGCTGTACACAATAAGATTTGAATTAGAGGATAAATAAAGATGTATATCGCTTCATTCATGCACTTTCTGATTAAGTGTGATGGGTCATGGAAGAACACTGTGCAGGCTAAATATTATAGTAAAACCTTATAGAGGTATAATGAGTCAAAGCATTTATCTGTAGATTAAGAAATATTTGTTGACCTGGTCAATTGTAATTATTTTAAGGTTGAAACTCGTTATCAAGAAAAGATATTTCGTTTAGATGGGAGAGTTTATAGCAGAGACACTCTTAGTCTGAGGATTTATGATCTGGGTCAAAAGAAAATGATTCTGATATCTGTGATAATATATCTCAAATCTGTGATTGTGAGTTATGCAATTGATACCAACAGAAGAATTAGAGCAACCTTGTCAGTATGTTCCAAGCTGCAGTTAGCACATCGAGTTAGATTAGGACAAAAACGGGAAATATATCCAATTTTCTGGAATCGGAAACATCTATAGACCCTGATAAATCCAATGAAGAAACATCCTGATTTAATATACGATTTAAGATTACATTTTGTAGTGAGAAAAACCCAGTTGTTTTCGTAGCTTGAATATTTTGAAGCTTTAGAGATAATGGGTTGAAAATTCTTTAAAAAAAAAAAAAAAAACAAAAAAAAAAAAAAAAAATAACTTAGGCGGACAGACGCTAAACGGAGTTAAATAAAAGCGTGTTAGAAGAAATAAAGAACTAAAAAATTCAAAATATTTCGGGTTGGCCAGAATTTAGTTTATCCTATAATTTATGCAATATACCAAACGTATATATTAAAATGTAAATAATACATTTCTATTGCTTAGTTTCCTTGTTTTAACCATTATTGCACCGCTACACATGTTTCAGTATTTCAGCAAGCGCAGTTTGATAAAAATGAAGTTTAATTGTTGTAACCATTACTAAAACTTTTGTTATGACTCTTTTGGCTGTATCTCTGTTATTTCCATCATCACTGTTGTCTATCTTGTTTCTGTAATGTTTTTGACCTGTGAAAAAACCAGTTTTTATCTTGGAGCCTCATTTTGATGAGTTACGGCCGTGAAAAAATATATAAATATGCAATTGCAGTCGACAATAAACGTGTGTGTAACATTTGAAGGAAATTGGCTCAGAGGAATTTAGTGAAAAGGCATAAGAATTTATCCAAACAGACACAGAGAGAATAAACGAAATTAAATAAAAGTGCGTAAAAATATTTTTTTTAAGGAATATCTCTCGTGCTCTTCAGGCAAAGGCATTAAAAGTGCTTTTCTAAAAATTATCTTTAACTTGTTTTCTTCTCGTTGGAATATAAAGAACAAGAAATCTGTAAATTCACTTAATAAAGCAGAAGGAGAAAAAAAGGAATGTAATTTAATTGTTTCGATATAAAAATAATACTTGTCAAAGGTGTTTTTATACAGAACAGATGTAATTGGATAAAACTTTAAAGCATTTCAGGAATTTTGTTTTTGGATACCGAAGCGAAAAACTAAAATCATTCAAAATATTCGAAAAAATCCTGGTTTTATATATTTATTCATTCTTTATATTCAATTTTGTTCACGCTGTACCATTTATCATGGAAGTTTAGTTTAATTTGGTTATAATTCAGCATTTGTTAAATTAAACTGCCTTCGATCACCAAAGAAAACAATATTATGTGTTTAATGTTATTTTTTTAAATGCTTTAATACTTTCATGAAGTTTAGTTTCTTATATTTATTTCTTTTCTATACTTTTTTTTAAATATACATAGTTATTTAATTTTCTAAAAGCTAAATATAAATCATTAAATGTAACATAAATTCTATGGAATAGGAATTTTTCTGAGAAATACTTTCATTCAAAATAGAGATAACTCCATAAAGCTCTAAACCACGAATGAGATTTTTGCACTACAAAATGAAATAAAAATGCATTGAAAATATTCCAAGGAAAATCTTTGTTTTATATATTATCTTTTTATTCTAAGAAGCGGGAGCAGTCAAACGCACTAAAATCATAACTTGGTTGGATATTTCAAAATTTTCAAAAGAAGCTTTTAACAATTACACGACTTTTGTTTAGAAAATAGAAGAAATGCCATGAGCCGTATAATTCCCATTGAAATTCATAGTAAATAATTTTTGTAGTCTTCCATTTCGTTTTCGAAAAATTTCAGAAAAATTCTTATAAGGCAAATGGTGTACATAGATAAAAAATAAAATTTGCACAAAAATTTAGATTTTTTTATTTACTATTTATTACTTTTTTTGTGAATAGTTTATGAAATAATATCCATTTAAATATATAAGTGCACCGTATTTTGTTTTCATATTAAATGTTCGAAGGATTTATAGTATCTCATATGCAATCCAGCTAGTAAAAAGGTACGAAATGTTTCCTAAGTGTCGGTTTGGAAAATGTATTTTGTATTAGTTCCTAATCCTGCTTAATATTTTACCTGGCTAGATAATACTCAAAAAGTAATCTAGCAACATATAAGTGCGGATTTTTCACTTAATATGGAGTTGAGAAAATGTCCTCTCATATAATTTTCTAAAGTACAAAACTTCAAAGAACACAATATAGATATCTTTTTCAATTGTATTACAAGTTCAAATGTTTCTATAAACTATTAAAAAATAATTGACTTTTTTATTGTAAAACTCAATGGAAACTCTTTTATTCTATTTTGCAATGGATTTTGTTTTTGTTAAGGTTGTAGTAGATTTTATTAAGGGTTTGCGATTTATATATAAGTCAATACTACGTAAATAAATTCGAATTCTCTTATAATACATTTTTCTAGTTAAAATAATGAAATTACTTTCTGTTATAAGAAAATGGTTATATTATCTTTAATTTCTTTTTTCGTTTGTGTTTCTTATACTAAGAAGGAAATAAATGAAGAACTCTACGTCAATAAAAAAAAAAAAAAAAGATTATTGATATAGAATGTTTTTAAAAATATACCAGCAAATCGTAAGAAATTTCTATGGTATTTCAATGGTGTAATTTTTTTTTTTTTTATCTGTTATGCTCATATATTTTATAGCACTTTTACCCTATATTCTCGAAGTTTTTTCGTTTGAAATTTTATATAATTAGTTTATTTTCATAATAAATTCCTATTTTCTAGGTATATTTTTGAAAGATATATATGTTACGGTCAATATGATTAATCCGGTAGATTTTAATAATAACCTGATATTATTAATAATGACCTCGGTTATTATTAATAATAACCGGCCTTTATGTCCGTTCATTATTAATAATAACCGGTTATTATTAATAATGACCGGATTAATCATATTAACCGTAACATTATATATACATATATAATTTTATTTTACTACCTATGTTTTGGGTTTTGTAGTAATGTTTTAGACGTGTTAATTTTAGCATGAACATTTTAGTAATGAAAACAGCTAATTATCTTACAACGGCGATAATGATAAAGCGCAATTTATAATAATGAATTCCATTTGGAAACTTGTAATATTTAAGTATATCATTTGCCCTAATTTACTTTTTGGAAATTTTTCGACAACAAAATTTAAGATCATAAAATTATTTTCTAGAAAATTTGAAGGGAATTGTACGTTCCACGATTTTTTTTAAATTTTCTAAACAAAATTCGTAATAGATGACAGTTTCTTTGAATTCTCCAACCAATTTATGATCTTATTACATTTAATTTCGCCCGCTTCTTAAAGTAGAAAAACGATGTATAAAACGAATATTTTCCTAAGAATATTTTAATGATTTCAATTTTTAATTTAAAAATTGCATTTCCTATTTAGGGTTTGTAGTTATTTCTATTTTGCATGAAAATATTTTTGACAAATACTTATTTTTATTTCAATACTTATATTATGTTTAATGTTTTCTGTGTTTTAATGGTATTGATTGTGTTTTCAGATTTTGTAAAATTAAATAATTCAATGAATTAAAAACAAAACAAAAAATAAATAAATATAAAAAACATAAACCCTAAAAATATTATAATATATTTCTTCTAAATTGCATTAAAAAGATAAAACTTCTGGCTGGATTTGCTTGATGACAGACGGCAGTTTTATTTGAAAAATGCGCACATATCACCTTATTTACCTGAACGCCTTGCAAAATTATAAGTTGAATGTTTAAATATACTGGAATAGTTTTAATTTCAACATGAATATGCATCTATCATAATTAAAATGATACAGGGATCCCGTCCAAGGGAAAACAGAAAAATCTAACTGAATGCGCAGAATTACTCATATATCTAAGATACTTAAAAGCACTATAAAGAAGAAGAAAATGAATTGTTTTAATACCAGCAATCAGTAAATTATATTTTAAATGAGTGCAACATATGTATTTTTCGAGATTTTATGAAGTTAGAAAAATATTCACCGATGATATGCTGGAATTACACATTTTCCTCATCATGTTAACATTAAAATTACTTCAAACGTGATTCTCCCAAATAAAGGAATACCTATCCAAACCTGTGACACCTAATAAAATATTAAAATCAGCAGTTTATATTCTTTATGTCCAATATCGAATATGTTTGTGTTTATCATTTTATTTCGGTTCCTGATAAAAATTTAAATTGTGTTTCCGTTTTAATTACTTTCATTATAAACTATAAAATTGCAATATAAACTAGTATATCTCACAACAGAACATTTAGGTAACTTTTTGATAGATTTATATAAAATTGTACGCGATAATTGTTAAAAAAGGAAACTACATAGTATAAAAAACTCTTATATAACTACTTAAAAAACGCAAGTAAGACAATATTCTCGGTATTTTTTTATTGAAATTAATGAAGCAATGTTAATTAGTGTCAACTTGCCTGAAAAATAAATTACTTATAATTAATGAATTGTTGCTGATTAACCTAGAAGAAGATAAATTACAAGGAATAATATCATTTTAAAAATTAAACTCGTTAAAATATAATGAAAATTCTTAGACTTAGTGGGTTCTTGGATGCGGTAATAACGCAAGTCATTAAAAGTTAATTTAGTGTGGACATTAAATTATTTTTGGAGTTTGTAACTTTGATTTAATCTCGTTGTAATGATGCATTTTCTATTCACATTTTAAATATAATCGATCGGTCAAGAATTAGAATGTAAGATTAAATTAGAATGAATGTTTTATATTATGTTCCTAGCTTTTATTGCATATTTTATGTTTTAAATACATTTAATGGTGGACATGTGCTAAATCCAAAGTTCTTAAATGTATTATCTATGCAACCTTTAACATTTGTCACAGATATATTTTTTATTTCTTTTATTCAATTTACTCAATTTATCTGTTAAATTAGAATTTTGCAATTATTATTTTACATACTGAAGAGCCATTAAGAAGTTTCCTGCACTCGTACTGTGTGTATATGAAGATACTATTTTTAGGTGTTTCATAAAACCTGTTTCTGATATCTCCTTCTGTTCAACTCATCTGTTGCAACGAAACTTTGAAAATGTTAATAACTAACAATGTCAGCTATAACGCGTTTTACACATTACAATGCACGAATCCTGTAATAACATTTTGTTTGCAGTAAATTTCCATTTCCTTATGAGTTATGTGTCTGGTATGCATTTTGTAAAGAGCTATAAAAATGAGAGAAATCAAAATCATTTTACATGACAATTCAAGAATCATATATGGTAAGTAACTAATTCTCATTTTTTAATATACAAAAATTCGGAATGTGCTTGGTTAAATTTTATAATATAAGGAGAGTTTATTAGAATGAACAAAATGCCCACAAGTTATGCTTTTATTGTTCAAGAAAAGAGAATCGAATATAATCGAGCAGTTTTTTCCGAAGGGAAATATTTCGAGTAACTTTTCCAATAAAGTATAAAATGATGAAATACATATTGCTGTAAGATATACAAAATATACGAGTAGTAATTTTCCAACTGGACGAAAAATGTCCGGGCCAGGATTCGAACCTGGGATCGCTTGACTGAAGCCTCCACGCTCTACCACTGAGCTATCCCGGTCGAATCTGGAGGGCATAATTCATCCAGTTAACCTTATTGATCAGAGAATCTAGTCTGATATTTTAATCAGCTCAACAGAAAAGATCGCAGGTAAAGGAACTCCAGTAAAGGCTGGATACGTGATTACACTAGATTAATTTTAACACAATTATTTCAAATTGGTAAATAAATCATACAAGTAGTAATTTTCCAACTTTATTTACCTGACTTTATTTCCAACTATATTTACCTTATGTAGTAATTTTCCAACCATATTTACCTGAACGCCTTGCAAAATTATAAGTTGAATGTTTAAATATACTGGAAAATTATATATAGTTGGAAAATTACTACTCGTATGATTTATTTACCAATTTGATATATTTGTGTTGAAATTAATCTAGTGTAATATACAAAATATGCCTTAGTATTTAGCGAAAAAACAAATTTAGAATAAGTTAAAATTAATCGAGGAGCATAATTTATCGTGAAATATTGCTGAATCAGCATTCTTGTGTAACGCTTGATTAATGATGCAGAATTATTTATAAAATTCGAGGTTAGACTTCAGCATTGATTTATGTAAGCCATCTCAATGTGGAGATGACACGCACGTAAAGATTTTTATGATAGAGAAGCGTATCAGGCAAATAGAGACGAATTGCTGTGAAGACTTTGCGATAAAACAGTGCCTGATATGAGGTCGTTGAATAAACTATGATAAATGTTTGGAAAATACATGACTCTGCAGTATCTTATATACAGGTGTTAAAAACGGTATTCCGTGTACAAGAGTTCAATATTTTTCAGATGCATATTTTCCAAAGATTTTTTTAAATTTCATTAGAAAATGAAATCAATAAGGAGGATTTTTTTTTTGTATTGCGAACTTGGTTATTTCTCACTTGTACTGTAATGTATTACTGTTCTATGGCGATACAACTAACCTGATAATACCAACGTTTGGGATCGTGGTTTGAACGTACCTGGACCTGCAGACGGAATAGTTTTGGCTCATACTGTGTAAAGAAATATTTTCTTAGAATCGAAAAAAATGCGTATTATAAATCCTTTTGATGTCCATACATCTTTCTAAGGTAATAGTTCACTGTAAATGCTATTTACAATAATTACTCTTCTGTAAAAACAATCTTGCGAAACGCTGCATTAATGATGAATAATTATCAATAAAATTTGAAATTAGTCTTGCCCATTGATTTATGTAAAATATTTTGATGCGGAAATGACACGAACAATTACAAATGAGATTACATTAAAAAATACCATTAGTGAAATAATAACAAAGAAGGCTATGAACTTTTGTGCAGTTTTTCAACAATGTTAATATTTTTAAAGCATAAAATGCGTTTTGAATAAGGAGAATCTTTCTTCACGAGGATTGTTCTTGTTATCCGATCTTGGTATGTCACACTGGTACTGATAATGTGTTACTGTTCGACGGCGATAAAACTAACCTCATACAGTCAACGCTGGAGATCGTGGTTTGAGCGTACCTGTACCTGTATATGAAAATGTTTACGCTTATTTTTTCTTTCAAAAATTTTTTTTTCTTTGAATCGAAAAAATACGAATTATAATTCCTTTTAATGTTCATTTATCTTTTTAATATAATATTTCACTGTAAATGCGATTTAAAATAATTACTCTTGTATAGAAGCAACATTCCGCTGGATTAATCATGAAGAATTATCTACAAAAATGGATGCTAAATCTTTCCCATTGGTTTATATAAAATATCTTGATGTGGAAATGACATGAACGTAGTCATTGTTTTGACGGATAAATGCATCATGCAAATGATTTCAAATTTCGAAAGTATTTTGCTTTGCGATAAAACCGAGCCTGATATAAGGTTATTAAATAAACTGTGATACATATATGTATAGTATATGAAGCTGCAATGTATTTAATTTTTTTTATTATGTTTACAAGAATACGATAGATGTATGATGTATATGTATTTATGTAGTTGCAGTAGCTTACTCACACATGTAAGGAAAGATTTTTCTTTTATTCTGAAACAATGAAATATGATAATTCCTTTTAACATTCATGAATTTTTGTATTATAATCTTTCACGGAAACTTATACTTGTAGTAAACATATTTTATGCCACCAATACTGGGGACTTGCTCTTTTTACCGGATCTGCCACAAGTATTAGTGATGTCACAAACGAGATCCAGTCCGGTCAATGTATCCCAGCAGAAAGTTTTACTAACAAGAACATTCCCGCTTTTTTAATTTACGATTACATAAATAATAGTAGTAAATTTCATATTCGCGAAAAAAAAGGGAATTAATAAACTTGTTTTAAAAAAAGAAAATTTAAAGATTTAAATAAAAAAATGCTAAGATTAACAGATCTAATTGAACACATTCACTTACATTTTACTAAAAACATTATTTTACAATAAATATACGTACCAAAAATATAATAAATCTAACAAAAACTTTACAAAATTAATCCCATTCCCCCCTTTTTACCACTACATACCATAATTTAACCAAAACACAAAAAAATATCATTTTAAATACAGAAATCGGTATTTTTCAACTGTAAAGACCTAGAAACTTTTTTTTAAACTTGGCATAATTCAGGCTTCATAAAATAAGACTTGTTGCCAAATGATACAAGCAAATATGAAAACAAACCTAACGCATTTTTATATTTGCTTATTTAATATATTTTCTTATATATAGATATATATGTTAGGTTCAATATGATTAATCCGGTCATTATTAATAATAACCGGTTATTATTAATAATGACGGGATTAATCATATTGACCGTAACATATATATTATTGTTTTTTTTTATATTATGTACAATTTACTTCTATTCGTATATAAAAATAGATAAATGTCTTCTTTATATTAAACAATTTGTATAAATATTGAAAAAAGTGCTTGTGCACATGAAATAGTTAATAGGTTGTCATATAATATGTTGGCAAATTTATCTTTCTCGCCAAGGTCATTTTCTATATCCTCTTTCGTAATAATTCAAATTTAAAACTTTATTTGATAGGCGGGATTATAAACTTCGCAAGAGCGTATTGCACTATTATTTGAATTAGTTAATTTTCTTTAAAAAAAATGGATAAGGTAATAGCAACACTTTATTTTCTACGAATTAAAATGTATGCAGCATGAAACGCCAGTAAAATAAATGTATGACCACCGCAGAATAAATTTACATGAATACCTTAGTCGTTTCATGGACAAAAGAAAAAGTTGATGCTCAATAAATTTAAATTGTAAATATTTAACATCACATCATTATAGTCAATATCTTTAGACCATTTTCTAATACTTTCAACTGTGCATAGTATTTTTTCTTCCAATGTGTTTCTGTTTTGATAACTTACTTACAATATTTTAGATGTTATGTCATCATTGCACCATTTCTTAAATTGTTTATAGTCTGTTTCTATTTTTTTCCATCGATCATTTGGCTCTTTTCGTTTTGATGACAAACATTCGTTCACATATGCCGGAATATTTTCATTGTAGTTAGGGTTAACAATTTCAAACTTTATTTGATAGGCGTGATTATAAACTTCGCAAGAGCGTATTCCACTATTATCTGAATTAGTTAATTTTCTTTAAAAAGGGTTGGGTTGATTATTGACGGCCAATTATCTACACTAGGGATATAGGCCCGGGGGGAGTGCCCTTCGGGGGGGTCTTTCTAAGGGAACCTAATCCGTATTTACGCATGGATAAATCCACGGCTCGAAGAAAACCACGAAAACTCCGAACGATTATGCCGACGGGCGTGATTGGGATTTTTCTTTAAAAAGATGGAGAAGGTAATAGCAAAACTGTATTGCTACGAATTAAAATGTATGCAGTATGAAACGCGGTAACATAAATGTATGACCACCGCAGAATAAATTTACATGAATACGTTAGTCGTTTCATGGACAAAATAAAAAGTTGATGCTCAATAAATTTTAATTTTAAATATTTAACATCATTATAGTCAATATCTTTAGACCATTTTCTAACACTTTCAACTATGCATAGTATTTTTTCTTCCAATGCGTTTCTGTTTTGATAACTTACTTACAATATTTTAGATGTTATGTCATCATTGCACCATTTCTTAAATTGTTTATAGTCTGGTTCTTTTTTTCCATCGATCATTTGGCTCTTTTCGTTTGATGACAAGCATTCGTTCACATATGCCGGAATATTTTCATTGTAGTTAGGGTTAACAATTTCAGTACCATCATCTCGCTTAATTCTACCTTTACGAATTATGAAACGTTCATCAAAATAATTAATGCAGATCAATGCTGTTGAAGTAGGAGTAAAATCATCACGATGTACTACGAGTAACTTTCGAGTAACCACGAGTAACTTTCTTAGCTGCAATTTCTTCGTTTCATTATCCGCTGGGAATATGAAGACTGTAGCATATTGTTTTTTAGTATCGTAGTTACTAGATTTGAAAACATAAGCACAAAATTTCATCCCGAATATTTTATATATATATTGTATACACTTTCCTTAACAGTTATAATCTATTGTTATTTATAGCATTATAATCTAAATACATTGAAAATATTACTTATTACTAAATAAAACAATAAATAACTTGAAAATACCATTGTAAACAATGCATACCACCAAACCAAGTACATGGAAATTTTTAAGTAGTATGGAACTACCTTGTAACGTCACGCAAGTGAATTTGCTCTTTGTGGCAGGCCCGGTAATTAAAGCAAACAGCCACTTCTTGGAGGCCCCGCGAATACCAATGCCAACCGATTGGATAATGATTAAGAATTATCAATAAAATTTTTAATCAGACTTGACCATTGATTTATGTACGTTACCTTGATGGGAAGATGACACGCACTCACGTATTTTTATGATGGAGAAATGCATTTATAGACGAAGGTAAATTTCGATGAATATTTTGATTTATTATCAAACCGCACCTCATATGAGTTCATTAAATAAATACTGAAAAATGTCTGAATAAGATACGGCGCTACATTATATTTTATAAAGGATTCTTTTACATACGTAAGAGCTCATGTTTGTATGCTATATATTTTCAAACGTTTTAATTACGTTGTTGAAATATTTTACGCACATATGTGAATAACTATTTGTTTAACGTAATAGTATTAAATATGGTATTCTTTTTAAGTTCACAAATCTTTGTATTATAATATTTCTTTTTAAATTATATTTACATGAAATACCTTTCCGGACAATAAGGGACTTGTGATTGATTAATGATGAAAAAGTATAGATATATTTTGAGGTTAACAGTTTCATTGATTTATGTAAGACATCTTCATGTGACGATGACACGCATAAACTTATTTTTATGATAATAGATGCGCAAATGATGACAAACAGCTATGAAGACACGATTTTACTTTCGAGAAAACGGTGCTTAATTTGAGATCGTTGAATAAAGGGTGACAAGTGTTTGAATAAGATATAGTGCTATAACATGTCTTTTAAAAGAATTTATTCGGTGCATAAGTATCAAATATTTGTTTATTGAATATCTTTCTGAAATTGAATATTTACGATTTATATGAGTAAGACTTAAATGTATACAATGATTACATATATTGAATATAATTAGAAAAAAAGACAATAATATTTCGGAAATTTCGCAAATTATTTTAGAAAAAACATAATTAGGGAATGTAAAATATAGTGAAAAATATATGTTCTGTCGTAAAAAGTGTTGAAAGAACACGACTACCTAACATTTGATAATTAATGAAGAATTTTTCAAAATATTAGGAATCAGATTTAATAAATTTTGCAAACTGTTTTAATGTAAGATGACACGCGCATCAATATGTGTATGTTTCGGAAGATCATCAGACTACTGACGTGAAATTTGGATTAAATTATGTTTTTTACTTTGCGATCAAAGTGTGTCTGCTATTAGATCATTGTATACATGCCTTAATCAGATATGGTACAACACTATGGCTTATAAATTGTCTATATACAATAATGTTTATTTGATAAATATTTTTTTTCCAGATACAGTCATATTTATTTCTCTAAGGACTTTTCTGTCTTATTGAAAATGCACAAGACACGTTTATACGACTTCAACACACTTTTTGGTATTTTTTCACCCAAACATCAATTATAAACTTTGCATAATTTTGAGTTTACGGTCATTGAATGGAAAACAAATGTACAGCCGAATGGAATTGTTTGAAAATTATAAATCCTTTAGTGACTTTTTAAACAATTTCCAAGCATGAATTTTTTAAATATATCACTTCAAAAAGCATTTGTATGCAAATGTAATATTAAAAAAAATATTTGTTAATGCAAGATAAATAATGGGATAATTACAAAAATTGACAATTGACTGTGCAGAGAAAATTAAACAGAAGACAGGCAGATTAAACATAGATATCGCACTTTGGTACGAAAGAAAAATTTGTTAACTTAAAGACAAATAATTGTGTTGAACTTAAAATTAATATAAAGTTAAGTTAAGGGATCTTGTATTTTTTAAACTCGCCGTAAATCAGCAAAAACTTTCAAACTTTGAATTAGTGTATTTTCAAAACTTTTTTGTGTATAAGCATGAAATTTTGACTATTGATTAAACAGATTGTGCTTTTAGAAACTGACTAGTATTTTACAGAATTTGAGCATTGTTGAAAATAAAAGTTGCTACTTTTTTTATTCCGTAAGTCATTCCGCGCATGATATCTTGAAAACGTATGACTGGATTGTTATGAAATTTGAAATAGATAATAAGCACATATGTATTTTAAAAATGACCTACTCTTAGGTCAAAATTATTTCATTGACCATGGGAAAAAATATTTTTGTAAAAAATTTCAAAAATTTACATTTTTTAATGAATAAAAATAGTCATAATTAAAAATCTTATCATTGTAAATATTTAAAAGTAGATCATTTTAAACACACATATGCGTTTAGTATTCAACTCAAATTTTATAACAATCCATGCATACGTTCTCAATATATCATGCGCGCAATGACTTACGGAATAAAAAAAAGGGCTATTTTAATTTCAGCAATTCACAAATTCAGTAAACTTTTAGTCATTTTCTAATAGTATTTTATTAAAAAGCACAATCTATTTAATTAATAATCAAAACTTTATGTTTATACATATAAAGATTTTAAAAGCATTGTAAAAGTTTTTTAGTTTAGTAATGGTTTTAAATTTTAGTAAAGGTTTTAAGGTATACAAGACCCCTTAAACAGGTTAAATGATACGCTGTTTCTGAATATGATAGTAATTGAATTTTAATTTCTAATTTTGATTTCTTAACATCCAGTGATTTTTATTACAGAACAACAGACAGCATAACTAACTACGATGACTACTACTATGCACTAAGGGACACAATCTAAATTTAGAAAGAGACAAATGAAGCAAGTAACAATAAAATATTTTAAAACATAAAATAACACATTTAAAATAAATCATTTATTGCAGCAAATCAAATGCATTAAATAAATATATGAAATAAAAATATTTCTCACTTAAATTGCCAAAGAGTGTTCCATTAAATAACTTACCTGAAAAGACAAAAACAGCATGGTTAGTTTTCATAATAATAATAAAAATGATAATAAAATTAACATTTGAACTTATAATACAAACATATCAAAATCTGTATTATAAAACAAAAACACGTGCCTGAGTAACGATGACGTCATATTGACGGCAGCAATAACATGTAAATTTTATTTTTACTGTATTTTTTTAAAAATTCTATACATCGCAAAATTTAAATTTTTATAACGTCGAATAGAAAAGAAAATATACTTTAAAATGCAGTTTGTTTAAAATATGTATCTCAGTTGAATGGCATGAATATTTTAAAATCTTCGCGTAACTGAATTATGGAAGATAAGGTGGTTTAGACTTAAAACAATATAAATGAATTAGCATTGGTTTGTTTTCGAAATTTAAACTTTATAAATAATTACCTAAAACAGGAATTTAACAAATATGTAATCTAACTACGCATTTAAACACTAAAATACTCAGAATATCAAAGCTTGCCTAAAAAATTAAAACGTTTCATGATTAATCGCTGGCATGCAGCTATTAAGAATGTACCAAAAACTAGTTTTGGTGTAGTTGATGAGCAATCTAGGAATGTATACCAAAATATATTAAAATTTTCATTTAAAAACAATTTTCATCTACACTTTCAGAAAAAACTGTAAATTTATGAGCATTTGCAAGGGCAACAGCCTTATTTGATGAAAAACGGTCTGATCCACTAAATAAGCGGTCTTATCCCCTAGATACTTAGAAAATTAAGAGCAATCCACATATTATTACAGTTCTAGCCCATATGTTAGCAAAAATACGGTACTACCCCATACATGGTCCTCCGCTAGGGTGTAACCCTTCATTTTACTCGTGTTTCGAAAATTTTAACCCGCCAAAACAGCGATTCTGTGCTGATTATCTAAAGTGCTACGTGCTACGGAACAGTAAGCAAAGTGTTATTGTGTTTTAAACTGCATTATATCCTATGCATTATAATGCTATATTACTTTGTCCCGTAAAATTACGGGCTGCACAAAATGATGGACATGGTTTATTTTTTCTTTACGGGGTATAGCTGGAATGTCTGATGCCGGGCCCTGCCCGTAATTTTACTGCAATTTTTTTTACAGTGTATGTTTTGTACACCAGGTAGTATATTGTGTTAGGATTATTAATCTCATCTCGGGATTATAAAAGAGATTTCACTCAACGAAGAAACAACCAAAAAGAACAGACGTTCTATGAAAGTAAAATTACATCGCCGCGGAAAACAACCAAGCATTCATCAAATCGGAAATACAGAAGTAATTAACTGTGATTAATAGACTTTCATCTTCAACTCGCAATAATGAAAGAAACATTTAAAGTTTAATGATCGTTTGTGAAACATGCTGAAGAAACAATCACTTCTAACTTTATATCCTTAATACTATGGACAATTAACTGTTGCAATCCATGCAAGGAAACCCAGAAATAGTGTAAAGTTCAAAAGACGTCATCGGAAAATGAAATCAAAAGACTTTTTATTATAGAACTCTAAATCACATCAGAACTGTTCCAAAATATAACCGCGATAACACGTACAAGTTTAAGCTCCAGAAATAACTCAAAACGCTTTGCCAACAACTATATGCTTTTAAATGTAAATGTCATGTAAAAGTATCGTTAAACGTTTAATATGCGTATTTAAATAGATCAACCTACTTGTGTATTTAATCAGACTCATCTAACAGATTAATTTAGTATTTCAGCTGAAAAAAGTGTGAAATAGCTTAAAAGGCTTACAACCTAGCTAACCCAGGAATATACATTAATAAATGTGATCGGATAACAATAATTGCAATGGATAATACGAGGAGTACGCAACATCAGAAAAGGTAAGAAAACTTTTCTTTTCTAAAATACCAAAGTATTGTAGTGAATATTTTTCTAGTTTAATTCATATAATAAGACACGCGCCGCACCGAACTCCGCCTTTATATTGGACATCTTTAATCCAGCTAGAACGAGGTGAACATTTTTCTAGTTTAAGTCATATAATAAGACACTCGCCGCACCGAAATCCGCCTTTATATTGGACATCTTTAATCCAGCTAGGACGAGTTCAATTGCCTAGTATTGTTAAAACTTACGATTGTAATGTGATGTTTATAAATATTGTAATAGTATTTTTGAATATTATTTTCAAATATTATTTCGAATTAAAGTATCTCACTGATTTATATGTACTAAAATGTTCAAAAAAGGCCGTTCATTTGCGTTCTTTTTTATATGATTTCTTTTAGCTTACAATTCTGTATGTATGCGGCAGTGAATTATTGTCGCTCATTTTTTCACCCACTTCCTGTTGACGTAGAGCTTTGAAATTTAGAATCTATATGTATTGCTGAGGGTAATACATGAATTGGACATTTTTTTTAATTGGATCCCTAGGAGGCGGGGGAAACATCGGCCAAAAACTTGTATTTTACCCATAGAAATAACGCTGCGATTGTTTAATATTAATTGAAAAAAAATAGCTTGATTGTTGCCACATTCATTCATTTTAATCATATTGTTGGCCGCATCATTACGACGTGACGTCAGCACTTATTAGAAATATGAAAGAGTATGTATTGCTGAATATATATGAATGCAATGAGTAACTGTTGAAAAGTACTAATAACAGAGTTACCACAGTTTGGCGACAAAAATAAGTTGCCATATATGAAGTTAACTTAGCGATACCTGCCAAATTTGGCGTAATTCCAACTTAAAACCATTAATCTTCTTTCATTGGCATATCGTACTATTTTCTATAAAGTGCCATAAGACAAAAACAAATTAAGAAAGAGCATTTTTTATTTATTTATTTTTATTATTTTTTATTATTTTTCATTTTTAAAGGCCGTTATACTTATTATGTTTATAATTGTACTTATGAAGGAATAAAAAATGTATTTTTTCCTTTAGTTTTGCTTCCATAATAACGTATAACTCGAAATTATTTTGTAAAGAAACTCGAAGCTATTTTAGGAGTTTGTTAAATCTTTTCTTTTTTACAAATACCAAAATGTAACTCAACATGCAGTGTTAAATTTGCCGTTTTATTTACATCCGTTTCATTGTTATCTAATTTCGTATATAATTTTTTAAAGAAAATAAATTAAAAAGAGCAAAATACCTGTATGGAAATTAATAAAAGCAAACCATACCAATTTGCACCTTTCATAAAGATTTTTAAAGAAGAAAATATATTAAGAATTGTACCAACTATGTCAGAAGCACCATTTATCACAAAAGATTGAAGAAACAACACCTAAGTCCACTTCCTTATTAACAATGAAGAATTATTCGTAAAAATGGAGGTTAGATTTGGCGCCATTTATTTACTCCAGACATCTTTATGTGGTGATGACACGCACGTAAACAGTTTAATGATGGAGAAGCGCATAGGGCAAATGAAGACGAATTGTGATGAATACATAGTTTTACTTTTCGATAAAAATGTGCTATGGTATCAGGTTGTTGAATAAACTACGATAAATGTCTGAATAATATATAGTGCACAATATATTTTATAAAAGTGTTTTTAATGTGCTAATGGTTGGATGTTTATGAGACCAATATTTTTCTAAAGTCTTATTTGAGTGCATTAATTAATTTTGAAGGAATTTTGTAAAATGAAAATACATGTTCATTTAAAATATAAATAAACTGCTGTTCTAGCATACGTATTATATAGTTTTGCATCCGTTCATAAATTATTTTGTAACCTAATTCCCGCAAAAATTCTCACAAGTGGAAAAAAATGGACTTTTTTTGAAATAGAATGCATCTTGACTTCAAAGACTTATTAAATAGTTGCACTTTTCATAGTGAGCAATATATTTATATTTAATTATGTGAATCAACGTTTTTTGGAGTGATGAATCTGTGTATTGTTTTCCCTAATTTTAAAATTTTAATGAAAGTTTTATTAAAACTGGAAAAATATCTGCTGAAGATTATTAGTAAACACATCATGCTATTTCGGATAATCTTTAACACAAGAACTATCATGAGCCGTCATTTTGACGGTTACCAAATGAATATATTCCGATTCGAACCAGAAATTTTTTTTTAAATAAATAAAATATAAAATTCACAGAAATACGTTAAATGAATAAGTTAAGTAGTTTTAAATAAAATTTCTGGTGTGAAATAGTTTTAAAAAACTTGAGTAAAATTTCCGGTAGTTCCAGTGTTAAAGTATTTTGGAGAAAATTAAAAATTAAAACCCTTGTAAGTATCATATTATTTTCATAAAATTGCAGAAACAAAACTAATGCGAAAAACATGATTAATGATGAAGAATTAATTCACAAATCTCGAGGTTAGATTCTGTCATTGGTTTATGTAAGACATCTTGATCTTAATACGTGAAACGTTTTATGGTGAAGTGCATCAAGCAAGTGGAAAACATGGCTTTGATTATGGCTTTATTTTGAGATAAAAATGTGTCTGATATGACGTCATTGGATAAACTTTGATAAATGTCTGAATGATAGATAGTGCACAATATATTTTTAAAAGAGGTTTATAATGTGCGTAGATGTTGAATTTCTGTATGATAATAAGTTTCTAAAGTTTTATTTGTGGAAATGTGAGACTTTACGCATCTGTTTTAACATTTAATCATTTTTAACAAAAATAAAATTTTATTCTTTAAAATAGAAAGACATTGCTGTTGTTGCATATGTATTCTTTTATAACATATTTTTTACGTATTCGTTGAGAATTATTTTGTAGCATATTATTGTGAAAAAATTATTTGCAAGTTTAAAATTATAACATGAAACATTTTGAAAAGCGATAGACTAAGAAGCAATCACATAACAAAACAAAATACATTTGGAGATAGAAAACGTTCAGAAAATTGTGTTAAAAGTCGCTAATTTGGGTAATCTTCAATGGGAGCTTTTAAAAATGACATATTTTTGGATTATTAATTTTATATTATAACAATTATACATTTACGTTGGGTCTATGCAATGAATCAACATTTTTACAAGGCATGTATCTCGGAAAAGTTTCTTCATAACTAAGAACATTTAGTAAAAATAATATAAAACTATATAAATACCCTCTGAAGCAAATAAAAACGAAATTTAGGATAGTTCTTATAGTAATTTGGGAAAACTTATGAAAATTAAAACGATAAAGTTGTACAAACTGTACATAGGCATATCACTTGAATGCAACAATTTCTAACAAATCCCGTCATAGAAAGCATTTTACTTAAAATGTATGAATCATTTTCCTTATAGTGTAAGAAATCAATTTACAATAAAATACACTCAAAACTTTTTTGCTCTATTCACATAATAACTAAATTGTTACTTTAGGTTGTTTTCACCAACATATCTATATTATAGAGGACAAACGTGTCCGTGCGTAACGATGACGTCATTTTGCGAATGGCAACACTGGACGATTAAATTTCGGTTTTACGATTTTGGCTACTGCAATTTTTTTAATTTCTAAACATCGTACATTTTCAATTTTTACACCGTTAAATAGGAAAAAAAAATCTACTTTCAAATGCAATTTATTTTAAAACTGTATCGCAATTTACCCATTTAATACAGCATTTAAATTACATTTCAAGCATTATTATTATTTTTTAAAATCCATCTCTATCGCTTGCAGACGATTACAAAATATTAATCTTTTTATCACAAAACATTAATCTTTTTGCACTTAAAACGTTATGAAAAGTTCAGCATTTGTTTCCAGGTAATTTCCAATAACAAAATGAAGACTTCCTTAAGCAATAAATAATGAGTACAAATAAAAAACAAATTTAACAGATATGTAATTGAAATCAGAACTTAAAACCGCTGAAAATATCAGAATAAAAAATAAAAAAAAATCTGTAGATAATGGAATTTTTAGCGATTTATTCGGCTATTGACTTCTGGCACGAGGCCAATGCAAAATTACCGCTTTTAATAATATAAAAAAATATTTGAATATACATTTGACATAATTTATATAAAAACGTTCTTTGGTGTTGTTAGGGGTAATCTTAAAAAAATAATAAAAATAAAATGTAAAGAATCTATTAGAGTTTTCAATTAAAAAAAACAAATGGTTTTCACATATATTCTCTATCCCGGAAATCCCAGGTTGGATGCCCTGGGAAATATAAAAGCATAATAATTAAAATCAGTTAGTATAACAAAATAATACTAATAATTCTACTTAGAAGGCGTAGTTTAATTTTTATTTCAGTGTTATTAGTTTTATTATAATTTTATATATTTCTTATTTGCTAATGCTCTTATTATCACTTTTCATGAATAAAGCTTTAGCTTTACAATTTATTAAAGAATGTTATTGAGTTCTTTATTAATATAAAGAAATATTAAACTATTGTCAAATATGATAAATGAAAAAAATATGCAATATTGGCTCCAATTCAAGCATTATAAATTTCTTTAATTTATCGCATTTGTTCCTCTGAAATCACACCATTGACAGCACAGCATTTTAAAAGATTAAATGCTTTTCCATTACTGGCACAGAAATCAATAACAAACCCTCAGGACTTTACGCCGTTCTATCACTTATTCGATCCCCAAAGAATCAAGAAAGAATGTATTTCTCTACTAACACAATTTATGGAAACGGGTTCAATATGTTGCAAACAAAATCATTCTTATTGTTTCCGTCATTCGATCGTTAATCAAGTCTATTATTAGGCAAAGAATAGCCGGTGAAATATATAAATGCCAATATAGAGAATAAATCCGGTGGTCGTGTAAATAAAGTGTATTATATGAAATGAATGATTATGTAAATTAGTTTCTTTGAAAGAAATTTATTTTGAACTATAAAGAAAGTCCTTGATATTAAGTATTATTTCATTTGTTACTTTAAGGTAAATTAAAAATAAAATAAATAACTTGTTTTATATGCACACTGTTAAAAATTTGCAGCAAACTGTCCAGTAATTTGACCGTTTTTGTAAAAAACGGTTACATAACCGTAATTTAACTATATTCTGACCATATTATTGCTCATTTTATGGTCAGAATATAGTTAAATTACGGTTATGTCACCGTTTTATATAAAGACGGTCAAATAGCTGGCCAGTTTGCTGCAAATTTTTAACAGTCCCAACTTTCTTTTGTCCTAATTTCAAGTTTCTTGAAATACATGCAAGTTAATACTTGACATATGTGTGTAACGTCAATATTTATTACGTTGAAGTATGTAAAAATCTCATATTTACATTGTATTAAAATCAAATTCATAATTATGTTAATAAAATTTTATTTACAAAATACACTTTTGCAAAATCAAGCAAATTAATTAATTCAAATACACATTCTTTTATAATGCTCAAAAGTTTTTTTTATTACTAATAACAATAATTCTAATATTACATAAAATATACATATTTAAAATGATGTAATGTTGCCTTTGTTATGATAATCATATATATTATTTCTGTTATCAATATCCTTTTTTTATGCATTTACAAAGCATACAACAATGAATGAAGTATCATTCGAAAGTTTTCGGCTTCTGACATAGTACGCATGCATTTCGTTAAAACAGGTTTCTTGATTAAACATTGCAGTTAATTATAAATTAAATCATCACTGTTTTCATAAATGAAATGAGAGGTTTTTATCACAAGAGGTTGCCACAAAAATAAAATAACGCATTATATCATTCTCAACACTGATTATAAAAAAATAAATAATACAAAAATGACAATGTATGGTGCTCTGCAAGGGTTTATTTTATATTTATAGTTTAAAATGTTTAGGAGATAAAGATACAATCGATCAATCAAAGCAATGATATTTAACGTGTATCTTAAAGGGTATGCTTTGTTAGATTAGATTAAAATATATTTTTTATATATTCATTTTTTTTTCTCCCATTTTTTATTCCGAAATGGAGGACGTCATTCTGTAATGCTCTTAAAATATGTTTATTATTATTTTTTTCTCGCGCGTTTCTTTTTGCTGTTTTTGATCAGTTTTTACTGTAACTTTGATGGAATAAATGAGATGATATTCTGGCTTGACTTATGTTGTTTGCCTATATTTTTATCCTTATTTTTTTTTTTCTTTAGAAGTTTAAATCTGCATCTGAAATATATTAGATACCGCTAAAAATATATTAAATTGCAGTACGAAATCCTCGCAGCGGTCCACTGGTTATGTTTTATTTGTCGAAAACTGACATAGAATCAGACACATTATAAATTTTGCCTATTCCTTCAATAACATTGAATAGTCAGTTTTATTAATACCAATAACCGGAGTCTACAAAGGAAATACTTTTTTGAAAATTTTAGCTGATTTACTGTAATTTTTGAAGACAGATTTAAAAATAACATTAAAAATGGTGTACCACACACCATTTTTTTCTGCTACTTCTTCCACACATTCCACAATTTTCTGAGGTTATTTCACAAAACATGTAAGAATTCCTTGATTCGGATTCAGATAATGCGTCTGAGAATAATTTTCTGTATAATATAGGCAATAATGCCTCTCAACTATTCAATCAATCTGCACATTCTGATTTAATCAGAGATTTGGCATTCTCTGAAAAGATATTAATGGAAAATTATTTGGATTAATTTACAAGTTTAGCATTAAATATATAACCCAGGAATGGAAACTTTTTATTGACAATAGAAGATGTATTTTTAAATGTGTTCTTTTAAGTAATATGATCAAACGGATCTCTGTACTTATTCCACCAGTGTCACTTAAATGCATTACAGCCGATTTATATATTGCCCTAGATATTTATTAATGAAAACGCAGTTTATTACATTACGGATCTAGTATACTGTGGTGGTCAAAATTTTTTCTTCTGTACCATTCTAATAAATTAATTTATAATAAACATTAAAGATTATGAATATAAGCGAAAGTATATTTAATCCAGTTTAATGCGCAGTTGCAGTGACCTGTGAATTAAAAGTAGAACAGAACACTAGCTTCCACGTTGTGTATTAAAATTTAAAATTAGATCAACACATAAATTTTTAATCGTTAAACTGAAATATAAAATTTGATGCATTTTTACACAATAGGCAATAAGTCAGAGCTAAAATGTTTATTGTAAAATGCATGTGGCTTATTTTCCATAATTGGATCCACAGCGGAAATTTGCCATCAAAAATGAGGAATTCCTGCAACAATATGGTTAAAACGCTTATAAAGTTTACAAGAAATGAGTACTAATACTGTAAACTAACTCTTCCTAAATAACTTCAACTGATTGTAAATCCGATTAGGAATCTATCTCCTAGCATAGAATAGCAGCACCCCTTGTTGCTAGATAAAGTTCAAAATTAAATCAGCTTGTATGTATCTGAAGGTCTAACAACATGTGCTGAATTTCCGTACATTAATTCTTGAGATATAAATAGCTCGGAAATCATTAAAATCTCAGCATAGCAGTGCCAACACTTGGCCAATAAACATCCATTCGTAATCAGCATATTCTTATGTTAAAGTCTAACAGATTATGACGTTTGATAAACTTCAGTGAATTAGTTCATTAGATGTAGCTATCACGGGAATCGTGAAAAGCAGCATAGCAGCACCAGATTTTGGGCGATATACAGCCAAACCTAATACGAAGCAATGTATGTCATGGTCGAAGGAATTTGAAATTTCATTCAATTCCGTGAATTAGTTATTGAGGTAGAGTGGCTAAAATTTGTGTAACACATAGACTAACAGGCAGACAAACATTTTCAAAATACACAAATCGTGTTCATGATATACCAAAACGTGTAAATTCACCTAAACAGTAAGTAGAAAAATTTCATTAGTCCAATATTTTCTTATATATATTAGAAGTAAAAAAAAAAAAAAAAAAAACTTTATTGGCAAATTAAAAAGGCAGTGTTAGACCATCGACTAAAAAAAATATATATATATTATTTTAAATGCATTTGAGTGCATTCTTTATGTATTATATATATATATATATATGTATACATATATTGTATATATATATATGTATGTATAATTTTTCCAAATAAAAAATTTCAGTTTCATTGTTTTCCCATTATTAGTTTCAGCATACTACATACCACATTTTAACGCAGTTTGTGAACAAAACTAGTCATTTTTAGATTAAGCAACTTAAAAATGTACAAAACTAGTAGAAAGTTAAAAAATTTTTTTTACAAATATAAGTTTTATAGATCTCTATAATTTTATTATTTAATTAGTAAAAAGATATGTAAACTAGTCTATACAGTTTATAATAAGTAGGGGAATTTCTTCTTCTTTTTTCAATTAGCTACAATTTGAAAAACATATAATACATTCCTCACAGTAAGAATAAATTATGCTTGTTAAAACAATCCAATACAAATGCAACTGCAAATCTTTCTATTGCCATAGTTGTACAAAAAAAAAAAAAAAAGAATATTTCTTCTTCTAGGCCATATTTTCAATCCAACATATTCTTACAGAATTGGCAATGAAACAGAAAATCCTCTTTTAGAGAGTATGAAAGAAAAAAAAAAGAGGCCATTATAAGGCTGATACATATTTTTTTTCCGTCGATTCATGTCGGATATCCCAACTTATAAAACTCTAATCCTAGATAGGTCTTTTTCTGTATCCTTTTTTTTTTCTTTTTCACCGTATGAGGAGTCAAAAACTAAAGTCTTCTTTTATTATAAATGTCTTTACCTTATATTTTTACAGCTTCGGAATATTTTGGCATTTTGTCTAGATTTCTTTTAATTTCTGAGAATAAATACTGTTGAATAATATTAAACAAGTTCCATAGTTATAAAAAAAATCCTCTTTGGTGTTGATATATTTAATTTTCCCATATCCAAAAAATATTTTAAATTACGTTATTCTTAGCCAAAAATACGTACGGTAGATATTTAAAAAAAATTCTTTAACAATGCGAAATAAAATATTGTTTATTTTGTTACTCTCTACTAAATTATAATTTCTTGTTATACATCGTTATATTTACTGACTATTTTAGAATACGTTTGTTTTGAAATTTAAAAGATAAAATAATAAAACTAAAAAACGTGTTTTGAACATTAAAGTCTTCAATTATCTTTCTTTATAAATTATTGATCTCAGTGTGAAAATAAAGGCAAATATTTGCTCACGTTGAATATCATTTGACCATTAATTGTTTTAATACATACCAGGTAACCATAAATCCGCTCAGGATCCAGATGTTATTCTTACATGTCTAATAGTAAGAATATGCGTGCTTGTTAAAATAGCCGTATTTATATTCAACTGTAAATGCCTCTATTTCCATAATTAGAGAACTAAGAATAATTAACATTACAGGATTTTTTTTTTTTTTTTTTTTTGCAATCCAACATAGTCTTACAGAATTGCCAATGAAATAGTAACACCTCTTTTTGAGAGTATGGAAGTTAAGCAATGATTGCCATTATGAGGTGCATTGTAAAAAACAAACAAACAAAAACAAATCCGTGAATAAACAAAAAATGTACTGGCAGCGAACTTAATGTCTATTCGCTATTTTTTCACAAATTTTTCGTTGTTGTATCACCCCGTTTTCAGCTATTCAAGAAAGTTCTGTACTTAATTACAAATAAATATGAGCAATGACGTGATATTAAAAATTATATATTTAATAGATATATATACGGATCGGAAAAGATACTGAATATTATCACGCCCACTTTTTAGCGCCTTACCGTCCTCGGGATATCGAACAGCGGTTCTCGTCATTAGTGTATGAATGCTCTGTTCTCTACACCATCTGGTTACACCCAGTGATCTAGTTGCAAGCCAAAATGTTAAATACAAAAGTATAAGGCGATATTTTCCGTTTTCTCTCAATTGAAAAGGAATATTTCAGTTTGTCTGTTTTGAAAAAAAAAAAAATGTTTTAAACATTCAACGAGTAAGTATAAGAAGGAAATTTCCCGTTTATTCCGGGAAAATGTACGATTTTTGCTCAAAACAAAAAGTTTTCATTAAGAGACTGAAATTTCACGTGAAATAACCAGTATATATACGATTTTTTTTTACAGTGTGAAATTGAATATGTTTTTCACCAATTCGTGTAGGATACCCTAAAATATAGAACTAGAATCCTAGATAGGACTTTTTTGTATCCCATATTCTTTCTCAATATGAACACTCAAAAGCAAAATATTCCTTGTATCATAAACATCTCGATCTGATAATGTTATGGCTTAGTTTATTCTAAAAAGGCAATATATTTGACCATAAGTTACCCATAAAGCTCTTTACTTTGTAATAAAAAGCAAACAAGGAAATAAAAATTCGTCCTTAAACAAAATAAAAAAATATGTTTTATGGATCACCATTGTATTAAATTTTCTTTATTAATAATTTATTAATGTAGTGTTAAAAGAAAACGCAGAAGGCTTGACATAAATCCTTGAACATATTACAAAACAAAATGAACATAATTTGAACATTAATTCTTTGATAGCATACCGGATATCACATATATCCGTATATATCCCATACATATTTTGTTCTTACAAATATAACAGTAAGAATAAAGTATTCTTGTTAAAATAGCCCGATAACATATGCAGCTGTAAATCTTTCTGCTTCCATAATTAATAAGAAAAGTAAGAATATGTCTTCTTCCAGCCACAATTTCAATCTATCGTATTCTTACAGAATTGCCAATGATATAGAAAATTCTCTTTTACAGAGTATAAAAGAAAAGCAACGATGGCCATTATGCAGCTGATACATATTTTCTTTTCGTCGATTCATCTGGATATCCCAAAATATAAATCTCTAATCCTCGATAGGTCTTTTTTGTATTATTTTTTCTTTCTCCATATGAGGAGTCAAAAAGTGAAAGTCTTCTTTTATTACAACATCTCGCTCTTACATTTTTTATAGCTTCAGAATGTTTCGGGATTATTTCTGTTTTTCATTTAATTTTTTCGGATAAAAGCGTTGAATCAAATTTAATGAGCTTAATGACTTTAAGACATATATCCTTATTTTAGTGCTATATTTAATGTTCCTAGACGCCAGAAATATTTGGAACTAAATCTTTTTGTTTTATGATATTCTCAGCTTAAAATATGTACCGTATATTAAATACTTCTAAATTGGTATAACATTAACACTGTTTCTACCGTTGTCAAATGACACCTTTTAAGATGTCGGTTTAATGTTATTTTATTTGTAATATTACATCAAAATCAGTCAGGCGTATTAAAAAAGGTTAGTGATTATTTTAATTAAGCAAATATGTATAAAATTATTATAAATCAAAATATTAAAAGCGGTCATTTGACACTGAAAGAAACAATCTTAATTTCTATGAATATTACTTCCCCCTTTTTTTTTTTTTTACTTTCGAATGAAACAAAATTATATTCATAGAAATTAACATTATTTCTTTCAGTGTCAAATAACCGCTTTTAATATTTTCATTTATAATAATTTTATACGTAAAAAATCATCTGTGTAATAAAAGCGCTAAGCAGTTGACTGTGATCAACAATTCCGGGATGCCCATTTCACTTTTTCATATGCCAGGTGTTTGTTCTTTTTTTTAACATTGTAGAGTGCATTCTGATTGTTAATTTTGTATTGTTGCAATTTACACTCAAATATTGTTACATCATCATTATAAACAACCCGCTAGCGGGCCCGTATTTACATCGGGCCTCGAATTCATAGGTACCTCGTAAAAACTTTTCTAATAAAAAACTCTCCCCTGCTCCGTCATTCCGTGCGATCGGGAAGAAGGCGTGACCGTTTGTACTCTTGCACGACGCTCTTCTCTGTCGTTTTCATTCGCATTTTTTTTTTTTTTTTTTTTTTTTTTTACACCAGGCAACATCGTCAACGATTATCTCCATCGTTTAATATTTTAAACGTTCACGATGAATGAATCTTTTGTGTTTAAAAAATCTTCAGAAGTGTTAACATTGCTTATAATGTTGCTGAACAATATTGTTAATGATGAAATTATGATAAACAACATTTGTCTGTAAGGTGCTACAATAGAAAATTAAAAATCACAAAGGACTCAACAATGTTACAAAAAAGAAGTCAAGTCTTTAATCTCACGCAGAAAATCTTCAGAAGTGTTAACATTGTGCATAATGATCATGTTACAATAATTGTATGTAAGATGCAACAATAAAAAATTATCAATCACAATGGACTCAACAATGGTACAAAAAAGTACAAGTGCCTGGCATATGAAAAAGTGAAGTGGACATCCCGGAATTGTTGATGACAGTCAAATGCTTAGCTCTTTTATTATATAGAATGCTAACACTTCTGAAGATTTTCTAAACACAAAAGATACATTCATTGTGAACGTTTAAAATATTAAACCATGGAGGTAATCGTTCACGAAGTAGCCTATTGTAAAGAAAAATGCGAATGAAATTGGCAGGGAAGACTTCCATGCGTGATATCAAACGGTCATGTCTTCTTCTCGATCACGCGGGAATGACTGAGGTAGATGAAAATCTGTTTTTTTTTATGTCGATTAAAATACTTCTTTGCAGCGCTGCCTGGTCATACGAAGTATTAGGGAAATTTTCGTATTAATTCGAGACACCCATGTAATTACGGGCATGCTAGTGGGCTTTAGACCGCTAGTTACATTTAATGGCCATAATAAAATTTATTTATAACTTAACGAATTGTTTTGACAATAAATGTTCTTTGATTAAAATTATTATTTAAAATGTTGCATGAAACACACATATTTGAACAAACTGAACACGATTTTGGATATACTTTTCTTTCTACACACATGTACGAACATAATTCTATTAATAATAAACTAGATTAACCTTTAAAGACACGTACGACGTACCATGTGCGCCGCTGAATGACAGAAAGAGTTGTAAATTCCAAAATAATTGAGGTATTGACATGGAAAAGGTAGTAATTTAAGAAAAATCGAGAGATGAGATTTTTAATAGAAGAAGTAGTGAAAAGTTGTGCTAATGGAATGGAAAGAGCAGTAAATCAGTGTAAAGCTGAGATATCCATACGTGGACCTCATATGCTTATTTTTGTCAATAAAACTTATTAATTCAGCAGTGTAAAACCGTTTTTTGTTTTCCCTGTAAAATTAGGTTTTCTTGACTTACTACCTTTTCCATGTCAATGCCTCAATTACGTAAATAACACCCGAGCTTTAGTTACCCTCGTCACAAAAACTCTTGCATGATCAACAAATTTATACTTCTTTTTATTGCTAAAAGGTGTAAAATAAATAGATTATAAACAGTAAAATAAGGTTTATTAGACTGTTCGCATGTGTTTCAGCTCAATCTGAACCATTATCAAAACGAACGAAAATATTCTATAAATGCACTGTCTATGAAGTTATTTGAAACGCTCATCAGTCTAATAAAACATATTTTACTGTTTATAATCTTTTTATTTTACATCTATTAGCAATTAAAAAGAAGTATATAATTACGAGGTGTTATGATTGGTTATATTTTGTCAACAAATGTTTAACGATCACATCTGTTGGCTGTTCTCTTTCATTATTTTTATTGTTAAGTCCCCATTACAGTACAGAATACGCCGCCCGTGTGTTTGTGTAATTTATTGTATTTACTTTCTTAATTAAAGTTTTTTTTAATTTTATATATGTGATGTGTATTACTTTTACACTATTACAAGACATTAGACAATATTCTCCTTTAGCATTAAAGATTGATATTTAGGCTATAAAATACATTAGTGCATGGATTTCCCCGCCCGTGTGTTTGTGTTACTATAAACAGCCCGTGTAATATGGTTATAGTTAAATTAGTTCTTTTATAATAATTTGATGTTCATCACTTTTATACCACTACTGGTCATTGCATTAAATAAGGATATAATTAAAAGTTGTTGTTTAGGCTTTAAAGTTTCTTGGCGCATACAGTGCGCCGTCCGTGTCTTTCAAGGTTAAATTAAATTTATAAAATTGCCCTTAATTTTCGTTCTAATTAGACAAGAATTACAAAAATACATAGTTTTAATTCGTATAAAATTCTTTATAATTTTATGTGGTTTATTAGGTCATGTTGAGACGTCAAAAATTTAAAAATTACACCTACTGGAATTTGTCAAATTCCGTTTATGTGTATAAATAACGTCCCTTTCACCTTTACAAAAAGACATACAACTGTAAGTTGTAAAGGGATATTAAATAATGATATAAGATGATACATGGCAGAAGACGAGGTGAAATACCATTAATAATTTATCTTGGACGAAAGAAATAGAATGTCAATATTTCTTCAAGATTGTGTGTCAAGATCATATAGATAAACTTTTGCACAGAATTGCCACATATAGATAAACTTTTGTACAAAATTGTCACATATAGATAAACTTTTGTACGGAATTGTCACTTTTGAAAATCCAAAATGCAATACGTTTGAGGTAAGTATTATCTTTCTTCGTATACACCACACTGTAAAAATAGACAAAAGTTCTTTATCTAAGAAAAAACAATGTAACCAGAAACGAAAATATGCAATAATCTTTTCTGACTTATCCAGTTTTCGGAAAAACGTTCTTTATCTTTAGAAAACTCAGAAACTAAAATGTTTTCAAGATTTAAAGAAGCATTTAAAAAAAGCGATGTTTATTTGTCGGGGCTGATTTTCGGAAAAGCTTCCGAGTTGTTTTTATAGTGTATTAGTTGGTTTTCTCAAAATGGGATGTAGATTTTTAGATGCTATCAGATCTCATTTAAAAATTTTCATGTTCAACAAACATAATTTACAGACAAATATGATAAATTAAAGCATTTACTTTAACATTAAAGTGAATATTATTTTGTTACCCTTGCATGCATAAATTCATCAACGCAAATGAAAATGCTTAATTCAAAATAGATAGCGTTTTAAAAACCTATATTTTAGATTGAGAAAACTGATTCATACATTACAGAAACTACGTTTCCAGCGAAATTCAGTGGCGTCGAAATAAGATTTTTTTTAAAAAATATAAATGCTTTTTTAAAATATTGAAACTATATTGACTACTGAGATCGCTAAATATAATGAAAGCTTTCCAGAATCGTGGGTAGCTCCGAAGACGTTATTCTATATTTTCATTTCTGATTGCATTATATGTTCGTAGATTCCGAAATCTTTCACCTTTTTTACAGTGCAGTCTTATAAAGTGTTGTAACATAGGAATGTATTTCTGGAAGGATACAGAAATCCCGATATCCACACGCAATCGGAAGAATTTTTAAAAAAATTACGTTGAAATGATATTTACGATATTGTGTTTCATATATTTTCTTTAAAATATAATGTTATAAGTATTTACTGTTACAAATTCATAGATATTTTAACTTGATCAATCTGTGAGATGTTTTTCATAATAGGTGTATTGTCCAGGTAGAAATAGTTAAAAAAAGAAATAGATGTTTAATGAAATAGAAAAATATAACAAAATTATATAATAAAATCACTTATTAACGTTAAACTAATTAATGCTTAATAGGATGAAACATTACACAAAATGCTTAAAAATACTTTTTAATATAAAGATGGCATGTTTCATAAACTCAAACGGCGAAGTCTTCAAAATCGTAAATGATGAATAAACTATTTTCTTATGTTATTATTATTATCATTTATATACCAACTTTGGCCCGTCTAGAAAGGCCTTTGCGATTGAGTTCAGGAACAGTAAAATAATTTTTCCATAAAAAGTTTATTTCCCACCCATTATCCGTGAATGAATAGAAATATATTTACGAAACGAAAACATATGCAATGAATCATCCCCTTTTAAATTACCTAAAATTTGGCCCGAGATGATTTACAAATTAAAAAAGCAATAAGTAAAATAATAATTTTCACGTTTACATATTTTGATTACTTTAAGTTGCTGCTTGCAATATACGTGTGATCTCCTTATTTATGTTTACTTATTTTAAAAAAATGAAGAAAATAGTTTGTTTATCATTTAAGATCTTGAAGATTTCGCCGTTTGAGCGTGTGAAACATGACTTCTTTATATTTAAAGGTATTTTTAAACCTCTTGAGTAAGGTTTTATCACTTTAAGCATTAATTATATATTTAGAGTAATTTGAATTTAAAAAAAAATAAAGCAAGAAGTTTATTTCAACAAAGTCATTATTTCAGAATCTTTAAATTCATAATTCATTCACTCATTTATATGAGTTATAATGTATTTTATAGACAATATATACACCAGAACTTTGATTACACTAACACCTGTAAAAAAATATTTAAAGTTATTTCTGAACAAAAAAAGTCAATGTCTCTTTCAGGCTGAATATCAGAAACAAAGAAATGTAATCATAGAAGAATTCTTATACCGTCTTTTAAAAATCGCATCATACGACTCAGTTTCATCGAAATTCGATTTCGGTCTCTCTGTATGATTTACTACTTTCTGGAAATTTTTGGAAGGATATTTGATAAATTATTTTTTATTTCCTTAATTCATGCTGAAAAAAATATAATAGGAGAATAAAAAATAACTTTTTGAGATTTTCCAAAATTAATATTTCTTCATTAATATGAATTTCAATATAAAACTGGCTAAATTTTATATTATATTATATATTTTTCTTTCCTTTTGTTCTCTAAAAAACGCAAAAGCAATGCTCTGATACTTGATCTTTAAAATCATTCCTTTATATGTTTCTAAAATCATTTTCTTTCTTGGTGAAAAAAAAAGTAGATTAAATTACTTAACAAATTACAAAAAATAGACCAGGTTAGATCTATTGATTAAATAGTAAATGTGACTTGCTTATGTGGAATCTACACTCATGTGCGTAATTATAAAGAATTATTGATCTTAAAATGCAATTAGTGATAAAGTATATATTTAAAATCTCTAAAGTGCATCATCTAATGTAATGACATTACAAAATCATTGCAATGCATTACTCCTGAATATCGGAAATGTGTTGGAGAGATATATATTGATATATTTTTAAATGAATGCTTTGACCATTAACTTTCAGTATAAAGTTCATATTTCAAAAATATAGATACTAATATGTTATTGATTCTCCAAAGAAATTCTTAAATTAAATTTCACATTATTACAAATGTAATTACAAAAAAATATTATTCCTCAAAAATTCTTATGAACTTGTGGATGTCAGATGATGTATCATTTTTTCATAATTTATTATTGTTTTTAAAATTTTGTAATGAGGTTAGTAGTTAATGAATAATAAATTGAGATGTATTGTAAAATGTCCATCATCCTTTATTTTACAGAATGATTTAATATTGTTTGTTTAATAATTCAGGTATAAACTTTGAATGCACTTGTATAAAAAAATAACATCTAGAACTAGAACTTTCTTAATTACTATATAGAATTAATAAATAAATTTTGATTCTAGTCGTTTCTTTATTTATGGGTGAATTTTAAGTTCAGTTATGTAGAAACTGAGTAAAGACTATCATAAAACTATTTTGTTTCAATTTGTTACGTCTTCTGCTCCCTGGAAACAAAAACAATTTACTATTTTCACAGATATGTCAATACGCTTTCTGTATCACCACAAAGTAGACATTTTGAATTTTATGACAGAAAAAGCGTGTACATTTTTATAAAGAAAATATCCATTTACATTATTGCTCATTTTTGCAATACATTTTCTTTATAGTTTATATATTTCTTTGCCAAAATCTTTCAACTATAATGTGAACTTTTAACATCAAATTTTGAGTAATCCCTTTTCAGTAATTTTAGTGTAAACACAATATGTTTTTTTCATAAATAGTTATATATTTAAAACACTTTTTCAAGTATGTGAAATTTTAGAACAAAAATGATTAAGATTTAATAAGAAGCACAATTTAATTCGAAAATTTTCCAGTCATTCTTAAATTGTGAATCTATTTAAAGTTTCATGAGTAGACGCAGTGATTGGACATTACAACGCAATTTTCGCTAATGATAATGGTCATTTAGAGTCATGCACAGGGAAAGGAAAATGAATTATGTATTTCCGAAAATCAAAGATTACCATGATATCTATAGATACTTAATATTAAGGTGTTTAATTAAGTTGGTGATTTGTTCGTGTAGTTTAGTTACAAGGACGGAATTTTTAAAAGTAAGCTGCATGTCCAATATATTTTCCAATTTGAAGCGCATTGTATCTATCAAGTGTCTAAATTTAAGGAGAATTCAGACTCTTAAAAAATGACGAAAGGTGAAAAAAAAAATGACCATTTTTTGTCTTATTATATACATAACAAAATCAAAATGTTTAAAGGCAATAATAGGTACATGTTTCTTCTTTCATTTAATAATTGTTTCGGTTCATAATTGAGAAAATTATTTTTTACAGCGGTTTTTAAATTTGTCAAGCATATAATTGGTTTCAAAGGTTTCGCACATGATTACAAAAGTATTTCTGCATGTAAAATTAAATCTGTAGTATCTAATTATATTTGAGAATCTTGTGGTTACTCTGAACATAAAAAGTTGTTTATTTATCTCATTTTAATAATTTAAAAACAAAACTGTATCTTGTTTGTGTAAAATTTTCAAAGTACTGTAAGCCACTGTAACAGCAAGAATTTCTTTTTTTTTTTTCATCAAAAAAAGATGACTATTTAAGTTTACTTTACACAGCCTATCATACACTATATAACTTGAAAATTTCATGACTAATTATTGGAAGGTTTTTTATCTACTTATGCCACAAAATCACATTTTGAGAAAAATGACTTTATAATTCTCTCTTTGAAAATATTCCATATTTAACAACTTTTAAGAGTCCCTTTCATTTTGTTTTAACTGGTTTAGAAAGTATTACTCTTTAATACGTATTTTTATTTTATAAATTTAAATGTTTGAAGGTTTTAGAGTCCTAAGTCCTTTAAATAATGAGACATAAATTGTAGTTCATGTTAAACTAAATGACATGAAAGCTCTAATATCGTATATATGTAAAAGTCGTGAGATATAAAATTATATTTATTCATCTACTAATGTCAGTATCAATACAGATTTTTTTCTTCATATGACATATGCACATTTTTTTTCCGGTTGAAAAAAATTAAATTTAAAACTTTAAAAACTTAACATTTCAATTAAAATATATATATATATCATTGGTATATTTCTAACATTTTATTTTCCTCTTGCGATTAGGAACAATCTCACTTTCGCATAATATACTTTTGCCGATGGCTGTTAGATTTACGTAGCATGCATAACACTACTTAAGACAGATTCACAAAATTCCTGTGCACTATAAACATCAGAAGTACATCTTAATTCAGAAAAATCCCACCATAACTAGAGTTATGAATTTATTCAAATTTACATGAATAGGTTTTCGGATGTAATTATTGAGCATTAGAGCGCATTTTTAGTTAATGATAACGATCATTTCGAGTGATGTACTTGGGAAGAAAAATGAATTTATCTCTCCCTAAATCAAAGAAATCAATTATATCTCAAAGTACTTTAATTAACTTGTTTAATGAAGTTGGTGATTTGTTAATGGTAATATAGTTTCCGGGAAGGAAATTTTAAAAGCAATTTGCCCGTCCAATATCTTTAATTCTGAAGTACATTTTCTAGCTATCAAGCGTCGAAACTTTATTGCATTAATTGTATTTTATGTTAGACTAAAGGTGTTGAAAAATGTAAAATCTTGAATAGTTAACGGTCCTTAAAACTTCAAATATTGAATAATGCAATGCTTAATAATTTCAGGTAACAAAATAAGTTTGTAATAATTAATATTTTCTTATAATACTTTTAAGATTTTCAAGAAACACATCTTAATTCACAAAACTTCCAGTAATTCTTAAATTAAGAAGTTATTCAAAATCACATAAATGAATTTTCAGAACTAAAGGTGTTGAAAATGTAATATCTCGATAATTGAGAGGTCCTTGTAACTCCAAATATTGACTAATGCACTACTCAATAATTTCAAACAACAAAACAGTTTTATAATAAAATCACTTGTTAACTTTAAATTAAAGTATAATTATTGCTTAAACTGATAAAAAAGTAACACAAAACGTTTAAAAATGCCATTTAATATAGATTACATATGTTTCCTTCGCTCTAACGGCAATATCTTCAGATCAAAATCATAAATAAAATCTTCTCGCAATGTTTTTGAAAATGGTAAAGGGTCATTCCATGGTAACTTACGTTACATTTAGCATAATTGACATCAGTAATTTTAGTAATATAACACAAAAAATATTCAAAATGTAATGTTTATATGATTTGTTAATTAAACCTAACAAAGCTAAATTTGGATAAAAATTACTTAAATTTAGTACTATTTCTTGAACGCTAAAAATTATATTTACTATGGTAACTTACATTTCTGACAAAAAGAACGTAAGTTACCAAAATAAATATAATGTCCAGTGTTAAAAAAAATAGCACTAAAGGTAGGTAATTTTCATCCAAATTTCACTTTGGATAGGTTTAATTAACAAATCATATCAACATTACATTTTCAATATTTTTTGGTGTTATATTATGAAAATTACTAAAGAAAAATATTCTAAATGTAACGTAAGTTACCATGGAATGACCCTAAACATAAATAAGTTTTATAATAATAATTAATTTAAAAAAAAACTTCTTGAAATCCCTTTAAAATTTTCAAGAAAAAGTCTTAATTAAAAAAAATTCAGTAATTTTTAAAGTTTGATTTTATTCAAAATTACACGAATTTCGTTATGGATTGCAGCTATTAGGCGTTAGATTGCAATTTTCGTTAATGATAACGATCATTTGAAGTGATGCACCTGAGAAGTAAAAATAATTTTTGTCTTTCTTTAAATCAAGGAATTCCATTATATTTTAAGACACTTTAATTAACTTGTTTAATGAAGTTCACGATATATTAATGATAATATAAGTATCGAGAAAGACATTTTAAAAGTAATTTGCATTCTAATATCCTACAACCTGACGTACATTTTGTAGCGAGCAAGCGACAAATTTAAAGAATGTGACCTCAATTCTATTTTATGTTAAACTAAAGGAGTTGAAAATTGTGATATCTTCGATATTTAAATGTCTTGGGACATAACAATTTATTCATTCACCTAAAAATATAAGTATCAATATACATTTTAAAACTTTGTACATAAAATGTGCATTTTTCCTATAAGAAAAATCAACTTTAATACTGAAATTTATATTTACATATCTTAACATATTTTATAATTATGATACGAAATAGAAATTTTTTCTTTTATATAATTACTCAATTTTTTCAATAAATTCGTTTAATCGTTTTCCATGTTTCGTTGAAGTAACGTTTGGAAATTTGTTTCAAAATTTCCTAAATTTTTTTTATCCTCAAATATCTTCAAAAATCTTCAAAAATTTCAGGTTAACGGAAATAGGTTTCTATTAACCAGTTAAATTTTTAGTACACTTATATATTTACTTTAAAATTTTAGAAAACCATTGTAATTTGAAAATTGTGCAGTAATTTGTAAATTATGACTTTATTCAATATTAATGGCAATTAAAGGCTTTGAAATTGATTAGACGTTAGAGCATTTTTCGATGAGAACGAACAACTGTAGTAATGCACTTGGGAATAGAAGTGAATTTTATCTTTCCATTAATCAAATAATCCCGTTATATCAGAACATACTTTAATTGAGATGTTTACAGAAATTGTAGATTTGTTAAAGGTAATATAGTTATAAGTAAGAGAAATTTTAAAGTAATTTGCCTGTCCAATATCTTTGCAATATATATCGTAACTATGAAGCCGTCAAAATCACAGAATGACTTCAACTATATTTTATAACAAAGTAACGAATTAGAAAATACAAACGTCAAATACATAAAGCTTCTTTGCGCATAAAACTCTATTTATGCTTCTACAAATACAGTATCAATATATACTAATGTTTTATGTATGAATATATATATATATATATATATATATATAATTATCTTTAAACGAATTATTTTGTTCATTTTCTAACAGATTTTTTTTCATATTTCGAAATTGAGAAATCTGCAATTTGTATAAATTCTCAAGTTTTCAATATATTTGGATAAGAGTTGATTGAAAGTTGATTAACATTGCATAGTTGAAAGAAAAAAAAATAAAAACTTATTTTGTTTTATCTAAATTGGCATGAGTATTTTACATTAACTATTATTTTGGGCTTTGCTCTATAATTTAAATTTAAACAACATAAGTTTTCAGTAATTTGGGAAAAACTTAATTCTTCAAAGATTTTAAAGATTTCAAATGCGAACATTTTAATTCGAAATATTTCCAGTAAATTTTAAATTTTGAATTTATTCAAAATTACATGAATAGGTTTTGAAATAGTGAGTTGGAATTAGAAAGCAATTTTCGTTAATGATGACGATAATTTGCAGTAATGCACTTGGGAGGAAAAATGAATTTTATCTTCCCCTAAATCAATGAATTCCGTTATCTCTGAAGATACTTTAATTAACTTGTTTAATGAAGTTGAAGATTTGTTAATGGTAATATAGTTATCGGGAAGGAAATTTTTAAAGTGAAATTCCTGTCCAACATCTTTCAACCTGAAGTACATTTTGTAGCTATCAAGCGTCTAAATTTAAAGAATGTGACGCCAATTCTATTTTATATTAAACTAAAAGAGTAGCAAAATAATATATCTTGTATATTTAAACGGGCTTGGGACATATCATTCTACTTATTCATCTCCGAGTATAAGTGTCAATATGCATTTTTATGCTTTATACATAAAAAATATATATTTATTTTCGATAAAATAAATCCACTTTTAACCCTTTGTCACTCAACAATTCCAATTTGAAAAACATTTACTCAAATGTTACAATATATAATTTTTATCATGTAAACTATTATTTAAAAAATGTGAAACATGAACACGAAAATTGTCTAAAAGGTACTTTTTCATGCCAAAAGCAAGGCGGGAAGACGTCAAAAGGAAAATTTTAGTGTAGGAATGTCAAATGGGAAAAACAGTGCAGGTACCAAAAATTTTTGAATTTGGAATAGCACAACGAATTTTTATGGTGGCTCCTTTCTCCTTTTTTTGGAAGGCGGAGCAAAGCGGTCATCTCTACTCAAGATGGCAAGCGGTTTCTTCTTCCCTCTACTGCTATTTACAATTTAAGGTTGAATGGACCGCAACTCTTCGTTGGGTATTAAAAGCCGATCTCTGTGGGTATTTTGTGCAAGTTTTTTAATAACTTGCGATATAGACCTAATATTGAGATCAGCATGGATGACGTCATTCCGGACGAACGTTGTCGCCTTGCAAATCCTACGTAATAAAGAGTTTTGAAAAATTGGAATTTTCAGCATCCAAGTTTCACAGACCGACCTCCAGATAACTGACCCGTAGGTCATGGTTGATGTGATGAAGGATTTATACAGTAACACTTTGTTCAAGAGTGACAGACGGCTGTGATAAGCCAGTAAAGATTTAAAGGATCCTTGAGCTTTGGTAGATTTGCCAATTACGTCTTGAATCTGCCTAGCCCAGGTTAATTTTGAATCTAGATAGATACCTAGATATTTGTAATTGGTGACCCAGGGTATGCTCCATTGAGAGAAAGATTAACAGTTGGGGAGATAGATTTATGAGAAAAAATCATGGCGGTCTTTTTGCTGGACTTTTGACTTTGATACGTCAATTTCTAAGCCAGATCTGAAGGGCCAAGAGGTAGGCTTGGAGGATACAAAGGGTTAATGTCCAAATTTAAAGTAATTCTTATTATTTTATCCCAACATAATTTGTTACAATGTTGTATTTTATGCAATTATTAAATGTGTCAACAAATTTGCTTAATATTTTTCTAAAATTCATTGAAAAAACGTTTGGATATTTGCTTCAAATTTTACAACTTATCATGAATTTGTAAGTTCAAATACTATCTGGTGCTCCGCTCAATAACTTCTGGTTGAGCAAAATCAATTGCCAATAATTAGTTAGTACCTATTAAAAGGACTTCTTAAAACACTTTAATGATTTTTAAGAAGCACATCTGAATTTTAAAAATCCCACTTCGTCTTAACTGATGAATTCATTTAAAGTTCAATGAATCTGTTTTTGGATGCAGTGATTAGGCAATAGTGCACAATTTTCGGTAATGAAAACGTTTATTGGGAGTGATACAGTTGTGACGAAAACTGGATTTTGTATCCCCCTAAATCAAAGACGTCAATTATATCACATTATATATTTAACTTATTGTATGAAGTTGGCGATTTGTTAATGGAAATATAGTTATCAACAATGAACTTTTAAAAGTAAAATGTGTGTCCAATATGTTTAAATCTGAAATACATTTTTTAGCTATCAATCGTTTAAATTTAAAGAATGTGACCTCAATTCTACTTTATGTCAAACTAAAAGAGATGAAAAATGCAATATCTTGAACATTTAAAAGACTTTAGAACTTTAAGCTGTAGTAAAAAATTTACGAATCTATATATTAATGTATATTTATATTAAGATATATTTTGTAATATTTGAAGGGTCTTGGGAATTTAAATTTAAATTTAAATATAATGTAAATAATAACATAAGACGTTTATTTTAATGGATGTAATTATAAGTACATAAGTAAGAGAAAAATGTATCCATGTATGGAGATAAAATATTAAATAACGAATAACCCACATGAAGGAAATAAAAAGTTAAACAAATATATTTATTTACAAGTCGTAATTATTCCCGCACATAAATTAAAACTGCCTATAAGGCAGATATTTTTATTTCTGTTTTCATAACCTTAACAACAACAACAAAAATATTTTGCACAATAAAACACACAGAAATGTATTACCCATGGAAGGAATGTGCCTAATGTATGTGCAGTGTACTTTACGTAAATTATTAATGCAAGCAAAAGAATTAAAAAATTCCTGAAAAAAGTGTTTTGAGTTACACAAACATCAAGCAGCAATTGATGAATTTGTGTTTTCTCTATCGTATTTCATTATTTAAATGGTTATATGAATGCAGTATATAATTGTTGAAAAAAGAGTAAACTGAAAAAATGTAGATATTTTGTTTTCTTATTAATTATTTATCTCTTATAAGTATTTTATTGAACTTATGCCAGATTTCAATTTCGCTAAACTGGCTGTAAGCAAAATGGGTGAGAGTAACTCATCAATCACTGACAAGAAAATAAGGAAATTTTAAACATTAGATTCCTAATAATTTACGTTACAGAAACTTTCTACAGGTTATATGCAACATTAAAAAATATTAGTAGATTTTTCACATGTTATAAACGACAATGATAAATGGCTGTAAGTAAAGAATAAATTTGTCATATAATGTATTTTTACTGTAATTGCTAAATTAGAGTTAGAGCTACAGTTTTTCTTTTATGTCATGAATTGAATTATTGTTTAAATCTCAGATAAAAGTTTACAATATCGTAGAAATAGTTCTTCAATTTTTTTACATTTATTTCAAGCATGTAATGCTCAGTTCAATTGTGTATTTAATGAAATATAATTTGCATTCGTAAAAAGATGTACTTTAGTAGTCATTTATATAGGTTGGAAGATGAAAGAAATATATGTAAATTATTATTGTGTGTATGCGTATTAGTCGTTTGCATTTTTGTTAAATATTGATATTTTTTTAAAGGAATATTTAGCATCTGTACATTTTGGAGTAATTTCCAAAGGAATAAATTAACAAGAAAATACATTGCCAATTAAACTTCTGTTAAACCAGGTAAAATGTAACGGATTTTTTAAATCCAAAATATTTATTTGAGAATGTTTCAATATTATAATTATACCTATTTTCATACAAAATTAATATTGATAATTAAAATTTTAAAATACATATTTTTTGGCAATTTTACAAAATTACGCTAAGTTACTTTATGCAGTATTGTATATATGATGTATGAGAAAACAGTGAAAAAATTAAAACGACACATTTTTTTTTCGTGTGGAAGACTTATTTATCACTTAAATGTATTGCATTGAACCTATGCCAGATTGCAGTTTGACAATACTAACAATAGACGAAACGAGTGCATATAACTCATCAATCACAGTCAAGAAAATATACAATTTTTAAACATTAAATTCCAACTATTTCCGTAACAGAAAGTGCGTACAAGTTATATACAACGTTAAAAAAATATTAGTAGAAATTTCACATGTTATAAACGACAGTGATATATGATAGGAGATAAAAATTAAGCTTGTTATAGTATAATGTACCTCCATTGCAATGGTTAACATATGAGGTTGGGCTACATAATTTGAAAATGTCATCTATTGAATGATTATTTAATGTGCAGATAAAAGATTAAATATTGTAAGAGTACTTTTCGGTACATGTAATATCTAGTTAAAGCCTTTAGTATGCATGATTGTGTATTTTTCTTTAAAATGTTATTTTCATACTAAAAAATATTTTCTTTAGAATTCATTATTATCTTTGACCGATCAGATAAAAAAACTACAAAACAGTACAATGTATAACGATTAAGTTTAGCGAATAACATCTGTTTGTTGTTATTACTTTTTTTTGCTGCAACTATTGCAGTACAATAATTTTCTTTTGGGTTTTGTAAAAATATACTGTGTAAATCAAGGATGAGATATAAATCTAGCCTATATATGAATGATTAATGTGTGCGAATGTATAAAAGTATTACTTCTCATTATTCTTTGAACTTTTTTTTTGTTTAAAAGTTTTTCAAGTTCTCTTTCAGAAACATTAATTTTTGTTTGTATACTTTATAAGACTTTGTAAAGAAAATGAACACAAGTCTTTGCATTCTCGATAAGGCTCAATTATCCATTACGTTTCACTGAAAATATATTTATGAAAATGTTATATACCTTATTATTATCCATACCATCTATTTACATTGTAGAAGTGTACTTAGCTTCCAAAGTTTGCAAAGACACAGTAAAATCACACTAGGTGTTAAATTGTCTGATATTACCGTGAATAGTCAAATAAGATTTAATAAAGAAATGCCATCTATGTAAGCATATTACTATAATCCTAGAACTGCATACAATACAATTTTATTTTAAATAATACTACAGTTCTTTTCAAACAGAAATCACGTATGTTAATTTTTTCGAATTATAATTTGAAAATATTTGAAAATATTTAAAATTTTCATATATATATATATATAATGCATTAATTTGTTTCAAGATTAAATTGTGTTTCGAAAAATATTTATGTCTTAAAAGAAAAATATTTTAAGAAGTATTTAGCCATTTCATAACCATTTAACTAGCCGTATTTTATCCCATTTATTAAAAGTATATTTATACAAATCTCAGTGTTTGCAAGAATGTTATTTTCATTACCCTTTTTCATACCATCTATTTGCACTGTAGAAATACACCTAGTTTGCAAAAGTGTGTAAAAACAAAGTAAAATTACTCCAGGCGTTAAATTAATTTCTCTTACCGTGTAATACTCAAATAAGGATAATTATCTAACGGAAGGAGAAAATTTCGGTCGTGTATATTTTTATAGTTACTGCTACATTCCTTGAAAATCTAATCAAAATTCTCCTTCTCCTTCTATCATAAGAGCTTACGTGCGTGTCAGTTAATGTGTATATTATCGAGATCCTGTAAGGACACAAGATAAACAGAAGAAAATCACGCAACGTATAAAATTTCTAATCTAAAAGAGTTTTAGAGAATAATTAATTATAAACAATGAAAATATTTTATTAATTACACTGTAAAAATATTGATTTTTGTATAAGAAAACATAGTGTGCATTATTTTTGAGAAAAAAAAGTAATATTTATTTCGAAGGAAAAAGTTAAATATTACGAGTGATTTGTTAAAATAAAAAAATATTTTGTAAGAGTGTTTATGTACTTAATATATTAGAACGAAAAGCAATATCCCGGATATCTGAAATAATTAATTCGTATAAATATTTATAAATGTATTACATTATTCAGGCAAATGCAGGTTTTCATTTTAATCAGCGACGAATAAACATTTATTTTTTAATATGTCACTTAAATCATTATACAAATATTCTGTAAGATATATGAACCAGCTCAACAAAGATATTTTTCATAAAAGTGATGGTGTATGTCATGTATATTTTATGCTGATTCCGGTACAAATGCTCAAGTCAACCCCGTACTGTTTCAACACGAATAAAAACAATCTGACTGATTGGTACACTAAAACTTTAAGAAAAAAATATCAGATCAACTAATACGCAAATTATAAAATTAATCAGAGACAGGTAACTACAAATTACAAAAAATATTTGACATCAATATGAAAATAAATTTTCCAGCAAAAAATATTCACCCCTCCCTGCTTCACCATAACGTTGTGAATTTTTCTTATTTAGACTTTGAAATTTAAAAGCATTAAAAAAAAAAAACTTTTTTATTAAGGAATTTCTTGAAAACAATATTAGAGCATATTTTCTAACACAAAATTAACATTTGTCTCATTTATCCAATCCAAAGAAATGTGCGAGTTTCATAAACAGACAGAACGAATGATTAAAAATAATCTATCAAATAACAAATAGCGATAAAATGAATAACTTTCAGATGCTAACAGGAACAAATGAGAATTAAAGATGAAAACTATTTGAAGCCATATTTGCTGAAAAGTAGTTTCAAATCTTAATATGCAGGTAAAGAATTCTAAGACTAAGAAAATGAAATTATCTGACTAATAAAAATAAATATTTTCATTTTGAAATATTGAAATATAAAGCGTGGCGTGAAACAAATATTTCAAACGTTAAATCCCTATTTTGAATAAATGATATACATATATGCACCGACATGCATTAAAATAAGGCAACTATCTGCAATTGAATTCTCAAATGAATAATTTCAACGCTTGGAGCCCGGAAGCATCTTAGTAAACTCGATGTGAAAGAGAATTTCAGTCTCAGAATACAGCAAGATTGTTTATTGTGTCAAAATAGATTGAATGCATACCGATCCGTATACACCTGGGAGTTTCCGACGTGTAAGTTAATAACACGCAATGTTAATAACAATGTCTCATAGGTAGAACGCAATGAAAACTGCACTGGAACATAAATTCCAATGTTTTTGTTAGAAAATACAATATATTTATCACTAAGCATACCGGGAATTTTACTCAAGTTTTATAAAAAAAAAATATTGGACACCAGAATTTTTATTTATAACTATTTGATTGTCTTTTTTGACATTTTTTTTTTTTTTAATATTGTTATTAATATTTTTATATGAGTAAAAATTTCTGGTTAAAATTGAAATATTTTCAATTGGTACCACTCAAATGATCGATTGTTGGTATATTTAGTGTTGACGATGTTTTATATTTCCCAAATTTATTATTAAAAATTTATTTTAATAATATTTGAAGCTTTTATTAAAATTAAAATTATACATTTTCCTGAAGTTTTATAAAAAAAAGTATTGAACACCAGAATTTTTATTTATAGTTATTTGATTGCTTTATTTGACTTATTTTTGTTATTAATATTGTTATTAATAATTTATTCATATAAAAAATTCCGGTTCGAACTGAAATATTTTCAATTGGTACCACTGAAATGACCGGTTGTTGGTATATTTAGTGTTAACGATGTTTTATATTTCCTATATCCATTATTAGAAATTTATTTTAATAATATTTTAAGCTTTTATTAAAATTTAAATTACAGTTTTGTCTACAACTAAAAGTTTATAAAATTGTTTTGTCTACAACTAAAAGTTTATAAAATTGTTTTGTCTACAACTAATTCATAATTTATTTTTCTTTACAGATAGAAATTCTTAAAAAAGTACCGTTTGCACCGAAATTTATGATTCGCGAAGATGAAATTTATATATATATATATATATATATATATATATATATATATATATATATATATATATATATGGATACAATTTACTTATATGGATTTAATTTCATTTTCAGACATGATTGTTCGACGAAATACTTGGATTTATATATACACATGTGTGCCCTCCACCCTGTTTCACAGGGGGCGGGGGCTTAAAATATAAAAAACAACTTGGGAAATTCAAGGCACTTTCCAATTGAAAATGAAATAGGTAAAAAATATTTCCTGTGGTGTATATGATGAGTCATTACAGATGCTATCAAATAAAAATTAACTCTTAAATAAATAAATTTTAGATACTAAAGAGAATTAAAAAAAAACAATTGAACTTGAAACATATTAGAAGCCGTATTTGTTATATGTATACGTTATTTCAAAATTTAATTTGCTTGCAAAAGCATTGTAATGCCATGAATTCGAAATACGTCTGACTAAGTAAAATAAATGTTTTCCTTTCCAAATATAGAAATATAAAGTGAAATGGGAAACAAATAATTCAAAACCTAAATCCCTATTTTGAATAAATGATATTCATATATGGAACAACATGCATTAAATTATATGCAATTGAAATCTCAAATTAATAATTTCAAGCCCTTGCAACCCGGAAGCATCTCAGTAAACTTGATGCAAAACAGAATTTCAGACTCGGAATGCAAGTAAGATTGTTTATTGACACAAAATAGATTGAATGCATACCGTTCATTCCGCGTACGCCTGAGAGTTTCTGACATGTAAGTGAGATTTTGTCATTAATGTTGCGTGCTATTACGCAACTTTAATGATAAAATCTAAGAGATATAACGCAATGAAAAGAGTACTGGAGGATAAATTTCATTTTGTTGGGTAAGGCAATATGTTTTATCAACACATTTACCTGCGTTATAGAATGCGTTATATGTTCAAATTATTAGCTTTTATTAAAATTCGAAATATAATTTAGTTTATAATTCCTTGTGCAGATCTATAAAATTTAATGGGTAATTCAAAAAGTTAGTTTACTAGTTGCCAGATTCTTTTTTTTTTCCAAGATTTTTGTCATCTTATAGAAAGTTAGAAATCCTACAAAGAAAAGTTCTAAAGTTTTCTGGAATGTAAATAAATATCACTTTTATGAGAATTTCGTTTTTGAAGACAGTATGTCATCAGATGTTATGATCCGCTGTAACTTTAGCATCATTTTTAACAGTATTTCGTAGAAACTGATTTTCTATGCATTTCTCCAGTATCTTTTAACCCATTCAGGTGCGGAGTAATTCTGTTTGAAAAAAAGGAAATGTTTGATTGACACCAGAAATTGCAAACGAGTTTCTTAAAAAAAAAATACTTGATTTCGTCCATGTTCATTATAAAAGCAAAATTTTATTAAATTTTTCTGGGTTTTCTGTGCCAGTTTGGAATTAAACTAAAGTGGTTACATTTGTGACCACCGTCCTTGAAAGGGTTAACCCTTTAACGGATAAAGCACTTCAATTGCTAAAATGTTGAAATAAATGATTGACACCGGCAATTATGAACAAATTTATTTGTATATAACAAAAAAGCGATATTTTACATACATAATAAATTAAAAATATTTCTATTAAAATTCTGCTGTCATTACTGAATTTCGTAATTAAAATTTTGTGGTTTCGTAGGGAACCCAATGCCCGTTAAAGGGTTAAGAGGTGTAAACATTAGTTGAATATGTTTTTAATAAGTAATATATAAAATAACGAATTAAATTATTTTATATAAATGTGTAAAATTATATTATCCGATCATACGGAACAATTCATATATTATTAAACTTTATGGAGTCATCAGATATGAAATATATATTAAGAAATATATGAAATATTATTAAGACTATATGAAATATTTATTAAGACTTTAATATTCAGCTGAAATCCGCAGGGATTTTTTCAATGTAAGGCATTTGTTTAAATTTGATATCAAACCAATTTTTCCAAAGCGATATCACTATCAACATTCATTTTAATTTTCATCCTATAACTTTCCGTATAGTTACAATTATAAATTGGGATTTTTTTTTACTTCTTTGATAATATTTTAGAAAAAAATGCACCACGTTATTTATACATAATTTTAATAATTAATATTCTTGCCACTTGTTGTTTTGAATTATCAGTATCTCAAAACACAATTTTACCACAAGTGAAATCCACAAGAACTTGAATATCATCAAAGTACACTGACTGTAATCCTTAGTGCATATATCGTATTTCACATACTTTGTATGATACACGTTTAATATTAAAAAAATATGTATTTTATGTTAATTTTTTAGTCATTTTAATCTTCTAATACACTGAAATGAAATTTAAGAGAAAATATGATTGAACGGTAGATATGTAGACTAACTATCTTAAGCTTAAAAATTTACAACATTCAGTTTTACAACATTACTTGGTAATATGTATATATTATATGAACTGTCTCTATGTTCCAGTTGAACGACAGTCAATTTAACTAAGACAGAAAATGAGATTTATTATATGACAGTTACTGGAACTATATCCATTTAGGCCACTACCAGTTGACAACAAAGTTGATAAATGAGTAACCATTTCATGTTGCATTAAAAGGTCTTAATTTAACTTCAATTAATTTAATTATAGCTTTTGAATGTAAGACGAATGTTTAATTTAACATCTTGGCTGATAAAATGTATCCAGTGCTTTAAACTTTAAAGTGATATTTGATGTTGCTGTAATCTTTATAATTGTATATATTCAGCAGTATTAAACGATTTAGAAGAAGCTGATAAAAGAGACGATATGGGTTTGTTTAAGTCGTAAACAATTAATAAATTTAAAAGTGCTTTATACGATATCTGTAATGATTTCTTTAAACCAGTGTGACCGTGGTACTGTAATCAGCCGTGAAATAAATAAATGTTTAAATGAATCGTCGAAATAATTCTGGTTTTAGGGAATCTAAACTATATGTGGTACAGTAACATAGTTGTCTTTGCGTCAAATGTGGAAAATAACTGACATTTGAAAATGAATAATAAGAAAATGAATAATAAGGAAATGAAACAACTCTTCTTATTTTATGTTATTTTGGAGAGATAATATACAATAAAATAAACAGAAAACGTTTTTTATGCATTATAGTCACAGTTTTCGGAAATGTTAAGAAAGAGGTTTTATCATGATTGCTCATAAAACGAATTTAGTGCATTATTTATTGAATTAAACTTCAAAGCGAAATGTCACGTTGCTTTAATCTTTTTATTTCGATATTTTTTTGCACAGCATTAAATGATTATGAAGGAGTGAATAATATGTATGATAAAATGGCTTAAGTCATGAACAAGTGACAAGTACAAGGTATTTCATACGATGACGACTTCGAACTATCCGTGATAGATCAATGTAATATCAGCACTATTATAAAAAAAACTTAAAAATTACTAAAATAATAATATCAAAGTATATCTTGTTGGAAAAAAATTTGAAATGTAAAATGTATAGTGGCTCATTTTTTGTAAGTATAGCAAAAATAGCTATTATTAGCTTTTAAATATAATATTAGGCAGAAGGAGATTTGAATTATGTTTAGCATCGGCCAGTTTTGCCTAGATTGCTATAGAATGTAAGTGATCAGAGAAGACTTTTGAAAGCAAACAGACTCGAATTGTTGTTTTCGTACAAGAAACAGCCTGAAATAAATGAACAATCACCACGCTAAGAGTGTGACGGTTTCGAAACCGCAAACATCGGCCCCATATTCTTATTTTATGGGTAGCATGCTAACCACTCACTGCGTTGGCCTTTTAAAAGTTTATACCAATGTGCCAAAAAAGGTTTTTAGCTTTCCTTTTTAAGTGGGTATTAAATAATAACATAAAGAGAAAATCCTAATTTTTCTTAGTGCTGTTACTCTGCTCGATATCTGCAAATATTTAATTTAACATCATTGCTGATAAAATAATTCCGGTCATTATTTCGTGAATTTAACTTAAAAACTATGTTTCATATTGCTTCATTCTGTTTAATTGATTATTTGTTAAATAGTACTAAATTACCAAGTCTAGAGGTCGCTACAACTGTTTATATCTAAAGCATTGATGGTTTAAAATATTTTATACAATGTCTTGTGAATAACATTAAACAGACATTAACGAGATACAAAGAATGTTATCTACATCTTTAAAGTAATCTAAACATTTAGTGAAACATTGAATCAATTCTTGTTTTAAAGACTGTGAAAAAGACATAATAATATAATATCCTATTAACTATGAAAAAGAATTCTGATTTTGACATGACTATTAGCAGGATAAAATGTATTTATTCCTGTAATAAATGAATTAAATGAAAACAAATACATTCAATGATAATAAATGAAATTTTAAATTAAATTAATTATTTTTTTCAAGAAGGGAATTTAAGAGCGGTACTCGATGTTGTATTTATAATCTAATTGTACATATGTTTTAAATAAATGTCAAATGAATAAGAAAAATCTAACATGAGGGCAATCTAGAATCAACGCTACAATTGTATTTATTTTAATCAAGTTGCAGTTTAAAATATTTCATATTATGTCTAATGAATAAACTTAAGCAGACATTAACCTGCTATCCAGACTGTTATCAACATCTTTAAAATATCTTATGGATTGAATATAACATTTCTTGTTTTAAAGAATGTAAAAACGTGAATAGTGTAATAACAAAATATTCTATATAACTATGAAAAAGAACTCCGAATCTAAATTGATTATCAACAGTATTAAAGCATTTAATCCAGTACTAAAGTGTGGTCAAACTATTTCAACTCAGGGTCCAGATAATTTACTCTTTTTCAGATGCAGGTCAGTTTTTGTTATTATTATTATTATTCAATTTGCCAAATATTAGAATAAACTGTTTTGCTAAACATGCATTTAGAAAATATCTATGTACATTCATTAATTTTTACAACAATTCATTTACATTCTTACATCAAAATTTTTTTTCCTATGGATCAATCAAACAGATCATCAAATGCGTCCACAATTTAGTCGTCCATTAAACAGATCAGACTGTGAAATTAAAATAATTGGAGTCATTTTTAATTTCCTCACCAAATACGAATAAATTATGTTTGGATTTTCTTTTTTATATTTTACTCAGAAAATTTTAGTTTTCTTTTTAGAGGATTGTACACTGCTGGCCATCCAAAATGTAACACCATGAAGGAATGCAAATAACACAATGATATTTATTGGACAAATACATTATAATGGGAATGACAAGTGATTACATTTTTAAAAATTTGGAGGTATAGATCCTGAGAAAACACTACCCAAAGCACCCACCTCTGGCCGCAATAACATAAGTTATCTGCCTAGACATGGAGTCGAACAGAGATTGGATGTCATGTACGGGTACATCAGTCCATGCAAATTCAACACTATGTCAAAGTTCATTAACCGTAGTGACGGGTGGGTGGTGGCGGGCCTGTCGCGCAGAAGCCTGGACATTTTCAATTGCTGAGAAATCAGGAGAACGTGACGGTCAGGGCAACAGTTGAACATGTTCTTTATCAAGGAATATCAGGATAGTACGAGAAACATGCGGCCGTGCATTGTCCTGCTAAAAAGTAGAGTTGCGGAGGCATCCAAGATAAGGCGGAACCACGGGCCGTAACACATCAGACATGTAACGGCTGCTATTGAAATTGCTGAGACGTGTATCCAATGACACTTCTTACCATCACTCCAGGTGATATGATAGTATGACGATTCGAATGCAAGCTGGCAATGTACGTTTTCCACTATTCTGCCAAATATGGATGCTGGCATCATGATGTTGCATACAGACCTGGATTCATCAAAGACGACGTGAGATGCCATTCCTGCTTCATATACAGCATCATGATGCCAGCATCTATATTTGGCAGAATCGTGGAAAACCCACATTGCCAGCTTGCATTTGAATCGTCATACTGTCATATCACCTGAAGTGATGGTATGAAGTGTCATTGGATACACGTCTCGGTAACCTCTTGTTCGCATTGCCGACAATTTCAACAGCAGCCGTTACATGTCTGATGTGTTACAGACCGTGGTTCTGCCTTATTTTCGATGTCTCCGCAACTCTACGTTTTAGAAGGATAATTTACAACCGCATGTTGCTCGTACTATTCCGACCTTCCTTGATACAGAACATGTTCGACTGTTGCCCTGGCCAGCATGTTTTACTGATTTCTCACCAATTGAAAATGTCCTGTCAATGGCTTCTGAACGACTGGCCCGTCACTACGGTTGATGGACTGTGGCATAGTGTTGAAGCTGCATGGACTGATGTAAATAAATATAATTCTGTTATTTTCATTCTTTCATGGCGTTTCATTTTGGAAGGCCAGCAGTGTATATGGCTCATAAGTTGACAAATATTTTGTTTCTTTCCTTACAGCTTTAAGTTGAAATTTTTCATGTGTTCAGTAATCTCTCTAAAAAAGTTAATGTGCTGAGCCATTTATCATTTTGAAGATTTTTACAGATGTAAAAGGTATCTTTCGTATTAGCTTCACACAACTCAAAAAATTCTTTCCCATGTTAAAAAATCCTGTAAGAGTTGTACCTCCATATCAAAAAAATTGGCAGAAACTACACAGCCAATTTTAACAATTTTCAGTGGCTTTGATCTCGATTATCGCTTCTGAGCAAATTAACCCTCCTGGTAATACCTATCCAAATCATGTTAGTCATGTTTACAATATTGCTACAAAAACTTCCCTGATATGTAATGCAGCACAGGACATAGATTAAACCTCTATTTTTCTTAGAAATGCCACTAAATCTGTGTATAATCAAATAAAAATTTTACGTCATGAGTCACTATATAGTAACATTTAACATATCTAACATACTAATCTACAACTAACAAAAGAGCATTATAAATATCCGAGTTTTTATTTAACTATTATGAGACAAGCACTAAACGAAAAACTCAAATTAATAGTCAATTGTTCTTACAAAAGATAATATCATACATAAGTCTCTTATTTGAATACTTCTACTCTACGGGATTGAACAATATGCATATTTATTTTCAATTTTAGCACATAGTTGTGTATAAAGCTACACACATCTTTCCGCATTTCTTACAGATACACTCTGGTAGCAAAAAAATTTTTTTGCAGCTCCTGATTATTTTATCATCACTAATCAATTTAATTACGTACAAGCCATTTACTTATACTTAATTACTTCATCGCATCTAAGTAGCATTTGCTTTATAGACATCATTGCGCATATCACGTAAGTCAAATGAAAACTTGATTTTCTGACGTTTATTGTTTTGATGGTATATTTTATTGTTTTTGGATTCACTGATCAAGTCAAATCTAGCCTCACCACTAACTCTCATAGATTTCACTACTTCTGTCGTTTGGTAATTGTGATGATTTTTTTTTTAAATTCTTTGTCATAGATAAAATATACAATCATTGCGGCCTTACTCTAAAATGCATAATCAAAAATTATTTTTCTCATCTCTCATTGCACTGTTAGTTCTTAAACTCGATTTTTCTTTTATTGTTTAAATTACTTATTGATACTTGTGAAATATGAACTTTGAAGCATTGCTCGCAACTAACTCTACAAACCGAGAGTCTGGTACAGGGATAAAAATGAACAATGAAACTTGACATCACATGCGCAGAGTTTTCGAAGAAATGAAAATACATCACAGGGAAGAACTTCGCTGTTTATATATATATATATATATATATATATATATGTATATGAAAACACTAGCGGAATAGGAAGTGGAAGTTTTGTTTTGTTTTGTTTTTGTTATCCTAGAATTGCAATAAAATTTTCTTCCAAATGGAATTAATTTAAATGCAATAAATAAAGAACAACTTTTAAAGTCTTTTCAGAATTTGATCCTTAAATCTTGGATGTATGGTAATATGTATTATTTACTGAATTAGTCAATATTAGATAATGATAAAAAAAAAATCATAATAGTATTTCTTTCTACAAAATGAAAAAATCCCAAATGAGTGAAAAAGAGAGTCCAGGCTGGGAGTCGAACCACGAAACTCTGACTTAAAATGCAAATGCTCTTCCAATTAGTAAATGAGTAATTATTCGCTTATCACCTTTATTGATTTATTATCATTATTTTTGCCACAATTTGTATTGACTTTTACCAACAGAGGCATGAGTCAGAGATAGAAGAGTCGCGGGCCACGCCTTTCCAGTTAGACCATTCTGGTGTAAAGAATGAAATGAATGAAAATATATCAATTCAGTGATAATAAATGAATCTTGGTAATAAATCAATCTACTGTTGATTTAATAGGTGAATTGAATATTATTTTGAGAGTACTAACTTATTACTAAAACGGTAATATTATAAAAATGTACAATCGGTTCTGCAAGTGTTTAAATCTTAAGGAAATAATTAATCTAAAATATAAGATACGATATCCATACTGGAAGATTTGAAATAGACATCAACTTAATTAAGCATGATGATCAACTATAGTTAAATGCAGTTTCATTGGAACACCGAAACATATCTTAGAATGTTTAAAATATACATGTTATAGGGATTATATATTATTATTTTGATTTTAAAATGAATAAAAAGAGGAATAAATGCATTTTTATTTTGTTGAATAAAATAGGCATAATAAATAAAAAATAAAAGAAATGTGTCTTTTGCATTGCTTCTTGTGTTATGGGTATCTGTAAACGCTAAACAATTATTTGATTGAACACAATCGATGACAAAATAAATTCAGAACTTTATTTCGAGAATTCAAATTAAAAGTTCTTGACGTTTAAATCCTCGGTACAAAATATATTTAAAATATTTAACATAATGTCTGTTGTAAATAATCTCAACTGTATATCAATACTATAACAGAAGTATCAAATCGTTTTGATATAAACTGAGCTTTCAATGTTGCAACGATGCATTTCAAGTGATGAGGAAAGATAAAATACACATGATATATATTTATACAATTTTCAATATAAACGTAGAAAGAATTCCGATTTCAAAATGAACAACAATAGAATATGTGGAATGATTCATTTAATATGTCTTGTTGATAAAATAATTTTTATCATATAGTTTATGAATTTATTTTAATATTGATATTTGAGGTAGCATTAGTCTTTATAATTGGATATTTAACTCAGAACTAAATGATTAAAATGAATTTAATAAAAGGGACATATAGAACTGGGTAGAAAACATTTTCGATTTTAAGACAGCGGCAAATTTAAAATACTTGATAAGATTACTATTGCAGATAACCTGAAGTAGATATAAACTAGAGATCGACCGAAACAGGTTTTAAGACCGAAACAGAAACCGAAACCGGATTTCGGTGATCTTCCCACTTTCGGCCGAAACCGAAAGTGTAAAAAAAGTTTAAAAACTGATTAATACATACATAACTGCGTATAATTATTAATTAATTAATTAATTAATTAATAACAAATAATTAATAATTACTTAATAATAACTAATTACGTTACTAATTAATTTATTAATTATACGTGTATTGAACCACATTTCTAACAAACACACGTACATATATATATATATATATATATATATGTATATGTGTATAAGTTTCAAACAAAAATTAAACATAAATAATATAACTTTTTTAATTTTACTATTTTATAACAACCAATAATTATAGGCATTCATCAATAATTAATTAACAATGTAGTTAAGTAATGTAAAACAAATTCAATAATGAATATTTATTTTTTAACTATATTCATATTTTCAGTTCGTTACTATTTTGCATTTAAATTGATTTAAATAAAGTGCTTAAAAGTTTATTTGTTAGGAAATTAACATTGAATATGTTTTAACCATTTTATAATTATAAATATTATTAATTTAATGGACTTTTAAATATATATATATATATATATATATTTAAATATTGTTGAATATTATTATTATTTATTTAAAATTCATTTTTATGATACATATGCTTAAATAACATGTTTACTTAAAAAAAGCTTTGCCACTCCCTGCCTCTCTAAGAAAGTGTTAAAATGGCACCCTGTTTGAAAATTTTATCTCCGGTGCCAAGTTAACTCTCTGTGCCTCTATCCAAAACTATTTATTTTCATATAAAATAGAATGTAATTAATTTATGAATAAGACAGAAATAGTTTCCAATTATACGAATCATCTAATAAAAAATATTTTAAGTATACATACCTCTATATATCTTTTGTAATAAATTTCGTAAAATTTCGTATGTTTTAATAACACCTTTCTCATAAAGCAGTTGAAACAATATGGAGTTTCTAAGTAAAACTTTTCTATTACTGTTAAGTTTGCAGCTTTTAAAGATCACGTGATAAGAGTCTTTTAAGTTTAGTCATATATGCATTGCTTGCTTTATAATTTATACTCGCATCATGAATCAGTCATGACGGATAATGATTAACAGAGGAGATCACAGCAATAAATAGTGTCTCATTTGAGCCGATACAACTCATATCAATGAGTAAAGTTGAAAATTTCCGAAAGAAGAAACGATATTTTGAAATACAGATACTTTCGGTCGAGTTTCGGTCAGGCCGAAATTTTGGCAGCAGTTTCGCCGAAAACGATTATTCGCCGAAACTCCGATTTTGCGCCGAAACCGAAACCGAAATTTCGGTCGACCTCTAATATAAACCTGATGAACATCACTCTGAACTTAATAAATTATTCTTCGTTAAATTATATATATATATATATATATATATATATATATATATACAATGAAATGTACAATGAAATATGAACATTTTCTAGTTGTAATTCATATTAAAAATACATTTTATACGAACACAATTATCTTTGTAGAAAATAACTTTCACTTTAAAATAAAAAAAACAACGAAATAAAACGTACATTTAAGTTTAATTTTGAAAACGTTGAAGTATTTCTGATTTTGAAGAGCATTAGAAAATACATTGCATAGCGACGTAAACTTTTCTATGTAAGTATAGAAGAATATATTATTTCTAAGTGATTCACAGCACGATAAAATGTATTTAATATTTTCTTTATTTTTTTGGGGAGGTGGCAATAAATATTACAATAAGCAGAAATCATCTTTTTACATTGATTTTACAGTTATCAATACATTTAAACATCAAATATGAAGTCTTAAATTGTAATTTTTGGTGATAGAATAAATACGGTGCTTCATATCTTGTACAATTAGGAATATAAAGTTCACGCAGAAAAAGGAATTGATTAAAACTACAAAAAATGTTTTGTTGGATATATTTTGGTTGTTTTAGCAAAATTCAAGTAAATTGAACCATTTTACTTGAATTAACAAAACATTTTTTGCTGACGATACAATTTTTTTTTTTTGGAATTGCAAAAAAAAAAAAAAAAAAAAAAAAATGTTGATTCAAACAAAATTTCCATTGACCTATATTTAAACAAAAAAGTTTTGTTGGGTCAATCAAATTTTTGTTGATTCAACAAAACTTTTTTCTGGGTGTTGTGTTCTTAAACAAATCATTAATTTAAATATTTGATAGAATTTATATGATGAATAAACTAAAGGAGACTTCGATGTGATTTCAGCTATGTTTCCAAATAATTAAAAATAAGATATATTTTCAATGAAATATGAATATTTTCTAGTTTTAATTCATATTAAAAATACATTTTATACGAACACAATTATCTTTGTAGAAAATAACTTTGACTTTAAAATAAAAAACAACAAAATAAAACGTACATTTAAGTTTATTTTTGAAAATAAATTCATAGTAAAATAAACAGAAAAATTTAAGACTTTTAATACTTGTACATGTATCAGTATATTTAAATCTTTATAAATAATGTTTAAATTAAAATCGCTACTGACAAAATGAGTTGTTTTACATCATATTTTAAATTAAACTGAAAAGCTATATTTGATGGGCTTTAATAAATGATCTTGCGTATTTGTTTTGCAATATTTAGTAAATAATATATTAATAATGATGCCAGGAATAGCTGCAACTGTTTCAATTTTAAGCAAAAATTTTAATTTTAATTTATGAGGACTGCAAAATATTTGAAATCTCGAATCAATAAATAAACCGAAATCTGTTATAAATGTAGAATTTCATATAAAAACAAAATTATTATAACAGAAATGAAATATTGGATTCTTGTATGTTTAAATGGATATTAAAATTTGCACACTAAGGTAACGCAAATTCTTATGTGAATATAAAACAAATTCTATAATTAAAATGAACAAAAAAAAATCAAATATGATTCTTACTTTTTCTTAATTTGGGGAATAAAAAACTGTAAAATATGCAGGAACCCTATTTGCGTTTGAAGTTATTTGTATCTTTAAACGTTAATAAAGAATATTCAATTTACAATCGCTTTAAAAAAATCTATTTTCCGTTAATTTATAATGTACTATTTTTCTTAAGTTAAAGTGAAAAGATTTAATGCTTCATTAACAATATATTTATATTAATTTTCTAGCATTTAACAAATAAGAATTTAATAAACGATGGGCATGAAAGAGCTACAGCTGCTTTAGTCTTAATCGTAAAATAGTAATTTTTTTTAAAATCTCAGGTCAGATATATCTACACTAAATTTCTGTGTCATATAATTTGCATGAAATTATAAAAATAATTAAACAAATTAAATATCTAATGTTTGTTTGTTTTAATTAAACAAAATCAAATATGCACATTATTTTACGTTCAAATGGTTTGTTACACTGAGAAAGTCAGCTTAATTAAAAATGAATAATATAGGAATAAAAGAATTATCTTCTTAATTTTCTGTGCTGAAAAGAGTACGATCAGATCCTCCAGTAATTCAATAAATATATTGAAACATACCGGATATTTTTGATATACAAGACGCACTTTTTTCCTTAAAATACGACTTAAATATGGGACGCGTCTTATACATGAAGGTGCAGAATTTTTCACACTCTCTTTTGTATTCATTTTCATTGCATTGGGTATTCTACGCTTTTATTAGTACTTCATTTAAAATAGAAAAATGTATTATTGTGATGTTATCGTTTCATGACATGTAATAGACTCTCTATGCATACGCAAACTAATTTCAGCCAAGCAACTGTAGAATGAATATGACAAATATATATGCATATATATATATATATATATATTTCCTTTAACAGATTTATAATTTATCAAAAGAAAAAATGTATTTTTGAACTGCGACAGATAATGAATAGAGATGTAACGTCGTTCACATTTGGTCTAGTTTCACATAGGACTGTAGCTAAGTTGAAAAGCTGTGACGGTGAAAACTTAATAAAAAGTTAAAATTTCAGTGCTAATTCACCTTATTTAATAACTAAAATTCATAAAGATACAACTAAATGTAACTATATTGCTTGAAGGTGCGTAAAAACATACATAAAACATTTAAAAGCACATTAATGTCCTTTTAAAAATTCCAAAACGTTTTCAACCGAACTACTCGGTAATCATCAGTGAAAAACTAATTGTTGAGTTGAGTTGTTTTCTCTTCACGTTTTCTTGCTTGCCCGGAATAAACTATTTTACTTGAAGGGTTTGGAATATAAGGTGGGATGGGAAAGGTAATCAATGATATATTAATTCATTCCAGACTGCGTGGATATCATATGATAATACATCGTTACAGACTACTTCTTTTTTAGATATTATTTCTATAGACTCTGTTATGATAGCTTCCAGGTGATTATTTGTGCGGAATATAATTTTGGATCCATTGAAATCTACTTTTATAGAGTCAGTTTGTGCTAATCTTGCTAACTACTGTCATTGATTACCTTTCCCATCCCACCTTATATTCCAAACTCTTGAAGTAAAACAGTTTATTCCGGGCAAGCAACAAAACGCGAAGAGACAACAACTCAACTCAACAATTAGTTTTTCACTGATGATGACCGAGTAGTTCGGTTGAAAACGTTTTGGAATTTTTAAAAGGACTTTAATGTGCTTTTAAATGTTTTATGTACGTTTTTATGCACCTTCAAGCAATATATTTACATTTAGTTGTATCTTTATGAATTTTAGTGGTGAGAACTTAGTGGACATGAAAAAAGACACTACACCTTAGTACTTCTGCGTGTGTCGATGGTACGAATATGTCAACTTTCAACCTAAAAACGCAGCTTATTTAAAATATACCAGCAGGTTCAGTTGTTCATGTCCATGGAAACGTTGTATGGACAAAAATTAAAGCATGGATTGATAACGTATGGGAACAGAAGAAAAGAGCACTACTATAAAGATACTTGCCAAACTCCCGCTTTTTAAACAACCAAAAAAACATACTTTGAATTAGAAAATTTATTTCTTTAAATGTGCTTTCTTTCCATATGGTAGGCATTAAAAATTTACTTGATTACATTCATTAAAAGACATCCCGTTTCAAATTTTTTTTTTAATTAAAAAAGATGTGGCAGGTTGCGAAGTATATAAAGAAAAAAATATTTATTGAGTTTGGGTCGCATTTGAAAGAGCCCATCATGAAAAAAATCAAACAGTCTAATACTTAATTGACTATAATAGCAGGATGTTGTTGCTCACTGATGTTTACCTAAGCAAACCCTTTTACGTATAGAAGAGAGAAGAGTGGAATAATTTGGCGATAAATGATGGTATTCATGAGCTTACGCCAATGGACGCTCTCAAATGAGCACTCACACGGGTGAAAGTAAGTTAATCCTTAGAATACCAACTTTTGTACCAATTGCTACTGGATTGCCTCAGGCTTTTTTTTAAAATTACTATTTAGTTTGCAGCTTTTTATCTAAATATTTTTCATTGTATATTTCTAGTAGACATTTACCTGAGTGTGAAATGTACAGAAATTTCTCTAAAATGCCCCTAATAGATGTGGGGGTCATATTTTGTAAGACGATGACAATGATGACAAAGACTAAGAGGGAAAAAGTAGGGAAGGAGATTTATGTGACATTGAGATGAATTTTGTTTGTTTGTAAATGTTAGTGTATTGTTCACTGTGAAAAGCTATTACAGTGTTTTGCTATTGTCTTTCTTTCCCGCTCTTGTTTTTTTTTTCTTAAAAATGTGTTAAATATTGTTATGCGTATTATACAAAAGATCATCATATACAATAAAGAATACAATTTTCTTTATTGATCAGAAGTATTGTTGAATATTACTGACATATTAAACAGTAAAAGAAAAAAAAGTGAAATAAATACAAAAAACTTATTCATCAAATGAGTGCTTTTTTATTATTTAATATTTAATAATAGTAATTCTTCTGTAAAATAGTTAGAAATTATTTTTTTTAATCGCTGTTCCCAAAATGCTGAAAAAAAAATTTTATTCTTTTATTCTCAAGAGGAAAAATTTGTATATTAAATGCAGTTTATATTTCATATTTCGATGTGTTTTGCTGCTTTTGTATGTTAAATATTAGCATTGTTATTCACAAGAAAAACTGTATAAATATTCAGATTTAAGAAATATTAATTTTAATTAAGTTAGATATACAAATCTATGAAAAAATAAAAAAACTTATTGACGGAGGTAGAAGCGGAAAATATAGTTACGCAGAGAACTTTAAAGAATGAAATCTTATTTTTCTTCATGTTGTTAATTATTCCTAGGCACTCAATAGAGAAAGTTGACAACATAAATCTTTAAATTTTATAAAACAAAGATTTTTAAAATTTAAATACATGAACATAATTTAGGATTTTTCAATGTATTAAATACTTTCATGCCTATGAAATAATTATGCTATCAAGAGGAATCTTGTTAGTTGAAGTTAATTTATTATAAATCTACGGAAAATAATTATAATTTTTAATAGTAATAATAATGAAAACAATATACTTACCTATACACCTGTCCTACTTCTTTTGTGGCGATGTGTTTCTGTTTTGTTAAATACATAAATTCTTGGAGGGGTAAGTATGTTACAGTTTGATTGTTTCTTCTAATCAAAATTTAATTTGAATCAGTTAAGCAGTTATTGTAATTTAGTTAATCCAGTTTTACTATTCCTTCAAATCCTAATCAGCATATTTCATGGTTCATTACATGCCTAGCGTTATCGATAAATTTATAATTGATGTAATCTGTAAGCCTAAAGCTCCAATATTCTGATATTCGTACTTTGAGAAAGTGCATAATGCCTAAAATTTCGAAACATGAAATGTAGTTTGAGCAGATCTGCAAATAGTAATATTCCAGGAGGGTAAAAAGATAGAATTTAGTGATGCTGTACAGTCAAATAGTAAGAGATTTTTCTAATAAAAAAGTAATTATTCATCTATGGAGAATGATGGTAATTTAAAAATGTATAAGAGGAGATAATTTAGATTTGTTAGCATATATAGAGAAAGTAAAAAATCGAAGTGCAATTCAATGTAAATCATAAATCATATATTAGAAAAATTATAGATTCAGAAAAATTTAATGTTTTTTAAAGATTTTTCCAAACCAAGTAATTTTAATTTCTAATCGAAACATGTGGACTAAATATTACTTTAAATGATAATCAGTACATGCTGATCGAAAATATATAATAGAAATTTCTATGTTATAAGAACAACAATTGCCGATTTAAAAATATATATATAAATGTAATCTTTGGGAATCACTAATTAAAATTAAAAATCCCAATTGACTAGGATTATATGAATAATTTCTGATATTGTAATCATTTAATAAGTCTAATTCTTCAGAAATTACAAATAATAATCTATATGTTCTCTCAAAATTGGCGCCGTGGTTTGGCAGAGAAAATCACTAAAATGGAAATAAGTTGGACTATTTGTAGATCTTTTGTTGGATTTTTCAGGCCTTATTTACGATTTCAAAGCTGATAGACGGGAAGTACTGGGAAGTAACACATGTCTAGATTGGCGGCATAAACGTTCGGAGTTTTCTATGGATTTCTTAGAACATTGCATATATAAGAGTTAAGATGTATCGGTAATAACCCCGGGAAGAGCTCACGCAACCCCCTTCACCCCGATCTATAATATCTCGCGCTAATAGTCGGCTGTAAAAACACCAAACAATCAAACAACCAGGTTTTATTTATGTAAGTAATAGTCGCTCTCGTAACGTAATGTACCATCCCTATCCGAGATGGAACTTCAACTACGAGAAGCGTCAGCGACGGATCGTGAATGCATTATATTTTAAAAGATATATGGATTAAGTAAAATATATCAAAATGCAAGCTTATGGAGTGGAGTGGTGGATATTTCACCATCATTAGTAAAGCCATCGAATTCGCCATGGCTTCGAATCGAATGTATAGATATCGTCTATATTTTCCATTTTTGAATGAAAGTAAGAAAACAGCAACGGGACAGAGTAAAGTAAATTCAATATCAAGCATAAATAAATTTTCTCGCATCATTAAAAGAGATTTTTTTTTTTTTACTTTCTCCGATGGAAAGATTTAAAATTACATGAATCCCTTATTTAAAAACAAATAGCAAATCCGTCGCATAAGTTTTGAACAAGTCAAAAAGCTTGTAATATAGATAACGAAGCGTGGAACTTTGAAATGTTTATAAAATAAATCTGTAGCAGATTTTTTCCAGTTAAAGATATTTCTAAAATATTTCTAAAAAATGAATTGAAATGAATGGTCATATATTACAGTTTTAAAATATTTATTCTTGTAATATCTTTGTATGCATTTCTGAAAATTTTATTTCTATGATATATATATTTTTTTTTTGTTACAGTCCAACAACATATTTTGATTCTATTTAGGTATTTTCGCTGTCAGAAGCTTTTATGTTAGTTACCAGAAAAAGTTATCCAATTTCGAAGTAAAAGCAGTTTATTTAAACTTAGTACTTTGTATGGGCAATGGAGCAGTTAAATGCTCAGAGTGTTTCGTGAGGGCTTCATTGATTCCAAATATTGTAACTGCGGGCTTTAGCAACATGACGCAATGTTGTTTCGATAGCAGTAAAACAGTTGAATCTACTACTGTATACTTTGTGTCGTTTATTATACACAAAATTAAATATTAAAAATATGCGACTAATACATTCTTTAAAACCTTGATAGACAGTAATCGTACAGTTAGTACGACAGTACGTTAGAAATTAAGAAAAATAAATAAATAAAAATACAACCCCAAGCATAGTCTGGGGCAAAATATCCTTTAACCGATTGAAATTGTGTTCAACATAAAATGAAAATCTGTCCTCACGTAAACAGATTTTAGTTTGGTGGCAATGTTCGATATCTTGTGGTTCATTATCACTTTTGTTTCTTGTTAATTTGCTTTGGGCAATGAATTGTTGATCGCGAGTAATTCAGTTACCACACGTTACTTTACATTAGTGTAGTGAACAAATATCCTTGTTAAGATAGATGTTTAAAATATTATGGTTAAAAACTATTTAAAAATTCATAAAAAAATCACAAATTTTGGCTAAAATTTTCAAACAAATTTCATACGAAAATAAATGTTTCGTAATGTATGATCTCAAAATTATTATTATGAGATATTAAGCTATAATAATATCAATTGTTTTTCGTCAGGCGTCCAAAAGTTGCTCATTCAAATTCAGATGACGACAAGAAAGTCTGTAATGAAAGAAACGGGGCTTTGTTGCTAAAATTTTAAAAATAAAGAAAAAAGGAATAATTTGTCATTTCTTCGTCTGTTGAATACCCCCCCCCCCCTAGATCCGTATGAAGTCGGTAAAATTTATTCGTAATCAAAACATTTTTTATTTTGCAGAAAAAAATTAAATATTTGTTGATTAGTTTTCATTTTCTTGGTATACTGCAAAAAGTATGCAATCAAATATGAAACTTGTTTATCTGAACACATTTTTTTTTTAATTTTTAGTTTTAAATATTTGTAGTTTATAATTTTGTTACATTATGAGTGTGAATAAATAGATTAAAAGATTTTTTTTCAACACAATTTGCTCTTGAATAAATTAATCAAGAACTATTAATTTCTCAAACAAGTAGTTATTAGCAATTTCCGTAAAAATCACCAGTACATTATTTTGAAGGTCTGTAATTTTCTTGAGTTAAATTTGTAATTCTAACTTTTTTGAAAAAGATGAAATAACATTATAGTGGTAACTTTCATGTACTGTTACATTAATGTGTGAAAAGAATTTAGTTTTAACATAAAAATTTTCACAAAAATTTAATTTCATTTTAAAACAAGAATGATGCTTACTAACAAAAATTAATGTTTCCCTTTTTATTAACTACATTATGCTTTACTACAGTAATTACTCGTTTAAAAAATAGCAGTGTTATGTTAAGTGATTTTTTTTTTAAAGTTTAATAACCTTTTAAACAAATGCACAAACTACAAAAATATATTTTTCAATTTTTTTTTTCAAAAATACCTTAAACATATCATTACAGAATATTAAAACTCCATATTTTATTCGAGCAATTGCATATAATGTACGCAAAATGTATTTTTAAAAATATTTCGTCTAACTTTATAGCTTTTTTATGAAATTGCTTTATTATTGCTTGAAAATTTTATTTAATATACACTTTGCCAGGATACGTTTTCTTTTATGTATCCGCTTTGCACCAGAAAAGGGAAAATTTGCTCTTAAAGGAAACTACAAAACCGGTAGTGAAGTATTATGAAATTCAAGCCTGATTTACTTTAATGGTAATGACCACATTAAGTGCGGAACTAATATCTGAGCTTCAGGGAAATGAAGCGCCACTCAACGCAGCAGTAACGTGTAGCTGCTGTGGTTGATTTCGACTTAATTACCAGCTTTTATGAATGGGTGATTTAGGTAAAAGATAGTCTGCAATTTTAAAGGTCGTACTAAATTATATTCATTTTTTAAAAATAAATTACTTTGAAAGTGAAAGTGAGAAACAGTGTTTTATGGCGCTTTCTTCTTTGTTTCTTTTTTTAATGTTTACATTTTTGTGTGTTAAATATTTACTTTTGCTAGTGCATCTTTAATTAACATTTTTAATGTTTTATTGATTTTTTTTGTTTTACCGATTTTTAGTTATACAAATTTGTGATTGCTTTAATTATCTCAAGTATTTATAAAGTATTAAAGTAGTAATATTACTTTTATTTATTATTTAAATAAGTGTCTTTTTATTTCACTTTTTATGATATATATTTAAATTTTAAAAAGTTCCGGCCCGCAGTGCACCTCTAATGTAAATGATTTCGACTTATTTAACAGCTTTTATTATGAGTGATTTAGGTAAAAGATATTCTGCAATTTTAAAGTTCGGCCTAAATTCTATCCATTTTTTTTAAAAAACATTACTTTAAAATTGAAAGTAAAAAACATGATTTATGGTGCTTTATTCTTTATTATTATTCTTTTAATGTTTACATTTTTGTGTGTTTTTGTGTGTTACATATTTATTTTTTACTATTGCATCTTTAATTAACATTTTTAATGTTTTACTGATTTCTTTTTGTTTTACCGATTTTTAGCTAGAAAAATTTGTTTTTGCTTTACTTATCTCAAGTATTTATAAAGTATTAAAGTAGTAATATTACTTTTATTTATTATTTAAATAAGTGTCTTTTTATTTCACTTTTTGTGATATATATTTAAATTTAAAAAGGTCCTGCCCACAGTGCATCACTAATGTAAATGATTTCGACTTATTTACCAGCTTTTATTAATGAGTGATTTAGGTAAAAGATATTCTGCAATTTTAAAGTTCGGCCTAAATTCTATCCATTTTTTAAAAAAAAAACATTACTTTAAAAGTGAAAGTAAAAAACATGATTTATGGCGCTTTATTCTTTATTATTATTTTTTTAATGTTTACATTTTTGTGTGTTTTTGTGTGTTAATATTTATTTTTTACTATTGCATCTTTAATTAACATTTTTAATGTTTTACTGATTTCTTTTTGTTTTACCGATTTTTAGTTATAAAAATTTGTTTTTGCTTTACTTATCTCAAGTATTTATAAAGTATTAAAGTAGTAATATTACTTTTATTTATTATTTAAATAAGTGTATTTTTATTTCACTTTTTATGATATATATTTAAATTTAAAAAGGTCCTGCCCACAGTGCATCACTAATGTAAATGATTTCGACTTATTTACCAGCTTTTATTAATGAGTGATTTAGGTAAAATATATTCTGTAATTTTAAAGTTCGTCCTAAATTCTATCCCTTAAAAAAAAAAAAAAAAAAAAAAAAAAAAAAAAAAAAAAAAACATTATTTTAAAAGTGAAAGTAAAAAACATGATTTATGGCGCTTTATTCTTTATTTCTATTTTTTTAATATACAGCTTTTTTGTGTGTGTTACATATTTACTTTTGTTATTGCATGTTTAATTATAAGAATCTTATTGTTTTAAGTTTCTAAAGTATTTTTTAAATATTGAAGTAGTTACATGGTATATATTTATTATTTAACTAAGTGTTTTTATTGTTTTTTTAATTATACATATATTTGAATTTGTAAGTTCCTGCACCGAATGCATCATTAACGTGTAACTGTTGTGGTTGATTTCGACTTAATTAGCAAATTTTGTGAATGGATGATGATTTATATAATGAGAGATTTTAATTTTAAAGATCATCCTAGATTATTTTTTAAAAATAAATTACTTTGAAATTGAAAGTGACAAAGAGTTTTTTATGACAATTACCTATATCTTTCTTTTTTTTTTTTTTGTATGAACATTTTTGTATGTGTTACATATAATTTACTTTCACTTTTCCTTGTTTAATTAACATTATTAATGTATTATTCATTTTTTTTTGTCATGTTTAGTTTTAATTATAATACTGGTGTTATTATTTCATGTATCTAAAGTGTTTGTGAAGTATTAAAATAGTAATGTAAAATTTTTTTATTATTTAAATAAGTGAGTTTATACTGATCTTTTCATGATATATATTAAAATTTGTTAAAAGCTCAATGCGTCACTAACGTTTATCTTTCATGATTGATTTCAACAATCAAAAGCTTTTATGAATGTGTGATTTAGGTAAAATATAGTCAGCAATTTCTGAGGTCGTCCGAAATTACATTCATTTTTTTTAATAAATGATTTTGAAAGTGACAGTGAAAAACACTGTTTTAAGGTGAAGAAAGAAGAAATTATTTCTTTATTTTTCTTTTAATGATTACATTTGTTTGTGGGTGTGTGTGTTACATATTTACTTTTGCTATTGCATGTTTACTTAACATTATTAATGTATTATTAATTTGTTTTGTTTCACCCGGTTTCAGTTATTTGTTATTATTTGAAATATCTCATGTATTTGTAAAGTGTTAAAATAGTAATGTTGATTTCATTTATTATTTAAATATTGTGTTTTTAGCACTATTTTGATGATATATATTTAAATTTTAAAGATCTTTCACTCAGTTCGACTTAATAACCTGCTTTTCGGCAATACATTTCATGGGGCTTTCTTCTTTATTTCTTTCTTTTTTTTTTCTTAGTATGCACCTGTTTGGTTGTTTTGTGTTGCATAGCTATTTTTGCTATTGTATGTTTAATTAGCATTCTTAATATTTAATTTATTTTTTATTTGTTATACCCAGCTCTAGTTATAAGAATTTGTTATTGTTTTATGCATCCAAAATATTTCTAACGTATTAAAGTAGTAATATCAGATTTATTTATTATTTAAATGAGTTTATTTTTACTGCTCTTTTGGTGATATTTATAAAAAATTATTCATATCTTGCACTTAATACATCACTAACCTGTAACTGCTGCGGTTGATTTTGACTTATCTACCAGCTTAATCAATGAGTGATTAATGTAAAAAAAATATATAGTCTGCAATTTTAAAAATCGTTCTATTTTTTTTTTCGTATATATTATTTTCGTAAGTGAAAGTGGAGAATACTTTCTTTAATGAAACTTTCTTTTTCCTTTCTTTTTTTTTCTTGTTTTCGAATGTATATAGATAATTTTGTTAAACATTAACCATGCGCATTATTAATAATTTATAATTTTTTTCTTTAGACTTGTTTTTTTAAGTTTTTAATAATCGTTCTTAATTCCATTCCATATCTTTAGAAATAAAATACTACTTTCCTATGTGAAAGTGAGAAACACTCTTTTATGTAGCTTAGTTTTTTTTTTCCCTTGTGATTTTTTTTTTATGTATTACATCTCGAAATTTGTTATTGTATAATTAATAGGCATTATTATTTTATTATTATTTTAGGCAGCGTTAATTATTAGATTTCTTTACTCATATAAGTTATTTTATGTTTATTCGTTTTATTTACGTATTATTTCTATATATATGTTCTTTTTCTTCCTTGAAGATATTCAGAGATTGTAACGATTCTTCCCTGAAAGCAATACTAACGCGTAGCGACTGTGACTCATTAAACATAATTAGCAGCTTATATGAATGTGTGATTTGGGTAAAAGATAGTCTGCTAGTTTAAATGTCCTCCTAAATTCTACATATTTTTCTTTAAACTAAATTTCTTTGAAAGTGACGGCGAGAAACACTTTTATTTTGAAACTTTAGTTTTCTTTCATTTTCTAGTATCTATTTTGAAAAATGCTATTGTATGTTTAATGATCATTAATAATATTATTTTGTTTTCACGATAATTAGTTTATATAAGTTTTTTTCTTGCTTTTTGTTTCAGAAGTATCCTACTTTTTTTAAAAAGTAAGTTACTTTTATAAGTGACGGTGATAAACTCTTTTTGTATGCCGCTTCTTAATTGTTTCTTATTTCACACGCATATATTTTTTTTTTTCGCATTGCATACTCATAATGTATTAACTCATCATTATTATTCTAAATTATTATTGGTTAGTTATGTTTTAGCTAGTAGTAGATAAAAGTATATTTTGTAATTGCTGAGTTATCCTTTTGAAAAGTATTTTTTTTAAATGAAAATGTGAAACACTTTTTCTTTATTATTATTATTATTTTGCTTCAAACATGTTTCATATTTTGCATTACATACCTAATTTTTTGTTTTGTTTGTTTAATGAACTTTTTTTATTCATCATTGATTTTAGTTTTTGGTTTAGCAAACATTATCTGAAATATTCATTTTGTTGTTGTTTTATATATGTCAATTACTTGATTTTATCGTTTATTTAAGTAATAAAAAAGGTGGGGCTTTTAAATTAATATTTTGGTTATATATCACAGGCATTCTGTGTTATTTCCGTAAAAAAATAGTCTTTTATTTAAAAGATCGTCTAGAAATTCGTTTGTTAAAATAAAACAACATTTCTATGCGAAAATGAGAAATAAAATTTGGTGAATATATTTTCTGTTTGAAGTATTGCATCTGTATTGTATTTATATGGCATATTTATTTGTTGATAATGTATATTTACAAAGGTGAGTACACGTCATGGAATTTCCAAGAAGTACTAACATTTCTGATAAGAAAATTTCTATTTCATATTTAAAAAGCAGAATATGTGTTGACTTCGTTTAATTGCAAGATTTGTAACATTTTTTTAAAAATTAAATATGTCGCAAAATTGTTTTAAAACTTTTTTGTAAAATTCTGCACAAACTTGTAATAACTATTCATATTATTAATTTAATATAGTTTCAACAAATGTATGAATGTAATTTTATCTGATAATCTATTCATTTGCAAACAAGTATTAAAAGATACATTCGTGTTAGTTGTCTGATTTTGTCTTAATCTTAAAAGTAATTGTATTGTGTGTAATTTTAGTAATAATATTATTATACTGCATTTAGTAAACTGTGTCTGTCTGAACACAATTCGTCTGGGACCTTCGGGCTTTGCCTTTTATAATCCTTCTTGTTAGGAGTTTATGTCGTTGTTCTCAGTATGCTAAGTGTAAATATATGTACCCAATCATTTAGAATGTAACGATTAGCGAATTTGATCCCTTTATGCTCCCTGAAATTTTAACATGAAGTTTATACGAACACTGTTAAAAATAATCTGAAATTCACGGGTATTTTTTTCCTGAATTTCACAGAAAAAGTCCCTTTTCGCGATAAAAGGGTATTTTCCGTTAAAAAACAGAAAAATTCCTCATATTTCTTGAAAACAACAGAACGGACGGAGACGAAAGGGGCAAACAGAGATATTCCGTTATCTGCTGCATATTTATTTTCAATGTTTAAAAAACTGACATGTTGCTGCACAGAAAAACTAAAAATTCAATAAATGAAAATTTCGAGTTTATTTAAAACAACAACAATAACAACAAAATAGTGCTTTCAAATTAAAAAAAAATAACAATTTTCGCATTCTTTTAAAATTATTTCCAATTTATTTTCTAAAGTTATAAGAAAATATTTGCGCTTAAAATATATTCTAAACAAACAAATTAAAAGTTAAATTAAGTGAAAAAAAATCGATTTTACTCAAAAAAGCAACAAACAAAAATAATGCTTTCGAATTAAAAAATAATGCTTTCAAATTAAAAAAGTAATAATAATAAAAATATTCTCATTCCTTTCGAAATTTATTTTTTAAATTAATAAAAAGCACTCGCACTGAAAATATATTCTAAGCTAACACATTTAAAAAATATATAATAGTTGAAAAAAATATCGATTTTCTCAAAAAAGCAAACATTTTTTATCGAATTTATTTCAAAATGTAATATTCATATTTTACATCTAACAATCAAATTAAGAATATATATAATTCATATTTTTATCCTCTATTAATATTACAATTTTAAAACATCACCATCATCTCCTAACGAATTCTCCCCGCAATTAACTTCAAAATTACCAAGCTTCTAAAACCCAAATTGTTTAAGTTCTAAGCCGCCATTTTGAGAAACCCCATATCATCCTCTTAAACTGCTACTCTAACAAACGTCCACTGGTCGAATGGGCAAGACACTTGATTCGAGGCATTGTCATCCCCGGTTCAAACCCGATGTCGACTAGAGAATGTTCTTGACGTTTATCAGATAGTAAATACTCCTGCAATGGTCGACAGATGGCAGCACATATAGATGTAATTTTTTATAATTTCCTTTCCCGCGAGTGCAGCCAGGAATATTTCCGTGATTTCTGAGAGCGTTAACGTAAATTTACCGCTTCTGTAAACGGAGTTTGTCCTTTTATATTTCAAAACGGAAAATCTACTAACGGAACGGAATATGCGCGGCAACTTTGCTGCCAGTAGTTTTACCGTGAATTTGAGGATTTATTTGTAACAGTGAATTAAACACACTGTATTAAATGTATTGCCTGAAGTTTCCTTGACTTCAGGGTATATGATAATAAGCACGAACACTGTTGTGAATCTAATAAAATATATCTCCCCTGCGCCTCTCATTACATAATTAACATTTGAATAAACAACTATTTTACAATTCTAATAATAGTTATATCGCTTTCAGGTGATTAAGGAAGAATAGTTTTGAAGACATTTTATCAGTTTATCATTTAATCCTAATCATAAATGTATTCTGTATACAAATGTATTTCATTAATTGATGAATGACTTCAAATAATAAATAAATAAATAAAAACTTTTTGCAAGAAGCATGCTTTAGTTTAAGAATATGGAATTATGAAATCGTTCCGAACAAAATAATTTTATTGATAAAATACATTTTCAAAGAAAAATTTTCAACACGTTTCTTATTATATTCAAGAATAAAACAAAAAGCATAGAACTCTGGTGAGTTATTAATTGTACTTAATAAACTTTTTAAAATGTTAGCTAATTTATGCAAATCTTTGTCCGAGATTAAAGATACATTCTTGTATATGCTTATGTAATATTCTTATTACTCTGTAAACATATAATTATAACATATTGTATAATTTATCCATATATACTAATCACAAACTTTTGACTTGAAATTTAACCCTAATATGAAAGGAAAACATACTCTGTATCAAAACACATAAAATTTAAAATAATCGCAAAACACTTTTTGACTGTTTTTTTCATATTCAAAATAAATAATAATATTTAGCAAAAGAAAAAACCGTATTTTTACCATCTATTTTGGCTCTACCCAAGTTGTTTAGATGTTTAATGATTTGAATAAGAAACCACAGCTTTTCTTCAGTGCCCTGTCATAAAAGCATAAATTTCAGAAAGCCATTCATAACTTTTAAGTACTTTCTGGAGGAGAATATAAAAAAATTTCCACACTGTCGTTTCTTATCGTCAAGAAACAGTTATAAGTTCCACACTCCTGGACTAACACCATGCATCATTAAATATTTTTCATAAATATTCATCGACGTTGGTGAAGATATGCAGCTATCAAATGACATTACCAAAGCATAAAATATATAGGTGGGTAGTCTCTCGTCATTTACGAAACCGATGTTATGATAGCCATAAATATTTTACGGAGCAACCATGATGCTTTTCAAAAACCCCATTGCCGCATTTTCGATGAGAGATCTAACAAATAGTTTGCGATCTTTCAATTTGCTCGATGGGAAAAAAATTTCTAAAGCCGTTAACTCAGGAAAATTTTTCTCTTTTTTAATAATATAAAAATGGATTTTTTTTTTCTCCTGCGGCGAAGGTTTCTGTTTGAATGGTCGATAGTTTTAAATTTGATATTGAAAAGATCGACGAATGGCAGAGAAGGACGTATTGATTCAAAAATTAGATTTTAAAAATAGCTTTTTGAATTTTTTTGTCCTTAACGAATTTGCACATTTAAATAATTCTTTGGCGTAGAAAGAGCTGTACTTTTGTTTGAAACTGTTTAAGCAATATATAATACATATTGCTTAAATATTTTATGTTTACTATTGGTTTTTAAAACAATTAATCGTAAAAATTATATAAAAATAGATTTTGTTTTCTTATGCAGCAAATGTTTCTAATTGTGTGGTTGAAAGTTTTAAACTTGGTACTGAAATATTTGCAGGGACGGGCAGATTAAATGAGCTTTTAAAATAAGATTTCAGAAAATAATTCTAACTGTGTTTACGAATTTGTATATTTAAAAGAATCCGATGTCTTAGAAAGTGATCTTTTAAAGTGAAATATATAATTCGCAATGTATAATGTGTATCTTATGTTTAAATTGGTTTTTAAAGCAATTTATCATAGAAATATTTATAAATATTAAATCAGCATAATGACGGGTTAAAAAAAATGCATAAAACTATGAAGGACAGTGGCGACAATTTACTACACATCGTCCCTAAACATTGTTGTTTTATTTATTATTTATAAATAATTAAAACGTAACTATGTAAAATGAAGTGATATAGTTTGCTTTCACATATACATAAAAGAGCTCCGTTACATAATATTCTATGAGGATATCGTTTTGGTACCTTTTAATGATGTTACATTATCTCAAACATAATGAAATTGATATGAACCATTGATGTAAACTACAATATGCTTTCTAGAGTATAGATTAAGTAGAATTCACAGTTTATTCACAGGGATGCATAAAATAATTCTATTGCATTACAATTTATAGGAAAAAATGCTTCGCAGAGTATTTCATTGGTGTTACACTACTTCAATTATAATAAAAACGTTAAATAACACACTTTTACCAAATCATATGTCCTCAATTACACCGTTTAGCTATGGACACCATTACAGAAGATTAACCATAAAATATGGTGCTATAGCACTAAGATAAAAATTGTAAAAGAAAAGACAAATTTCAATTATATATATATATATATATATATATATATATATATATATATATATATATATATATTTACAATTTGGAATTCAATATTAATCCCTTCGCGTAATTTTTTTTCTTCACCCATTTGTTTCAGAATTAGACCATTGGAAATCATTACACCATATCTCAGTATATTCAACACATTATTTACTAACAACTACATCATTTTGCAATTATGGTAACATAGACAAATCTCTATCCCTAATGGAAATATTCTATTACGAGAAACATGATGATATTTATCTCTATATTCAGAAAGTAAATAAAATGTATCAACACATTAAAAATTTTAGACTCTAAAATACGCATGTCAAATCCATGGGAAAAAATTATAATAGCTAATGCATTATATGTTGAAATAAGGAAATTAATACAAGAACACAAAATAACTTCTCACCAAATTTATGTACGCTTTCCACAAATTTTATTTATTTTATTAACATAAAAATACGATACTCTGCGAATAATTTCCAATATTTAAATCATCATCAATTCTTTATTTATGACTCAAGTTTTTTTTTAAGAGGATTTAAGTGTAATTTTTTTATAACAACTGTAATCATTTACAGTTCAGTACATTACTAACATGTTTCTGCCAACGTTTATTCATCGATCGCTAGATGGCACTTCAACATTTCATGTACAGGGACATAGAATTAAAGAGAAATAATTGACCGAGCAATTAGCGATTTTCAGCATTACCTAAAGACAAAATCGATACAGAAATTTCTTTAATTCAAAATAGCAAAAAAATTAACATCGACTGAATAATTTAGAAAATATTTTTCTCGAGCGAATGACAGTTTAACTAGTGGCAACGCCATGGCCTCTAATTTGTGCTTATTTGTTTTTCTCAGCTGACGAAGAAAATTTATGTGGCTAAGCATTTGATTTAATATTTAATTGATTTTTAATTCTGTAATAAGTTATTGATAATAATCTTTTCAGTAGAGTGGGATTAAATGTTTTATAAATTATTCATATTTTTTAAGTAAATGGTTTAATTAAGAATTTTGTATATGCTTAAAAATACATTTTATTAATATATATTTAATCAAAGTAAGAGCAATATTTATTTTGTTAAGTTAAAAAATATTTAAAAAAACTGCTGATTTCTTAATAATCGACAATTTAATTAATTTTTAATAAATAATCATTTCGATTTGCATTATTTATGATATAAATGTTAAATATTTCAAAGAAAGATACGCATTAGCGAATGTTTTTGGAATGTGAGCGAATGTATCGGACTTGTAAGTGTAAGGTTGAGTGTGACCTTGGCCATTGAAACACTGTCAGTTAGATAATATAAAAGTGTATGTAGAAAAGTGTGTTATGAAAAGTTGTATTGGTTACAAAAAAGATCTCCTCAAGGCGCATACTAAAAATATTTTGTAAAAACTGTTAATGGAAGTGTATTTTAATGGAAGTGTATTTTAAGAGTATCTGCCTGATTTAGAACGCTATCAATATAAGTTTCGATATTAAATAAGTCGTTGTTTCCATGGCAACAATACTATTTTGTTGTTGTCTCCGACACCAACGGTATGGAACTCTAGCTGACTGTGCTCAAAATGAAATCTTAATTTTGAGTTTGCTAGAATTATAATTAATTTTAATTTTATTCTAAACCATATAATAAGATCGTTAAATTTCCTTATGTGTAATTGTAAATGTATATGGAAAAACGGTAGTCATGAAAGTCTATTTGTTTAATCAAAATTCACTTAAACAAGCTCAGTATGAAGATTTGAAAACATTTTTATTTAATGAATATTTATTATAAAAGCATAAAATTTAATACAAATATATTTTTTTTAATTTTCTTTGTGTCGCCAACTGACGATAAATAGTCAATCAAACGAAATCTTCATTATTTTTTTTACGGACTAAGAGGTGTTTAGAATGGCAGTGGAGTAAGTCAAAATTTAGTGATTTGAAAAATGAAGGGTTTTGTGAAACTTGTCGGATTGCCATTGCACTAAGTGGTCCAACTTATTTTTCCCTCTAGTGACGCCCTAAGTGAACTATGACTTATTTGATTGTCACTTATTTGATTGTCAATATAAATTAGTATACGTTCAGAGAAAATATGGTTATCTAGATTTTTCAAATTTTTGACTTATCCCACTGTCATTCTAACCCCCTGAATCAGCAGGAAATTATTTTCATGACATGACTATTCCGTATTTTTTTTGCCCCTATGGAGAACTTCTTTGTCACTAGTTATTTGATGGAGAGCATCATATAGCCAAGAAATATAATCCTTTCGCTAACGATAAAAATGGCTGCATTCAAACAGCACAGGTCGCCGATGCGGCTTCAAATTAAAATGGTTTAAATTATCTACGATATTTCTGAGCGAAAGCCTTAACCCGTTCGCTTCCAGTATATTCGTTAGTGGAAACATGCTATATAGATTTACTAGCCGGTCACTTCCGAGTGGGGCCCAGATACATTCTGCTACGTACAGCCTTGACTTCGCTTAGTGCCCAGAAAATGCATTTACATGCAAATAGAAAATTGTAAATAAAATACTTTATTTTAAACTAAACGAAAATAACTAATAAAATATTTTAAAAAAGCACGTCAATAAATATTTCATGACATTAATAATATTTTTTTCATGATCCCTCTGACAAAGTACTGCTGGGTCCTGCTTCGTGATTATCTAGGTTGGGCGGAAGCTTTCAGATAAAATAAATAAAAATGGAATTGCCTATGATGCATGGAAATCATTCTAAATGGGTACTGTGGTTTCACGCCCATGAATTGTTAATGCGGTGATCAAAATAACAGAGCCCTGTGTATTTCTTAGTTATATATCTTTAATGCAGCGATCACTGTAACGTGGTTCAGTTTTTTAGCGTGCATAAATCGATAAAATGAAATCATTTTAACGGGGCCATTGGGTTGCACGCCTATAAACTGATTATACGGCAATCACTATAAAGAAGCCTCATCCCTGAGTCCATAAATATGGCAATCAGTATTAATATCGAAAATCTTTACTTCCAAACTTCCAAATAATGTATTTTCCAAAAAGGAGGAAATGTATTTTATTTTGCATACAAATTTTAATCCGATCGCTAGAAGACGAAAAGCGCAACACAATTTATAAAATATGAAAAATAAAATAAAAAAAAACTTTTCCTTGAAAAAATGTCACGCAAAATATATAATAAAAGTTCCGAAATAGTTATCTTATTCGTCTAATCTTCCATAATAGGGGTCATAGCCGATGCCGCCCACAAACACGCTAGCTCTAAAATCGCTTAAATATATGTTTAACTATTTTTAGTAGACTTGTAATGCTGAATTTCACTCACTCACCCCCTTACAATTGCTGCTAAGATATGGCAAAATTACCCCAAACTTTCGACCACCCCATGTAATCCCCTTCCTGGATTAATATCTAAAATCGCTTAAATACCTATTTAGCCATTTTTTGTACATCTTGTATCTTGTATTACATGCTCCTACCTATAACTTCTACTGAGATATGGAAAAATGACATAAAATATTCGACCCCCATTCAACGCCCTTAGTGGCTAAATTTCTAAAATCGCTGAAATACATGTTTAACTAGTTTTTAGTAGATTTCTTATCCTGAATTTCACGCACCTACCTATAAATCCTACTGCGATATAGCAAAACGACCTAAAATATTCGACACCCTATTTAACCCCCTTAGTGGCATAATTTCTAAAATTGCTGAAATACATGTTTAACTATATTTTTAGAAGATTTGCTATTTTGAATTTCACGTTCCAACCTAAAAATGCTGCTGAGATATGGCGCAAACGCGAAATGACCGAAAACTTTCGACCCCCATTTAACCCCCTTAGTGGTTGAATTTTTAAAATCACCTGAAATACATGTTTAACTATTCTTTAGTAGATTTGTTATCCCAATTTCATGCTCCTACCTACAAATGCTGCTGAGATATGACGAAAAGATGAAATTACCTAAAACATCCCCCCCCCCATTTTAATCCCTTATTGAGTGAATTTTCAAAAATCCTAGTGGGTGCCTACATTGTGTAAGTAAAATGTCTACCAAATTTAATTGCCCTAGGACCAACGGTTGAGGCTCGGCGTTGATTATAATTATGATTTAGTCGGGACTTGCTCTTTTATAAGCATAGGATTCCATCTGCGAGAAAAAGTTTTAATGGGTTAGTTATCCGCTTAAAAAAATACATATATGCTACATATATGCTACATATATGCTACATATATGTATACAGGGCTTGAAAATGCGATCGCTAGATCACCACTGGCGACCAAATTTTTTTACCTGCCGACCAAATTATTTAATCTGGACTTTTTTGGCACAAAAATGACCTAAGAAATGTGCATTTGTTTACGCATTAATAAGCATTAATTTTCCTCTTCTCTCGTTCTTATAATGGAAGTACTAAGTTTAAAAAGCGTTTTCCATCTCATGCAGAGAAAACGTAATTTGTCGCTCTAACCAGCTAGCATGTCACGTGATTAGAATGTGCAGGAGGAGGGGTATGTTTCAATAAAACTTTTAAAAATAGTGTCAATCCAGCCTCTGTGACGTCTAAATTATGCGGTATATAAAATTACGCAACTATTAATTCTAAAGTATGCATATTCTTGTGTTTTATCAGTTGATTCATAAAAAAAACTGTTGTTCTTTTAAAAATCAACAGCAGGAGGAAATATTTTTTACTGGCGACTAGAATTTTTTTCCTACTACCAGATTTTATCAAATTTGTAAAGCCCTGTATATATGTATATATGGTGGATTTTCTTCAAGGACTTTCTATATATATTTAAATAGTTTAATACAGTTTAATTTGATAATTAACTTTTTTATATAATTTTGTACAATTTTGTTTAATAATTTAATTGATAATTATCTATCTTTAAATTGGTTTGGTTCGATTTGTTGCAAGAACTTGTTTAATGTATTTTGAATTCAAAGGTATTATAATTATATATATGTATTTGTAGGTTTTTATAGGTATGTCATGACATGATATGTCAATATATACATATATATATATATATATATATACTAGCTAATCCGCCCGGCGTTGCCCGAGCCCGAAATATTAATAATCTGTTCTATACGAATATGACTAAAATCTGTAAGGCTATCGAAATCAAGTCGAATGAGGCAAACCCCGTCGTAATCGGGCTCATAAAACCCAAGATCGGAAAGCGCATCCTGGCGGTCGAACGTGCAGCTAAAATATTTAAGGCTATATATATCAAGTCGAATGAGCCTAACCCCGTCGTAATTGGGTCCATAGAACCAGATATACTCCTATAGTTCCACTTTCTACCGCCAGGAGGCGCAGTCTGTTCTAGAAGAGGCCTTTTCAGAACACTTGACCCAACCAAATTTCCTAGTAGAATTGAAATTTAACTACGGGTAAACATTGCCAAAATACCGGAAATCGCGAAACTGGGTTACGTAATCGATCGGTTTCTAAAGGGTTAATGTAGATATTTTTAAAAACCCAACCGTGCATTTTGAAGAAAATTAACGTGTCTATGATCTGGAGTCTACTGTTTCTCCGTACTTGCATTTCCCGAGTCGATGCCAATTTTTAAATCTGGACCCAAAAAAAGGAAATTCGAGTGAGTGAGTTTTGGAAAGGATTTTTTTTTTTCGGAGGATTAAAATGAAATTTTTTCAAAACGGATACCAAATTTTTAAAAAAAAAAGGGATATAGATTAGGCACGGTATTTTTAGTTTTTCGTATCTTGTTTATAAACGCCAATTCTGATTTTTAAAAATAGGAGAAATAGTTAAAAAAGCGAAATTGACTTACGGTTAAAAACGTTTTTCGAAAGGGTTAACGTGATTTATTTTTTAAACTAAAGATTTCTGCCTAAACCCGATAGAACGTAGATGTCTTTAGGTGTGTTTGTTTTTTGTTTGGTTATTTTAGAAAGCCGATGCCAGATTTAATAAATAGCAGAAAATCGGAATTCGCAAAAGAGAGTCCTGTGCACGAATTTTTTTAAGGGTTAATATTCGTATTTTTCAAAAACAAATACAGATGTCGAAAAAGGAAGAAATGTAGATATTGTCTGGTATTTTCAGTTTTTCGTACCTGTCTCTGAATCGCCGATGCAAAATTTTAAAAATTGCCAAAATCGCAAAAATCGCAAAATGGCATACATAAAATATACTTTTTCGAAGGGTTAATTTTTGTATTTTTTAAAACCAAAGGTGGCTTTGAAAAGGACAAAAACAGTTCTTTTATTTGGTGACCTTCGTTTTCCCGTATCTTTTGTATTCCGGTAGATGCAAGGCTCGGAAAACGGGAGAAAATAAAAAACACGAATTCGATGCTTTTTGATTATTTTTTTGAAAGGGTTAAATGTAAAATTTTTTCAAACCAACCAGATCGTTCGAGACGTAAAAGTATGTTCTTTAAGAATATGTAGACGGTTTTTCCGTATTTTTAGCCGTTTGTCCATGGCGGATTTAGAAATACTTTAAACAAAAACGGAATGTCTTCTGCTTTCTTTCTTCTGTTCCGGAAGATACGGAAATTGGTTTCTGCGCATGCGCCAGCTCGCTTCAGAATAGTGACTTTTTTATTTGTGATCTTTGATCAGTTTTTAATTGATAACTACTTTAATTTTCAAAAATTTAAAATTCTGAGGCTAAGGTATACCAGGAGAGGGTTTGGACTACCTATATCTAAATTTACAGACTTCTAGGTGCGCTAAATTTTCCTAGCCATCGCCAACAGACACACACACACACAGAGACACACAGAGCGAAACTTTCTTTTATTAGTATAGATATATATTGACATCGTATATATGTACGTGTATTTAGTTTGTTGTACTGCAGAATTAACCAGTCGCTTCATATTAAATTTTTAAAAAAATACTGAAAAAAACATAAGGATAAGATCGAAATGTAATTTTTTAGGGGTTATTTCAAATAAAAGAAAAAAAAATTATTGAATTTTTAGTCTGGCGCTTCTTTTTGTTATCGGTTACCGGATGTAAAGCTTAGCCAGATTGTAAGCGATCCAAACCTCGCCCCAATCTTAATCGAATGTGACAATCTGTAACCAGGGCTGTCCGTTTAGCTTCTTTTTTTTATTCAGAAATAACCAATTCATACCAGAAATTCTAAGTTGTAAATTTTGCTATAATTAATGACAGAAATTTATTGCCTGTTTGGCTCATTATGATACGTTACACACCTTACCCTTCACCAGTGCTTGGAGATTCTTCGGAATTAGGCAGTCCTTAAATACCTATCCTGTTCCTGCTCATGATTATATAAAGTAAGAATTCTTTAATAAAAAGTTAAAATTACAGAGCAAATTCACCTTGTTTAATAATTGAAATTCATAAAGATACTACTAAATGTAAATATATTGCTTGAAAGTGCGTAAAAACATACATAAAACATTTAAAAGCACATTAAAGTCCTTTTAAAAATTCAAAAGGTTTTCAACCGAATTACTCTGTCATCATCAGTGAAAAACTAATAGTTGAGTTGAGTTGTTGTCTCTTCGCGTTTTCTAGCTTGCTCGGAATAAAAATTGAAAAAAAATTGTATCTTTATGAATTTAAAAAAAAACTTCGTTCGGAATTTTATATAAAAGAGCAATTTTATCTGTATATAAATGGGCAATTTTATCTGTAACAAACATTAACTTACATATACTTTATTTAATGCAATTTTTATATAAATTTGACGTTTATTTATCTGACACTGATAACATTTGGCTCGGAAAGTAGGGTATTTATATCTACGGAACAGAGTGGCGATATACTTTTGATTTCTCATTCGCCTTTCACATTGACCTTTTGATAGCATTTTATTTATTTCTGAGTTATTTTATGAATTCCGTGGCATTTTTTAAAACTCTTTATAGTTTAAACTGGTTATTTTCAAACTTATTCAAATAGATTTTCTTTTAATAATAATAAAAAAAACACTTGTAGCTAGCCGTTTAATAAAATTTTAAGAATTTAAATAATTTTGATATTTTAACTTTTAAAAATGTCTACTGAAATCATTAAACAAACTGCCAATTTGATATGCGTTTGTGCGTTCTAGAAAAATTCTTTTGAAGCCACCAGTTACAACAACGAATTACAAAGAATAAATCTAAACTTCAAAAATATTTTCCTTTACGTAACTGTGGTTAAAGATGTTATTTCTCTTGAATACTTCATCTCTCGACTTTAAAAATTAAACCTGACATTTTGACATTGTATTGCATCGATCCAAGCGGGAAAATTGCATTTTTTCTTGGATATTCTGTCTTGTGTCATATAAAAGTAATATAAAATGTTTGCCCCTATATATATCAAAGTACACTGTATATTTTCATTTTGTTTGAAAAATTGGGAGTGAAACTTTTATTTGCAGAAGAAAAATATATTCTGATGTCAAAGTTCTTACATTAAATCTAGCAGTCTCATATTTTCTTATCTTATATTTATGTCACATATAAATTTCATAGAAATCAACTCCCCAGTTATTGCACCATACCGCATGCTTTGGACAAAACAATTTTTTTTTCATATACTTTTATTTGTTTTTAAGAAAAATAAAATTGAATGTTATAGGTTATATCATAAAAATACGTTATCGATGATAAAGAAATATATTATACTCTAAATTTAAACGAATTTGCTCTAAGAGAAACTATATTTCAAAACTACTTTGTAATTTAATATGTTGTTTTCATGGAACGCTTGAGAAGGTCATAAAATCCTATTTGTCGCATGTGCCTTATGATTCGAAAATAGTGAAATCATTGTAAACATTTCAAAATAGAAAACAGCTAAGTGTTAGAAAAACTAATTTTACAAGAAAACTAAAAACAATTATTGCGAATTTCAGAATTTTTTTTTTCTTTTTAAATAATAATACAAAATTTTCTGAGTGAAATGTAGTTAGATAACAACTACATCGTAATCTTATACTTCGTATTAACAATCACATTAAACATTTTGCTACGCTGTAAATTTAAGCCATGTTAAGGAATAAATTTTACATTAAAGCATTGATTTATCTTCAATTATTTTTATGTATTTTTATCCGACGTAACCGCATAAAAAATAAATTAATAATACAATTTTACTTTAATATCTTATGTAAGGCAAAAACCTTTAAGACAACATTCATTGCAGAAATGTGACAGAAAGTTTCGGTCAATATTTTGTTTACCATTTGCATTTTTCCACATTCTTGAAATGATTTTTTTTTTCAGAAATTAAATACATAATTTTAATAATTAGATACACATACACGCGCTGCGAACGGTTTCAATTTTCCACAATCTTTAGGCTGTCATTCCCATAAAATTAGAAGAATTTTCTTATATTCTTAAAAAAATACAGGAACATTCAGATGGATTATATTAAAAAACCTTCCTTACTAAATGACCTTTTAGACTGTCAGATCTGCATATATCTATACAATTTTACACATATGTAACAGTTAACATATATGTAACAGTGTCAGTCTATGATTATCAGAATACCCTTATTTCTCAGTTCATTCGACTCTTTAAACGACGTAAAAAAAATAATAATAAAAAAAAAAAATTCGTCGGTTTGTCCGCAATAGGTTCAGAAACCGTTACATAACAAACACTAAACTTTTCAGGGCAGATAAAAATTGTTTCTGACAGCAATCTGCAGTTTGTCGCATTCCGACATCTAAAATAGTTTTTAAAAAATCGGACGAAAACAGGGAGAAACAATCAATCAATCAACAAATCTTTCAATACTCAAAACTACAGAAGTAAATGATTAATTTTAAGGAATTTTAGGTTTACTGGAAGGTTTAGTTAAGATTTATAAATGATAATCTATACATATACAAAAATATCAATATATATATAATTGGAGTGTCTGTCCGAAAAATTCCCTGGATTTTTTTAGACAAGTATTTTCAAAAATAATATATTTTCTTTTGTCTGTCTGTCTCTTTCTACAGCATGAGCACCGAAAATGTTGCATATCAAACATTTAACTTATCAGGGGAAGAGAGACATTTTTTTTCTGGCTACGAACTACGCATTCTAATATCTAAAATAGTTTTTAAGACACCAGAGTACAACAGGGAGAATCATTGAAAAAACCAGTATTTAATTTGCTAAAATTCGAGAAATAATCTATCAATTACTTGGTATATCATGGCGATTAAAATGTCTAAATATTTATAAATGATATAATAATTATATTTTTAGCTTATTATTCATAAATTTTAATTAAAAAGATGATTTGTATGTATTTATAAGAATCAAATTTTCCTTAAGCAGTTTCAAACCCAAGGATTGCATCATTCATCGGCAAAGATCACCCATTATCACCTATGATACCATTATATGTTTGCCTGATACAAGACAGATCTGTTTACAGTAATGCATTTAATTTTGCGTTAAACCACGCTACCTAAAATATACCAATTGGCTTTAACACGATTACGGAAGATATTTAAATGAGAAAAAAAAAACTATGTCGATCGATCTTTTAAGTTACAACGTATTCCTTTTAATTTCAAATCTGATTTTTACGCATGAAGACAAAATATTAGTTATCGTGCCCGTTGCAGTGGTTGACATCAATGATCAGAAAGGAAATATTCACCTAGAATACCATGGAATGTTTCGTCCTTAAAAAAAAAAAAAAAAAAAAAAAAAAAAAAAAAAAAAAAAAAAGCTGGTCTCAACAATGCATACAATTTTGCGCAAAATCCCTCTTTCTAAAAGATGCCATTTGGTAGTGGGCAGAATTATGGGAGATATTTAAATTGTAATAATTGTTTATCAATCCGATGTCCATCTTAAAACATATTCAATTTCTTTTTTTTTTAACTAAGTAATAACTAAAAAAAATAATACTCCGTAATTGCGTTTACATCCAAAGTTAGCGTGAAAGATAAACTAGGAAATGATTTTCAAGGTGACTTTCAGTGAAATAAATAAATCGTATTGTTCAGAATTTGTCATATTAAAGATCGGTCTATATGTTTGTATTTCAAAACGCCTCTTAGTAGAATATGGATTGATGCCAGATGTCATAATAAGTATTCAAAATTCGAATTTTCAATTTATTTTCGAGATTTGCTTGTAATTTTCAATTATTATTTTGCAATGATGTCAACAAAATTACTCCATTGCTAACAAAAAGAAAGAAAAACAGCAAAAAGAAACAATAATAAACTTGTATACTATTATACTTTTTAGTGCTATATTCTTATTAAAATATGAACGACAAAATATGATTTTTATTTCAATAAATGACATATCACGATTAATATCTACTCTACGAACTGGTGTTACATATATCTTAATATATAAGTTAATTTTTTTACTGTTTGTTACTTTTATTTCGCCCCCTTTATAACGTACAGAGAGAGATTCCGTTAAGTTTTGATATCTTTGAAGACATTTTGATGTTATATATGTATGTATTTGGTCCATATTTATCATATTCTTTTTTTCATTATTTTTTCTCTTTTGAAATACGATAATACACATGAATTGTTTGTGAAAAAAAAAATGTATCTAAAAAAGTAGTACAATGCATATTTTGTTCTTTTTATTTACTCTTGTGCGGTTCTTTTATTTTCATTGCTAAATTCTTTTAGTCAATTATAGTAAAATAAATCAATATTTCTTATGATATATAGTAATAATCTCAATAAATAATATTTTGATTATGTTGATTATTCAGTAAAGAAATATAAGAGTACTTGAATGAAGTTTGAAATAACACATTCAAAGATTGATTAAATGTATTTATTATCCACATTTCTTGAAGCCGTTATTTCTTTCTCTTTTTCTATCAAGGAGAAGTCGGTGAAAATCTATCTGAAAAGAGCTGATTGCGTTGGAAAAACAGAAATGTAGTTCTGCTTTCGGCAAATCAAGGAAAATGTACATTGAAAGCCAAGGATGGAAAAATAATGTCTTACAAAAGGAAACCGTTACTAAATCGCCAATGTTCAAGTGCTTGAATACGTTATTGTTCGCCAATCTTTTGAAAAGCATCTGTATCAAGTTTCTTCTGCTGTTTAAGTAAGAAATATTTGCATGAAAGAAAATCTATCTGGGATAGAATAATAAGGTTTTATGGTATAACAATGGCTTCTCGACTAAATTTATTATTTATTTTTTTATTGTATTGTGTGTTAGTTTGTTTTAATATATCTAAATACTTTAATGAACATATTAGTTGCCAGTTTTTTTCCAAATGTATAAAGAAGCTTATCCATATATTGTTATTTATTCATTATATAAATATTTACATTGATTGCTAAAAAGTCGTCTTTCATGTAGTATATACATTATTCCTAAAAAAAATTATTACTTCCTTTTCAATTTATCTATAAACTCATTATGGTTCTTCTTTGTCAGTTATGTTATGAAAAGAAACAAATTACCTCTAAATTAAATAGTTTAAATTTTAACATGTTTTCAGTATATAGCCTATTAAATTTCCCCTTTTTTGTTATTTTTTCCAAAATTATTTTTTTAATATTATAGTAGAAGATTTATATGAATATTTTCTAGGAAACCAAAATATTCTGAAAACCATTTCTCCGCACTAAACATTAAGTATGTGCACGAATTAGTTCTAACCTTTGCTTTAACATATTGATTTATCATTATTTACAATCATTCGAACAATAATGCAATATCGAAGACAATATACATCATTAAATAAGAAAATATATTTCGTGAATAAAAGGGTGTTATAGTAAATGCTATTTGTTCAATTAAAAACTTGTGGACAAAAATGTAGCGTTAATAATGGAAGGGCAATATGTTTATTTGAAATTTAGCTAAAATATAAAATTTTAATTTCAAAATATAGTAAAAAATTTAAAATTACTTCGTTTTTACTTTCTATTACATATTGATTGGTACACACGTCTTCATATTCACTCCTTTAATGTACTGGGATACAAATTAAATAACATTAAAAACGTAAACGTTACTTATTTCAGACCAATTTTTTTATCAAAATAATTCATTAGTCCCTATATTTGTTCGATTTATAATCAATGATAAAGTTCGTTTCAAACGTTAGTTTTATTTACAATTATTTTAAATATGTATGTTTAATTAGCATTTGCAAAACATGGTTTAGAATTTGTAAAGTAAAAATAAATATAATCGAAATAATTGAACTATCCGAAATACAATCTGGATTATTTTCAAATTTAAATATCACTATTAAATCGATTATTTCATTTAAAAAATAATATATTAGTATGTACAGTAATTCAAAACTTTATTTCATTGCAAATATTGTTAAGAAAGACAATCGTTTATGAAAGTCTAAAAATATTGATGTGATGTATGCAGTACAAAAATGAATAAATTAAATTTGGATATTCTAAAAGTCTGAAGTGCTTTTAAAGGATGCCATCAGAAAAATTTAGTGTTGATTATAAGTTTTATATTCATTCAATATATGTTCTAGAAATTCAACTTAGAAGATGATGTAATCAATCTGAATGTAGCATGAATAGCTGGAGAGTCATTTATCTCCGCCTATACTTCAACCTTTGTAACTAGTTCAACTAGTTAACCACAAGCGTAATAGAAACTGAATCTTGATTAACTCCCGTCGGAACATACAACTAATGTCCTTTGAGAGTCAGAGGGAAACGAAAGCCGTCCCTTTAAAGTTTATCCGAGTTTCGGCGAAAGCTGATTGATTAAGTATTGAGAGTAAATTCGATGGTGTATAGTACAGTTTCCAATATCCTATAATTTACAAAATGCATTACAAATTATTGGGTGTTTAGAAATATTTTAGGGTTTTAATATATTAGAATATTTTATTGAATTATTATTGCATTTTATACAGAGTGCGTGTAAGAAATTGGAAATAAATTTGCATCTTCTTATTTCACATGTTTCTTACAAATTTTGAAGACCTATATTTCTAAGTTTATACTTTAACCATATTCTATCCAGATATGAGTGCTAAATTATGCCGACGGAATATAAAGTTACATAAATCGTAATATCTGGACAGCGTACACCGTAAACTTTGTACGAAGTTGTCGACTTCAATAACAATTCTTTATAGGCAGTTTACAAAGCAAGGAAGTTGTAAGATTCTAACCTAAATATCGCCACATGAGTAAGAGTAAAACATAAGGTACTCAAAAAGGATACAAGGATATCATAATATCTATACTTGGGCTATTTGCGGGTACTTTATTCTTTTCCCATTATGGTGTGGTGACACCAGGACCAGAATCTTACACATTCTTTACACTGTAAGATAGTGAAGATATCTTGCAAGATTGAACTATATCTTAACACATGTCACCTTCATGTACCTTATGCTTTTCCCTTGCTGCTGTGGTGATATCAGGATTAGATTATTACACATTCTTCACGTTGTAAACCGCAATTACCAGTGATGTCCTTTGAGAAAAAAGAGGATATAAAAACGAAAGCTGTCTATTATCTCTGCCTATGTTTCAACCTTTGTAGCTTATTCCGTTAGTTAACCTCAAGCGTAAATGAAACTGCATCTTGATTAACTCCCGTCGGAACATATGAGTGAAGGCCTTTGGTAGTCATAGGAAAACATTTAAAGTTTATCCCAGTTTTGGAAAAACATAAATGATTAAGAATAAGCGAATTAACAAAATTCGCCGGTGTATTGTTGATTTTCGTAAAGTTTTCATTATTCTATAATTTACAAAATATATTAAAAAGATTTTATATCGAGGATGATTAGACATGTTTTAATTAATTAGAAGCTTTAATTTTGATTTCAATTATCTCAACATTATAATCTATAAGAAGCATTCTTGTATTTAAAAACTAATGATTTTTGTTAATTTTAAAAGTGTCACATGCCTGTAAAATTCAGAAAATTTCAGTTCTAATTATAAGCTTTCTATCAATTCAATATATATATTCCAGGAATTCAACAGTAGAGATACAATTAATCTAGACGGAGCTTGAATGACTGGTGCGTCATTTATCTCCGCCCATGCTTCAACCTTTATAACGTGTTCATGTAGTAATCCACTTGCGTAATGGAAACTGCATCTTGATTAACTCCCGTCGTCACATACAAGTAATGTCTTTTAAGAGTCAGGGGAAAATGAAAGCCGACTCTTTAAAGTTTTTCACAGTTTCGAGAAAACCTGATTTATTTAGCATTTGGAGAGTTAACTAAATTCTCCGGTGTATGACAAGATTTTCAGTGTTCTATACTTTACAAAATGCATTAAAATAATAATTATTGGGTGTTTAGTAATATTTCATTGCTTTATTTTGTGGGACAATTTAACTCTATCATGCATGAATTATTCTTAAACGGATTCAAATGTATTTCTCTGTTAAACTTGATTTAAAATGTATTACTAAGAACAGATAATATTAAATTTAACAATATATATTGTATTTACTTGAAATTTAGAAAACAAACTTCATACGGGATTCCCAAACAATACAAAATTATTACTAAACGTTATAAAATAGTTTTTGTGAAATCTGAATTTTGATATATATTTGCACAAATTAGAAAGTACAATACAATTTTTAGTAATGTCATTGTTTGAGACGGAAGACAGGAAGCTATTGAGAAAATCGTCTGTCATACAGAAGAGAAACAAATTTGTCAAACGCGAGTTTTCGAGCTGAGTTATCGAAATAATAATGGTTCTGATATGTATTGCTGTTTTTCTCAAGCAATATCGAGCCTCATATTATGCTTATATGTACAAAGATCTGTGACTCCAACTAGTCTTTTAGAACGCCGGTGTATGTATGTGTGCAGTAAATATATGCAGTCGAATTTGACTAATACGAGAAGGAAAATAATTAAGTTCTCGAATTAACTGTTACTCGTAATATCCGTGAAGATAATAAAAATATTTAAAACACACACATAATTGAACTAATCACTACTATTTACTGCTCTAATTATCTCACTGCTATAATGAACTTAATATCATAAAGTTCTTAACCTTGTGAGAGTCATTTTCTATAGTCAACTTTTTTGTTTGTCAAAATCGCAGCACTTACGTCAAAGCTTCTAAAACGGTTACATAGCCGTAATTTATCTTCATTCTGACCATAGTATGTTCAATAATATAGTCAAGTACATGTTATCTTTAAAAACGGTGCATTGTAAAAAAAAAAACCTCTCAAATTACACAAAAAACTGTCAATTTTGGCTCCAGTGGAAAACCGTTTAATTTACCAATATATATATATATATATCATTTCATTAAAACAGTTTTTTTCTGTAAAAAATATAGATTTTTTTCTGTCAAAAATACAAAATATACATTTTTACAAGAAAAAACTCTTTTTCTTTAAAACAGTTTTTTTCCTGTGAAAAATACAATATTTTTCTATCAAAATTACAGATATTTTTCAAAGTGTGGTCATGGACATAAACGATTGTATGAAATGCAACCCATCAGTTCATTTTTTCTTGAAATTCTGTCTGGGAAAACTGATAAATTATGACAATTTGAAAAACAGTTGCAATGTTAGAAATATTATCACGGAATGAACAGCGTTCGGTAACAAATAGATATATTTCATACTTATACACTATTTTTCGCCGAAAATGACATTGAAATGGACGGATATTTTGCTCATATTACCTGATACTGCTCTTGTAGTTCATAAAAAGCGTAAAAATTTTAATATAATTTAAATGATGAACCATTCTTAAAATGTAAATTTCTCGTTTTAACCGTGGTCGTATTAACCGAATTCGACTGTATATATAAATTTTTCTCACAGTTGGATTGGTTGGATTCGAATCCTGGACCTCCCGTTTTGAAACTGGAGATATTATCTCTGCGCTACCAATGATTGATTATGTCGCCGCAATAATGTGAATTGCGAGCATAAACAGAAGCACTTTGGGAGTTATCGTGTTCACTCATACACACATACAAACACATAAAAATCATATGACTACAATGCTTTGCTTACCTGTGTGTTCAGATAGATAAAAGAAATACAGATATTTATAAAGATGTAATAAATAAATTATTTCATAAGTTAATCTTTTTATTTGCAGTACTTATTTGATCTTAATTGTGCTTATTTGACTTAAAAAATGAAAGTTGGCAGCTTTGTATATATGTGTGTAAAGATATTAATTAAATAAAGGTGAAAAAATTCTAAGTTAGATGAATAATTTAAAAGTATACAAGGCTATTTCCACGCGTGGATGTTTTTTCACGATTTTAGACGGCTACGATTTTAGAAACTAGTATTTCAGTAAAAGAAAATATGATTTATTTCACCACATATATTTACAATTAAAAACGTGGCAGAATTCTTTTCAAAAATACCGGTGGACAATAATCGTAGTATTTGGCAGCTATGTGGCTTACACTACATTCACGCATGGAATTAGCCATAAGTGAATTTCCGAACAATTGTGTACTAATTTATTAAGAAACATCAAATATGTATTTATATAAGGATTTGTTCGCATTTGAATAGATTATTCCGTATTAAATTATATAGATAGAGTACGAAAAAAGCACTTCTTATAGTGTCAAATTTTACAAATTTTTAAAACAAAAAGTATACTTTCATTAAATTCTCTATTTACGAAAGGCAAATTTGAAATATATTGATTAACATTATAAATATTGACATAAATTTAACATTTGTGAACATTAAATAAATATAAATATTTCTAGTGTTTATTTACAATGTGCCCGAATGTTTACTTTGTTTCATAAATAAATTTTGAACACATTACTTAAAACGTATCACATTGAATACCTAATAAACATTGAATGAAAAAGTTTGAAAAGAAACATTATTCATCAGAATTTTCTAAGAAAGGTTTAATTATGATGAAAAGAGTAAGTAATTTGTCTGAAAAATTTAGATGTAGATGTATTGAACAGATATAAATCGATGGTTAACTTATAACAATTTCTAAAAAAATATAAAATATAACATATGTAAACGTTAAGAAACATGTAACCATTAAGTATTTTTTTTATAAAGAATGTTTAATTAAGCTAAAAAGAGCAATTACTTTTGTTTCTTCTAAGAAAGTAATTTCGTCTGAGGAATTTAAGAGTAAACTCATTGAACAGATATAAAATAAAATGATCATTAGATTATATAAATTTGTACAAAATGTTGATTTAAATATATATATATAAATATATTGATAAAAATGTAACTTTTGTAACATTAAATAAACGCAATAACAATCTTTATAGTATATTTTCATATAGTAGAGAATGCTACGTAAAGTTGCCACGCATTAAATTAAGCATACCAAATACAATACATTTTATAAATTCAACGGAAAGTTCTGAAAGGAAACATTATTCATTCTGAATTTTCTAAGGAATCTTTAATTAAGCGGAAAAGAACAAGTAATTTTACATTTACACTAAGATAGCAATTTCACCTGAAAAATTAATGAGTGAATTTATTGAACAGACATACAGCGACCAATAGCTTATAACAAATTGTAAGAAACAAGTCAGTTTACATTTACTCTAAGATAACAATTTCACCTGAAAAATTAATGAGTGAATTTATTAAACAGATATACAACGATCAATAGTTTATAACAAATTGTAAGAATGTTAAATTAATATCACATAAATATGAAAATTTCCTGAATGTAGAACTCACGGGAATACATGACATTGGCATTTATGATTATATTAGTTCAACGAAATTTGAATTGTTGGGTATTTGAGTACACAACTATGCACCTCTGTTCGCCCCCAGTCTTTGTAATTAGTTTAGGTATTTAAACATTTGTATAATGGATGTTGTACTTTCATTAATTGTTATCGGAAACGACAAACACTATCCATTTGAAGGCATCAAAATTGACACATTACAAATATTTGATTTGTTTATCATATGTTTATTAATAAATATTTTTCTAGGAAATATCACACCATCAGAGGTCAACTTATGTGAAAATTAACTAACAGATAGAAAATAAAATAAGAAATAATCGTATTTTATTATTTCATATTGAACTTATTATGAAAATGTATACTAAGAGGAAATAATATAATACATTCTTGCACATATTTATAAATAAATTGGATTCAATTAAAAAAAAAAATAAGTAATTCATCTTAAAAAAAATATATATTGTATTGTTCAACACTCTTTCTGAATAGTTGTAATTCTAAAATTACCTGAAAAAGAAATGAAAGTTTTATACAGTGTAACATATTTTATGACTATTAATAAGAAATGCAGTTTCTTTTTTCAAAAATAATACAGTTTCATGTGTTTATTTAATATTCCGTTTTCAACTGTTTCGGTTTTCGTAGTGTAATCTAATTTATATACTGAAGAAAAACTATTTATTTATACGCATCTTTTCTTTTGTCACTGCGTTGCTGAATTTTAAACATTTCGCTTATTTATATTTATACAATGTTTCTGTATAATACAATGTATGCGTGTAAGCAAGATACATATTAGGAAATATGCATGGAACGGTTATATTTTTCGAATCTCCAAAGTTTGAAATTAATCTATCCATTTGAAAAAAATTAGTATGGAATGTTATTAAAATACTAATTACAATAAAAATTTTATTTTAAAGAAATATATGTTTTTTTTTTTTTTTTTTTTTTTTTTTTTTTTTAATGGAACCTTTTCGTTAATAATTTTACGAAATAATATACCAAACTGTTTAGTAAAATTTTGCAATCAAATTTGATTAACATGAGTACAATATATATATATATATATATATATATATATACACAGGGTGATTTTTTTAAAGTTGTGAAAGTAAAATCCTATAACAAAAGAACCACTGATCAAAATGACCTGAAATTTCACCAGTATGCTCCCAAAGCAATGGGGATTTTTAGGCGTGGTTAAAAAACCCCTTAAAATCGCACCGATAGATGGCGCTGTAGGTTAACAGAAACAAAGAATATCGTCAGTGGGATGAAAACAATGGATGGTACTTTCAGAAACCATCTTCCGTAGGCCTTCTGTTGCCATTGGACCTTTTCTTAAATTCTTACATATCCTGAATCTCCTAAGAGCAGTTGCTGCGCTGTCATTATTCTAACAATACAGTTTCACTAACGACGCACGGTCCGTCAATGGCACAGTTATTGCGAGAATATCAGTAGAATAATGAACACGAGGTGTGCGTGTTTCACGTTTTTTTCGCCAATGTGCGTGTGTCGTGTGCAAGCTCGTCTCTCAAATTCACTGCATATACAGCGCCATCTGTCGGTGCGATTTTAAGTTTTTTTTTTCAATCACGCCTAAAAAATTCCCATTGTTTTGGGAGCATACTGGTGAAATTTCAGGTCATTTCAATCAGTGTTTCTTTAGTTATAGGGTTTTACTTTCACAACTTTAAAAAAAATCACCCTGTATATTAATATATTGTAGTTTCCTTTTAAATATGATAAAAAATGGATAAAGTAAATGGATGATTACTGTATTTAGTATAACTTTACTTAGTTTCTAAGAAATTCTTTTCTTATTCCAAATCATTAAAGCTTTGAATCAAATACACTTTTGTTTACTGACCTCTTTTCTTTTTATTTGTTGTATAAATGAGAATTCATTGAAATGCTGTCTTTGTCTAATAAAAAAGAACAAAAACTGCTATTTCGTTATCTTTCAGGTAAAGAAAATATTTATTCTTTGTATATAGAGAAATGTATGACAAAAGAAAATCGATCCAGTATGTCCGTATGTGTAAATACAAGTTCAAGTTAACTATTGTTTACCATTACTGTATATTGCGATTAGAATTGAAAGAAAAATTTCCTGTATTTCGTAGACGTCCTTTTCTCTCCAAACAGAATTTTTGTAAATTGTATTTAAATAAGTTTCTTTAACTTTAAGATGCCTAGTCGAAGTTAACGATTTGAAATTTTTACAATCAAATGCATCTAAAACATGATACTGAAAATGAGAAAACATTATACTCTTTGGAATTTCGTTTCTTTCGGGGAAAAAAAAAAACTTAGTAAGTTCCTTTTTGGATTTGAATTAAACAAACTTTTATTTACTCCTCGTTTTTTTTTTTTTTCGTTTACGGAATAAATGAGAATTCAGTGAAAATCCACCTGTTTATAATGAAGGAAAAAGAACGTTATTCGTTGTTTACTAAGCAAAAAAATCGCCTCTAGAAAAACAACTCTCAAACCCTGCAGTACCAGTGTCTAAATGTTTTTGTAACTGTTGTTAAATATAATTTTTATCCCTTTTCCTGATGTAAATGTAATGTCTGAATGTAATGTCTGATTACAGGTTATTTAAACTAAATAAATACATGTACTTTCTCATTTTGTAAACAAACAATACATATTATTTCATAATTTTAAGATCACAAATATAAAATTAATTTTATTTATTATAACAAGAGAAAGTCCTTCGAAAACATTTAGCTATTTTACTGTGACAACAAAAATGTAATTTGATTTTTTGATGAGTTTTTATTATTAACACTTTCCAACGTAGTTCGACAGTGCTTATCTCTTCGGTTTGTTTGACCATCTGTGAGTCCGGCGTATTTCTGTGCTCTAACTCGCGTAAATATGCTTGTATTACCAAAGCTTGTTATATGTTATTGAGGTTTACCATAGGGAATTCCCTACTAAAAGTGGAGTGTATAGAATTTCTGGTTCGTTTACAGGGGTGCACGAAATCTTCAATTACAATACAGCCTGAAGGGGAAAATCGTCTACCCTGCATTTTAATAAAATTATACTGTTTTAAACGTAATGAAATTGATATACATTATTGAAGTGCAATATAACATTCTTACTATGGAATATAAAGTACATGGCATTTATCATTTATTTACAGGGACAAGCTAAATAATTCCGTTACATTATGGCCTATGGGGAAGACTCATTGGAAGTATCTTTTAATGATGCTGCACTATTTCAAACATAACAAAATTGTTGTGTATTCTTGCAGTTTTTACTTACTATCGCTTTTAACCATATCGAATTACTACGTTTCGTTACAGTATTCTGGAATTGTTAGCGAATATTTCATAATTTATAAGTGACCTATGATCTTGCTTTCAAAATATTTATTTAAAGGTATTATCATGCAAAAAATAAAAAGTAAAGAATTTTATTTTTGATTTTACAATTGAATTTGTTTTAGTATTTAAATTCAAATACTTATTTTACCGCGCCAATCTAGTTGGTAAGTTACAGTTATTTATTCTACACGTATCTTGCCTGTCTTTCTGAGATATATATTTTTTTCTAAACAGTTTTTTTTAAATGTCTAGAAAGAAGGTTTGTAGGATGGCTTGACGAATTTAATGATTTAAACTCTTTATAATCAAAAGAATCTAAAACATTCTATCTAAAATGAAAAAAAAAAACATTACATGACCTTGAATTTTGTTCTTTTCAGGAAAAAAAAATAAATTGCACGAAACATTTCAGTTTTAAATCGAACAAAATTTAATTTACTCTTTTTCTTTTATTTCTGTTACTCTTCTAAATGAGAATTCAGTGTAATTCTATCTGAATCTGATAGAGAAGAAAAACACCAATAGGCGTGAATAACATTTTAACATAGCTTCCACCTCTTTCAATAAACTTTATTCTTTTTTTGAGGGTACATACCCGCAGAGGAGTGACTGTTACCACTCGTGGGTAAAGTCCATTGAAAAACATTCTAGACGAAGTTAGTAATTTAACATCTTTACAAACAAAAACATCTAAAATATGCTACCTAAAATAATAATAAAAAAAAAAAACATTACACGACCTTGAATTGTGAGTGAAATACATATTCCATGTTCATTGTTCTTTCCTAACAGCAAATTAATTTTATTACGAATAAATTTCGATTTAAATCGAAAAATGTTTTATTTACAATTCGTCTCCTGCCTTTTCTACTGAATAAATAAGTCTTCAGTGAAATTTTACCTTATTCTAATGTTGAAGCTCAAATAAATAAATTGAAAATAATACTAGTAATGTTCGAAGCAAACAAAAAATCGACTCTAGAAAAATAAACTGACAAATTAAAATCGCAACTGAATCACAAATCTATAAACATGATAGAAGAAAAATTTTATTTACAATTCATATAAATTTTATTTGTATTTAAACACTACTAAATCTAATTTCTAAATGTTTTGTAAAAGATTATTTGAAAAAAAAAATGCTTGAACGTTGTATTTTCTGTTTTTATAAATAATTACATTCTTATTAACCTATATAAATGCAATTTTAACATAACTGTAGCTGTTAAACACATCAGTAGACTTGTTAGTGCTATGGATTAAAAGGTATAACTTTCAAGTATATAAAATTATTTTAATACAGTTGTAAAAATATTTATTTCATGGAAGTTTTAATAAATCATTATTTGTCTCACATTCGCATAAATGCAAATTAAAATTAATGACAATAAATTCACTATAAAAAATACTTTGTACGCTTTTATTTACAATCTGTAACATTATACTTTGTGAGTTTTTTTTTTAAATTTTATTTTAAAGAAAAGACAATTTTGTTTACTCATGATCATTACTAGTTGTTTGCAGGATAAATGAGAATTGAAGAATGTGCTTCCAAAGTATAATGAAAAAAAGTAAAAAAAATGGTTATCTTCGCAATCTTCTATGTAAGAAAAACATTTATTGTTCCTCTACAAAAAAACATTTGAAAAAAAAAAGAAAACCAATTCTAAATAGAAAAACTTTATATATGTAGTACAAGTTCAAGTTCAATGTTGTTTTTAATTTTACAATATGCGCAGAATGGAAAAAAAAAAGTGTTTTTATTTTCTTCCTAAACAGAATATTTAAAATGTGTGTTAAATTTACTTTCTTTATTTTAAAAAATCTCAATATTTCTTTAACTTTAGAAATCTTAATTTTTCTTTAATTTTAGGATTCTTAGAATAAAACGCAACTAAAATACAGCATTAAAAACGAAAAAGCATTTGAAATGTTTAAATATTGTGTCATTTCTAAACGAAGGAGCTTTACAATTTTCTTTGTTTTAAATGAAAGAAATGTTTATTTTCTCTGTCTCTGTTGTTTGTTGTATAAACGACTATAGAGTAAAATTCTACCTGAAACTAATGAAAGAAGTAAAAAAATAGAACTCGTAATTCTCTAGGTATGCAATTGCTTGTAGCAACTAAATTAGAAAAGGAAATTATTTCTGATTAGCAAAATATTCGAAATAACAAAGCAAGCCCTTGTTAACTATTCCTTATGTTTCCTTACAATTTTATTTGAAATTCATAGATTAAATATAAATTTTTATTTTTCCGGTTTCAGTGAAATATTTTATATGTTTATTTATTCGAAACTTTTCAAAGGATATTTTCAATTAAAATAATTCATTAAAATCCCTATTAAATTACCTAAAAAGTTGTTTTTGTAAATATTTTAGAGACTTGTAATAGAAAATAATAAAGCTTCATCGTATTAGTTTACTTTACTACAAAACTAAAGCAACTACTTATTTTAATACAAACGATTTTTCTACGATGGAATTTTTAACATATATTTTTAGTTTGTTTTTCTTTCAATTTCCATAAATGGAAATTAACATATTATAAATGACAAACGAGTCAATAAAAATAATTGCATTGTTTAATTTTTGTTAGCTTTTCTAGCAATAATATCGTACCGATTTCTTTTTCTGAATATTTTTAGCCTTGAAGCAAACCCATTTTTGTTTACTCTTTTTATTTTCTTTTTGTTTGCTGGATAAATGAGAATTCAATGAAACGCCGCATGAATCCAGTGAAAAAAGCAGAAAAGAGGAAATGCTATTTCAGAATCTTCCAGGTAAAGAAAACATTTATTGTTCGTCTACAGTGAAGCATCTGACAAAAAGAAATCATTCTTGAATCGCCATGGCCCAAATGCATGACTATAATCTTTAACTAACTGTTGTTTATCATTCCTTTGTACTGCATCTACAATCGTACGTTGTTTTTTCTAAGTTATAAGCAGAATAATAAGAAAAAAAGTCTTTATGTAATATTTTATTTCCATTTTCTATGCAATTCAGTTTAAAGGATAATTTGTATTAAATGTAGTTTTTAAAAGACATTTGGTTGTTGTTCTTCAAATTTATATAAATGCAGATAACAAAAAAAAAATAATAATAATAATCAATTTCAAAAGATAATTTTCAAAAATGTTGCTTTATAATGTTAAACGATTTTCTTTTCCAAATATTCCTAACTTTGATTCAAGTAATTTTTTTTTTGTTCCTATGCTTTTCTTTCGGTTTGCTGTATAAATGAGAATTCAATGAACTATCGCCTGAATCTGTATAAAAAAAACATATAAGGGAAAATTTATTTCGCAATCTTATGTATATATATTACGTATATATATATATATGTATGTATTTTATTATGTATATATATATATGCATTTTAATTACGAATAATTATTTCATAAATTGCAATATTTGTAAAAATTGTAAAGAATATATTAAAATTTCACTTTTTATGAGCAACTTGGAATAAGCCTTTAAAGTGTCTGTTAAGTAAGAAAGCAGGATTTGACAAAAAAAGAAAAAAAAAACGGTTACTTTTGTATTTTTTTTAATGATATATTTTTTCATTTTACTTTGGTTAAAATGCGAATATTTACTAAAATGTATATATGAATTTTTAATTTTATATTAAAACATACATATAATAATCATATTTCATCATGTTAGTAATATTTCATAAATTTACAAAATTTCTATTCATTTAAAACTTGATGAGAAAGGTATGATAATTTTTCTAACAAAAACATTAACCTAAATACAGTGGTTTAATGAACATTCTATCATCTGATGTTTTTCACAACATTTCTTTGGAAACTTTAAAAGTGCTTTTTAGTTTAAAAGGAAACACCAATAGTTCAGTCTTTTTTCTATTCTAAAATATAGTTAAGAAGTTTGGCAACAGCATGAAATCGAAATACTAAATATTACTACACATATATTTTTGTTCAAATTCCAAAAAGATCCCTTGAATTTAAAATAATGTCCTGAATTTGTTTTCTTAAGATGTCTCTTATTCTAAATCCTCCCAATACGATTTTTAGGTGACACATTTTAACAGAAAGAATAAAATAATAGTGCTACAAATGCTGTCAGATAACTATTGAAAAGATTTTTAAAATCACATTTTAAGCAATAGTTAGTATAAAAAAGAACATAAAGCAATATATGTACTATGCAAAAAAAATTTAACATATTGTACGTATTACGTAAAAAATTCTTTCGCATTGCGTTAATTTTGAAATACATATCTGCTTTTATATTTTTGAGCATAAAATTTTCAATTATTTAGAAGAATATTTCATACTCAGGAATAAATTAATCAACTAATAAAGGACGAAAGAATCATTTAGAATTGTTATTATAAAACTCAAATTACTCTATAACTTTTCCTCTGCAATTGTATTTACACTGACAAAAAAACGTTCTGCAATGAAAACTACGTAAAAAAACATAGTGTTGAATAAGATTAGCCTGCTTTTTTTTATAAAGAAGTAAGAATGAAACACATTTTTGAATTAAAAAAAATAATTTTACGTCCCATATTTCAATATTTAAGGGTCATCTTTTTAAAGTTGTACTATATCTGCATTATTTTATTATTTACCAACATTATTTGGTTGAATAAACCTTAACATTTTAGATAGCAATTGAATTGCTTTCCTTTAAGCATATAAAAGTTATTAGTGAAAAAAAATTCTGAACACGATATTTATTTTTTAATAGAATTCTTCATATTTTAAACATATAAATTATTAAAAGTAAATATTTTTTGTACGTACTAATATTTAAAGAATGTTCACAGCAAAATTGTTTAAGACTAAAACACTACTATAAAATACTGTCTAAAAGAAAATCTAAAAAATATAGACAAATTTTGGAGCTTTTATATAGTGGTTCCAATATTAGTACTATTGGTAATAGCATTGCAGGAAGTTCTTCAGTTATGTTTGCAACTCGAAAAATTTGAAAATGTGTTTTAAATATAAGTAAAAGAATAGTTAAAAATAGCTACTTTTGGAAGATTTGGAAAAGAATTGCTTGGGATAAATTCAGCTGAATATAATTCAGCTCTGGTTGAATTAGTCCAAGCTGAGATGGAGATATTCATGTAGCACCTCAAATGAATATTGTTTATTCTTGCATAAATAGTAGCAGCAACATTGAAACTAGGGGACTAATGTTTAAAAGTTCGTATTTCTCAAATATTGAACATAAACCTACACTGCAAAAAATTACTTTTTTAACCCTCTGACCGCTCATTTTTTTTTCAAAATCCTGTCGACCAATATGTAATCGACTTTTATCTCCTATACCATTATATATTTCAAATCATCCTGTATATGAAAAATGTAATAAATTTATCGTTTTCATTTTCAACCTTTGACTGTGAAATTTTTAATATAAAATTGCTTCAAAAATTGTAAATTACATACATTTTTCTATAAATGTCTTGCCCGTGGAAATCGCGGATAAGCAATCAGAGGGTTAATCACAAACGAAAACGTACAGTAACCTCTTCAGAGTTACCCACGATTGCGGAAACCGTTCTTCTACTTTATAAAGATCAGAAACTGACACATTTTTCAAATTTGAAGAAACATTTATAAAAACAAAGTTTCTTTTACAGCCACCGATTTTCGGAAACTTTTCCATGTAGTTTTTATAGTGTATTAATAATTTTTTCAACTCGGAGCATAGATTTATTGGATGCTATCGGGTTTTAAGTAAACACTCTCGCCAGCTCCATTGCACACACTTTGTCGATCTCCTGTTTGTAACTCTCTGGTGTTGTATATTTTCTTGTGGCTATTTCGTCTAAGAAAAGTTATGTAATTGTCGAAGTCATGTATGTGTTTCTGTGAATAACAAATATAGATCATTCGAGACAACAGCCCGTGTAGCTATAAGTCTCAAAGTCTTTAAGTAAACATGTTCGACAAACTGGTTTTATGGACAAACCAGATATATTAAAAGCATTGACATTATCATTAAAATTAATATTATTTTGTTACTGTTGCATGTATAAATTAAATTACGAAACTGAAAGTGATTAATTGATAATTGACAATATCCTAAAATCCGATATTTCGGTTTGAAAAAAAACTGACTAATAAACAATGAAACCCAACTCAGTAACGTTTTTGAAATTCGGTGGCACCAACAGAAACTTCGTTTTTATCAATGCATCTTTAGATCGCGAAAGTATATTGGTTTCTGTGGTTTCTAAAGATAAAGCACACTTTTCCTAACCATGATAACTCGGTATAGGATTATTATTGCCGAAACGTAAATGAAGGCTTATTGTTGAGACCCGAAAAATTTTGGTTTCTGTCTGTCTGTTTGTCTGTTTGTCTGTCTGTTTGTCTGTCTGTCTGTCTGTTCCGCGATAACTGCAGTAAAAATGATCCGATTAGGTTGATTTTTGGTGGGTATGTTGGTGAGATACCCGGAATTAGCTGTATAGTTTTTGGTTAAATTTGGTTCATTCGTTCGAAAAATAGAGAACATTTCTTTTTAAATCATAATGCTTTCCTATGGGACGGCAGACGATTTTCAAATTTCATTTTTAACTGAAATGGAAATCGCATATTTGAATAATGGATTTCAACGTAAAATTATGGATGTTGATTTTCGATATGGAGGTTTTAAATATATCCAATAATTTTGAAAAATTGACGATACATTTATTAGAATTGAGATATTAATTGTTTAAATGATTGGAAATTTTTTTGCATCTGTTCCGGAAATATAAAACTTTTATTTTCATGTTTTTTACAAATTTTAAAATGCATTTTTTTTTTACTTTTCTCTTTAATTTATCAGCTGCCTAGCAACGATATTTCAAAGAAGATAAAAATAATAAAAGCAACACGCACTATTTTGTTCCAATAATTTATTAGCAAAATAAATTATTTTTGTATTCTATTGACATAAATGAAGAATTTATTTTAATACAAGTTGATACAATAATCTAAAAAGTTACAAGAAAAAGAAGTTCATAAGAATTTCAGAATATCATTGCATAAACCGTGTTTAATTTAACGTTTCTAATTTCTGAAAACTCCGAAGAATTGTATATGCCTGTAAATAGGTATGCAATAGAAAAAAATTAAATTGCGGTTTGTAAGATGCTAAATAATATGAAAAGTGAGATTAAAAAACAGTGACTTGAGCTGACGTTGAGGCTATTATTATTCTATATTAAGAAACATTTGTATTATTGCCGAAACGTCAGTGAAGGCTTACTGTGGAGACCCGAAAAGTTTTTGGTTTCTGTCTGTCTGTCTGTTTGTCTGTCTGTCTGTCTGTCTGTCTGTCTGTCTGTCTGTCTGTTCCGCGATAACTGCCGTAAAAATGATCGGATTAGTTTGATTTTGGTAGGTATGTTGGTGAGATACCCGGAATTAGCTGTATAGTTTTTAGTTACATTTGGTTCATTCGTTCGGAAATATAGAACATTTCTTTTTTGATCATAATGCTTTCCTATGGGAATTCAGACGATTTTGAAATTTTTCAGTCGTTGAAAATAAAATGTCGCATTTGATTAATGTATTTAAACGGTAAGTTATGAAGGCTAAAATTTATCAAGTCAGGTGTTAAATTATTTAAATTAATTTGAAATTTTGTTTATACATTCGTCAGATTTTTTAAATTAGGTGTATAATTTTTGGTGCAATTTTATACATCTGTTCTAATAATATAATACATTTATTTTATCACTTTTTGCAAATATTAAAATGCATTCATTTTTATTTTCCTTTTCAATTTAACAGTAACCTAGCAACCATATTTCAAAGAATATCAAAATGATAAAATTCAAGTAACTCAGACGATTTTGCTACAATATTTTATTCGCAAAATAAAATATTATTGGAGGATTTTAATATTTTATTGAAATAAATGAGAATTTATTTTGTACAAGTTACCTTTTAACTACTATAGAATTATAGCCGAAACATTTTTATATGAGATATTATTATTTTCTGGAAGAGATGTAGATTTTTCGTGGTTGAAAATTAGTATTATTTTAAAAACAGAATGTAATATCTCGTACAACGAGATAGTTAATCTAAAGAAATTAGCGTAGTAAAACGCATCCATACAGCCTGAAATAGCACAATTACTGGAAACTGAGATCATAAAATGCTATCACAAAAAATACATTATAGCGCCAAATCAAGATTGCTATTTAGTGAATTGTCAGTGGGCACGATTATGAATGATTACACAATAGGTTTAAAAGTTTCCAAATAAGCCTATTTTGGGGAGATTTTAGTATGCTATTGCCATGGCATTAGATCAGGATGTACTTAGGTCAAATAAATATTGTACAATGACCATCATAACTGTTTTTCCGAAACAAAAATTGTAATAATACTAGATTTCTGAAATAGATAAGTGAAATATATAGTAGATTCAGTTTACATTTCCATAAGTTACTTTTGTACACGAGATATTATTCAACGTATCAATCAGATACGAGTGTTTCGTGATTGGTAAATATTGCTATTTAGGTATTAGGATAACATGAAATTATTTTCAAAATTTTTGCTTATCGTAATAAAACCACTGTGCAGAACGAAATGGAAGATATACTAGAATCATTCACACAAATAATAGGAAATCAAGAATAAAAATTTAATAAGATTACGGAGGGTTCAGTGGGGTTGAGTCCCCCCCCCACCCACCCCCTGAAGAAATGTATTTTTTTTTAATCTAAAAAATAGAATAAGAAATTCATAAGAATGTCAGAATATTATTGCATAAACCGTGTTTAATTTAACGTTTAAGTTCTGAAACCTTCGAATTATTTTATATGCATATAAATATATATGTAGTAATTTAAATAATTTAATTTGCGGATTGTAAGATATTAAATATTATGAAAAGTGAGTTTAAAAAACATTGACTTTCAGAGATGACGTTGAGGCTCCTGATCTGTAGATTTACTAGTTACCGAAACGTCAGTGAAGGCTTACTGTTGAGACCCGAAAAGTTTTTGGTTTCCGTCTGTTTGTCTGTTTGTCTGTCTGTTCCGCGATAACTGCCGTAAAAATGATCCGATTAGGTTGATTTTTGGTAGGTATGTTGGTGAGGTACCCAGAATTAGCTGTATAGTTTTTAGTTACATTTGGTTCATTCGTTCGAAAAATATAGAACATTTCTTTTTAGGTCATAATGCTTTCCTATGGGACTGCAGACGATTTTCCCATTTCATTTTTAACTGAAATGGAAATCGCATATTTGAATAATGGATTTCAACGTAAATTTATGGATGTTGATTTTCGATATGGAGGTTTTAAATATATCCAATAATTTTGAAAAATTGTCGATACATTTATTATAATTTAGATATTAATTGTTTAAATAATTGGAAATTTTTTTGCATCTGTTCCGGAAATATAAAACTTTTATATTCATGTTTCTTACAAATTTTAAAATGCATTTCTTTTTACTTTGCTCTTTAATTTATCAGTTGCCTAGCAACGATATTTCAAAGAAGATAAAAATAATAAAAGTAACTCGCACTATTTTGTTCCAATAATTTATTAGCAAAATAAATTATTTTTGTATTCTATTGACATAAATAAAGAATTTATTTTAATACAAGTTTTTTTTTTATCTAAAAAGTTGCATGAATAAGAAGTTCATAAGAATTTCAGAATATCATTCCATAAACCGTGTTTAATTTAACATTTCTAATTTCTGAAACCTCCGAAGAATTGTATATGCCTATAAATATGTATGCAATAGAAAAAAATTAAATTGCGGTTTGTAAGATGCTAAATAATATGAAAAGTGAGATTAAAAAACAGTGACTTGAGCTGACGTTGAGGCTCCTGATCTGCAGATTTACTAGTATATTAAGAAACATTTGTATTATTGCCGAAACGTCAGTGAAGGCTCACTGTGGAGACGCGAAAAGTTTTTGGTTTCCGTCTGTCTGTTCCGCGATAACTGCTGTAAAAATCGTCCGATTAAGTTGATGTTTAGTGGGTATGTTGGTGAGGTACACGGAATTAGCTGTATAGTTTTTAGTTACATTTGGTTCATTCGTTCGAAAAATATAGAACATTTCTTTTTAGGTCATAATGCTTTCCTATAAGATTGCAGATGATTTTCAAATTTCATTTTTAACTGAAATGAAAATCGCATATTTCAAATAATGGATTTCACCGTAAAATTACGGATACTAAATTTTTGATATGGAGATCTTAAATATATGCAATAGCTTTGAAAATTTGCGTATACATCTATTAGAATTTAGAAATTAAATTTCTTGCAACTGTTCGGGAAATATAAAACATTTCATTCTCTTATTTTTTACAAATTTGAAAATGCATTTATTTTTCTTTCCACTTTATTTTATTAGTTGCTTAACAACCCTATTTCAGATAATATTAAAATGAGAAATTGATTTTTTTATCTAAAAAATTACAAGAATAAGAAGTTTATAAGAATTTCGGAATATAATTGCATAAATCGTGTTTAATTTAACGCTTTTAATTTCTGAAATCTCCGAAGTATATTATATGCTTATAAATATGTATGTAACATTAAAAAAAAATAAATTGCGAGGTGTAAGATGTTAAATAATAATATGAAAAGTGAGATTAAGAAACAGTGTTTGCCTTTGTTGAAAGAATCTAAAAGGGCATAAAAATTGATACACTCCACAAAAGTGTTTGGGGACTTCCGTGCTATTGAAATATTACACCTTTTGCTACAGGAAAATTATTTTGTACTTGGGAGAAGGCATTTTCTAAGACCAACTGAAACAGCTCCGATTTTTGGTGGCAGGGTAAATACGGATACTAATCAGAAATTAAGTTAGACTTCCATTAACAGAAGTTCTATTACAATAAATTTTGAATGAAACTTTAAAACATATATACATATCTTAATGTCAGGAACTTTTTTTCGGGTTTTCAAGCATTTTTTAATGTTTTCATGTAATGGCACCTCAGCTTTTACTTCTGGTATCTTCTCGTGAACTCTTCTTGTGCCCACTCTTTGCAGACTAAACAATGTATATCCATCCTTCACCATCTGTTGAGTGAAGAAACAATTCATTGCAGAATTCAATGCGGTTTTGCCACCTAAGTCGATCCATAAGGCTGGATTTATTTGAAGAGCAGAAAAGACTCAGGAAAATTAAAACTTTTGAGGGGAATTTCTTTCCAATAGCACCTCACGGATACTAATAAGAAATTAAGTTTTTAGACTTCCAGTAAGAAAAAGTTTTATTATAATAATTTTTAAATCAAACTTTAAAACATATATACATTTCTTAATGTCAGGAGCTTTTTTTTGAGTTTTCAAGCAATTTTTAATATTGTCATGTAATGGCTCCTCAGCTTTTACTTCTCGTATCAGCTGAAGTCTTCTTGTGTCCACTCTTTGCAGACTGAGCAATGTATATCCATCCTTCACCATCTGTTGAGTGAAGAAACAAATCATTGCAGAATTCAAAGTGGTTTTGCAACCTAAATCGATCCATAAGGCTGGATGTATTTGAAGAGCAGAAAAGACTCAGGAAAATTAAAACTTTTGAGGGGAATTTCTTTCCAATAGCACCTCACGGATACTAATAAGAAATTAAGTTTTTAGACTTCCAGTAAGAAAAAGTTTTATTATAATAAATTTGAATCAAACTTTAAAACATATATACATATCTTAATGTCAGGAACTTTTTTTCGGGTTTTCAAGCATTTTTTAATGTTTTCATGTAATGGCTCCTCAGCTTTTACTTCTGGTATCTTCTCGTGAACTCTTCTTGTGCCTACTCTTTGCAGACTAAACAATGTATATCCATCCTTCACCATCTGTTGAGTGAAGAAACAATTCATTGCAGAATTCAAAGTGGTTTTTTAACCTAAATCGATCCATAAGGCTGGATTTATTTGAAGAGCAGAAAAGACTCAGGAAAATTAAAACTTTTGAGGGGAATTTTTTTCCAATAGCACTTCACGGATACTAATCAGAAATTAAGTTTTTAGACTTCCAGTAACAAAAGTTTTATTATAATAAATTTTGAATCAAACTGTTAAACATATATACATATCTTAATGTCAGGAACTTTTTTTCGAGTTTTCGAGCAATTTTTAATATTGTCATGTAATGGCTCCTCAGCTTTTACTTCTCGTATCAGCAGAAGTCTTCTTGTGTCCACCCTTTGCAGACTGAGCAATGTATATCCATCCTTCACCATCTGTTGAGTGAAGAAACAAATCATTGCAGAATTTAATGTGGTTTTGCAACCTAAATCGATCCATAAGGCTGGATTTATTTGAAGAGCAGAAAAGACAGAGAAAAATTTAAACTTTTGAGGTGAATTTCTTTCCAATAGCACTTCACGGACACTCACTTTAAAAGCTTATGGCGCAGTACTAGGGGACGCTAAGGTATGTTATTCAGATGGAAGCTGTCCACAAGGAAGCATCCATCACAGAGAAAACAGGGTACCTTGTTTGACCCGTAAACCCTGTTTTACCGCATTCTCCCCTATAATTGAATGCATTTCATTCCTTTCTGTATTAAAAATTAAAAAATTAAAAGTAAGGTTTTATAAAACATGCTAATATCTTACAAGTTTCTTGGTTATGTAAGGGCAATTAAACAAATGTAGCACAATATTTTAAAACCTCTCTATGACTCTTCAACACATATATGAGGAAGATATATTTTTTCCGGAAAACCGTCGGTATAGTGCCGATTGTAAATGGAATATTTCTTACAGGGTAACCTAAGTTAAACTGAACGCTTTGAAATTCAATAAAAATTAAATAGCTATTCAAGTTATTCTATCTGTAGAGTAATGTGTGAAGTCAATAATTTATTTAGAACGCATATTAATTTTTGTTATAAAACTATACTGTCTAAAACTAAAACTAAACTTGTCTAAAACTATACTGGCTCAAAAAAAGCCTCGTATTTTAAAACTTGCTTTTGAATTTGTTTAATTTTAAAGCTAACGAGAATTAAGGTTAAAAGTTGAGTAGTATTTAAACAAATTTATACATTTTGGCTGTGCGTTCTAATAGTTTGGAATTGCGACAGCGCAGCGCACAGTGGACGAAAGGCGTGTGTTCGTGAACATGGATATAGAGCTAGTAAAACGATTCGAAATGACTTGATATTTGGTAACTTTATGCTGTTAAATGTGGATAATGCAAATATGAAGTCAGTAGTAGGAACTTTGTATGGCGCAAAATGGAGAAAATCAAGAATCTTACACTTAAACATAATATTTTTAAATTCGACTACAAATCAACTTAGAACGTGTTAAGGAGTTTTAATTATTTTAGTGGGCCTACGAAACACTTGCGGGTGCAGTGGATGTGATTATTATGAATTTCTCTCACCCAATTCCTAACTAAAAAGACTCTTTTCGGAACAATTCGTAACTTTTATTTAAATTGATGTCTTTGTAAAAATTACATTTAAGAACAAAATATAAAAAGCGGTACACAAAATACGTTTTAGAATTAAATTATATTTCATTGAATGATATAGAACGACAAAAAAAAAGTTAATAATTTTTTAAAGGGAAATATCAATTGACAGCTCCAACTAAACAGTTTGGTAAAACCTCAAAATTATGCAAAATTCCACAAAATGAACAGATTTATTGAAAGTAAATGTACTATTTCTGTTCCGTTAACTGATTTCTCATAAACTCTTTACAGTATAGAATACTGGTCATAATGGAGATACGAAATTGTTTTACAGCAAGGTAAACCATATAGATATGATTTACTTGTTGTAAAAAATTAAAACTTTCATCTCTCCATTATGACCTAATTACATGGTATACAAAGATTCGAATGTTACATCACACTTCCATCACGTAAATGCTGTAGTTATAGCTCGAATGAATGAAATTAGTGCTACAATTCGCAGCCAGGTCCAACAAATAAGTGTGAATTATGCCAACCAGGATATCATTCGGGTAGCTCGGTAGGAGGAGCATTGGCACGAAAAGCCGTACCAAGGTTCGAATCATGACCTGGAAATTTTTCATTTTGTTGAAATAAACCTCAACTATGATACTGCAACCACTCAATACGAATATGTATAGAATACCTTCATCTAGTTTTTGAGTCATTTTTTTTAAATTTTGGCCATTGATTTTTGTCATTTCATCCCACCGTGCAGCGCCATCTATAAGCGATATTTGAAATTAAAACAAAGATGTATACTAGGTATTATTTTGATTTTCACAGTATTATCGAACAATACTAAATTCAGGAGCTCTCATCATTTATTTGTAATTGAGTTTTAAACTGTCACGTTCATTTTAAGATACCTTGTATATTGACTGTACAATAATATCAATGCATCATTATTTTTTGTACCATTATATTACTTATTATTTTCAAATAAACAAATTTAATTGATATTTCTTTGTAATAAGCTCATCACTACCTAACGAATATAACCTGCTTTTCTAGCATGAATGCATTTGAAGATTCAAGTCTCATTTTAACAACTGGTAGTGATAGATAGATCGAAATTATTGATTCTGAATTTCATCAAGTAATAATTTCTGTAATATGGTAATATATCGTTGGGTATTCCATTCTGACTCGTTAAGCTCATTATTGGACATATGAATGTCTGATCGAATCATGCAGATTTTTTTTTTCAATTTAAATTATTTGATATCAAATATCCCATCATCAAATATGATATATTTTATGGCATTTGTACAAAAATCTACAAAAAAATATCTAAGGAAAATTTAAACATTTTTAGGTACACTGTAAAAAAAAAAGATAAATGTTTCTTAATCTGGAAAAAAAATTATAACCTAACAACAAATGAAAATGTACACTAACTTCTTCCAAATTACCCACTGTTCCAAACAACCGTCTGTATCTTTAAAAACCTTAGAAACTAATATATTTTGCCACTTTAAAGAAGACTTTTTGAGTCAAAGTTTCTTTTGCTGCCACTAATTTTTAGAAACATTTATAAGTATTTTTTTAAAGTGTATTAAACAGTTTTCTCAATTTGGAATATAAGATTTTCGAATGCTATCATTTCTCAAAATTGTTCGCTATTTGAATTCTGATCAATGTTCTATAATGTTTTCGGCATCTCTACTATTTTCATTGTGATCATGTGTGTGTGTGCGGCTAAGTTTCTTTCAATTGTGGTATTTTTTTATTATTCTTAGAATGAATCCGACTCTTCACATCAAAAATATAATTTCTAACAACTTTCGTTACTTACTTGAACTTACACAGTTTCCAATTTCTGAGAAAATGATCGTATGAGTTGTTTCTTTCTTTAAAATCCTTTTTTTTTTAGAATTATTTTAGAATTCATAGAGAAAAATGTCTTAAATAGGCCAGACAATTTATCATGTCTTTTGCATGCATTTTCATTTATTTTTTTGCCACTGACTTTCGAAAATATTTTTAAGTAGTTTTTCTAGTGTATTAATCAGTTTTCTCAATCCGGAATGTAGTTTTTCATGATGCTGTGAATTCTGAAGTAAACATTTTTATGTTCAACAAACATATTTTACAAGCATGATGCATTAGCAGCATTAACATTTGACAGTCGTAGAGGTTAAAATAAAATCGGACCGGAGAAGAGTAATACACAGTGAAATGTGTGATTGTACCAGTCAATTAAACGGTTAGACATAGTTATATTTTCTGAACTTTATTTAAAATTACATCAGGTCTTTGATGTTGAAGTTTAAAAACTTTGACTATTAAAACAATATAAAAACTTATTCATAATTCTGATTAATAGCCACATGCTACATTAGATGGTGAAAAAACATGCGATTTCTAAAATATAAAACAGAACTGCTTGCAAAATACCATCACCACCGCCGTGATACTCGCCATTTAGACACAATATATATAATCAGTTTATTTATTATGTCACGCCACACATTTGCCAAAAAAATAAAATAAATCAAGATTCACAAAACAAAGGCAGAAGAAAAACTCTCCGCATGCAGCTGTATACAGAAACTTGCTTAAAATGCGAAGTGCCCAACTATATGAGGTAACGAAAACCGGCAATGTGTAGATGCAAAGGATTTTGCTCGCAACTCTGGAAAAGTATTGACAGGATAATTAAAAATATTTAAAGACATTTTAACTAGCGAAAAACTGTTATACCTGCCTAGCAACATTAATATTAAAATGAATATTATTTTGTTATTATTGCATATAAATTTTCAATTATGTAGCTCAAAATGCTTAATTAACAATTGATAGCATACTAAAAAGTGATATTCTGCTATGAAAAAACTACTTAATACACCATAAAAACTACTCGGAAATAATTCCAAAAACTAGTGGCAGAAAAAGAGAAACTTCGGCTTTATAAATGTTTGTTTAAATCACGAATATATATTGGTTTGTGATCTTTCTAAAGATAAAGTACGTTTTTCGGAATCGCGGGTTAAACTCCAAAGAGGTTATTGCATAATTTCTTTGTTGGTTATATCAAATTTTCGTAGAATAAGAACCTTTTTTTACGTTTTACTGGTACCCGAAATAAAAATATAGTTGCGTGTAATATTTAAATCCTTAAATTTAAACAAGAAGTAAATATTCATAATTTAAAAACGCACAAAACTGTTTATTTTTCAACTCTCTGAAGCGATTGAGTATTTTTAAGGTTTTATTTTTTTATTTTTTGAAATATAAGTACAAACATGGCGTTTAAAAACTACTCCTAATGTATGTAATTAATTTCAGTTATAGATAACTTAGTTTAGGTACATTTTAGCTAACTAGTTAAAAATAACAACGTGATTAATCTTCTAAACAACTTCCATTTTGATAAAAATTTATTTTCAAAAATAAGTCATAAATTAAGTTGTGTGAAATTAATTAATTACTTAAATAATTCTTGCAAAATCTATCAAAATCTCAGAAATGTTTTGAAACTCTGATACGCAAATAACACTTGCGAAAACAGAACCTGTCAATAACGAAACCCTGTCTTAAATTGAAATAATTCGTAGTCTTAAAAATTTATCTAGTACCCTTTATCTAGTACTTAATCTGTTTAAAGCAGGATATTTTTCCTGTCTCTTGAAATACTGTCTACTCAATTGTATACCGTTCTACTACAATTTGGGTTTCATGAATTCTGTTCAATATATATATATATATAATTTAGAGCAAGACAAGTAACGGTGCGTACATAAACTTAAATATTAGATTAATAATGAAGATGGATGATAATAACTATAAATCATATTTTCGGTAAAATATTTTCTCATATTATAACACTTTTTCTGATGAAGATTTATTATATTTTTCATGTAAAATTGATGATATCATTTATTGAACCTTTATGTTAAATGTAAAAGAAAAGAAACACGAGTTTTAAATGTTTGAATTCAAAACAAAATAGTAACAACAAAGTTCAATTTTTAGAAGCGTCTGTAATTGTTGATTTTTCAACGCCACTAAAATACTTTAGTAGAATATCTTTCATAGTGTTTTTCCGACACCTTGAAATACCGTCTTAGCAAATTCCGTTATAGTTTTAATATCATTAAAACAGTTCAAAAAATACATTTCTAATGTATAATTTAGCGCAAAACAACTAACTGTGCGTGCATAAACGTATATGTTAGATTACTTATGACGATGAATGATAAGAGCAAAAAATCGCACTTTGGTTAAAATATGATCTCACCTTACAACATTTTTCTGATGATGTTTAATATATTTTTCATGTACATTTGGTGATATAATTTATTGCACCATTACATTAAATCTAAAAGAAAAAAAAACACGAATTTTAAATGTTTAAATTAAAATCAAAACAGTAACAACAGAGAGCAGTTCAAGTAAACCCTTACATTTAAGAGCGTCTGTAATTGTTGAGATTTGAACGCTGCTAAAACATTTGAGTAGAATATTTTCATAATGTTTTTTCAAACACTTGAAATACTGTCTTACCAAAATCTACAATTATTTTTATTTCATAAATCAGTACAAAAAATACATTTTGTTATATTTTTTAGCACAATACAACTAACTATGCGTGCATAAACTCAAATGTCAGAGTACTAATGAAGATGAATGATAATAGCTCTCAATCGTACTTCAGTTAAAATTTTATCTCACATTACAACATTTTTCTGATGATTCTTTAATGTATTTTTCATGTACAATTGATGATATCATTTATTGAACCATTACGTTAAATCTAAAATATAAAACACATATTTTACATGTTTAATTTAAAAACAAAATAATAACAAGAAAGTGCAATTGAAGTAAACTCTGACATTTAAGAGCGTCTGTAATTGTTGATTTTTGAACGTCACTAAAACAGTTGAGTAGAATATTTTTCACTGTGTTTTTCTTTTGAAAGATAAGCACAAAAATGTCACATAAAAACGACACCTAGAGAGACTAATTTCAGTTTTATTACAAAATGGAACTTGGTGAAAGAAAATAACGTCAATCATCTCTCAAACAACTCGCATTTTAATGTAAGTTTAATTTCTAAAAGTATTTGTATAAAGTAAATCTAAATTCTCCCAGTCACTTATAAATGATGCTAAAAAATAAAACGAAGTTTTAATATTTTTTCGATGGAGTAATTAGGATTTGTTTCATGCAATAGTTTCAGGGAACAGAAAAAAAATGTTACTTTTGAAAACAAATGACTTGCAGTTTCATCTTGACATTCCGAAGTGTTCGGGCATTGTGCCAAATTCTTTAAAAGGATAGTCTGCACAATTTTTATTTGAATTACATTTTCTGAACTTCATATTTGAGAGAGGTATCACGTTTTATTCGAAAACTGAAAAAAATGTATATATATTCATGTCTTTGTAATGAATGTACCATTTTTTTTCTTGGGAATGTTATAAAAAAAAGTAAGTGTACTTTTAAAGTAGAAAGTATTTAATTAAATAACATATGACATTTTTTCTTGTTTTATTGGAACATTTTGAATTCTTTTCGTTTTACTTATTTATTTATAATAAGTTTTGTTACTTACCGTTTTAAAATAACTGTATAAACATAAAAAAATATTTAGTAAAAATGCATTTAAATAGTTGCTTCCAGATACTTGCATTTTATTAGATTTATTGTAACTGAAAAAATTTCTTTTTTTATTGTAAAGTTACTTATATCTATCAGTAAATAAAACTAAAAAGCATACATTTGAAATAATTAGATTATAAAAAAAAAAGACTTATCTTGAGACATTTTAAGCAATGCATTTATTTATAATTAAAATAGATATCATGGAAAACATTTAAAAATAACACCATCATCTTCGAGACTTTTATTTTAATTTCATTTTATGAACTTTATATTTGAGCGAAGTACCACGTTTTTGTTTAAAAAGTAAAAATGTACATACATATTCATTTTTTTGTATCGAATGTGGCATTTTTTTCCTATTTTGTGCTAAAGAAATGTAGTTAGCGTACTTTTAAAATGTAGTACTTGCAATTAAATTACAGGTAAGATATTAGGATGTTCTACTGAAGCATTCACTTTTAATTTTTGAATTATTTCTGTTTTATTTGTTGATAATCAAATTTTTGTTATTTAAAATTATTCAGTGACTTCATACAGCATTTTTAAAAAAATGCGTTTAATGTTTGTTTTTTTTTTTTTTTTTTTTTTTTTTTTTACTGTAAATACTTGCATTCGTATTAATTTCATTTTAACAGAAAATTTCCCTTTACTTTATAACGTAACTTATTTCTATCAGTAAATACAATTTAAACATTAAAATATTTTTATTATAAAAAATGGCGTTTCGTAAGACATGCATTTATTGATAATTAAAATAGATACTATGAAGTACATCTAGAATTAATACTATCTTCCCCGAAATTTGTATTTGTTTTTTACTTTCTGAACTTCATATTTTATGATAGAGTAATCACATTTTAAATTTTAAACAAGAACGAAAAATAATGCGTCAAGCATAGATTATGTAACACTTTCCAACGCTTCCAAAATAATTTTACGAATCATACGAATTAATAAGCTAAAAGATAACATCTAAGTAATCCGAATACTTTTATTCAGCCCTGTATAGGATCTATAGATTTGTATATATACTACATATGGTGCTAAATTTTAGTTCAGTTAGGAAACACGTAGCACAGTTTAAAATTCTCCGTCTGGAGTTAAATAATACGGAAATGTGTTCCCGAACTTTTGTGCTTCCCTGTATAGGATCTACAGAATTTATACACACCACGTAATATACAAAAAGCGATTTAAAATTAAAATCGCATTCAGTAACTTAAAACGCACTTCCAGGAATTATTGTTAACATACAGTAGAGAATTCTTTTGTGTGTCCCTGTAAATGAACGATGACTGCTATACACACAATATTCAGTAGTAAGTCTCTTGTAATGAACCTTATATAAATTTCAATGCATTTAAAATAGTGAAACATTATTTAAATAAACCGCAGACGATTTTCCTCCATAGACGTAATGTAACGGAATTATTTTGACTGTCCCTGTAAAGTAAGTATAAGTGCTATGTACACCCTATTCCATATTAAGCTTCTTCTAATGCACCTTAGTGATATGTATAAATTTCAATGCGTTTAAAATAGTGAAACATTCTTGAAATAAACCGCAAATGATTTTACCCCATAGACCGCAATGTAACGGAATTCTTTTGATTGTCCCTGTAAAAAAACTATAAGTGCTACACACTTCCGTTGAAATAGGGAACATGCTATAGATAACGATTATAACATATAAAAATTGCAGGGCAATCCGAGCATATTTACGGGAGTTAGAGCACGGACAGACGGCAGACCGCCAGACGGCAGACGGCCAGACAAACCGAAGTCATAAACACTTTTCAACTAGGTTGGAAAGTGTTAAAAAGGAAGCATGTATGTATATTCACGGTTTTGTCTTGAATTCACTATTTATTATTTTATTGTTAAATGTAACAAAAAAGGAAGTAACTAACAATTTAAAATTATAAGATTTAATTCAATAACAGTTTTTCTTTATGTTTTTTTTTCTTTTTTTTTCTTTTTTTTTTTTTCTTTTTTTTAATAGAACATTCAATTTATCTTGGGGAATTATTTCCGTTTTACTTATTAACGATAAAATTTCTGATAAATATAAATGTTCATGAATTAAAAAATAGATTTCTTTATAAAATATTAAACAAATGTATAGTGTAAATGGAACTCCGTTTTACAGAAAATAGTCGTATTTATATTTATTTCTTTATAACGGAAATAAAACTTTTACGATTACAGAAACTTCTATCTAATAAAAAATAAATAAAAATAAAACAACTTACATTCGAAGCCATAGAATTGTTTATATAAAAAAAACTAGTCGTTGGGGGCCACCGTAATACTTACCCATCATGGATATGCATAATGTAAAATATTAAAATAAAAATGTGTAAACTACTTATAAAATGCATTGCAATTCAAATAAAATCGTGGCTTGATGACGTCACAAACTTTAAAGGTTCGATTACTGAATTGCTTGAAAGAAACATCCTCATAACTCCAAAAATAATAATCCTATTAACTAGCGGTTTATTGCATCTGATTAAGCGTCAAATTTCCAATTAAAATATATCTTTGAAGTGAAATTTGGATGAAATACAGGGTCATGAAAAATTGAAGAGTGTGGAAAATAGGCTTACAAATACATCGGCAACTCATTATCCGATCGACTTGATGCTTTATGCAAAATTTATGTTTTTTTATTGTCTTTTATATTCAATTCTTAAAATAACCAATTTCGAAAATTTTTATATACCTTTTATCAGAACGAATATTTCGAGAGTCCGAAAAAAATAGTTCCGGTTAATCGAGGTTATTGAAATGAAATAGGCTTCTTCCCATTATTACATACTAATTACATACCAAATTGCAAGTCTCTATCTCAATTTTTTTCGGGAGATAGAGCGTTTACAGACACACAGACACACAGACACACAGACGGACGGATTTTTTTTTTTCTAAAAATATGTTTTTCGGAATCTCCAGTGTCTGAAACGTGTAAATCCGTCAAAAAAAATTTTCGATTTTCAAAACGATTACAAGTAGACTTACCCTATACTACGTATGATGGGTAAGTAATATATCTATATCACGACATTTTACAACCAAATTCAACATAATTCATATAATTATAAATAATTTTCACTGAAAAATAACGTTGAAAACAACCTCTCTTTAGGTGCGTTCGTAATTATATAAATACGTATCACCTATAGTCGTCGTGTGGTTCGTCCGTCCGCATATAACATCGCAAAAACTACCCAACCGAATGGTTTGAAATTTAATATATATAATCGTTGCAGAATTTTGTCGAGTCATTTCAAATTTTATGAAAATCGAATCAAAACTTAACAAGAACGAAGAATCATGCGTCAAGCATAGATTATGTAACACTTTCCAACGCTTCCAAAATAATTTTACAAATCATACCGTTTAATAAGCTAAATGATAACATCTAAGTAATCCGAATACTTTTCATCAGCCCTGTATAGGATCTATAGATTTGTATATATACTACATAGGATGCTAAATTTTAGTTCAGTTAGGAAACGCGTAGCACAGTTTAAAATTCTCCGTCTGGAGTTAAATAATAAGGAAATGTGTTCGCGAACTTTTGTGCTTCCCTGTATAGGATCTACAGAATTTATACACACCACGTAATAGACAAAAAGCAAGTTAAAATTAAAATCGCGTTCAGTAACTTAAAACGCACTTCCAGGAATTATTGTTAACAGACAGTAGAGAATTTTTTGTGTGTCCCTGTAAATGAACGATGACTGCTATACACACAATATTCTGTAGTAAGCCTCTTGTAATGCACCTTATATAAATTTCAATGCGTTTAAAATAGGGAAACATTATTTAAATAAACCGCAGACGATTTTTCTCCATAGACGTAATGTAACGGAATTCTTTTGACTGTCCCTGTAATGTAACTATAAGTGCTATGCACACACTATTCCATATTAAGCTTCTTCTAATGCACCTTAGTGATATATATAAATTTCAATGCGTTTAAAATAGTGAAACATTATTTAAATAAACCTCAAGTGATTTTTCCCCATAGACCGCAATGTAATGGAATTCTTTGGAGTGTCCCTGTAAAAAAAGTATAAGTGCTACACACTTCCGTTGAAATAGGGAACATGCTACAGATAACGACTATAACATATAAAAATTGCAGAGCAATCCGAGCATATTTGCGGGAGTTAGAGCACGGACAGACGGCCAGACGGCAGACGGCAGACGGCAGACGGCCAGACCGCCATACGGCCAGACAAACCGAAGTCATAAACACTTTTCAACTAGGTTGGAAAGTGTTAAAAAGATATTAATAAAAGTTTTCTTCATTCTATTAAATCTTATCATACATAATCTATATAAGAAAAACACAAGTCTGACTGAGGAAAACAAATACGGCCTGACAATTTCGTTTTTCATATGCCAAGTGGCCATTTTTATTCAAAATTACTTTTTCGAATAAAATTGCATTAAAGTTACATTTTTTAGAAAGATCGTTCAAAAAAAAAAATGTTTGTTTGAGAGATGCGTTACTTTCAGAGACGTATAGATTCTGAGATAATTTCAGTTAAATTTATGTTGAACGCCAAAGCTCAATCCCTTAAAGTAAATAAACAGAAGAAATTCGTTCATCATGAATCATAAAAATATTAAACCATGGAGGTAATCATTCGCAAAGCAATATCTCCATAGTGAGTTTTGCAGCGCTATCTGGTGTCGAAAACAAAACTGCATCTGTAAACATGGCATAAGTAATAAGAGAAAAGGCATGCTCATTTTGCTCATAACAGACGATATAATTCATTTCACTGAAATAATAACAATGATTTTTTACATTGTAAAACTAGTTATATTACGAATACACCTCATTTAACGTGCGTTTCCAACTTGTTTATTTTCCGATGAAAATTAGACATGAATGTTTATAAATTTATAGAGAATAGTTAATCAACTCATCGTAATTACCTTAATATGTACTTAAAATGTACTTAAATAGCTTACGAATTTTAACTAGAAATAATAATAATTATTATTATTTTATTGTTATTATTTTGCACATTTTGCTTAATATCATTATGATTACTTGCATAAGCATAATTATAAATGGATCAATATAAAATGAAAGAATTATTGAGCATGGATCACACAGCTAACAAGCAGTGAAGTTTATGTTGATGTCAACATTTTTGTTATATATTATTTCTAATTAATTGAAATGTTCTCCTCCGTATAATAAGTGGATTTTTATATAGCAGTATATCAATACGCACTTTCTTTACCACAATGTTTGCAGAAAATATAGGAAATTGTGATTTTTAAAATCACTGTAAAATAGTTCATGTTAAAAAATTACTAATTGAAATCATTAAAAAAAATGTCTTTTGAAGTGATTAAATATTAAATATGTTTTATTAATACCACATGCAAGGTTATTTTATTGTTTAAAAGATTTTTAAAGCGAATAAATCTGAAATAAAAAATTAAATTTAACTCAAACGTAAAATAAATAATTTATGTATATGTATTTATGAATGATTAAAAATAATTTCCAATGACAGATTAATTAAAAAGTTTTTAAATGATCCGAATACGAAACTATTCTAACTTTTATTCGAAAATGTGTAAATACAACTTGTATGGTAAAATAATATTATGATGTTATATGATGTTAATATGATGTTATGGTAAAATAAACATATAATAATAACAGAATTACTTTAAAAGTAGTTTTATGTACTGAAAATTGATACGAGTAATGCCAAATGAATATGTAACATTAAAGAGGTTTTTAGAATGTGATCAATATAAATGTCACAAAAGTGTAAAAATATCTATAAATGTTTAGATAAAATAGCATACTTTGATAATTAAATAGGCATAAATATTGAACAGGATTTGTCCATAAAGTATACTCACGTTAAGAATGACAGATGATATGAAACGAAAACCTTACCTGAAAGTAGAAAGTAGAATTGATAAAATCAATAATATATAAATCAGTAACTAAAATAAAACATATGTAATGTTTATAAAATTTATACATACTAATAGAACAAATAATAGAATTAACAATTCATATTAAAATGTTAAATTAATGTTTATATTTTAAAACTATAATTCAAAAACTATAAATGTTAGAATAAAGTCTGTTTAGAGAATGTTTATAAATGGTTGGACAAAGGGTATATTTGTTTAATTAGAAAAACAGAAAATTAGAAACTCCTTGCATTTTATACATTCTACTTTAATTGAAAATCATGAAAAACAAAAAAGGTATATCTTACTCTATTTATTAATTATCTTCATAAATACATCAATTTTCAATGAAGATTATAAATTATGCTTTTGAAATTTCAAATAAATATAACAATATCGTTTTTAATTTTACGTGCGTTAATTTGCTTAATTATAACAAAACGCTTTCTAGGAAATGACTAATACTAGTATTTTACATTATAGGGTTTTTTTTGTCATTACATCTCCATGCATTTCAACAGTTAAATATATCTTTTGTATATGTATTTATATTTCGTCTACTGTTAAAACAATTAAAAATTTTGTATACAAATATTTACTGTAAAATTAATAACTTAATGTTCAGTAATTACTTTAATACTGAAATACAAATTTCTTTATTAAACAAAATATTCTTTTAAACCTATAATAAATAAATATATAAATAAAAAAATATACGTATATCAATTTTTAATGTTATCATCATTATTTTACTTCATAAACTACTTTTGTTTTCCTGGTGTTTCAGAGCATCTTATGTATTTTCTTTTTCTTTTCATTAATACATAACATTTTGTCATTTTGCTATATTCTTCTAATATTAATAATTAATCATTTTTATTTTGTTTTCAGTAATTATTATTTCCGTGTTCCTTATTAGCTTAACGAGCTTTAAACGCTTTTCTTTACTTTATACTCATTCTTCAATATTTGAATTCCGACCAATGTCATATACTTTTTTCGGCATTTCTACTACCTGTGATTATGTGTGTGTGTGTGTGGCTAAGTTTTAGGTAGCTTTCAATACAAAAAAGTATAAAGCTACCTATTGCAGCCGTTCGGAGGAAAGCAGTTCCGGAAAATTTCGATATATACCGATCATGACCCCCAGACCTCAAAACCATTCAAATGTTGATCTATATATATATATATATATATATATATATATATCTGACCTATGTCATACGATAACGCTCGTATTTATAAATCAATTTGGATGAAACTAATTGTGTGTATTAAGCTAACCAATGTCTCGACCGAGTTCGTTGGCCAGCTTGGTCCGCCATTTTGTTTCAAGATGGCGGCCATTTAAAAATTTAAAACTAAAATAAATATACAAAAAAATTAAAAATTAAAATTTATTTTTTAATTACGTGTTAGGCCTTGATACAAGGATTCCAGAGCATTTTTTGGTTTACCTCTATCTTAAAAAATGGCTGAGATAGAGCAGTTTGAAATTCTAGGATGGCTGACATTTTGAAACAAAACAGCACATTAACGCGATTACTCGCAAATTATTTTCTTTCATTGTTGTAATTATTTTCCCAATCATACGCATAAAACTATATATTCATATCCGTTAGCACCAAAATTGATGACATTGGCGCCAAAATTGGCAAAATTGGCGACATTTGACGAAATATCGCCAAATTTGGCGACCAAAATAAGTCTTCATAAATGAAGCCAATTTGGCTATTGCTCAATAATTTGGCGAATTTCTTATTCAAATTCAGTATTAACGAATCTTTTGTAAACGTTTCTTTGCATTTTAACTTGCTGCTTTGTGTAACATTAGCTAAAATTTTAAAACGAAGATATAGGAAAGCTACCTTTTCCTCCCGGTACAGGCCGGAAGGACTTTTTTTCAATTGTGATATTTTTTATTACTCTTAGAATGAATCCGACCCTTCACATCAAAAATATAATTTCTGACAACTTTCTTTACTTACTTGAACTTACACAGTCTCCAATTTCTGAAAAAAATGATCGTATGGGCTGTTTCTTTCTTTAAAATTATTTTTTTAGTAATTATGTTAGCATTCATACAGAAAATTTCCCATGCCTTTTGCATGTACGCCTTGTATTTCTTTCTATTTTTAACCTCAACTTTATTTATTGGACAATATTCTGAAGTGATATGAATGTACTTATTTTAATAATGAAATAGCTAGTATATAATTATTTCCATATAAATTGTTTTAAATTATAAATCTTCCAGTCTCTAAGAAACTGATTATGTGATATGTATTCTTCTTTAGAAATATTTTTAAAGCAATTGTATTACCACGGGACCAATTTGTATTACATAGCGTAGAGGTGTTTACATTTGTCTACACTATTTTCTAATAGTTATATTCGGTGTACTAAATAGCAAAGTACTGTATAAGCCGTGTTAATAAGCCGTGTATGACAATACGGTAATAATGGTAGTCAAACACAATCACCTCTACGCATCACAATCAGTAATCAATACATAGGTTAATCATTTATTTCGTTTATTAGTCTAGTTATATAATAAACTAGCAAAATCCGCAACTTTGCTCGCATAACTGTTGAAATATGCCAAATGGTATTCGTTGGCCGATTTTTATTAGAGGAAATTAAACTGCTAGGGATAATTCTAAAATTACTAATTAAGCCACAATTTGAATAAAGTACATTCTTATACTGCATTAGGCGAACATGAGACTTAAAGGAATGCGAAGAACTAAAATTAATTCCAAATAAATTGTAATTTAGAATGTATTTTAAAGGTTTTTGCTCATTTTATTTTTCATTTGAAATTTAGAAATTTTTAGAAAGTGTTCTAAGCGAGTATTTACATCTTAAAAGTAAGCACCATGCTAAATTACAAGCTTCTGGTTTAGTAAACTTCTATAACAACTTTACCACAGAAATCACAATTTTAGAACTTTTTGTTCCTGCACACATTAAATTTTCTAAATTTTAAAAATCCGTTGTGGATGAATTTATGTCTCTAACGTAACAGTCATGTAAAATTTCAAATTTCTATCCCTAACAATTTCAGATAAATCATAGTTTAGATAGTTTTTAGAACATTTCATGCTCATTTCCCCTTTTTAAATTTCGTATTTTTTTCGCTCTGAAGTATTAAAAGAAAAGCCACCATGCCAAATTTCAATTTCTAGACCAGCAGCATCAATAAAATCTCAATTTTAGAACATTTTTTGCTTTTGCACCTTTTTAAAATTCAATTTTTGTAAAAACTGTTCTGTGCGAGCATTTGCGTATAAAAAATAACAAGCATGTTAAATTATAAGTTTCTAATTCTTTCAGTATCACAAAAATCGCAATTTTACAACGTTTTTCGCTCCTGTACTTCTCTGGGGGTAAGGGCATGGCATAAAATATAGCCTATGTTGAAGCAGGGATTGTCACCATCACTGCTGAAATCGGTACGGTAGTTCCAGAGATTACCCCTTACAAACAAACGTTACTTCTTTATAATATTAGTATAGATTAGCATATCTATTCAATTGACTTTAATGAACATACTCTAAAACGATTTGTTTGCAATTATTGAAAACATTTAATATTTTATGCATAACTGTTTTTTTTTTCGAATCTACTAATGCTGTAATCAATATTCATTTTACATTACACCATTACTTTCGTCCCTAATGTGTAATATGCAATAATATATATTATGCCGATATAATATAAAGGCAATTGGAGCTAATAATATTACTTTTAAATACTCTCCATTGATGTCATTCTCAGATAATAGTAATGGATTTAAAATAATAAGTCTATAATTTTAATTCCTGATTTTTAGCTCTAATTATTACGTAAAAGATAATGATGGTAATTTTAGCTAAGGAGTAGTAATAATTTTTTATGTCTAACATTGTCTTTACTATGTCCTTAAAACGACCATAAAATTCTTCATTAAACGTCTTGGTAATGGCATTTTTAATGTTAAGTCTATTTTACGTCTAACTACAATCATTAAATGGTATAGTATGCTTATTCTAAAAGTGATTCTAAACTTTATTTTTATAATTAGTTAAGACAAATTTTAAAGACATATTTCTGCAATAATAAACTTGTTAATGGCACAGATTAAATGCACTGGCTAAACTTTTGGAACAGGAGGAACGAAACGAAGTATTACTCACATAGGTAAATAACACTGCTTCTAAGAACATGTGGAACATTACAATAAAAGAAAGTAATCTATATTAAAATGCCATATAGTAGAGAGCTGAATGAAACATTAGTGTGTATCTTAGTAACGACAATTACCTCTACAACGAAAACACAAATGTATTCGAAAATATTAGGAAATTTAATACGGTGTAGGGAAATATAATATAACCTATTCTGAGTCACTCACGAATCCCTAAAGCATTCCGTTATCTTCCGAAACTTCAGAAACCAATACGTTTACGAGATTTAAAGAAGCATTTCTGAAATAATTGATTCTTCTGCTGCGCGTACTTTTTCGGAAACGTTTCCTAGTAGTTTTTGCAGTGTAATTATTCATTTTCGCAACACGAAACGTTAGTTCTTCGAAAGGTATGAATGCTTAAGTAAAAATTTTTAGTTGTATAGTAGAGTTTTTACATGCAAAACTAACAAAATATTAATGTTAGTGTTAGTGTTAATGTTAATGCTGGACATGGAAATGTTTACTTGAAAACTGCTAACATCTCAAAAAACCGATATTGCATGTTGAGAACAATAATTAACGCATTGTAAAAACTATTCGAAAACGTTTCCGAAAAAAAACTCTTTGTTTTAGAAATTTCTTTTAAATGTTGAATCTATTTTGTTTTCTGCAATTTTGGAAAATAAAAGAAGTCTTTTTTTATGCATGGGTAACTCAAAAAAAGTAAAGCTCCTAAGCCGTTTAAATTTCGTAATATTTTTGAAAAAAAATATTTTTTACAGTGTAAAGTCAAATTTTAAATAAGGATAAAAGAGAGAAATGTTTTCTCTCATGTCTGAAATGCCAAATATATAAAAAACACAAATAGAAACATGAAATATAACTAGATAACCGTTGTATTTGTTCTAAAGTTTTCCAACTTATAAAAACAGAAAAAAAAACTTAAGTGAATCTACTTCACTTTCCAAACACTTTACGAAGTACTATGCGTTAAAATAAGTAGTAAAAAACAGTTCAAATAAAAACTAAGATCCTAATTTTACAAATGTGAAATGTTTGCGCAGGTGAAAATGACCTCATCTTCTAAAGAAAATATGGACTTGCATTCATGAAGCTGAACCGTTTGTGAAAATTAGGATATAATTTTCGAAGAATTTCCATTCCGCCCTTACTGTGACAGTAAAAATTAAAATAGATATTGAAATTTAATTTATACAGTTAAGGTAATGGAAGTTTTAAGTTGCTTCAATGTACATATTTCGCCTTTTTTGATCAACAAAATGCAATACTTATATTTCCATATTTTTCAACAAAATATAATGACATATTAGATGTTGAAGATGATTTACGATTCTACCTCAACAAAAAAATATTCAGTGTATTTGTAAGGAATAAACAAGCGCACCCATCACATTAAACCTCACATCGAAACCTCTAAACATACACAAAATGGCAATGAAAAGAAATTTTGTTTGCATTAGTGATCGCGAATATTCGTATAATACGTACAAAACGTATTGTAACTGGTAACGATTTTGGATAGGTATAATATGGAAAAAAGGCTTAACCACGTATACGTTTAAACGTATATAAACGTATAATCGCGAGTACTAGTTTGCATATATTTACATGCATTTTTTTTGTTTACATTTTTCTCTTCATGACTCTCATAAGTAAAAGCAGGGATATTTGTGGTACTCATTGTACTAAAAGACAAATGTTTCTTTATCTATAGGAAAATATAATATAACCAAGTACGAAAAGACGCAATAACTTCTTTCGAGTTGCCCACGATGCCGAAAATAGTTCTTTATCGTTAGAAATCTCTGAAACTACTATTTTTTTAAGATTTAGAGAAGCAATTTTTTTCTGCTACTGATGTTTAGAAACATTTTCGAGTAGTTTTATTGAGTACTAATCAGTTTCTGAATTCGGAGTGTTGGATTTTAGAATAAATACACTATAAAAACTATTCGGAAACATTTCCAAAAATCAGTGGTGGCTATAGAAACAGAAAGGTCTTCCGAATCATGGGTAACTCGGAGGAGGCTATTTTAATTTTTTTAATATATATATCCATAGATCAATAAACCTATGTATGTTTTTACAGTGCATGTAATTCTTCAAGTCGTACGCGAACAATAAAAGTTTGAAGACCACTGTGGTTTAAATGACTTTTATATCAATTTTTAAGAAATGCGTGTTGTGATCTTTATAGAACTCTTTCGAATTTCTTGTAAAGTTATAATAATTTTCATGCCAAACCTTTATCATGGTTTTCGCCTATGAATATTGTTCTGCAATATCTCACGCTTTCAAACGAGTTAAGCTTTATTTCTCGGCAGGTATCCTGAAGCCAGTTGCATGTAATATTTGTTTTCACTTCGAAACTATTAATGTAGCATTCAACGGTTACTTTTCTTTACACCGTTTAATTTCTTTATTTTAAATAGGTGATACACAATAAAATATATTCTACTCAAATCATAATATAATTTAGTTATAATCAGAATTAAATCGAAATGATTTTTCATGAGATGGCAAAGCTATAATATTTATTACGTCTCCAATATTGTTGCATTCTTGTAACATTATAAACTGTCAGACAGATTACTGTGTTAATTTTATGAAAGTTATATTTTACAGTTACAAAAAGGAAAATATTTCTTGCCTCGTCAACTCAAATATCTCAGTTAAGCATCGAAAAAACTGCTTCTGTTAATGTTAACTGCACAAAATAATCTTACACTATTTAATTAATTGCAATAAAATATTAAAAAATAACGCCCCTTAATTAAGGTAATTATACCTAATAAAATTATTTCTAAACGCATCCATTATCCTTTAATCTGATATTTTTCAAAATAGCTTATCTCACAATACAAATCCATTATATTTCGTGATAAAAGTTTAGTACTTTCTTACCTTTTTATCTGATTCCCGTCATTCCTATAAAAATAACTCCTTGCACTAAAGTATACCATAAAATCAATAGTCTCCCTTTCTCCAAATTACCCTCATGAGAAAAAGAAGATTGTCTCTTATACCGCTCCGAATGAGCAGCATATCAGCTTCTATTCGCAGGGAAGGTAACTGAATAACTGAAGGAATAAGGTAATACAGTAATGTGATCTATAAATCTGAGCTTTTAATACATGCTTTTGCCGAAAATTGGGTCTTAAAAGTATAATAATTCGCCTAATATAAAGGATTTGAAGAGTAAAATAATACACTAGAGACATGCTTATCAGCAAATATGAGAATTTCAATATATTTATCCAAGAAGAATTATTGCTCTTTATTCTAAGTTTTCTTTTAATGTGGCAGTCCTTTATCGAATATTGTTTCTTTTCGTGTGGTGCAATAAAGTTTCATATTTGTTGCAGAGAAGATTACGTAAAGTAACAGCAAAACCAAAACTCTTGAATATTATATTGCTCATGTGGGAGCTCTTTAGTTGTATATTTTTAGTTAGATTTTTCGAGTTAAATTTTTGTGGCATGAACTTTTTACTTGGAACGTATTCATTAATCAATGTACCTGAAGCCAAAGTCTTCATATGCTTAGTAAGAGCAGATTTTTATAATTATATAATTTTTTTTTCTTAAACATTTTCCGGTTACTATAGTGTTAACTAAATATCTTAGCACTAAACATAGTTGCATATCATTCCAATTAAAACGTTCCCTATAAATTCACAGACCACATTTCAACAACATTTATTTATATTGATTATTTAAAAAAAGTAATATGCGATACGATGTTTTTTTTTTTAAACCGAAACAAATACTGTGTATCTTATTAACATATTTGAATGTCGTGACTATTGGTCAATTTTCACGAAGGTTTAAAGGCTATAAAATCCAAAAATGTTAAGAAACCAGCCCAAAAGACAAGCGTACCCTTTTTAAATTTTAAGAAAATTGATACAGAATCATCAGTAGCACGAGATGCTTTCGATAAAAATTAAATGTTATCAACTTTAGAACATCCGTTCAATTTATATGTAAACATACATTACATAGAATTAAATAAAGTATCAGTTTACAAAGTATTTAATTCACGAAAATATAATTTAATCTCTCTAAAATTGTTCTTTTAAATCAAATGTTGTAATCAATTGAACAATATTAGATAACATTAAGCAGAAATTATTAACAGAAGCATTAACTTCAATAAGTGACTGGTCCTACTGGAATATGTTTCCAATTTTCAACATTAATATATAAATTCTCCAAAAACAAAAATGTATGTCACAGCACTTACGGAATTTTATAGCTTTACTGTTTTATCCTTGTGTACTATTTCCAAAAAAAAATCAAAAATCAAAAAATGTGTCAAAATCGATTACAAATTTAGTTTTTTTAAATAATTACTAAATGAAAACGTAATTTCATCGCTTTAAAATTACTATATCTAGTCTATTGTTGTAACCAATTAAACAGTGTCAGATAATATTGTGCATTAAATATCAACAAACGGATTAATTTCAGCTTTCCACTGGTGTATTTTAGTTATCCCCGCTAGAACACTTTTCACTCTCTAATTTCATACATAGCTTTCCAAACATTTTACTTTCAACTAAACCATACATACATTCAATTCATTTCGATAATGCGCGTTTTTACAAGTGACATTTTTAACATTACACTTGAACAGTAGGCCAAAAAAGAGAACACATTACAAATTTTTATCTCCAAATTGTCACTGAAAAAACGAGAATAGTCATTAGACTTGAAATTACGTAATGTTTTAATAACTTAGGAGATTGTCTTCATAATGAAATTGCACCAAGTTTGCCAATTTTCTAAACAAATATCTAATTTCGGCATCATATTTGGCTTAATTTGGCCAATAAATTTTATCGTAATCCTTTCGTTACCGATTTTTTGTTTCACAAATCAATGTTTAAATAAGCAGAATTAAACTTCTATAAATGATTGAGAGTAAAAAAATAATTTATGACATAAATGAATCCTGGGTGTTTAAATACATCACACAAAATAAAATTTAGTCGAAATCCTTTTCTAAAACATTGCGTTTTGTCACTTAATTTAGGAGTTTCACATGTGGGTCAGGGGAACGAGAGGGTTTGGATACTAAACAGGAAATCATTTGATCAATTATTTTAGGAATTACTAAAGTTTGAAAGTTTGGAACGCCTACTGTTAAATTCATTTGCAATCATTACAAAACAGGTTGCAAGGCGGGTAGTTTTTGAGTGTAACGTAGCGACAATTTCGAGGAATGAGGCGTAATTTTAGTTTCGGATGTGCGAACTTCTATAAATCGATTTCTGTAAAAAAAAAAAAAAAAAAAAAAAAAAAAAAAAATAGGTCACAGTTTGTAAATATTTCCACAATTTATTTCGAAACAATTATGAAATATAACCTATGTTTATTTTATTTATTTATTTATTTATTTTTTTTTTTTAAAGCAAAAATCGGTTTTTTAAATCTTTAACTATGTGAATACAAAATTTCAGCTTATTTCGCTGAATAGTTTTTATTGAAATTGAAACGTGTTTTGCAACGATTAGAAATCATTTAAATTTTATGAGTTCCAAACTTTAATCTTTAATATAATTCCTAAACTACTTGGCCGAATAGCTTTCCGCTTGGTATCATAAAGTGAAACTTACCGAAAAGGCCAAATATAATGTGACAGTTAGGTGTTCGTATTTAAAATATTAGAGTTTAGTGCAATTTCAAGATGAAGACGTCCTTTCTAAGCTTATTATTGTTTCTTTTAATATAAATTGAAAAAAATATATAATTTCCAGTCGATTGGCTATTTCCGTTTTGTACTGTGACAATTTGCGTATTAAAATGAATGGGGTGTTCCCTCTCTCTTTTTTTCATTGGCCGAATGCGAATTTATATAAAATACATTTAGAAATTTTCATCTTAACTATTGTAAAGTTTACAAAAAAGTAGAAAAAGTTTTTAAAAACTCAATATGTTAAATAATTAATTCTTAAAATTATAATTATATCTGTATAAAGCTATATTTTGTTACTGTAAAAAATTAATCACTGTAAGATAATATCGTGCAGAAAGTTTTAACAAAATAAATTTAAATTTTTGACTGATGGATATGTCTTTGTCCACTACTATTATTTTCAATTTTAATTTTATTGTTTAGCTTCTACGAAACAAGTGAGGTTTCTCAAAGACTTCATTTCAATTTTACAAGGAAACAACATTTTGGAATCCATATGGAGTTTTATAGCTTTATTATATCATGTGAAATTCTTTTACTTTCCGCATTTTTAACACTTTCCAACATAGTTGAAAAGTGTTTATGAATTCGGTTTGTCTGTCTGTCAGTCTGTTTGTGTTCTAACTCGCATAAATATATTCGGGTTGAATTGCAATTGATATATGTTATTGAGATTTACTATAGTATGTTCGGTATTGTAAATGAAGTGTGGGGCACTTATATATTTTTTTACAGGGACACTCAAAAGCATTGGATTACATTACGGTCTACAGGAAACAATTTTTTGTTTTATTTATATGATGTTACAGAGTTTCAAGCACATTGAATTATATATATATATATATATATATCACTGAGGTGCTCTACATTAGGCTTACTACGGAATATGGTGTGCAGAGCACTCATAGTTGCATTACAGGGACGCTCAAAAGAATTCCGTTACATTACAGCCTACAGTTTAATTAAATAATGTTTCACTGGTTCAAACATATTTACATTGATATATATCACTCAGGTGCATTACAAGAGGCTTACTATAGAATATTGTGCCGATAGCATTCATCGTTCTTTTACAGGCTCAGACAAAAGAATTCGCTACTGTCTGAAAGCAATAATTGCTGTTAGTGCGTTTTCAGTTGCTCAACGCGTTTGTAAATGTAACTAATGATTTTTCTTATGACTTCGTGTGTATACATTATATAGATCATATAGAGGGCAGCGCAAAAGTTCTCAAGTACATTTCCGTTTATTGGCCGAAATTCCAGAAGGAGAATTTTAAACTGTGCTACGTTTTTCCTAACTGAACTAAAATTTAGCATTCTATATAGTATATATATATATATATATATATATATATATATATATAAATCAGTAGATCATATACAGAGCTGCACAAAAGAATGTGAATATTTTTCCTAATATTGTAGCTAATTCCTGAAATTCTGTTTTTAAATATATTATGTGTTTTCCAAATTCAGATTGTTTCTGTTAGAACGTAATCAATACTTATTCATGCTGCCTCCATTGGACTTAGTGGAGGTTGAGGATGAAGTGGACTTCTAATATGCATAAGAAACTTTACACACTACATAAACTAAAACAATTTAGTTATTCTTAATGGCATCATACAGTGTTTTTAGTATGTTTAGCATAATTTATAATTGTTTACTAGTATTATTTGTCATTCATTATTGTTTATTTAGTAGATACTTCTATCCATTATTATTATTTACATCAGCATCTTACAGTATTATTACATGGTAGTATTATTGCTCAGTATCACATAGTATTATTTAGTACTGCTAAGTAGGATTGGTAAATTGTATTTTCAGATTTTATATTTTTGGAATCATGTATTTTCAGAATTTGTATTTCAGAATTACATAGTATAATTTATTCTCAATATCACAAAGTATAATTTAGGTAAACAAACCTGCTGGGTGGGGCTAGTTGAGCTTAAGCCGAAAAGTAGGGCGGTCCGACTGGTTTGACTTTGACCTTGTCTACTTACATATCATCTTTCACCTTACTAAACGGTAATGATTTGTAAAATTATTTTAGAATTGTTGGAAAGTGTTGCATAATCTATGCTTGGTACATGATTTTTCGTTCTTGTTTTACATAACTTCAATGAATTCCTAATATGCGTGTTTTTACAAGTCACAGATTCTATATTTTAACTCCACACATATATAAAATATATTTCGAAAATGTCTGCTTTACTCTTGCACTTTATGTAGTGACGCATGTATGTTGCTCCCACTAGAATCCTTTGCCATTTTCAACTTTCATATTTAACTTCTACATAAATAATAATGTGTCTCACAGTTATAATTTAAATATTATAAAACTTCAACGTTATGGAAGACGAATGGCATTTTATGGCTTTACTATCTCATGTGAAAACATTTGACTTCCCACGCTCCCTTGCATAATTTCAAAGCATTTCGATAATGCGTGTTTTTACAAGTGACATTTCCAACATTATACTTGTACATCCATATAAAAGACATTTAGAAAGTTTCAGCTTTACTATTTCATCCCTCCGCAACCGGAAATATCTCTTCGCATCAGAATCCAGCTAAAAATCAATAAACTCGCATTTGCAAATGAGTCCCAAGGGCGCAATGGAAAATGCGTTTTCGGGCGTCTTGCTAACGTAAGACTTGCTATGTTTCTTCTTGTAAGAGAATTACATGCAAATGAACTAATAAGATGACACAACTAAGTGCGTGAAGGAATTAGAGGGAAAGTTTTAATGCATTTCTGTGTCAGATACTAAGTTTTAAAAGCCCATTGCTTGCCACTGTTGTAAGGAGAGTTAAAGAACGTTTATATATCACGGATGAACTTCATAACCACGAAGGCTGACTTTTAATTTGTGAGAATTGAAAATGATAATTTCTTTTAAAAGTTGTAATCTCAATTACGTTAAAATAAATTGAGTGAAAAGTTTACGTAATTACACTTTCGGTAAATTATTAATGGCAAACTTTGGATTTATTTTAAACTATGCCACGAAGATGTATTTTTAAATAAAAGCTATTCTTGTAAAATTTTAAAAGCTAAAATTTTATGTACAGTACTTATTGCGAAAATATATACTTCAAGACAGGTAGAAAGGGTGAAAGATTTGGAGAATAATCATTTTTATAATAAGAGTATACTGTAATGTATTAATAGCGGTGGGCTTTTTTAACTGCCGCAAATTTATTGTTGTAGCTCTTATAAAAGAACTTCAGTCACATGAAGGGTCAATAAAAATACGATGATAGTCCATTTTTGTTAAATTTGATATGGCAACACTATTTACTAGCTTGAGGGGCGTACTATTGTTTGCAGACCTAAGATCGAGGCAAAAAAGAAGGTAATTCTTTCAAAAACACAGTTGAAGATAGGTATGAATGGAAAAGAACGCTGGATGCCCTTTGAAAAAGAAGAGATGGATATTGGTGTAAATAGGGAGGGGGGGGGTGGATATGAAAATGGAATAATCTTTTAAAATAAAACAGGATGGATAATTATAACCTAACTATGTTTGACTCTAACCGTTTGTTTTTTTCTCTGACGTTTCTTATTTGTTGAGATATGTTGTAAATAAAGGCTTTAGAGCAAGCAAACATCTAGAATATTGATAAAACATAATTTCTAGAAACCACAGCAAACAGCCCTTGGATTATATGTTTCTTTATGGTTTTAATTGAAAAAGGGTTTCAGTAACTAAATTTACACATTATACTACCAATCAGATTAAATGTATGGAAATCTGTAAAAAAAAAACATGCACATATATTTGAACAGTTTCCTAGTAAACATGATGTAGGCGGATTAATTTATGTACCTCAAAAGGAATATGTATGAAGTGACAAAATCATATGTTCACTCTTTTCCATTTATGCATGTAGTACTATAGATATATTAAGAAAATATTTCTGCAATAATAAGAAATTTATTTCTATCAATAAAATGTTAAGCATAGATTAGATATATATCATGTGTTATATTTTTTTTTTGTTTTTGAGGGTGCGAAGAGTTAAGAGGTTATAGAATTCATAGCACTGAGGAAGTGATGTATGAAGTGACAAAAACATATGTTCACTCTTTTCGATTTATGCATGTAGTACTACAGATATATTACGAAAATATTTGTACAATAATAAGAAATTTATTTCTATCAATAAAATTTTAAGCATAGATATATATCATTTGTTATTTTTTATGTTTTTTGAGGGTGCGGAGAGTTAAGAGGTTATAGAATTCCTAGCACTGAGGAAGAGTTTATTTTTATGTTGTTATTGCAATTATATTTTAAGATAAATGATTATGTAAGGACCGTAAAAACTGCTATTTTAATTAGTTGTGAGTTTCACTAATACAATGGCCCATCCAACAGAACTTGCTTTTATGATATATCTGCCTAAATATACATTAAATATATTCATTTTCTGTATGTACTATAAATGTAATTTGAAAACATTGCTACACATACTGTAAATAAATAGAAATCTATTCATATTAATAAAACTGCAAGCCTACCTATGTATATATTAATTTATACACATATATTAATTTTTTTGACATATTTGGGGGTGTTAAAATTTAAGAGATCCAACAATTCACAGCACTGAGAAAAAGTTTCTTATTGTTTTGTTTCTAATTATAATGGAAGGAAGGTAACGAGTAAAACTTGTAACGTATTTAGTTGTAATGGCTTCGCTAACGGAGCTTACATTTATGATTTAACTACATAAACATGTCTTAAATGTATTCAATTTATTTATGTACTTACTCTTTAATAAAAATAATTTCAAATATGCCACAAATAATAAGAAATTTATTCTAGTTAATAAATTTTTATGAATATATACATATCATGCGTTAATTTCCAGTTTTGAGGATGCTAAGAGTTAGAGATCATGTCATTCATAGCCTTGTCAAGGAGTTTATTATTATTATTATTATTATTATTATTATTATTATTATATTTTAAGAGGCATGATTAAGGATGGAATAAGTAAAACTGGTAATATAATTAGTTGTGCATTCCACGAATCGAATGGCTCCTCCAACGGAACCTGTTTTTTTATGATATATATCAGAAATATGCGTTACATTTATTCAATTTCTATATGTACTATAAATATATTTTGAAAACTTTTCTACATATGCTATAAATAAAGGGAAGTTTATTCATATTAAACTTTTAAGCATACTTATATATCATACGTAAAGTTCCTTGATATATTTGAGGGTATTAATATTTAAGAGATAACACAATTCATAGCACTAATAAAGGGTTTATTATTATTATTATTATTATTATTATATTTTAAGAGTCATGATTAGGGAAGGAATATGTAAAACTGCTAATAATTAGTGTCACTAATAAAATGGTTCCTCCAACGGTAGATATTAATTTTATGATATAACTGCATTAACATGTGTTAACTGTATTCAATTTCGATAAATACTATAAATATTTTATGAAACATTATTACGTATGTCATAAATAATAAGAAATGTATTCATATTAATAAAATTTTAGGCATACAATTTTAAGCTATAGGTAATATAATAAGTTTTGAGTGACATTAATAGATTGGCTTCTGCAGCAGAATTCACTTTTCATGATAGATGGAGAGAGGATTTTTGCTTTTTTTTCGTTTTGTAAGCAGAAAATCTTTTAACCTAACTTTGCTATCTAACTAGAAACAAAAATAATAAAAAAATTATATAGAATGATAGAAAAATTACTTAATGGTACAGAAAGGTCAATATTGCTGCAATATTTTCAAAATGTCAACAAGCCAAAGTCAAAAGAATACTTCATGCCAATTTTGGTCAAATCGTAAGAAAGTTATAACCAGTATTGGGTACGATATAGCCAATAAAAACAATATTGGCATATTTTTACCTAGCATGGAAATATGATTAAAATAATGATTAAAAAAACATTGTCAGCCCTTATCTACAATCTCAGTTTATATTCTGGATGATAAATGGAAATTTTAAACGCAAAGTACATTCCCTGAATAAACTATAAATATTTTCCTTTGATTTTTAGAGAAAATGTATACTAAGCACTCCCATAACGCAAATATCGAAAATTTTTGTTGAAAGGAATCGTGATGTACAACTATTTTCAATTCCTATAATGTAGCTCCATCAATCTTTTATTCATAATTTTAAAATGCGTCCTGAGTATTGATAAGAGAAGTTTTTATAAAGAGGAAAGGGGTTTCATAAGCATTTATTCTCAACACACTAATCGACATTATGTATATAATATATATGGTTATGCATGAGTATAATTGATTTTTGAGTTTAAATGACACATGACTTCAATGATTTGATGCACGAATATTTATTCTGAAAAGTATGTGTTGTTACCAAATACATGTCATCGCATTAAGTTTTTTATTATCATTTTTTTTTAATTTTACATTAAACAAATTCTTTCAAATTTGCTTTTTAATGGCAGTTTAAATCTTATATAAAAATTATCCAAATGTCTGAATACCGCATAAACAAAAACATAAAAAATATACACCTCTATCTTAGCGTATAAAGCTTCATAAAATATGGAAATAGATAGTATATCCATAGACAACACTCTGTAGATCGTCAAAATATACAATATATTATCAGATTGTTCGAAAATTTACCCCGTCTTAAAACAGAAATAATTCTCATATAACTGATTTTTTTCTTTTATACAAGTAGCAAAAGTTTATGTGTGGCACTGAAAATACGTAAACTAAATATTATTCTTCAATATATATATATATATATATACATTTTACGTTACTTATCCATGACACACTTAAACTAGCATTACAACTTCTACAGTATGCATGAATCATAGTTACCAAATGCATTTCATCGCAATAATGTTGTTTATTATATGTTTTTTTTTAGAATTTACATTAAAATAATTCTGTCAAATTTGCTTTTTAATGGCAGATTAAATCTTACATAAAAATTATCCGAATTTCTAAATACCGGATAAACAAAAACATGATAAACTATACACCTCCATCTCAACATATAAAGCTTCATAAAATATAGAAATAGATAGTCTATCCAGACAACACTATACAGATCATCAAAATATACAATATATTATCAGATTGTACGAAAATTTACCCCTTGGTAAAACAGAAATCATTTTCAGGTAACTGTGAGATGCAAATATGTGGAGATGTAAAAATATACAAAAGTAAAATATATTTAGATTCATTTTATAAACACACAAAATGCTTTATCTAAAGAAAATAAAATGTAAAATTATTTATACTAAATTTACCCAAAATGTAATAAAATCTGGAAACGTCACCGCATATAATTATTTTCAAACAATGAAGTACACCTGGAAGTAACGCACTAATCATCTTTAATGCACTAATCATCACACAATAATGCACTAATTATAACACAGATTAAATCGCGTCGCTTAAATTATCGCATAAAAATCTAATTAATTGTTTAAAATCTTGATATAATTTCACTAAATACATTGAAGGTGTAACCGTATGATTCACTACACGGATTGAAGACCACTGCTCTCTATAAATACCGTCAACCTTTGCGATGAGCGGTACACTGTATAAAAAGACTGATGTTTCTTAATCTAATTGTTATCTTTATAAGGTATATAAAAGTATAATATAACATCTTCAGAAATACCCGCTTTTCAGAAAAAATGTTTCTTTCTCTTTAGCAGCCTCCGAAACCAGTACATTCGAAAGGTTTGAAAAATAGGGTGGGTTGAAAAAACCCGAAATTTATATAATCAAAACATAATAGTGCGGGAAAGTTGTCATTGGTAATAAAGAATAAATTTGAAAAATATTACACCAAATGGTTAATATCTTTTACCGCCGCAAGGGGGCCAAAGTTTTGAAAATCGCAAAAAAATGATTTTTTCGAAAAAAAATTAAATTATCCAACCTTAACAATACAATTTGTAATAGAATGCAACAGTTACTTCAAGATGTTAGTAATATTCCAATAAAATTTTATTTTGGTGAAATTATTTCTATTACCGACGCAAGGTCTGTGGAAATTTAAAAAAAACGGCAAAAATTTCAATTTTCAGTTTTTTTCAATTTTTCCAATTTTTATTATATGTCTACAATTAAATAAATTTACATTATATCTAGTAATAACTTATAAATGTCTAGTATTTTTTATCATTTTGTTGCCAACTAAGGGTGAGAGGAGTTCGTTCCCCCCCCCTCCAAATTTAAGAGATAAACTCTTTTTGAAGCAATTTTAAGGAATTTCCGGGAAATTTTGGGGAGTTTTTTTTGTAGGGGTCCCCATACTTAAATTCCCCATCATTTTCCATTTTTGGGACCCCCTACAAAAAAATCCCAAAACATTCCCGGCAAATCCCCAGGATCCCTTCAAAAAGCCCTTTTCTCTCAAATTTAATAGGGGGGCGGGCCCCTCTCGCCCTTGGTTGGCTACACAATGATCAAAATTACTAGACATTTATAAGTTATTACTAGATATAATATAAATTTATTTAATTGTTGCAAAATAGTAATTATTATTGTAGTTAAATGTAGTTTAATTGTATCAATAATAAAAATTGGGAAAATTAGAAAAAACTGAAAATTGAAATTTTGACGTTTTTTCAAAATTTTGACCGCTTTTGTGGCGGTAATAGAAATGATTTCCCCATAATAAAATTTTATTGGAATATTACTAACATCTTGAAGTAATTGTTGCAATCTATTACAAATTGTATTGTTATGGTTGGATAATTAAATTTTTTTCGATAAAATCAATTTTTTTTTTTGCGATTTTTTGAAACTTTGGAAATCTTGCGGCGGTAAAAGATATTAACCATTTGCGAACCTATTTGGAGAATTTATTCCTTATTACCAATGGCATCTTTCCCGCACTGTGTTGTTTCGATTATATAAATTTCGGTTTTTTCGACACACCCTATTGAAGAAGCATATATGAAACAAAAGTTCATTTTGCTACCCGCAATCTTTAGAAACTTTATAGAATAGTTTTATACAGAGCATTAGTCTGTTTTCTGTACACGGAATATCGGTTTTTCGGAAGGTATCGATTCCCAAGTAAACATTGTTAACCGCATAATAGAAATTATTTTTTAGGTTTCTGTTGATAAAAAAGAGCGGTTTTGTGAATCGCGCGTATCTCGGAAGGGTTATATAATATTTTCGAAAACCTTAAGAAACATTTGTCTTTTTTTTACAGACTATCCCGTATAGAATGCAGAAAATTCTTTGAATTTGGAAAATAGATTTTTTTGAACAGAATTTTTAGCCTTTATTGCGTTTGATATTTAATCACAATGTTTCGCTCATTTAATACATTTTTATTCAGATAAACTGCGTCAAAAAATTACAAGAAGTATACTCATCGCTTTTCGCGAAGAGCTTAAATATTCTAATTATTTGATGAAAATGCCTTTAATAATCTGCGTAAACTATTTCACATTTTAATCGGAATAGTATTCTTTATGTTAAAATTATTTTTTAAAATAAGTACCGGGTGTCCCATAAGTTTGATAAAAATTTTAAAATTCATTGAAAAGAAACAAATAACTGTAAAAAATTACGATTTGTAGGAATGGGATTAGAATGAGATCGGATTTTAAAAAAATGGTTAAAAATTACTGATAGATGGCGCTGCATGCGTAATATGAAGCAGATTTATTCAAATCAGACTGTCACTAAAATAACTCAATGCACACAGCTTCATTCGATGTCATCACTATGCTATCTTTACGAGATGAAATGCTGTGGGTTAAAATCTTTTACAAGAACAGGGAATCGGCAACTGGCGCATTGCGAAAATTCCGCACGGCAAAATGACTGAATACGAGAAAAGAACATGTTTCATGTGCTGGGATACTGAAGCTTGTCAGACGCATCGCAGAAATGTTTTTTTTTACTATAAGCCTAATTTCCACACATAATATGCATGCCAGCACCATCTATCGGTATTTTGTTTAACCACAATTTTTTTAATATTCTTTAACCCCAATTTTTTTGTTATTAAACACAATCCGCTCTCCTTATAATCCCAATCATGCAAACCTTATTATTTTAGCATCATTTGTTTATTTTTAATGATTTTTTTTTAATTTAATGAACACACGTCGCACCCGGTATATTTCAGTTCTATTATACAGTATTTTAAAATTTGAACAAATACTTTAAGGTATATTTTCATGATATCGACTGAAAAGTACCTTCTCAAATACGTAGAAAATATATTGAATATTGACTTTTCTGGAAACGTATCTTTTGCAAAATGTTAGGAGTTCCGTCTAGCATTTTTTCCGATGACATGAAAGTATAAAGCCTTTGATAAGGGCTCAAGAAACACTTTTTATTCTGGAAGATATTTCTGGCATTATAGAAAGCAAAAATGTTTAGTTTCCTATGCACAACTTAAACTATTCTTTCAAATTCTGTTTGTGTATCCTTTGAACATTCTTGAGAATTGATTAGATACATTCAATTTCCCGTGAAATGTATTTCAAAGGAAGGACAATCTACTTCTTTATCTTTGTTTACTGTTTACTTTATGCAAACTCAGAGAAATAAAAATATATACATATTACGATAGATGAAATCGATGCGATGAATTCGATTGAAGGAGAGAAAGATTGGCGATAAATTCTTATGTAATTGAAGTATCATTATATTAATGAAAACAGTCGTCCATTCGAAGAATAAGAATATGGTTGCAGTCATGTAGTGGCTGAACAAAGCAATGAATAAAACAGTAGGTGTATCTCCATTATGAAAAAAAAAACAAGGCGATTCATAATTCCATGCTTTTATTTTAATACACGTCATGGAAACAGTCCATACATGACTGAAATGGGCAGCGTCATCTCTAAAGTAATTAGTTGTCACAAGATGTTCTTAGAATACGTCCAACATAACTCACGAACAAATTAAATGGGTTAAATCATTTGGAATACGTGATGAGTAAGACGCACAGCCAGGGGACTGTTTAACACTTGAAAACTGGACTAAAATCTGTCTGAAAATCGCGTGCAACTGCTTTTTGTGGACAAGTCGATAAATAAAAAATCATGAAGTATCGCGCGCTCTAGCCAATGCCAGAATAAGGATACGCGTACAGTCTACGTCAAGACCATTGGGAATGATAGAGCATAGAGTCCTGACAATTTCAAGCGGACGCATTTTATAGTAATAAAATAACCCAAGGCGCGAAAAAATGTCGGAAAGAGAATTTAAATGGCTCTCGAAAAAACATTCGAATTCACAGAAATGTTCAGAAAACATGAAATAATTTAGGAATAACTAAAAGCTTAAAATTTAAGTAAATCGGGTAAGATAATAATTAAATTGAGGGGAATTTAATAGAATTAACGATAGATATTATTAGGGAATTATGATATAAAATCATTTATACATATTTTTATTCTAAATTATTATCTTTTTAACTTAATTTTTAATATATTAATTAATATTCTCTTCGCTAAAATATCTCTTATTCTAAAACCTCAAATGTTACTTCCTTTTTTCATATGAAAGACTCTTTAATAAATGTAGCATGTACGTTAAAGATCTATTTTAATTCCAATGCGGTTATAACAGATGTAATGTTATGTGTTCCGGACATTCTTTGACAGCTGCATGGGCGCCCAACCTTTTTCTGTTCATAAACAAATTGTGCAAGTAATGTAATGTCTCAGATACAAAGTTTAGCTCTTTCCATTGACTAAAATTCCTTTCCCACCGGGTTGCCCGCATGTGTCCTCTAAAATTCACAAAAATTACTGGTTCGCCAAATGTGGTAACCTATTCATTACATTCTCACAAAATATTTATATTAATTATCCTTAACGTACAAAAATTCTTCTACGCGTCTGCGGTTTGTTGGTTCAATGTATTATCGAATCTTGGCGATACAATCTACTGCCCAAACGGCAGATCACTCCTAGCTCTTGCTCTGTCAACAACTGTTTTCTAAGCCTCTAATATCCGAGACCACCCCGTTCTTACATCTTATGCTTGCTATATATCAATAAATAACTTCAGCTGATATGTTTTCGTCTTTATTGGATATTCCCGTTTTTGCCTTCCTATGGATTCGAACTATGGGGTATTTGTTACAACGCAAAAATTATACGTACGAACGGCCCAAAAACTATCTCAATTCATTCATTATGCATTCAAATATTTCAGCCCAACAATAATCATCATCATAGGAATAGGGAATCAGTGAAAATGGGGGTAATTTAGCATAAAACAGGTTAAATAGCGCGAAGGAAGATGTAATAATGTAACATACATACTTCAAAAGTTAATATTTCTTTTGAAATTATCTGAAATTATCTAATTCCCCTACAAGCAATTAAAATAAACTTTATTGTTGTTAGTGTCACATACGTAGTAGTTTTAGCATGACATAAATGAGACACAACCCCCTTAAATATATTTATCAATGAGTTTAAAATTCAACATAACTCTTCATAGTGTATCCAACAACATATTTAATATTTAGCAAAAATAAAGAACAACTGCTCTATATTACAATAAATATTGCAATCATGTTTTGCTGGCATGTTTTACATCGATAACAAAAACAAAATAGTCACTAAATTATGAAAAAAGTATGCTTCTTTATAAATATGCTAATATAATGTTAAAGAAACTAAAAAAAAGAATATCAATTAATAATTTTTATAAAATATTGAAATTTTTTTAAATAAGCAGAAAATGTATTCTGGTCACAGATACTGAATTTTTCATATTTACGTTGTATTATTCAATTTACTATAGAAAAAAGTAAACTAATCTTTGAATGTATATTTTTAAACGATATTTATTATGATATTTCTATGATATAGTATATAGACTGAAATGCATCTTTTCATATTCGTCCCGGATATATTGAGTATCGACATTTCCCACATTTCAGGGCACCTATCTTTTGAAAAACGTCAGGCGTATCGTTTCGCAGTTCTTTACGGTTACAAGTCGAATGAAAGTGGAAAAACTTCGATAAGGGTTCATGGAAACTTTTCATTTAAGAAGGTGTTCCTGGCATTATTGAAAGCAAACGTGCTCAACTGCCATACATTGCTTCAGCTGTCCTATCAATTTATTTTTGAGTAAACATTCTTGAACATTTAAAATTGGAAATCATTTTTCGTGAAATATCTTTTTAAAATAGAGAAAACGCCTTCCTTTGCTCTTGTTTTATATGTATGTTCATGCAAACTAAGTATTTGGACTTATAAAAATATATGTATATACAATAGAAGCCCGACGCGGTTGTTGGGAGACATGTTTCACACCCGCGTTATAGCTTAACCGCGGTATATCGGAATGATGCCAAGAAATGGTACAAAATGATGAAAACATGTGGAACATCGTCTTGCACTACCACATCATTTTCAATTTCATCATCATCATCTTGGTCACTGCAATTTTTATGCGTTATAGCATCAATGATATCCTGATCTGTTATGACCTCTGAAATTGGTTCGCTGTTGTCAATTTCTATCCAGTCATTTAAATCGTCAACACAGATATCGAGATGCATATCACTAACCACAGACTGCAAATCACTCATTGTGAATCCGGGATCGTTGTTATCGCGTTCTCGAGTCATTGTTAAACACTAAGGGCCGTGGGGTATCTGACTGACAGGAGATAAAATGTGCGAAAAAGCGTTTTATGAAGAATATTATGTTTCACTGAAATTTTAAACGCAAAATTTATCCTAAAATTCATCATTTTTTTTCGGGGGACACACTTTACCCCGCGTTAAATCCGAATTCGCGGTATATCGGACCGCGTTATTTCGGGCTTCTACTGTATTTGTAAAGTTAAATTCTGATTTTAAATAGTTTTAAATGCCCATTTTTCGACAATACGTTTAAATAAAATTAGTAGTTGTCATTTTCAAACATCTTGTACATCTCGACACATTAATATAAATATAATAAAGTAAATATCTTTCTTACTGCCTATAGAATTTCGCAAAACATATCATGGAGAATCTAAAAACATATTAAATATTTTCCAAATTATAGAAGATATATATATATATATATATATATATATATATATATATATATATATATATATATATATATATATATATATATATATATATATATATATATATATATATATATATATATATATACACATATATATATATATATATACATATATATATATATATATATATATATATATATATATATATATATATATATATATATATATATATATATATATATATATATATATATATATATTCTATATAGATGTACTCTATATAATAAAAAATAAAAAAATATTATTCTCAATTTTTATGCAATATTTTTCAACATATGTATAACACAAAAAAGAAGGTGTCATTAAAACATGTGACAAAATTATGTTTTTTCATAGATGTGTTTATATATTTTTAAATATAATAAAGAAATACAATTCATTTAATAACTTGTATATATATATTTTAATCTTTACCAGTATCCTGGTATCATGCTTAATGATAATGATTTTTCATTTCTGCTGTATATTTTTCAACTCACTATTGTAAAATTTAAACCAATAGTCGAAAGAATATTTTTAAAAGATATTTATGCACGATATCTGTATGTTATGGATTGAAAAGTATCTTTTCAAATTCATACCAAATACTTTGAGTATTGACTTTTCTCGGAACACGTCTTTTGCAAAATATCAGAAGAACACTATCGTAGTTCTTACCGGTGACAAATCGAATGGTATCCATGAGAGTGAAAATCTTTTGATAAGGGCTCAAAACCGCGTTTTATTTAGGAAAATATCCCTGGCATCATTGAAAGCAAAAGTTCTCAAGTTTTATACCCAATATCAGCACTCGTTCAATCCCTTTTTCGTGCTATCCATTGAATAAACACCCCTGAGCATTCAAGTTCATTTTCTCATGCAAAGTTTTTCTATGAAAAAAAAACCCATTTCATTTTAACATCGTTTAGAGATTAACCCTTTAAAAATTTTTAATTGTAAAATTGTCTATATTTCTAACATTAAAATTTTATATAAAATGTTTTATATCATATTGACAGTTATTTCTGCAATATTTTAAAATTTAAAATTAGTAATTGTCATTTTTGGGGTGATATGGACTGAAATGTACATTTTCATATTCATTTCAAATATATCGAGTATTGACTATTCTAGAAACTTTTCAAACTATCAGAAATATCGTTTCGACGTTCTTTACAAGTTGAATGGTATCCATGAAAGTGAAAAAACTTTGATAAGAGAGCGCAAGAACATTTTTCATTTAAGAGAATGTTCCCGGCATTATTTAAAACAAAAGTACTCAACTTCCATACACAACTTCAGCTGCCCTTTCAATTTAACTTTGAAATATTCATTGCGTAAACATTCTTGAGCATTCAAAATTGAAGATCATTTTTCCGTGAAAATGATCTTCATCATTTGCTCTTCTTTTGCTCTTACATTTTGCTCATACATTTGCTCTTCTTTTATATACCTGGAGCGCCAAAAGTTTGTTAAAATTTTAAAAATACATTAAAAAAGAAACAAATGATGCTAATTATCTGCGGTTTGAGGGAATGATATTAAAGGAAGATCGACTTTTTTTTTAAACAAAAAAAGTTGGTTGAAAAATAACCGATAGATGGCGCTGAATGAATAATACGAAGCAGACTTATGCAAAACAGGCTGTCAATAAAACCCTTCATTGCACATAAATTCTTCATTCGATGCCAGCAGTATGCTATCATTACCATATCAAGCGCTGTTAGTTAAACTCTTTTCAAGAACGTGCAACTGGCAACTGGCGCATTGCGAAATATTTGAACGGCAAAATGACTGAAGACAAGAAAAGGGCCTGTTTTATGCACTGGGATATATGAAGATTGTCAGCCGCTTTGCAGAAATGGGACTTTTACTATAAACACAATTTCTATACGCCTACTTTATATTATGCATGCCAGCACCATCTATCGATGTTTAACTGCAATTTTGCTTTAGTTTTTAAAGAAAAATCCGATCTATTTCTAATCATTTCCCTTAATACTGCAACATTTTAGTTTAAAGTTTTAACGAAGTTTTCGCACACCCGGTGTATGTTCATGCAAATAATGTGTTTTAATTTATAAAAATGCAGGTATATTTGTAAGGTTGAATTTTGATTAAAATGATTGAAATTGTTATTTTTCAGAGTTGTTATTTTCAAACATCCTGTATATATCGATACATAAATATAAATCGAATTACGTAAATATCTTTATCACTGCATATTAAATTTCATAAAACATTTCAGTATCTAACAATATGTTCAATACTTTTCAAAATCTTAGAAGAGTTACTCTTTCCGGCAATTCCTCAACACATGTATAAAAGAAAAAAGATAAGTCACTAAAACATGTGACAAAATTATGTGTTTACGTATTTTTAAATATATAAAACTTAGAAAAAGAAATTCACTTTATAATGCGTAAAAAAATATATCAAATTGTTTACCAGTACAGTGTGCTCTAAGATAACGATTTTGTTCATTTTTGAATTATATTTTTCAACTCACGAGAGTGCAAATTAAACCGCTACTTGAAAGTATATTTTAAAAAGATATTTATGCAAGATATATGTGTGACATAGACTGAAAAGTATCTTTTGAAATTCATCCCAAATATTTTGAGTATTGACTTTCTTCTGAACAAATCTTTCGCAAAATGTCAGAAGTACCGTTTTGTATTTTTTCCCGGTTGCAAGTCGAATAGTATTCATGAAAGTGACATGCTTTTGATAAAGGCTCAATAACCACTTTTTATTTAGGAATATATTTCTGGAATTACAGAAAGCAAAAGTGCTTAACTTCCATACACTGCTTCAGCAGGTCTTTCAATTTATTTTTGAGTAAACATTCTTGAACATTCAAAATTGAAAATCATTTTTCTGTGAAATATATTTTTAAAATAGAGAAAACTCTTTATTTTGCACTTCTTTTATATATATGTTCATGAAATCTACGTATTTGAACTTATAAAATTGCGTATATGTATATTTGTAAGTTGTCGATTTTTTGACAATACGCTTACCTACAAATAATAGTCGTGACTTTCAAACATCCTGTATATATCTACACATAAATATAAATATAATAATGTAAATATCTTTCTTATTGCCTTTAGAATTTTGCAAAACACTTAACGGAGTATCTAACAACATATTCAATATTTTCCAAATTATAGAAGAGTTGCTCTATAAAATAAAAAAGAAAATTACTCTCATGTTTCATGGAATATTTTTCAATATATGTATAAAAGAAATTAAACTCACAAGCCCGTCACTCACAAGACCGTGTTAATACGTTCACTAAGATCCAGGTTTCACTGCAATATAAGCATTATTTAAAGTAATAAAATTCTATTGATTTAATGCATTTTTAATGCGCTGAGCAAGGTATAATAATCCAAAGAATTACATTCATATTTGTAATTGTTTTTTTATTTTCAATGTTGGAAAAATTAGTTTTTCTTAACATTTAAAACAAAATGCAGATAAAAAACATTACAGATTTGCCCTTTTGCACGACTATCTGAGGGTTAAAACTTGTGACAATTTTATGCTTTTAAATAAATGTGTTTGAATAATTTTAAATATATTAAACTTATAAATACAATTCATTTAATAATCTGTCTGTATAAAATATTTAAAGTCTTTACCTGTATAGCCTACTTAAAGATACAGATTTTTAATTTTTGCTATGTATTTTACGATTCAAAATGGTAAAATTTAAGCCAGTAGTTATAAACATATTTTTAATAGATATTTATGCATGATATATATACATGGCATGGAGATTGAAAAATATATTTTCAAAATCATCTCGAATACTCTGAGTATTGACTTTTCTAGGAAAACGTCTTTTGCAAAATGTCAGAAGAACCCTATCGTAGTTCTTTCACGTAACAAGTCGAATGGTATCCATGAAAGTGAAAAACTTTGGATAAGGGCTCAAAAATCACCTTTTATTTAGGACGTTATTCCTGGCATTATTGAAAGTAAAAGTTTTCAAATTGTATACCCAGCATCAGCTGCCTTTTCAATCTGTTTATCATGCTATACTTTGGATAAACATCCTTGAGCATTCAAAAACGAACTTGAATTTTCCTTGCAATGTATTTATGGGGAAAGCAAAATATTTCATTTGAGATTCGCTTATAGATTAATCCTTGAAAACTTTTTAATCTTATAAAATTGGATATATTTCTATGAGTAAAATTTTATCGAAAATTATTTATATAAAATTAACCATTCCTTCTCCAATATCTTTAAATTAAAATTAGTAGTTGTGTTTTTCAGTACTTGTGAAATGTTGCATAATATAGAATGAAATGTACCTTTTCATATTCATTTTATATACAGGGTGATTTTTTTAAAAGTTGAGAAAGTAAAACCCTTTAACAAAAGAACTACTGATCCAAATGACCTGAAATTTCACCAGTATGCTCCCAAAGCAATGGGTATTTTTTTGGCATGATTAAAAAAATCTGAAAATTGCACCCACAGATGGCGCTGTAAGTTAACAGAAACAATGAATATCGTCAGTGGGAGGAAAACAATGGACGTTACTTTGAGAAAAAGAAAACTTTATTACGCATATCAAAAACATGCAGAATGCAGTAATTGGGAAAAGGAACTGCAAACACCTTCAGAAACAGAACGAAATAAAAATATGAAGTAAAACATTCGTACAGAACTGCGCAACTAACGCATGAGATTTTCAATGTGCCGTCCAATGTTTTCAGCTACGAGTTTGAAACGGGAAACCGCATGTTCCACAGCAGAGTGAAGAATATCCACTGTGCGTGTGTCTTGCACAAGCTCTTTTCCCGACTTTACTGCATATACAGCGCCATCTGTTGGTGAGATTTTAAGTTCTTTTCTAACCATGCCTAAAAAATACCCATTGCTTTGGGGGCACACTGGTGAAATTTCCGCTCATTTGGATTAGTGGTTCTTTAGTTATAGGGTTTTACTTTTACAACTTTAAAAAAAAATCACCCTGTATATTGAGTATTGACTCGTCTCTATTTTTTCAAAATGTCAAAAGTGTCATTTCGACTTTCTTTAGGGTGAAAAGTCGAATAGTAACCATGAAATTGAAAAAACTTTGATAAGGGCTCAAGAACATTTTCCATTTAAGACGATGATTGCGGTGTTATTCAAGGCACAACTTCAGCAGCCCTTTCCATTTATGTTTGAATTATCCCCTGGGTAAACATTCTTGAGCATTCAAAGTTGAAGATCATGTTGCCGTGAAATATCGTTTTAAAGAAGAAAAAAAATTCCCACTGCTCATCTTTTATATTCTATATATGTTATATTTTCTATATATCTTCTATATATATTATATTTTTCATGCAAACAATGTGTTATCACTTATAAAAATATATGTATATCTGTAAGAGTAAATTCTGATTTAAATTATTTGAAATTGGGATTTTTGGTTGTTGTAATTTTCAAATATCCTGAATATATCGGCACATAGATTTAGATATAATAACATAATTATCTTTATTACTCCATATAAAATTTCATAAAACATATCATGGAGTATCTAGCAACATAGTCAATATTGTTCAAAATTTTAGAAGAGTAACCGTTTACATTTATGTGTTCTGGAATTTTTTTTTAAATTTATACAAGAAAAATAGGACGTCTCTAAAATATGTAACAAAATGATGTGTCTATATAAATGCGTTTATGTATTTTTAAATGTATTAAACTTATAAAACAAATTCATTTAAAAATACGTATAAAATATATCAAATTTTCTACTTGTACAGTCTGCTTAAAGATACCGATATTTCCATTTTTGCTATGTATTTTTCAACTCACGGGAGAAAAATTTAAACCAATATTTGAAAGTATATTTTTAAAACATATTTATGCAAGATATACGTATGATATGAACTGAAAAGTATCCTTTCAAATTCATCCCAAATATTTTGAGTATTGACTTTCCTCGGAACACATATTTTGCAAAATGTCAGAAGTAACGTGTTTCGAAATTCTTTCCGGTGACAAGTCGAATGGTATCCTTGAAAATGAAATGTTTTTGATAAAGGCTCAAGAACTACCTTTTATTTAGGTAGATTTTCATGGCATTATAGAAAGCAAAAGTGCTCAACGTGTATGCACAACGTCAGCCGCCGCGCCATTTCAATCATTTTTTATGTATCGTTTGAACATGTTTGAGCATTGATTATGGAAATTGACTATTCCGTGAAATTTATTTTTAGGAAAAGTCATTTTTTTTTCTTCATATTTTATTATAATTTAGTTTATAAAAAATTCTCGGAATAAAAGTTTATGTGTCTAAATTTACAATTTCATTTGAAAATTTCTGAATTATCGAATTCGTCTACAAGATGTTTAAATAAAATTAGTTATTGTTAGTGTCAATCCAATATACTAAGATATAAATGAAATTAACAAAACACATTAAATAACTTGATTAATGCAATTAAAACTCTTCAAAACTCTTCACACACTATCTAACAACATAATTAATATTTATCAAAAAAAAAAAGAACAAATACCCCATACTAAAATACATATTTCCTTCATGTATTGTTGACTTTTTTTATAGCTGTAAAAAAATAAGTTTGTCACTAAACTATGTAACATTATGTTTCTTTATAAATACGTTAATATATTTTTAAATAAACTAAGAACAGAATATCATTTAATAATCTACATATAATATTTAAAATTCTTTATATCTAGAAAAAATGTATTATGTTCAAAGATACTAAAATTTTCATTTTCATATGGCCTTTTTTGGCACTGTATAGGAAGAATTAAACCAATATTTGAATGTAAATAATCAAACGATATTTAATCATGATATATTTCTATGATATAGACCGAAATTTAACTTTTCATATTCATCTAGATATATTGAGTATTGACTTTTACTGGAACCTATCTTTTGCAAAATGTGAGGAGTATCGTTTGAACCTTCTATAATTCGGTTTATGCAGATTTAAATATATAAAACTTAGAATTAAAAAAATCCTAATATGTATAAAATGATTAAAACTATTTATATATAATGTCACTTTTATGGTACAGAATATGCATTTTTACTTTGTAGTTTTATGTTTATTTTGTAGCTTGTTAGTAGAAAAATTTGAACCTATATTTAAATACATACTTTTGAAGATTATCCCTCTAAGCGTGTAGAACGTAATATTCCGTTCACTAATCTCCAGGTTTCACTGCAATATATGCAATGTTTAAGATAATATAACTCTATAGATTTAATGAATTTTCAAAACATTAAAGAATGATTAATACTCTCAAGGGTTACATTCATATTTGTAATTAAGTTTTATTTATAATGCTGAAAAAATCATATTTTTTTAGCATTTAAAACAAAATGCAGTGAAAACAACATTACAATTTTACCCTTTTTCAAAACGCTCAGAGGGTTATTTATCCATGACAGTTCTATGATATTGTCTGAAAATTTCCTTCTCAGATTTAACCCAAATATTTTGAATATAGGTTTGTAGAATCATTCTACTATAATGTATCAAAAGTATCGTTTCGATATTCTTAAAGGCGAGAAGTAGAATTGTATCCATAAAGGCGAAAAGTCATTCATAAGGACACTTGAGCCACCTTTTATTTAGGAAGATGTTCTTGGAACTATTGAAAGCGAAAGTGCTCAACTTCAATACCTAAGTTCTGTCTTCCTTTCAATCCCCTTTTCGTGCTATTCTTTGGGTAAACATACTTCAGAATTCAAGAACAAAGTTCAATTTTCGGTGCAATGTATTAATATGGAAGAGCAAAATCTTTATTTGGATATTAATTTATTGTTTATTTCATATATAATATTTGAAATGATAAAAATATATGTTTATTTCGCATACAATAATTGAATTGAAAGAAATATAGGGTGTCTCAAAGCTCTCCGCACAACTTCAAAAATTTATTACAAAAAAAAAATAATTGGCCCACAGCAAAAATATTTACAACAATACATAAAGTAACTTAAAAAGTTTTTTTCTACTACCTTAGTATACTTGTACATGAGATCCTTTCGTTGCACGAAGAATATCAAGTCGATATTCCAATTCAATCCACGTGCGTTTCAGCATGCTAACATCAACAGTAGCTACAACTGTTTGATAAAATCCGAACAAAAGTGAATAGTCTCATGGAATTGAAACAAGAGATACAAACAGCAGTAGTTACTGTTGATGTTAGCATGAAAAACGTTCGTGGATTGAATTGGAATATCGTTTTGATATTATTCGTGCTACGAAAGGATCTCATGTTGATAATTACTAAGGCAGTAGAAAATAAAACTTTTTAAGTTACTCTATGCACTGTTGTAATTATTTTTGCTGTAGGCCTATTATTTTTTTGTAATAAATTTTTGAAGTTGTACGGATACATTTGGGACACCCTGTATATTTTTATTTGTGAGCATAAACGTTTGGTTGAAATATTATGTTGATATCTGCGTTTCCTTACGATTGGATGAAGTAAAACTAGTAGTTTCAGTTACCGTTTTAAAAATGATTGTTTTTGTTGTTTTTTGTTTTTTTTATACATGAATTATATTACCATTTAGGCGAGCTTAATCACAAGCTTGCGAATGTGTGTTTTTCTCATAACAAAATTTAGATAATGAATAATTTAAAAATAGGATGTTTTAGAATGAATTAAATTTTGGTATAAGTTAGGATTATGCCTCTGTTGTAAAACTATACCATAAATATTCCATTTCCGCTTTCATTTTCTGTAGTTAATGTTTCGTTACATATATAATTTTTGTCATTAGATATGCAAATTCATGTCACAACAATTTTTTAAATACATTTTTTGAACTTTACTTTAGGTTTATCTCGTTCAATTGTTTTGCTTGCTTCTGAATATAAGAGAATTAATCTCCATACATATGCATATATGGTTTCAAGACGGCAGTTATTTTTCCTGAATTAGGCTATCATTTATCATGATCATCCTTATCTTAGTTATTATTATTAATGACAAAATGTTGATCAGATTAAAATTGCTAAATATGCTCGTGACTTTTTAATCCATTACCCATTATAAACTATACCAACTTAACAATCTAAAAAAAACTGCTATGAAAAAAATGTAATATTTTCAAAACTACTAAAATTTAAATATTTTACAGATTTAACTATTTTCTCAAGATTTATGTCTTTAAAATTAAAAATTCTCCTTTTTAAGAAACTATCTTTGCAACATTTTATATTCTTTTAGGCATTTCAACACCCGGATCACATACAATGTACTGGTATTTTTGCATTTTAATTCAAATACTTTTATTTTACGTCTACACATTCTTTTCATTGTTTTCTTTATTCAAGGCACCATAGTTCATTGCTTTAAATGTTTTTACTTAAGAATTTTGTGGACGTGCCAGCTGTTCCGTTGCCAGAATGTGACTGACCAGAATGTTTTATTTTCTTTTTTGGCAAAGGGGAATTTCCGATAGCTTGCTTAATATTCTGAATGAAATTTTAATTCCCTATGAAATTTTTTTCATGGAAAGAGTTTAAAGACAATGACACTTTTGAAAAAGTTTTACTCTCTTTTTTAAATTTTGAAGTTCGTGTTTTCTTAATTTCAAGAGATAAAAATTGTAACCTATTAGTTAAATAAAAGATGTTTAAAGGAGGAAGTTTTTCTAATGAATGTGTATTTTACTCATCCTTCTTAAATCAACAAACTTACTCATTATTAAGAGAATTACATTTTGATTCTTTTGAAAAAGGTCAATCAACCTATTAAAATTTTAAAGATGCCGAATTCCGTCAATTTTCTTCAATTAAGAATTTTCAGAGGTAAATTGTTTTGAAAAATATTCAAAATAATTTACTTCTGCAAACCATTATATCTATAGCTCTAAAATTGGAATTTTAAAGCTATATATACGAAATTATTAAGCAGTGTTTTCTTAATTGTATTTATGTGTCGTAATTACTGTATTTATGTGTCATGATAAATTTGTTGATATAGTCACAATGCTAGATACGTTTGCATTTGTCTCTTCCAATTCATAAGTTTACACTTGGAAACCCGGAATTATATAGAATCAAATAATAATTCAAATGTATTCATACTCATATATTTTCTGCACGCATATATATATTCTTTAAGTAATAAGACAAAATAACTGCATAATAATTACGTTTTAAGAGGAATTTATGTACAGTAATATTTGCTACATTAGAATCGCAAAATACCAGTGAATATTCCCGTTTGAAACAGTTTCCTCACCTGCTCATCTAGAGGTTAGTGCGCTGGTTACTTGACGGGTTCAAATCCCAATTCAAGTTTGTAGTGTGTCTGTTTAATCCTCGAGTGCTAAACCTGACCATAGCGACCGTAATCAATCAATTACCCATCCGTGTTAAACAGTTAAATGCTTTTACTGATAAACTGCCTACTGTAATTCAATTGTATTATCTTCGGCAAGACAATGAAGCTTTCCCGTTTAAGACATCATTAAACCATAAATTGGTTCAGATTTACCTATTAAAGTCTGACTATATGTATGTACATTTTTGTCATCTAGTGTTTCGGGAATCTGACAAACTGCTAGCTAAAATGCAGACCAGTTATTCGTAATGGTCTGAGGGTATTATAATACCTAACGAAACTTCGAAATATAAAATAATAATCAAAACTTAAATTTTAATCTATTTAATTTTTTAATGAGGTTTTTATAAGAAATTCAAATTATTCGAAGTAAAGGAATGAATTGGCTAATGGAAAAGGTAAAAATAAAGTTAATAAATCGGTCAATTACGAGTGTAACTCGCGCTCAAATTGTACCGTACATTACATTTGTTAATTACTGTTTATTAATTAATAAAATCCTCTACCTCTAATTTTTTCATAGTTTTTTGAAAAGAGGAGGGGCGGGGGGACATATTTTTTCTAGTATACTTTCGACGATATCTCTGATAATATAATATCTGAAATTTAAAAAATATATTTTTTTGAGTTGGATGCTAAGGGAGTTTTCGAAAGATACTCTACACGATGTATAAAAAGAAAGGCTTTTTTCAAGTAACATAATTAATATTTCCGCTAATTACCAACAATTTTTTTTCAAAAATCATTATCAAATACCCTTGGATAATTCTGCGTCAATAGATACCTTGAGCGCCCGTCAACTCCCCTCACTATCCGACTGAAAAGTAAAGTTTGTGAGTAACAGAAAAATGCGTTTTTCTCTAAACTTATGTTACCTAGAAAAATTGTTATAGTTTTCCTGCAAGGTTTAAATAAACTCCTACTACATCTATTTCTTTCATAATTTTAGTTTCAGTAGATTCGTAAATAGAGATGGGGGGGGGGGATATTTGTGCAGTGCATTTTCGATTATCTGAAAATATTCCTAAAATTAAAACAACTATATTTTTGAATTCGGTATTACGAGATATTTCACATGATACCCAACACGATATACCAAATGAAAACTTTTTTTAAATAAATTAATTAGCGTCCTAAATTTTTCCTACACATATTTGTGAATGGCTAATAATCTGAAAATATGTGGGTAAAAAGGCTTTATAACTTTCCCAAGTTTGAACTTTCCACGTCCTATAGGTGAGGAGAAAACGAGGTGTGATAGACGGACGAACAGTCACAGAAGTGATCTTATAATGGTTCCGTTTTTCTTTTCTAAGCATGGAACCCTAAAATAGGAATTTTTATTATTTTCTTAATAAGAATTAAGAAAAAATCTTGTTGAATGTATGGAGTTTATGATTGTTCATAAGAGACATCAGTTTGAAGCAGTCAAAAAATCGGAAATTAGCTTATAGTGTCTAAAATATAGCCATTTTTTGAAATTCCCTAAATTATTAACAAATACGTAGGGACAGATATGGTTTAAGGACTTTTTTATTGTTTTAAGGGCTATGAATTTATGGCGTTTTAGGCAAACTTTAAATATCAAAATCATTTTATACCTGTACTTTTAACTTACTCGTGAACCGATTTCCATTAACTTTTAATATAAACATTCAGAATTTTAATTCTCCATACGCTTTGTAGAATCTTATTTTTCGACTTTTTAAAAGTATTTTATGGTGTGTTGTATGGTGCCAAAATGATTTATTTTAAATCCACCATTTTTACAAATATTTAAATCCTGAACATATCCCAGGCTACGCCATATCGAATACGCCAAAGTATAATTACATGATTTTTTTTCTTTAATGTCCAGAATTGCTCGGTGCGAGTGGCTAGCAGACTTTCCATTTTCCGGTCACCCTCGTTTACATGGCTACCAAGAAAATATTTCAAAAATTTTTCGCAATTATTTTTACGACAAAATTACGAAACACTTTCCAAGCATAATCTGATATATTGCAAAAACACAACAGCCTACGTTGTTATTAAAACCCACAAAGAATCCCTAAAGTAGAACGTTTATTGCAACGTTGAAACTGGTATCTACCCGCAATGGAACTAAAAATGCAGTGCTTTAGAGGATATAAGATTTAATATAAGATTTAATAAAGTATCATGTATTTCAATAGATAAATCTGAAAGTAAATCAAAATCATGTCCCTTTCCATCAGAATTAGAAGCGAATCATGTCACGTTTGATAATGGGGTCACTGAAATCCAGCATTATAATACAGAAAACTACAGTGTTTTATGTGTTTTATTATAATTGTATCAAAATCAAGTAATTAAAAAAAGAAAATGACAAATATGTTTTTTCTACCTGGTATAATAAGTAAAATAAAAATAATAATATAATTTTTTTCAAAAATTGAATTAAGTAAATCATTTGCAATAGAAATATATCATATGAGGCTGCTTCTTAATTATCATAATAATAAATTCTGCTTCGCATAATATATATATATATATATATATATATATATATATATATATATACGCATTAATTATCTATAAACTAGAGTGATCGCTCTGCATATTTCATAAGTTTAATTGCGTACCATAGCTGTGGTGACTATCCCATTCTGAAATAAATATATCCTTCCTAAAAGCATAATTTTAAATATTTATAAGAATGAAAATACTTTATGTAATTGAAAAGCAAAAATCATTAGACTAATTAAAAGGTTGAATCATTAAATTAAAAATTAATGGTTGCAATTACATTTACATCATTAAAACGTAAAAAGATAGTGTATATATCAAAAAACTAAGATTTGTTTTGTTGTTGTTTTTGACAGTTCTTCTGCACCATTAAAACATTATTGCTTTCGATTTATTCCCTCTTTGCCCCCCCCCCTTTTTTTATAAAAAAAATGATATGATTTGCAAATTTGTTTTAAAATAAAGATATTAGATTATGGTTAGATTTGTATTTAGAAAATGCTATTAACTCGCATTATTATTAATATGTATTTGATTTATTATGTATAATATTTATGAGCACTATGAGATTCATTGTGAATTCCCAGATTGACCATTTTACATAGCATTTTAAACATTTTTTATGCATGAAGGTATTTTAATACAACATATTTTTTCAGTAAGTTCTGTTTCTTAAAAACGAATTCAGTAAAATCTGAGAAAATAGAACATGTATGTAACTGAAAACTTTTTTAAATGTAAAATTTCATGGGCATAAAAAATATGATACATATAGGAAGGGCCGTGGGCCTGTTGGGATACAAATCTCTTTAAAAGCGGTTATTTTCTTTTACGATTATATTTTAACAAGTGTTATGTATTAAATTAATTGTAGAATTAAGACGGTGATTTTTCAAATGTCACTAATGTCGAAGTATACTTTTAAAAGTTTCTTATTAAAGTTTATTTTAAATCGTCTGTCTCTCTGAAATAGCAAAGTTATTACACATATTTTGAAGAACAATGCAAAATATGGAAATTAAAACTGACTTTATAGACATAGCTAGATGTAAAATTTCGTAAGCAATTTGATTCAAATACAAAACATCTTACTGTATATATGTCTGCACATTTATGTCGAACATTGATATATTTAGAAACAATGAAAACGAATGTAAGACACAAAGAAAATATTAAAAGTTTCATTTACGTTATCAAAAATTATTCAAATATTTATTATATTACAAGATCTAGAAATTGAATGGCTTTTTTCAAAAACTTCTTGTATTTCCAGGTAATTCAGTAGGTCATCCGCCTTAAAAGTAGATAGAAAATTGTTAAATAGGATTTATTGCAAAATTTGTCAGAAAATTTAATCTCTTGCATGCATTTGCCATACTTATATTTGTAATGCTCCTAAATATGATTACTATTTTATTTATAATTGTATATGGACACTTGTAATTTTATATTTACATAGATCTGAAAAGCCAGCGGTGTACTGCTAAGTTTATCAGATGATTTATGCTTCAGACAAAAAGTAAAAATTTTTGAAAAATTTCTCGCAAAGAATTATTTCATAATAAATAAAATAACTTTTAAAATACTGACTTTTTTCTCAGAAATGTTGAATATTCTGGAAATTTCTGTATTTCGATGCTGCATTTATATGTGATTGTAAAACAATAATATAGAGCTAAACATATTTTATATCTCCATATTAATTGCATCTTTAACTTTATTATTTTTTTAACTTAGCTTGGCCACAACGCCCTTGATTGTTAACTCATCAATGTGGTTGTTTCTATTGAAAATATTCTAGAATGATTACATTTCTCCCAAGCTCTAAAACACAAACATACATGGCAAAGTAAACAGCAAAAATCAATAATTATTTCATAAAAAGATTAAAAATAAAATTACTCAAGATACGTTTGATATCCATTTTCAAAGTTTCCTAATTATTTTACTGGTAAGAATTTTTTTTTGAAAAGTAAAATGTATCCCTATTTGTATTAACCCTTTTAGTGCGGGAGTCGACAAAAGTCGACTTAAGGGTCCGAGTTCAGGAGTCCACAATACTCGACATAAGGGTCCGAGAGCGGGAGTCGACTAATGTGGACATCTAAGAGTTGGGTGCTGTAGACTACATTAAGCGTCGACAAAAGTCGCCTAGGCGTTCACGGCGTGTATTGTTCTCACTGTAGTGCGTCAAGGATATAGCAGAAAAAAAACCCCAAAAAATTCCGCAATGAAAGGGTTAATGAATGGTAACCAAAAAGAACAGAACCAGAAATGATATAAAAAGCAAAGAACTTTTTGTATTTACTACTATGCCACATTTCAAAATATTTGTTAGAAAATATTCTGCAACAAAAATAAAAAGGAAACTTCTTCATAGTACATCATCTGTCATATCAAACATGGAAAGATTTTATACAGAGGTATAGTTCAAAGCAGAATTGTGCTTCATCGTGCATTCGACATACGTTAAGATTTTTTTGAACAAGGAAAAAAAAACTTCTCATGAGAGATTATTTCTAAATATATGAAACAACTTTTAAAGTTCAATTTTACCTAGGAAAAACTTTTTAAAAATCATCTGTTATTTGGATATCGGTTCAGCATTTACGTGGTATTCTAAAAATAGATGTAGGAGAACGAACATTTCAAATGACCTCATTAATTTCATTTTAAACGTACTTCTTTTAAAACTCAACTCTGTCAAAACAACTTTCACTACTTATGATCAATGTGTATTTTGTATGTGTGAACTCAAGTAATGTATTTTATAAAGACTACTTAATTAAAAATGAGCATTAAAGATTTGATATTCGAACGAGCATTTAAACTCGTACTGGAAGAATGCTAACTTTATTTCATTAAAATAAATTCCTTTATAATATTCCAATAATTTGTTTCTCAATTTAAGTGTGAAATATTTTCTCATACGGAAGATGTGTTTATATGCATTTCTAACTTTGAACAAACAAAACATTTAAAAAAAATGTGAGAGAGAAAGGAAATATCAAAACTTTCTCTTACTATACAGCATCTAGAAAAAATACATTTTGACGAAAAACACAAAGGAAAATTCTTCAGTTTTCCAGTACGTCATATGTCTTGTCTTAATCGTAGATGGCAAAATGTTATTTAGAGATATATTACAAAGGTTATCAGAAGATTTATTCTTCCTCATACATTAGACAGATATTCATATCTGTAAAGTTTTATGAAACATCTCATGTCTATTACTAAATAAATAAAACAACTTTTAGAGACTACAGTTTTTATTCTCAAAAACCATTCAAAATAAATATTAAGAATTAAGAATTTCAATTTTTTTTTCAAACAAAATATGTGTATCTATACATATCAATCCTGGGTAACCAAACAGAACTAGACATATTGTAAAAAGAATAGAAAATGTGAAATTTGTATATTGATTACTATGCGACATCTCGAAATTTTTCAAAAATATTTTGCAGGGAAAGAAATCTCTTCAGAGCACGTTATCCGTCCTAATCATACATAGAAATATTTTATACAGAGATATGGTGTAATGAAGATCTGTGCACTATAAGATTTGTGCTTCTTCATTTATTCGACATAAGGTAAAGCCAGGAGGGATGACGCAGTCGGAGAGATTGCGCACATGGAGGTTTGGGGGGAAGGAGTAGAGTGACTGCGCAGCGACTCCAGGTAGTTGTAAAACAACAGTAGTGGAGTGTCTACTTGAAAGTGCTCGTTGATTGCTTTGAGCGTCTAACATAAAGTATTGCTATTTTGTTTTGTTTTCCCAAAGTAAGTGCTTCAATTTCATAGCTATTCATCAGAATTTCTATACAATGTCAATAGTACAAAATATTTTTAACTTAAACGATTTCTCATAAGCTACTAATCTAGACTAACAATGTGAACATCGACGGTTCGTTTCAGTAGCGGCCAAGTTTAAATAAAAGGCCGCGCAATCTCTGCTACCAAAATTGAAGAGTTTGCGCATTTGCTACTTAGGAGAGATGGCGCAGTGTTCCTATTAGTTTCCATGCTAGGAGAGATTACGCAGCTTATTAGTAAATTTGTATAAAAAATAAAAAATGAAAATGGACTAATTTTAAGCTAAACGTGTTATTAAATTACATAATTTTATTTTGTAATCTTATCTTGACTCGCTTTTTCTGATTCTTTCATTTTTCTTCCTTTAATTAAATTTTTTTAATTGTTTTTAAAATTATTCCTTTTTTTGATTCTTTAAGCATCACGTTGAAATATTCCCTCCCAATGCAATAAAATTTGTTCACAAACACCTTACAGCAATGTCATTTAAGTGTATTTATTATTGTTAACGATTTAATTGTAGTTATTATTAGTAACAATCTCTCCTACCCAAGTGCGCAATCACACCAACCCTATAAGGAGAGATTGCGCAAAATAACATTTTTGGTTTTATTACAACTGTTCTATTAAATTGCAACATATCAACAAAATAGTAATGGAAATGCGTAAAAAACAAATGAACTAAAGATTATTCATGAATAGTTTAGCAAAAAATTAATATTTAGATGTTTTATTGAATTGTGCGCAGACTATCCTAGCTTTACCTTACAGTAAGATTTTTTTAATAAATAAACTAACAAACAAAAAAAAGAATACCGTTTCAATAAAAATCTGTTCAAAACAAAAATGGCACTGTGTTCTGGATTTTGGTTGTGAAAATACTAATGTATGAGTAAACTACTTTCAAATCACCCTATTAATTGTATTTTAAATACAGATGTTTTAAAAATCAAATTTGTCGAAACATATTTTATTACTTATTCATTAATGTGGTAGTTTCTATGTAATAACTGAAGTAAAACATTTTATAAAGACGATTTAATTAAAATTAAGCATAACAGATTTGTTACTCGAACAAGCATATAAACTTATACTGGGATAATGCTAACTTTATTTCATAACAAAGATTATTCTTGTATAATATTCTTGTTGTTTTTTTCTTTTAGGTGGAAAATACTTTTTCACACGGAAGATATCTATCTCTATATGTATTTCAAACATTGGCACCTTTAAAAATAATTTAGACAAATGAAATATGACAACTTCCTATAACTATATCGCATCTAGAAAAAATACAAGAAAACATTTTGACGGGGGAAAAACACAAAAGAAAATTCTTCTATTTTCCAGCACAATAAATCTTAATCGTAGATTGAAAGATGTTATACAGCGATGTATTACAAATGTTTATAAGATTTATTCTTCTTCATACATTAGACAGATTTATATCCGTAAAATTTTATTAAAAAAATCTCATGTTTATTTCAAAATAAATAAAACAATGTTCAGAGAATACAGTTTTTATTCTCAAGAACCATTCAAAATGAAAATGAAAATTTTTGAAAATTTTCCCCCGTAACAAAATATATCACTCTATACATAACTATACTTATTAACCAAACATAATATAACCAGAAATAATTTAAAAAGCAAAGGAAATGTGAAATTTTTATATTTATTACTATGCCATTTTTATATTTATTATTGTGCCGGAGAATTACAAAAATACTCTTGTACTAATCTCTCCTAATCATTCATTGAACGATTTTATACAGCGACATAGTGACAATAAAATATAATTTCTCATGCATTCGACACACGGTAAAATTTCCTGGAAAAAAAAATCTTACGAGTGTTTACTTGTAAATAAATGAAACAACTTTAAAAGAATTCAGTTTTACAAAAGAGCTAATCAAAACAAGTGAATACTCTGTTTTGGAATTAGCTTTTGCATTTACGTGTGATTAAAAAAATATGCATGTACGATTAAACACCGTTGAAATCACCATATTAATTGCATGTTAATTGTATATGTTTTAAAACTCAAATCCATAAAAACACTTTTTATTGCTTACTTATCATTGAGGTAGTTTCTATGTAAGAACTGAACACTTTCTATAAATACTATTTAATTGAAAATAAGCATAATTTTTTTATTCCAACGAGCATTTAAAGTCATACTCGAAAAATGCCAACTTTATTTCATAAAACAAAGATTATTCTTGTACAATATTCTTGTTATTAATTTTATTTTTGGTGGAAAATATTTTCTCCTGCGAAAGCCGTATCTGTATGTATTCCAAACATTGGTATCTTTACAAATAAAATATAAAAATAATATCAGAGACAAAGGAAATATGAAAACTTTCTATTAATATACCACATCTAGAAAAAGAACAAGAAAATATTTTGACGGTAAAACACAAAGGAAATTTCTTCTGTTTTGCAGTACGTCATATGTCTTAACCGTAGATGAAAAGATATTATGCAATGATATATTACAAAGGTTAATAAAAGATTTATTCTTCTTCTTGCATTAGGCAGATATATATCAGTAAGATTTCATGAAAAATATAATTTATATTTCTAAATAAACAAAATATATTTTAGATAATTTAGTTTTTATTCTCATTAACAACTGAAAATGGAAATAAGCTTTTGTGCAGCTTTAGTGTGGCACGTTTTATTTTATTTTTTAATCAATTTTTAATTGTTTTTTTTTTTTTTTTTTTTTTTTTTGAAACATAAGTTCAATCAAAATCATTTAACTACATACTCATCGGTATAGTCGTTTCATTGTAAGGACAGTTGAAAAGAGTTTTCGGAAAATTATTTTTTCTAATTTTCAACAAATAGGTTTGTCATTAAAACTTCCATTTATACTCATAATAGGTAAGTATCTAACGTATATAAACATCATATGTGTCCGTAATTCAGATATTTTGGCATTAATGCGATTTTAGATACACATCCTACTCCATATATTGCCAGTTAGTGACAGCTAAATGTTTTTATTTAAAAATGGATTTTTTTAATCTTTGAAAATCGGTTATTTCAATACTCGTCTGCCACGCAGATAAAGTGGGTTCAGTTCCTGGAATTTATCATTGTGTTCTCTCATCACTAATAACACACAGGAAAAATTGTCCGTAAAATAAGTGGTGTTTTTAATAGTTTTTTAGATATTGATTACTAGAAACATAATACAAAAAAATCCATCATGTACAATTTCATCACAAATCGCAATTCATTTTTTACAAATTTAGATATTTCGGACCTATTGTTTATATAAGTTTGATAAACATATTTATAAATTGGTGCATTAAACTACTAAACAAGAAACCGGAACCTACTTCAATCCAGAATATTCCTCTGAATCTGTAAACTACCTATTAAACATAATATTGAAGATAGAGGAAACCAAAGGAAACCGGATGACTCTCTTGCTTCCACGTGCTAATCTTTACTTTCGTTAACAATTGCATGACTAACTTAAACTTGAAGGCCTAGGAAGCGTCTTGGAATGTAAAGTGCGCATTATTACAATTCATTACATAAAAAATTACTCATAGTAGTCGATCTTAAATAATGTCTACTTTTAAAGGCCGTCTACATATAAAAATTTCAACTAATTTTATAATTTGCAACAGCGATATACAATTTTGAAAGAAAAATATTTTTAATCTACTGTATAATTTTGCCCAGGCAACAAATATCAGAAATCTGCGGAATCCAAAATTTTCTAATTTTTTTCTTTTTAAATTTGAAATTCCTTTTGGGTATCTCCTACAATACCTACTAAAATTAAAAAACTTGTCAATCGGACGTTTTGTATGAATATATTACTTAAAAACGCAAATATAAATAGTATTGTACTTTTGAAATTGAATTCATATATTTTATTAATGATATTATATTCATTCAATAATAATTTCACAGTTTGTAATAATTATAAAATTTATATTCGAAATAATTATGTAATACCCGATTATTTTGAATGAATTAAAGATGCACTATTTTATTTATTTATTTATTAGAGGGGGGTATATTTTTTTCGATTATTTTGTTAAGAAATTAAATATTTTTATTTTTATTTTATCTATTTTTGGTAATGTTGCGAGTGTGCTGCCATCTACATTTATTCTCAATATTTGCAGAATAAATGTTGATATTTCATTTTTAGAACTGGGAGGTTTTTTTTGTGTACTGTATCAGCTATAATATTTGAATTATAAAAATTAAAAGGAGATAATAATTTTTAATAAAAAAAGACTATTACAGGAAATTATTATATTTTTGTGCATATAATATGGATATACTTTAAAATAAGATTTTATTAATTAAAGAGTATTCTTTTTCGTCAGCATATAACGGTGTTTTACCTGTCTGTACAAGAGTATTAGTAAGGTTTCACTTGCCTATAACGGAAACCTGTATATAACTAAATATTCTCATCGTAGAACCCGGTTTTGAGCATCTATCCAAAGTTGAATGAATAAATTAAATAGACGGGCGAATCCCAATTATACGCCGCTTAACTCATCGGTTCCCCGAAACCGTCCGTCTAAATGGGCGAAGCCAGTCTTAATGAATAAAAGTCCCATCAGTCAGTTAGTCTTAAGCTCCAAACGAGGATATAATAATATATATTATTAAATTGAAAAATATATATGTCATAAAATTTACAAATTTTATATCTATTTTTTTCTATTGCAAATTTTTAATTTTATTTACACTGATTAGAGTAACACAAAAACTACTTTGTTACATATTCATGCTCGTAAATTTAAGGATATTACCGGTCACTTACGATTTCAGACGTTTTGTCTAATATATACACAAAAACTTTTACGATTCGTCTTTGAACTTCAGAGATATAAAGGGAACGTTTTAAGTCATATTTTGTTAGTGAAGACTTAGTCACACCGGTCCAAGAATAAAGTGGACATAAAACAGAAAATGCTCCAAGTGATTCGTCACAGTAGCAACTATGTTCACCCTATGAAACATGTCTATGCATTTGTGTACGAAAAACATATTGGTAAAAATATAAATGTTCGCCTAAAAATTCAAAAATGTTTAATAGCATGCAGAGTTTTAAACCAAATCTAAAGCCTCTTTCCGAACATTCGACAAAACGCAGTATAAACATGGAAAATACCTGATTTACCTAAAACAGGATTTACGTACCGCATATAATATATTGCATATAATATGATATATGAGTAGTTGTATAAAATAATGTTTTATTGCGCATGTGCGAACGATATCGAAACCTTATCTTCAGAAATTGATAATGAACTATACACGGAAACGTATATAAAAATGACAGCAAAATATCGTGACGACTCAGAAAGATAGCGGCGATCATTGCGTTTCTTCACAGTTTCCGGAAAATCCAGCTACTTTTAGAAAGCAACTGCATTTCAGCAAACTATATCGCCAAAATATTTCTGAATATTTGGGATATTTTACTGGTCTTTTCATATAGGTGTTTCACTATATAGATGATTACGAAATTATTCAATTAATACTCATCTCTCACGTCTGCGCAGTTAAAATATATCGCATGCAAATACTAATATTACATCAAATATTCAATATATATATTTTTTATAATTGCAGTATAATGTTTCTACTGCAGTTTGTCAAGATTTTAGAAACTGTTGCTAAATTTGATTTAAAACTCAGAATAAAAATATAAATTTTGTTATTTAACCTTTTACGGATGAAGCACTTCAATTGATAAAATGTTGAAATAAATCATTGACACCAGAAATTATAAACAAATTTATTTATATATAACTAAAAACGCGATATTTCACATATATGATAAATGGAAAACATTTCTATTAAAATTCTGCTGTCATTGTTGAATTTCCTAATTAAAATTTTGTGGTTTCCTAGGGAAAACAATGAACGTTAAAGGGTTAAGGGTGTATTCAAATCCAAACTGCTTATTTTGAGACACATTTGTAAATTCATTTTTGCTCTAAAATGCATCCAATTGGCAGGTTATCTTATTCAGAAACTTTATAATTTCCGTATTGTCTCGATTTTTTGATAAAGGCAGAATATATTTTTAAAAATGCTGTCAAAGTGGACATTTTGAACTGTATTCCCCGAAGTGATAGCGCAGGAAACAAAAAAAATATCGTACTGTGAAAATAATTGTTTGTAAATCAATTTCTAATTAATTGAACGAAGAATAAAAACACGGGGCCCTTATAAATGTCTTCATAAATCACGCCGCCAAGTTCCATGTTTTTATTTTTAAAAATGAGTCTGAAAATGTGTCTCAAAATTTTGAGTTGTTGAGCGTGGAAAAATATTTCTTTTGAATACCACCTTAACAGAAACGTATAAATCTTCAGAAAAATGCGTGTGTTTCAGGCACAATTGCATACAAACGTTGTATAGTGTGCACAGAGTCAGCTAGACGATTTTGAACATTTTCAGTTACAAGGTGGTCGCAAATATTATGTTTTTTTTTTCTTTCTTTTTCTTGTTTTGGTCTCATTTTAGCCCTACTAATTAACATTTTCAAGGATTTTTTCTTTTTAATTCCGTAAGTTCAAGGACAATTCCTAAAACATTTTTATAGATAATAGACAAAACGTCTGAAATCCAAACTGTCTGGCCATTATCCTTAATTTATGAGCATGAGTGTATTCACTTAGTTATTTGTAATGTATTTCACAGATAGATAAGCTAATGTTAGAAATGACTTGACTAAGTTCAATTGACACTGCGCCAAAGAGTGCATAAATCCTGAGCCAAACACATTTAGTAAATTCACAAAATGTCTAAAGGCGTTGCATTCACTTTAATTACTTAAATAAAAGCGACACTTAATTCGCATAACCACAATGCATGAATATATATTATGGAGGTGTGTAGAACTTCCTATTTATGGGTCTTATGAAAATTTACAATCATACAAATGATATCTGCAAAGGTTCATCTTAATGGGTCATTATAACAATTTTGCAGGTCGTTTCAGTAGTTAAATCTTCTGTATTCATATGTTTCGAAATTTTCTCCCCATTATACATATTCTATGGACTTTACGTATCTCGTAAACAGTTTACTACTAGAATAGATTACTCATATTAACAAACATTTACAATTATTTAAACATGTTTTAAAAATTTCCAATGTATTTAAGGAGTAACACCAATTTGACCTCGTGAAAATTTCTACTGTTTTTGTTGTTTAAAGTACACTTTATAAATACAAAAATCATATTTTCGTAGTGAAAAATCAATATAAAAAGTGAAAAGTCAATTTTAGAGGTATAGAAAATGAAGCTCGCTTGAGCGAAAAACAAGTAACAAAAACTAAGCGTTTTTTTTTTTTTTTTTTTTTTTTTTTTTTTTTTTTTTTTCCAAATTGATTTCTATAATCGGTAGGCGATCTACATCCGCCAATTTCAAAATAATAAACTCGTTCTTTTTAAAAATTAATCGAGATATATTTTTTAATGAAAGCGTAGGATTTCATTTCGATATTTTGATATCTCGCTGTTCTCTGAAACTTTCAGAAAAGACATTCGTAGTTGAAAAATTTCAATTTCCTGTTAACCGATGCCATGTAATAAAAAACGCATATATTTTTTAAACGGCAGCGTATTTCAACACTAGCTTTTGGATTAATAAAACTAATATTTTGTAATATTGCTCTACGTGATGTCTACGATAAGTTTACGTGCTCACCTCCAGGCTCTCCTTTTTCCGAAGCAATCCGGCCTATTATCTGCCACGCAACCAATTTTAAATACATTAACTGAAATAAAATAACATTTTTTACTTTAATGTCTGATATTAAATTAGTGTAAATGTAATTATATAAACTCTTCTCATTTCTTGAAATAAACTTCCGTAAATAAACAGGGCGAAAACATGGTTTTACCCCTTAAGAACCAATTTTGATTTTCTTGATTGCCAGATAATGTACACAATCTGCAGTAACTAACGTTATATTGGAAACAAACATTTGCATTAATTCGTTTCTTTTTTAACTGACTTTAAATGAAGAAGTTTTTACAATTCGTTTGTATCTTTTTTAGAGTTCCGTACTTAAAAATTAAAAACGGAACCAGTTAAGATCACTCCTGTGTCTGTCTGTCCGCCTGTCAGAGACCTTTTCTCGTAAACTATAGGACGTAGAATATTCAAACTGGGGGAAGATACAAAATAAAGGCTATTCACCCACATATTTTTAGATTGTTAGCCATTCACATATATGTTTAGGAAAAGATTAGAGAGGGGAAATTAAGTTACTTGGAAACACAAATGTTCTATTTTGTACATCGTGTGGGGTATCGTCTGAAAGAGATCATAACACCCAACTCAAAAATATATTTGTTTTAATTTTAGGTATTGTATTTTTAGAGATATCGTCGAAAATTCACTGTAGAAATATGTTCCCTCCCATCTATTTACGAATCTACTGAAACTAAAATTATCAAAAAATTAGGGCTAGTAGGAGTGTATATAAACCTTTATTGAAAACTATATCTTTTTTTAGGTCACATATTTTTTGAGAAAAACGCATTTTCCCGTTACACACAATCTTTACTTTTTGGGCGGTCAGCGGGGGAGATGACTGGCGCTCGAGGTATCCATCGACGCAGCATTATCCAAGAATATCCGATAATGATTCTATCAGAAAATATCGGTAATTAGCCGAGATCTTAAATAAATTACTTGAAAAAAAATTTTTTTTTTGTATCGTGTCTGGTGTCACTCAAAAGATCTCGTAAAACCGAAATGAAAAATATATTTGTTTTAATTTTGGTATTATATTTTCGGAGATGTCTTCGAAAGTAGACTGCAAAAATATGTCCGACTCCCCTATTTCCGATTGTACTAAAACTAAAATTATGAAAAAAATCGACTTAGTAGGAGTTTTTTAATTAATAAATTGAATGTACGGAATTCTTTGAGCACGAGTTTTCGCGCCTAACTGCTTATTTTACTGTTTATTACTGTTAATTTTACGGTATAATACTGGCAGCTGTGGTGCTAGTATTATACTGTCAAATCAACACTTTTTTTTCAGTGCAGAAGATATAGGGGATTTGGCTGTGTTCAAATGATGTTAAAACAAGAACTTGACATTTAACGTTACAATATTAAGAATAGTGGAGAAAATTTTAGTTTGTGTGAGATCATCCGTCTTTCTAGTCCTCATTATACCACCAATATAATTGTATTACCAAAATTATTGTGTTTACCCCTGATGCCAGTGCGAAAGCATACGTTGTCAGCCAACCCTACCAGTGAAAAAAATTTGATAAAATTTATAGCTATATAAGTATAATAATAATAAATATGAATATAAATAAATAATATATAAATATATAAATAAATATAAATAAACATGATAAAGTTGTCTTTAGCGTGTATACAAAGCATATATTGAACCGGATTAAATTATGCAGATATATTCCAAAAAGTATTTCAGTTTTATAAAATTGCAATACCGCAAGCAAATGAAATTATTTAAAATACAGAAATAGATCAAAGCTTAGCTGAGGACAGGCCGCATTCAATTCAACGTCATCATATTCGTCTAATAATAAGTAAACTGGGTGCAAACAGAACACAGCTAAGTGTTAGTCCAAGTCGTGTAAACCATTTCGTTTACATGCAATATGGGAATGGGAACGCGATTGGAATACAAGATATTATATCCGACAATTGTTAAATACTAGACGCAGCTTATTACCAAATAAGAGAGAAATCTGTTTTATGTTTATAACACTAATGGCCTTAAGAGCCTACATCAGTCACGCGAAAAAACGCTCCCGCTAATGTTAAGTCTATGGGAAGGTTACTGCGCGATTTCTCGCTCGCATTTTAATATTTTTAAATGATTCTTTTTGCATAGGATAGCTGAGGTCGATCTCTAACGTTGTTAGTTTTTACTTTTTCGATTTTGGTTCCTGTTGTTTTATATAAGAGTAATTTCACTTTCAGAACCGGTTCCAACCGGTTCCAAAATTGAAAATGTCCGCTTATAAAAACACCGTAACCAAAATCAAAAAAGTAAAAACTAACAACGTTAGAGATCGACCTCAGCTATCCTATGTAAAAAAAATCATTTAAAAATATTAAAATTCGAGTTAAAAATCGCATAATTTCCTTCCCATAGACTTAATGGGCTTAAACATTAGCTGGAGCGTTTCTTCGCGTGACTAACGTAGGCTCTTATAGGCAGAGTTAGATAAATCAAGATACTAAGATTTATTACCCAGTTGTTGAAGAATATTTCCTACATTTTTCCGGTATCTGTTTTCAATATATTTTTTACTAAAGAATTTATTCAAAATACACACAATTAATTTATTATTACCTATTGTTCAATTTTCCACGTAAAGACGTCATCATTTGTTTACGACAAATATAAATTTCTTTCACATTTTTAGTAAAGTATTGGTCGAAGGAGTTAACTTTTACTGATACAATTTACATCATCTTATTTAAAGGCAGTACAAAGCGCAATTAACAGAGGTTAAGATCCACAAATTTGACATCAAGTGCATTATAAAAAAATATTGCAGTTTCAAAGTTGGGACGATTATAGCTATAGCGCTTACAATTAAGCCATGGTTCTATGTCCTTTTACTCTTTTCAGCTGCGGCACATTTTAGTTTCCGTTTTTACGTTAACTTTTACACTGGTTTTCAGATTCGTTCTTCAGATACTTTTCAGGTCGTTGATGATATAATATTGAACATATTACACAAATATTTAAATATCAATTTTCATTTTCCTTGCGTTCATAAGCAGGAATTTCCGTCTGTTTTTTTTAAATGTCAGATCGTACAATAACGTGTTTCGATTTTTTAACAATCGCATCTCCAAACAATACTCTAATATTCATTATTTGCTTTTTAGCCATATTTGGCATTTTGCACTAAAGCCAAATATTATTACACATATTTAAGAAATTATCTGATTCATAAAAAAATTACTTTTATATCGTACTGGACAACTCACAGAATATATAGTTTTTGCGTATAACATCGCATAAAAAAGTGGTCATTACGTTCTTGATACTACGACTGATGCAACAATCTGGTTTTTTTAATTATGTGATCAATTATTGCATTAAAAAATCCTTAGCATCCCTTTTAAATTACAAAAAATTGTATGGCGCGTATTTAAGTGCCCTTCTGCGTTCCCCGACATTCGGTTAATAAATGAAATTGTTGACACATGATGTTAAATCTTAGTTTTTAAATATTTATGATTAAATTTAAAATATTGTTTTCGATGTGACTATTAACAGCTGTAATAATAACAATAAAGATGCCGAAAAAAAATAAGATTTCAGATACAAATTTATCTTTAATATGTATAATAAATAAAATAATAGAATAATTACTGATGAAATCATAGTATAATTAGTAATACCATTTATTATAAATTTTTAAATAACTTAAATATGGAATTAAAAATGGAATAGTTAAAATTCTTCCTTTTACACAAAAAATTATATCTTTGTTTTTCACTGCGTTAAGTATACGCAATAAATATCCGAATGAGAATGTAAACAAATCCCCAAACGCCGAAAACAACTTGCAGAAAAAATCTGCTGAATCACCTTTAGGAAAAAGACAGAAACTATGCTGATTAAGGAAAACTCAATTCACAGAATCAAAAAATTCGGTTACAGTGAAAATTTTGTATGCAAGGACTTTTTTTCAACCTTAAAGCAACCTCTGGGGGAATTAAATACAACGCATTTAATGATTGTCAACCTATGCAAAAAAAGGATTCAGTAATAAGTACAAGAAATATATTTAAGAATCTTTTGTTTGTTCAAACGTTAGAAAAGTAATATAGAGAGACATTTTGAAACTTATCATATTAGAAACTTTTATTTATATTATTCAGCCATAGTGAAAGTTAAATTTTTATTTTTTTCATAAAGTAACTCCAGCTTTTTCATAATTTTTAAATAAGTGTACATACTTCTTATTCAGTTTTTGTTATATCAGAAAACATAATCACTTTTGAGTAAGTTCTACAAGTTTCTGTTAATTCTTGTAATTTTGATTTCAGCCATTCTATTTATTTTCTCTGTAATGGCTTTGATTTTTAAAATAATCGAAATCATTAAACATTTGTCTGCTATTAAAGTGTAGTTACATCCTAATAATTCAAACATGCTTTATGCGACTAAATGATATATATCCAGTACATTATCAAAGATATCACATACAAAAAATCAAAAACGTGTTTTATTGGTATTAGTTTACCTCATTTTGAACTGATTTTAGTAAATGTGACAACATTTCTAAAAATTAAAAGGTAACTTTACAGAAAAATTATAATCCTGATATTTTTGTCTACATTTGTTGTGAATGCTCTATTTTGAAAAATGGATGGAAATCGCACAGACTTCCGAAAATAAGCGTATCAGGGATATTGTTTGAAATTTAGCAACGCAACGAGCAATCAATATCGCAAACAACTCGTTGAACAACTTCTGAATCACATAGCTATTCTTTTAATAGAAAATACAATATATGAAAGAAAATCTCTCTTATTTACAATAAGGTAAAGCTAGGATAGTCTGCGCACAATTCAAAAGAATAGCAATAAAAATCTAAATATTATTTTTTTGCTAAACTATCCATGAATAATTTTTACTTCATTTGTTTTTTATGCATTTCCATTGCTATTTTGTTGTTATGTTGCAATTTAATAGAGCAATCGTAATAAAACCAAGAAAGTTATTTTGTGCAATCTCTCCTTACAGAGTTGGTGTGATTGCGCACATGGGTAGGAGTGATTGTTACTAATAATAACTACAATTAAATTGTTAACAATAATAATTACACTTAAATCACATTGCTGTAAGGTTTTTGTGAAGAAAATGTTATTGTATTGGGAGTGAATTTTTCAACCTAATGCTTAAACAATCAGAAAAAGGAAATAATTTTAAAAATGATTAAAAAATTTTAATTAAAGGAAAAAAAAATAAAGAATAAAAAAAGGCAAGTCCAGATAAGATTACAAAATAAAATTATGTAACTTAATAACACGTTTAACTTAAAATTAGTCCATTTTCATTTTTCATTTTTTTATGCAAATTTACCAATAAGCTGCGTAATATCTCCTAGCAAGAAAACTAATGTAAACAATGCGCCCTCTCCTCTAAGTAGCAGATGCGCAAACTCTCCAATTTCGGTAGGAGAGATTGCGTGGCCTTTTATTTAAACATCGCCGCTACTAAAACGAACCGTTGATATTCACATTGTTAGTCTAGATTAGTAGATTATGAGAAATTGTTTAAGTTAAAAATATTTTGTACTATTGACATTGTATAGAAATTCTGATGAATAGCTATGAAAATTCAAGCACTTACTTTGGGAAAACAAAACAAAATAGCAATACTTTATCTTAAACGCTCAAAGCAATCAACGTGCACTTTCAATTAGACACTCCACTACTGTTGTTGTACAACTACCTGGAGTCGCTGTGCTCTCACTCTACTCCTTCCCCCCCCCCCCCCCCGAACCTCTATGTGCTTAATCTCTCCGACTGCGACCTCACCTGGCTTTACCTTACATACTCTATAGAGTAAACCTAAAGATGAGTTAACTGATTGCTTTTTTGAGCCGTGAATAAAACAAAGATTATGAGTCAATTTAAATGCTGTCAATGGCATTAATTTCAAAACGCCTCCAACAAAACATACATAATACGTTCAAACGCAAGTATCGTATTCTATATCTAATTCCAAGGAATGTCTTGTACATCTAGAAAAGTTTCCGTTACATGATTTATTACGTCATGCACTACTTATACAAGGAGTTGACAAAAAGCGCTAATGGTAATTTAAATAATTCATATATTTGGTAGATACGCGCAAGAAGATTTTGAAAACTGTCAGCTACAAAACTAAAGTCTGTTTTGTAAGTGTATAAATCGGCGTATCGGATAGAGTTTAGATTAGTGTCGAGGAGGCATGGTGCTTACATTATCTGAGTTTATTTTTCAAACAAGAAATAATTGAAATAAATAAAAAGTAAGAATTTTAATGAGCAGTAAGTGCTATTCGACTCATTAAATAAACAAATAATACAGTAAATTCACAATGATTATTCAATAACCTGACATGCTGTATCGAGTCTTTGGGAATATGATTAAGCATGTAGATGTGTTTCTAGAAATCGCGGAGGGAAATTTGAATATCTATTATAGTTTAGAACAAAAAAATACGTTTAAAAAAATTTTGTAGTTATTTTCGAGACTACACTACCATTTTTATGTAACACTTTAAAAATAGAGCTTTTTGTAACAAGTCAAGAGTTCAATCAGTTCTTTTGCCATTTTATAGCAAAGGTGAAGATCTGGTAAATTACAAATCGTATATATAATCCTGTCCCATCACATAACACCCATACTACAGCTATAGTAAGGTGTAATAACTTCTTTGTGCTGCGTAATTGACAAGTCACACACTATTCTTCAATTGAAAATATAGAGGCTAGGAGTGATTTGTGAATCAAAATTTTAGAGTTGATAAGACAGCTAAACTAGGCTCTACATGATATCGAAACTTTTCTGCGGTAAAAGAGTCACGAGACTTGGATACTTTTTTGCATGAGATGTTTTTGACGGGATTACATTATCTTCATGATGTTAGTTTAACTCTTTTATCAAATAATAAATACGAAATATCTTTTTAAAAAGCGTATATGGATAGACTGGTACCATAATTTGAATGTTTAGTGAATCATAGTTATTACAAATGTTATCAGTGAGATATAAATATTTCAGCATGCTAAACTGTATACAACATTTCGGAATGTAAGTTTTACTACATCCCATATCTATTTATGTACACCATTATTTAAATACAGGGTTGTTATAATTAAAGTTTGCCTATTCAGAAGGCTCTAGAGCCGGTTCTATGGCTCCAAACGAAACAAAATTTCACCAGTACGTAGTTAAAGAGATGCGCTCTGCAAAAATCGAAAAAAAAAATTAGTTAAAATTTTTGTCAATAGGTTTCGCTGCGCCAATATTTAAGCCGATATTTGCAGATTCCTTTATTTTGTAAAAAACAAAATACAGGAAATTTTATTTCACAGTTGGTAAAAGTAAACTTTTTCAGATTCGTTATATCAATTTCGGTCAATCCAGATGAAACACACAAAATTTCACCCAACGCTTGAAAAAGATCACATTTTATTCAAATTGTCGACGAACGACGTCAGAGTGGCGTCGTAACTTCGAAAACTTGAAGTACCCTTCTAGCCACCTGACGATTTAAAACTTGCTGATAAAGTGTGTCTGTGATTTCTTTGACACTGGAACAGTTGATTGTTTCTGAAAAGCATTTGAAACTACGCTTTGTGGAGAATGGTAACTTTGAAAGAAAATGCACTTCCTGTAAAGTTATTTTATCAAAATAACAGCAACGCAGCTGCAGCTCTTCGAGAATTCCGGAAACTAAAATATGTTAGACGTGGACCAATGTCGGATCGTGGAGTTCACAAAATGATTAAAAAGTTCGAGGAAACAGGAAAACTCGACATTCATCCTGGCAGAGGACGAAAAAAGGTAGACATTTCTAGCATTGAAGATATTGCTACTGCTGCCGTGGATTTAGCAAGCCAGTCATCATTTGGTAATGCAAGTGTGCCAGCTATTACGAATGAAGTCGATATGCCGATTTCCACTGTGAGAAAAGTGATGCGTCAAATTTTGCGCTACTATCCATTCAAGCTTCATTCAGAGGGTGCAACAACTAATACAGGGTGATACCGAGAGTCGGCTACCATTCTCATTACAGTTTCTTGCACGAATGAATGTGGATAATTCTTGGCCCTGGAATATTCTATGGACTGATGAAGCGCATTTTTATTTAAACGGCTAAGTGAACACACACAACTGTCGAATTCGGGGGAAAGAGAATCCTAATGTTGTCCAAGAAGTTCCATTGCATGCAGCTAAAGTGACGGTGTGGTGTGGTTTCACAGCTACGTTTATGATAGGGCCATACTTTTTTGAGAAACTAACATCCACAGGACCCATTACATGTTCCGTAAATGGGAGGAGGTATCTCAATATGTTGTCAAATTTTCTGATTCCCACACTGCAACAGCGAGGCTACCTTCAAAATATCGTGTTTATGCAAGACGGTGCACCACCGCACATTACTAGAGCAGTTCGGACTTTCTTAACAAGCCATTTTACAGAAGACCGCATTATAAGTCGTTATTTTCACACAGTCTGTCCACCGCGATCGCCTGATCTAACACCATGCGATTTTTGGTTGTGGGGATTTTTGAAAGATTCTGAATCTAAAGACAGATGTCAGACAATCTCTGATCTGAAAGACAGTATTAGACTTCATATTCGCTCAATCTCACAGGACAGTTTATGCAATGCTGTAGAAAGCAAAATTCTGAGAATGGAATGCGTTATTGAAAATGGTGGATGATTCATTGAGCATGCGTAATGTTATTCTTCGTTATTTCCTCGCTGCCGAGCGACATGTTTTATTTTTGTTGATGCAGATTACATCACATGAAATTATATTCATTTTTCTGTATTGTTTGGAGTCATAGGTCAGGCTCTAGAGCTGTCTGATTAGGTGAACTTTAATTATAACAATTCGCAGTTCTTCGAAGTTTGTTGAAACTTTTAAATTTGTGTGCTTCGTCTCGATTGACTGAAATTGATATAATGAATCTGCAAACATCGCCTTAAATATTGGCGCAGCGCCGCCCACTGACGTAAAATGTAACTTTTTTTCGATTTTCGCAGAGCGCATCTCTTCAACTACGTACTAGTGAAATTTTGTTTTGTTTGGAGCCATAGAACCGGTTCTAGAGCCTTCTGAATAGGCGAACTTTAATTATAACAACCCTGTATAAGGTATTTCTGTAAATAATTCTTTAAATATAAAGTATTTTGGTAAATAATTCTTTAAATATAAGGAATAAATAAGTATTAAAACTATTTTTTTCATTAATATGAAAAAAAAAAAACACTCTGATAACAATATGCGTTCTATAAATATTTTATACATTTATATAAAATACTTTTATATTTTCAAAAAAATTTATTATGCTTTACTTAGTAATAAGATATTGAAAACATCTATGTCTCTCTTTTTCTCAAAACCCACTATTCTTTAGAAATAAAATATCACTGGTATAAGAAAAAATTATATCGTCTTAAATAGGATATTTTACCACGTATTAAACGGAAGTACAGTTCAACTAAATTTCCGTGACGTTAAATGGTTTCATTTTCCTTAACGAGAACATATAAGGCTACATCACATTTTGATCACGTATTTTCTCAAAGTACATTCTTTATCCTGGAAATACTGTTTCTTTTCGACTTAAAATTTCTCTTGTAGTCTTTAGTTATATACTTTAAATGGCGGTATGTTTGTACTTCCCTAGATGGATATATTACTAACTGAAAGCTTACTGCTAAACCTATAAATGTAAAAAAGTGTATTTATTATTATGTAAGTCCCTTGAATTCAAGAAATGTGTAGGAAGTATAATAAAAAAAGATTTTCTAGCAGACATAAATTTAAAAAGTTTTTAGATGTATTTTGTTGAATAATATTTCATTACACTTATTTAAATATTAAATTGAAAATTATTGTATAATTTGTTTTATACGAATAGCAAAATGTATTTAAAAGTTTAGCTAATACATGTCTGGTTAATGTGTTAAAAGAACAACAAGACTTTTATTGTTTCAGCTTTCAGCTTGTCTAAATTTTCTTTAAAAGTATGGTTAAAATTCCTACAATATTATCTATCGTTTCATTTACAAGTACAGTTTTAAATTTAGTAAAATAAGTTACATTTTCAGCTTGGAAGTCAAAAGTTAAAAATACATTATCTTCCTTTAAAAAAAAAATCTGATATACCAACTAAACATGTTTGTGAATTATGAAATTGAATATGCATTTGGAGGATGAAAGGAAACTTTGCATGGGATTTTAATTTACAGCCTCTAATTTACCTTAATTGTTGTTGAAAATGTGAGAACAATATCCACTATTTCAGTGCCATAAAAAAGGATAGAATAAAACGGTGCAGCTTTGTACAGTATAAACCAAAATTCATAAAAGCAAATTTCTCAAATGAACTTTAAATTTTTGAAAGCATTTCTCGAATTCTTGCCTTCCTGTTCTTTATATTTTTCTAATTATCACAATTTGGATGCTAACTTGATACTATTCAACACAATAGCCGGCAAGTGGATTATAAAAATTCGAAACTCGAAGCAATAGTTCGATTATGTTTATTGCAAATTCTTTAAGGTAAATTGCTAGGGATTGTTTTTACCTCAGAAGAGAAAATCATATCGCTTTGACGTCATATTATCTCACTGAAGGCAATCTTTCGAATGCATTATTGACAACTCTTTTTAATACATGTCATTTAATCACCTGTCTCTTTTTCTTAACTAATGTGTAAATTCGTCCAATATGATAGAAATTAGCATGTATAGGTACGGAAGAATACACATCTATGAGGTTCAAGCTAAAAGATTCGTAATAGCTCAGATGACACTTTAGACGAAAGTACCGTTCTCTGCAATCCGCAAGTGCAAAAAAAAATTGATATTAACTATTTAAATCAGGGGTTATCAAACTAGTAAATGGCGAACCCTACAGGTCGATATGACATCGAAATGGGTCAATTGGGGGTTGACGAGAAAAATATTTAAAAATCATCTATTTTGATAAAATATTAAAAAGAGGGAGAGTCCGTCTCTTATCCACCATAAGTTATGATATTACGCGACAGTTGGTATTGGATATATGAGAAAAATACGAATATCAGTGAGATGATATAATCCTTTGCGACATGTAAATATATACAGTGATAGTATTTACATGTCAAACATAAGTAGACTAAATCGATGTGAAATGTACACTAACTCACCACCTTACTAAAATTTCATACGAACTCAATAATGTAATAATCTCCCATGTTCGTCCACAGGCTGATCCATAACCAATCTCATCCATGACATTAACAATGCTAATAAGTTTTACAAACTTAAAAAAAGAATAACTAGTACGTATCTTATTTACATATAACATGTACACATATGTAATATAAAGTTAAAAAAAATATATAAAAAGTTCCCTAAATGAATTTTTATTGTTCTATTATGATTAGGAAACAGTAAAGAAATAGGATTCGATAAACATATGACAAATTGTTGAATTGGTCGATAGATAAAAGAGTTTGTCGACTCCTGATTTAAATCTTCAGATGAATTTGTATATTTTGCATTTTATGAATGGTAGTAATCAAATGTAACATACACCAAGACATTATTTAAGGTTTGAGTTTTAGGTTATCACACATAGAAACGTTCTAAAGCTTTTAGTTAGTACTTAATTGTGCGGTACACTCATTTATGCATTTTTGATACCTTTACATGTTATCCTTTGAATTACTAATTAATGCAACATCATTTATTGATTTTATTATTTCCTAACTAAAATTTCTATTACTACCGAAAATTCTAATACTATATTGATTAGGAAAATCATATTCCCTTCCATCAAAAATTTCATATAGGTTTTAGTAGAAATATTTTTAATGAAGGTTTGTTATATTATATTTCTTGTTTGTTATTTCATCAAAATATAACTCTGCACAGAAATCAGGATTTTAACTAGAACAAAACAGACTATATACATATTTTAGCCTAAACTAAAAATTTTCTTCAAATGCCAAAAAAAGTATTGAAATAAAGAAAAATGTTGAGTCTTGATTTTATGCCTTAAAGGTTAGGTAGTGCGAAATTCTATTTTTGCGCCGGTTGAAGAAACTAGTCTTAAAGTAGAGACTAAGTTCGGCAGAGAATGTGATTTTCTTCGTTATCCACTTTTATATGCCCTCGCAGGGAATACTATCGATCCTTCGAGAGATTTTGCTATTGGTATCTCGGGTGATTTTTATTTCATTTTCTTTCGAAGTTGTCGCTTCGAAGACTGGTATTAAAATAGTGCCGCAGGTCGATTTGTCATGATGAAGATGTTATCTGTTTTAACACTGTCTAAAACTGTCAAATATATAGCTCAAAGAGGGCTAACGGATAGGTGACACGTGAGAAGTACACGTCAAGATAGCCCAGCTTTATCAAGTTGAAATCTTGCAAAATACTCTTTCTTTTGTTTATTTATTTCTGTGCTTTTTTTCTGCAAAGTCTCTGCATTTGATTGTTATGCTATGCGAAAAATATTAATATTGAGATAGAGTTTAAAACTATCGTGTGTTGTGAGGTGTGACCATAATGCAGTTCTAGTCATAATATTTTTTGTCTTGGCACTGTACACTTATTCCTACACGTAAGATGAAACTTGTTCTCTAAAATTATTAAATTTCTTAAATAAATATTTTTTTCTATTAATATGCAGTCAATTTTTTTATTTCAGTTTTATTATTATCTCAAAAATGAAAATAATGTTTAATAATATAGTCTAGAAATGAGTAAAAGCCAATATAAGTAGACAGAAATTTTCTAAATATACAGCATAGACTGCTATCCAAAATAAAATTAATACAAAAGAAAGCATACTTTGCTGAAGAAATGTTGTGTAACCGTAAAACTTCTATAAATGGAAGGTATACGCGTAAAAAGATGAGTCAGTAGAATTAATTTATATCTTTTAACAAGGTAATGTATTTGATATAAAACAAAATGGCTTGATTTAGAGAATATTTTACACAATGGTTCGTATTTTAAAAAAATCCGAAATAGTGAAATTTAAAAAAATAAATAGACTGTACCATCTGAATGTCGGCAAGCGATGGGAGGTAAATTGTGTTTGGAAATGAGGCAGACACAATTAGAAATTATCCATAATATTTCTTTACGGACTTGCCGTCGGAATTAGGAACTGTTGTATCATTGAGGGAACAGTATCAGGTAGATCGGTAATTAGACGCCCAAGAACTGCAGTTGATCATGATGACTGCTGGCTTTGTTTGCAAATACCGCAGGTCACTATACCGTTTTTCTCCGCTATAGACGCTGATATGCAATTTCCCCTTCACATTCGTCATTCGCACATAAAAAACCGGTTAAACTACAATGTTACTTGTACGTCCGGGATAACCTAATTGAATTCCAAAACAAATTCGCATTACAGTATTCACAGATACGCAATTTTGTGATCTACTGAGTTATTATCGACGATTTTTGATTATGAAAATTCCTCGAAATTTTTACTATTCTATAAGCATCACTGACATGTTCACATACTGAAACGGTTGATTTCATCGTTTAGACCGTCTATGCTGTCGGCTGACCTTCTTATTGTTATTTATAGTACTTGCGTTTGAGTGAAGTTTATGTATCATGTTTTTTCTCACGTATTTTGTACTATTATCTAGCAGCCATGGGCACCGATTTGGGCTATAAAACAATATTGTTTTTCAATGAGCAGGATCAGAAATATACCTCGCTTCGGATGACCATACAGATAAATCAACATGAATTCCATTGGGCATGTATCAATAATGTATTGTTGATAGATGCGTTTACTTTCTAGGAGGGAGCTATTGGACATGTGTTAGAGTTAGTGACATTCTTCTATTATCAATCCTTATAAAAAATCCTGACCTTCCGTTCAACATTTACTACATAACAGCACATCGTTTGTGTAAACGAGCATATATACCACAGAAAAACAATGTTAATCTCACTCATGCGACGAACGAACTGGCGGTCGGACACGTGTTTTGAATAAATATCCCCACATTGTGTATTTTTAGACTGAACTTTGGCTCCGTCCATAATACTACATTTTACTACCTACTATATTTAATAACTGAATGATGATTTATTTTATTTACTTGGTCATTTCTGTTAATATAAATGTTACTCAAGAGAATATGTTTTTATTTAATATCTTAATGATTGATTTTCCTAATTTCTTTTGTATACTTGAATTATTCTAACTGGGTGTATGTAATTAAATTGTTAAAAAAAAAGATTTTTGGCCTTTTTTTGGAGTGAGGGGACAGTCTTTAAATAGACAGTAATGTAAAATACGATTTTTGTAGCGATAGTATTAGCTAATGAATGACGAATGAGAGAAATGCAAGAGAATTTTTAAATACTAGAAAATTAAAAATAAAATAGAAAAGTTGTGATTAAGATATTTAGGATTTTTTTAAATAGTACATTTGATTTAGTGTGATGCTATATATTTAAACAAAAACACCCATAATACAGTAAATCTTGTAAAATAGAACCTGCCTATAACGGAATACTACCTTAACATGAGAAATTTCATGGTCTCGACAGACAGAGTAGGAAAAATTATTCCTTCTAAGCGGTAACCTATCTAAGATGGAATTTTTATCAGATCTTTAGATATTTTCATCTGAGTAGGTTAACTCTATATAACTTCAAAACGGATAACAGGTAAATGACACGTGACAAATATGAAGGGGTTAGAATGACAGTGGAGTATGTCAATATTTTGTAATTTGAGAAATGAAAAGTTTTGTGAAACTTACCGCATTGCAGTTGCATTAATTGGTCCAATTTGTTTTGCCCTTTAGCGACTCTCAAAGTGAACTATGACTTATTTGAAAATCACACTCAACAGAATTAATATACGTTCAGTGAAAATATGGTTATCTAGATTTTTCAGATTTTTGACTTACTCTACTGTTATTCTAACCCCCTCATGTGTGTTTATTATAGATTCATAGATTTTATTTTAGATTGAGATTTGGCCGAATATTAACAAAAAATAATAGGATACAAGAACTGATTTGCGTTAGGGAATTTAATGTAAATTTAAAGCACTAAATACAGCAGAAGGTGGAAGTGTGTGTGTGTGTTCCGTTTTTATTAATTAAACATAATAATTAACTGTAATTAAAAAACTCTTAATAAATGATAATATTTTTGGCAAGTCTGTTGCATTTCGTATATATCAGTTACCGCTATTAATATTACTATAAATTTATTAATGCCTAGAATCTCCATTACTGCCTGTTATACAGTGAACTCTCGTTAATGCATCCTGCTTAAGACATACCTCCGGGAAACGAACAGAATTTCGTTTTCCTCACCATTTGCTACTAACTTTACGAGCATCGCTTTATGCGTACTATTCATCGGATAATGGCGACATATTTCTCACAAATGAGTAATGCAGATTCGAGAGACAATGATTAATCGACAGACATTTTGTGTAATACTTTATTTTTCCAGAAGCAACATTGGTGCTACATTTTCCTTTTTTGAGTGAGTTTCCAGTAAATTACCAACCCTTGTCACGACGGGATTCGAACTAGGAACCTTCCGTTTATTAGACCGATGGTCTTGACAACTGTGCTGCGATTAGACATGCTGCATTCTCAAATGTTTTTACTTATTTTAGATGCTTTTTATGATGCAAAAACTTGAATGTTTTATCAGTAGATGAATGTTTTCCGAGATCCAATTTTTTTTTATATTTCTATTCCACAATTTAAAATACTCTACGCTATTATTTGGTGGTTTATAGAATATATATATATATATATATATTTGAGCATATACTTTTTCAAATTATTTTTCTGATGCTATATTTATCAATTCCAATAAAAACAATAATTATCTTAATCAGAAGTATTTATTACATGCTATTTTTTTTCTTTATCGCTTATTAAAAAACACTTAAGTAAATAAACAACAATTTTATAATAAATTAAATTATTGTATTTGAGCTATGCTGAAGGTTTTTGTGTACGGTTCTGTTAAACTGAATAGTTTAAAAAAATTAAAACAAGAAGAAAAAGATTTTTGGAGACAATTTTGAAATTAATGATCTTGTGATAAGTAAGTTTATATTTGGAGTAAATTTAGTTTAATTTTTAGATTTATTGAAAAAAAATATATATAAACTTTATTAAATTATAAACTTCAATTTTATAAAAGTAACGAAAAAATTATTAATTTTGTAAAATTATAATTTATAATGCTCACTTGTGAGATATATGCCTCACTTGCGATTCGGGATAAGACGTCTCATTTATAATTATCAAATAAATTTATTTGCGTGAGAAATATTTTTAAACCTTCAGGATTGTGAGAAAAAAAAATATGTTTTTTTTTCTTTTGGTTGATCGCGGCATTTCTGTGGGCTCATTAACTAAGAAATCAGGGGGTTAGTAGTGATAAATTCTCAATATAAGCAATGATTTTAAAATTTTAATTTGTTCCATTACCGAGAGTTGGTTCACAAGATTGCAATTCGCCTCACATTTTTAACTGAAAAATATTAAACTGTTTGGTATTTACAGCTGAACTCAGGATATTTTATATATAATTCACACATTTCAAACTTTCCCTCTCTTTATATCAGAAAATATTGCGAAGCAAGAAATAGAAATCTAAATAAAAAATAGAAATCTAAAGTTCCTTAACAATATCATTCTAACATGAAAATCGGAAAGAATATACCGGCCTACCATATTAGAGGTATAATCCCTCTTTATGCTTATTTATTTATTTAAATAATGTTTCCTTTATTTTTGACAATTTGCCCCCCCCCCCTTTAATTTAAATTGCATAAGCTGAACCTACCATTGAATATATAAAACGCCTTGAACTCATTCATAAAGAAGCATAAAAATCTAACACATTTAATTGAGAATATTAAATTTGCTTCGTAAATTAATTTTTAGTGTTTGTACATCGGATATAAGAAAAGAAGAGGGGGGGGGGTAATCCCTCTTAGTTTAGATAAAACATGTTTAGCTTTCGTTAGAATTATCCGATTGGCTTCAAGTTTTGATACCCATTTGTTCGAAGAATTGGTAATAGCAAATTTCCTTTGATGTGGGAGTGTAATGCAGAATTAGTATACAGAGCCTGTTAGTTCGATTTTTTTTAAATCGTAAATTTGATGTAAATAGGATATTAAGTCAAATTAAAATACATATTTTGAAGTATAAATGTTCGTAAATTTGATGTAAATAGGATATTAAGTCAAATTAAAATACATATTTTGAAGTATAAATGTCCGTAAATTTGATGTAAATAGGATATTAAGTCAAATTAAAATACATATTTTGAAGTATAAATGTTAATTACCTATGCTTCCTATTATCTTGCGAATGATGCATCTATCCCGATAAAGTGGGATGTCTCACCCTGAGGTCCGGGATAAATGGCCAAATTGATTGATTAAGTATGTTGATAAAAACACTATGTTATATAGTATGTATATTAAATTAGTATTTTACCGTGTTTTACATAAAAAATTAGGTATATATATTACATGTTCACTACAAAAATCATTGCTATAAAAATAGAAATGATGGGGGACTTACGTAAGACAACTATCCCGGACTTACTCTATATAAATATATACATATATATAAATATATAGATATTTATACATTTGAAAAAATAATAAATGTTATATTATTTCTGTATTTTCAAGCAGTGCATCTCACATTTATATCTCTATATATGATGTTTCAATTTATCTTTAAAGAAATGAGCTTTTATTTGAAACTTACTCAATTCAGTTAAAACAATAGGAAGGATTGTTTAGATATCAGTGATTCTTCACATTCTTTTTATAAATAATTCATTTCCAAATGTCATTCTTTTAGACTAGATTGAAAAGAAGAACATTGTGTTCCATTTAACATGTAAATCACGAGTTGAATTTCAAAAGACTTTAAAAGAATAGTAGCACTTAAGAAAATCACAATGCCTGGAAAGTTTTTATACGCGTTTATTGATTTTTACAGTGTAAATCTGATTTTTCTTAAATTTAACATTAGGTGCATATATAAATTTTCTTAAACCGAGGAACATTTAATATTGAAAATACCAATTATGACATATGGAGTACATTTTTTTTTAAAATGACTGCATTTATTTCAAAAATTATAATAAGAATTGTTTGCATAGCAGTTTCACATTCTCTTTATATAAATAATGCATTTCCAATTGTCATTGTTTTAGAGTGCATTGTAAAAAAGGAACGGTGTGTTCCATTTAACATATAAATCACGAATAGAATTTCAAACGACTTCAAAAGAATAGCTGCACTTCAGAAAATCACAATATCTGGAAAGTGTTTTACACATTTATTCATTTTACCAAATACGGAAGTCTGAAAAAAGTTAACGTTCAAAATTGTAACTGTAGATACAGAAATATTTTTAAATATATACATTTTTAAATATATACATTTTTAAATATATACATTTTAAAGGTAATTTTACAATCTATTGTTCGAAATTGTATCTTAATTAAACTTTAAAATTAAAATTTTTGATTTACATGTATTATATTAAGAAACCATTTAAATATCCTTAAGATAAATAATTGGTTATTTTTATTGATTTAATATTCACATTTCATATTACTCACACACATTGATGAATATTCGAAACATAAATACGGATATTATAAAGATTGTGAACCTTTTGTGTAAAATATTCCTGACATAAACAGTGTTCTCACAGAAATGCTTACAAAATGCAAGTCACAAGAAAATTATTCTATTAAGAAGGAAAAATTAGATTCAGAATGCAAATATGCTCCCCAGTATTATGCGTATTTCAATGTTTGTATTTGGAAAGCATTTTATGTTAACACATGTGATATCCTATAGTCTTTATAAAATATGCTTTTACTCCACACACACAATATATCATCTTAAAATAGTGAAATTGCTGCAAATAAAAATGGGCTTAGTCTGAATTTTTATAAACATATTTATAACTTGTATGGAAGATCAAAAGAGGAATATATATATATATATACTAGAAACTTTCTAATCATCAAATTCTGGCTGAGAGATGTGAAAATTACCATTTGTTATGAATTTCTGATTCTTTCTGTTTCTTTTCTTTTGTCTAATATTTTTAAATGTGGTACTAGGTCAAACGGCAATAACATTGGATGTAGGAAAAAGTTATTATACAAATATACTCTTTATATGTTTCAAATATCAGTGTAAATAGATGATAACTATTCTAATTTAAAAAAAAAAAAACTGAAAATTTTTGCAGCCCATTAGGGGATTTCCTAAAGTTCCAGATTAAATTTAAATATTTTCCACTTACGAAAAATAAACTGAAAGATATAAAAAGTATTATCTAAGTAAATACATATTTCATAAAAGTTTTTTTGGGATAAAATATATTATCCCATTTAATCAGTTTTACTCTTAAAAAATATATAAAAATCAATAGAAATAGACTGTAATATGAATTATTCGGTGTAAATTATTTTTATATATGACCTTTCAAGATCCGCATAATTGTACTATGCAATCATGAAATTTCCTATGAATTTATTTAAAATTTTGTGAAATAATTTAACATTTATTTAAATAAACAGTTTCATGTAGACGTATTTTTCTGTAAAAATGAGAAAATTAATATGTGATTTAAATTTTGTAAAAAGTAAAATAGCGTATCGTGTATTGAGTATTTAAAACTTTTACATCTTCCATCATGCTTCACTTTGTTTAGGTGCCTCTGTTATCTTATAACTCACAGTAAAACTTTTCAATTACTCTCAGACATGAAGCTGCATTTCCACAGGATGTGCGTCAATTATTCATTTATCCTTATTCGTATGACATACTCGTAAATCTTCTACAATTCATAGGCTATTGACATATTTTCGTGGTACTTTACGTAATGCAATACATTGTAGCTAGTTTGTTTTAAACAATAATAACAAAATAAATAATTTACACTATTTGTGTCAAGTTACACAGCTGTTAGCCCCAAAAAGTAAATTTCTTTGTGATATGGAGCTTGCACTTTCTAAAACTCATCAAATGTAGCGAATACGGTGCATAATGGAACTTAGATTTAATGTGAAGCAAAAGATTTACCTTATCGATTTTATAACTAGTTACTGATTCAGTGACATTTTCGATAGTTCTATGGAATATCGACCAGCCGAATTGCAAGAAACATTCACGAAACGAAATCTTTTATAGATGTACATGTATTAGATTTTAACAATAGTTTTAACTTTATTTTTAATTTTGGAAAAGGTATTTAATTAAGCATTAAAGTAAAACGGGAGATGGATTACAGCTTAAAAATAATCTTTCTAAAGAATGGTTAGGATAGTTGTAAAATAAGAACCTGACAATATATATAATGATTTATCTGTCTAATAATACATTTTATAATTCTGTATAAATTGAATTGTTTAGAAATTTTGTTACCCAGTTATTTAATGCATCAATTCATTCTCAGTTTTTTTTTTTATTTATTACAGTCGCATTTTGAAGTCTTTTGACATCACGCTCAAACAAACAAACAATTAATTAATGTATAAATCATTTATAAAATTATTGAAACAAGAACGTATTCTTTTAAAATTTTAACGCTGAAACATTTTAGAAACTTTTACATTTATATGAAACTATAGATAGGATTACATTTTTACTTTATTAGAGATTATGACCTTTTCAGGAAGTGAGAAGAATGTCAATATATAATTATTATTATTTGAATGGATATTATTACGTAACCCACTTCAGTTACTTATTATAATAACACTTCATAAAAACAAATCGTAAAAGAAATATATTGCAATTGTGTTGTGCCTTTTTATTTTATGCATGGAGGTATGTCTTTTAACATTGGAACACATTATGACCTTTTATGAAAAGAAAAGAACGTCATTATACATTATTATTTTTTTTCTAATTATATAACTCAGTTCAACATAGCTAATTATAATAAAATTACTTTGTTACATGATGAATTTCCGTTATAATGAATATTCTCAGTAAAAATCTGCTAACCACCAATTTTTGTAAATTTTAAATTCGTTAAAAATATTGATGAAATAATAAAACTCTGACTCTATGAATATTCATAAAAAATCACCCATTGGAACACTTTCATGATTTATGTGGATGTATATCATTCATATCGGATTTGCTTTTTGGGCTTAATTCGCCTCTTGTGAAGAGGTTAGAATATCACCATATAACTATTAAATATTTCACTAATTAAATATGTATGTTGCATAACTAATTCCAATACAACAATTTATAACAAAATTACTTTATTGTACTAAATATAAACAATAAATCTTTTTACTTGAGCATTCTCAGGAATATATCTCATACATTCAAGGAATCCTTTTCTTGATTTCTTTAATTCATCATTCTTCGTTTAATTCTTATTACATATTAATATTATATTCTTTAAAAAGGCTGAAAAATTAAATATTGTCTCAAAAATATTTATAACAAAAAAAAAAAAAAAAACATTCGGATTCCACATTTTAGAATGTTTTTGCGCTTTAAATAGGCATATAGGTCATAATTAAAATATACGTGTTTAGATCTCAATTAAAAATAATTTACTGATGAAAACACAATTTCAAATAGATTCTATTTACACCATGGAGGATGAATTTGTAAAGTAAAAATAGTTCATATCTTCGACACTAGAGTTAAAAGGGGTGATGCAGGCTATTTTCGAAACGTGCATTGGACATGAACATTATAATAAGGAAAATTTTATGTCATTGACTAACATTACTGGTGTAACCTTTTAGCTTTTATTCCTAGTTTAAAGTCCAAAATCAGCCTCCAGCGGTGCTTTTGCCACTGGAGTAGAATATATAATTTTTTCTTATAAATCGGTTCACCATGGTTTAAATAGTACGTATACGAAATAGCGTTGTGTTAGCACCAGAACATTCCGCGAAATTAACATACACTTGTAGTACTTTATAACAGGTACTTTATGTTTTTATAACCTCCACTTTAGTTATGGCCACCCAATCGACTGATCTTTTAAATAATATTGCACTTTAACCTTATCGCGGAGAGCGTCATTTACAGAATTTTTAATCTTCTATCACAGGTTTTCAAAATAAAACTTTTTCGCAAATTAATAGTAGAAATGTTTTGATTAAATATGGCAAAATTTTCAATAAAAAATTAATTCCAGGAATAATCAAGAATACTGAGAACTTTATGCGTCATATACACGCGGTGCTCATTGCTAAGGGTTTATGATATTTTGTGACGAGAAAAGAACGTCATTATATATTAAAAGTTTGTTCTAGTCATTATATAACACAACTAGATATAAATAATTATATTACATTAGTTCATTATTATAAATACATCGAAAAGTCACTACCTGATTAGAATTTTCTGTAATATATACTCTACTTCCAAAAAATCCATATTCCTGTATTGTTTAATGTATCATGTTTCCTTTCGTTCCTTGATATAGTATATAAATATTATATGTTTTTAAAAGTTAAGGAAATAATTTTAAAAAATGCTTCTAATAATATTCCTATTAAAAATAACACCTAATGCTATACTTTAGAAAATTGTTATGTGTCAAATGGGCTTAATTACAAAACTTTAGTTCTTTTTTATGCTTTCATTCAGACCAACTTATCTTTCAACCTTATTACACCTTATAACCTTTTGTGAAGAGGAAAGAACGTGATTATAGAACTATTAAAAGTTTTTACTGTTTCCTAAATAACCTAGTCAAATATAACTAATTATAATAATATTACTTCATTGTGATAAATATACGAAACAAATCTCTGCAGCTAAGCATTTTCAGAAATATATCTCATATATCCAGACAATCCCTTTTCTTCCAAATGCAGCATTGACCTTAAAGAGACAGCTCCATTTGCAGGATCAATATCCTTTATCAATCCTTTATCACGGAGTTCGTACTTATACTCCAGCACTGTCACAAACATTGTTATTTTCTATTCTTTGTCAGAAGGCTCGAAATACGAGAGCCAGCTGTGTTTGCGCCAGACTGCAACAGCCCAGCATGTTCTTTTTCGATTCGGGAGAATGTTCAGTTGACCGTTTATTATTTCGATATGAAAAGCATATCTCTTCTCTGAATATATTTGGAGTAGGTTTGAATCTTTTGTCGATATATTCCAAAAGATATTTACTTGGGGCTCGAATGTTCGTAATATTTATCGTAATGCGTTTCATTTAATGGGATTTGATGAGGATTTTATTGAAAACATTTAAAAAGTTTGCGTAAAAGTTTCCTAATATCCACGTGATGTTTACGTTAATAGGATTTGCGAAATGTTTATGATGAAAAATTATAATGTTCCAATAAAATATTTTCAGTGATTTAGCAATAAATTTTAACTCAATCATAGTTATTTTATATTAAAATATATTTTTAATTCGTGGAAATTAACCTAATAATCTTAAACTTAATTTAGTCAGGATTAATACTTGAAGATTGATGCGTTTCTTTAACTACCATGCTACGTTGGTTAGTATTTAAAGCTGAAAATATAATTTGAAGTATTTTTATAATCATACGTATTGGGTACAATCTTGAAGATCATGTATGTATACATATATATGAACATTGTTATTTTTAGAACCTAACAAATAATTAAGAAATGCTATAGCGAATTTATTAGATCTGTACGAAAAAATCAAAAATCTAAAAATAAAATTATTTGTATATTGTTTTAACGAAAGGATTGCTTTACAATCTCTTAATCAATGTAAGTGCTGTATAAAAGGATTTTTATTAATATATAATAAAATGGAAACTACGTCGCAAGTGTTTCTTTATGGCTATCAAATTAAGTTTTTTTCTGAAAAAGGATAAATTCATGAAATAAATAAAAGTGATTAATAGATTGAAAATACATTACTTGATACACTTATTTATTTTTTTTTCGGCTGGAATTATTTACATATTTTCCAATTCTACATCATGGAAATAATACAAAACCGAACAAGAAATCGTTCCTAATAAACTACTTTCATTCGTTCCTAATAAACTACTTTCATTTCTTTAGCTTTTAAATTTATTACAGTTATTAAACACGTTCAATGATTAGAATAACCAAAGCATTAATTAAAATTTTATGTGCGTAAAGTCCAATTTCATCGATGGGTACAAATATTTGAAGATATTATTTATATAAGTTGCTGTTCGATAAGCAATTCTCAAACTGTTTTTAAATAATTTTATTATTACATGTGTTAACATTTTATTACATTAAATTAAGCTCAAATACTCCAAACATCCTTAAGTTTTTGAGTAAAAGAAATTTTACTTAATTCTACTTTTCTGCCTACACTGGTATGATAAACATGAGAATAAGAAGAATTACAGTAAATTTAAACACTTTTTGGCCCACTTGGTCTTTCTCCCAAAATTCTTAGATATATGCAAGTGATTTGTTTTATGTAATATATTTGTTTCATGATATCTTAGGTGAACTAGCTCAGATAGGAGTTAAAGAAAATGTTTTTGAACTATGAAGTTTTTCCTACCGGAGGTCAGGTGTTTACATTTTCCCCAGCACTTAGGGAAGTGGTATCAAGACTTTAATCTGACCTTTAAAACATATAGTTTCAATCCCAGTACAGGTGTAACATGCTCCATTGAAATAGATTTAATATATGTTTGACTTGCTTGGATATTTTATTCCAAAACAAAATTATGAAACATTTTAAAAACGCAGATACGAAACAACAGAATAATGCGGAAAACTAAAAAGACTTATTTATTTGAGGAAAACGCACAAAACTGCCTGTTAAGTTACATACATCCATGTCATTTTTTTCATCAGTATAAAGCAGGTTTTTTTCCGTTCAAACAATAGTTTTAAAACCGGAAAAAAATTCTAAAATCATAATAATGCAACCCTCTGAGCGTCTGAGGGCTTTCCTGTATTTTCATAAAAATGTTCATAAAACTAATAATAATTTCAATTTTCTTTCCCTGTTTGTTTTTAAATACACTTCATATCTCTTTATTTTACATATATCTTAAAATACAATTTTTTTACAAATATTGTTGTCTCAAGCAAATTTAATTTGTTTTTGAGAAACGGAGAAATACGACAAACCTCTTAGAGGGTTAAATTTTAAGAACTTAAAAAGAAAGTTGAATTAGAAAAGAAAATCGCTTTTGAGTTATTATTTTATGTAACTTTATTTAAAAAATAGTATGTTTAATACTGATTCCGTTTACTGCTTATTGAATAATGTATATATTTACAAGAATCATTTTACGATTTCTACGGCAATTCATATCAACGGAAAGAAATGGAGAAAAACATTTCTCTTATCTGCCTAATGAAGGCTCTGATATATTTTTTTCGATATTTAAAGCATCCATTTTTTGTCTATATTACCCTGAGTTGGTATAAGTAAAACGCGCAATTAGACGAACAGAACTTTTGAGTTATTATTTCTTTGTAATTTCGATTAAAATTAGTGTGTTCTAAACAAATAGTGACTCGGTTTACTGCTTATTTAAAAATATAAGCATTAACAAGAATCATTTTACGATTTCTATGTTAATTCTTATTTAGAGAAAGAAAGGGTGGAACAATATTTCGCCAATTTGTCTAATAAAAGCTCTAATAATTTTTTCTAGCATGCAAGCAATACAAACAATATTTAAAGCGCAAGTGGAACTATAGCTGTATAAAATAAACTCATAAAATGAAAAAAAAAATATATTCTAAAATGTATTTTCTAAAGTTAGCTAAGAATATAAAATCCAGTTGAGATCTGCGTTGTTAAATCTGGCAGATGTCATATTAATAAAATAGGAAATTTTAATAGATTTTTTGCTTGATATAATGATAGTGGTTCCAGGCATAAAATAAAAGAAAATTACTACGTAAAATTTCTGATATAAATTTGTAATTTTTGAATTGAAATACTGTTAGATTTAACAACACTGGCCGATCAACGGTATTTGAGAGCAAAAGAAAGCCAAAATCTGAGAAAACACTACAATTAAACATCAAAATGTAGACTATTTTTAAAACTGTAACATAACGGGGGAAACATGCTAACTAATTGTATGGTTAAACTAAAATTTTATCATTCAGTAATGTCTCGTGGTTAATTAAACTAGGCCAGTTATTACACTTACACCATTTCACTCTACATAGAAACATGTTTAAAAAGAAGAAGAAAAAAGAGTAGATAAAAAGATAACATAATAAATTAAATAAATATATTTTTAAAATACACTGTAACCGACACATAATGTGCAAAATTTTCTCATTATCTAAATTTTGGAAAGAGGATCTTAAGACAAACATTGTAAATTCATTATACTGTCAATGATGCAGGTACTAAAACGCTATATGTGTGTTATATTCTTAGAATCAAAATTGTATGATTTAGAAAACAGCATTGTAATTTCGTTGGGTCTAGGAAACCAGCTGTCTAGGAAACAATTATTGTTTAGAATAAATTGGTATAAAATATATTCTCAGTACCCAATTTGTTGTACGAGTTTCATTAAGAGCATTTCCAATACGCTGATGTAGTAGATTTTTGAAATATGTAAAAATGGCATGTTTTGCGATGCCTTTTTTGCGAGTGTCTTATAGTAGAAACATTATAAAATATCTATGCAGCAATGTAAATTAGCTAGTCTGTCAATTAAATATTGTTCACATAATGTACACTTTGTTAAGTATCTCCGCATCTAATCTGAAAACCGACATCGAAACATTGTCTTATATCACGTATCTAACTACTGTTAGGGTCATCATGAAGTATTGTTCATTATTTTTTTTTAATCAAAGAAAATCAATAAATGTAAAAAAAAAAAAAAAAAAAAAAAAAAAAAATTACAAATTTGTTTTATCACAAAATTTCATAATTAGCATAAAACAGGGAAAAAACGTCTTGGGGTTTTGCATTTATTAAAACTTAAATCTGTATACGACGAAATTAAGCTCTTTTGAATAATACAATTCTACAAAGGATAAATAACTTATGTGCATTCTTAAATATAACGTGAGAAATATATATATTTTTTTGTTTTGAAAGATAAATTTGTATCGTTTTGAAAACAATATCAAGATGTGTTTAAAACAAAAGCGCTTTATATTCTTAAAAGAGAGAAATAAATACGAATAAAACTCGCATTTTTAACAATCCATTTCTGTGCTCTTTTATCATTTTGTATCAGAATTTCTTTCGATATATATACACGTAGTTCAAAAGATAAACAAAATTCATGAAATGAAAATGCAAATATCCTTATTTTCAAGATACAGATAAAATTGAAAAATAAAATTGTATCTTTCTATTCGCTGATGCAGGAAGAAAGATAGACTCAAATTTGAAAGCAGATATCCTGTAGAATCGCACTTGTCAAGAAAGTGTATTACTATGAAACGACTTCCGAAAATATTTCAAGCTAGTTGATTTTGAAAGGAAACAGTCCTTTTGCTAAAATTTAAATTTAGGCATTTGAAGGAATATAATCAGCATTCTGCTGCTATGTTCCGAATAAAAGATTTTCAAACGCGGAATGATATAAGTGTATAAAAAATATATATAATAAAGATACATCGAAATGACTTAGCATAAGATGTTTCATGTGATTTATAAATTTTACAAATTCTGTTGAAAATGTTATGTAGTTATATTTTGTGTAAGTACTTGAAAGTATCAAATATTTTTCTAGATTAAAGAACTTGAAAGGATAACATTATTTTTTTAGCGAAGGACAAAATAACAAATATATAGAATTACCATACGGTACATGCGTCGTAATAAAACGCGGACACACGCATATATATTCTACAATCGGTACTTACCGGTACAAATTCAATACCGGAATCCAAAAGATAACTGCGTGGGCGTGCGAACAACAAGATTGTTCTTTATTGGCACATTAGCGCAACTTCTGCTGAAGTGGCATTAATACGTAAGTACCCTACAATCATATAAAATGCGATTTATTGTATTTTCACTTTTATTATTTAATTATAGAGTTAAATTAGTGTGTAACATTATAGTTCCGATTGTACCGTAAGTACCGATTAATAAGTACCGTTAAGGTCAGTAATCAGTAGGTAACCTTTCGTAGCACTAAAAAACGGCGTCAAAAATCAGCAAACAACAAGGCAACAAGGAATCCAAAAGATAACTGCGTGCGCGTGCGAACAACAAGATCGTTATTTATTGGCACATTAGTGCAACTTCTGCTGAGGTGGCGTTAATATGTAAGTACCCAACAATAATATAAAATGCGATTTATTGTATTTTCACTTTTATTATTTAATTATAGAGTTAAATTAGTGTGTAACATTATAGTTCTAAAATAATAAACGGGTAATTACATATACATGGATTATAGGAGTTCCTTTACATGCGGTTTATTTTGTCGAGCTGTTTCAAATAATTGGCCTCGCGTCATTTACAAATGGTTGTCTGAGTAAACTGTGTTGTCTGGATATCATCCAGATAGCTGAATTCCAAGAGCATTGGCAAATATTATCAAAAACTTCGTAAATGAGTGTCAGCCTGGACAGATTTTCACTCAGTTTGAAAAATTACTACTCATATAACTTATTGTATGTTTGTCTTTTTTTACTTATACTTTTAATATTGTTTTGAAACATAGTTGTAGTGAAATTGAATTTTGTTAATATATACGTATTATAATTCCTTTATACAATATTGATACATATTTTAAATTGTGAAATGATAACTTTGTCAATACACATGGTATTTTGAATTGTTAAAATACATTATCAATTTCTTCATATCACAAAAAAATAAAAATATCCTTTTAAAATTAATTTTTATTTTTTTTAAATCATACAATATCGAAAAATATCTATTTAAAAATAATACATATCATGTAATTTTACTCATGGAAGAAAAAAAAGAAAATAAATTACTGATATATGACTTAGAAGTAAATAAAACAACTACACTATTCTTTAAAGCACAATGTTTCCAAGTCACAAGGCCAGATTTGCAGAAAGCAGCCTGTTCAGATATACAACGTCTGATGACTCATATATCCTATAGACAACATTTCTTGAACTATAAATCTGCTGGACAAAAATCAGACAATCGAAATGTCCAGCTGAACTTGCTATGTTTGTATTTATATTCTTGGTGTGGAACTGCTTCAACTGATTTGTAATATTATTTACTTCCACATCCATCATATATGTTAGGATGATTATTTTTCCTTAAAAAGTGACAATACATGTTCTGTAATAAGAGTCAAGTAGCTCTATGTACCTAGTGTTCAAATTATCTAGTTACTAGATTTCTCTAATTATCTAGTTACTCTTATATTTAAGAAAAAATATCCTACAATGAACAAATCTGCAAATTCACGCAATACTATGATCTATGGAGGAAGAACTGGTTCGCTGCATGTAATTGGCTAGATGTGACGCTACCCAAATGTGACAGTTATGTGTGTTGTGGATGGTACTACTCAAGAAAAAAATCGAGAATGAAAAAGACTGCAAATCATGCAACACTATAATCTTTGGTAGAAAAAGAAGGTCCTGCATGTAAAAAAACAGATATGATGTTGCTCGATTGTGATAGTTAGTTGTATTAACGTTTTATGCAGTGTTAAATGAGCTATATGCACTCACAAGAAGTTACAGCACCAGCGCTTATTTAGGGAAGGATTACACGGCAAAACTGCCATATTTATATTATCCACTTTTAAAAATTCATTGTGCGACTGTAATTTGTTTGAATACAGATTCGGAATTATATAGAAAGCATTCTTTCCAAATGATACAGGTGAACTCAATCGACATTCAAATTCACAAGCACTGATTAACCCCATAGTTTCTTCAGATGTGTTCGCATGAATCTTAGATAGTCATCTGCAACGCATATAATCCTCTAGTATATCATTTAATATTTAATAAAATACTTTTAAAAATGAGAAATTCCTATATTAAGAATGGTAGGTTAACATTATGTAAAATTTAAAGCTATTTTGGTACATCTATTTATTGAAATGTCAAAAAATAGAAACGTTTAAGATTAGTAACCATATATATAGATAATGGTTTATACCAGTAGTACAGACTGTGAGCACCATGGCCTCAGTGTTACCACATTTTAAAAAAAAAGTATTCCTTTTATTAATTAAAAGCAAATTTTGTGTCATTGACTAAAGCGAATACCAGTTTTCGCAATTAGTGGTGTGAGAAAATGATTTGCAAAAGGTCATGAGTATCACAATGATAAACAGTATTTTGTTATATATGAGTTTCCATATTCTTTTAATATTGAATTATTAAGTTTAATTTAAATACTTTCAATTTGCTAGCTCACATGTTTTATACGCTGACTACGAATTAAAATGCGTTAATTAAAAATATATGTATAATCCAAAATTTTACTTTGTAATTCTGAAATTCCAGTGTACGTTTGCAATAAAAATAAAAGAAATAACTATAAATTAGTAAATTTTATTTCTTTTTTAATTCCATACATAATTTTTACTTAGATTTCCATAACAGGCCATTTCTAGCTTCGTATATATTAAATGTGCTTCAACCCTTCCAAAAATTTAATATTTGATCTTCAGAGATTTCACTAGAAATCGTAATTGTGTGTGAAATCTTGAAAGTGGAAAAAGAGTCTTTTCAAAAGTATTCTGAGTGAGTTTGATCTGATTTTGATGGGGTTTTTTTTAAGAAATATTTTAAATGAAAATATATTAAAGGGCGAATATTCTTAAATACAATTTTCTGAAAGTTGGTCAATGTATTTCGTTCAGTAAACATACTTCAATGAGTTCATTTCCGGAGATATCTAATAAGTTAGTAATAATATTAGAAAACTATATTCACCCTTTAATTTCACAGCTGTAATTTATTTTTGTACAAGCTTTGAATCTTTTTAAAATAAAACGAAATTTATGCTGATATAACACATTCATATAAAATTTCATACCACTTTCAAGCCACTTTAAAAGAGATCAATAATCTGAAAGTTCCGCATGACTTCGCTTTCGACAATTAATTTTCGATAGTTTTCCCTCTGTGATTCTATTCAAAGTCTGTAAAAATAATTTCGGATGAAAGGAATTCTTCTTTACATACTTTTATATTAATGGACGAGAAGATTCAAAATAAAAGTTGTTTGCTTACGTTATTTTTTTCAGAATGTTTCATTTTGTTGTTTTTATTTTCTCTTTTGATTTTTTTCGTAAATAAAAACCCGGTCACTCTTATCAGTTCCATTCATTAGACAAACAAAAAATGAATTGTTTCGCTTTTGTTGCACTGTTATGTACATTATTCGTGTTAAAGTAAATGTTACCTCAATGTAGCCAAGGAATTTCTAAACATATGTAATCCCTGTCTTTGTGTATAAAAATATTTTACTTTTAAAATGTCTAAATATTTTCTTTTCTTAATCTATACATTTTTATATTCACTTCACATTTACATGACAGTACTTAGATCTTCTTTTACAGAATTTGGACTTGTTTGTAAAAAAATCGCAGTGGTTCAAAAATTCGACAACAAAGAAAGATCGAAACATCCGTTCTCAATTGCATCGCTGAGGACCACGAGGATGGAAGGTGTCAGCTAGTCAAGTGAGTTGAATCAGTGAGTCAATTGAATGTGCAAAAAAGATGTATCGCTACAAGAACTCTGAAATGACCAATATATTGCGCATCTTCGGAGCAGCGACTACAATTCACTAACTGCAAACAAATTGTACCGTGAACGATTTTCAAGCAATTTCATTCCATGTCGTCTAAGCTTGGGCTGTTGCATACTTTATTTCTTTGTTAAATGATTTTTTAAAAATTCAGATTATTAAATCTTTATTGTTTGTTTTATACACCCAGAAAAAGGAATTGATTGAAACTACAAAACATATTTTGTTGAGTACATTTTCGTTGTTTTAGCAAAATTCAAGTAAAATTGAACCATTTTATTTGAATTAACAAAACATTTTTTGCTGACGATACAATTTTTTTTTTAGAATTGCAAAAAAAAAAAAAAAAAAAAAAAAAAAATGTCGATTCAAACAAAATTTTTATTGACCTATATTTAAACAAAAAGTTTTGTTGGGTCAACCAAATATTTGTTGATTCAACAAAACTTTTTTCTGGGTGTAATATAATTTAGATGCCCGGTAATATTTTCTTTGTTTTAACTAACTTTATTCGCATTAAATGTTTTTCTGTTCGATATATTATTACATTTTTAATATATATTTTGCCTCCTGTAACCCTTTAGGTTAGGGTTCAATTAGTTTTACATATATATATATATATATATATATATATATATATATATATATTGATCGGTTAATTTCTCTATATAAAAGGTATTTTTAAACTAGCATTTGTTTTGTAAAACTTTTAGTGTAGATAAATTGTCTGTGAAAATGGGATGTAGATAACGATATTTGTTACGGAATTGATTGAGTAAGAGTCTCAAAATATGCTGAATGTTAATTTTCTCAGACCATCCCACTTTTGTGACTAGAAAATTTCTTCTTTCAATAAATATGACTTTATTTTTCTATAATGTCTAGAATAAATAATATAAAATATTTTATGTTTAAATATTTAAATATTTCATAATAGTAACAAAATATGTTGCTGTAATCTATTTTTGAATTTAGAAGAATGGCTTTACCACAAGTTTGCAGCGTTTACATTTTTACCCCTGTTAACTGAATCGATATAAAAACATTTTATATTCAAAGGAAAAATTACAAATGTGTACGATACTATATTTACATAACATAAGCATCGTCTCACATAAAGACTTTCACCTTTTTTTCAACATTTCTAAAAGGATTCAAACAGTATAAGTTTTATAAACGTAGTAATGTGTAGTTTTAATTGGAATGTGTGACATTTTGAAATGTGTGACACGTATCAAGATGAACTTAATTCCAAAACGTTCCTATCTTAAGGGCTTTATGCTTTATGCTTTATTTCCTTAATCAAAGGATTTCCAAGAAACTTCATTAAATCCATTAAACCAAATATACTCTCGGTGATTTTCGAAATCATCTCATGCGAAACAAATGGGTCTGATGTTTGATATAAAGTAACACCACAGTCTACTCAGAACTGCTCATTGCTTTCTGATTGCTGCGTAAAACACATTAACATATCTCTTGAAGAAAGTTTGGCCAAGATCTTGATAGTTTCCGTACTATATAAAGAGACTTAAAATTGCTCTTATATACGAAGAAGGAACATTTCAAAAACCTTAGAAACTCGTTGAAAACCATTAATGTCGTTTGATAGATTAATATATAGTTGTAAATGTTCCTATTTCTTAATCTAAATAATTTATCACAAAATAAACGGTAGAAATTCGTATTACCTTAATGTTATGCGCATTTGAAACCAGTTGATTTTATTTTATGTTGTGAAAATAAATAGCTATTTTAAAATGCATTTGCATTTACAGCCAGAAATTTTACACTAAGTGATAAGAAAGTATATTTCTTTTAAAATATTTTTTTATTACATATTCCAGAAGAATTTAGAAGGATGAAGAAAAATTAATATGATAGCTATTTACCAACCTTCACTCTTTTTTTTTAAATTTACTTCTTGTTATACACTGAGTACTGTTTCTAAACTATCTTAAACACATTTTTTGCATTTCTTCTGCGATTATATTAATTGTAGATTGAATTTAGATCACTTTTAGATAGTATTAATTTATGTGGTTTAGATTAAGCATATATTCAATGTATTTATTTTTTACGTTCATAAATAAACGAGAAGCAAAAATTCAAATTTCATGTAAATATTTAAGAGCACTTTTTAACATCTTATCTCATTCATATTAAAATATATAAATAAAATATGTAAACAAAAATTGTATTATCATTATAGAAATCAGAGCTACAATAAAGGTCTAAAGCATTTGTTATCAGATGATTTAAATTATTTTTATTTTGGAAAGTGATTAAATAAAAAATGTGCGTATATATATTATTTCGTTATCAAAAGTATTTTTATCATGAAACAAAACAAATCTTTGAATTTTCTTCCAAATATGCGGAATAGTGGATTAACGGATAATTATATGGCATGAGATTTTCTTATAAACATGATATAAGAGGAATATCAATGAATTACGAAGACTATTGTAATAACACTAATAACACTCTTTGATTAATTTATATGGAGACTTATTAAGCCCATACAAATCATATATATATATTTTTTTAAATCAAGTTTTCAATTACTGATATTATTTCATTCTGCTATTTTGTTTTGGGTGGAAGGAATGCAACATATAATTTTCTATTCTTTGTTCAATGATATTTGATATTATTTTCTGTACCACCTTCATTCATTAAAGTGTTAAAAATTCAAAATAATCACCGTATATTTTATTTATCACGTATTCCTGATCCAAAATGGGATTTCATATGGTTTTCCCTTGGAAATACGTGAAAATGTCCTAGGTGGTACACGATGAGTTACAAGCAACATACGGAGCGTCGCAATTATTTCGTTACAACTAGTTATGCTGTAGAAAAGGTTTATTTTGCGTTATTTTTTTTCATTAAACAATTCATTTTTTTTGTTCTTCTAAAATACAATACTTGAAATAAATGTTTATGTATCTTACTTTAAATATATATTTATATAATGTTATTATCGATCTGCTGGGGGTGGGTCTTTTTTTTGGGGGGGGGCGAAGCGGTCCATGATGTAACCATTATAGCTTTAATTTCGCCTAATTTATCCATTTTAGCGTCTGGCAGATTTTTTCATGTATATTTAACGATTCATAAAAAAACAGATATAAAAAGCATTGGCATGCGGATTTGTAGTTTATTACCTTGCATATTTATTTCTCTTATGTACTAGAAAAAAAATAATATAAAATATATTTTTTAAATCAGCCTTTGAATTAAAAAATCATGTAATGGAAAAGCTTGCTAGGTCTCTTAAAGAATTAAAATAATGAAATGTTTTTAATGAAATGCGATTTATTCAGCTAATCGGATGAAGCATATTATGTAAAATTGATGTTGTTTAATTATGTCTGTCTGAAAAGGGAATTAAAATTTTATCTTTAAATATGAGTGTTTTTTTCATGATAAAACAAGAACGAAAAATCATGCGTCAAGCATAGATTATGTAACACTTTCCAACGATTCCAAAATAATTTTACAAATCATTACCGTTTCATAAGCTGAAAGATAACATCGAAGTAAACAATTTGGAAAACGCATAACATATTTAAAAACGTAATTTCAGGAATTTCCAACATTTATTTCCAAAATATACAATATTCGGGAAAATATCCGAATACTTTTATTCAACCCTGTATATGATCTAATCATTTGTATATATGCTATATAGGATGTTAAATTTTAGTTCAGGTAAGAAACGCGTAGCACAGTTTAAAATCCACCTTCTGGAGTTTCTGTCAATAAACGTAAATGTGTTCGCGAACTTTCTCCATAGACGTAATGTAACGGAATTCTTTTGACTGTCCCTGTAAAGTAACCATATGTGCTAACCACACCCTATTACATATTAAGCTTCTTGTAATGCACCTTAGTGATATATATCAACTACGATGTGTTTGAAATTGTGTAACATCATTAAAATGAACCGCAAATGATTTTTCTCCATAGACCGTAATGTAACGGAACTCTTTTGAGTGTCCCTGTAAAAAAACTATAAGTGCTACACACTTCAGTTGAAATAGGGAACATGCTATAGATAACGACAATAACATATAAAAATTGCACAGAAATCCGAGTATATTTACGGGAGTTAGAGCACGGACAGACGGCCATACGGCCAGACAAACCGAAGTCATAAACACTTTTCAATTATTTTGGAAAGTGTTAAAAAGAGTAATGGAAAGAAAATATTTTGCTGAAGCACTACATGTTATATATATATATATATATATATATATATATATATAAGCTCGGTTTATGGCGTCAGGTGTCGCCATCCACAATAAACTTTATTCCATTTATTTCCATCCACAATAAACTTCCATTTCTTTATGTAAGAAAATATCAAAATTAAAACTAAAACTTTTCTGTAGTTTTAGACTTACCGATTTCGAAAATGCACTTTTGAGTAAAACAAGCTTAAAGCTTAATGTTATAATCGTAGACGATGATCATTATTTTTCATTTACATAGAATAATCTATTACATCATCATAAAACAGTCCTTTTTGAGTTTATAATGTAAGTACAAGAAAAATGCATTTAAATTTATGACTACGACTAACGCCTTAAATAAACTGTTGTAAAAGTTTTTTCATCATTAACCATTTTAAATAAAATTTTAAATGCATGTTTGATAATTAAGGTGATTTATGAGTCGGCGTAAACAAGCACATCAGTTGAACTATAAATGTTGCTACCCGTAAAGCTTACATCAATTGTAAAATAAAATTTATATTTATTTGTATCCATTTGTTATTGTCTTTGTTTTAATGTGCATGTTCATGAAGAATAAGAAACTAAGGGACAGGCAAAATTCTTTAAAGCGGACTTTTAATTTTGTCTTCAATGTATGTTTCGTAAGCTTTCAACATCGCATAATCAGTTCCCATTGAAGTCGACTCAGAAAAAAAAAAAAAAAAAAAAAAAAAGACAGAACTAGCACTAGGTGTTTGTTTCTTTTGAATATGAAAACAGCAGTTTTATAATTTGAATGCAAATGTGATATTTTTTCAATTAAAAATTTAGTTGCACCTTACAACTTAACATCTTTTGAAATTTATGGCACTTTAGTCCATGTTTTGCCGAAAATCAAGTGAAAATGGAATTTTTCCTAATATTTTTACATGAAATTGATAATGATTTCAGATACATGAAATTTCATAAGCAGCATTAAGTTAATATCCTCAAATATGATATTAATTTTTGGTACTTTTATGTTAGTAGGGTGCTAGTGATACATATATATATATATTTATATACATATGTATATAATGTATATATACACATATATACCGGGTGTTCAAAAATTCGACCGACAAATTAAGAAGGATGATAGAAGGCATCAAGAGGATGAAAACCTGCCATAGTACATGGGGTCGCAAATCACATTTAGTGGGGAAAAAACGCAAAAATAGTTATGAAGGGTGTGACGTCGAGTGGAACAAAAAGGGCCAATAATAAATAGAAAAACACTTATTTGACGTAAAGCATTATTACAATGTATTACAAATTGAACGTAAGAAATGAGATGACGAAGCATTTTATAGGAATATGTTTTAACGCGTCCGGCTTTCCTTCGTCCTTCAGTGTCGGCTGTGCAATGACCTTCGTGGCCGCAATTTCGAACAATTGTGTATAAAAAATGTGTTGTCGTCTCCTTTCTGACGTTGTACTGCAATGCATTGTAATCATTCTTGACGTCATGTAAAATGTTTTTACTACTTGTTATTGGTCATTTTTGTTCCACTCAACGTTACACCCTTCATAACTATTTTTCGATTTTCTCTCACTAAACGTTGTTTGCGATCCCATGTTCTATAGTAAGTTTTCATCCACTTGACGCCTTTTATCATCTTTCTTAATTTGTCGATCGATTTTTGGAACACCCTCTATATATGTATATATATACTTTATATACACATGTGTATATATATATATATAACCATTAATGAAACATTAATAAAACACCAACAAAAAGTATATACATATAACCATAAATAAAACATTACCATATCACCAACTTAAACTATGAAATAATGATTAAGTATGTAATAATTAGTTGACAATGAAAGTATTCCCCAACACACTGAATATGGATACCAAACACTTGTTTAAATGTACGTATATGTATCACTGGTGCCTGGCTAACATAAAAGTACCTAACTTTTATATTGCGCACTTAATATAATATAACAAGTTTGAAATATTATATTGTATTCTATTACTGTAAACAATGTTGAGATCATTTTAAAAGTGTACCCCTTTCGTGCAATTGTTTGCGTATATAATAATAATAATTAAAAAAAGTGCAGCTCTTTACTTATTCATTAAAAAAAATAATTAGATAAAGTTCACATGATATATGTTATCGGACTATAAACAATAAAAGAAAATGTGTTGAATATCTTAATTTTTTATATTAATTTAATACATTTAATTAAAATCTGTTACTTTTCGATTCCATTATTGGAATCACACTGTTACAACAAAATAACATATTTTTTTGTTTTCTGTTTTCATTTTACGAGAAAACTTTTAATCATTATTCGAGCAATTGGAGTTTAATGTCTAAAAACACTTAATAACATATTTTTCCAAGAAACAAAATAACAAAAATTGTTTTGTAAAAAGCACGATATTTGAAATTCATTTGTATAGCTATAAATGTATAACTCAATAACCCCTTTAAATGAATAAAAACATTATTAGAACATCATTGCTGTTTTTGTTTCATCTGTATTTAGAAAAATCAGAATATTTAAAGATGGAATATGAAAAGACATTAAAATACCTTATAGAAATTCCACTCCAGTACATTTTCTGTATGAGTTTTGTGACATGTCACTGATGGGAATACACTATCATTAGTTTAAGAACCAGAATGTAAAACATACCTTTTTGAACGTTAAAGGCAAGATTTGCACAACGTTCGGTAGTATATTTATAATAATTTTATTCCTCATTATTTTCTTCCTATGTAACTTTATTAGAAAACTCATTACGATATATCAGCAACAAAAGCAACAGAAATACTCAATTATGTTTGGGACGTTATGTTTTGGCTTTACTATTTAGCAGAGCGTTGAGAGAATCGGATTAGATTACAGATATGACAGTGAAAATCTTTTTCGATCATTTGATAGGGATGTTTTAACTATTGTAATTTATACAGCAAAAATTTTTGAAGTAAGCTGTGTTGTCAAATATTTTTAGAATCACGTTTACCATATATCAGCAACAAAGGCAACAGAAATACTCAATTATGCTTCTCAATTTATGTTTTGGCTTTACTATTTAGCGGAGCATTGAGAGAATCGGATTAGAATACAGATATGCGTTTGAAAATCTTTTTCGATTATTTGATAGGGAGATTTTAACTATTGTAATTTATACAGAGAAAATGTTTGAATTACGCTGTGTTGTCAAATATTTTTAGAATCACGTTTTTTTTTTTTTTTTTTTTTTTTTTTTTTTTTAATTAGAGTAGATGATATTTTCTAATTAAATGCAAATTTGAAAAGAAATTGTGTGAGTTACCTGAATATACCATTTTATGAAATTCGTAGATTTTGAAAGAGGACAATGATATTTTGTAAATTAACAACTTTTCATTTTGCTTTTTAAAATCAATCAAATTTTATTCGAATAACATGCATAATAATGATTTTAAACTTCTGTTTATATTGAAACCATTCAAAAATTAAACGATGCAATTTTAAAACTTTGAGTTCACGTTAAGTATAACCATTTTTTATTTACAATTATTTTTACATTAAACATTATACGTGTTCTACATTATTTTTTTAATAATTTATATTTTTTCTAATATTTTTGATTGCATTACCTAGATTCATAAATGAATTTACTTTTTGTATTTATATTATGAAGAAAAAACATGAGTAACGCTGGCATCATGATGGAGGTGGCAACACCCTGAACAATAAATTTCGCTTTTACGGCAATTTTGCAAACTTATAAACATAGCACAATTTAAATTTTTACACCGACGAATAGAAAAAAATAATTTAAATTCAATTTGTTTGAAAACTACATGTCATAGTTACTGATTTTTTTATGAGTTTTAAAATAAATTTCCAGTATGGATTTTTAGAAAATCTTTTCTATCGTGTGCAGCCCGTTTAAGAAGATTAACCCGCTTGCATTTGAAACAATATAAAAACAAATACAATTTGTTTTCGGATAATAGTTCATAATGAATGGAACCTTCATCAATTAATAAGTAATAATAATAAAATATATAAATAAAACATAAATTTAACATACATGTAATTGAACTACGCACGTAAATATAAGTAGAAAGATATTTGGTGATTTTTTCGGCTATATCTTCACGCATAATTTCCCTGTCCACCGCCGATAGACGATTGCGATTATCATGCTTTCTGATTAGTTGTTAAACCGGACGCTTCTTAAGTCATTACTAGTTGAACTTGGTTTCTTATATAATATCTATTAATTTCTATATAATCTAATTAATTTATAACTGTAATATAATAAATATTATAGTAATATAATGTAATTAATTTCTATATAATCTAATCTCCATCTAATCTAATATTTCTATATAATCTAATAATATATATTAATTTCTTATATTATATCTTCTTATATCTTCATAATCCTCTAAAATACCGGAAATGACTTAAAAAGCGTTTGATTTTACAAATAATCAGAAAGCCTAAAAGTCCCAATCGTCGATCGGCGGTGGAAATGGAAATTATGCTATCTTCACATGCGGCTAATACAAAGATAACGATTTTAATATATTTTAAAGCTCTATTTGAATACATTACTGACATATTTCATATAAAAATGCGTTTTGGTGTTTAAAATGGACAGTTTAATTAATTATGATAAAGGTAAGAAATATATATATATTAACCTATGTTTTGTAACCCGGTGAGCCCGGGTTGGATACTCTAGTTTTAATAACATCATATAATGAATAAGTGCATCATTATAAAAAAAAATATTTCTGTAATATTCCACATTATGCTGTGATATTTACACGAAACGGAATTTTCAAGAACAAAATAGGAAACAGACAGACAATAAAATAGGTTTTAGAAACTCCACTTCAGTACATTTTTTGGATGAGTGGGCTTATTTTGTGATATGTCACGGAATGAAAATGTATTCGCGCCACTTAAGCAAGCAGCACGTAAAACAAACACTTTCAAACATTAAAGATACGTTATGCATAGCATTCTGTAGCATTATATTTAAAATAAATGTATTCTTCATTATTTGCTTCCAATGTATATTTATTAGAAAACTCATTATTAGATAACAGCTACAAAAGCATCAAAGATATGCAATTCAGTTTCTGATGTTATCTTTTGATTTTAATATTTCGCAAATCATTGGAGTATCGGATTAGATGAAAGATGAGCTAGTGGAAATATTTTCAGAATATATTTTATTGGGAGATTCCAACTCTTGTAATTTCAGATAGCGAACATGTTGAAATTAATCTGTGTTGTCAATTATTTTTAGAATAATGTTGTTTGTTGAGAATAAATGATATTGCATAAATAAATAAATATATATATCTTAAAATAAATATTTTAAGTTTTCTATGTATGTCATTTATTGAAATATGCAGATTTCGACAGGGAGTAAGGGTCTTTTGAATATTAACACGGTTTTATTCTGCATTTTAAAGAGAAATGGTATTTGATTTATATGTGTAATAATGAATCCAGACAATTTTTACTTACCCATCATACGTAGTATAGGGTAAGTCTTGCAATCGTTTTGAAAATCGAAAAAAATTTTTTGACGGATTTACACGTTTCAGACACTGGAGATTCCGAAAAACATATTTTTAGAAAAAAAAAAATTGCCGTCCGTCTGTGTGTGTGTGTGTCTGTGTGTGTGTCTGTAAACGCTCTATCTCCCGAAAAAATTGAGATAGAGACTTGCAATTTGGTATGTACTTAGTATGTAATAATGGGAAGAAGCCTATTTCATTTCAATAACCTCGATTAACCGGAACAATTTTTTTCGGACTCTCGAAATATTCGTTCTGATGAAAGGTATATAAAAATTTTCGAAATTGTTTATTTTAAGAAATGAATATAAAAGACAATAAAAAAACATAAATTTTGCATAAAGCATGAAGTCGATCGGATAATGAGTTGCCGAGATATTTGGAATCCTATTTACCACACTCTTCGATTTTTCATGACCCTGTATTTCATCCAAATTTCACTTCAAAGATATGTTTTAATTGGACATTTGACGCTTAATCAGATGCAATAAACCGTTAGTTAATAGGATTATTATTTTTGGAGCTATAAGGAAAAAACCCTTTCAAGCAATTCAGTAATCGAGCCTTTAAAGTTTGTGACGTCATCAAGCCACGATTTTATTTGAATTGCAATGCATTTTATAAGTAGTTTACACATTTTTATTTTAATATTTTACATTATGCATATCCATGATGGGTAAGTATTACGGTGGCCCCCAACGACTAGTTTTATATTGAAATTATTCTGAATCTGAGCGATGTAATCTGAAACGACTTTCCACAATAAAACTTAGCAATTTCATTGACAGCTATTTTTATCCCTTTGTTGCATACTGCTCACCACAGTGGACAAAAATGCTATTTTGTTCCTATTCAAAGCTTATGCTACTTTGTGACAACTATAATTTCAGTAGTAAAATACAAAATGCGCCATATGAACGGGTAACTTATTTGTTAAGATTTCATCAATATGTATGAAGAATGCCCTTCAGAATGGCGACAAGCTGTTCCGCACGAACTAAAAGTTTTCTAAACGTAAAATAATATTATTTAAATGTTATTTTGTTTAATAATTATTGTTTATACACTTCTTGGCTTAATGCATAATTGAAACACGAGTATAAAAATATTTCTTTTTTTTTTTTTTAGTTATTTATTTTTTTACAATATTGGGCAGGCTGTAATAAAAAAATAAAATTATTACATATAAAATACATTTTTTCTCATTCTGTATGGGCCTTTCAGTTAGAAAACAGCAAATTTAATGTTGCGGATTTGCCAGCTTTAAAGTATGCAACAAATGGTTAAATTAAATCTTAAAAGTCATTTAAATTCTTTTTTTTTAAATATATATTTTTATGCGAATTTAGATTGTGTTACCATATTATATATAGTTGAATTTACATGTTGTTTTTTAATAATACCATATAATGAATAAGATCATCATTAGAACAACGTAGCTGTAATATTCCACATTATGGTGCGATATTTACACATAAAGGAAATTTCCCGAACGGAATATGAAAACGACAATAAAATATGTTATAAAAACTTCACTTCCGTGCATTTTTTGGAGCTTTTGTGGAAGTTTTTGTTAATTAAGCTGTGCTGTCAATTATTTATAGAATCACGTTGTTTGTGAGAATAAATGCTATTTTCTCAATAAATATAAATCAGAAAATAAATAACGTAAGTTATCTGTGTATATAATTTATTGCACCCAGAAAATTGTTTTGTTTAATCAATACAAATTTGGTTGACCCAACAAAACTTTTTGTTTAAATATAGGTCAATGGAAATTTTGTTTGAATCAATATATTTTTTTTTTTTCAATTCCAAGAAAAAAAAATTGTATCGTCAGCAAAAAATGTTTTGTTAATTCGAGTAAAATGGTTTATTTTTACTTGAATTTTGCTAAAACAAACAAAATATACTCAACAAAACATGTTTTGTAGTTTTAATCAAAGCCTTTTTCTGGGTGTGAAATATGCAGATATCAAAGGGAGTAAAGGTCTTTTGTATATTTACACGGTTTTATTTTGCATTTGTAAGAGAAACCGTATTAGGTTTACATGTTTCAGAATGAATCTCAACAATCGTTTTTATTGAAATTATTCTAAATCTAAAGGATGTAATTTGAAACGAATTTCTACAATACAATTAAATTTTTTAATGAAAGTTATTTAAAAATTAAAATTTAAAAGTCAGTTAAATTATTCGTTTAATATTTTATATTTTTTATACAGTTTTTGATTGTGTTACTCATATTCGTGTTGAATTTGTAATTTGTCTTTTAATAATACCATATAATCAATAAGATCATCGTTAGAACAGCATAGCTGAAATATTCTATGGTATGCAGTGATATTTACACAAAACGGAATTTTCACGAACATAACAGGAAAACGACAATAAAATATGTTATTGAAACACCACTTTAGTTCATTTTTTGGATGAGTGGACTTATTTTGTGATATGTAACTGAATCAAATTGTTTTCGTTTTATTTAAACAATCAGAACGTAAAACATACATTTTGATATATTAAACAGATGATATGCGCATGATTGTGTAGCAGTCATTTAAAATATATGTATTTCTAATCATTTGCATCCTATGTAAATTTATTAAAAAACACATTATTAAAGATCTGTATCAAAAGAATCAAACATATTCAATTCAGGTACTAACGTTATCTTTTGATTTGAGTATTTGACAAAGGATTGGAGAATCGGATTAGATAAGAGATGAGCTGGAGGGAAAAATTTATGTACATTTTATTGGGAGATTCCAACTGTTGCAATGTAGGTAGCGAACATGTTTGAATTAAGCATTAATGAAATGTTTGAATTTGTTGTCAATTATTTATAGAATCTCGTTGTTTGTTGAGAATAAATGCTATTTTCTAAATATATATAAATCTTAAAATTCATATATAAGTTACCTATGTATGTAATTTATTGAAATATGCATATATCGCAGGGAGTAAGTATCTCTTGTATATTAACACGGTTTCATTTTACATTTTAAGCCGTATTTGGTTTATATGTTGAATAATGAATCTAAACAATCGTTTATGTTGAAATTATTCTAAATCTAAACGGTGTAATTTGAAACGACTTTCCACAATAAAATTAATAATTTTTTAATTAAAGTTATTTTTAAATTGAAGGTTAATATTTTGTTAATTTTGAATTCTATTAAATTGAAGCTATTCAAATTCTTATTTAATAATTTATATTTTTATACAATTTTAGATTGTGTCCTATATTTATAGTTGAATATACATTTCGTCTTTTATTAATACCATATAATGAATAAGAACATCATTAGAACAACATAGCTGAAACATTCCACGTTATGCTGTCACACAAAATAAACAACACAAAACGCAATTTTCACGAACACAATAGGAAAACGACAATAAAATATGTTATAGAAATTCCACATTAGTACATTTTTTGGATGAGTGGGTATATTTTGTGATACGTCACTGAATCAAAATCTATTTGCATTATTTAAACAATCCGAATGTAAAACATCTATATTCAAATATTCAAATATTAAAGACATGATATGCGCAGGATTGCGTAGCATCCATTTAAAATAAATGTGTTTCTCATCATTTGCATCCAATGTAAATTTATTAGAAAAGGCATTATTAAATATCTGCATCAAAAGCATCAAAGATACTCAATTCATTTTCCGATGTTATCTTTGGACTTAATATTTAGCAAAGTATCGGAGAGTTGGGTTAGATGAGAGATGAGCTAGTGAAAATCTTTTCCGAATATATTATTAGGAGATTCCAACTGTTGTAATTTAGATAGCGAAAATGTTTGAATTAAGTTGCGTTGTCAAATATTTATAGAAAAACGTTATTTGTTGAGAATAAATGTTATTTTCTAAAATCTAAAAATAAATATTATAAGTTACTTAAAGTATCCTTTAATGAAATAACACAGATTTTGTGAGAGATTAAGGATATTTTGTCTGTTAACACGATTTCCTGCTTGTATTTTATAGATAAACTTTATTCTATTTATATGAGTAAAATAAATCGAAAATTTTATTTGTGCTGAAACTCTGCTAGAAGTAAATGATGTGATTTGACATGACTTTCAGTTCATAATAAAACTAATCACTTTTTTTTAAGTTATTTTGACATTAAAGTTTAAAAAAGTTCTAAATTCTTCTTTTAATAGTTTGTAATTTTATACAATTTACGCATACATAGCTGTATTTACAGTTCATATTTTAATGACACCATAATGAAATATACAGATTTCGAGAGAAAGCAAGAATATTTTCTTTGTTAACACGGTTTCCTCTTTGTATTTTATAGATAAACTTCATTCTATTTATATGAGTCAAATAAATCTAAAATGCTCTTTGTGCTGACACTCTTCTGTAAGTAAACGATGTAATTTGACATGACTTTCAGTTCATAATAAAACTAATCACTTTTTCTTGAAAGTTATTTTGACATTAAAGCTTAAAAGCGTTCTAAATTCTTCTTTGAATAATTTGTAATTTAATACTATTTTCGATTGCGTTACGCATATTCATAGTTGTATTTACAGTTCATATTTTAATGATACCATATAAAGAGAGAAGCATCATTAGAACGGCATTGTTGTGATATTTTATTTTTATTTACGTGAAACTAAATTTACATAAACAAAATGAGACAACGCAATAAAATATGTTATAGAAATTTCAGTATGTTTAGAGTATGAATAAGTGAATTTTGTGATATGGTACTAAATAGAAATACATTCAGTAGTTAAGCAATTAAAACATAAAACATGCCTTTTATAACGGTAAAGACACTGTGAGGCACAACATTCAGCATATTTAATTTAAAATAACTTTATTCCTCATTATTTTCTTCCATTCTAACTTTATTAGAAAACTCATTATCGCATATCAGCAACAAAAGCAGCAGAGATACTCAATTCTGTTTGTGATGTTATCTTTTGGCTTTAATATTTAGCAGAGCGTTGGGAAAATCGTATTAGATTAGATATGTGCGAGTGAAAATCTTTTCCGATTATTTGATAGGGAGAACTGTTGTAATTTAGATAGCGAAAATGTTTGAATAAAGCTGTGTTGTCAAATATTTATAGAATCATGTTATTTGTTCAGAATAAATGTTATTTTCTAAATAAACATTATTTTGAGGAGAAATATTCTGAGTTATCTCAGTAAAGTGTTTAATGAAATATGTAGATTTTGAAAGGGAGTGACGTAATAAGTGCATTAAACCGATTGCAATTTGTAATTTAAATAAAAATTGTAAACCATTTACTTCCATATAAAAAAATAAAGTAATATTTTTAATGAAACTACGTGTAAATATCTTAGCTCGTATTCTAAATTTAGACGAAATATTACTGTAATAAAACATTTTGCTAAAATACTTCATGACTCGCATTTGATAAGTGATAATAACTTTAATCTGCATTTTAGCCCTTAATCTACCGACGGTACTTCAATGTACCAGTAACATAAACGTGTTATAAAATTCATTTAATACATCCATCGTCAGTAATGTAAGTTAGCATGAGTTCTAGGCGCTTTACTTTATCATGTTCCAAAAATATTTTTCTCTGAACAAAGCAAAAATATTTTTTATGGATATTTTATTTTTTCAATTGTAACTACTCATCTTTTTTTTTCCTGTTGAAAGATATTCATGTGAAAATTTTATTTCTGGAACATTTCTATGCTTATATATAACAGAATTACTTTTGTATATTACCTCATTCTACAATTTGCTGAAAACAATATCCTGAAGACATGATTTGTGTAGAGCTGTAAATAGTGTACAAAATCCCTGTAGATACTGATTTAGTTAATTATATTTTAATAAATGAAAATTTTCGAAAATATATTTAATGATTGCTGAAATCAACAAATATATTTTTAAAAATTCGGCTAAAATGCTTTAGAATGCGAAATTTTTTTTAAATACATAATATGGTACATATAGAGTTAAAAGCGATTTATATTTGTATAAAAGACTAAAAGTGATTTAAGTGCTGTTGTACAGGTGTATCACAACGTTAAAATTAATTTTTAACTTGTCTGACATATATTGTTAGTTAAATTTGCATTGAGATATATCTTTTCAAACTTTGTGGTAGTGAAATTGAATTATATCCCCTAAGACAAGAACTTGAATCACATATATAATACATACATACATAAACACAAATACATAAGCTACTATACCGTGGAACAATAACATCAAATTTTAAAGGAATTTTTAAAATGTCAACCCCAACAAGAAAATTTGCATATGCGTTTTGCAGAGAATTACAAAATAAGTTTTAAATGTGATATATTTTAATAGAAAATCAATAAAAGACAAAACTTCTATTTAAAATCAAATAGGCTGTACATTTAAAGGAAGCTTAACATATATCATAGAAAATCCTTTCGATTTTCACATTAGCGAAACACATAATTAATTTCAATTTGAATAACGTGCCCAAGAAAAACTATTGAATATTAACTTGAATTTCTTGGACTATTAGAATTATAAAAGAATTATTAAGCGATCAAAATCCAGTTGAACAAGGATTCCTCTTGTCTTTTCAAGTGCTCTCGTTAAACTCTTGTAAGCAATTATGATACTGCGATAAAAATTCCATTTTATCTTATTTTTGTTGAATTATGGATTCTTTTATTTCAATAAAGAGACTTTAGTGAAGCGTTTCAAGAAGCTGAGTGTTTTTTATAAGGGAAATAAAATTCAAGGAATGAAAATTATCAGACTTAGAGGAATAAAGGTGAAATATTTATTGTATTTCTAGGCAATTTAGAGACTGTTAAAAATTAGAAACTATAAATGTACTCTTAGCCGAATTGCACTCTTACCAACATAAAGTGATATTTAATCCAGTAACAATTTATGAACAGTGTGGATATTCTTTTTTAAAATACAATTATATGCTTCAAATATATTTTGTAGACTCAAATGATGTAAACAACAGAAAATGGTATAAACAGCAAATTCTAAAATGATGTCAACCAAAGCACTAAAGTAATATGGTGTGTATGGAATTAGCAACTTTTTTTTTATTTCATCTACATGGTGTTTTTTTTTTTAACTGACGCAATTCAAAGCCGCCGGTAGCTCGTTCTAATAACTGGATTGACACAAAATTTTACAAATGGACTAAGAAAACCATGGGAAAAAAGATTCCAACAAAGAAAAATTAGTTCCTATCACCTCCTATAGGGGCAAATTTGGCGCTGTACATTGAAAGAAAACATCAGAAACAGATAAAATTAATAATTTGGATAAAATACCATGTTTTATTAATCGTATACATTTTCCCGACGAGGAATTTGACCACATTCATTGTGACCACCGTTCTCTTGCACCACACCTTGCATTGTACAACATTTTCGACGGCCGAGCTTAACATGTCACATGGAATAGCCTTTACTGCATGTATTATGTTGTCATTTAAGATACTCAGATTTGTTACTTCCCCAAGATAGACTTTCGATTTCAAATAACCCCAGAGCCCAAAATCGCATGGGGTTAAATACGGAGACCTGGGTGGCCAGACATATTGAAAGCAACGACTGATAACTCTTTGGTCAGTGAAGTGATGGCGCAACAGCTGCTGTACTTTTACATCAATATGTTGTGGTGCACCATCATGCATAAAATTATCTGATCCAGACATTGTCTCTGTTGAAGTTGTGGAACGACAAAACTAGTCAGCATATTATGATATCTTTCTGCGTTAACGGTACACGTCACTGGTCCTGTCGCAGTAATGTTCTAAAAAAAGAATGGTCCAAGGAGGAATTCAGCTGTAAAGCCACACCAAACAGTTGGTGAATGTAACGGAGTTTCTAGAACTGTATGAGGTTGTTCAGTGGCCCAAATTCTACAGTTATGAGTATTAACAGTCCTATTCAGATGAAAATGGGCCTCATCTCCCCATACAATTCACAACGGGAAAGCATCATCGACTTCCATTCTTGCAAAAAATGTCAGAGCAAATGTCAGTCGTTTATCGAAATCATTGGGTTGAAGTTGTTGCAAGCAGCTGATCTTGTTAGGATAGTAGTGGAGAATTCGCCGCAGGACTTTCCATACTGTCGAAACATTTAAATCCAGTTCTCGCGCAACACCGCGTGTGCTGCTACTACAAACACCAGAGGTATCCTGTGACCTGTAGTTGATCGCACTTGCAACATATGTTATCGCTTTTTCTGACAACGGTTTACGTCCTCTGCCTGGCCGAACTGCTAGCGAGCCTGTTTCTTCGATTTTCAGAATCATTGCTTTCAATGCATTAGCGGGAAAAGGTACTTTGCACAGTTTATGATATGTTCTAAATAAACGAAGAGCGGCTGGTGCATTGCACTAATTACAATAATAGAACTTCAAAAGTGACGCGCGCTGCGGTAACGTGAGATTCATTTTTAACCTGAGCTGAAATTGTTTCTCGGAGTTTTTCGCATGCATTTATAGCTTAAACTATTCGCGCTACTGTTGCTTGCGTAAGCAAAAATTTATTGCCCGTATTTTATGCTAATTCTCAGTTGCAAAAATTACGAGAGAGCCACATTTCCCCCTAACGGCGGTGATTGGAACTATTTTTTTAATTCTTTTTTCCCATGGTTTTCTTAGTCCATTTATAAAATTTTGTGTCAATCCAGTTATTAGAACACGCTACCGGCGGCTCTGAATAGTTTAAAAAAAAACACCCTGTACTTTATTAGTGTGTTTTGGATTTAAAAGAATAGTTCAACTGCATTTAATATATATATATATATATATATAGAGAGAGAGAGAGAGAGAAAGAGAGAGAGTTGTGTGCAGCAATGTGCTGTTACCACTCTGCACAGCACAGCGGCGCAGAGCAGATTCAGCATCCATTGCTGGTGGTAAATGCAACTCATGTGGCAGTAAAAAATTTCTTATTTCAGAAATCTCATGATTTTCGCACATTTCTGGGAAAATTTGATCGTTCGATACTACTCAGTTCTACAACTGAACCATAAATACTCTGTATACTTTTCTAACAATTGCATTTTTATTTCTCTTTTTATGTTTAAATTTTTCGGTACATGCTTTTCTGCTCTTAATTTTATAATATTAGTAATTATGCTTTATACAAGAATTTATCATTTTTAAGATTATAATTTGAGTTTTAAACAAATTTAGTCTATTTGAGGAAGTGAGTTTCAAAACTAGTCTTATCCAAAAAATCAAATTCAAGGAAATCGCGTGAAACCTCTGAATGCTTCCATTGGTTTTTCATTGTAAGCAACAGATTTTTAGAACGCCAGAAATGGTTAATAAAACTAGTTTTTCTGCGGATTGTAGTGTTTTTACAGTGACAATTTTTCAATAGAATATATTGATAGAGAAAACATGATTTTTTAAAATTTGGATAAAACGAGTTTTGAAACTCAAGTGTTCATATATTACAACATTTGCTATATCGTCTCTGTGGAGTTAGCGGGGATTTTACCAACTATCACTTTGATAAAAAGATAAAAAAGTGTATGATTATTTAATAAATACATTTTTATTTCAGCCTTGATTTACATTTTTTGTAAGATAACTTTATATATTTAAAGACATTTTAATAATCAAGCTAATAAAACGATTCAGTTGAACAAATATCACAGCGAGAATGGTATTCAGCTTGATTTTCTGTTCCAATTAAGTTAATATTATTGAGACAAAAAAATACTCCCATTAAAAAAGGCACACTGTCATAGGGTATCTCTGAATTAATAAAAACTATGCTAAAAATTATAATTTTGTTTTAACTTCACCGGTGACAGAATTTATATTTATTATATCCCAAACATTTTGTTTCCATAAGAAAAACAAAATTAAATCTAGTCATTTCCACCACTTGTTTAAGGAAATCATTGTGCGATGCAATTAGTTATGTTTTATTCTCTAAAGCAATTTCATAGTAGATAAGAAGGGAAACTACAGTAACTTTATTTATTTATTTTACTTTAAAGAATAGCACCAAATGTATGTTTCGAGAAAAGAGTGTTATTCATTATTAAATACCGTAAAAATTAATTAATATTTTAGTCAATCATGCAAGAAAATGTTGTTTAAACAAAGGGGGGTTATAAAGGATACATGCATTAAACGTAGTACACAAAATATGTGTATATGTATATATTTATATATATTAAAGGATCTATAAAGGGTTCAGTAAATTAGCGTTTCTTATGTCTTTAAATTTGTGACCTGCTTTTTTCGAGTAAAAAAAATAATTTTGTTTGTTGTGAAATTGACGGAATGGCCTAACCCAAAATATTTTCCACCAAGTTATAACAATCGCCATTTGTAAGAAAACAAATGAATTCAATAGAAGAAAAACGATTGTGTTTACGCAGAACCATTCCATCAAGCCCATTTTCTTTTATTGCTGCAGAAAAGGTTAAACACTTTCCATAAAAGAAATTATATGTTGAGAAACAAATGGTAATTTATACAAGCAATATCTTTTGAAAACAGCGAGTGGGGAAACATACTCAGCAAAATGCTTCCAATGTTTCTTTGACTGATCTTCAATACTTCAATATGTGATGAGCAATCTTATGTTGGAAAACAAACTTGTCACGACTTCCACAATATTATGGATGTTTCTGCTCCAGTGGATCGTCGAAATTGATTAACTGTTGCTGGCTGTATTCACCATTAATGATCTGATACAGTTCAATAGACGACGCACTTTTGATCCCAACATTTCCACAAAATCTTACTGACGTGAATGTCATGTTTCGGCAATGATGGATATAGCAGTCATGCCTTTAGTCGTGAAAGCCTTCTACAATGAATCCATTTTTTCATACTTTTTTAAGAATTCTAATGCAAAACACTTTTTCGATTTTGCCATGGACGCATCACTTCACATACGTTTTTCTACGTTCCGTATACCGTTTTTAGGTGCGTTCGTAATTATATAAATACGTAGCACCTATAGTCGTCGTTTGGTCCGTCCGTCTGTCTGTCTGTCTGTCCGTCCGTCTGTCTGTCTGTCCGCATATAACAACGCAAAAACTACCCAACCAAATGGTTTGCAATTTAAAATATATTATCTTTGCAGAATTTTGTCGAGACATTTCAAATTTTATTAAAATTTAATCAAAACTTTAGGAGATATTAATAAAAATATTTATTAAGAAATTTGAATTTTTTTTTTTTTTAAATCGGTGCTTTTTTGTTATAGGAGCTTTCGAAGTTTAATCGTCAAGCGACCGAGATACTTATTTTATGACAGAAATTAATCTGCAGACGATATAATTCATTTCACAGAATTAAAAATCATCAAGATCTGAATACTTATATAACTAGCTGATACATATATATCTGAAGATTTATATAACTAGTTAAGATATTTGTATGAACAGTGTCATAAAATATATACTTAACTAGCTGTTTAACCCGTTCTACGCACGGGATATCATGAATTTAATTCTAAAACGTGCGTACGAACGCACCTCGTTTGTAACGTTTGACGTACAATTTCCAACTTGTTTCAATTGAATTGAGATTCAATTTCATATGAATGTCTAGTATATAGAGGCGTTGCGATATACATAGTTGAATAACATTTAATGTAAAAGTCAATTCAGATTGTGTTTAACATCAAGGAAAGCGTTATTTATGTTCATAATTAAAAAAAAAAATCAATGCTTTGGAAAGAAAATTGGATGATGACACGAACGCGTAATATCCGAAAGAAGAAGTTGCAGAAAATGGTTTTACCAAATTTGATTTATATTAGCGAGTTTAATCTAAGTCTTTATGAGACATCTCTTGTGCATCTGAAATTACTAGCACAGAGTACACTCTTAAGCATTTCTATAAAAACACATGAAAAAACTGAAACTCTCTGTAAATTTACGTTTGATCTCGATTAAATGCATTCGATTGAGATTGAGTCTATTGAGTCTCTATCATCATTTTATAGACATTCCCCTTTTCTTACATCAAATTCCCTGTAGGGATTTGTCTTTATTTAAAGATATTTTTATCTTTGTTATAACCTGTAACTTAAAATACACATACTTCAAATTCTTTTACAATTTTATTAGAAATATTAAAGAATTGTTTTATTAGAAATTAGAATGTTTTAGAAATGGGAAATTCGTCTCTGTGAAGTTAGCGGGGATTTTCATCGACTATCACTTTGATCAAAAGGTCGAAAGAGTGCATGATTATTTAAAGAATAAATTTTTATTTCAACCTGGATTTACATTTTATATAAGATAATGTTCAAATATTACTTTATTCACTTTGTAATTTGTGTTAATATTTATAAAAAAATTATAATATATTATTATTATTAGGAGGAGTAGAATTTTAATAATATATGCGTTATATATAAAAAAAAAATTATTAACCTTCTAAATACATAAATATTGCACAAAATTAACTCTCTCTCTCTCTCTCTCTCTCTCTCTATATATATATATATATATATATATATATATATATATATATATATATATCATATAAAAACACATGAAAAAGTTAAAAGTCACTTTTTAAAAATAACTTACATTTTAAAATTATTTTTCTTTTATTTATTTCTAAAAAAAAATTATATCCAAAAGTATCCTTTTCAAAAAGTATTTGGGCATTCTGAAAAAAATATGTATATTGTGTTACTATTTCGAAAATTCCCCAAAACATTATTAATATTATTGCAAAAATTAAAAAAAATAATAATTACAGTAAAAATGTTTCATTAAAAAAACACACAAAATTATTCCTTGCATGTTGCAAGTTCGAAAAGAAAAATAACATATAATGCATACATTTGCAATACATGTTATTTCTTGTTTAAAAAGGAATTCTAAATAATTCATTACACGAGTTGAAAAAAAACTACAAACAAACAATGGGTATATATGTAAAGTACAAGTTTTAAAAACTTTATTTGCAGAAGTATTTTCATTGTTCATGAAAAGGAAACACATCTTAAGTTAAACGTACATCTATGCGAAAGATGTCAGTATCAAATATTAGTTAAAACTGTTTAAAGACTAGAAAAATAGAAACTCTCTTAATCCCCTATACTTATGACTAATCATCGGATGAAACACAATCGTTCAAAAGCCATGATAAACTTGGAAGTACAATAGGTTTTTTCCCCAATAATATACCTTTGACTCCATGGAGTAACTGTTCGCCTCGTATAGTGCTTATAATGTTTATCCTACCACTAGATAACTCGGGTTCCACTCACAACTATGGCCAAGGAGATTCTTACAAAAATTAAGTGCTGCGTGACAATACTAAACTTCTTTCAGAAAATTCTAACTAGCATCCACAGCTCGCGTAGAATCAGCGTATTCTATCTATTTTATAAATAATAATATAGAAATGTTTTTTACAGAAAAATTTACAGCAGACTGTAAACATACTGAATATTTTCCTGTTATTTAACATATTCTCTGTTTTTCTAATCTCTGTAATTTTACATAAGACTTAAAATAATGGATGGATTACCAGTAGATTCTCCGTAATTTCACAAAAAAATGTTTAAAAGTGTGTGAAATAAAAATAAAATTATTTTAAATATTTTAAATTTTTTGGTATAACTTGTGCATAAATATTTAATATAATTATTTAACGAAAATATTTTAGTCAAGCTCTTTATACAATTACATTGCATCTATATCTTAGGGCGGTTGTGGTGGATTCCGGAAGCTGGAGTCTCTTTTGCACACGAGAGCTAAACAAAACGTGGCCTCTGCTTAAAGTGGAATCCTTCCAACTACAAGATCCATGCCTGAGTCAAGATTCAAACCTTCACTATTTGTCTATTAGCCAGCGCCCTAAGCACTATACAAGAAAGTGGTGCTATATCTGAAGGAAAAACATTCCTTTCAGTACTGTGTAAAAAGAAATTTAATAGAAAATGCTAAAATGTAATTTTTTTAGGATACGTATATTTACTTTCTTAAGAAATCTCTTAAAATGATCGAAAAAATAAACATTCATTATTTTTTTAAAACTTTAACGGAATCATAAATTCCTTCTTTTATTTGATTTATTCTTAAGAGTTTGTTTCCTTCTAAAAAAGAATGTTATTAAAATAGGACCCCTCATTTTTTCAAGAATAAATTCATTGCACGATACTGCTATTTATTTTTAGTTTTTATAAATGATTTAATAGAAAAGAAAATAGGCACTTTTAATATCTAATTCTACTAGGAATGATTTCATATGTGCGTTTTCTATTAAGTTTCCATTCATTAATAAAAATCGTAAAACTATTTATTTTGCAAACGGAAAATGCTATAAACGCAAACATACTTATTAATGAAACACACATTTTTTATTGATATTCTTATTTCAAAAAGGTTTTTATCAATTTCCACGTTCATTTGAAATGCATAGTTCCTGATTATGATGTAGAGATCATCATATATATTTGTAATTTTATTAAAAATTAATAATTTCTTAATTTTTCAAAAAGTTAATTTATATCTTTATTTAAATTCTATTCATCCTAAAGTAAAGTTATATCTATCCCACGATAAATGCTATTTAATCATGTACACGTAATCTTTTATTTTTTCTGCAGCTTTCGTTAACCGCATAAAAGTATTTCACTTCTAAATTAAAAATGCGACGACGGTTATTTCGCATATACATTGATACACTAGTATTCTTTTATTAGAAATATCCGCTCCACAAATCTATTAAAGTTCACCCATGTTTTACATCGCGGTGCCTTTATTCTGCCAGTCTTCATTTGTTTGTTGCATCTGGAATGCAAATATATATTCTTTTCAACTGCTTGTTTTGCATTTTTGTTATTAATAACTTTGTACATCCTAAAATTATAAGTTCCGCTTTCCCAGGACAAGCCGCAGGGTTGCTCCGTTAAAACCTATATTTTGATAACGCGCCTCAGATTGCATATCTGTTCTATATCTCCCACGCAAAATTAACATTGATATATTCTAAACCGTCTTAAAATTCCGAATGGCGATAAAAATTAATGCACGTGTAATGTGGCGATATTGGGATGACTTCTGGCACACATGTGCATCTCTGAAAGCAGATCAGACTTCTCTAAACCTCCGCTAAAAGAGGTTGTAGCTATTGATGTCAAAAGACCACCTCCCAAACTTAACCATCTTAGTCAAGTACCAATAATTATAAAAACGTGCAAGCAATCATGGATTCTTCTCTTTTCTCGTTTGCATTTTACTGATTTCTTCCAGAAAACGATTCCGTGGAGTTATTACGACAACAACTTGTGTTACGGTCATTTTATTTACATGTTTATCCAGCCGCGCATTCAAGATGTACATTTTGAGAACGGACGCCAAATATCCGTATCAATCCGTATCCCAGCCATTAATATTTTCATACTGATGTACATAAAAGAAGGGGATTAGGATCTATAACATATTATTTACATCACCCTATATCACATTGATATGCATTTGAAATTTCTACCGTAATCCAGGATTACAAGAGACACTTGCAAAACTCAAGCATCTATCATTCGATAACCATTAAATATAAAGTTTAACGCTCCAATTTTTTTCCCTATCATTTTACTTTAAATGTATACGCAAGAAATTAAAAAGAAAAAATTAGTAGTTTATAATATAAAATCAAATGTCGTGTTGGTGTGTGTGTCAGATTAAGCGCGCGAAGGATATAGGCAGAAGAAGAGGTACCCCCCCCCCCCCCCGTGAAGGGCAATGTCCTAAGGTGTCGTAATTCTATTTCTGCAAGGATCGAAAAAAAACACGCAAAACTCCAAACGGTTATACCGACAACTGAAACTGGTTCTAATCCAGCACCTCCATATACCAAGATTATACCAGTCTTGAGAAGGTTACTTCTCAGACGCTGGTGTGATAAATCGATTGTGAATTATGAGTTTAACCGCATTGTTTCCTATAAACTTTAAATATTCAACAAATTTTAGTTGCCCAGTCCTTAAAAAAATCTTGTATGCATATAGCATAGAAATTTGTACAGAAAGGAAATCTTATAGAAATTTAAATAATACTATAATACTGTATTGAAATAATACAAGTTTTCTGACTTAGGATGTCTTTCTATTTGTTTGGAATACAAACAATCATCCTTTTTGTAACTTCAACAGAGCAAGAAATTACTTCTTCTGTTTTTTTTTTTTTTCATTTTTTTTTATTTTCTTACCATAAAAAGTATGTTACTCTTTCATCCTTTCCATAAGAAAATTCTTCCACGAGATTACTATTTTTTTCCAAGCTATTTTGGAGATAAGAAATGCACTTTATATTATTTATTTCAATTAAAATAAAAGACTACAAATGTGCATTTAGTATAAAATTTCCATTCATTATTAAATACTTTAAGCGTGTATAGAACAAAATATTGTTTATAAAACATACTTTAAACAAACATACATTTACCTTACAAAGAATGTAAATATATTAAATGAAAACTACTGAAATTCCTGCAATAGTTTAAAGTGCATCGCAGACGGAACATTTTTTTCCCGTGTCCCTATATAAAGACATTTAATCGTATAAAAATTACATATAAAACCATAATACACACATTTTCATATAATTTATTTTTAGAAGATCTCTTTAAACTTTGTAAAACAAACAATCGTCATTTTTCTCACTTCAATAGAGCCAGAAATTGCTTCTTCTATTTGATTTACCCTGGATATTGTGTTTCCTGACAAGAAAAAGAAAGTTATTAAACCTATACTCTTCCAATATCTATACGTACTCCTCATTCATAAGAAAATTTATGTTATGATACTGCTACACTTTTCGTTTTGTTTTTCATACAATTTTGTAGTTCATAAGAAAAGCACCCAGACTTTAGAAAAATGAATCTAAATGCGCGCTTCGTGCACAGTTTATTTTTACTTTGAAATATCTGTAAAAAATACTAAATGTATGCGGATTTCTTACAGAGAAATACAATTAATTTGAAGTAAAGGGGTACGTACGTACGATTTTATGCAAAATATTTATGTTAAATAAAACTCTTTAAATTCGATTTTATCTAATCATATACTCTAATACGAGCAAATCTTGTGTGTCGTTATAAGGTAAAGCCAGGAGAGATGGCGTGGTCGGAGAGATTGCGCACATAGAGGTTTGGGGGGAAGGAGTAGAGTGAGCGAGCAGCGACTCCAGGTAGTTGTACAACAACAGTAGTGGAGTGTCTACTTGGAAGTGCACCTTGATTGCTTTGAGCGTCTAAGATAAAGTATTGCTATTTTGTATTGCTATTTTGAATTTTCATAGCTATTCATCAGAATTTCAATACAATGTCAATAGTACAAAATATTTTAAACTGAAACGATTTCTCATAGCCTACTAATCTAAAATAACAATGTGAGCATCAACGGTTCACTTTAGAAGAGGTCATGTTTAAATAAAAGGCGGCGCAATCTCTCCTACCGAAATTGGAGAGTTTGCGCATCTGCTACTTAGGAGAGATGGCGCAGTGTTCCCATTAGTTTCCATGCTAGTAGAGATTACGCAGCTTATTGGTAAATTTGCATAACAAAATGAAAAATGAAAATGGACTATTTTTAAGTTAAACGTGTTATTAAATAACATAATTTTGTTTTGTAATCTTATCTGGACTTGCTTTTTCTGATTCTTTACTTTTTTTTCCTTTAATTAAAATTTTTTAATCGTTTTTAAAATTATATCATTTTTTCTGATTCTTTAATCATTAGGTTGAAATATTCACTCCTAATACAATAATATTTCTTCACAAAAACCTACAGCAATGTCATTTAAGTGTAATTATTATTGTTAACAATTTAATTGTAGTTATTATTAGTAACAATCTCTCCTACTCATGTGCGCAATCACACCAACCCTGTAAGGACAGATTGCGCAACGTAACTTTCTTGGTTTTATTACAACTGTTCTATTAAATTGCAACATAACAACAAAATAGCAATGGAAATGCATAAAGAACAAATGGAGTAAAAATTATACATGAATAGTTTAGCAAAAAATTAATATTTAGATTTTTTATTCTTATTTTTTAAATTGTGCGCAGACTATCCTAGCTTTACCTTATATATATATATGCAAATATTTTCTTAAAAACGGCTCTAACGATTTTGACGAAATTTTGTATCCTACCGTTTTGGGGCACCAGAAAACCATTGGGCTAGGTCACGTGTTCGAGAAAATGTGATTAGTGGGTCATTTTGGGTCATCAAGGGTCAGGATCAAGCTAATTTTATCTAAAAAACTGTTCAAACGATTTTGACTAAATTTTGTATCTTATCATTTTCGGGCACGAGAAGACTATTGGGGTGGGTCACACGTTCGAGAATTTTCGATTAGTGGGTCATTTTTCGGTCAACCCGGGTCAAGTTAATTTTATCTAAAAAACGGCTCTAACGATTTTGATTAAATTTTGTATCCTACGCGTTTCGGGCACGACAAAATCATTGAGCTAGGTCACATGCCCGCAAAAATTCGATTAGTGGGTCATTTTGGGGTCACTGTGGGTCAAACTAATTTTATCTAAAAAACGACTCAGACTATTTACACTAATTTTTGCATCCTATGGTTTTCGGGAACGAGAAGACTCTTAGGGTAGGTCACATGTTCGAGAAAATTCAATTAGTGGGGCATTTTGGCCATGCGTCATTATGGGTCAAGCTATTTTATCTTGAAAACGGCTCAGACTATTTAGACTAAATTTTGCCTCCTATGTTTTTTGAGCACGAGAAAACTGATGGGCTAGGTCTCATTATCGAGAAAATTCATTTATTGGTCATTTTGGTCATGGTTCATTATGGGTCAAGCTACTTTTTCCTAAAAACGGCTCAGACTATCTAGACTAAATTTTGCCTCCTATGGTTTTTGGGCACGAGAAGACTGTTGGGCTAGGTCACATGTTTGAGAAAATTTGATTAGTGGGTCATTTTGGTCATGCGTCAGGATATTTGAACTCAAAGCTAATTTTGACCGAGCTTAGCGCGGTCTTCCCTGCTCGTAATTTACAATGCAGCATGTGCAGAAAGATTCTCTTTAGTGCTCGATGAAAGACAGGTAGTTTATTCTGTAGAAATTATATAAGAAATAAAAATCTGAAGGAGAAACATATGTTTGCGTATTTTCGTTTTAGGATTTCTCTCGAAATTTTAGAAAAACAATATTTTTTTTTTCTATTCTCAACGGTTAAAGAAATCGATGCTTTTATTCATTTTTTTTATTATTATAAAACGTTTTTTTTTCCATAAAAAAAGAGAAAGAAAGAAAAAATAATGTTTTAAAATCTACTCTTTCTTGGTCTCCAAGAGAAAATAATAAAACGGTACAGTTTGTTTTCAACCAATTTGTTATTAGATATAATATGCGCTTTTTATTATTTACATTGACTTTATATATTGACTGAACTGTTCATTATGTGTAAAGATTCCATTTATTATCACATTCTAAAGTGAATTAGAATTTATATCACATTGCTTGCTATTAATTTCAAAGTTTAATATTAAAGTTTAGTCGACAAGTTCTTAAATCAATTCTGTTGCATGCATATCTCATAAAACTAATTAAGTTTACAGAAATTATATTAAAAAAAATATTTTCTTAAAACAGCACATATTTCCTTTCGTAAAAGGTCTCTTTACATTTTCGAAAAACAAACAATCATCATTTTTCTAACTTTAACTGAGGCAGAAATTGGTTTTCCTATTTGTGTTATCCCGAACTTTTTGTTTCCTCTCGAGAAAAAGAATGTTATTAAAACATCCCTTCCATAACAAAATCATTCCAAGAGAACAAAACCATTCCTATTTATTTATTTTATTTTTCCAGTCACTTTTTTGTAGATAAAAGTATTGTATTATTTACTTGAATTTAAAAAAATATATATATTCCAAGCGTGTAATCCAACCGTTTTGTGTACAGCTTTTATTCATTTTTGAATATTGTAAAAAAATACTAAATATTTTAGCTTTGCTTGCAACAAAGAGCGGTTTTATTCAAAGATATTTCGACGATACGAGTATTTAAATTAAAAAAAAAAATTACAGTCGAACTCGTCTAATACGACCATAGCTAAAACTAGCAAGTTGGACATGAATGGTTTAAATACATGTAAAATAGTTTTTTTTTTTCAACAACTGATGGCCATTCCCCAAAATTTGAGAAGAACTTCGTTTTGACACCAGAATTGAAGTTCCGGTATGACACCCAAGTTGTTTTACCCTGTTTTGGGGGGAATAATGGGCCTTTTAACTCTGGTAGGGATAATTCATTTTTCTTTTAAATAAATAAAGTGTGGTATCGTTTACTGCGTATTTTGTAATTCTGAATCGAACCACACGATCCATAAGTCGATACGATCATTTGTCGCAAATTTACGCCAGGTTTTAGGAATACAAAGTCGAAAATTTCACTTCAGTGCAGGTAAAACATACTTTGCTCCCTTTGCCCCCCCCCCCTAAACACCGTAAAAAACTTCATCGGATTTTCTTTTCTAGTGCCAAGTTATTCCCAAATTTTCGCGAATGGCCATCAATTTTTGTATTTTACTCATTTTGTTGTCTATTTTACCTGTACTATTTATCATTTAAGATATTCACGCTTTTTTTCGAGGGACAAAAGCATAATCACGTACAGACAAAGAAGAAGAATACAAATAGGATATAAGTAAAACACATTATTCATTTCAACGTGATTTTCGGTGAAAGAGTAGAATTAGCACAGAAAGCCGTCCCTTATCGAAAACTTTTAGTGATAATACTTCGATTACAACAGTAGTAATTTAACAGATTTATCAGACAAAATTTCAAGGTGACTCCCTGACACTCCCAAAAAACTTCAAAGGAAGGTCCTGATATCTTGAAAGAATGAAATAAAAACGAAAGAGATCAGGACGTTTCAAAAACTCCACTTTGTAAAATATACATCTGATCCATGCGAAGGAACGATCATAAAAAACACATTTATTTGTTTCCTTCTTTAGGTCTGGACATTGGGTCATAGTAATTAGCGTTTTTATGTCTCTTAATGCAATGTAAAAAGGAAAAGAATATGTGAAACTAATAGCTCGAAAACTACAATAATTATTGCAGTATTAGGGCAGTTTTTCCTGGAAGGTAATCAAATACAACAGATGCATAACCGTACGTCATTCATGTCCCTCTGATTTGTTTTTATTAGAGGCTTTTTATTCAACAGTGGGATTTTGTCTAAAGAAAAGACCCGCCTAAAGAAAATGACACTCACATAGGTAATACGGAATCTTTTATGTAAAATTTACGATTTTAAGCTAATTTTTGCATTGAGCTAATTAAACTAATTAATAGTAGTTATTAGTTTAATTTTGTGTGCGTTTTTAACATTTTTATTGTCCTCACGGGTATTAAGAGTAATGTTTAATGCAATGACTTTAAAAATCCTCTTGTTTCTCGTATTAAAATTCATTTAATAAGTAACACTACACCCCCCCCCCCTTAAAAAACTCTTTTCAATATTTTATGTAAAGAAACTTGTTAGTCCTATAGAAAGTATGTAAAAAATATTGAGGCATATATTTTTACCCTCGAAATTTTGTTTCCTGACTAGAAAAAAAAATCGAAATTAGTTTATCCACTGCTAAATAAATTTATTGGACGGTATTTTTAATTTTTTTTTTCACTTTTCCAAATTTATTTCTAGACAATAAAATAAGCATATCTTATTATTAGTTTCGAATTTTAAGAATGGCTCCAAATGTGCGTCAGGTTTAATGTTTCATTAATTATTAAATACCGTAAAATCAATAGATATTTTAATTTTGCTTATAAGAAAATGCAGTTGATGCATACATATTGATATTATGTACTTTATTTTGAAAGTATATAAAGTAATATATAGGGAGCGCATTAATTATTACAAGGTATATTTAAAATTTACATCCCATTAATAAGAATAAAATGTAATTTAAGACATGTTTACGATAAATTTCAAATAGTAAAGGAAATTTTAGAAGTCAAGTATTTTGCAATAAATTTGATGCAAAATAACGGTATAGAAAAAAAATTACCTTGCTTCATATGTAAAGAAAGTTAATCTTACAGAAATTTTCTAAACCTTTTATCCAAAAAGGCACATATTTTCAATGTAATTTGTTTCGTAAGAGAATATTTCTAGATTATCGTAAAACAAATAATCGTCATTTTTCTGACTTCAGTAGAGCCAGAAATTGCTTCTTCTATTTGTTTTATTCTGAATATTTTGATTCCTTACGAAAAAAAAAAGAATGTTATCAAACGTAGCCTCTTCCATTCCTTACATAAAACAAAAATCCACAATACTGCTACTTATTTTTTATTTTTCCAAATAATTTTTTAACGGATAAGAAAGGCACTTTTTCATTATTTACATCGACTTTTAAAAGTTACTCCAAATGCGCTTTTCGATAAAATTTTCATTCATTAATAAATATAGCAAAAAAAATTACGAAATATTTGATGCTTGCACACAACAGAAGGCGTTTTATGAAAAGAAACTTTGAGGATAGGTGCATTTAAATTACATGAAATATTATATGTTATATAAAAGTTCTTAAGTTCAAACTCATTTAATAATTCAAAGCACGTCATAGAGAACAAAATTATGTTCAGTTGTTTTGCGTAAAGAACGTTAATCTTAGAGACATAGTTCCCGGACACTTTCGATTTTAGACGCGTTATTTAATATCAAGAGAAATATTTCAGAATTTTTCCTGGCACTTCAGGAATATAAAAAACCTTATATTTTGACCTCATATTTTCCAGCGAAGATTAATAAGGAAGGCAATTAGGGTATCACAAACAAATTATATATATATATACATTGACTTTGTAACATGTTTTTCCCTGCGTTCATTTGTTTAAAAATAGCACTTACATCCATGGAAACAAGACTGATGTCAATATCGGAAAAATTTAAAATCTAAATTCCAAACGGGGAAAAGGGTATAACGGTATTTTCTTTTTTCTATGAACTCCTAATTATTTTTTCTTTGCGCTTATTTTTTGTTTATGCCCCCCACCTACTGTTATTACCAGTTATGATTCAACCTATTTGCACCATTTGCTATGTGCTGGGGATGTGTGGAAGATGACCACTCGGGAAAAGTTGTTCGAAACAGGGATAAGGGTTAGGCTACGGTCTCTGAGATCATCGGACGACCGCTGCGGTTTCGAACTTTATGATTGTCTTATTATATAACAATTATATTTAAAGAAAGTTCATAAGCCCATTACAAAAAAAAAGAATTATAAAAATTGGAGTATTTGTCTAAATGCTGTACGTAGACATACATTAGATAAATACTTTTTTCTTCCATGTCAGTTATTAAAAGATAACAATCTGTGTAATGTCATGTAACATCCAGCTAACTATTAGAAAGCAACTGAAATTCAGATCGCTTTACAACAATATACTTCTGAATTTTCACAATATTCGACTGACAATTTATACGAATTGCCCTATATACATTTCATTACTGAATTATGCAAAAAAGTCTTTTTAATCGTTCGCGCATGCCTGTTAAGAATTATTTCATTCAAATGCACATAAAACATCAAATATTTAATATATTTCTATTCTAATAACCCCCCCCCTCCTCCCCGTCCAATATGATGTTTCCACGTTACTTTATCAAGTTTTCTGAATGTTTCGTTAAATTCGGTTGACAATTCTGCATGCCATAATAAAAAAACTTGAGAATATATTTTAAATTTTTCAAAGAAATATTTTATCCCCATGAATATACGTGTTTATTTTACACAAATAAACATAAATGTTGATAGTCATGTTCTAGAGGTAAAGTTTATGTCGATCATTTTAATTTGCAGGGTGTTCGCAATTATCCTTTTTTATTGACATTTTTGAAATCTGGGCCTCGTAACCAAAGTTTTGCAGAAACTAATGAGGTATAACACTTTATTTTTATATTCCTGTATTTCTTCGTCAAGTATTTCTCTAGACATTCGATAGTAAAAATTTGCAAATGTCTGGTGCGCTTTGGCCATATAATGTATGTGCACATATGTATGTGTATAATGTATGTGTTCACATATTTCATCAAATTTTTAATATATTTCTATTGAAATTCTAATTTTAGGTGGTCTATCTAAATTTTCGATTAAAAAAAACTTTATATATATATATATATATATATACAATAATATATATATATATATATATATATATATATATATATTATTGAAATGAGAATAAAAAGAGCATCTTCTATTTGTTTTACCCTGAAAATTTTGCTTCATTAGAATGGTATTTAATTTCTCTCTCTCTACTTCTCCATAAAAGAAAAATCACGTTCTTTATAATTTATTTTTTGAAACAATTTTGCTGTGGATCTAAGAGGAAAATGCATTTTTATTATTTATTTTGACTTTAAAGAATGGCTCTAAATGTCTTTAGTGTGTAATGTTCTTTCTCATTATCAAGTTTTCAATAAATAATTGTGACACAATGTGATTAATAGATATAAGCTTAAAAAAAAAAAAAAAAAAAAAAAACTTTTATTTATCATAAGGTACATTAAAATTTTACATGACATAATATGAATTCAAAAGTAAATTAGGACATATTTCTCATAAATTTAAATTATGAAAGTAAGTTTTAGCCGTGAACATTTTTAAACAATTCTTTGAATGAATAATTTGGAGGGGAAAAAGTAATCGTTATATGTCTAGTAGAAAAAGTTAATCGTGTATAATTTTTCTAAAAATGTTATCCTTAAAATTGCCCATATTTGCATATAGCTTTTTTTTAAGTGTTAGTATAATTCTTTTCTGTTTTCTTTCGTATTGAATTCTAATTTGGTGAAAAATAAACATTCATCATTTTTCAATCTTCTGTGGAGCCTGTAAAACATTTTATTACCCTATGAAAAAAGAATTTTATTAATCCTAGGCTTCTCATTTGTCTGTACAAGAAAATAATTACTGTATAACGATGTTTATTTTTGATTTTTCAACCATTTTTAGTGAAAGAAGTAAGACACTTTTAACAATTTAATCGACATTGGCTTCAAAGAATGGCTTCAAATGTACGTTTCGTGCATACATTTTTCGTCATTATGCAAAAAAAAATTACAAAGGGTATTCCCCTTTGAGAGTTCTTTCTTGAGTTATTGAGAGTTATTTATTTACATAGTGGCGACACGGTTAAACTAAAAAAATAAAATTGTATGTGATATTTTCAAAGTGCTAACTGTACGTTTATAAATATTCTAAACTAAGCAGACGATTTTATTTTAACAGTTTCGTGCTTGTTTAAAGAACTGATGTTATTCTCCATACAGAAATGGAGAGGATTATTCAGAGTTAAACAAGTTGGAAATTGTACGTCAAACGTTACAAACGAGGTGCGTTCGTACGCACGTTTTAGAATTAAATTAATGATATCCCGTGCGTAGAACGGGTTAAACAGCTAGTTAAGTATATATTTTATGACACTGTTCATACAAATATCTTAACTAGTTATATAAATATTCAGATATATATGTATCAGCTAGTTATATAAATATTCAGATCTTGATGATTTTTAATTCTGTGAAATGAATTATATCGTCTGCAGATTAATTTCTGTCATAAAATAAGTATCTCGGTCGCTTGACGATTAAACTTCGGAAGCTCCTATAACAAAAAAGCACCGATTTAAAAAAAAAAAAATTCAAATTTCTTAATAAATATTTTTATTAATATCTCCTAAAGTTTTGATTCGATTTTAATAAAATTTGAAATGTCTCGACAAAATTCTGCAAAGATAATATATTTTAAATTGCAAACCATTTGGTTGGGTAGTTTTTGCGTTGTTATATGCGGACAGACAGACAGACAGACGGACGGACAGACAGACAGACAGACGGACGGACAGACAGACAGACAGACAGACGGACGGACAGACAGACAGACAGACGGACGGACAGACAGACAGACAGACAGACGGACGGACAGACGGACGGACCAAACGACGACTATAGGTGCTACGTATTTATATAATTACGAACGCACCTAAAAACGAAATGCGTTGTGCCCTAAAATTTTGCTATCGTTAGTGCAAAACAGGTCCAAAAACAGTTAAGTTAACGAAAGAAGCTTAAAAATACAAATGTTTTGGTAAATCTGTGATTTTTAATATGGCATGATGATTTCAAATCTAAAATCTGCTCCTTATCCTGGCTACTTATCGTAGCCGACCAGAAAGTGTTGTGAATGATCGAAACGTTAACACTGTGTGCGACACATCTTACAAGAAAATCGGTGAATGACACGTTATGGGAAAGCGGCATCAACTAACATTTCGAAAACGACGATATTTCGCATTCTGTGCTCGCCCGCATGCCTCTACTTCTGATGAGCAATATCTTAGTAAATGCAATATTAAAATCATGTCACATCCCCCTGACAGTCCAGATCTCGTACCATGGGATTTCTGTCTGTTTCCGACGTTGAAGGGGAAGCTCCGTGGCAGAATATTTAAGACAGACTCTGAAGTTATTTCAGCAGTGCAGGTTTCTTTGAAGCAGCTTCCAGAAAAAGAGTTCTCTACTTGTTTTGAAAAGTGAGTCGAACGATGGGACCGTTGCATATCATCTTAGGAAAGGTATTTTTAAAAAAATTATGTATTTTTTGCTGTAACTATATTTTTTGATTTTTTATGATTTTACTCTCAGTTTTTATGAAACGTATTAAAATAAAATATAGAACATTTTCAGAGAGGAGATTATTAATTAATACATAATAATTAATAAATTCAATGTCCTGAACTCTTAGAGAGCGAGTTATAATCGCACTTCACCTATTTATTTATTATTTACTCTCACTTTAGAAAATGAGTGTCAATGTGTATGTGTATCCCGTGTAAAAGTTTTAATCATCAGAGGTACCGGAAAAATTAATAAATAAATTTATATTTAATAAAACCCAATTGTGTATATATACTGTGTAAAAGCTACGCAATATATATTTGATATTTAAGCCCTTTAAACTTCTTGTATTGATTTTATCCCCTTTTTCAGGGTAATAAAAGTCCTATAGTTATTTATTTCGATTTCCATTAATAGCTTCAAATGTGCATGTATTATAAAGGTTTCACTCGTTATTAAATAAAATAAATATTATTTTTACATTTTTCTACAAAAAAAAAAAAAGAAAAGAAAAGAAAAAAAATCCGTTTATGCCAAAATACGTCAAGGTTACGTATTAACTCGAAATTTTTAAGTTTTATACATCTTTATTTTTTATAGGATTATTCATTAATGTTTAAACTTATGATCCTTATTATTTAGAAAATAACTTCGTTTTAAGGGAATAAACCGATTTTAAAATTATGCAGATATGTTTTTTTATTAATTTTTTGCTAAACGGAAATTTATATGAAATATTTTTTTAATACTTTTTTGTTACATGTATATTTTTAAAATAATGTTCGCCTTATTTAATCTAAAAAATCTACGACTAAATAAATAAAAAAATTATCTTTTAAAATTTCTGGCAACATAAACATATGAACGTTAAGAAAATTTTAAAGATAATATATTTTAACATTAGGTGTATTTCATAGTTTTATGGTAATAATCAACATAATAGAGGACAAAAAAATGTCCGTGAATAACCTGATGTCTTGATATTACCTCAGTAGACGATGATATCACAATGTTTAAAAACGCAAAAAAAAAAAAATAATAATGATAATAAAACTTGAAATAAAACATTGTATAGCTATATAAAGTTACGGAAGTAATAGATAATAGGTTGTAAAAGACGTACATCCTTATATACACAAGGACACATTCGCAAAATTGTTGACAAAGTTGGCTGTATATAGTGATACATCCTCAAATTTTGCGCAAAAAATTACCAAAAGCAAAGTTTTCTCTGTAACTCATGAATTTAATTAAGACCCAAGTGTAATACATTTAAATTAACATATGCGTGATTTATCGCCACGCTTTCTGAAGTCAATTTCTGGTTTATAAAAACATAAATATATTAAAATTTAAGTGGTTTTATGTAGTATAGGTACTATTTAAAACACCATGTTAATGAACTATTCTATTATATAGATGTAATACCATATATTCCTTGTAAAATAAATATATTTTAAGTGTGGATTATATATCTTCTTTTACAAGTCTTTAAAACTATATCTTTTTTATTTGAACTTCTTAAATGATATTTCTTTATCTGAGAAATTCCTCTTTTCTATTTTTGAATTAGTTTAGTTCACCCAAAAATCTCGTCTGGATGGATTTGGAAAACTTTTTGCAAACTGCTTAAAAGCCTTCTTTGGAAAAGAATGGCAGACCGGAAACTAAGGCATAAAGAAAGTGAAAAAGAAGAATTACGAAACGACTTATAAGGAGGTCCAAGAAGGTTTGATCTTCTTTGATGTATTAGCCAAACGCAAGGCTCTGATTCACTTTCAAAGTGGAGGATTACGCTTTTTTTTCTGTGTTTTTATTTATTTTTAGACATCATGAAATTCTTATGGAAACAGATTTATCTTGGAGGAAGTTTTTGCTGTCTTTAAGTAAACCACTGCAATTAAATGAAAATGTTCGAAAATTGTGTAAACTTAGTGAGTGTGATTTTATTTTCTGAAAATTATATACAATAGTATGTTAGTTGAAATCTGTTTTTTTATACGTTTATATATATATATATATATTTTACCTAACTGTAGTGTTACATCATTAAAGACACCAATTTATAAATACAATTAAACATAATAAATAATTAAACATATAAATTATTTGTGTTTCTACAATTTTCCAGATCAGCGGTGTCATTGTTACGTGTCTAACTTTAAAGTTTTCATTTTTTATCGTGACCCAACTAATATGTAGATATGTAGAGCCTTTTCTATATTCTATCTTAACAAACCATGGTACAATAACAAATTATAGCAAACTAACAAGTTATTCAACGGTTTTATCGATAACGATTATTTAATCGTAATTTAACTCTATTCTGACTAATAAGATTGTTTCATAATATAATAATAAAAAAACCCTAATCTACGAAAACGGAGGAATGACTGGACTGCTGCAATATTTTAACAGTCAACTGTAAAAAATTGCAACCAACTCTGAAGTTATTCCACCTTTTTTTAAGAAAACGTTACTTAACCGAATTTTTAATCGATACTCACCATAATATGGTCAATAACATGGTCATGATACCTTCATAATATGGTCAAGTAACCGTTACCTGTAAAATCGGCTGCTGCAATTTTTTTTACAATTGACTGCAAAATTTGCGACAAACTTTCACATTATTCGATCGTTTTTTAAGATAACGATTAACTAACCATAATTTTAATCGATACTAATCCTATGTAGAGCATTTTCTATATTCTATCTTAACAAACCATGGTACAATAACAAATTATAGCAAACTAACAAGTTATTCAACGGTTTTATCGATAACGATTATTTAATCGCAATTTAACTCTATTCTGACCAATAAGATTGTTTCATAATATAATAATCAAAAAACCCTTATCTACGAAAACGGAGGAATGACTGGACTGCTGCAATATTTTAACAGTCAACTGTAAAAAATTGCAACCAACTCTTAAGTTATTCCACCTTTTTTTAAGAAAACGTTACTTAACCGAATTTTTAATCGATACTCACCATAATATGGTCAATAACATGGTCATGATACCTTCATAATATGGTCAAGTAACCGTTACCTGTAAAATCGGCTGCTGCAATTTTTTTTACAATTGACTGTAAAAATTTGCGACAAACTTTCACATTATTCGATCGTTTTTTAAGATAACGATTAACTAACCATAATTTTAATCGATACTAATCCTAATATGGTCAAAAACATGGTCATGATGCATTCATAATATAGTCAAGTAACCGTTATCTGTAAAAACGATTCGATGTCTAAACATTTCTTGCTGTAATTAATTTCAGTTTGCATATACACGAGAAAAATACTAGGTATAGTAATGCGACTGTGAAGTTATAAAAATATTTTGCTAGGTAAGGACAATATGTTTATAAATAAAAAGTCATTTAAATATATGAAATTCTTTTCCATACACTGTTAAAAATTTGCAGCAAATTGTCCAGTCATTTGTCTGGTTTTTTATAGAAAATGGTTACATAACCGTAACTTAACTGTATTCTGACCGAGATATTAATTAAGTTACTTGAAGAAAAATATGTATCGTGTAGAGTATCGTTCGAAAGATTTCGTATGGTCAAAATAGAGTTAAATTACGGTTATGTAACAATGTTCTATAAAAACGGACAAATGACTGGACAGTTTGCTGCAAATATTTAACTGTGTATACAATAGCATGTGTATCAGGATAATTTTTATTTAAATTTTAGCTTTAAGCTTAAATTTAGCTTAGCTATTTTTATCTTAAAATTGTAGCATATTGTTTTCATTATTTTATTACAGGAATTAAAGTTCTTAATATAAATTTTTAGACCTGACAAAACGTCGCCGGCGACCAGTGTATTACGAGCCATAGTTTCGGAACCGCTGTATCAAGATAAATGGTAGAAACGCCATTAAAAGATATCACATAGAAATTTTTCACGAATCTTGTTATGTAACCATGATTAAATATCAATGCTGACCAAAGAAAACAATAGTTAATTAACCGTTATCTGAAAATATGTATCAAAGACAATCCAGTTTGGTGCAGAAATTGCACATAAAAGGATAATTTTTTAAAGGAACATTTAGTGCACTGTAAGCAATTTTCAAAGCACTTCCAAGCCTTTTTACAGATAACGTTTATTTAACTACGTTCAAACACCGTTCTCAATGGTCAAAATACAGATAAAATAACGGTTAATTTACCATATGCCTTTACGAATCAGAGTTTTTGACTTGCAAACGAATTCTTCATGAACTAATGATGTTTCTATCATTTTCTAGATAAATAGTGAAATGTGAATATATATATATATATATATATATATTGTGGTCAATGGATCATTGTTTTGAATAAATGGATCATTGCTTGAAGAATGAATACAAGAATCAAAACGATGTAAAATTTACAGCGCATCGATGAAATCGTGCGTGATTTGATTATCGCGCACTTTATACTGATAAATACTGCGTAAAAGAATGACATTTTCTAGCAAAAACTGGTAATTTATAACATATATAAGACAACGCTTTGTAATATCAGAATGCAATAAATGTTATAAATTATACAATATTTAGATATTTTAATATTTTTTCTCAGGTATAGTATCAAAATGACTTGAAAGCATACGCTGATTAACGCATACTGGAATATTATATTCTCAGTGATTGTTCTTGTACACTAATATTACACCTGAATGATTTGAGATTCATTGCATCGCAATATTAGAACTTAGACTTATCATGACTTTCTATTATGAATATAATAAAAAAAAAATTAGTAAAAAATAATAAAATAAAAACATTTTATTAACATAAATTATTTCCCGAATGTCTAGTTACACTATTTGTACATTTTACCAATTTTACTTTCAGACACTAATTAAAAAAGCATGGTTAATTTTTTTTTACTAAAAACGTCCCCCATTTAAAAAATGTAAAAACATGTTTCCAATAAAAATCTCTACCACTCCACAAAAGCGCTTTCACCCCCCCGCTAGGACATCATCAGTTGTGATCTTTAACTCTCTTCCTCTCCATTATATATATATATGACTGCTGGTTGAAGAGCTCCCCCTATCGGCATTCAATATTCTCTCTCTCTCCCCCTCTTCCAACATGTTTCTCCAGCGGCAATCAAGTAATGAATGTACCATGTCATTGCATGCGACTTTGGATGCATTGATTTCTATTGATTCTCTTATTAAAGCGTTATGTAAATTTTCGTAGCTCGCTATTTTCTGTATTTGTAGGGTTTCAAGCTTTATTGGGGTTTTAGTGTTTAATCTTGCAAGAGCTGTTGACTGTTTATTTAGTTTTATATCTCGGATATGTTATTTCATTCTTTCTTCTATTTTTCTCTTCGTCATTACTTGTTGTCCTTGTTGTCAAAAATGTTGGAAGAGGGGGAGAGAGAGAGAGAGAGAATATTGAATGCCGATAGGGGGAAGCTTCAACTAGCAGTCATATATATAATGTAGAGGAAGAGAGTTAAACATCACAACTGATGATGCCCTAGCGGGGGGGGGGGGGCGCTTTTGTGGAGTGGTAGAGAATTTTATTGGAGACTGTTTTTACATTTTTTAAATGGGGGAAGTTTTTAGTAAAATTTTTTAACCATGCTTTTTTAGATAATGTCTGAAAGAAAAATTGGTAAAATGTACAAATAGTAAATGTACAGACATTAACAAGTGAACACCTGTTTTTAATGTCTAGTTATATTTAATTATTTTTGATTATATATATATATATATATATATATATATATATATATTGTAAATCATCAGAAGTTAGTTAAATTCGTTTATATAAGTCACATATTTTCTAGGGCATCTGGGCAATAAACGCATATGATAAAGGGCAATAAATACATATGATAAAATGATGTACAGCGCGAGGTATAACATTCAGATCATGCACGACTCATTACACTAATAAATTACAATTCAAACAAGAATATTATATTTACAATTGAAAAATTGTTAATTTACGCCATCTCGGAGAATGGTTTTCAGTCAACGTTAAATTACGAATGCCGAACATTAATGTTGGATAAATGTTTTTTACAGATATAGCATAAAATATTTCAATTAGATTGATAGAAATACATCTTTATCAAACGCAGGCTAGAATTAAACAAATACAATGTGTTTTAGAATTATAAATGTCAACAAATAATAGTCATTCTCTCCCTAAAAACAAATATTTTGGGAACGAAAGGGAATCAAATTTCTACAAATACTTATCTAAATTTTAGATGCATTCAAGGAACTTTCTAATGATTCTTTGTTGTGAATGGTTTATGCCGTTTACTTTACCCGTGAGAATTTGAATATCGTTGAACTTAGCTATTAGATATCAAAATAGTCCGACTTGCATCGATTGCACTTTGGAATGGAATTGCTCCAACATAATCGCTCATTAGGGATTCTGACATTAAGCGTGTAATGACATGAAATAAACAAAATTATTTCCCCAGGGTAATGGTGTATGAGGAAAAAGTTAGACATGATGCAAACATCTATTTCTCGGGATTTACTTTTCTTAATAGTCAATTTCTAAAGATGAGAGTAAAAGATTTTATAGAAATATAAATGTTACCGTTATTATTGATAATAATATTGATAATAATAGAAACCAGTTAAAATTATTTATCTGTGTATTGCAAACTATTTATTAGACGCCGAGTTTCAGCGGCTGTTTTCAAAGAAGTGTTTGTACATCCATGTAAGTTTAGAGACATAAAGATTAGTTATATATTTGTATGTATTACTTATAAATTATCAACAAATGTTTTTCTAAATGATTTTGTCTTTTTTCAGCGGATTTTAATTACAATACTATGACTAATAATGCAAATACTTACGATGAATAATACGGATTAATAGTGCTATATTTCGAACGTACATGGGCTTTTTAATTACTAATTTTTAAAATGATCATTTTCTGAATGTTAGTGAAAAATATTTACTATGGATTCATGATAACTGGCTATTAAGTAAATTTTTCTGAGGCCGTTAATTAGATTTTGTACAGTATTTTGAATGTTTCAATAGATGCTTTTCAATACTAATTTTGTATATTCAATTTACGAACATGTTATCTTGTATCTAGTTACTAATCCAAAGTGTGATGTAAATATGTCTATCTGATGTACAGAATAATTCAAATTATAACTAGTTTCTCCGTTTTCTGTTTTAAATACCCAGAATCATAAAAATATAAAAAACATATATTATAAATTATTATAAATAACAGTACCTTTATCATGTATCACTTTTCTTGCATGAATTTTATGCAAATTAATTCAAATATATATATATATATATATATATATATATATATATATATGTTTATATCTATCTATCTCTCCTCTCTCTCTCTCTCTCTCTCTATATATATATATATATATATATATATATATATATACTGGCGAGAAAAAATACAGGAACAACCATAAAACTGTACTTTATGTTAATTCTTTTGCGGGAAATTCAAAGAAAGGTGATTGGTTGGTAACTCATTGTTAACGTTATCACGTAGTCTAATGGGATTAACATTTGCTACAGATAAATATGAAAATTATTCAGCACGTTTGAAAAGGATTGAACGTGGTTGATTTGAAATCTAATTTCAAGGATTTTACATGTAGTTGCATAAATGTTTCGCTTATAGTAGGTGGAATATGTCATCCAGAAGACATTTGCCCGATTGCGAAAAATGACATGCGAAAGGGAGAATATAAGCAGGACAGACACTGACAGGGGTCTGTAAAGACTTAAAAATAGGCAAAAACACCATGTCAAGAATTTGGAAACGGTTATTTGGCAACGATTGCTAAAAGAAACAGGCAACTGACGTCACTTCAGATTGCAAGGGAGTTCACTGCAACAACAGGAACTCAACTATGCAGATTTACTGTGAGTGACAGGCTGCAGAAAAGAGGGATGTATTCAAGGAAACCCAAGATTTGTATTCCACTAACTCCGGCAGCCAAATGCGCCCTGTTAAAGTGGTGCTGAGATCGCCGTCATTGGAGTAAAACGGACTGGAGTCAATGTCTCTGTACCGATGAATCCCTATTTTGTTTGAAGAGTGATTTCAGACGTGTTACCATATGGGGGGTGGAGAAAAACACACGCAATAAGGCTGCAAACATCTGTGAATGGCACCGATACAAAGGTCCTGGAATCACGGTATGGGCGAGCATTATTTTGAATGGCCGCACTGACCTACACATTTTTACCAGTGCAACTGCGAATGCTGAAATATACAGAAATGAGCTTCTTGATCCTCAAATCAAGTTGTTTAGGTTTGCAATCGGTAATAACTTCCTTTTAATGCATATAATGCGCGACCTCATCTTGCTGCGATAGTGACTGATTATCTTGAGGGTGAAGAAATACAGTGAATGGAGTGGCCTACATATTCTCCGGATTAAAATCCAATAGAACATGTGTGAGTCGCACCAGTACGTCGACTTACATCTCGGCAACCCCCAACTAGCACTTCAGGAGCTTCGGAGCACTATTCCTTTTGAAAACACTTTGTTACCGCAAGCACTTCTGGTTAATCTAATCCACAGTATAGAAAATCGCTGTGAAACTTGTATTTCGGTCAGGAGTGACCGCATACCTTATTAATTATTCCTGTGTTTCTATAAAATATTATAACGGTACAATTTCCTTATCCCCTCTTATATCACACAATCCTATGTTTTATATGTAAATTTATTTTTTGTAGAAATAGGTAGTTCTTCATTTGGAATATATGTCAGGCATGACAAAATAAAGGTCTTGTGCAAGTTTCAAGTTCTTATCTGCAAATATATTCAAGTTTGGTGAGTTTTTATAGTTGTTCCTTTAATTTTTCTCGCCAGTGTATATATATATATTACAAACTTTACGAGGTGACAAATCAAAACAAACATAATATTTTCTATGGAATCTAAGGGTGGAAATTTACATTTTTGACTCAAAAATACATGATATTTCACTCCAGTTCGAATATAATTAATTTTCATAAATTTTACTAAAACATAGATATTTGAAAGCAAACTTCACGGAGTGATAGAGTGCAACAAAACAAACACTTTTTTTCCTTAATAAGGAAATAAGGGTTGTAATTCATTTTTTTCACTTAAAAATACAGGATATATCATTACAATGCGAACATAATTGTCGTTCATTACTTTTACTAAAATAAAGATTTTTGAGAGCAAACTTTATGAGATAGTAGAGCACATCAAATCAAATGTTATATAGGAATTAAGGGTTTTAATCCATTTTTTTCCTCGAAATACAAGGTATATTACTATGCAAACAAAGTTATATTCCATTAATTTTACCAAATTAAAGATATTGGACAGCATACTTCACGAGATGGTAGATCACAAAAAATCAGATGTTTTTTATAGGAAATAATGGATTGTTGTCAATTTTTCTCACTCAAAAATACAGAATATTTCACTCCAGTGTGAACATAATTATTGTTCATTACTTTTACTAAAATAAAAATATTTAAGAGCAAACTTTACGAAATTGTAGAGCAGACCAAAACAAAAACGTTGTTTACCAAGGATAGTAGTTCATTTTTTCTACTCAAAAATATAGGGTATCTCACTGCAATGCGTACATGATTATCGTTCATAACTTTTACTAATATACAGGGTGTCTCAAAAGGTCGTTTACAAACTTAACATGCTGGTCTGTCATATCATGATAAACAAGATTTACATAGGAACATGGGTTCGAAAATGCAAACTGCGATCGCTAGAGGGCGATGAGCGCAGACTTATGGAAGAGTGGAAAGCGCAATCATTTCAGGCGAAGACGTTGCAGGAGAAGGATGAATCGGTTTAGTAACGCAGACTTGGCCAATATGCATTACGTATATGGCACCGTGGATGGAAATGCCCGAGCTGCGGTACGGATGTATCTTCAGCGCTTCCCAAGCAGACATCAGCCAAGTCATATTTTGTTTGGACAATTGCACCGCAGATTGCGTGAAGCAGGAGCTTTCCAAGTACTTAGCTACATCGGTCAAGAACGCACTACATGCACGCCTGTCGTAGAGGAAACCGTGCTACGGGAATTTGACAGGAACCCGCAAACAAGTCTCCGGGCAAGCGAACGCGTCTTGGGTGTATGTCGTTCCAGCATTATGCGCATACTGAATGAGGACACGAACTACCGCTACCACTTACAAAGAGTACAGGCATTGTGCGTTGACGATTATCCCGAACGCGTTGCATTCGCACGCTGGTATTTGCAACAACGGGTCACACAGCCGGATTTTCCCATTTTTAACGGGTCCGTGAATTCATGCGTTGACGTTGTGAAGCATGCATTGCGGCGAATGGATTGAATTTTGAACATCTTGTGTAAATTAAACCATGTTCTTTAATAAAAGTCATATTAATACCTCTTTCGATATACTTTCTTTCTTCCCCTCCGCACCTGCGATCATCGCCCTCTAGCGGTCGCAGTTTGCATTTTCGAACACAAGTTCCTATGTAAATCTTGTTCATCATGATATGGCAGACCTGCATGTTAAGTTTGTAAACGACCTTTTGAGACACCCTGTATATATATTTGAAAGCAAATTTTAACAAACATAGTTTTTTTTTCATGTGAAATACAATGATATCCTAAAAAATTATGGAAGGGTACAGCATTACCGTATGTAAAACCGTATGAACTGTCAATTATATTCAAGAGTCTACTTGAACGCTGTTTGAATAAAGATGTTAGTCACTTCTACCATATCTCGTAATATCCTTACATTTCACACAAAGAAGGCTCAAACTATTTAAAATTTAATTAAAATATCTTTATTATTATTAAAGCTATGAAAAAAATCCGAATTCGGATTGACGTGAGATACTTTATATTTTTGGCTGAATAAAAAAAATAATTGTAACCTAGTTCCCTATACAAAACTTTTTTGCTGTTTATATGTACTATCACCTGTTTCAGTTCGTCCAATTTCTTTTGAATGACATTGTGTAATGTAGTACATATGATGCTGTTCTGTAACATTACGCTGATTTTTCGAATATAAGAATGAAATATTCTAAAAAAATTGTTTTAAACATCTTTTATGAAAACATTTCTGTTTTCTAGTATCAAATAAAGCAGTTAAATTAACCAAAATCTATTTTATAACTATTTTAAAAATATTCACCTTTTGTATAACTGGCTATCTTTTACCTAAAAACATTCTATTCTTTTCACATTGAAAGAATTCTTTAAATGCAGTGTTCCATTATAAACGATTTTAATATTTGTCCAAAAAATAGTAAAAATAGTACTTAAAATATTGAGTTTTTTTTTCTTATCGTAGAGGCAAAAGTGTAAAAAGAAAAAGAAAGACGCTCAGACGAATTTGGTAGTTTTTTTTTACTTTCCATGCTACATAATGAGTTTAAAAGTAGCGGCACATATTTTGTCCTGTACTATTTTTTTTCTTTAAAACACACTTTTTATGCACTCATGTAAAAGTTTGAATAACTGTTATCTTTTCTAAATATGATTAGAATCATTTTTCGACTTTGCATGCTGTTTGAGGCAAAAAGTATCTTCAAAAATTTTTAAATTATACTTTACTCATCATTGATGCCCGTCTGACACTTAAAAGGAAAATTACGGAGCATTCTGTTATAGAAACTGACTTTAGTCTGCAATTGTTCTCCGATATGTTAGATAAGTAGGACGCTGTCTGTTAGTAAAAATGTGCCATGACCTAACCTTGATTCAGGCGCTGACACTGGTAGTGAATTATATTACAATTTTAAACTAAATTTAGATCAGTTTAGCACACGTGAGCAAAAATAATTTCATATCGCCTTAAATTAGCAAACTAACTGATATTCAGTCCTCCAAGGATCATTAAATTTATATTTTACAGAGTATAATAAATATATTTGAAAGCTATATTTAACAATTTGTAATGTAAACAAGTTATTTTAATCTAAAACATACAGGATTGATTTAATATTTTCGTGTTACTTTGTGGCAGGGAAAAGCATGCGCTTTCAGATTATGTTAGGTATATTTAAATGAACTTTTTGTTGTATTTTATTTATCTTTTGAGTTATATTTTTTAAAGAAATTGGTAATTATTATGTTTAGCTACTGCATTTTAGAAATATTTTTTCATAAGATCATACATTGAATAATATACAATAATAGACAAGAAACGAACGAAATATAGAAAAATGACTATACTTTCCTGTAAAGGGAATTTTAATTTCAGAAAGATTTAAAATAACTGTGAAATTATTGAAAATGCTTTTTACCATAGATATTTTATTGCGGAATTCTACTCCTCTTATAACTTGCATTTTGTATATGTTTCCATTTATAATACTATAATATTTTTTTTCAATTTTAATGCTGAAACATATTAAGCGTTTATTATATTTTACACTTTTTAAAGGCATGCAGTATTATACACAAGTTACTGAGGTATGAACCAAAAATACTACATGTTACTTGTTATGCATATATGCGAAAATTTAATGATACACAAACTGAAAACCCACTTACTTTATCCCAATCAGTTTTTCAAAGCGTTTAGTATGTCACTTTCTTTGTTATTTTTTTTCATTTCTTGATATTTATATTTTGTTTATTTATATAGTATTCAGAGAGTCTTTTTATCTGTCCCTGATTTTGCATTTTACATAAAACAAGTTGAATAAACATTTCTGAAAAAAGAGCCCTCATACATACAGTCGATTTCGTATGAATATTATTAGTCGAATTTCCATTATTCATTGCTTTTCGTACCTCAAGTACAATTTTCCATAATGTTCCAATGTAGATTAATATTACTAACCGTCATCCGTCATTGCATGAAAATTTATTTTTCATATATCAGAATAATGTGCACTTGACAACTGAAGAACTATAAAAAAAATCCCTCTGATTTATTTTCACTGGAGACAAATTACTAGAGAGAATATGAATAATGAAAGCAAAAGCTTAAAAATTTTCCCTCATGTTTTGTGAGAAATTTCTTGATTGTTCTTGGAAAAGAAAGAAGTGAATTCTTTAGTTAATAATAAATTCCTATGACTCTGTCTTTCTAGGTTTCAACAGAAAAACTTCAAGGAACTATGATTTATTACTTTAATGTTTTCTTAAATTACAAGTTTTCAAAAATGAAAAAAGCTACATGGAAGTGACTTTTATGGATTTAAGTTATTATAGAGCAGCGTTAAAAAATTACGCGGATGTATGTATTTTGTTTCGTTTGTGCATTTTAAAGTTCATTTATAAGAACAATTAAAAGAAAATATATTTCATTTTTAACACTTTCCAAAATAGTTGCAATGGGTTTATAAATTCGATTTGTCTCTCTGTACATCTATCTGTCTAACCGTCTGCCCCTATGTCGCGTCAATTGGCTCGGATTCACGTGCAATTTTGATATGATAATGATTTTTACAATAGAATTTTTGTTGATGAAAATGAAGGGTGTAGCATTAATAGTTTGTTTACAGAGATACACAATCAATTTCATTACATTATGGAGGAAACATCTTTTGGAGTCCGTTTTATTTAAAGTGCATATTTAGATTCTCATTTCATTGTATGAACTAGTGAAATTCTGTTAAAATATTCTGTCAGTGTTGGAAAGCGTTTTATAATCTATGCCTGATACATGATTTTCCATTCTTGTTATTTTATACTGTAAAAATTTTCAAGCTTTCAAATTTTCTAATATGAAAAATATACATGGAATTAGTTTTAAGAATTTAATAACATGTTAATAAAACACACATACAAAAAAATCTCTTTCATGTTAAAGTCATTTTTCAGAACCATCCAACGGAATTTCATTTATTTTCATTCTCTTTTTATTTGTAATATTTTATTCAAATGATATTTTCTGCTTATTTTCAGTTTACCATGATTTTACCCTTTCTATTAAACAAGTTGAATAGATATTATAGAGAAAACAGAAGTGAAGAATACAGCCGATTTCGTAGAGTATTTTTACTCGATTTGTAAATAATCCATTTCTTTTAATACCTCAAATACTATTTTTTATACTCTCATGTTCTGTTGCACATTAAAATTACTGAAAGGCGCTTGGAGTTGTCTGAAATTTTGTTTTCATGCATCAGAATAAAGGGCACTTGTATGTGCCAAAAGAACAGCTATATAAAATTTGGCTCTGATTTATTCCGACTGAAGGCAAACTTCTTAAGAAAAATGAATAATCAATGCAAAAATCCTCTAGCCCGTTTTCTCCTGATGTTTTGTGAGAAATTCCTTGATTGTTCTAGAAAAAGAAAAAAAGTGATTTCTTCAGTAAATGCTAAATTCCTTTAGATTTGTCTTTTTAGGTTTTAAAAGAAAATTCTCCAAAACTGTGATTTAATATTTTAAATTTTTCACAAACTTCAGTTATTCAAAAATGAAAAAAATAAAAACACATAAGTGACTTTTATGGAAACGGGTTATTAAAGAACAGCGTAATAAATATTATACCTACATAGTGTGTTTTGTTTCATTTCCCCCTATTACTCTATGTGTTTGTACCCTATGTGTTTTGTTTCATTTCTTTATTTTACAGTTCTTTTTTAAACAAAATTTAAAAGAAAACATGTTTAATTTTTATTTTATGCAAAAAAAAATTAAAGCTTGCTAATTTTCTAATGAGTGAACGAAACATATTACATATATTATTTTCAAAAATTTACTGAAACGTAAATTGTAGACCAAATGAAAAATCATGTCCTTGGTCAAGTCATTTTTCGAAATCGTCAATATCTATATTTTTACAGCTTTTCCATTTACACTATGTTATTTCAGTGATATTTACACTTCCTTTTATCAATCCACGATTTTACAATTTCCATGAAACAAGTACGATATACGTGTCACAGAAAGCATCCCGTCGATTTCATCTGAGTTATTTTAGCTGACTTTCCATTATTCATTCCTTTCTCAAGTATAATTTTATATAATGTACTGTTGTAGATTATTATTACTAAAAGTCGTTCGCCATCACATAAAATTTTGTTTTTATGTATGAGAATAAAGTGCACTTGACAGCTGAAGGACTACATAAAAATTGCCTCTCATTTATTCTGTCTGAAGAGGAATTCCTTAAGAGAAAATGAATAATGATAGCAAAAGCTTCTAAGTTTTTTTTTTTTTTTTTGCTTTGTTTTGTGAAAATTTTCTTAATTGTTCTAAAAGAAGGAAAGCGAATTATTCGATAAATAATGAATTTCGCTGACTTTGTTTTTTTTTTAGGTTTCAACAGAAAAACTTCCGGAGCTGTGATTTATTATTTTAATATTTTGTCAAATTGCAAGTTTTCAAAAATGAAAAAATAAATACATGCAAATGACATTCATGGATTTAGATTCTTAAAGAATGACGCTTTAAAATTTCCATCGTCTGAACTCATTTCTGAATTTTACAGTGCTTTTATAATAACACATTAAAAGAAAAATGGTTCAATTTTATTTTATGCTATAAAGATAGTAAAGACATTTGATTTTGTTATGTGAACGTAAAATAATACATAATATTAATTCTGAAAATTTTCTTAAGTTAATTATCAGCCAAACGAAATATCACTTCCCTCATCAAGTCATTTTTCAAAACTGCTACTATTTATTTTCATTTACTTATATTTACAATATTTTATTAAAATGATATTTACTGTTTCATTTTACCTTACCATGATTTTACACTTTCTATAAAACAAGTTGAATAAATCTTATAGAGAAAACAGAAATAAAACATAGAAGCGATTTCGTTGAGTATTTTTATTCGATTTTTCAATATTCATTTCTTTTAATACCTCAAATACAATTTTTCATAATATTCTGTTGTACATTAAAATTACTGAAAGTCGCTCGTCATCGCATGAAATTTAGTTTTCTCGCATCAGAATAATAGGCACATGACAACCGAAGAGCTATATAAAAATTGTCTCTGATTTATTCCGACTGAAGACAAACTTCTTGGGAAAAAATGAATAATGTATGCAAGAATCCTCTAACAGTTTTTTTCTGATGTTTTGTGAGAAATTATTTGATTGTTTCAGAAAGAGAAAGAAGTAAATTTTCAGAAAATAATAAATTCTTTTGGATTTGTCTTTTTAGGTTTCAAAAGAAAATCCTGCAAAACAATCATTTATTATTTAAAATTTTTCTGAAACTGCAGGTTTTCAAAAATGCAAAACAAAAAACACACATAAGTTACTTTTATGAACACATGTTATTAAAAAACAGCGTTATTAATATTAGACCGACTTAGCTATTTATGTGTTATGTTTCATTTTAATTTTTTTTTTCTTAACAATTTAAAATAAAACATGTTTATTATTTTTTTTATTTTTTGCTATAGAGACGTTAAAGCTTTCTAATTTTCTAACGTGAATGGAACAAATATTACATACTATTACTTCTAAAAATTTAATGGAAAGTTAATTCGAGGCCAAATGAAAAAGCTATTTTTTACATTTACATTTATTTTCATTTACTTTTTATTTACACTATGTTATTTAAGTGATATCTAATGTTCCTTTTATCAATCCACGATTTTGCGCTGTCCATGAAACAAGTAGGATAAACATGTCACAGAAAGCATACAGTCGATTTCGTCTGAGTTATTTTAACCGACTTTCCATTATTCATTCCTATTCATACCTCAAGTGTAATTTTCTATAATGTTCTGTTGTAGATTATTATTTCTAAAAGTCGTTCGTCATCACATACGATTTTGTTTTTATGTAACAGAACAAAGTGCACTTGACAGCTGAAGCACTATATAAAAATTGCCTGTGATTTATTCTGTCTGAAGAAGAATTCCTTAAGAGGAAATGAATGATGAAAGCAAAAGCTTCTAAAAGTTTTCCCCCATATTTTGTGGAAAATTTCTTGATTGTTCTAAGAAAAGAAAGAAGTGAATTATTCGGTAAATAATGAATTCCTCTGACTTTGTCTTTTTAGGTTTCAACAGAAAAACTTCCGAAGCTATGATTTATTATTTAAATGTTTTCTCAAACTGCAAGTTTGCAAAATTTAAAACGAAATACACGGATTGGACATTTAAGGATTTAAAGTATTAAAGAGTAGCGTTTTAAAATTTCCATTGTCTGAACTTATTTCGGAACTTTTACAGTTATTTTATAATAAAAGATTAAAAGATAGCATATTTAATTTTTATTTTATGCTAGAAAAAAAGTATGCTATAAAGTAATTAAAGCTTTCTGATTTCGTTATGTGAACGAAAAATATTGCATATTAGTAATTCTGAGAAGTTATTTAAAGTTAATTATAGACCAAATGAAAAATCACTTTCTTCGTCAAGTCATTTTTCAAAAGCGTCAATATTTATTTTCATTTACTTTTATTTGAAATATGTTGTTTAAGTAACATTAACCCCTTGGGGACGAGCGACACGTATACGTGACGCATAAGATGCTCAGAATGTTCCATTATTCCCACCAGTTATTTTTTATTGTAAGCCTTGCCTTATGTAATCCAAGCATTTCTGTGATTCAATTAGGCGAAAATTTCTGTTTGAAAAACCGGTGGTGAAAGATTAAAAATTCTGTAAAGGACGCTCGTCGCGAAGGGGTTAACAGTTTCTTTCACCATACCAGATTTTTTCACTTTCCATAAAACATGTCGAATAAACATCTTAGCGAAAAGAGCCCTGATTCATACAGTTGGTTTTGTCTGAGTATTTTCTGCTGATTTTCCTTTATTCACCCCTTTTCATACCTCAAGTAAAATTTGTATAATGTTCTGTTGTAGATATTGTTTCTTAAAGTCGTTCGCCATCGCATAAAATTTTGTTTTCATGTATCCGAATAATGTGCACTTATATATAACAACTGAAAAACTGTATAAAAATTGCCTCTGATTTATTCAGACTGAAGACAAATTACTTGAGAGAAAAGGAATAATGAAAACAAAAGCTCCTTAAAAATAATTTCTTGTGTTTTATGCAACATTTCTTGATTGTTCTAGGAGAAAAAGTGAATTATTTTGTAAATAATGAATTTCTAACACTTTGTCTTTGAAGGTTTGAACAGAAGAACAGAAAGAATTCCACAACTATGATTCATTATTTGAATGATACTGAAATTACAACTTTTCATGAAAGAAGAAAAATACTCACTCAAAAGTGTCTTATGAATTTAAATTATAAAAAATAACACTGTTATAAAATCCGATCGATTTAGGAATTTGGGTGTCTTGTTTAATTTTTTCATTTTATATTTCTTTTTATAGGAAAGTATTTAAAAGTAGTATTTTATTTGTATTTTGTGTTTTAATGAAAGACAAACATGAAATATTTTTACTATTCAGATTCACTATTTCTTTGAACGTGACTTTTATTTGTTTATTTATATTTATTTATTTATTTTATTTTATTTTTTTGTAAATCTAGAAACAAAACATTGGCATCGATTGTTTTCTGATCTTTAATTGAAATTACTTATGAAATATTGATTTTTTTGAAGAACTATTTGAGTAGAATTAAAATATATAAAGATCTAATTCGTAGATTATATATCATTGTAGAAATCTTTATTAATAAACATAAAAAATGTCCCATACTTTGATTTTTATCATTAAGGAATATCTCGTAAATACATTTCAAATGCTTGGGGATTATACATTCTTTTTCTTAGTTTAACACTCTGTTTATAGTAATTATTTTTAATATTTAAGCATATATTTCAATGTGAAATAATTCTTATTATAGAAGTATGTAAACATATTTTAAGTGTAATGTAAGCTTATCCGGCTATTAATCTCTTTGGGAAAAATTATTTTTCTTTAGCTAAATTGAAAACACAAATCATAAAAGTATGATGATATAATTATAACCTTAAAAATAATATAAATAATGTGTTTTTGTTTTCAAAGCGATATCAGTTGATAGTTCTCATGTATTATCAAAAAAAGTTTTAAATGCCTATTTTAGAAGTCGGTGGACACATGAGAATCTTTGAGAGTATTTGCTGTTACGTTTTTACATTACCTTTTATTTAACTGCAAGTTTTAATCAAACAACGCGTTTTAACTAAATGTGAATGTACTATGCCAAAAACTGTTCAAAATCCTTTGTATGGCATCTCATTCATGTTGTATGTACATAGAACAAAATATTGAAATCAGAAATAATACATATGATACACAATCTTCAGCATTTAAATTGTTATATAATGAATGCGTTATATTATTATGTTAATTAAGCAAATTGATAGCACCTACAAACTCAATGTACTCTCGAAACTGCAAAATTCCTCAATATGTTAAATACATCTGTATCAGATATTCATCTATGTTACACAAAAATTTATGTTTGTATCTCGATATCAAGAACCTTCTCTGAGATATCTGTCTGCCGTATGCGTAAAACTATTATCCAAAAAACATTTATTTCCTTTAGAAAACCAAATGTATGCCTGCATAGAAAATAACACAAGCCTTTTTTTTTTTGCTTAACCTGCATTTTTGTATCAATGTAAACTGTAAATATTTCTTCTGAGATCCAACATTTAGAAGATCATTTATGAAGAAATGATTCCGAATGTCCGTAAGACTTTTTTTCCCCTAAATGTTAATAAATATATGACTTGTATTGTTGAATTACTCTTGTATTACTCTTGTATTACTCTTGTATTACTCTTTTATTACTCTTGTATTACTTGTATTACTCTTTCTTATTAATCTCTGTGTAAATCATATATGCAACTTCCTGAAGCAATTGCTAAATACAACGTTCATTAGAATCTAATCTTTATTTTCATAAAATAAATTTATTAATTTCATGCTGATGCTGATATGAGCATAAAACATCTCCCTTTTTTGCTAACAAAAGGATTCATGCAACATAAAATCAATATTCTTCCAAGAAACATTTTTATATATGCAGAGGAAGGAAATCTTGTTGAAAATGTCTGACATTTCCTTCTTATTAATCTTTGCGTAAACCACGCAGTGTCTCACAAAAGTGATGGGACACTTGTGCTTTATAAAAAGAAACTGCAATAAAATAAATAAACAAACATGTGCAAAAATTTTTTGGGTGTGTTTCATATTTAAAGTTAGTAACAATTATTACATAACATACATTTTGTCAAAATATTAAAATATTAATTTAGTAAAAATACAATTGTTCAGAACGGAGCAAAAAATGGCTCACATAAGTGATGGGACACTTACTTTTCCATCAAATATTTATCCACAAATTTTACTTTTTAAAAGGTTTTAATATTTTGTTGGATTTCCTTTTACTTTTAAAACATGATTTAATCTTTTTGGGATGGATTCGACTATTTTTTTTGTGATTTCTGGAGTGATTTTACCACATTCTTCTTGAAGCACCGATTTTAGTTGTTGCTTTGAAGAAATGGTGTGTTTGCGAATTCTTGATTCCAATTCTTGCCAAATATTCTCTATGGGATTTAAGTCTGGAGATTGTGGTGGTGTTTTTATTATTTCAGGACAGTTATATAGCAGCCAGAGTCTAACGTTCAGAGCAGTGTGCTTGGGGTCATTGTCCTGGTAGAATTTAAAATCGTTATGAAGGTTCAATTTTCGTGCTGAAGATTTCAAATTTTGCTTTAAAATATCAATATACTTGTACTGATCCATTATACTGTCAATAAAAACAAAATTACCAACTCCAGCGGACGACATACACCCCCATACCATAACTCCTCCTCCACCATGTTTTACTGTTGGTACCAAGTTCTGTTTGCGAAGTTCTTCCCTGGGTTTTCTCCACACCAAGATTCTACCGTCAGAACCAAATATATTAAATTTACTCTCATCAGCAAATATAACTTTATTCCAGTAATCAGAATTCTTATTTATGTTGGATTTTGCGAAAGCTAGTCTGAGTTTTCTATTCTTTTCACTTACGAAGAATTTTTTCCTGGCTACTCTACCGTGATATCCAGCAGATCGAATTACCCTTCTAATAGTTTCAGGATTAACAATTATTCCATATAATGCTTGTAAATCAGCAGCAACTTTTGAAGCACTAATTCTTGGATTTTTTTTAATATTTCGAACGATAATTCGCTTTATTCCATTGGATAGCTTTGATGGTCAGCCAGGTCTTCTTTTATCCTGAATCATATGATTCTTTTTATATCGTTTAATGATATTGAAAACTGTTGAACGACTCAAGTTAACTGTTTCAGCAGTTTTTCTAATAGATTTTCCACGTTCAATATGCAAATTAATAACTAATTTTCGAATTTCAGGCGAAGTTTCTTTTCGTTTAGCATTCATGACTACACAGAGCTAAAAAACACAAAAATTCCAAAACAAACTGGAGAGAAATACTGCAGACGATTTTATAAATTATTGCCAATTGCTTTTAAGTAAAAATAAAACCCCAAAAAATATTTTTATTGCTTATTTCAGGCGATTTTTGTTGCATATATAATGGTGTCCCATCACTTATGTGAGCTATTTTTTGCTCCGTTCTAAACATTTGTATTTTTATTAAATTAATATTTTAATATTTTGACAAAATGTATGTTATGTAATAATCTTTACTAAATTTAAGTATGAAACACACCCACAAAAAAAATGTGTACATGTTTTTTTAATTTATTTGATTAGTTTCCTTTTGTAAAGCACAAGTGTCCCATCACTTATGTGAGACACTGTATATTACTTCCGGAAGTCATTGCTAAATTCAACGTTCATTAGATTCTGATCGTTATTATTGTTAAAACAAATAAAGATTTTCTTGCAGATAATCATATGATCATAAAACGTCTCCCTTTTATTCTAATTATATTCTCTATCTTAAAAGAAATATTTTTATATAACCACTAAGTACTTGAAATTCTAATTACTTCTTTCCATTCACTAATCAAATAACTTGTTTTCCTGGAAAAAGCAAAGCAATGCATTAAAACAAACATTATCAATGAAAGAAGATTTCGTAATCCGATTTGTCTGAAATTTGTGTTGACAGGCATATGCTGAGATTTTGTTTTGTCTTCTTATGCTAAAGACAATTTCCATTGGCGTAGGTCTTCTATATTGAAAACGGCAAAAAATTTTATATTTTTATTTTGTATCATTTTTCATTAAGTTTACCTCATAGATCACTTTCAGTATCCATTGTTAAATGAGATGATACTGAGATCGAGATTATAAGTTACATTAAAAAAATCCTTTAATGTATTTCATGCATATTAATCTTACAAACATAATTGCTTATCATTTTTTAATTAAAAAAAATATCTGAATAAATAGCATAATAAATGTCTTAGAAAAAAACTATTTTATATTTACGTAAAGAACTTTGCAATTACTACTTTTCACCAATCAAATAATTTGTTTTAATTAAAAAAAAAACCCGCATTAAAACAAACATTACCAATAAAATAATCTTTCGTAATCCGATTTGTCTGAAATCTTTGTTGGCAGGCATATGCTGAGATTTTATTTTCTCTTATTATGGTAAAGACAATTTCCCTCGACGTTATTCTTCTGTACTCGAAAAGGGTACAACAAATTTCTAATATTATTTTGTGTATCTTCATGTAACACTGAAATGTGTATTTCATAATAAATCAACTTTGCCTTTATTTTTAAAATGAAACAATATTCACTGCGTTTACCGCATACATCAGTTTGAGTACCCATGTTTGAATGAATGATACTGAGCTAGCGATTGTCATATGCATAAAAAATTCTTTAATGAATTTTATGTATATTAATCTTAGAAACATAAATTTTCTTCCTTTTTAATAAAAAAAAATATTGCCTTAAGCATAACAAATTTCTTCCAATTAACGTTTTGATATTTTTGAAAAGCACTTCAAATTCTAATTACCACTTTTCACTAATCAAATAATTTGTTTTTATCCTAAAAATAAAATAAAACAACGCATTAAAACAAACATTACTAATGAAAGAATCTTTCGTAATCCGATTTGTCTGAAGTCTTTGTTGACAGGCATATGCTGAGAATTTATTTTCTTTTATTACGGCAAACACACATTTCCTTGACGTTAGTCTTCTAAATTGCGAAAGGAAAACATTTTCCGATTTATTTTGTGTAATTCTGCATAGCATTTAATTGTTTATTTCATAATAATTTAAATTTGCATTTTCATTCGCAGTGAAACAATTCTTTTAGAGATAAAGACAAAAAATATTAATACATTTTCTAGTTTTGGTAATCCTTAATGCAATTGTCAAACCAAATAACAAAATAAATATTTTCAGATATAATAGAAAATACATTTCTGCATGAATTTCGTATTTTGTTTTGCTTTGATTTTTATTGTAATAAATATCAATATTGGTATAATTTGAATAATTAATTCACTGAATAATTTAAATATGGATTGAATATCTATGAGATGGGAATTATTGTTTAAGATTCAAATGAACATATATATACTTTTTTTTAATTATGGAACATAATCTTGATACATATTCGGTTGCACGTCTCTTCTGTAAATATGCATAGCGTTGAGAAAGACTCATTTTGAAACATTTTATAGTTATTAAATAATTTATTTTTCTACTGAAGGCCGCTTTACAGCATTGATTTGTAACTATTTGCATTGGTTAAAAAATAACTTAATACAGATGTCCATTGAAATTTGTATCCTGAATTGGTTAAAAAACAAAATTTTTGTTGATTTATTTTGTGTAACATTGGATAATACCTATATGTTTACTTCAGGACAAAGCAATTTGACACATTTTTTTTCAGTATTAAATCTTCTTTTAGAGTTTAAGACAATTTAATAATTAATGTGCCATTTTTTTAAATTTCTTTGAAAAAACAATTATTTTCAATTAGAGAAAAAAAATATATTTTCCAAAGACATTTCGTACGCAGTTTTTTTTAAATATTTTAATTGGCATAAATAAATAATAAATTTGCTGAACCGTTTGAATTAAAATAAAATTGCTAAGACACATGAATTGTTGTTTCAAATAAATGTTTATTTTCCTTAGTAATGCAAAATATTTTAAATATTCAGTTACACAGGTTTTCCATTTATAAGTATAGTACTAAGCATATCTGAATATTGACTTCATTCATTCTATTTATTATAACTGGTATAATTGAATTACGAATTCACTGGACTTTTTTAATTCCCATAAAATTACTAAGAGATATGATTTTTTTTAGAGGTTCAAATAGAAGTGTATTTTACTTCGTTAATGCACTATCTTTTTAAATTTTCAGTTACACAGGTTTTTCTTTTAGAATTATAGTACTAAAAAAAATCCGAATTTCACGTTTAAGCATTCTATTTATTTTAAATGGTATAAATGAATAAAATAAATTTACAGGATCATTTGAATTCCAATAAAATTACTAAGATATGTTTTTTTTTTTTTTATATATACGTATAAAATAAAAGTGTATTCTTCTCACATAATGCAAAATCTTTTTAAAGATTCAGTGACGGAGGTTTTAGCTTTACAGATATAGTAATATAGCAAATTTGAATTTTGCGCTTATTAATTCTACTTATTTTTACAATTACTAAGCGATTTACTGTTATAAATAAGTACAGAAATTATTTTATTTAGAGCAATGATTCTCATTCATTAAAATTATTTAGTAAATTTATAATGATTCAGTAAATTTTCTACGTAAAATGTGTTTGTGTATTTTTTGAAGTGATAAAATTTTAGCCTTTATGCGTTTCATAAATTTGCATAACAGCTAAATGTTTATTTAATAATTAAATTTAAATACATTTTCTTTCACAAAGAAATATTCTTTTAGATATGAAGACAAATTAAACTTATTTTGAATTTTTTTCCAGTTTCCGTAACCATTAATGTAAGTGTCAAGAAAAATAATAAATTAATTATTTTAGGATAGAGAAGAATAATTTTTATATTTTCTGATTTTAATTGCTATGATTTGAATAATGACTGCATTGGACAAAAATTGTTTAATATGTTTGGATTTCTATGACATGAAATCATTGTTTATTAAAAGTGTAATTTTTACTGTCTTCTATCTTTACAAGAAGAAAGTATTGGATTCATGAAAATATTCGACTTCCGGTTTTCGATGGATTTATACGTTTTAGAAGGTCCTGAACACGATTTTAATATTTTTAGAAAATATCTGTCTATGAGTCTGTGAGTCTGTCTGTCTGTCTGTCAGTCTGTATGTGACACAAATATTGGGGGCGCTCTATCTCAAGAACTAATTCACGAAAATTTAATAAAACTTTATATTCAGTTAGTCCCTGATATAAATTGGTGCATATTAGTTTTTGGTGAAAATCGCTCAACAGATGGCGCTACTATGCTGCATTTTTCGGAATTTCCGCAATAGCTATATCTCAAGCACTAATGCACTCATTTTCATCAAACTTCAGATTCCGTTAGACCTTTTGACATAAATAGATGCTGATTACGTTTTAGTGTAGATATTCCAACAGGTGGCGCTGCTAAACTACTTTTCTCATGATTTTTACGAAAGCTATATCTCAAGAACTAATGCACGGAATTTCATCAAACTTCAGATTCTGTTAGACCATGACATAAATAGATGCTACTAGCGTTTTGGTGTAAATAGCCCAACAGGTGGCGCTGCTATGCTACATTTTCCATTATTAAGACGATAACTACACCTCAAGAACTAATGCACGGATTTTCATAAAACTTCAGATACATTTAGACGTTGACATAAGTTTTTATTGATTAGGTTTTGATTTAAAACTCCCAAAAAGTGGCGGTTCTGTGCTGTATTTTGCAGGATTTACACGATTTTAGCAATAGCCATATCTCAAGAACTGATGCACGGAATTTAATAAAACTTTAGATTCAGTTAGACCATGATATAAATTGGCGCTGATTCTTTTTAGTGTATGCAAAACCTGTGTGAGATAGAAGAAAGTTTTGGGATTGACACATCCGACTAGTTCTTTATTAACGCATGTTTCATATTTTAGATATACAGTTGCACAGACCACCTATTCACCAGAATAGTGTTTGGTGTAAGCCTTACATTCAAAGTTATAGACATTTTTATTATTATTATTATTTTACACTTTGATAAAGTATTTTTTAATCATAATGAACACTATTTTTGTATTATTGTAAAATTTGCAAATTTTACTATAAATACTCATCTTATTTTTCAATTTTTACATTATATTTTCCATTTAAGTATTTAATTATATATAAATATTTTTAAATGTATTATTTTCTATTATTAATATTGTTAAATGTGTTTTGTACAACCATGGAATGTTTTTGGTCGTTTTTTAGATGCGTTCGTAATTATGTAAATACGAATCACCTATAGTCGTCGTTTGGTCCTCCGTCTGTCCGCATATAACAGCGAAAAAACTACCCAACCGAATGGTTTGAAATTTAACATATAAAATCGTTGCAGAATGTTTTCGAGTCATTTTAAATTTTATGAAAATCAAATTAAAATTTAAAAAGTTATTAATAAAAGTTTTCTTCATTTTACTAAATCCCATCATACATAACTAATTCAATGATATCCCATGACAGGTAATGATTCTAGCCTGCCATAGTAATTACATCATATTTATTATAGAACCATATTATTTCCGTATTACTGAATATAAAAACCGAATTTGTATACTAAAATTGTTTTATTATGGCATTCATATAATTTACCGACAGTTTTTTGGATAGATGTTTCCGGAGAAATAGATATTAAATGAAAAAAGAGTCTAAATGTGGATTTCAAGTTTTGAAAATTTCAAAGCTAGGCTTAAATTTCCCATTGGAATTTTCAGTAAATGTCAACAAAAGATGAATTGTTGCCAAAATAAAATGTACTTCTTTAATTACGGAAATTAATCATATCACAATAACAGACTATATATTTATAAAATTAGTTATAGTACGAGCGCACCTCATTTGTCACGTTTGATGTACAATATCCAACTTGTTTGCGTTTTCACTTGTCGTTGGAGTTAAATTTTGAAAAATAATTAGAAACGTTTTAAAAGTAAATTTTAATGCTCTTCTCTTTCAGTTATAAAAATCATACTTACGTACTTCGTCATTTATCACGTAATACTTCATTTACGTTTTTGCAGGAATTTATTTGATAAATTCGTTTTCTCTTAATAAATGAAATAAGTTTAAACAGTTGAAAATTACATCAAGGTGTCAGAAAAAAATAATTTAAGTACCTGTCTTTTAACAAGTATTCTCAAGTTTGAAGATGATGATACTACTTCAAAACTAATCTGCTATTTTCCTGCTCTGCGTCACATAAGACTGTTAATTTCACGCGTCATGCTTAGCAAATTTATCTTTCTTGCCAAATGATCCGATTGAATCAGAAAAGAAAGTAAAGGAAATGCTAGGTCTTTGTTTCATTGTTTAAAATGGCGTAAATTGCCAGTTATTAGTAGAGCTTGTTAGAATATTGTATAGGTGTTTCATGTTTTCTTGTATAACATTATATATATATATATATATATTTAGTTAATATATAAAAATAATATTCATGAATATATGCACTTGAAATAACAATTTTAATGTTTATTTTTAATAATGACTAGATTTGAATATATTTTTTATGTACTATATAAGTCTTTCACCTTTATTTGGAAAAATGCATTTTAGAGCTCATAAATGCAAAAAAGGTGGGTGCGCCTCATATAGCCATGCTAAAGTTTAAAAATGTTCCCTGCCATAATTTTGAAAAAAAAATAATCAAAACCGTTTTATTTTTTTAACGTTCCCTGGTTAATGGATTTTCATAAAAAAATATTGCATTCCCATGAAAATAGTTTCACTAGTCTAAAGAAACGGTATTCCAAAAGTCTATCAAGTGACCATATCAGGAACATGTGCACATGATATGGTCACCATTGTTCCATGTTTTACGAATCGTGATTTTCTTCAATTTAAAAATGCTTTTCTGCTAAATTAAATAATTTTGGTATAAAATAAATAAACATGATACTCAATAATTCATTTTGTTATTCAAAAATGGATTTCAAACAGGATTTTTCATCAAAAATGAAGGTGTTTACAAATTGACAAAATTTTTATTTAGAAAGAACAATGTGAAATCCTTTTAGAGTTTAAAAAATGGGTTAAAACAAATTACTTATCGCAATTGGTACAAATAAAAAGTATTTAATCTAGGCTTGCATTGTCCACTTGATATGGCATCCCGGATGGCCATATCAGGAGCAGGCTAGCTTTCACGAAAATCGTTTTATTTTGGACACGTCGTAAAATATACACCATCAACGACAGCATCAATTGATAGAGCATTAAAAACTTAACAGAGTACATGATGTTCATAAAAAAATGTGCATAAAAATGGAGACTTATCAAATAAAAACAAGAAGAGATTACACCAAAACATAAAATAGGGAATTGGTATCGAATTTCACAACCTAACTGAATGACAAGTGATCACATTATACACTAGGAGACTCCTTCACGATATGTTCATGCAATTTAGAGATTTTTCTGGTTAGCTAACGTAAAATAGGTGGGTGGCCATTTCAAGAACATGGTCAGAATTAAAATATTTAGAATATTTTTAGGTAGCTTTCATTACAAAAGTAAAGAGCTACCTATTGCAGCCGTTCGTAGTAATGCAATGTAATAAAATGTAATGTCGGAGTAATGCAATGTAATAATTGGAGTAATGCAATGTTAAAAATAATTCCAGAAAATTTCGCTATATTTTCATTGATCATAATCCCTGTACCCCAAAACCATCCTCCGTTCAAAAGTTGATTAAACGATTGCACTCGTATTTATAAACCAATCTGGATGAAAATAATTATGTATATTAGGCTTACCAATATCTCGACCAAGTTCGTTGGTGAGTTTTGTACGCCACCTTGTTTCAAAATGGTGACCACTAAAATTTTTAAAACTAAACATTATGTAAAAAAAAAATAGAAATTCAAAATTATTTTTTGCTTAAGTGTTAGGTCTTGATACAAGGATTACAGAGCATTTTTGTTTTGCATCTATCTTAAAAGATGACTGAAATATAGCAGTTTGAAATTCTATGTTGGCTAACATTTCCAAACCGGACAACAGATTAAAATTCCAAAACATGTCTGCTATATGATCCAAATATAATCTGCTAGCTTCCTGCTTTCTGTCTCATCAAAGGGTAATTATTTTATATCATACTTTGCCAGTTTATATTTCTTTACCAAGTGAAAAGAGAAATAAATGTCTCGGTAATGTAATGAGCATTGTTCAGATATTTCATGCTTTTTGGCGTAAAACCTTACTGTTGCTAAAAAAAAAACAAGTAGTTTAAAACATATTTTAACATTACTCCAAAAATAATCTGGTATTTTTCTGCCCTTCCTAAAATCAGGAGGCCAGTTTTACGCATCTTGATTAATCAATTTATCTGGAGGCACGGAAGTACCGCCGCCAAGTCGAGAAAACACATCCGTAAGCATCCTTTTCTGGAAGCAACTCGGATACTTTTGATACCGCATATCTTTGATGGATTTTCCCCAAAACCTGAAATTTCGTTTATCTAGAGTATTTGGCACACAGAACCAAAATTTAAAATTGCACGTTTTGATCTTTTCTAGTTCAGACGATAAATGAATTCAAAGTTTCGATTTTTTGGCACAGTCAGTCACTCACTCCCGATCATCAAAATGATAAGGTACATCCAATAACCCTAGAAATTTGAAATTTGGAATAAAGGTACTGTTTAAGATACAAAGAAATAAAAAATTAAAAAATCCGGAAAATTCGAAAAAAAAATCAAAAATTTAAAAAATTTGAAAATATCGAAAAATTAAAAATAATTCCATCTTGTATTCTCAGAAATTTAAAATTCGGTGTAAAGGTAGTGTTTAGGATTCAGAAGAAAAAAAATTAAAAACACAATGAAATCGGAAAATAAAATAAAAAAAATTCTAAAAAACACTCATTTTGAAAATAATTTGATTTTGTAGCGCTAGAAAATAGGAAATTGGATTAAAGATAGTATTTAGGAAGCATAAAAAGGAAAAATTAAAAAAACTGGAAAATTCGAAGAAAAAGATTGAAAATTCGAAAAATAGAAATAAAAAATAAATAAATAAAAAATAATTTTATTCCGTAGTCTCAGAAACTTAAAATTTGGTGTAAATGTAGTGTTTGGTATTAAAAAAAGGAGTAAAATTAAAAAAATCGGAAAATTCAAAAATAAAATAAAAAATCGAAATATTTGTAAAAATTCGAAATATTTGTAAAAATTCGAAAAATCGAAAATAATTCTATTTTGAATTCCTTAAAACTTGAAATATGACATAAAGGTAGGGTTTAGGATACAAAGAAAGGGAACATTAGAAAATCCGGAAATTTTGAAGAAAACAATAGTAAATTCGAAAAATCGAAAATAGTTCAATTTGTTGGAATTTTCGAGAATTTTTAATTTCGCATTTCTTTATACCCTAAACAGTATTTTTATGCCAAATTTCAAGTATCTAGGGAAGCGAGTAATACCTCAGACTCGCACCCTTAATTACTTAGTGCTTGCTTAGGAACCTGAAACTTCTTTTTATCAACAGGACTTTGCAAACGAAACTAAAACTCCAAATTTTTGGTACCTACAAATAATAGGGACAGAGTGTGGGCTTAGCGAAAGCCAGTGGAAGATGTCCAAAAAGAACCCAAAGTTAAGAAAAGGAGGATTACTTAGAAAAAGAAGTGAAAGACCATCATAAACGTCACATGTAAAAAAAAATGCAGCCAAGTCATGCGACTCCTTTACCGTAAAAAGTTAGGAGATCGTGTAAAGCAAAATTTAGCTATCTTATTAACTCTGATTTTTTAATTCACAAATCACTCGTAGTCTCTACATCTTTCGTTAAAGATTAGTTTGTGACTTGGCTATTAGGTAGCACAGGGAATTTATTACACTTTGCTATGTTATAGGATAGGTTGAGATAATAAATCACCAAATATTTTCTTTAACATGTGCAATCATATGGGAGTTGAAAACGATCGCCAAAATAGGCCAAAGGGCTGCCATAAACTGCAACAATGAACCTATTACTATTAGTTAATTAAACGTGATACAGAAGTTTATAGCATGATTTACATAATGTTAATAACGTACATAATTGATTTACATAATGTTATCACACTTATACATATCGTAATTGTCTGCGATGTCATTTTATTTATTTAAAATATATATATTCTTTATCACAATAAATTCATTTAGATGACTATTTATTATATATAAAAAAGCTTTTTTAACTAAATTAAATTTGTAATTTGTTTTTAAATATACCGTTTAATTTATAGAAAACAAATATATCACATTTTATTTCTGTCAAAACAATAATGTACTTAAAAACATTATGATACTTTTTTCTGAGAAAAAATTGGACGCTAATTGTCCTTCTTTAAACTCTTTTTTATTTTATTTTTTACTTAATACTAATAAATGTATTTCACTGCTACAATAAAGTCACAATCCAAGCGTACCGAACAAATAAAATTGTCTCAAATATCAAGAGAATATTTCACGGCAATTAAGTACACATGTTTTCCGATCTTATCCGCTCCAGAATCATCCTTGAACCATATCACATTGCGCAATGGCGTCTTCACACTTATTTGCTTCTCAAGATCCCATTCAGAGAAAAGAAAGGAAACATTTATGAGATCTTTAATATTTGTTTAGAGCACAATTAGTTTTTATTGGATTTTTTATCCTTCTTTTAATTTTTTAATATTTTTTTTTAACATTTTGTCAGATTCCATTAAAAGAATTATTGTATGTATAAACTTTTACTTGTGTTATTATTAATTAGTTGTTGCATTTATGTTTATTTTTAGGGCATTGAAAAAAATATGTATTTAAATTAATATAAGTTGATATATTTTTTAATTTTACATTTATTAAAATTGATTTTTATAATACACTGGTTTAATATTTAATGTGTATACTTTTTCTTGCGTTTTAATCGCAGCATAGATCTTAAGTATCCACAGCCCTGTTGCAGTTTTTTATTATTGAGCCACAATATTGGTAACTATATACGTGGTTGATTAGAGGTTTGGGTGTGGAGCACAACAGTCATTTTGCTTTACACACGAAGGCATTACTGAAAATAATTTCCTTTTTTAAAATAGCACTGGAACCTCAGCTCCAAGATCCACATGATCCAAGTTTTATTCGCCTATTCGAACCCAAAACTTTGTCTGTTAACCAGAACCTAACCGACAAACAAGCAAAACAGATACTTATTTGGCTAGACTATCAAACTGTAAGTTGAAAGTATGTGGAATATCATATATTTGTAATTTATCAAAAATCCAAATACAAGATATTCTCCGGCTCGACATTTAGCTAGTTGGTTTGATCCAGACTTTATCTGTTTAGTCCCAGCGTACTCTTTCCTATCTTTCTCTACGCTATAAAGAAATGCAAATATATCTGATTCTACATTTATACTCGTTTTACTACATTCATACTAGTATTATATATATACGAACCAAAATATAATATAATTTCTTACGACTTATTCACGATTTCGGAAAGCGTTTCTTTATCTTTAGGAATCTAATGAAATCAAAACATTTCGAAATTTAAAGAATCAACTTTAAAAACAAAGTTTCTTTTGCTGCCCTTAAATTTCAGAAATGTTTCTGAGTAGATTTTAAAGTATATTAATCAGATTTCTCAACCCAGAATATATGTTTTCAGATGCTATTAATTCTCAAGTAAATATTTTCATGTTCAACAAATATGTTCATCATAATAACATGCTAAATTACCAGAGTTAACATTAACATTAAAATTAATTTTATTTTGTTACTCTTACATGTATAAATTCAGTTACGTAGCTGTACATGTTTAACTGAGAGTTGATGCCATCGTAAAAATCGAAATTCCTGGTTGAAAAAACGGATGAATGCACCATAAAAGCTACTCGAAAACGTTTCCAAAAATTGAGGAGAACATCCCATAGGATTATAGGCGATTTCCTCTTCAATTTTTCAATTATTGCTGTCAAGTTTTGAGTTTTCACGATATTTCACTGGTCTTTTTGTATGAATTGCCCTATTGTATTGACTATCAAATCATGACAAAAAATCTGTGCTGTAGTTCGCGCATGCGCAGTTAAAATTTATTTCATAAAAATACTTATATCTCATCAAATATTCAATATATTAATATTTTAGTCACATGTTTTTTTTTGTCAAGTTTTTGAAAAGCAGTGTCAAAATTCTGCTGAAAATTCTGCATGCTATAAAAAAAAAACATTTTGAATTTTTCACAGAAACGTTAACATCTTCACGAATATACGTGTTATGCTTACACAAATGCACACAAATGTTGAACAGGACCTGCATAGTCATTTGCTACAGTAACAGACCATTTTTAGCATTTTTTGTTACCTGGGTGATTGAAAATATTATTTTATTATTAAAATTATTATTCTCCCCATCTAATTGTCCTCACGACAAAATCTTCACGGAAAAATATGAAGTCAACCATGTTCTTTACACCCTCAAAGTTCAAGGGGATTTCAGGCATTTCTTCACGAGTTTCATTAAGATATTCGACGAAACGTCTGAAATTGGTCACTGCCCCTTAATTTCTGGACATCAGTATACAATAAAACTTTGAAATTATTACATTGAACCATTAATACCGTGAATACAAATAAAAATTGAATCTTATTTTACATGATGAAAATTTTTTTTTATTTCAGTCGAATCTGTATAACTTTTATTTTAAATATTAGTCTTAAACTGTATCCCAGTAGATCTTTTTGCTAGGAATGCATCGTATCTGTTACTGATATGCTTCTATGCAGTTTTGATAACTTCATACCACATAGTATAAAATATATGTCTGTGGCAAAATATACTAATGTCGGAGCAGATGGGTCACAAATTGGATCTCTTCTGTGCCATGACAAAAACAATATCCATTCCCACTGTGGCAAAAATAAACCGAGTAATTTTGAAAATATATATCGCCGAGAAACATTTCTTAAGCGAAACCAGATATATAGACTTATCTGTAAAAACTCTGCATTTAATTTCTAAAATTTCAATATATATTTGTTACAGTAATGTGGAATAACAAAAAATAAATAATATTTAGCTCAGTATTCATTTGTGGCTATCGAAAGGTATCTTTTGAAACATATTGTGATGAAAAAAGACAATTTCTAATATGAATGGGCAAATTTAACTCATACAAACTATTTTACAAGTTTCAAATTAAGGATACAAAAATAATGCAAAAATAGTTTAGTGTTATGTTAGAAAATTGTTTAAGATAATTTAAATGATTTTCAAGTATGATTCTTTAATTTACAAAAGGAACATCTAAAAAAATATGTTTTAAAATGGCATATAATATTTACAGAACAACGTCTTTATGCAATTGGAAAAAAGTAGATAAATTAATAACAACTATAAAAACACACAAACTATTTACATTTCATATATTATGTTTTTAATTATTTCTAAATGAAAACCATAATGTAGAAATTGTACTTTTAAAATAAAAGAATATATGTAATAAGTTTAAAAAAAAAACTTTTTCAGGAAAATTTGAATATTATTATAAGGATTTTTTTCTGTTTTTAAAGAGTTTGAATCCCCATGCTCTAATAGTTACAGAACTAAACGGTTTTAATTTTTTTTTTTTTTACGTAGTTGAGATATATCTTTTTGTGTCGTTACATTAATATGTATAAGGCATCTTTCCTGAAACTTAAAAGTAAAAGCAGTTTTAAGAAACAAGACGAAAATGAATGTTCTCCTTTTAGTAAACAACTTTCTCATTTTAGAACATACAAAGAATGAAAGAAAATGTTTTTAATACTGCGTAGAAAGGTACTAGACGTTTCATTAAGGCTCATAAAAGTGTGCTTAAAGATTCATTTTTTCTAACATTTAACTCCGACGTAAGTAAAATGACTAAACAAGTCACGAATCTCTTCAACTTAATTACATTAATTAGGGATTCCAGTGCGGTCCTAAACATGAATAACAAGTTTATGTAATGTTAGAAGAAAATTTTAAAATCCACATGAAAGTCTACTTTTACTTATGTACAGATTTTTTGTGATGTTTAAACTATTTTTCGCATGAAATATTTTTTTATGAAAAATTCTTGTTGATCATTTTCTTTCGTATTTCTTGTTTATCCATTTAATTGTACTTAACAAATCATTCAAACATTCTTTTGAAAATTTTCGACCAGTTGTAGCATACAGATAAAGAGTAAATATTTCTCATGGGAAAATTAAATTTGATTTTAAGTAAAACAACCGTTGGAATTGAATTTAATCTAAAATTTGCATGATTCAGTAATAGATCACATTGCAATACGGTGATTGCTTATTGCTTATGCCTTTCTCCTGACGGTTGAAGAATTGAACATACATAACTTGATGTCCTCTTTAAAATAAGCTTCTCTGCTTACATTAGTTTTACCAGTAAATGCGAGTCTGCCTTATAATACTAAACTTCCGCATGAAATAAGTGAAATATTTAACACTCGAACTTAAATATATCTCGTATGAGTTTTTTAATTTAAGTCATAAAAACAGTGATTTGAATACTTCTTCCGAATAACTTATACTTTGACTGAAATATCTTACACTTTCAAATTTCATGCGTTACTTCGAATATGTTTCAAATTTTCATAACATGCACAAGAATTTTTTAGAACTGAAACTTTCCAACCCAAGTCTTTCAACATCAGGAAAGCTGAACATTTATAATGGGAAAAATAAATTATTTATTAAAAATATTATTTGTTTTATAAAGCGAATATGGTTTTTCGGGATATTGTAAATTAAATTATCTGCAACTCATTCTAAATTTATTACTGCCTATAATTATGCTAAATGCATTTTATAAACGAATTTCTTTGATGGTATTCTAATATAACGTGGGGGTATAAAGCAACATCTCGAAAGCTGAACATTTATAATGGAAAAATAAATTATCCATTTAAAATATTATTTGTTTTATACAGCGAATATTGTTTTGGGGGATATTGTAAATTAAACTATCTGCAACTCATTCTAAATTTATTACTGCCGATAATTATGCTAAATGCATTTTATAAACGAATTTCTTTTACGATATTCTAATATAACGTGGGGGTATAAAGGATTCATAGGATCTCGCTAAACAGAATATTCTTTTTTCTAAAAAAAATAGAGTAACGATTTATGTTTACCAATATACACAGAGAAAGATTTATTTAATTTATTTTTTTTTTCATAATTCACGAGCGATAGTATTAAACTACTGATTGGATATAAACAATTCCATTTCAGGAATTTTAATAAGATTAATTTTACATATGCGGCATCATTTCATACTAATTCGAAGACGATCTACAATCCTTATAAATGAACTTTGTTTCGTACACTAAAAAATTTTCGTAAAATTTCAGTAGATGTACCGTAATTTAACGGTACATGTACCGTTTTCACTCTTTACGGTATGGGTACCGTACTTCTAAGGAATATTAAGCGTAAAAAACCGCCGTATATGTGCCATTTCGATTATAAACGGTATTTATACCGTAAAATGATTGTTTTTCAGTAAAAAATTGCTATTTACACCGTAAATAATTATTTTTCAGTATAGAAAGAGCTGGTAGCCCTACCTCGGTATACCGCAACCCCTGAGGTGATGCTCTTGCTCTTGTTACGTAATGTGTGCAGACCTGAGAAGAGAGGGGAGTGCAGCTGGTACATATACTTTAAATATTTTACGGTACATATACTGTCCAGTTAAATTACGGTATATGTACTGGTCACAAAGTTTAAAGTATATGTATCAACAATTTTTTACAGTGTATCTCGTTTTGTGTTTGAGATAGGAACGCTAACTCCATGATTTGCTATCAGTTAGCGCTATAAGCGATCTACACTTTACTATACTTAGACATAAGTTCATAACTATATTTCTAACCGTTCTGAAATGAATGTGGTGCCCAAGACTTAAGTGGACACCGTGTATATACAACTGTATCCAATAAAATTGACAAAATTTTAGTAACAATGTAACCCATATTTGAAAATAATTAACTACACAAAGTAACAGCCTAAAAATCTGACAAGTAAAAAAAAAAGATTTCTCTTTTTCACGAAAATTTTAAATTTTAAATATATGAACTAACAAAAAAAAGGAACGCCAACGTATCTTATTTTTCATGCCAACATGAATTTTACAAAGCTTGACAGCTGTCAGTATTCAATTCTGTGAGAAAGAAATTTCAAAGACTTAGGTTTTGCGACACGAATTTAAGGATGCAGAAAATTTCAGTTGTTTTCCTTAATATAAGAAAAAACTCGTCTTTTAAACAATATAAAAATACCATTGTACTTTTCTTTAAAATATTTTAAAATTTCAATTTGCAAATATACATATTATAATAAATGTTTCATGTATTTTAATTTTTTTTTCAGTTTCCCGTAAAAAATTAATTGTGATATAGAAGAAAAGCATTTTTAATTTTCCTTACGAAAAAATATTCAAGAGAAAAATTAATTAATTATATTTGTGAATTTCTTCGCAAATATGATAAAAAATATTATTTTTTATATAGTTACAGTTATGTTTAACTGAATTATAAGGTTGAGCACCGTAATTTTCTGCCTTATTTTAACTTAGTATTAAATGTATGGATATAGTCTGTCTCGAAAGTTTAGGCACAACAAACATTTTGTTTAGTAAATAACAATACAAAAAAAAATAAGCAAAAATATGTTATTTACTTACTAGGTTCTATAAAATAATTATATATATATATATATATATCAAATAACATAAATGGGTACATTATCATAACTTTCATAAAATATAAAAATCTGTAATTATACAATTTTTCAAAAGATTAGGCACAATGAAAGAATTAACACACCATTTAACGTTTTTAAAGGATGATCTTTATCAATAGTATTTCCCTGTTTTGGATAACGTCAAATAATCGCGTGTTTAAATGGAGCCAATTTCGAAATATTATTCGTAGCAAATAATACCATATTTTTTCGATGACCACTTTTAGTTTTTTATTAGAGTCATATTGCGTTCCATTCTTATAAACTTCACTCTTTAAGTTACCCAAAATCGGGTTATGTCGGGCCTAAAATCTGACAAATCAAAAACGTTCACATTTCGTGTAGAAATGCTTTTAGTTATTTATTATTATATTTTTTTTTGGTGCTATGAGAGTTGTGAATTGAAGCATTTTTGTTCTGGAATCTTCAGTCAGGACACCCTACGATATCATCAAATGCAAGTAAATGTTACCCAAGTGCTTCTGGTTACTTTGTTGAATTTTTCTTTTATCAAAGAGAACTAAATACCAGGAAGCCCATTAAACCCAATCGCATCCCACAATATTAGAGACATACCGCCTTGAAGTATATTGCAGAAATCACGTGCTGTTTTATGAGGTCATACGAATAGCAATTCCAGTCATAAGACAATCCAGATTCCACTACTTTTCACTGGATTGTCTTATGGCTGGAATTGCTTAGTTAAAGTTAAAAAATAAATGAATTTGTTAAAAATTCAGTTAACTACACAATATAACGAATATTTTTATGCAATCAATAACGAAACGATATTTATTACAAAATGAACATACATAACTCCTTATTAACAAAAAAGAAGGAATTGCCAATAATTTTATTTTTTAATAATATTGAATTTCTATTCAGTAAAATATGGGTTTATTATATTTTATTATAAGTCAGAATATATTCTCTAATGATGTTTTATCCTTTATAGTTACAAATGTAATTATATATACACACATGCATATAAAGGACGAAGGTTCATAGCTTTGCATGTGTTTACTACTGTTTTGAGATATATGCTTAGATTTGCACACTATATTCATAACAGGAATATTTAGAAATATTCATGAAATGTTATCGAACTATCAGTAAATCATTTATATTGACATATGAATATATGAGTAATATTTCCTAATAAAATTAATTTTTATATCATATGCATGTTCAATACAATGGGAACATTTCTACAAAGTTATTGTTACTTTCAAATTAAATTTTATAAATATATTTTCATAATATTGTAATCTAGATTTACTCGCTGTTAGGGTTTGCTTCATTCGACAAAGACTGAGATCCAGGGCGATTCAAAGCTCATGGACAAAATTTTAATATGTGATTGAATTCACTTCAAAGGCATTTCATCCACAGGAAATCAATGTCGCAATCCACTTATTCAATCAAAAATATAGGGTGTCTCACTCGAAGTCAAAGTAGATTTTTTGAGTTAATTTTAACAAATATAAAGTTACTGTAAAGATATTTCAAACAATATATCTTAGCTTTTTTTAAACATATATAATTATTAAACAGACATACATACATTCAATACAATAATCCAACATGGAGTGAAAAATTAGCCAGAGCGAGGAATCGAACCTGGGTCCACAGCGTTCCGGGCTGTTGCTCTAACCACTGAACTACTCCGGCCGACCCCTGAGTCTGCAATTTCCCACTAATAAACCATGTTGGAGAGAAGGTCACCAGCCATCTAACAGACAACCATGACGACCGGACAACGGTGAATAGATTTTACTATTCCACCGATCTACGAATATATATTAAATTACACATAATTAACGTCTGCATTCATCGTTTTTTTAAACATATATAATTATTAATCAGACTGTTTAATACTTTCACCCCAATTTCACCCCCAGTGTAATTTAAATTATTAAACAGTCTGTTTAATAATTATATATGTTTAAAAAAACGATGAATGCAGACGTTAATCATGTGTAATTTAATATATATTCGTAGATCGGTGGAATAGTAAAATCTATTCACCGTTGTCCGGTCGTCATGGCTGTCTGTTAGATGGCTGGTGACCTTCTCTCCAACATGGTTTATTAGTGGGAAATTGCAGACTCAGAGGTCGGCCGGAGTAGTTCAGTGGTTAGAGCAACAGTCCTGTGGACCCAGGTCCGATTCCTGGCTCTCGCTAATTTTTCACTCCATGTTGGATTATTGTATTGAATGTATGTATTTCTGTTTAATAATTATATATGTTTAAAAAAACGATGAATGCAGACGTTAATTATGTGTAATTTAAAATATATCTTAGGTCTCTGTAACACTTGATGAAATTACGAGAAATTCTAAATGGATATCATCCACGACCAAAAACACTGAGCTAAACGTTTAATAATTTTGAATGTCACTGGCAACATATACATATACAGTACCTCTAAGTGAATTACATTGTACTCATAGCATTTATCCAGGAGTCATTAAATTTTACAGAAAACAAAGTTAGTCGGTTGAAAATCATAATTAACGGATATGATATGTTCGCAAATTTGGTTACGGGTTTGGGGTGAAACACCTTGTATTTTTGACACAATACATAAATTCCGATCCTGGTTTTTCTTCACAGAATTATATAGTCTGTCTCAAAAGTTTAAGCACTCTGCAAATCTGGTTTAAAATAATTGAAGAAGAAAATATTTTATGCTAATTTACAATAAATACTCGACATTTAATCAAAATAAAATAAAATAAGCCATTTTGGGTGGTTAAAATAACAAATATATTTATTTTTTATTTAATTTTTCTTTTTTCTTGAAGAAACGCTGTCTCAAAAGTTTAAGCACTTTCTGCAATTTTTTTTAGAAACACGGGATTGGCCGTGTGTAATGACGTTGTATGACATCATATTGCACTTTTATAAAAGTATAAAAGGTGGAGAAATTATTTCCTATCATTTTAAAAATGCCGAAGGGTAAAAAATTCACAAAATGTGAGATTTTGAAAGTGTTTAAATTGAAATTGCAAAGTAAAACTGTTTCTGAAATTGCAAAAGTTTTAAATCGATCAAAGCGAGGTATATATCAAGTACACTATAGAAATGAAAATTTTAAGCGGAAACCAAGATGTGGAAGACCACGTATGACGACTGTTCAGACTGATTGGAAAATACGGAGATTGGTATCTAGACAAAATATGTCCATACGGCAAATTAAAAATAATTTCAGTGTACAGGTGTCGAAAGACACTGTACATAGACGTATTAAAGAGAGTGATTACATCATACTAAAGAAAATGCCTCGCAAACCGTCTCTCAAATTACATCACAAATAGGGAAGAATGAACTGGGCTAAAAAACACATGTCCTACGGGGACAAATGCCTTGCTGTTTTATTCAGCGATGACAAAAAGTGGAACTTAGATGGCCCCTGATGGTTGGAACGCGTATTGGTATGATTTACGAAAGGGACCAAGGGCATTTTTCAGCAGGCAGCAAGACGGTAAATCTGTTATGGTTTGGGGGGCATTTGGATTCAATGTCCAGACCTCTCTGGCTTTTCTAAAAGGAAGACCAAATTCAAAAAAGTATCAAGAGACGCTAAACTAACATTTTCTTCAATTCGGTGACATTTTGGGGGTCCTGAATGGACTTTTCAACAAGACAATGGCTCAATCCAAGTATCACATTCTACAAAACTTTGGCTTTCTCAGAAAAATATTAAAGTTCTTGACTGGCCAGCATTAAGTCCAGACTTAAACCCGTTTGAGATTGTCTGGGGTATTTTAACCCGCCAGGTTTACGGCAATGGAAAGCAGTATGACTCTATTGAGAACTCCAAGAGGCTATTGAGAAAACATGGTACTCTTTGCCACCAGAAACCCTACAAAAACTAATAATTTCCATGGACGCACGTTTATTTGGACTAATCCAAAATCACGAAAAAATATTTTGTAAATAAAAGTTCTGTAAAAATTATAAATCTGGTTGTTTTTGACATTGTGCATATACTTTTGAGACAGTTAAAAAAAATATTATATTTTTTACAATTATGTAATTTATTTTTTTTCTTTTGATATCATTTATTTAAATAATGTTGCGAAATCTGCAAATAAAAAAAATGTTATTCATTCTAACTTTTTATAATTTTTTGAAAATCGACATTTTATACTTGTGCTTAAACTTTTGAGACAGACCTTATAAGTTGTAGTGTTCTATAAGCTCTGAAAGTTTAGTCCATGTGTTCCGAATCACCTGTATAAAGCGTTATATTTCAACTGTAAAGAGTTAAACAGCAACAACGTTTTTATCTGGTTTTGAATATGTTTATTTTTATAATTAAATTCGGAATAAATTGAAGTACTTATCTTTATTTAAAATGTAACTATATATCTTTGAATTTTTTTTTTTGTAGTTTAGATTAAATGTTTTTTTTTTCCTAATTTGGAAAAATAACATGATTTTTATCTGGAGTAAAGTATATGTTTTTTAATTTTTCTTTGATTTTTCATATTTTAAAATTTAATAGAGAAAATAATTTAATTGAATAATTTAAAAACATACGAGATGCATATTGTAAACGGCGAAAAGTGTAACCTTTAAAGACACGGGCGGTTTGTAGTAACATAAAGACACGGACGGTTTGTAGTAACATAAAGACCTAGGCAGTTTGAGGTAACATAAAGACACGGGCGGATTGCAGTAACATAAAGATACGGGTGGTTTGTAGTAACATAAAAGCACAAGCGGTTGGTAGTAACGTGAAGGCATGGGCGGTTTGTAGTAACATAAAGACACGGGCGGCTCATTCTATGCACTATGAATTTTTAAAGCCTAAGAAACACTTTTTAATAATATAAAATGTCTAGTAGCAGTATGAAAGTAATAAACATGAAATTGTTAAAAAAAAGTTATTTAATTTGAATTAATATAACATGGATGGTCTGGAGTAACATAAAGACACGGATGGAGTATTCCATAGGCAAACACCTATTAAAGCCTAACTATCAATTTTAGATGCTAAAGAAGAATAGTGTCTAATGTCCAGTAAATAGTATAAAAGTATTTAACTTCACAATTCTATAAAAGTTTTATTAAGACAGAAAATAGAATATATTACACATACACGGGTGACATTTTCCATACACCAGTGGTGACTTCACCATACAAATAATGAAACAGAGCAAAAAAATTTGTGAACTCCAACTTTAAACATTGATTGAACATTAAAAGCACTTTGGAAAAAGTGTAAATGAAGCGCAAATGTTAATCGTGTAAATTACTTTAGAAATGAAAACTGTTTTTTCAACGATAAAGCGGCCTCAGTACGTCGCCCCTTTTCTTTAAAGGTTAAATATTGTTCAGCATTTGGTTTAATTTTATGGGTTTCATTATTAAAAAAACATTTGTTTTCTTAGAAAAAATATTTTCGTAAACATTCTACACTGGTTTACATATATATATCCATATACATTATTTGTTATTAGAATTATATAAACTAATAACTGCATTAAGTAAATTAATACATAATTAACTAGATAACTAGAATTAAGTAATAGTACCAATTAATATGTAACCTTAGCTGGTTCGCTAGCATACCTATACAATAATGCATGCAGTGCAATACTATTATAGATGCATTGTATAAACCTCTTAATTCCAATCTATCCTTTGAATGTAGGCAGTATTAGAGTAGAGTTTATAATCCAAATTTAGTAATTTTGTAAATCTGAACTGAATGAATAATATTTCAAGTAATGTATGTTTTAATCATTGTGATATTTTAGTGTTTTAGCATTTTAGAAAAATATAAGTCTTAACTCTCATTTTAGCTACTAAAATACACTAGTCATAAAATCTTACTCTTCATCAATTAATAAAAATTGAGCCATTGAGTCATATCTTTACAAATTTCATAAATTGAGAATATTTTTGTGAGTGTTCTGATGCGAAAATTGAAACCAGAAACATGTACAACATTCATTCTTGGAATAAAACATAGTGTGATAAGCTACTTTCTCATTCTAGATGACATTTTAAAGAGTATTTTTGAAAAGTATTTATGCTGTTAACAAGGACTATCTTTAAATATTGAACTAATTGTGGTATTTCGTGCATCTATGCAACTCTTACGAGAATGCAATGCCTTTATAATTTTTAAAGCTAGCAAGCTAAATTTATGTATGAGACATTGAGAACCATTTTTTTTTGTTCAATCAAGATTGAAAAATCTTGTTTCACTGACAATAATGTGTTCCGTTTCGTAACAAACTATGTCCTCTATTCAAATCTGTGCAACGAATAACGCTTGTTTTCTAGGAATCTGGTAGAAAAGCTGCCCATTAACTTTACTTCGAAGTATCTCTCGAAAACGTTTTATGAATTTGACACTTTTGGATTTTAAACGTCTAATCTGTTGTAATGCTGACAAATATATTTTTCCCGTTTTCATTAGTAATTATTTCTTTTGCAACAAGCTTATACATTATATGCAAATTTAACGGATAAAATATATCTACCATAGAACAATTAAAACTTCCTATAAAATATTAAAATTGTGTAGTTGATTTTCAAACACGACAAATGGACACGAGACTAAAAATAAGAAGGTGCCCATAAATTATTTGTCGGAGTTTCTTTACCTCATAACTATTGATTTAAGAACATGAAAACTAATATTATTACGTAATCGCAAAGTACAGATCTAAAAAGTATTTAATAACACAAACAAAGTTAAGTACTCTCCGTCAATTTATGCGGCAACTCTAGCGTCGTCACATTTTGGAAGGAGGAGACGTAAGAATTGCAATGGCGAGCAGACAAGAAAAATCTAATGTGCGTATTGTGGTTTTTTGAAACAAAAGCCGTCACCAGTTCACAGCGGCTCATCGGGAGTACGTACAAGAAAGATCTTTTTGATAAATTTGATAAGTTTTTAATATTTATTATTATTTGATTATAATCCTTAATTTATTATAAACGTTTTGAGTTCAAATTTACGCATATGCAACTTTGTGTTATTAAAACACTTTTTAGTTTCTACTTTACGAATATGTAATAAATCTTTCCGGCAGGTTCTTAAATAAAACGTTATGAGGTGAGTAAACCCAGACCATAATTTATAAACACCTTGTATAAGGAAAACATCTTCATTATTGTCCAATTACAGATCAAAATAAAAATACATTTATTTAATGGATAAAAATTATTGTACTTTTAGACTTTATAATCTATATTAATAAAAGAAAGTTTCGCTCTGTGTGTGTGTCCGTGTGTGTATCTGTGTGTGTGTGTGTCTGTTGCCGATGGCTAGCAAGATCTAGCCCACCTAGAAGTCTGGAAATTTAGGTGTGGATTGTCCAAGCTCTGGCCATGTGCACCTGAGCCTCAGAATTTTAATATTTTTATAATTACCCAAGATATTAATTAGAGTCTCATTAACCATCGCTTCTAAAATGTCATCTTTTAAATCAAAATGGCGAAAGAAACGAACTGGCGCATTGGATTTGCAAGCGGAAATGAACGAATTCGAAATTATTTTACTAATTAGCGAATTTTAAGAAAACTAATTGAAATATCAATTTGAAAATTTCTGAGCATATGTAAAAAAATATTCTGTATCTGACTATGTGATTTTTGAAAAATTCGGTTGGTAATTTTTTTTTTTATTTATGCAAAAAACTGCCAAAAATCTGCCGGCGCCAGTGAAAACGATCCGAGAAAGTTTCAGACAGGGATCTGCTTTCATTAAAAACTGAACTACAAAGAGATCTGTTTCTCGGGCCGATCCGTTCGTTTTAGTTTGCGAAAATGAAAGGAAATAATTGCCAATTTTTACTAATGAACAAAAATTTAAGTAACTAATTAAGATATAGATTTGAAATTGAGATCGGGAAGGGGTGTCATCTGCCGGCTATTTTAGCGTAGCGTCTTCGTTATGTTCTAATTATCAGAAAAATGCAATTCTTTTTTTAATGATCGCGTTAATGTAGGTGACGGTGGTTCTCTTGAACAAATTATTCAATATATTTGCGGCTATGGGGAGGGAGGGGGTTAACGCCTTTCTCTGAGACTGTAATTATCTCGGGCCCGGGCAACGCCGGGCGGGTTAGCTAGTTTCTTAATAAAATATCATGGAGACAGACACCATTAAGTTATAAAAATCTAGTTCAAAGATGATGATTGGTAAGTAATTAATTAATTGGTAATAACGTAAATTTAAGGAATATTCGTTATAGCAAGCACTTTACAGCGATCAACATATTCTGATATACCTGATGTGATTGTGTAATGACGATGCAGTTTTCACGTTACAGATGGACGAGTATTTTTTATACACCATTTGTTAACCAATTTACGCAAAAATACAAGATAAAAATGTGTATTAGTTTCTGTAGACTGTTTATACATAATATATGTATAATTGATTTTAATTCATTAAACTTTGAAAGTCTGTGATGGAAAATATATTTGACATGCGTTCAACCATTAAAGTACTTACAATTATATAATAATAATCTGGAATGATTATCATCATTATATCCAAACAAGGTCTCTTTTGCATTTGGATTTATTTTTTAAAATATACTAAAGATATATTGAAACAATATGAAGACTTAAACAACATTATACCTAAAATGAGAATGGGTATTAAAATGTTTCTTTGAAAAGGCGTAGTAACGTAGTAACGTATATAAAGGGAAAAAAATTAACTGTTCAACAGTTTTCATGTTGGAAGTATTTTATTTTTCATACATTTTCTATTTCAATTTCGCTTTTATTTACTCACAATTTTGTTATTTGCATTCTTTTTTCAAAAATAAATATATAATTTTGTTTGTCACAAATGTGTAAATATGTATAGTGCTTTTAATATATTACCACAGAAAACGGATAATAAATTTACTTTACACGTCCATGTGTTATTCCAGTACAATGTATAATAAAAAAAAATTGCCATTAAAGTATGTAATGTACGTGCTACACAGTGCGTGTTTGGCTCTTATATGAATTCAGCTTAGTATGACCAATATATATGTTGTGTCGCTGTCGTGGAATGCGGAATGCCATTCTACGCGGATTTGGTTCAGTAGTTCAATTCATTAATTATAATGGTGTTTAATGAATTTGGTCGGACTTCAAACTATCATATCCCCATTGCTTCGATATAAATTTGAGATAATTTATGCAATTTATGCAATTTAGGTGCCTTGGTACCATTGGCCGCTTCTTAAATCTATTCTAGTTTAGTGTACAATTTATTATATTGGATCATAGATGTTAATTCGTGTATCACTAAAAGAAATGTATGTACAGAACACGAATCGCAAATAACTGTTAATATGTAAAAAAATATTTTTTTTGTTTAATGGCATTGAGTAATCTTTAAATATATATCTATCAGAAAAAAAAATTCATTTAGCATCAATTATTTGTTTAATTTTTTAGCAAAAATTGGCAGTGTCTGGAGCAAGATTTAGCATAGTATTATATAATTTGCATGATACTGATCTTCTAACATCAGCTAAATTGTAAATCTTTATTACTCGTATAAATATTAATCTTTAAATCATTTGCTCTATGAAATTATCATAAAAAGAAATCAAAACAATTTATCCATATTGGATGAACATTCCGTGCTCTAAACACTATGAAGAAAAGCGATAAAAGTTCATGTAAAAATCATAACAGAATGAATGGGATTAACCCTTAACCGGAACCTTGAAAATTCAGAACACAAACAGAAACGTGCCTTCTGTGAGACTGCTAAATTTTAAAAATTGCTGTAAAATTTTAAAAAGAAAACAACTTTTAATAATTTACCAAATAGTGAACTTAAACGTTTATTCTTTAATAGTAATGCAATAACAGGAACAAATTTTTAATATAACAGCATAAAAATAAGTTTTGAATGTCGGAGACAGAAAATATTTCAAAATTACACACTATTATTCAAATATTACCATTTTCGACAAAATAATGAAATAAATGCAAATATTTTGATATATATTAGTAGAATATGAATTAAAAAAAATATTATACAGTAAAATTAACAAAACATTTAATAGTAAATATTGCAGCATGTTCTAAATATCAGCGTTTTTTATGAAATCATTGCATTTAGGTTTGGAGCATTGCATGCATACAGGCTTCCGGCACTGTACACACAGATATTTTGTCATTCTATGGTTGGTTCTATGACACAAAAAACATGTTTTGCGTTTGAAAAGTATTAAGTCATCATCTATCTGGGACACATTTACAACAGGTTTTTGCAGAATGCGAGCTATTATAAAGCGCAATTCCCGGGGTAGCTGGGGATTTTCTAGTCGTCTCTCCATATTACTCTCTTTCCTATTACTGGCCAGAGTATCATATTTCATTCGCATTTGAATTATTTTGTGGTTTGTCCATTTCACTATATGCAGTAACATATCATTTGTAAATAACAACTGCCAGACATTTGCCTTTTCTCCGAGATATCTAGCTTTCCCTCTTAAAACTGGCACTTTTATAATATTGTATTTTCCTGTTCTTGACGAGGCGCGAACTTTTTAAACAGACCATCGGTACCTATTTTTTTCATATATATATTTCGTATCTGCGTCTGCTACTTTTTCATAATTTCTTATATCTTCATTTTCGCTTTCATTAGAATTTTCTGACGATGTTGAATCACTTTCGTGTTCAGAATTTATATATTCATCATCTGAAATACTTACAACATCGCTTATGTCACTTCCTACTTCATCAAACCATCGCAAAATAGTCTCTTCAAAGTCTTTATCACCACAGCGTACCCGCATTGACGGCACCGCGATCTTGATATCCCAAAGAAAAAAATTACATAAACGGAAACATGCCGTCTGACAGACTGCGTCGAAAAGAAAATATTTTTTCTTTCAACAACTAAAAAAGCGCAGGTGTTGCAAATGGGTCGGGGTGGAGAGGACCAATAGTGTAACGATTAGATGGCGTGATAAGGTTGAGGACACGTTCATTTTTGCATAAAGGGTAGATATGTAGACGCAACCGTCTCACAGACGGTACGTTTCCGGTTAAGGGTTAAATACATATCATTAACAGTTATTGCATAGATTTGCAATTGGGTGATACAATTTAAATTAAATATAAAATTGAACAAATTTTAATATACAAATTTTCTCCTATTTCTAAAATTCCGAACATTTTTTAAACCCTCTCAGGGGCAAAATACATCTATTGTTAAGTTATTAAATGAAACCAGTATTTACAAATTATTTTTTTATGAGAATAATTAAAATCGTTTCTTCACGTACTTTACAAAAATAAGATAATTTTATTCCAAAATCCCTGGGTCATTGTGGCATTGGAGGATTCAATGTATGTGCCATACATAATATGCCATCGTCCTTCAAGGATTTAATACTTAAATAACAGTTTGAAATGCGAGTTTAACAATATTGTTTTTGAAGATATGTTTCATATGATGAAGGTTGGAAACAAACTTATAGATCCCTTTAATTGATGTTATCGGATGACAGGATATTGGATAAACAATATAATGGGATAATTAAAAAAGAAAATCAGTGGCTTAAGAAAGAAAATTTCCATTTCGTTAAAGGAATATTTTCAAATTCTTGCTCAAGAGAAAAGTCAAATTTCCGATTTTTCTCTCGTTTACATTTTTTCATGCCGACGAATATTGTTTCATTATTAAAAATGTAGTGAGAATAACAATGACCAAAAAACTTTCATAGAGCATAACACTAAAATGTAAGTAAAAATCCTTAACGATTGGTGCATTGCTCACATAAGTTTGTAGAAAGAAAACTATTTTCTCTACTTTGAAATTTTTAATAACAAAATCTAATCTGATTTATTGCTGCCGATGAATATTGTTTCATTATTAAAAATGTAGTGAGAATAATAATGAACAAAAAAATCTTTTATAGAGCATAACAATAAAATATAAGTAAAGATCCTTAACGATTGATGCATTGCTTACATGGGCTTGTAGAAAGAAAACTGTTTTCTCTACTTTGAAATTTCTAATAACAAAATCTAATCTGATTTATTCAAAATATTTTCTTTTGATATAAAGGCATATTTTTGACATGTTGTTCAATAATAAACAGAGCGTATTAAACTAACACGTAATTTTTTGTTGTGATACATAGAGAATATTGACACAAATCATATTTATTCAGACAAGCCTGAAATGCTACGCCACTCACAGGAAATGTAAAGTTACATCCAAAATACGCGGATATAAAAAGCATTTTAAAGTGCTGTATTAACTCTTAACGGAAATTTCTAGTGTGTTATACCGATAACGTAACAGGTAATGTGACGTCTTGGGAGTGCTGCGTTAAGAGATCAATTTCAAAAATTATTTTTTAAATGTTACATTATAAATTGGATGCTGTTAGTATGTTAGTATTGAAGAATACATTTTTAGATCATGCTTATGACAGGTTATTAAGAGTTTTGTTTGTTCAGCAATTTCTTTTGCTCTTTTGTACAGCAATTTCTAGAAATCAGAAGTCTCAAAAACGGCAGTTTACTATTTGTGTAACTAAAACTTCTCGTTAATCCTTAATGGTAAAATCACATGGAGTAAAAACATATTAAGTGAAACAATTTTTGAACAATAGCTATTAACAATTAATACAATTTTACAGAAGGTGATCTAATTTTCAACTATTCTTAAAGTTTGATACTACTAAAATTCAAGCACCTTCAAATCCCTTAGGAGTATACAGTTTTTTAGTATGTACCTATTTAAAGTACAGACGTTAAAACAAGTTTTTATATAAAAATCAAGTAGATGTCATTTAAAATACATAACTTCCTTCTGGACTGAAAAAGTTTTTCTTAAAAACAGACTGTTGTCAATAATCCATATTCCGTTGTTGAGTGCTCGTAGAAATCTTGAAAATATTAAAAAATAGTTTCGCCACATTCTTTCCGGTTCACCTCAATTTACTGTTGTTTGTCTTTATCGCCTCTCATTTGATTCAAGCTTTTCCCGGTCTTTTTCCGTAAATTTAAAAGACGGTTATTCAAAAGTTTGATCTCTCGGTTATCAACTGAGGTGAGTAATTTGTCGTTGGAAATCTCTGAATCTGCCATAGTAATCGCAATAACTTCACACAGTAATACATAATTTAAAGAATTAGAATTTGCTAATTTCTTGAAATTGCTAGTTTCCTCAGGAGTATCTCTCGGATATTAGCAGCAGCGATGGTGATTCTTGCTAAGATATCCGTGTATGTCACAAAGACGTTTCATACATAATATCCTTCAATATGTACCACCAACAGAAGCCGACGATAGAAACACCAGGCGAATGTGTGTGTATGGGGGTGGTTCATAAGAAATGTCCAGCACACACAACCCAAGTGCTGGAGTAGAACTGCAATAAAATATTCCGTTAAAATTTTTCTAATGCAATTATTCATATAAATTTGATCTATTTACTCTTAAAGTTTATTTACGCGTTTTGAAAAATCCTCTGCAGTTATATTATAAAGAGCATTATAAAAATTGTTACAGAGAATAATATTCCTGCTTTTTAAAGTATGCTTTTGAATAAATTCAAAATTGCGTCAAAAGGAGTGGTAGGAAACATATTTGTTTTTATATAAAAAATTTAAATACTTTTGAATAATGCTTGTTAATGAATTTTCGACATTATTGATTTTATGTAATATTTAGCATATTATTATTTTCTAGGATTTCTGTCAGTATTTGTCACGTATAATATCCACGAAAAAAGAATATACATATATATCTGAATTTTTTCACTGGCGAAGCTTAACAATTTGAATAAAAAAATATGCGAAGGCCGATTTTTGCATTTTGTAGTGACAGTAAAGTAGGCAATAGAAAGTGGAATATAGAGTGGTCTTTTATCTAGGTTCGATCGTCTGAAAGCAAGATTTTACTCTCCTGAAATTTAAAATGATAGAGCTTTTTGTGCGATGTTAAGGTTAATGCAACATTTAAAGTCTATTTTAGAAAAATTCTTAATTTATTTAATGCTGTTGGCATATTTTTTTTAATCTCTATTAATTATTTAAATTTAAATTTCCTGCATGGTATTGTTTTTGTTCTAAATATACATATATCGTGTAAATATTTTTAATACGCTTATTAAAGATATAGAAATTTGGATTAGACACCTCAGCACTGCAAGACAATGTATATGATAACTACGCTGATGTCCAAAAATTAAGGGGCAGTGACCGTTTTTTTCGATTTTAGACGATTTGTAGAGCGTATACTGAAAATCTTTACGATTTGTCCTTATATTCAAGAATTGGGGAGGAAATCCCATAGGGTTAAGTAGGATTACCTCCTCAATTTAACTCTTAGCTCACTGTACTGCCTGTATCATTTTGAATTTTCACGATATTTGACTGGTCTTTTTATATGAGTTGTTCTATAGTATTGACTACCAAATCATAACATATTCAATCATGATATATTTTGTTACTCTTAAGTGTATAAAATCAGTTACGTAGCTGTACATGTTTACCTGAGAGTTGATGCCATCGCATAAATCGAAATTCTTGGTTGAAAAAACGGATGAATTCACCGTAAGAGCTACTCGGAAACGTTTCCAAAAATTGTGGAGAACATCCCATAGGATTATAGGGGATTTCCTCATTAAGTTTTGAATTATTGCTGTAAATTTTTGAGTTTTTACGATATTTCACTGCTCTTTTTGTATGAATAGCCCTATCGTATTGACTATCAAATCACGACAAAATATCTTTGCTGTAGTTCACGCATGTGCAGTTAAAATATATTTCATACCTATCATAAATACCCATATCTCTTCAAATATTCAATATATTACTATTTTAATTGCAGTATACTATTTCTACTGTTCTTTGTCAAGTTTTTGGAAAGCGGCATTGAAAACTTTGCATGCTATTAAAAAAAAAATAATAATTTAACCACAAAAATGTTAACATCTTCAAGAATGTGCGTGCTATTCTTACACAAACGCACAAAAACGTTAAACAAGACATACATAGTCATTTGCTACAGCTTCGGATCATTTTGAGCATTTTCTGTTTCTTGGAAAAATGCAAATATTATTATGTTATTAAATTTATTATTACTCCCCCACCCCCCTAATTGTCCTCAAAACTAAATCTTCACTGAAAAACATGAAATCAAGCAAATTCTGTACATCATCAAAGAGTCAAGGGCATTTTGGGCATTTCCTCACGAATTTTAGTAGATATTCTACAAAATGTCTGAAATTGAAAGGGTCCGGTCACTGTCCCTTAATTTCAGGGCATTATTGTAAAATAAAGTGTTATAAGAAACTGTATGTAAAGTAAATTGAAAAAAAAAAAAAGATTAATATTTTAAAATAGCACTGTACTTTAAACGACACATTTCGCTATATTTAAATTGATAAGTAAATTAGAAGAACTGAGAAATTTGCAATGCTTTCTGATTCATTATGTGTGATATATTGCTGTATTACTGTACTTAAAATAGTTCATTATTTATTGAACAATTTTATTTTATTAACAGCAATTTTAATATTGTATTGACTCACATATTTGCTTTTTTTGCATATGTTCTGAATTTTTATTTATTTCGTTATTATATAAAAGTATGAAAATATTTGTGTATATATACTTTTAGATTTATTTTTTCTTCAACGTAGTTTTGAATTTGTGAGTGAAATCATATAAGCCATTACATATATATTTTTTTTTCATTTAAAGGCATAATGCGTTAGATATATAAGAAATGAGATATGAGATGATAAGAAATGTATGTGAAATGTATGTATGTACATTTCTTTCTTTTTCCAAGTTGAAATATTCATTCATTGAAAGTACGCAATGAATAAAAAGTTTACAACAGTAAGACACACATTCTAAATTTTAATTTTTTTTTTTAATTGGTGTTTTGAATATATTTCTTTTTCTGATAAAAGTTAATTTGTTTCAACATTTTTTAAAGAGGGGAACAAAACCTCCTTAGACTTTATAATACATCAAAAAACGATGCACATATATACTGCCTTTTCTCAGCATTTTCTTTCTCAATAAATGGCTTTGTTCGATAAGGACTATGTAATATTAAACATTTCTTGTAATAGTAAGAATCCTTTTTACACATTTACCATAGTTTTTACAATCAAACAGCTTACAAATTTCAACAATGTGTTTTTTTATAATTTTCCTTTCGGTATCATTTGGTTTGTATGATTTTTTTCTCTACATTCCATAAATAATATCCAGACGACATTATATGTATTTATTATCACATTTACAACCATTATTTTAAAAACAAAAATATATAGACAACGGTTTAATTTTCTACATTGGAAAATAAGATCGTTGATGGGGCTACAATTTTAAATAAGTAAGAATTCAGACTGATTCTTTTTTAAGAATAGAATTATATAAATGTTAAAATATACGTAGCTTGCATATATCATATGCAGATTAAACAAACAGCAGTACAGTATTCCATTGTTCAAATTTAACTTTGCATCTTTACACACTTATTCAGTAAGCAGTTTCTAAATACATTAGAATCAGATGTATTTCACAACGACCGCTCCTGTTTGCAAAATCACGTTAAGCCCTCGTCGTTTGATGGTAATGATTATAATTTTTGTTGTTGTTGTTGCTGTGGCTTTTCAATACGGATTCCTCTGCTAAATTTGACTGATCTTATATTATGTAGATTCAACATTTTTTTTACTCAAAATATTTTGAATTGCATTTTAAGAAAACTTTACTTGTCAAAAAGAAAATAAATAAACAAATAAAAAATCTTCAAACGTACAAAACATCGTGCAAAAGACCTTCTATTCGATAGGCATATGTATTTTGAATGGGAAGTTTTTTTTTCTTTCTATAAAGCTTAAATAAACAACAGTACAGTATGTTCAAACTTAACTTTGCATCTTTACACACTCGTTTAGTAAGCTGTTTCAAAATGCATTAAAATCAGATGCATTTCACAACGACCGCTGCTGTTTACAAAATCGCGTTAAGCCGTCATTGTTTGATGGTAATAATTAGAATTATTTTTTTGTTGTTACTGTTTATGTTGCTTTTCAATAAGGATTCCATTGCTAAATTTGACTGATCTTATATTATGTAGATTCAACTTTTTTTTTAACTCAAAATATTTTGAATGGTATTTTAAGAAAATTTTACTGGTCAAGAAGAAAATAAATAAATAAATCTTCAAAGGTACAATAAATCGTGCAAAAGCCCTTCTATTCGATAGGCACATGTATTTTGAGTAGGAAGTTTTTTTTTTTAAATGTCTTTCTATAACTTCGAAAACAAGCTGCTTGTAGCTTGATTAAAAGTTTTATGTGTTTTTCACAATGTTAGTCATCGCAACATTTGATAAAGTATAAAAACTCTCTACAGTAAAGTGTTACTGATACACTATGATTAAAAAAAGATTTCTTAATCTAGGAAAATGTTATATAACCACAAATTAAACTATGCAACATATTCTTTAGAATTAGGATTGATTACGGAAAGCGTTATTTATCTATTATCTCAGAAACCAATATATTTTCCAGGTTTAAAGAACCATTTATATATTAAAAAATGTTCTTTTGATCTAATGGATTTTCCGAGTAGTTTTTATAGTATATTAATCAGTTTTCTCAACATGGAATATTAGTCATTTCGGATGCTACTAATTATCAAGTAAATGTTTTCGTGCTCAACAAATGTGTTTTGCAGACAAACATGAAAAAATAACAGCATTTAATTTAAATTAATAAAATTTTGTTACACATAAGAATTGATAGTTTCCTGAAAACAGATATTCCGGTTTCAGAAAACTAATTAATATAGCATACAAGGTACTCGGAAACATTTTCGAAAATTAATCTCATTAAAAAGTTATTGTTTTATAGTATATTCCTCAAATCTGGATAATTTACAGGTTTCTGAAATTACTAAAAATAAAGAACGTTTTACGGAACTCGTGCGTAACTCGGAAGAGGTTATTGTACATTTTTGTTCGTGGTTATTTTGTGTTTCATAGATTAAGAGAGTTTTATATATATATATATATATATTTTACAGTATGTAAAAAGTTTAATTAAAAATCAGTTGTCAATTTTTAATAGTCATTTTGTTGTCATTTTTTACAAACTATAATAACGTAAAAAAGGAATTACATAACTTTGTGCATTTAAACATTTGTAATCAATTGCTACTTTAAAAGGTATATTAATGTATATGTGGAGTGGTCAACATTTTTGTTCAAAGCTGTAATCTGACAAAAGTCTGAAAATTTGGTAAAGTTTTACTTATAATACTTGTTTATCCACATACTACATTCCCCACCATGAAGAAAAACACGGAAAATTTACAAACGTGAAAATTTAATGAAGTTGGCTTTTTCTTCAACAACGCTAAACAAACGAAGGAAGATCATCATTAAAATTTCACGGTTTCTCGAAACAAATTATTCTACTAATAGGAAAGGAAATGGAAGCATTTCATTTGTTATTATTTAAAGATCCATTATGTATGGGTATGCTGCAATTATATTTTGACGCTTACATTGCTGTATATAACGTGCTGATAGGGGCGAAAAATGCAGGAATACTTCTCAACACACATACTTTGGCAGTTGCGTTCAGCGGAGTTGTATGTAATTTGTTTATAAAAATAGAAAAAAATACCAAAATAGTAAAACCTTCATTTAATGGAAAAAAAGGAATAATATAATGAAACTACAATGTGTGCTACATTATATTAATCTTGATGAGAAAGAAAAACATTTCAAATAAACATTATTATAACGGTATATTTCATGTACCATTACTTTTATCAGGAACATTCCATAAGCAGCAATAGAACAATGAATAAATAGATCAATGAGTACGTATAATTAAAATTCATTCTTTACCATATTTTTACACAATTATATGATACACAATGCAAAATATGTTTATTTATTTATTTATTCTTACAATGCACATGTAGAATCGTTTTAATAAGGACGGGAGTTAATTATAAACATTATGCATTCATTAAATTTATTATTATTATTATTATTATTATCATTTTCAAATGAGTTCTTCTTTTACATCAATTTTAGAGTAACGCGATAAGTTCAGCGCTACCTTTAGAAGTAAAGTCATGGAAAATAATATTTGCACAGGTCTACAATGGTTTGTTTGTGAAGACTTTAAAAAAAAAAAAAAAAAAAAAAAAAAAAAAACATTATACTGATTTTACACATTCGTGAATCCCTTAATCCAAATTAAGCATTCTAAAATTGTGGTCATTTTTGGAATAATTAAGTTCTTTTTTAAAAATTAAGTACAGTTTGTTTTTACGTTAAATGTCTACATATATTGAATTAGTGTATATAGCCTGCTGAAACCTAAAATGATTTTGAAATAAAATAGTTCAATTTTAGTTGAAAATATTTACATAAATGTACGTATACATATTGAATGCATTCAAATATATTTAAATTTATTTATTTTTCACAGTCAAATATATTATTATGACTTAACCCTTTTCTATTAACCCCTTCGAGACCGGTGGCTTTTACACAAATTTTATTCGGTTGGCATCACTTTTTTTAAAAAAGCTGCCTTTACTTAAACTATCACAAAAATGCTCTAATTAGAGAAAGCAAATATTACTTTTATTTTTACTGGTGCCTAAAACAATTTCTGTATGCACTTTTTGAGGGTGCATATATGCACCCATGCTCCCGAATGGGTTAAAGCTGCGTGTTTTGATTTTCAGTTAATGTTATCATTCTTCTTTTTTACTATTACATATCCAACAATAATCGGCACTCATATACTTGACTGACCCTGGCCCAAAAGGTACAATGAATGTATGTTTCCACTATGTAATAAACTCTATTACTGGGCTTTTTATTTAACGACAAACTTGTACAACGTTTTATAAATACCCTTTAAGTCCTCTTAGTCATTATTCTGTAAAAGGTACGAGATAAACTCTTGTTCTCTTTTTAAATGTACATTAGTAGATGTTTTACGAACTAATAAGATTTGTTTTTCAGTATGAGCTTAAAATTTTAGCAGATCCCTTAGGCAGTCACAAATCTTCCAGACAATCACAATGTTAAGATTGTTTGAGTAGTTGAGATGAATTATTCACTATATTACACTAAAAATCAATAGCAGCAGCCTTATCTATGTCAACAACACGCGAATAATCAATTATATTTTGTAAAAGTGAAAAAGAAATTCGTGTACCGTGAAGATTGGGGATGATTATGGTACATTAAAGCTTTCCTGATTTTGGACTTATAATCACAAACATCACATGTACAAAAAATACAATAGGTGGTTTACCGATTCAACAATTTAACCATTTCGAGGTTAACCAATGGTTTACCGATTATGGTTATTTTTTAACTTTGAACAGCCTTATTAAATCATATACACAAATATAAATTCTAGTCGATTTAGATCACCCAAGTTTGAATCCAAAATATGGGAAATAATTTATCCGAATAGAATGTGATACACTAACATTTAATTTGATGGAATAACATGTTCTTTTTTTTCAATTTAATTTAAATTAAGCGTGGTAATTGCAATAAACAATTTATAACATTGCTTACATATCATTAAAAAATCTGTAAAAAAGGTTACACAGTGGAATACGCAATTTTTACTGTTGCTCAGCACCACAAATTTCCACAAAAACAACTAAAATTTTCGAAACTATTTTTTTCATTGTGAACCTGTTTTTTTTTTTTTTTTTTTTTTTTTTTTTTGTAACAGCATGTTATTTCTAGGCCGTTATTTCTTACCGTTATTTCTAGGAAGCGTTATGGAATTAAATGTAATAGGGAAGAGTAATGTTTACGTATGAATAAAATGAAATATTTTTATACAAATCTATAACGTTCAATATTTTAAAAAATATTTATTCTTAAAACCTCCGATTGAATTAGTGTTTCTATATAGAGGGACTTGTATGTAAACACGTAAACCTACATTGAAAGCTTTCTTTTTAAATGAATATATATTTTTTAAATATAACGCGATAAATTAACACTACCTTTAAAAGTAACGTTTTTGGATATAACATTTATTATAATAACATGTTTTATTTGTCATTATTCATAGCAATAACGTTATCGAATAAACAACAATAGAAAAAAGAATAAAAAAGAATATTGATTACATTTCAACAAAATTCATTTTGTAACATACTTTTACACAATTTTATAACATGTAATGTTTAAAATTTATGTTTGTTATTAAAAGATACGATTGCATTAGTATTCTGATATGAACAGGAAATGAATTTAAACCGTTTTACATTCTTTGAAGGCTTTCTTTTAAAATAAGTTCTATTTTCAATCAATTTAAAAGTAATGTGATAAGTTCAACACTACCGTTAAAAATAAAGTCATTGAAAATAGTAAATATTTTTACCAAACCTTTAAATTCTTTCAACTATCTGTTTTTTCTTCCTCCTATCCCAAGGGATACCTATATCAAAAGACGTTGTGATAGAACGAATAGCTTAAAGAAAAGCCTACGCTTTGTCTGTATTTTTCTTGTGCGATAAATTATTAAGGGAATTTTAGCTTACAACGATAAGAAATACAAGGTTGTCTATTTCAGAAATTTACTTTAACTGTAATTCGAAACGAAGTTATTTTACAGTACGTTATGCTTTTTAGAATAAAACACATTTAAATAGATAGTCTTGTTTTTTAATGCATTTACGTTTTAACTACAATCGCTCAAGATCGTTTTATTTAAAAATTACGTACGATTGTTACAAGAATGGTGTTTTACTTTGTAAAATTATTTAATGAATACGTTCACTTTTTTGCGATGCCGAATGTATTCCACAACGTGTTTCCTGTATATTATTTAAACAATAAAACATTCCACAAACGTATTTTTGGGAAGCGGCTTTACCTACAGTTATCATAAGAAATTGAACAATATTCAATTAAACATTTTAACGATAAATATTTAACGATAATTTTTACTGTCCAAATTCATTTATATATATTTCTATAATATATCATACTCGTTTTAACGATAGTTTTTTGTATTTAATGATATATTATATGTATTGTAACCTGGTATTTACAAATTTGGATAAACTCTGGTAACCAGAAATAATTCTAGTCACTTTAACGCCTCCTCTATGCAGACCCGATTAAGATGGTAAGTGGTAGCGTATCGAATCAGTTGCAGAGAGAAATCTTCTATATTTTTAATAGAATTTTTATTGGAACACAATATAGATTCTAATATTAAATATACAAGGGGTAGTTACATCATTTAATTATTTAAGAGGGTCATCAGCTTGCGATTAATATTCTAATGACTTAGAGTCTAACTCTCAATACAATAGTTTCTGAAAAACGCGGTATGCTGTCGTTTGAATGTTCAGTTTGCTCGGACCTAGATGTACCCGTTCTGCACTCGGAATTTTCAGGTTTCTATGATAGATTGGAATTTAGAACTCCTTCACTGGCACCTGTCGTACCTTGTCTTTATTGGGGCTTTCTCAGATACGTGACGTATCAATTCGTCAGAGGTGAGACCTCTCCAGCGTCTTAGCTACGCTGAGTCAGAAACAGATGTTTCTTCTCCTCTCTCCAGAGAGTAACTTCACTCGTTGTGATCTTTTCCAAAACTGATTTTCTCACTCTCAATCTCTCACAGGGATTTTACACTAGGGGCGGGGATTTAGTCGAGGCGGAGCATATTGAAACCACTCAGACCCTGAGCAACTCTGGGATACGAATTCCCATTTATAACAAGTCTGTTATTGCATATTCTATAACAAAGGACATAGAATCGTGTGCAGACATAAAATCGTGTGCAGAGTTCGTCTCCCCTGACAGGTGCTATTTCTCTCACGACTCCGCCATAGATCAAAGCACTAAGCTTCTGCTGGGGTGATCTTCTTCTATACATCAATGTCCGAGAACCTCGCTCGCAGCACAAAAGACGTTCGGTGTTTTACTTTACTTCAAAGCTACACCAACGTGGGAAGGTATGCCGGAAACAGTTCTTTCCAGGCATTCCCACGGGAAAGTCTAAGATGACACACACTAACACCTGGGTGAAGAGACTCAATTATGTACTCCACTCTTACTCCAGATCGCCGACATTGATTTCCAAAACGCAAAAACGTTATTAAGAATTAATTGAAAAAAATAATAACAACCATAATTTGGAATAATACGTAATTTAGAAAGATAATATAAAATAAATTTTCTAATGAAACTTATCAAAATTATATTTCTCTAAAAACAAAAAAATACTGTAAAAGTTGAATTAACCGGCATGTTCAGAAAATACTGATAACCGAATAGTGCAAATGCCCGGAGACTTGTGTGCTACAAAATCCATATCTTATAAAGGGGATTCAAAGAAACAGTGAAGGTGAATAGCAATTTTTTACCTATCTTGCTGTCGAAGTCAGTCATCTAATTCTGATTTTAATATTTAAACTTTGCATTTATGAACTTAGTTTTTGCCAATTTATAAATAAAAGTTAAATATAATTTTTAAATTAATATAGTTTCTAAGTTTATTTCTTAATATTGTGGGTTGAGAAAAAATGCAATTTCTGCTTATTTTTTAGGTCAATTTTTGTACAAGAAAAAAGAAAGAAAAAAAAACACTAGAATAAATAATTTGGTCGCCATATAAAAAGCTTGGTCGTCATTCGCGACCGTATTTGTCAAGCCTTAATTGTTACTATGCTTCCTTTACAATAACAAGAGTGATCAATTTTTTCTCTCTATTGTTTATCTATTTAAAAAGTGGAAAATACGTCAACATGTTTGTAGGATTGTAGTATATTCAGTTGGTATTTGATATGAATAAATACATTTTTAATGTTTTTGAAACAGCTTTAAAACTTGTGTCCGACAGAATGCATTCAGGTAACAACCAAAGAAAGCCTCTCCAATTTTTTTTTTTTTTATTTCAAACTGAAAGATATAGAGGGTTTAAGAAAAACACTTGACATATTTTAAAAATTTATAAAACGAAATATATACAAGATAGAAACTAGAAACTCACGTATGTGTTTCCTGCAATATTAGAGTTTTTTTTTTAATATAGTCAATAAATTTCAATATGTGCACCTTTCGTGGCACGGAGAACATCTAGTTGATAATGTGTTCCGACCTATGTGCGTTCCAACATCGATTGTGTGACACAGATCCCCAAATATTGACGTTGTGGCGGTTTACTTCACTAGAAACATAGTAATCTGCAACAACATCAGAATGTAGAGTTCTATGTCACTCAATAGATGTTGGAACGCACATGGGCCGAGATAGATTATCGACAACATGTTCTCCTGATTAAAAATACTCTAATATCTCAGGTAACACATACGTGAATTTGTAGTTTCTATCTTGCATATATTTTGTTTTATAAATTTTTAAAATGTGTCAATGTTTTTTTGTTTTATATATATATATATATATATATATATATATATATATACAGGGTCATTCATAATTCCCTCCGGGGTTTCGAAACGTTATAGTAAAAAAACGAAGACGAATATGAAAAAAAGAAACATATGAAATTATTCCGAAACTATTCAAGTTTTACTTACATACATTACAGGTGTTCTATGTGTGAACCCTTGGTCACACGGCATACACCCATGCGATAGTCCAGTTCCTGCCATACTCCGTTTCTTTAAATCTGAATCAGTGGTGTCAGTTCAACGGGCCTTTCGTAATAAATATCGAAAACAGGGACCAACTGACAAAACAATTCATGTGTGGTACTGGAAATTTAAAGAAACGGAGTATGGCAGGAACTGGACTATCGCATGGATGTATGCCGTGTGACCAAGGGTTCACACATAGAACACCTGTAATGTATGTAAGTAAAACTTGAATAGTTTCGGAATAATTTCATATGTTTCTTTTTTTCATATTCATCTTCGTTTTTTTACTATAACGTTTCGAAACCCCGGAGGGAATTATGAATGACCCTGTATATATATATATACACACCCTATATATTTAATGCGCTAAAAGGAAAACGCTAATTAAATATTACTGATAAGTATTTTTTTTTAAATTTAATAACCAACATTTAAGCCGTTTTGATTTATCTACCACGTTCCTGTTAACCTCGATTTAACGATTAATTTCGACAAAATATTTCTAACCGTTAAATATTCGATTTTTTTTTCTTATAGTACACAACGATATTATTTACTTGATTTCCAATTAAATTTTCAGCAGGACTGAAACTGCTCTGTAAACTGCTCTGTATTAATAATACTAACAAAGGAAGTGAATGAATTTTCACTTTGCTAAACAACGCATAACTAACATAGTAAAAAATGTGTCCATACTGCGGATCGAACCCAGATAACCTGGTATAGCGCACCAAGTGCTTTGTCATTTAAGCCATTAGGATAGTGTGCTCCACTGGATAGTGTGCTTATGTTTGACATTCCATCTTGCGCTGCAAGATTCCAGCAGTGCGAACGTATAAGTGAAAAATGCCAGACTAGATGTCATCCAGATGACTTAAATGGTAAAGCACTTGGTGCGCTATACCAGGGTATCTGGGTTCGATTCCCAGCCTGAACACATTTATCACTATGTTCGTTATGCGTTGTTCAAGAAAGGGAACATTAATTCACATCCTTTGTCAGTATTATTATTTATTTGGTTATTTTATTTGATAGAAATTATATGAAAACAATTACTTGAGCATATTTTTAACCATCAGTTGATACTGTTAAAAATTTTGTATTGGGTCGAACCAACCTTTCGTGCTGGAGTAGCTGCAATCATAAAATGGTGAAATCTCGGTCCAACATTTGGATCTATGGTTCAACCAGACTTGTGAATGCTGGAACAAGATTTCACCATATCTTGCTATCTTGCTGCTCGAACACCAAAAGTTGGTTCAACCCAGCATAATTTTTTTAACAGTGTATTTCAAATAGTACATGACGAAATACTTCCATTTATTATTATTTTATTATTAAATTTTCTTCAAAAAAGTGATAGTGTTCTTTATAAATGTTTAATTTACATATGTTATAGTACAAAGGAATATTTCTTTAAACATGCTCGGTAAACTAAAAATACTTTCAAAAGTCCATCTTCCAAAAAAAATTCTAATTAAGTTTTGTAAAATAATTGATATTAGCATTATATTGGGTTGTCCAGGAAGTTCGTGCCGGTTGGGAAAATCAATTCTTACCGGGAAATTATGTCACTTAATTATTAGACATTGGTTCCAATATCTAAAATGTAATAATTAACAAGCAGAATTTTCCGGTACGAATGGATTTTCCCACAGGTACGAACTTTCCAGACAACCCAATACAATGCTGCTTATTTTAAATAATACTGAAAAAAATATTTTAATTAATTCATGACACAAATTTTCTCATAACATGTTTTTTCATAAAACTTTATCATTTAAATATACTCATGCACTATGGTGTGGTTTTATTTCATACTGGAAATATTTTCTACAGAATATATTAGAAAAGTCATAAAATATTTTATTTCAAACAACTTATTTTTATTTGGAGTAAACATTGATGGAAAGTTTGAATTATGCGAGTGATTCAAAATAAACGTACATTAGCATGAATAAGAATTTTTACATAAAACATTTCAACCTTTTTATATCAAAGAATAAGTTTTTCTTTATATTGAGACTTTAAAGAAGAAACTTTATTCTCGTGTAACAAATGGAATTGAAAGTTTTTTTTTTCTAAGCGAAAAAACAATTCTTACGGGAGGCTAATGTGAAATACATAATATAAAAAAGCAATAGGCTAAAAGTTCTATAATATCGATCAACAGGGTACCTTTTTATCAGCAATATATATTCCAGAGTAGCAGCGTTGTTTTGTTTCAATTTTAGCCATTAAGCTTACTGAAATCGCTGAGAAAATTTGTAGCTTTCTGGGAGCTTTTATAAGTGTATTCTTTTTTATAAATTTGTTTCTGAGGAACGAAATAAAAATATATTTCTTGAGTATAGTTTTTGTTTCAAAACATATCTGAATTAATTTATTGTGTTATTAGAGTAATTAATCTCGTGTTTGCTATAAATCAAATGTTAAATTGTGAATTACCTTATTTGATAATTTCTTTAAGCACGGGAATAATTTTATAAATCGCAATTTAAATAACTTTATTTCAAACGAATAAATATACAGCTATGTTATTAATAATTAAATTAAATTTCAAAATGTATTATTTTGAATTATTTAATGATCTAAATCATTTGAAAAAAAAAATCCATATGCTTTAAAATTCCATGAATTAATTTGTATTTTTAATTTTTGTAAATCATTTGTCTTAGTTTTGTTCGGTAAATGAAAGTGTAATCTTCAAGCTTCAATGAGACTTAAATAGCAAAAATGTACAAAAGCTGCCACTTTATAGTATATTAACTCCATTTAAGAAAGTTAAAATTTATATATTTAACCGAAAACACTTATAGTGGTGTGCTTTGGGCCTGTGAAGGGCTATTTTCTTAAATGTTTTATAGCTATGTTAAATGTTTTATGTTGAAACAATACGTAAAAATAGACACAAATACACTATTTGCATCTTTATGTTCGTTTAAATGCATATATATTGCATCAGTTTTATAGATAACACGATAAAAATTAGAAATTTATTACATATTATACATAAAGTCTTCTTTTATTTTTTATTCAAAATATTATTTTTTGTGTGTACAAAGGAATTTTATATTATAAATAAGGTTAACATTTTAATTCAGAGTAGTTATTAGAGGAAACATTTCATCATGCAAGATTTTTTTAATATTTTCATTATTTTAACTATTTGAGCAAAGCTGAAACTGAAAATCTTTCGATGATAAAGTTTTGTTGAATAAAGTAGGCAACTATCTTTATTTTTTAATTACGAAAATATTTTTTTCTAAATCAGTATCACTTATGCTAAATTTTCACTTATTTCAAGATTTATATTAATGCGAATAAGGCTGGAAATAGTTTCAGGAAATGGTTATCATGCAATGAACCCAATGAATAATTATGGAATCTTTCAAAGTGACTTGGATTATTTTGGTATGAATTAAATTTTTGAACTAAACATACACTTTCATTTAAGTAAACTAAAATTAAAGTTTCTATCCGTGCGTTTAAACGTATCATGAATTTCTTCTTGCAATTAAATATATACAGGGTGTAACTGAAATGCTTCAACAAACTTTGAGGGATGATAGTACTCATGAAGATGAACAAAAAATGCAATAGAACACGGGGTCGCAAATGACATTTAACCCTTTCAGGGACAGTTGTATGTCTAAAAAACCACTTAATTTTAATTCCAAAAAGCCACAATGGCACCAGAATTTTGCTAAATTCTTTTCCATTTAATATTTATGTGAAATATAGCCTTTTTCTTATTTACAAACAATTTTTTTTTGTAAATTCCGGTGCCAGTCCATTTTCAGACGCATTTTCTCTATTTTTATCCTTTAAGCCTTTTAGGGGCAAACTACTTTTAGTACTAAAATGTTGAAATAAACGACTGGCACCGGAATTTATAAAAAAATTTGTTTGTAAATAAGAAAAAGGCTATATTTCACATACATATTAAATGGAAAAGATTTTAGCAAAATTCTGGTGCCATTATGGCGTTTTGGAATTAAAATTAAGCGCTTTCATAAACATACCACTGCCCCTGAAGGGGTTAAACGTCATTTGCGACCCCATGTTCCATTGCATTTTTTGTTCGTCTTCATGAGTACTATCATCCCTCAAAGTTTGTTGAAGCATTTCAGTTACACCCTGTATATATTCATATATATTCACAATTTTCTAAACAGTAGCAGTACATTCTTTTTAAAACATTAGAAATTTAGCACTCATTCAAAAGCAACAAAATTTTTATTTCTGTATATTGTGACGGGTTCAAGATGTTATAAATTAAAGGAGTAGCTTAGAACCTTTAAATGAACCGCTCCCATAAATCTTCGAAATGAATTTTATTATATTCAGTACGTCAAACAAATAAAAAGACAGATTTCTTGATTAGTGAGATTGCACAACAATTATATATTATGGGCTCCCTTAGCTTATGACCATATTTCAATTTCAGAAGAGTCCAGCGTTCATCAACGTCTGTGTTTACAATAAGAAACAGATGTTAAGTTCCCCTCCACAGTGGGCACGGGAGCTGAAGGTCGGCTCGCTAGTCTGACTCTTCACAAAAAAGTTTCCTGTCAATCTTCTCTTGAATACGGGACGGGGATGGGGGTTTACGTTGCCCGAACAAAACTGAAATTGTTCACACTCGGTTCATAAGTCTGTGACGCAACAACCTCAAAAATATATGCCAGAGACATGTTTTCTCTACCCGAGTATTCAAACAATCACCCGTAAATATTTCATCCAGAGTTATGACTCCGTTTCATTAGGTTCAGATTTCAGATGCATGCTACATAACTCAAGTACTCTTAACTCTTAACTAACTGTTTCTCTTTATATCACCTCTGTTTTACCCCTATAACAATAGGTGTCTCTCCTGATGAGGTCATGTAGAAAGTCTGATATGACAAGTGGAAAATATTTTTCAAGTACTCTCTCTTATGTCATGTAACTTAAGTCATCTTGGTTCCCACGGTACCTGAGCGGTCGTTAGTGCGATGAAAATCGCTCTGTTCTGCTCGTTCCTTTCATCCAGATGTCTCGAACCCTTCAAGAAGGAAGATTGGGGATGATGGAACAAAAGTTTTGATGTACACCGGACAATCTGTGCAGGTAGTTTTAATTTGGAGGAAAATCCAAAACACATGGGATCTACTTATACCTGGATTTAAACTTCAAAACAGCGGTTTTGGGTGATATATAGTAAATTTTGCACAATATATATGCGTAATATGTACACACGTACACACACATATACATATATATATATAAAGAGAGAGAGGTAACATAAATAGAAATAAAGTCTTTTCCTAGCAAAGAGACATTGTTCAGCAAAAAATTGTTATTCACATAATTGATATTCATTCGGAATATTTCATAATAGCTATGGAGAATTACAGAATATCAAGAAAACATGATAAGTTTTTTTTCCTGATAAATAAATAAAAACTATAAAAATATGACTGTACTAACGATAAAACAGTATAACAAATATGTTGAAGAGGTGGTAGAACGTTTTGCCTGTACAAAACTACGGTAAATAAACTGAAGTATATAAAAAAAAAAATCAAAAACTTGTTTTCTGCAATATGAAGCAAATATATTTTTCAGACTTCAAAATTTACTGCTTAAGTAATTATTGATTTACTACATCAGAAATATTGGTAATTAATATTAGAGTTTGGCGCAGTCTAGATCGCTTTAAATAATATTACTTTAAAAGTATGGATATTTTAATATAATTGGATAACGTCATTTAATGGCCATGAAATTAGAAAATATTTATCCCTCTATAAGGGAGAAAACATCAGACGAAAAGTTTCTAATGCTTTGTAAATGCTTTGTAATTATATATATAGTTTTATAAGCTGTTATTTTCAATTCAAAATAAAAAAATATTTTTAAATTTTAATCAAAATGGTTTTATAAAGAACGTATTAATATATACTGAAGTATACCTTCTTTCTCCAGATTTGTCGATAAACGCAAAATAATGTTATTTGTAACATTCTCTTTTATGTAGCAGCTTGTTATTTAAAAAAAACTGCCTCCATAGAGTTATTGAAGTACATTGCTTGAAATAGCATGACTTCTTTTTTAATATTTCAAATTAACATTATTCATAATAAATAAATTTTGTTAATTAATTAATTAAAATGATTCGATGAATTGATAATTTCTGAATAAAAAAAATAATCCCATATAATTAATTAATTATTTAATTTTTATAAAATAAATTAAATTACAATTATTTTTAATATAATAAACTTAATTATTTTGCAAATGTTTCCTACACTAAAACATAGTTATTAAATTTTGCTATTACATTTTTTAAACATACATTTTATCTGGTTTAATATTATATATATATATATATTATATTTATATATATAAACAAAAATTATTTTATTTTATTTATTAATAATTTCATATTAAAATATAAATTGAGAAAGCATTTTACAATATTGTGAACATTTCTCACCTTATTTTTGAAATTTTTGGTTAATATAATTGTTATCCTATTTATTTAATTAAATGTAGTTTTGAAGATTTTTGTTATTACACAATTAAATGACGAAGCAAAAATAATCTAATAAAGTCCGTTTTCATTAACAACATAGCACTTTAATCTTCCATCTCATCAGATATCAAAATCTACTTTATGGATTCTGCAACATAATCCGAAATACGGAATGCAGTTTCTGCTCGGAAAATTATCTAAGAATATTCAGCATTTATGGTGACAGAAAGCTTTTATAACCAAACATTTATGACTTGCATGAGACAGCTATATATAACAATCGTATCTTGGAATTTTCTTTCGCAACAGTATAAATGGTACAGGAAGTATCAGTGGCAACATATTATTGCACCCTAGAAATTTAATGTATGCTGAAGATTTATGCCAAAGACTTTAAGTGTCATTCAGAAAACAAGAGATATAATGTTCTGAACTTGCAGTTTTATGATAAATAAAACTACATATTTATTCCGGTTTAGATGTTTAAGCTTATATTTTTTACAGAATGAATTAATTTTTTGTCAAAAGCAGTTCAAAAATTTGCAGTGAGAAGGAGCAATTTATTTTAACTTTTTTAATATTATTTGGCTGATTTCTTCAGAAAAAGACTTATTACAATCACTTCGTTATATATATATATATATATATATATATGTGGGGCTGTGGATATATAACATTATCACTTTAGGGGGGGGGGTAGGTCTGACATTTCATATCGGGGGACACTTCATCTTGGGGGAGGGGGGATATGTCTTTTGAAAGCGATATCATTTTTTATTATTATCATTTTTTATTTATTTAAATATACATTCAACAAAATTTCATTTTCTTTTCACTTTTTCTCTACATTAAAATAGTCTGTTATCTTATTTTTAGTCTTATCTATTTTAGGAAAATACAAAGTTATTATTAAAGCCATTAAATGATTTTAAAATCATTTCATTCCAAAATTTGGATTGCCCCAACGTTCGACATTCCGGTTTTCTGCCATACGCGCATATAATCCGCTGCTGGAGATATCAAATGCGAAATATGTTTGAAATGATACTTGTATTTAGTAGTATTGAAAAGGGAAGAATGTTGCCCACCTGTTTTGTTTTCACTCTCCCCGTGCAAGGGGCGAGTGCAAGAAGACAATTCTTAATATTACTGTTGACTGTATTATATAAAAATAAGCTATTATCAAATACTTTTAAATAGTAACTATCTTCTTTAAATGTTGTTTGATATCAGAGCTGCCAGGTCTCCGGCTTTTTGGATACCAATATTTTAGTACAGAAAATGTTGTTTTATGCAATCGGGACATTCTTCGATTTAAAAGAACAACATTCTATCTAAAATAATACTGGTATGCAAAAATCCGGAGTCTTGGCAAGTCTGTGATATAAATGTATTTCATGTTTAATATGGATATTTTAATAACTTCTTCTCTTCATTTGAATCCATCAAGTAACTCTTTTAGATGTGCTTTTAGATGACTTCTTTTAAACTATTTCTTTTAGATGATGTTTGATATAAATGCATTTCATGTGTAATAGTGATATTTTAATAACTTCTTCTCTTCATTTGAATCCATAAAGTATCTCTTTTAGATGACTTTTTTAAACTATCTCTTTTAGATGTTGTTTGATATAAATGTATTTCATGTGTAATAGTGATATTTTAATAACTTCTTCTCTTCATTTGAATCCATAAAGTAACTCTTTTAGATGTTCTTTTAGATGACTTCTTTTAAACTATCTCTTTTAGATGTTGTTTGATATAAATGTATTTCATGTTTAATAGTGATATTTTAATAGCTTCTTCTCTTCATTTGAATCCATAAAGTAACTGATTTAGATGTTCTTTTAGATGACTTCTTTTAAACTATCTCTTTTAGATGTTGTTTGATATAAATGTATTTCAGGTGTAATAGTGATATTTTAATAACTTCTTCTCTTCATTTGAATCCATAAAGTAACTTTTTAGATGACTTTTTTAAACTATCTCTTTTACATGTTGTTTGATATAAATGTATTTCATGTGTAATAGTGATATTTTAATAGCTTCTTCTCTTCATTTGAATCCATAAAGTAACTGATTTAGATGTTCTTTTAGATGACTTCTTTTAAACTATCTCTTTCAGATGTTGTTTGATATAAATGTATTTCATGTTCAATAATGATATTTTAATAACTTCTTCTTTTCATTTGAATCCATAAAGTAACTCTTTTAGATTTTTCTTTTAGATGACTTATTTTAAACTATCTCTTTTAGATGTTGTTTGATATAAATGTATTTCATGTGTAATAGTGATATTTTAATAACTTCTTCTCTTCATTTGAATCAATAAAGTAACTCTTTTAGATGTTCTTTTAGATGACTTTTTTTAAACTATCTCTTTTAGATGTTGTTTGATATAAATGTATTTCATGTTTAATAGTGATATTTTAATAACTTCTTCTCTTCATTTGAATCCATAAAGTAACTCTTTTAGATGTTCTGTTACATGACTTCTTTTAAACTATCTTATTTAGATGTTGTTTGACATAAATGTATTTCATGTTTAATAGTGATATTTTAATAACTTCTTCTCTTCATTTGAATCCATAAAGTAACTCTTTTAGATGTTCTGTTAGATGACTTCTTTTAAACTATCTTTTTTAGATGTTGTTTGATATAAATGTATTTCATGTTTAATAGTGATATTTTAATAACTTCTTCTCTTCATTTGAATCCATAAAGTAACTCTTTTAGATGTTCTGTTACATGACTTCTTTTAAACTATCTTATTTAGATGTTGTTTGACATAAATGTATTTCATGTTTAATAGTGATATTTTAATAACTTCTTCTCTTCATTTGAATCCATAAAGTAACTCTTTTATATGTTCTTTTAGATGACTTTTTTTTAACTATCTCTTTTAGATGTTGTTTGATATAAATGTATTTCATGTTTAATAGTGATATTTTAATAACTTCTTCTCTTCATTTGAATCCATAAAGTATGCGAATAATAAATGTATAACCATATCTGTATATCACTGCAAACGTATAAAAAGGAGAAACAAGAAAAAATTGTAATAATAAAAATAATGTTTTAAAACATTGATAACGATATCATTACGGGGGGGGGGGGGGTGGGGGGAGGTCGAGGAATTCTAACGTATTATATCGTAAAGAGGGAGAGGGTGTTCAAATTACCAAAATGTTAATAACTTTATATATGTACAGCCTTTGTGTGTGTTTATACAATTTAAAACTTATTATCAAGATAACGTGCAAAATACTTCACCAATTTCAACCATATTGGAACACAGTATTGATCTTGAAATTACCTTGGGTATGTTCGTTATTAAAGTATGTAGCGTTTGTAGATCTTTTATAATGACGCACAAAATATTTCCGTTATATTACGGTATATGCAAAAAAAAAAAAACGTTGTAATTTACTGATGTTACATTATAATGTAAAACCATTAAAATTCACCGTAACAAATGTTTTTAGATAAGTTAGTTAATAAAGAAGATTTCGTATTTTGTTCGAAAAAGGAGGCCCTTTAAAAAACGGATAGCATTATTATCAATACGATTATATTTGCAGTTCAGTATTAATACATTTGAACTTTTTTCAATTCCAATAGAATATTTCGGTTTTTTTTACTTAAGTAAAGGATGAATACTAAAAACATTTATTTGGTACCCATTAAATGATTTAATTTCGTACCTCGGAAACCTTGGGTAATTCCTATTAAACAAAGTCGATAGCATTAATGATTTGGATATGAAGATCTTTTAAACACAGGAAATATACTGAACAATTTTTAAACTATGACTTCAAGATATTTTAAAATTGTTAGTATAACTATATTTCTATAAAAAAAATAGATAACTTAAAAGTATTTAGACCAACATGTTTAATTTACAAAAAGTCACATGTATGAGACTTAAATTTAACAGAAATCAACCTATTCTCAAATTCTAAACATTTCTCTATTTCTATTTTAATGTGTACTGTAGTTTTTTATTTTAAAATACAAAATTTCTATTTTATTCATTGATGAAACAAGCAAGTTATTTTTTATGAAATTTATATTTCTGTTGTATATCAACGGAAAGAAATTTTAATGCGGAAGATTTATAAGAAATGAAATGAAAAAAAGAAATCTGTTTAATTATAAAAATGCAGCTTTTCCTTATTAAGGGAATTAGTTTACTTCAACGATAAGATGTAATTTCGATCGTATAACACAGTGGTTTTCAAAATATGGTTCCTGATACATTGACAGATCGCAGAACGTTTAATCAAAGCCCTAAATATATACCATTAATTTATCTGTTGCAATAATATAATAAAAACATTATGTTAAAACTTTTAAAAAAAATATCCTAAAAATATGCATTGATAACTTTGTGTTTTATTAAATCTTGTGCAATTTGAGGCAATTTAAAAAAAAAAAAAGTTCTATCTCGGGTCATTGGTGCAAAACAATGCTACGAATCTCATTGATCTTTAAACTGCATTTTTTCTAATAAATGCAGTTTTTTTTTTTTTTTTTTTTTTTTTTTTTACATTCTGAAAGTTTATAACTTTAATTTTACAAAATAATATTAACTATTATTGTTGTCGTGTTCTCGTTATTACTAAAGTTCATCTTCTACTGAGGATACATTATGCAAAAGCCTCTATATACCTACATATTATGTGGGTCGCAAAAGAAATCGAAAACATATATAGAGTGAGTTGTGTAGGAATAAAATTTGGGAACCTCTGCGATAACACTTTCGCTATTGAAGATTTCACAGTCTATCTAAAGAGAGTCAAAGGATATTTTAAATATTGAAAAAAAACCAGATCATACCCAACTCTTTTAAATTTAATCTCTTCTTGAGTCAAAAACAATTAAAAGACATAGATAGGTCAGTAGAAAAAATGTCAGAAACGTGTTGCACAAAATGTTCCATGACATTTTTTACACAGAATACATAAAGAAGAAGATTATGTACCATTACCATAAGAAAAAGATTATGTACCATTTAATTCCGCTCTTTCGGAACATTTTCCATTTTTCATAATTTAGTAATAATAATAGTTTATGACGTTTCAAAAGTATATATTCGTTGTAGAAAATAAAAATATTTTTAATAAATAATTTATTTTTTATTTAAATATGTTCATCTTTCTTGGACTTGTAGTGGAATGTTTCCATTCTGAAAAAATAAGATGCTATATTTATGTAAGGTCATTAGATTTGTACACTTGTTAATCGCATAAAATACCAAAAACAGTATTTTTAAGATGTGGTTTTAATATTAAAAACATAACTTTTGATTATTGAGAGGAAGATTTATAATAACGTTAAGATGCGTTTCTATTATACATATTCATTCTTGAAGAATTCATAGCCTACGTAATTATAGTCAGTAGATATTTTGAAAATTAAAATAAATAATAAAAAAAATAAATAAAAGATCCTACCAACGCTTTTAAATTTAATCTCTTTTCGAGGCAACATCAATCAAGGACCACAAGTAGGTCAGTAAGAAAAAGTGAGACACATTTTGCACAAAAAAAGTGTCATGATACATTTTAGACGGAATAGATATTTTGTGTATCACTGAATTCTTCGCTTTCTGACCCTTTATCCTTGTTCAAGAATTTAGTAGCATTTTGGCTTCGTTTCAGAAATGCAAGGCAGACAAATTTTTTATATTTGCTGTTGTCGTCTACATGTTTTGTCATTCTTATAAGACGGCATGAAGCTTCATTGATACCTGATATAATGGAAGAGTCACTAAAAAGACTTGACTTGAGTCGCTAAAGTTGACTTATTTTCATAATGATTAGTTACTCTAATTGTGACGTTAAATCGCCTTTACTTTACTAAAATGTAATTCAAACTGATTTAAAGGATATGTTAATGAAATTTCCGTACTTAATACAATATTATATTTCTGTCACTGTGAAACGAAATTTTATCTATCAATTTTTATAATCACAAATTTTTAAATATCACCTATATTTCTATCAAATTTCAGTTTCAGTTTTAGCTGATATATGGGAGTGTGTTTTTTTCTAATGATGACTTATTTTTATAAATGTTAGTGACCATGATTTCGAAATTTTTATTAATGTATTAGTATGTAACATAAAGTGATTTTAACAATTTATTAACTAAATCTAAATGATTAATATAAATTTATATTTCCATCGCATTTAAACATCTCCATGCATAGTTTAAAATATGTAACTGTTTCAATTTTTGCAATATCCTAAGATATTTTTAAAATTTGTGATTAAAGAGTTTTTCGTTGAAAAAGCGTAATTTGAAATTTCAAAGAAACTATATTTACTATTTTAGAAGGATATCACTAATAATTAAAATGAAAATTGAAATTATTTATATGAAAATCCATAAGTATATCGTATCGTGCTACCAATGCATCAATATAGGAATAAATGTATTTTCAATTATAATAATTAATGCTCCTGAAATAGGGGGAAATGACTATCAATTCCCATCAACAGAAAAAAATATTTTCTTAGTTTTCATCTAATACCTGTACCCTGCATCGTTGTCACTTTAACTTATAATTTTGTTATTTTAGTTCTCATTTTTTATTTATTTGGAATTCAGATATTTGGAGTTGTTCTTTAATTAATTAACCAAGAGTTTGATAGTATAAACGCAAAAATATGTAATGTAATAAGCACGTTATAAGAAGATAAAGCATTATAATACACTAAAGCAACTTTAGAAATTTAAAGCGTAAGAGAATACCTAAGAAATGTTAAATTTGCACTGCTTTTGTGATGTGCCTTTACTTCATTTTTACGACATATAATATTTAAAAGTCAAGGACTCGAGACTATATTTTTTTTAAATTTAAAATAACGCATCAAATGTAGACTAATCTTAGTAGCACATTTTTTTTTTACCACGCTACGTAATTAAAAAAATATTAATTATAACGAGTTTACTTTAAACTCTCAAAGAACTGGAAAAATAAAAGTGAAATTTTCTACTTAGATTCTTCAGTGAAATCGAAATTTAAAACCTCGAAAAAAAAAATCAAGATTTCTTAAAAATATTTCTTATGAACTCACAAGTTCTCATATACTTTTATTTAAGTAATAAATGCAGTTTCTAAAATGTAATTTAAATAATCAACCCAGTTTTTTGGGTCTTAATCTTTCTGTCACGTATATTTTTTTTTCTTTCTTTCTTTTTATATGTGATTCATGGATCAAATGTTATTATGTCATTCACTTCTTTAATACTTTTTACAATTAATTCAGATATTTATATTAACAATATATATATATATATATATAGCGACTTTCTGTTCCATCTGACATTTTCAATCTTATAAATAGTCTTATTTCATAGATAAAACTAGACAGTATAAAAGAGCGTTAATTTTATACATCCAATTAAATTAATAAGTTTAACTATTCAATTACATTTAGTAATTATAAGCAAAGTAACATATAAATAAAAATTAAACTGGAAAATGTAAATAAATATATGAAAATAATTTTTCAAAATCTGAATTACTAAATTTGAAATACATTCAAGAGTTTACAGTTAATAAGGAGCATCAAATGTAAAGACATACTCTTAATTATTCACGTATTTTTCCTGAAAAAAAAATACTCTATAATATTAAAAAATGTATAACAATAAAGCGTAATATAAAGTACTATTTAATAATCTAAGTCGATATTAAACTTTAAGATGCATTTTTCAAAATTTTAAAACAAGCTTCAAAACTTAATTTCTTCTAATTATCACAGTGTTTAACTTCTAAGGCACTGAGTTTTAACTCCAAAGGGTATTAGTAACCGTAGCTTAGATAATATAAAAAACATCATTACTTCAAATTGCAGCATTCTAAATTTTAGGGTATTCTGGGAGATTTATTGTTTGAATACTACTAAGAAATTGCGAAAAGGGGCTAACATATTCAGATAAATATAATGCTTTTTGATAAAAAAAAATAATAAGGCTTATATTAGAAAATACAGCAGATGTGTTCGAAATAGTGACAAAGTGTAAACAGTGTAAAAAGTTTATTGAAAAATAATTACAAACTTTACATTTATGTGCACAAATTTTGAAGGAATTTGGTATTTGCCATGAGAGTTACGTTTAACCCCTTCAGGAGCAAAGCATTCTTGTAGCTAAAATATTGAAATGATTGATTGACACCAGGATTCACGAACGAATTTATTTTAAATGTAAGTAAAAGCTTTTCCTCATGTACCTTATAAATTCAAAATTTTATTTTAAAATTCTGGTGTCATTGTGGTATTTCGGGATTAAAATTAAGTGGTATATATAATATACCGGTGCCCTTCAAGGGATTAAAGTGCAAATGCTCACTAAAGTTTTCTAAAAGATTAGAAATTTACAAGCGTGAAATGGCCGGAAAACGTTGTAAAATATGTTTTAATTGGATTTATTCGAGTTAAAAAACTTTAAATTTAGTATAGTGGTAACTTTTAAGATGAAGACGCTCAATATAAACAATTTACTCAAAATTCGAAATTTATAGGTGTAAAATGAGCGTAAAACGTTCTAAATTATGGTTTATTTAGAAATGTTAGGGACAGAAACAAAATTTTACATGTCTGTTATTTTTTAGACGTAAATGCTCGCACAGAACAGTTTCTACAAAATTCAAGATTAAAAAAGCTCAAAAAAAAAAAAGAAACGCTCTAAAATTGCGATTTCGGTGATGCTGCTGTTCTGGAAATTTGAAATGGTGGCTATTTTTAAGATTTCAGTGCTCGCTAACAACAGTTTATAAAAAAATTGGAAATTCAAAAGGGTAAAATGAGTGGGAAATCTTCTAAAAACCTCCTAAACGACGTTTTATCTGAAATTGTTAGGGTTAGAAACTGGAAATTTTACATGGATGTGTTGCGATGGAAATGTTACGTAAGGCACACAAATTCATCCACAGAACAGTTTTTAAAAATTTATAAATTCTAATGTGTGCAGGAACACAAAAGTTCTGAAATTGCTATTTCAGTCTCAATTTTTATGGGTCCATTTGTGTACTCATGAGAAAGTGTTAGAGATGATTGGTCTAAAAAATTATTTGAATATAGGTGCAGTTTTATATTCAAGTTTTCTCTGAATTTATATGTTTACCACAATGTAAACTTTCAAAAAAATGTAATCATAAGTTTTTTCTTAAATAGTAATTTATGTACTCCATGAGAAAGTGTTAGAGAGATGATAGGTCTAAAAAATTAACTGCACTTGAATATAGGTGTTTTGTATTTATATTTTTCTGAATTTATACGTTTATCACAATGCGAACTTTAAAAAATATATAGTCTTAAGTTTATTCTTAAATAGTCATTTATGTACTCCATCATAAAGTGTTAGAGATGATTTGTCCAAAACATTTCTGCCTTTGAATATAGGTGCAGTTTTATTTTCACATTTCTCTGAATTTATACATTTATCAAAATGAAAACTTTCAAAAAAATATAATCTTAAGTTTATTCTTAAATAGTCATTTATGTACTCCCTGAGAAAGTGTTAGAGAGATGATAGGTCCAAAAAATTATCTGCATTTGAATATAGGTGAAGTTTTATATTCACATTTCTCTGAATTTATACATTTATCAGAATGCAAACTTTCAAAACATATAATCAAAAGTTTCTTCTTAAATAGTCATTTATGTACACCTGAGAAAGTGTTAGAGAGATGATAGGTCGAAAAAATCTTCTGCACTTGAAAATAGGTGCAGTTTTATATTCATATTTCTCTGCATCTATACATTTATCACAATGCAAACTTTCAAAAAAATATAATCATAAGTTTATTGTTAAATAGTCATTTATTTACTCCATGAGAAAGTGTTAGAGAGTTTATAGATCTAAAAAATAATCCGTACTTGATTATAGTTGCAGTTTTATATTGACATTTCTCTGAATTTATACGTTTATCATACTTCAAACTTTTAAAAAATATAATCATAAGTTTATTTATAAATAGTCATTTATGTACTCCATGAGAAAGTGTTAGAGAGATTATAGGTCTAAAAAAATCTGCATTTGAATACAGGTGCAGTTTTATATTCACATTTCTCTGAATTTATACGTTTATCACAATGCAAACTTTCAAAAAAATATAATCATAAGTTTATTCTTAAATAGTCATTTATGTAGTCCATGAGAAAGTGTTAGAGAGATGATTGGTCTAAAACATAATCTGCATTTCAATATATGTGCAGTTTTATATTCACATTTCTCTGAATCTATAGATTTACCACAGTGCAAACTTTCAAGAGAATGTAATTATATGTTTATGTTTAATACAGTACGGTTCGCAGTGGTTTCACAGCTATCTTGTTACATGACACTTTTCAAAACCATAAAATCCATAATGTTTCACACTAAGATTTTTAAAATGTAAATTTATGTTTCTGAAATAAATAATGACATTTTCGTTTCGTCAAAAAGTACAATGATAATGAATTTTTTTATGGAAGACGTGATTTCCATATGATTCAAATCATTTCTGTTTTTTAATATCCTAACTATATCGACACTCTTAATATCCATAAATTCCTTACCAGAATATAAATTTGCCGGCTGTTGATTCTAGATATAATATTTATTACACAGTTATGCCATTTATGACTTTGTATTTAGTTATGCCATTTGTTATATTACGTAACTATATTCAGTAGATTTAATACACAGCACGTAAAATATTTCGCACTTCGTACTAAGACTTTTAAAACATAAATCTACGCTCCTAAAATAAATCAATCATTACCAGAAATATTACAAAATAATGCAATACTTCATAGAAGAGTTGCAATGAGTGTGATTCAGTTCATTTATATTTATCAATATCTGTTTGATGTTATTTCTATCCATACATTACAGAATATAAATTGTAGAATACTAAGTTAATATAATAATTATTACACAGTTACTTGATTTATTACATTTTACTTAGTGAAGTTATAACACGTAACTAAGTTCAGAGCCTTAAATACATCGCATATCACACTGAAACTTTTAAAATATAAATTTGCACTTCTAAAATAAATAACGTAATTCTCATTCCGTACCGGAAAAATTACAAAAATAATGCAGTTCTTCATGGAAGACTTGCTTTGAATATGATTCAATCCATTTCTATTTAGCAATATCCTAACTGCATTGACGCTTTGATTGCATTCATCTATAAATTTAACACTCAAACTATCTCAAAAGTCATCAGTTTTGGAATGCTGACAAATGACCTTTTCCTTTTAAATTTCCTCGCCTGGTCACGTAATCAAATAGTCAGAAGAGGATGGAAGCATTTCTTATACTTGAATGAATAAATTAATTATGAAGCAGAGAAAAAAATTCTCGAAATACCGATACATGGATGACACGTGACATCTTTAGAAGGATATTTAGAAGCTATCAGGGATTTTTTATATTTTTTTTAAGAGAAAAAAAAATCAGTTTTCATATACAATGTAATATTTTATCAAAAACTAGATTTCTTTTTATTTTAATGGAGCAGAAGTTTTCAAAGATGGGATAAATAATATTTCGTTCTGCAAAAGAGAGTTTTTAGATCCTGCTTATTTATATATTTTTATAAGTCAGATGTTTCCGAAAATTAATAGTGCAATAGTTTTTATTATTTAAATACATTTTCCGTGTTTTAGATTTTTTTTAGTACTGATTGAAAAAAAAAATCATTAGATATTCTGAATGCAATTTAATTGTACTATATTGTTTCAACTTCTGTAATAATATTATGAAACAGATGCGTAAAAATAATATTTTTGTATTTTCTAACTATCCTTTTCCATAACTTTACCTATAATAATATGAAAAAATAAAGAATATTCAGAGGTTTATACTCATTAATATTCGGAATTATCAGAAATATATAATTAAAATTAAATACTGGGTAAACGTCAGTTTTTTATTCATGCTTGTACGTTATTAACAGATATTTTTGTCACACAATGACTTGAGTTTGGCATTAGTTATTCATACGGTAATTGCGCATTAAAAAAAAAGAATTTGAAAGGAAAAACATTTGCAGTTTCAGTGTTCAGTTTCTGTTTTGAAGTATAGTACCCTTTACAGTACACTATATATCTATTTAACTTTATATTTTATTATTAATTTTATTCTTACCTTTAAAGCATATTTCAGGGTTAACTGTATTTTATAAAATTCAAGAAATTTACTTGAATGATGTGTAAAATCTTCCCTAAAATTATTTTTAAGATATGAAACACAGGTATACTCATCATTACATATTAATTCGAGCACATTTTCTATTAAAACAAACCACATTTTCTATTAAAACAAACCACTTTTTTCCCCCTATCATTATCAGTTTTTTTTATCTAACGTATGTTGGTAGCTGCTTTATTTGCTAAGATTAATTAAATCGTTCATTGCATGAAATTGATAGAACAACATATTTCTTCAAAGAAAATAAATAATAAAGTTATTAATTACCTTTCTATATTAATGTAAAGTATATTTCCGTTTTTTCTTAGGCTTATGCTTTGAAAATCAAAAGCAATAATTTTAAATGGTTAATTATTTATAAATTTTTTTACACTTTTTTAAAAATAACAATGAATTTTTTTTATGTATGTTGCTTTCAATGGGTAAATTCTTATTATAGACTAATATTTTGAAAATCAATATTTCCAGAAAATAAAATGTATACTGAAAATTAATAATCTGAAATAGATATCAGCGAACTCAATTATGAAATATTTTAATTTTTGCCAGTCAGCTTTAGAATGTGGCTTTATTAGGTTTCAAAATGCAACTTACTTTCGTAATCTGTTACCTATATTTTCAATTGCACAATCTGTAAGAATATTTCAAATATATTGTGAATTTATCGGGAAAATGTTGGATCTAAAATGACTTGACTAAACTATAACAGTTCACATAAAGGTTATTTATCAGATGTGTGTAATAAGAATGTGTCCGTGTAAATGGCAAGTTCCAAAGATATGAAATTGAAAGAAGTTGGAAATTGTACGTTAAACGTCACAAATGAGGTGAGTTCTTGTTATAACCAGTTTTACAATGTAAATAAATCTTCGTTAATATTTCAGTGAAATGAATTATATCGTTTGTTATGAGCGAAATGAACATGCCTTTCTTTTCTCTTATTAGGCATGCCACGTTTACAGAAGCAAATTAAATTTTTGATTCCAGACAGTGCTGCAAAATTCCCCATGGAGATCTTGCTTTGCGAATGATTACCTCCATGGTTTAATATTTCTATGATTCAAGATGATCTCTTATTTTGTTTATTTAATTTAATGGATATTGGGGAAAATATTGAGCTGTTAACCTAATTTTAACTGAAGTTATCTCATAATCTATATAGTTTTGAATGTATCTCATTTCTTAATCAAACAATTTTTTGAACGATCTTTCCAAAAATGTAACTTTTATGCAATGTTATTCAAAAATAATTTTGAATAAAAATGGCATATGAAAAAAGAAATGGTTAGCCCATATTTGTTTTCCTCAGTCACATGACTTGCGCTTTTATTTTATTATATAGATTATATATGATAGGAAATAATAGAATGAAAAAAACTTTTATTAATTACTTAATATTTTTTTAAGTTTTGATTCGATTTTCATAAAATTTGAAATGACTCGACAAACTTCTGCAACGATTATATATATATAAAATTTCAAATCATACGGTTGGGTAGTTTTTGCGCTGTTACATGCGGAAAGTTGGACAGAGGGACGGACGGATGGACCAGACGACGACTATAGGTACTACGTATTCATATAATTACGAACGCACTTAAAAAAGATGCTGAGAGATTTTAAAACTATCAAAAATCTGTTCATATTTTAATTTAAAATAACCATTATCACCGGTAGTAGCATATATCTTAAAATGTGTTGGTTTCCGTTTCAAAAAATCTAATAAATACATTTCAAAACTATTATAACAAACGCTTTAAAATCTTGAATTTATATAAATATGTGAAATATCCACTTAAGATTTACTCTGTTAAGAAAATACCTTAGAGATCTGGAAAATCACAACTATGCCTTTAGCACATTGGCAAGATGATGTAAATAATAACGTTATATTAATGGAAGTGTATGTTAAATATTTAAAATTAACAAATGGAAATTTACGGATATTTAAATATCAAGTCTAGATTAAAGATGTAAAATTTCCGGAAATTTAGAAGTGGCAGAAAAAACCCAGTTTTTTTCCGTTTTTTTTTCTGGAAAAATTGAAAATTTTGGAAAAATTGATTTCTTACAAATTTTTCTCAAAAATAAGTTACATTTTTTTTAAAAGATATAAAATAATAATTTTTTTTTTTAATTTCTGCAAACTAAAGAAAATATTTTTTTTTCACTTTACATGAATATGTTACAAAAAAGAGAAGAAAAAAGCCAGCTTTTAAAAGTTACCCTTTCAGTCTCAGAATTTTCACAGTATCTTTTCTTAATTAATTTAACACCATTGTTTGTAATATTGGTTTTAGTTTAAGTTTTAAATTCTTAATATGAAAGTAATATATTTATGTATGTATATTTCCTTAGTGAAATTTATAAAACAGGTGGATTTTTCAATACTTCGAAATATTTAGTTGAAAACAATTTTTATAAAAAAAAATTACATTTTATTTGCATGCATTTATATAAAAAAAAACAGTTAGACAAGTCTTAAAATCTACATTTAAGAAAAAGGAAGATAGGAGAAAAAATCTTGAAAAGACTAATTAATTTCAATTGCATGTTATTAAAAAAAATTACTTTTTTCTAAAAATAGTTAAATATTACTGGCAATTATTATCTAATTACATGAAAAATCGCAGCTATGCCAATAAAAATAAATGTATGTTTCAAATTTTATATTAAATTATTGAAATAATTTTGCAAATGAATTTTCATTTTTAACAAGAGAAGTTGTATGAGTCTGTTTAAATTTTTTTTCATGCGATCCTTTCTTTTGTGAAAATTTTGTATAAAAAATATTGCCTTATTAAAAAAAATCATATAAAATATAATCGAAATTTTGTGAATTAGAAATTATCGTTGTATTTAGGTTCTTATTTAGATATTTTTAATAAGGTCTTTCATAAATACAGTAGTGTCCAAATTGTGGAAACCTTTTTGGAAAAAATGCTTTTTTGAAGTTTGATTCGTCATCACACTCAATATTTCTTATTAAAACCATAAAAGTTATATACCAATGGAAAGAGAATTTACTCAAAAATATCATGTAATACAGTTTGATCAATTATAATTATTTTATCAAACGTTATAATTCAATAATCACAAAAAGGCAGTACAACCTGGTTAGGTTGATGATAATTATTTTTCCTTTTCTTGATGTAGCCAATGCATATTGATGTTTGGAGTGTTCAGTCAGATTCCATTTTATTTGGTAATGTGTCAATCAAAGCTAGGGTATGATTAAAAATATATAAAAAGTATGCCATATTTTGGTACTTATAGGAGGACTTTTATCACTATTTTTTATGATTGCTATCAAGTTGCTAAATTTCTTTGCTACCTTTCAATTTTTGAGCTAGTAAAGCATAATAAAATTAATAAAACATCATAAAGAGTTGATTTGTTACCCAGTAAAAGTATTTTTAAGTGTAGAAAGCTATGGTTATGAAGAAATTTGAAGTAAAATTATAAGTAAATAAACAAAGGGATGTCTAACAAGGAGAGTGCCGCCAAGCTTGGTAATCACAGATTTTGATTATTTTTATATATGTTATAGTGTTGAAGCCCCTTAGTCTCATGTTCAATGGATTTTATACAACGCTCCTTAGTTCTCGAGAAATGGAGGGTCTAATATTATACCACAACTTAAATACTTACTTTCTAACAGACAACTGCGTCGGTCGTAGCTCAGTTGGTATGGCGTCTGCTCGTTGTTCGGAGGGACCAGGTTCGATGCCGGAACGCGCTACGTTTGTTTATCTCTTTTTTTATAAATATACTTGTAATTAAATTTAATAATCTCAATAAAAAAATTAACATAATTAAATTTGAATTTAGCATTTTTTTATTTTTTTAAAATCACTTTTAAAATGTATTCCATATAGGATTTATCAATGCAACGATATTGAACAATTGTGTAAATTCGTGATTGTAAACAGACATCATTTATAAATTGCCTTAACAAGGGAAGTCAATACGATGATAATATTACTCTGTTTTTAAAGTAAGAAGCATAATTATATTAAACTTTAGCATAAGAATTAAATTGCAACATATTTATGTTTTATTTTATTGTAACTAGAGGGGGCCAGAACAGACTTTGGTTCTTTCTTTTTTTTTTTAGTTTGATGCAGTTGTGGTTTTTGTTTTCAATCTTTATCGCACAAGTAGTATCATTCTATAACAGCTCATAATCGTATAAAAATGGAAGAAGCAAGCTGTAGTTCACAAGAAGATCAATCTGAAGTGGTTGAATTCGATGAAAATCAGAAAGGTGATGTCACAAATGCGTTGAAGTACTGTAAAAATGTATTGTAAAACAATGAATTTTTAACAAATAATACTAGCATCTGAAATATCTATTGCGATGGGAGAAGAAATCTATAATTCGATAGTTAATATACTGACTTTGTAACGATTTTTGAATTTTTACTAGTCAATAATAGATCTATTTTTTAAAGCTCTTTAAATGATGAGAAATGTTTAATAATGGTTTAAAAATCAAAAATGCTAAATTAAAATTTAATTATATTAACAAAATTTTTTATTGAGATTATTAAATTACAATTACAAGTATATTTATAAAGAAAAACAAACGTAGCGCGTCCCGGCATCGAACACGGGTCCTCTGAACAACGAGCAGACGCCATACCAACTGAACTACGACGAACGCAGTTACGTCTTGACAAAGTAAATATTTAAGCTGTGTTATAATATTAGACCCCCCATTTCTCGAGAACTAAGGAGCGTTGTATAGAATCCATTGAACCTGAGACTCAGGCGCTTCTACCCTACAACATATATAAAAATAATCAAAATCTGTGATTACCAAGCTTGGCACTCTCCTTGTAAGTCAAACAAAACAAGACTGGTAAAGGCAGGAAAAGGTGCAGGAGAGCAATTGGCGGTACACAAGAGTGAGGTCTCTGTGTACAGGTGACAGAAAACAATCATCTCTGTATGTGCAACACAAAATGATGCACTGTAATGGGGAGCTGAAACAAAGTACAGTTCTGTGAAGAGTGCAGTATTTTGGTCTAAATGCTAGATTAGCATAAAAAAACATTACAACTTCAAATAACCCTACAATTATTCAAACCCTACTATTTCTCTGCCTAGTAAACAGGTTTTTTTAGCTCAGTTTAATATTTTCAACTTTTGATTTATAATTTTTTTTTCATGAAGTTCTAGCATTTAGATCAAAATACTGCATTTTCTACAGAACTGTACTTTGATTCAACTCCATATTTCAGTGCACCATTTTATGTTGCATTCACCGAGATTATGTTTTCTGTGAGCTATACACAGCGACCTTTCTCTTCTACCGCCAATTGTTCTCCTGAACATTTCCTAGATATAACAGTCGTGTTTTGCTTGACTTAGACATCCCTTTGTTAATCTACTTCTAATTTTACTTAAAATTTCTTCTTTACTTTCTTAACTCTTCTTAACTATAACTTTCTAGTCTACACTTAAAAATATTGTTACACACCTTTACAACTACTCAACTCTTCTACTACTACTCTCTACCATCTACTCAACTCTTTATGATGTTTTCCTAATTTTATTATGCTTTACTATCTCAAAAATTGAAAGGTGGCAAAGAACTTTAGCAACTTGATAGCAATCATAAAAAATAGTAATACAATTCTTCCTATAAGTACCAAAATATGACATATATATATTTTTGAAATCCTACCCTACCTTTGATTGACACATTAAACAAATAAAATTGGATCTGTCTTTTACTCCAAACATTCATATGCATTGGCTGCATTCAAGAAAAAGAAACACCATTATCATCAACCTAACCAGATTTTACTGCTTTTCTCTAATTATTTGGCTATAACGTTTGATAAATTAATTAGAATTGAACAAACCGTTTTGCATGATATTTTTGATTAAATTTTCTTACCAGTGATATATAGCTTTTATGGTACAACTAAGAGATATTGGGAGTTATGAGCCACCAAACTTCAAAAGAGCAGTTTTTCAAAAAGGTTTCAACAATTTTGGCAACTACCGTATATACAGCTAGATAAGAGATTCATTGGCGGTTTCAGCTGTTATGTGACATGTTTTGTTATTCTAAAAATCATCACATTTCTGGAAGATTCAGAATGGAGATTGAAAAATATTCCGAATTTTTTGAGGGGCCCTATGTTTTAAGGTGAAAAAATTGTAAAGGATCCTTTAAAGGACTAAAAGTTCTTAACCTGCTTACAGATCGTATTTTCTATGTTAACATTTTCATGGGAGACACTGAACACGAAAATACATTTAAAAAAAAAGCAGAATGCAGCCATAACATTTTGAATATATTATTTTATAAATTAAATTTCAATTTTTCCAATTCGGAAAAAATAAAAAATACCCCTCCGGAAAAAAAACAGTTTTTTTTTTTTTACCAAAGTTTCCGTTTTTTTCCGAGAATTCCCATCTCTAGTCTAGATTAATTTTTATTAATAGCACTCGCGTTATCGTGTAATCGCACAACATACTAGTATCCAAATGAAATATCAATGAATGGAATTTAAAATAAAGAAAAATCTGACATAAAATAGACATAGATAATAATTTTGGGGGATTTATTTATTTATAAAAGTTACTTGAAAATTAATTAGCACAACTTTTTGTTAAAACTTAAATAAATTTTATTTGATAAATATGCTATAAATTAAGACAGAAATTTAACTATTAACAATACAAAAAAATAGACAAAAATAAATTAAAATTAAAATTCTTCACTAATTTCAGATAGCTTATCTCGATTCCATCAAGATACTATCGCACACATTAAAAAACTGCAGATCCAAATGTTACGCAAAACAAATGTTTTATGTGTGTTTATGTATCGTCTGAAGAAAACATCCACTATGCAAAGAGAATTCATCGCAGTTCCATTATAATACCCTGTGGAAATGCATTTCGCCCACGGGAATGTGTCCAAGTTTAGCCTATTCTAAATGACCTTTTCTCCCAACAACATTTCCTACCCGAAGAAAATAATATGCTGTAGGGAATAAGAAGACCTTTCAAAAACTGTTTGTACATATTTTTTGAAAATATTAACTGTTTTTGCTTTATGAGTATTTTTTTAAACTTAATTAAAAAAAACATTGTTTCCTAATTTACTTAATAAAAATATTTTATTGTAGAAAATTAGAAATATTCTATTATTATTTAAGTAACTAAAATTTCATAAAAAACTGTAATATTTGTCCTTTTGACGAATGTATTATATTGTTAAAATGCTCTGAATTTTGAAGAACTATTTTTTAATCATTATTATGACTATATAAATTAAAATAAAACTCGTAATATTTTTTGTTACTTTTCTAAAGAAGCTTTTGTTGAATATGAATTGCAATAGGTAATGCAGCAATTCCAGTATATATCTAAGGACGTATACTCTTCTCTCTTTTGAAAAAAAAGAAATCCTTCATAAAGCGCAAAACATTATATTTTCTCATTATTAAATCCGTTTCAAAGTAATGTATCTCAGATAACATTTTTAAAAGCTTTTTTTTCTAAACAGTTATCTTCTTTTATATAATATTCATCATCTTCTAAATATATATATATATAAATATTAAATAAACGTTACAACCACCAACAAAAACTGTGAAATTATGAATAAAATTAATATAACAAATTAACAACAAAACAGATCCCCCCCAACAAACTGAACATAGTTAACGAAAACATAGAATAAAAAAAAGCAGAAATTGAATAATGGAAATTTGTAGAATTTAGACAGAATCTTCAGGTCCCTATTGCCTACATTTCCACAAATAAAATGTGTGGTTTCATCTACATATTAGCCATAAAATAGCTAAAGAATATGAATTTGGGACAATCACACTCAGAATGTAGAAAAATACACAATGAAACAGCAATTAAGTTCAAAATAAAACATAATTAAAAAGGATTGAAGGAAAAAAATAAAAACATGAAATTACCCCATTTGAAAGCAAAATCCAAACTTGAGTCAGCATATATATATATATATATAGGCTGATGAGTACATGGGCATGTGTTTTGTTTTTCCATATCCAATTCATATTTAAGTCTCATGTGGTCCAATTTTCCAATGTATATGGTTCATATTTAATTTATTAATCCATTTGTATTTACTTAATTGCAACTCCAATTTATAATTTTTTTCCCTTTCTCTCCATTTCTTTTTTCAATATTCTTTAGGTATGAGTAAAATTTGGCCAATTACCATTGAAGCATAAGCTATGGTAATATTATGTTTGCACATGTTAATTATTATCTATGTGGTATTCTGTATACACAATATCATTAATTATCTCTTTGGAGATTTAAGCAGAATAGAATTTGATATGTTTTTTGAAATTCATAGATATTATAATTATTTAACATTCTATAAAATTATGCTGCATTGCGCAAATTGGTATGGAATGGTTTTTACATATTCTTTTCAATATTCTTTTCAACAATTAGCTAGTTAAAATATTGATATTTATATGATACCATAATTTAGCCTAATTGGCTCACAAATCACTTTGATTAACTTCTATCTATATATATATATATATATACTTATTATATAACATATATATATATATATATATATATATATATATATATATATACATATATATATACTTATATATATATAACATATATATACTTATTATATAACTGAATATTCTTAACATATAGTTAAAGAATATTCAGTAACGAATATTCAGTATTTTTAGAAAATTGATACATAAAACATAGCAGGAAATTAAACTTATTGATTCATGATGTAATAAAAATATTTTAAATAAAACAATATCCGTTTGATTTAACATTTTCAACTGAAAGTTTCATTAAAAATTAAAATATAATTCAATATCGCATATTACATAACATGCTTAATTCAAATAATAACTCAATTCTATCTAATTGAAAAATCTTCATTCTCTAAGATCGGGTATTATTTTTATTTTGTAATAAAATCGAATGCAACAAAGATGATATATATAGAATAACGGATTTAAAACTATATTTGAAAGAAAATTTGGAAATATCATCTTGATTCTCATAAAATTTTATTGCAAAGACACCTTTTGAATAACTAAATTAGAAAAGATTCGTTCAGAAAGCAGTAATATATTCATATTCTTATCTATTTTGTCAGGTACACGAATATAATTTAAATCCAGGTAACAACTCCTTTTACTATTTAGTTATGACGCATCGAGAATTATTTTATATGATTTATACCAGTACAATTTTGAAAATTAATAAATAAATTATTGAAACTATTCTATTAAGTATTATCACAAGGCTTAATAAACTAAAACTTAAATCAATTCTAGTAGAAGCGAAGATTTAAAAATTTATACGTTGTTTTAAAGTATTGGATAAAGCATGTATGTATATATTAACAGATCATTAAATAAGACAGATACAAATGTTCTAATGGAGAAGAATATAAATATTTTATATATTCCTTTATTTGTAAAGGAATTTTAATGCAGAAAAATGTAAGTGAAAAAATATATTTTGTTATTAATAAATCTTTAAAGGAGAGATGACGTCGAATTTGTTATATTTCTATACCAAATTCTGAAGCGTATAATTAAAGAAATATTCCTCTTAATTGCTTTTAATAATTATTTATTTGTTTGAAAACAACAAATATAACTAACTGCATGGATCACTTATTTTATTTAATTAAACATTTTGTTTAATTAAACTGTAAACAGTAAAAAAATTGCTCGATGAAATGAACTAAATTATCCAGAATATTTAAAACCTAAACACATAAACAACGATTCTTTTTATTTTAGAAAATCATTAATTAAAACATTTCTAAAGCGATTTTAATTTATTTACGAAGAATGTTTAAAAAACGTAAACACAAAAAAAAATGTAAGATGCTTTGTAAATTTTCATGCTTGAAATAAAAATGTTATTTTGATGCTACAGAGCAATGTGAAATTGATAACTAATGCCCCCTCCCCCCCCCCACAAAAAAGAGAAGGTATATATATATTTTTTATTTGCTGTATCATTTGAATTTCGTGGATAATTCATATTAAAGACTTAAGTATGATTAATTTTATCAGTGGTTGAAAAAAAAAAAATACTAAAGATTTTATCGTACTATCAGTATAGTGGTAGAAAATAATTAATCTAAATTGACATTTTAGTTACGTGCAAGGATGGCAACTATTTTTATATTGAACTGTACCAAATCTTACAATCTTTTTTTTCTTTCTGGTAGATATCTCTTTAAAATATCCTATTATAAGTATAAGGAAGAGAATATTAAAATATATATATATATGGATAGAAAAAAATAGCTAAAGGGCTACCATATGTCTTAATCAGTATTCAAAGGTTTAAGTGAAAACTGTGAGTAATCAGAAAGTATCCCTCGATTAGTGCGATTTTCAGTAAGTGCGGTAAACTTTTTTTTAGAGGCTACCTTGATTAGTGCGCAAAGCACGCAATTGGTGGAACACTTTTTTTTTCAGCAACATATCGTCGAACATTTTTAAATTTGCAGAAAATTCCGAAACAGCATTAAAGTAATTCTGAGAAGATTTTCGAAAATTAGAATTGATCAGATAGCATTTATTAGATATAGCCCAGACATCAGTGGAAGTGTACCAAGAATTAGTAAGTCAAATTTTGTGTTACAAAAGCTGTATTCCGAAAAGAAGAAGATATAAGGAAGAGAATATTAAAATATATATATATATGGATAGAAAAAAATAGCTAAAGGGCTACCATATGTCTTAATCAGTATTCAAAGGTTTAAGTGAAAACTGTGAGTAATCAGAAAGTATCCCTCGATTAGTGCGATTTTCAGTAAGTGCGGTAAACTTTTTTTTAGAGGCTACCTTGATTAGTGCGCAAAGCACGAAATTGGTGGAACACTTTTTTTTTTTTTTCAGCAACATATCGTCAAACATTTTTAAATTTGCAGAAAATTCCGAAACAGCATTAAAATAATTCTGAGAAGATTTTCAAAAATTAGAATTGATCAGATAGCATTTATTAGATATAGCCCAGACATCAGTGGAAGTGTACCAAGAATTAGTAAGTCAAATTTTGTGTTACAAAAGCTGTATTCCGAAAAGAAGAAGATATAAGGAAGAGAATATTAAAATATATATATATATGGATAGAAAAAAATAGCTAAAGGGCTACCATATGTCTTAATCAGTATTCAAAGGTTTAAGTGAAAACTGTGAGTAATCAGAAAGTATCCCTCGATTAGTGCGATTTTCAGTAAGTGCGGTAAACTTTTTTTTAGAGGCTACCTTGATTAGTGCGCAAAGCACGAAATTGGTGGAACACTTTTTTTTTTTTTTCAGCAACATATCGTCAAACATTTTTAAATTTGCAGAAAATTCCGAAACAGCATTAAAATAATTCTGAGAAGATTTTCAAAAATTAGAATTGATCAGATAGCATTTATTAGATATAGCCCAGACATCAGTGGAAGTGTACCAAGAATTAGTAAGTCAAATTTTGTGTTACAAAAGCTGTATTCCGAAAAGAAGAAGATATAAGGAAGAGAATATTAAAATATATATATATATGGATAGAAAAAAATAGCTAAAGGGCTACCATATGTCTTAATCAGTATTCAAAGGTTTAAGTGAAAACTGTGAGTAATCAGAAAGTATCCCTCGATTAGTGCGATTTTCAGTAAGTGCGGTAAACTTTTTTTTAGAGGCTACCTTGATTAGTGCGCAAAGCACGAAATTGGTGGAACACTTTTTTTTTTTTCAGCAACATATCGTCAAACATTTTTAAATTTGCAGAAAATTCCGAAACAGCATTAAAATAATTCTGAGAAGATTTTCGAAAATTAGAATTGATCAGATAGCATTTATTAGATATAGCCCAGACATCAGTGGAAGTGTACCAAGAATTAGTAAGTCAAATTTTGTGTTACAAAAGCTGTATTCCGAAAAGAAGAAGATATAAGGAAGAGAATATTAAAATATATATATATATGGATAGAAAAAAATAGCTAAAGGGCTACCATATGTCTTAATCAGTATTCAAAGGTTTAAGTGAAAACAGTGAGTAATCAGAAAGTATCCCTCGATTAGTGCGATTTTCAGTAAGTGCGGTAAACTTTTTTTTAGAGGCTACCTTGATTAGTGCGCAAAGCACGAAATTGGTGGAACACTTTTTTTTTTTTTTCAGCAACATATCGTCAAACATTTTTAAATTTGCAGAAAATTCCGAAACAGCATTAAAATAATTCTGAGAAGATTTTCAAAAATTAGAATTGATCAGATAGCATTTATTAGATATAGCCCAGACATCAGTGGAAGTGTACCAAGAATTAGTAAGTCAAATTTTGTGTTACAAAAGCTGTTCCGAAAAGAAGAAAAAAAAGTTCAATTAATAATTTTTCGCCTAAATTAATTAAAATGTAAGTTTCAAGTTGTCAAATTGTATTGCAATAAGTTTACAATCCAACTATGTATTTTAAATTATAATATTGGAAAGTAAAATTAACATGGCTAATTTAAAGAAACTACATTAAAGCAGAATTTCAATTAAAATTGACTGTTTAATCTTTCTCAATTATTCCTTGTTAAATTAGTTCACATGTTTACGTTAATAAAAGTTCAAGAAAATTTCTTAATGGTTTCATTTCAAGACGTATTGCGTACTTTCTAACAATACTACATCAAAAACAATATCACAGTACATTGTTGTATAATTTATTTTTGTATATCGGGTTTACAAGAAAATAGATATATTGAAGCTTTTTGCATACGATGTATGTTTCTATTAGTGCAGTAATATCGCAGGATTAAAAAACCGCACTCATAGAGAAAGAGTTGTATATTCAAATTTTGGAATTTATTGCCTATCAATACTAATAATTACAAACAGTTACGGTTATTGTTTCGTATAACTTAAGTATTGTGAAATATTTTAATTACTTAAATGTTCTCTTAAAAATTGTCTTGAGATTCGCAAAGTCTACTACTTTACAAAATTAAAATCATTATTAAAATAGATTTTAAACTAATCTCAAACTTCTAGCAGCAGCATGTCAAAATATAATAAATCAGTAATTTCGGTAATTTTTTTACGAAATTTCTGTTTGAATATCAATTGCGAATATCTTACATTCGCTGTTTGCTGATTGTATTTACTGATACCTAAATTATTTTACTTATATGTAAAATTTAAACTCTTCGATTACATTCAGTTATAATCAGAAATAATGACAAATAATATTAATTCAAAACACACCCAACAACGCTTTAAAACACTGTTTTTTAAATATTTAAAATTTAAACGCATGTACATTCAACTTAAATCGTAGTTTTAAGGAATTAAAAGTTAAACATGAATGATAAAATAAATATGTAGATATGAGTAAAATGGGTGTAGTTATTATACTTTGAAATAGAGAAAATTTACTGAATTGCTTACTCAAATATTTCAATTAGCAAATTCAAATTTCATTCCTGTTTGTATAATATATAATGTGGAAAACACTGAATGTATTAGAAAAAAAAATTAAATAACAAAAAACTAATAGTATAACTACTCTAAATTGTATTTTTACTATAATTTAACTGTGCAAGTATTAAAAAATATTTGCATATGGTTAAAAAAAAACGATTCCCGTGTTAGCCGTGTTTACAGTTTTGTAAGCAGACCGACCCAGCTTACTAATTTTGTAATTATAAAATCACTGTATTTTTGATTTTTTATATACATCGTTTAGATTTTGTGACTAAACCATTTTTATTAAAACTATTTTTTTAAATGTATAATTTCTATACGTTGTACTTGAATTTGCATGGAGCAGTGTAATGTTTTCATATGGCAGCAGAGATTCCTAAATGTACTCGTATTTATAAAGGCACCCTTCTTTTAACATTTTCATTTCAATCTATTCTAAATCTCCTACACAATGGCTGTGAATTCCTTATGCATAATGAAATATTGTGATATCTTCTTAAATATACAAATTATTTACAGAACCCAAAAGGAATGAGATTAATTAATTGAGAAAAATTACTTCATTAATGAGTTTAAAATGCGTTCCATTAATCCTAAATGTCGAATACGCGAGCCTTTATTCAGCGTCTAGAAGGTTCCTGCTAATGAAGATTTTTCAGATTTCGCAATTAAGGTTTTATTAAGGATTATCGATAGCACTTTATTTTAACAGCAAGATTTGCCTTATTTAATTTAAGATTTTCTGCTATTAAATAAGTTAAATTTTTATTTTCAAAAATAATCTTAGAAAAATTCAGTAATAGGTATGGCTTCTATGTATTGAGGTGCTTATAATATCAAATGCACCATTTCTTTTGAGACAAATGCGAGCACAACAAACTTTGAGACAGAATATCACGTAAATTTAGACATTGTGCATGAAATATATATTTATATTTTTACGGTTGTCAAATTTTTCTCATGTACGAAAAATTAATATATATATATATATGTATATATTTTAATATTGATCCTTTCTTTCAAAATGTTCTCAATATTGAAGTGTCTGTTATTTCAACGTCAGGAATTTAACTGATATATATATATATATATATATACAGTGGGTGATCGGTTAACGAACTGTTCGGTTTACGAACAGATCGGTTAACGAACACTTTCGCGAAAGAATTTTATGTTCGGATAACGAACACCTAACAAAACAAAGCCAAGAAAAAGCAATGCTGTGTTTCAGATTTGCAGAGCTGTATTTAAATGCATCTACTATTATCGACTTAGAGAACATTTTAACAGTTGTATACTTATGGCCTAATTTATTCAAGGGCACCTGGGGGTTCAGGACCCATATTTTAGGGCCCTGATATTAGAATGAAGAATACAAAAACATTAATTTTTATACTTTGTGTCCCTTTTTAGAGAAATGCTTTTAATTTGCAAGTTAATTGTTTTAACTGAAATTTAGTTCCTAAATTATTAACAGGCTCTAGTCTCCAGTGGAGCTTTATCGGGCTTTGCAGTAAACACAATCTTTTAGAGAACTAATGAAGTTTTTGATAGGTCAAAGTAATAAACTTATATGATTTATTTTAAGTACGTAACGACATGGACAAATCCATGAAACTGCGATCTGTCCATATTAAATACGGACGTATATTAGCCCTATTAAAATGGGAAGATTGAAAACTCCAGAAAGAAAAAATAAGCTTTTGTCAAATATGTAATGCCTCACAAACTCAAAAACAGCATGACTGAAGGAAGGACAGCACTGTATGTATGCAATGCGTGTTTTATTATTATTACATTTAAATAAATTTAGGGATAATTTATTATTAATTTGTATATATTATTTAGCTTTTAGAAACGAATTAATTGAATTCCCATACAAATCTATACTAAATCTATGATCGGTTAACGAACAATTCGGTTAGCGAACTTCGTTTTGGAACGGATTAAGTTCGTTAACCGATCACCGATGTATATATTACCGATGTATATATCATCGATGTATATATCACCGATGTATATATCATGGTTCGTACACCTCCTGGAATTTTGCGACTAGCAAATTTTTCGGTACCAGTATTTTCTTACAGAAAATATCTCCTTAAAAGAAAGCGAAGTTTCTCGAGTTTAACCTAGATTTATTTTTCTATAAAAAAAAAATACTGGTATAACTCCTGAAAAATTCCCTGATCCGTACGAACCCAGATATATATACAGGTTTGTGTTCATGTTTCATATTTAATATCCTTCTCCCCGAATTGTTGTATGATGTTTGTGTGATGTTATTTAATGATTATACATACATATATATATATATAGATATATATAGGTATTTTCATTGGTCCGAATTCTCGGGACTTTTAGTTAGTTGCATTTTCACGTTTTCTTGAATTGCGCTTGCTATTGCACATTATACCATTATTATACATCATATGTAGAAATAGCCACTTACAGATAGATATTCATAGAAGGGTAGATAGATAAAGAATAAAAAAAAACTTTATTACTAATCTTTTTTCTACTAGTTTCAAGATAGAATTTGTATTTTTCGAATGCTATGCTCAATTTGAAAGACTACGTCTATGATGAAATGATATGTATGATGAAATTCGCTAAATCGTATGCAACGGGAGTTCCTTTCTTTGTTCTTTTTCTTCTGTATAATGAAACTACTGCATACCTATATTTTTATACGTAAGATAAAACAGATACACAATGAACCATTTAGTTCGGGTACCTTTTTGCTCTAAAAGAAAATTTATTTTTCAAAAGCATGTGAACATACGTGGGAATAATTGGTAGCCGACAGAACTAAACATTTAGATAGAATTAATATCATTCTAGACAGGGATATTTTATACACTTCTACCATAGCTACCAACTTCTCCACTTTTTTCCTACCACTATAGTTGAACAGAAAAAAAGAAAGATTTTTTTGGGACTTTTTTCTTTTCATAAATAGGATTTCAGTAAAACCCGTAAAATTTGAAAATTATGCCTCTACAAGCGTATTTCCAACATTAAAAGTTAAAAATGTCACCATGTCAAATAATAATAAAATGTATTGTCATGTGCTGCATACCTGCGGAATTTCCATATTCTGAGTAGTACTACTTCCGAATAAAAAAACTCTCTTTATTTAATGAAAAATTTATTTCATTAAATAAAACAAATATTTTTATCAGATAAATTGATTAAAAAACAGAATAAAACACTAAATTTACTACTACAACATAAGTCATGGAGTATTTTAACGTCTTGAGAATTATCGTAGATGCATCTCTGATACATAATTTAAACGCTATCTTAAATAAGTAAGAAATACGGTATCTCCACTCCGCCGCAAATATTTTACTTTAAATTTGAATGTTTTTTTAATAAAAAGGGTAATTTAAAATTACAAATTTCACAATTTGTAAAAACTGAAATAGTCTGCATTTTCTGAAAATAGTAACAAATTATTCCATATCTATGTAATTCCTTCACGTATTGACTGTTCATTTTCCATTCAATAAATTATGCAGTCAATTCCATTTATGGGTGTTGAGCGTATATTAAATTAATTGTAGAAAAAAAAAACGTATTTTCTCTTTACTATTTTATAAATGATCAAATTCGAATAATATTTAAATAAGAAAATATCTTTTGTGCAATATTGTTTCTGCACTTTTCGTACGACATGATTATTAAGATTAAATTTTGGATGGGTTGTTTTATAAACGAAATCAAAAATTGAATTGTAGCTTTAGGAGAAATGTACCAAAATTATTTTCATTTCCTTCGTCTATTAAATGCATATTTCTTTATGCATATGACTAAAAATATGTAACATTGGGAGTTAAAAAATTTGGAAACTTTCATTTCTTGCCTAATGAAATCAGTTTTCTTTAAGTATAATATGTGTTTTGAAAACACGTTGTTATACATGCCTGATAGCTGAAACTTTAAAAAAATGTTCCCTTTTTTATAAATAAAATATTTTATCAATATTATATATAAAACAAATTATTCGCATTTCAATCATTTAGTCATTTAAAATATAAACGTTTATATTAAACTAAAAAAAAAAAAAATCTGTTAGTTTTAATATAAAAGAAAACTGATTTTAACTAATACTTAAATTTAACATTTAACTTTATTTAGTTCAATTTAATATTTATTATTATTTTAGACTGACTTTCCTCAAAATAAATTAACTTATTCCCTTAGACTTTTAAAAAAGTAAAAAAATCTAAAAAATAGAAATTTATGAGTTTCTTGAACACTAGAACCAATTGAAAAGGAGAAAATTATGCAAAATATGTTACACTAAATAAACTAAAAGGTTTTTTTTTTTTTTTTTTTTTTTTTTTCTGATGAAAACTTTTATATTTGAATTCACTTAAAATGCCGCTTTTATAAGTCTAACATTAATATTGGTTCTAATAATTGGTATAATTACTCTACAAATAAAAATTTATATTTTATTTCGATTACTTTTAGTATTATTTACAAATGTAAAGATAACATTTGGAAAACAAAATATTTTTTGATATTTTATAAAGTTTCTTTTTAACAGTTTTTTCAGATTATAAAGTCTACGAAAATGTATGGATTATTTGTTTAGATTAATAAATTTTCTCTACAGATGCTGCATCTTCAACTTCTATTTTAAATGTTATTATGTAAGCTGAAAACATTTATTCTTAAAAATATTATTTAAAGAGTTCCAAAATTTATTCTGGGGTAGAAGGTTCTAATTAACATGTTAAAATGTTTTAAGTCGACATATTGTTTTGGGAGGTTTATAATTAGTTTTGTACGAACTTATTTTTTATTCCATTTTACACACGCACGTCTTTACAAGAGAATATCTCATTACATGTGTTTTAGTATATCATTAGTACTGTAGCAACTTTATATTTTGAAATTTAAATACATTTACATATCTGGTATTTCTGTCAGTTGCAAATGAAAAATTAAATTATTAAAAAGAAAATTTGTACTGAAGACGATTTTAATTAGATTCTGGTAATGTTCTAAGATGGTATTTCAACATTTTTCGGTTAAAATGGAAATAACTGGAAACTTTTATTTGAACGCAAAATACTTTAATTTATCACAACCTCACATGTAGCAACACTTGGAACATTAAAAACAAAATAGACAAAACTTTAACTGTAATTATTATATAAGCTATGTACTAAATCATACAAATGGAAACTAATGAGTAAATAAATGTATATATCTTAGAAAAAAAAAGATTTCGGAAAGAAAAATATCTGAAAAAATGGATGGTTTTTTATCATTAAAAATGTATGATTTTCATTTTTATATATAAAGATAAAAATATAACTGATTCGGAAAATTGTAAAAGAAAATATTAGTTCGTAAAACAATTAGTAAAATTGTGTTTCTAATAGAAAAAAAATCAGAAAAGAAAATTTTAAAAAGAGTGTAATTATAAGAAATGTACTGGTTTAATTAATGTTCAAAAATTCTATTTAAAAGAAGAAATACGCGATGCTTTTTAAAATTTTTAGCTTCATAATTATAAAATTACAACTTAAAATTTTATACATAGGAATGTAAATTTCGCAAAATGCAGAAAATAAAGAAATATTAGTAAATGCAGAAATTGTAACTTATTTTATGTTAAATAATGTCGGTAACTTAAATTCAGTTTTTAAGGCTCTATTTATGAAATTCAATATAAATGAAATATGTACAGTTATAGTTATATAATTAATAATCCATAATTTGTAGGATCTGGATTTTTTAATAACTTTAAAAAATCTTCTTTTCCATTTCATATATAAAGAATATAAAATGGGCATTTTTAGAAAAATTTTAAAAAATTATATTACTAAGAAAATTGATTGGTATTTTGCATGATATTAATAATGTCTGCAATTTGAAAGCATTCGTTAAATGTTCTAGTTATAAAGATATACATGTAAATTTTATATTGCATAGCTATGCAACTGATAATTATTTTTGGGTCATGGAAATTTTTTATTCAATAAACATTTGTTTTATGCATATATTAAGCATTTCATGATGCAGAAAATTAGAAATTACTTCTATTAAAACATAAAATGAGTTTTATAATTAAAAAATAAATTATTTTAGAAAATTGATTATTTACACAATTAGACAGTGATATTTTAAATTTTATACATAATCAATATAACATATGCGTAATGTAAAAGAGCAAAAAATAAAATTTTTGTAAGGAAAGAAATTCGTAACTTTTGAAATGTTAAACAATGTCTTTAACTTAAGGTCAATTTTTAAGAATTTTTATGAGAGACGTTATGGAGGAAATTTTTTATTTATTAGTTAAGTAGTTAATGATCCACATTTTTTAGGAACTAAAGCTTTATTCATAAACATTTTTTTTTCAATTTCATTATAAACTGTGCATGATTCGAAAACAAAATAATACTAAGAAATTAAGTTTGTATTTTATATGATACTAAATATTCTCTGTAACTTAAATACATTTTTTAAAGATTGTATTTATACCAACATACATATAAAACTGATATTTGATATCTACGCATCGACTCATAATTATTTTTCGAATATAGATAATTTTAATGAATAATTATGTATGCATTGCATGGTGCTCAGAAATAATAGAAAAAACTATTATTAAAACAAAATAAAAAAAAAGAGTTACCTAATTAAAATGGATTAGTTTTAGAAATCGATTACTTACACGATAAGAAAACATGATTTTCAATTTTATACATTATTAATATAACATGCTCGTGATGCAGAAGTACAAAAGAAGAAAATATTAGTCAAGGAAAAAATTAGGAGTTTATTAGATGTTAAATATTGGGTATCTAACTTAACGTCAATTTGTAAGGCTCCTTTTTATAAGAACTTGTATACATGCCAAATTTGTTTTTGATAGCTATATTATTAAAAATCCATAATTTTTAGAAACTGAAATTTTTTAATCGCTAAAAAACATTGCTTTCAATTAAGCGTACTTTATATAATATTAAATAATGTTTGTACATTAAAGACAAATTTTCTATTAAAGTTTCTATTTATAAGGACCAACATACATGTAAGATTCGAATTTTGATATATTTAACTGATACTTTTATTTTCGGTGGAGAGTGTGATTGGGGGATGATAAAAAGTTAGATTTTCAGTTTTAAGAATAAATTATATGAACATTGCATGATGCAGAGAATAAAAAAAGAAAATATAATTAATATAATAAAAAAAGATAGGTAACAAGACTTACCTAATGGAAGACAAAGAATGATGAGGGAAAATAAGATATGAGCACTAGTGACACTGTTCTCCATCTTTAAACTTGATATCGTTTACTTTCAGCCGTTGCTCATTGCAATCATCACCGGTGTATCAAAACTTTTAAGGTTTTATTTGTGATTTTAGTTACTTTCTTGGCTTGGCTGTATGATTCAATGAAAGTAATATATTATTAATTAGCAGCATTTTATATCTTGGAATTTTTGAAGTGTTGGTCTAAACAATTTTTATAATTAAATTTTATACTTTTTTATAATTTTTGTTAAGAATTGTTTTATAGAAATTTAGAGCCCCATAGCGGATCTGTCGGGTAAGGAACAAAATACACACTGCTGCGGTAGGCTGCGATAGTGGTTAAGCTTCTGTGTTGAAAGTTGTGATCATTTAATTATGGCTTATGTGCAGATTAAGACATCGGATTGCTTTTTTTTTCAAGAAGTTAAGTCCTTGAAAAGTCTTTCTTCTTTTATGATAAAGTTGATCTCTGAAACATCTGAAGGTTAATAAAGTACTAAAAGCAAACTTATACTTCTAGGAACACATTTATATCACCATTAATAAAATTATGACAAATAGAAGCCAGGGTAACATGATAGCGATACTGTTGCCGACTTTAGAAAGAGCTATGTGAAACGGGAAATAGAAAATCTAATCAAACTAATTAGCACATTTTTTTTTTGGTGTTGAAGTAACAAGCGGTAACAGTTACAATGGGGGTTATTTTTTGAAAGGCCTACCACTTCGTCTAAAGATCCAAGAAGCCGCTAGATGCTGCACTAGATATAGAATAAATTCTTAGATTCAGAATTAAGTTATACAGTTCTGAAGAAAAATAAACGTATAGTATAATATTTAAAAGAGCTGAAGAATAAATAGATTAGATATTTTTCGACTTATTAATTATGAGACTTGAAACTGCTAGTCATACGTTCTTATCAGCATGATATGGCAAGAATAATGAATTATCATTAAATATAGCGAAAAGCCGAAGATAACACATTCCAAGTACATTAGTATCCATAGCAACCAAGTTTCTTGTGATTAGACAACACTCACTAAGACAGCTTAAAAAAACTACTTACACTTCCAAATACACGATCAAATATTTAAATAAAAATAAACTTAAATATTATAGTCTAAAAAAGTAAATATTGTTAACCATTGTTGATTTTCGTTGTGTGCTGTGAGAGTCGAAAACAAGTCAGTTTCTGCCTAACAGCCAGTGATGATTTCACTCTTCTAAGCAACTGCTGCCTCTAACGATCCCTTTGCTCTTGCTGTTCCTCCACTGTGGGATTCTTTCACTCGGTTCATGTTACTTTCAATTTTCGGCCTAATCTTGTGAGAATTTTTCTCTCCAAACCCGCCCACCCGCCGGTCCCTTTTATCAGGTGGGGAAGAATCTGTCGTGCCCCTTCGGATGGTAGGCCCTTTCTCATGGGGCGCCCGCTCAGGATGGCTCGAGCACGCTCTCGCTCTCACGCACACGAATTCCACCGCAGCCTAGCCGGATCTCCGGCTCCGCTGGAACGTTGCCTAGACCCCCCCGGACAGATCTTTCGAAATGGCGCGTGCGCAGCGCGCGAGCCGGACGCATGCGTCGGACATCTAAACTCCCCCGCACAAACGGTTCCCAGGTTTTTTACTTCATATTTCTTACGCATTGCCGTTTATGGATGAAATTAGTTACCCATTTAACCTGTCAGGTAGCTAGATCTTTAATAATTAATATTACCCGGAAAAAAATAAGAAACTTTTATTTAAGGAAAAATATAAAGATGTTTTATTTTTCCATATGGCGAACAAAAATGTGAAAATTTCTTCAAGAAACAGTAAATGTAATCAAAGAATGGAGGAATTTCTTGGAGATCATGAATGAGTGTGTCGCTTTGAATGAATATAATATTTACATTTATAAATTCTGCAAGTAAAATCTTTCCATAAATTTATTAAGAAATACAAATTAACTGTGCATTTTTTGCAATTCATGAGCATTTTTATTTTTTTATTAAATAGCTATCTGCTTGATATTGCAAATACGGGGATTAATGTAACATTTTACTCCTTGAAATTATTAATGAGTATAACTTAATAGACTTTGCTTTTTGCTTATTTTATGTATATTTTTTTAATTCAAATTTGTGAAATAACATTGTTTTAATTATTATTTAATTATTATTATTATATTATATATTTCCCTCAGAAACAAAATATTTTAAATGAAAAATACATTTTATTTATTTATTTTTTAAAACCTGGAAGCTTAAATTTTGGATGAGGGTTTTTTAGTTGTGCTACTTTACAGTTAAAATTTATTGGCTTATAAACAATATAATCACATGTTTACGTTTTTTAAATGATTTAAATGAATAATTACGTTCAAAAATCCGTAAACTTTTAAATTAACGGTAAAGCTTTTTTTTTTTTTTTTCATTTCAGCTTAAAATACAAACTTTACATAATGTAAAAAAGACAGGATTTTTTTTTCCATACATTGAATTTCTAAATTAAGCCGTCAAAAATCTATATATTGTTCTTTAAGTACATATTTCAGTTGTTCTTAAAAAAGTTAAAAGATTATTTTTTTTTTCAACATGGAAAGGAAAATATTTTAATTTACATGCAAAGATGGATGCATTGTGTCAGCAATGTATGGCGCACACACATACAGAACACATACGCTAATAAAAGCTACTTAATTTAATTTCAATTAAATTCGTATATTTCATTAAAAAGCTTAAGATAGCATGATAATCACATCGCAATATTTAACTTTACAAATATTTCCTTAATTCCTTTTGTTTGTTTTTTTAAGTAAAATTTAAATTAATGCCTGTAAATAATACTTGTTTTAATTAATTTACAGCGGGCAAAATTTTCTAAATATTTTCGGTACAGAAGCAAACATTTAAAAAATAATAAATATAAACGGGACAATGTTGGAATTATTTGTAACAATATTCTTAAATTGAATTCACTGATGTATTTTTTTTTCTAAATGGAGCAAAGCAATTAAATTATTCTACAATAGGGTCTGGATCTATTTTATACAAAGCGATAAGAAACGCAGAAATTCTCAGATATTATGAAATCCTTTTAGGCAAAGTTACTGAAAGGTAGTGAGAAATTTTCGTTAAATTATCCTAAATATTTAATGCTAGGATAATTACATTTTGATTTTTATAAAACAAAATAAGAATTGCGAAACAGAAACGTAAAACATAAAATTAAGTTAAATAAAATTAAAAATAAAATAATCAAAAAATTATTTTTTGTAAACTACTGTTATTACTATCGAATATCGTCCACAAAATAACATATCAATTTATTATATAAATAAGATTTCCGGGACATTGTGGATATCTCATTCTAAGAATAAATAAAGAACTGTACGAAAAAAGAAAAATGCATCTTTTGTTATATAGAGTCTTTTGTATAAAATTGGTTCTTGTAATCTAAGGCCTTAGATAAAAATACTTTTTGTTAGTCAAAAATGTACTTTTTGGGAATTCAAAAGAAAAAAAAGGAAAAGAAAAGAAAAGAAAAGAAAAAGAAAAGAAAAAGCAGAAGAAAATAAAAAAGACATTAACTTAGTTTTATATATGTGTGTATATTTAGGGGAGTGTTGGATATTTTGGATGCCTTTTTCAACTTGTTTAAACTCTAAATTTTAATGCAAAATATAAAACAATGTAATTTTTACATTATGTTCTGCATAAGACGTAATATGCATATTTAAACACTATTTAATAATTACTACCTGTATAAAATAACTTTTGCTTTAAAAACAATCATTTATCGAAAACTGGTTGATAAGCGTTATCAGAAAGACTACAGGCAACGTTGCCAACGCATCAAAGAAAAAATATATTAATAAAGACTCGGAAAAGTGCCAAAAAGAAAGGCTGAATAGTTATGTGAGAAAAAGCATTAGAAAAAGAGCTCAGTTTTCAACAATTGCTCTAACACAAATGGACAACAAATTAAATATTGGATGCATATTACAAATTTTATAAATTTTATTATCATCCTATTGTTTTTTTTAATGATTTAGAGATTGCGATTGTGAAGTCGGGTTTTAAATGCATTGCATTAAATTTCAGAGTTGAACTATATTGGAGAGAGCCCCAATTATATTATATCTTGTTTTCTGTAAGGAATATCTAATAATTTAATATAATTCTGCCAAAGTAATAATTACTTTAACACAATTGACTGATAATTCAATAACAATAAAAGAGACACTGCGAAAACAAGTATTTATTAAAGATGAAACATGGATCAAATAGTGCAGTTAAGCGTTTCCTACTGATATTCTTGCATCATGGAAAAATCTAAAAAATGGGAAATCCTATACATTGGGAATAAATTTTAATTGTGGTTTAATGTATAAATTCAGCTAAAAAATACGCTGGGGACAAATAAAAATAAATAAGGCTAAAATTGTTGAAAAATGAGTTTGCCTCTTTTAGGGCTGAAGTGGCAACAGTGGCAAAAAGCTTCACATGAAAATCTGTTTCGTCTCAAAACATAATATTTATAGAAATGTTCTTGGTAAAAATTCTCAGACAAGTAATAAATTTATCATGCTCACCACATTCACTTGTAAAAGAAAAAGTGTAAAAAATATGTGAAAACATAACGAAGGAGATGCTTCATTTGCAGATTTTATTTATGTTCAACTGTAACTAAGATTAATAAATGTCTCTTAATTTTAAATTGCTTCTTTCACGCGCGTAAATAAAATCTGCAGATGAGGTAGATTTTTAATGAAGTTTTTTTTTATTATTATTTACAATTTAAACTGAGAACTGTCTATCAAAATATCCATGCGACAAAATAATGTGTAGAGCACATTTTTGATACTTTTGAATATTTACGGAAATAAATAATTACTAACAAAACTGTCAGGAAATATTACTAACACAATTATCATAATGATAATACTAACATAAATAATTACTAGCATAACATACCTATCACAAAATTGAGTAATTTTAGACTTTAAGGGTGCTGGTCAGCCTGATATAAAATGTAAATACTGCCTCCTGTTGGTCAGTCTGGCCTCCAATTGCCCTCTCAAATGTTAAATCTACGAACATACAATGCACTCACATTTTTTAAAGAAGAATTAATCATAAATTAATGTAGTTAACATTATTTTTTTCTGTGTACTTTTCTTAAAGGATGTAGCTTTCTTTTTTAGTTGATAAAATATTTCTAAAATAAATACTTAATTTAATATGTTATGTGTTAAAATCTTATCGAAGTTGACGTGTATGTAATGCTTTTAACACTTTGAATAAAATTATATTAAGCCTATATATTATGAATATATTTTAGAAACATTTCGTCCACTAAAATGATAAGAGTGGTCATTTAACACTCTAAGCGTGTGAAACGTAATATTCCGTTCACTAAGCTCCAGGTTTCACTGCAATATATGCAATGTTTAAGATAATATAATTCTATAGATTTAATGAATTTTCAAAACATTGAAGAATGATCAATACTCTCAAGGGTTACATTCATATTTGTAATTAAGTTTTATTTATAATGCTGAAAGAATCATATTTTTTTAGCATTTAAAACAAAATGCAGAGAAAACAACATTACAATTTTACCCTTTTTCAAAACGCTCAGAGGGTTAAGAAGAACTTAAAATATCATTTTACTGATATTTAACAATTACGAATGCATTCCATTCCCGTAAGTGTTGGGAATGGAATGCATTCGTAATTGTTAAATATCAGTAAAATGATATTTTAAATTCTTCTGAAAGGGTCACTCGTTTCATTTTAGTGGACGAAATGTTTATTTCTAAAATATATACTTAATATATATGCTTAATATAATTTTATTCGAATTATTAAAAGCCTAAATACAGCTCGTCAGCTTCGATAAGATTTTAACACATAAAATATTTTATTAAATATATCTTTTAGAAATATTTTATCAACTAATAAAAATAAGATACGTCTTTTAAGAAAAGTACACAGAAAAAAAAAAGTTAACTAGACTGATTTATGATTAATTCTTCTTTAAAAAATATGACTGCTTTGTATGTTTATAGATTTAACATTGGATAGGGTAGTTGGAGACCAGACTGACCAACAGGGGGCAGAAATATTTGAAACTGACAAATTGCATGTAGAAGTGACATCACCATGGATACTAATACTCCACATCTGATTAACTATTGGATACTAACTTTTAAACACTCTCTAAAAGAGATATGTGCTAACAGTTAATATTCTGAAAAAATAGTCTAGATGCATAGAAAGTATTTTTATGCCGAGTACTAATTTCCGTTTAGTGTTCTGAGCTTGGAATCCTGTCTTCACTGTTCTTCTTCTTATTTCTATCCCCATGATCCCTACTGTGGTTTATTTAAGTACTTCTGCGGATACTCTATACAACCAACAAACTGATGGAAAAAAGCGTATTTTTGATGAGAGTTCTTTGTGGATATTAATTAATATTTCGGCCAATTTTCAAAACAATAAAATTCTGATTCTCAGGTGCACTAATGAGAGGTTTTGAACTAGCTAAATATAAAATTTCAGGCTTCTAGGTACACTAGATTTTGCTTGTCATAGCCGACACACAAACACATAGCAGAACATTCTTTTATTAGTATAGAAAAAAATAATGTTTTTTTTTTTTTTTTTTAATGAATTTCTCTTGCATGCTTTATGCGCAGCATTTCTCATAATTGAATTTTCGCAATGAGCCACAATTTTTCCATCGAGTAGAGATATAATATGTGTTTAAAATGGCCTACATTGGAAAAATAAAATGTTGAGTTCTTGAAAAAAAAAATTTCAAAATTTTGATTTATTTTACAATAAAAATAATCATAATTTAAAAATTTCTTACTTGATGAATATAATAGTGTGTCATTCTGTGCATCTATAAGGTTTTATACTTTCTGTCTAAAATTTATACAATTCTATCTATCCATTGTTTAGAAATTATGCGCGTAATGACCAAAATCGATGTTTTGAAAAAAAATACTTTAAAGATCGAATTACACCTTTATCATATAAAAAGAGCTCAAACTGTTTCGAACATAACTTCCCTTCTAAAGCGATTTTATGCATAATGTTTCTTTTAAAATGTTTCTATACAATAAAAGTTTAATAGTAGTTATTAAAACAATTTTTGATTTTTTGACACTTTTAATGGTTTTAATTAATCATTGAAGAACCTACGAAAAATCGAATTTTTATTTTTCATATTATTTAAAAATACATACAATTTTGAATTGAACTAAATAAACCGCAGAAATCATAATTGAGTCATTTTAATGTTTAGAACACTTACTTTAAGGCAGGAATTTTTTAAAACACGTTTTTGCAACTTTTTAAGCTTGAATGACTGATCCCATTTTCACAGCCAAACGGAGCCGAATTGTTATGAAAATAAAATAATAATTCAACAAAAATATATGACAAATGGCGTAGAAGTTGAGACAAAGGTGTTTATTATGCGAATTGAACGCAATATCGACTTTTTAATGCTTATTGATTGTTATCAATTAAATTAGCTCCCATGTTAATGGTAATGGAAGTTCATATAACTTCGACAATTTCTATCGCAAGCTTCAAATCAAGCTGTAACATGTACTTTCTAACAATATCGTACTTTCGATATCAAAGAATATCTTACACCATAGTACATTATTGTTTTGTTTATTTATGTACATATATATATATATATATTTTACAGTTGGCTGTGGATCTATTTGTAGTTTTTCCGTTTGAAATTATGATTCGATTAATATGGCCTGGCCATGCCGCAGTATTTATTAACAGCGTTAATGGAAAAAAAAGCATCAATAGCAATCCCTCATCAATCGTAGCTTTAGCACGCTTACTTGTCTAGTAGTTAGGGAGCTGGCTAGTGGACACGAAATGCTGGGTTCGAAACCCAACATAGGCATGTGTGATTGTATATTAACCTGGAATCCGCTTTAAACGGAGGTCTCGATCTGTGTATTATCGCGTACAAAAGATTATCACAGTACCCGAATTCAACCAAACAACAATTCGCGGTTTTAACGTTCGTGGTTTTTGTTTCTTCGCGAACGTGAAAATATGGAAAAATCGACATTCATGAAAGTGTAATTTTATGACTATCTCATCCGTTTTCACAATCGTTAAAGATCTTTAATTTCGTGTTTCCGCTACGTGTATTTAAAATTCAAATTTTATTTCTCTATTAAAAAAACAGTTGGAAATCGTACGTTAAACATGACAAATGAGGTGCGTTCGTACAATAACTAATTTTACAATGTACAAAAATCATCGTTATTGTTTCAAGGAAATGAATTATATCGTCTGTTATCAGCGAAATGAACATGTCTTTTCTTTTATTACGTATGCCACGTTTACAGATGCAAATTTTCTTTTCGACACCAAACAGTGTTGCAAAATTCACCATGGAGAGTTTGCATTGCGAATGATTACCTTCATGGTTTAATATTTCTATGATTCACGATGAACGAATCACTTGTTAATGAATTGATATATTGAACTGTCAACCTAATTTCAACTGAAGTTATCTGAATCTATACATATTTGAAAGTAACTCATATCTCAGACAATCAATTTTTTTGAACGATCTTTCTAAAAATGTAACTTTTATGTGATTTTATTCGACAAAATAATTTTGAATAAAAATGGCAGCCTGACATATGAAAAAAGAAATGGTTACCTCGTGTTTGTTTTCCTCAGTCACCTGATTTGTGCTTTTATTATATAGATTACCTATGGTAGGATTTAATAGAATGAAGAAAACTTTTATTAATATCTTTTTAAGTTTTGATTGAATTTTCATAAAATTTGAAATGACTCCACAAAATTCTGCAACGATTATATATATTAAATTTCAAACCATTCGGTTGGGTAGTTTTTGTGCTGTTATATGCTTACGGACGGACGGACCAGACGAGTATAGGTGCTATGTATTTATATAATTACAAACGCATCTAAAAAAGAGTGAGTGTTCAGTAATATAATTATAATTATAATATTAACAGTTTAGTATTATAATATAATTATAATATTAGTAATACAATTAGTAATATAGTTATTGTAGTAACAAATAGTAATATAATTATAATATTAACAACAGCTACAATTTATTTCTAACAGAATATTCATTGTAATTGAATGTAACAGAATATTCATTGCAACAGAATATTCCTTGAAATACAAGTGATAGTTAAGATATAAACGTTTTCACGTTAAAGAAGTAAAAAAGAAATTTTGGCTTATAACCACTGAACAATAGATGGCATATTTTTAGCAGCCAGTTACGGGTAGTTACGTTTTGCTTAGTAGGTGCCTTCTGGTGATTCTGAATCCTTTCATTAATATACATAGATACGTAACATTTGAAAACTGAAAAATCCATGTATAGAAGGTTTTTTTTCTAATTATTTTATTTAAACGTAATAGTAAAACAAAATCAATAAAATTTTAGAATATAAACTTTAAAGTTGATTTTTTAAAACCAACCTCGTCCTTAAAGAAATATTATGACAGTTTATGATTTAACTCTACGAACTTTTGATTTTAAATGTTTTCGTGAACTCAATTCCATTCTTTCTTTTCTTCATCTTTAGTGCTGGAATGTTACTTAAACGCTGAGTAAATGTGAATTTAAGTTCACCGGGCTGTACATCACCGGATTGATCTTACTAATTCTTGGTTTAGGTAGAGGAAACAATGAAATAAAAGATTTATCCAGAAACGTATAGCTTAGCACTATAGCTCTGGTGACTCGATGATGTAATCTATAAATAGTATCTCTAATTAATCTCTAGATTACCTAAAGGAATTAAATAATAATAGCGCTGTGTAAATGTTTTGACCCTTCTAAGCCAAAACGATCGCCCAATGCCACCCGATGGAATTAATGTGAACATAAATAAATTAGCTAAAATGGAAAACATTTATAGACTGAATCGCATTAATCCTCATAACTAAAAGAAATCACACTTAATGCTAATGGTTCCACAAATACAAATTAACTCAAATTGAATGTACTTTATTTACATATATGCATAATAAACAGAAAAGAGGCATTTAAAATTAAAGTTAAAAATACAGAAAAGCAATGTTTCACATAAAATTATAAACAATTTCTTAATTATTTTTATTAATAAGTTATCATTGATTATCTTAACATTAAAAGATAAATTATTACATTTACAGTTTATATTTCATAAATCAAATTATTTCATTGTGAATTAATGAATAATAATATTATTTTTTTATTAAAAAAATCATTAGTTTTTAGTTAACTACAATCAAGAATTAACCCTTATGCGCTCCAATCATCATGTTAAAATAAAATCATATTTATATATTAGAATCTGGCAAAAGTAAAACTCTCCATCACATCGGCTGGAGACGTAAGTTTCCTATCCATAATTGAGTCCAGAACAATCATTTAATATTTCACCAATTTAAAGTCATAATATATGTTACTTCTTAATTATTAATAACTATGCCTGTTCACAGGACAGGAATGTTCTAAGAAACGGGATAAACATTTTCCCGAAAAGGTTTCTAAAAAACAATTAAGTATACAACTAGGACCGCATGTTTTATAACTCTCTACAGCAAAGTTTTTAAAAACATCATTGGTTGGAAGAAAGAGAGTTCTCTTAGAACAAACTTATTATTGCAGAAGTTGAGACAAGATTCTTTTTCAAATATAAATGAAAAAAAATTACAAGATACACAGTAAAAAAGTTACGTAGGCTAGAAATAATAATTAGGAGAATAAAAGAAGTGCAGAAATTCGCATATTAGTGACTTCCCTCAAATTCTTATTGGGAGCTGTAGACTGAAGCCACACCAAGTTATAGATTGGAATGATAGGGATTTACTGTCTGGTCATAGACACCCATCCCCCTAAATCAGTGGGACTGTCAGAAAACACTTAAATGAATTGTCCAGTTGTAAATCTGCTTCGGATTTTTATGGATTGACCAGCTGATATCCAAGGCAATAAACATGCACTTAATTCCTGGGAAAGAGTCTTTCATTTTCATTGGAAAACTCTGCACTGGCATAAATAAAAACAACAATTAAAAAAATTAATGACTGAACATGTGTAAACATTGCTATGGAATTCGTATTACTTATGAAATACTGAGTTTAGGAAGTTCAAATATGAAATTTTAGCACAAAACATTACACAATTTAGTAATTTATTCTACATATATTTCTAATAATGCACGAGAATGGTCAAAAGGCGATAAGCTTTCCACCATTTAGAAACAACTTTATATAAATAAACAAGCATTTACGTGGTCTTAATTACAATTATTTAATGATAGAAGATGTAGAGAATTCTTTTATATGATTTGAAAAAGTAAACATTCCCCCATTTCAGGTAGATAGCTCAGTTGAAACCAAATCAATTAGTAACAAGAACGCAAAACCATGAATCAGGCATATATTATGAAACACCTTTCAACACTAAAAGAATATTATTAACAAACTTCATTTTTTCTATGCGATGAAAACCATCATAATATGTCCTACAACAGAATTGTTTTGTGCATCATTGTAAATGAATATAAATGCTAGGCATTCAGTAATCTATAGAAAAAAAATAATGTTGTATTGTACGTCAGTGTAGTTTTTTAATTTCACTGTGTGTAAAATATCATAACACCAACATAATGCATCGCAATTGATTTTTCCCTAATGATCATAATGTAATGAAATTATTTTGTGTGTACCTGTAAACGAACTATAAATGCTACTTATTCCATACACCTGAGAAATCATGCTATATCCCGCCATACCAATTTCATATCAATTTCACTATGTGTGAAGTATTGTGACATTAGTAAAATGCACCGGGAACCACTTTTTCCATAGACCTTAATGAAATGGAATTCTTTTATATCTTCCTGCAAACGTGCTATAAATGCTACACATTTCATTTTAAATACCGAACATTCTATAGTGAACATCAATAACATATATAAATTTCATGGCAATCCGAGAATATTTACGAGAGTTAGAGAACAGACAGACAGACAAACCGAATTCATAAACACTTTCCAATTTATTGGAAAGTGTTAAAAATGCATTTTGAGAAAATTGCGAAAATATCCACTGGAATTTGTGTTAAAGTATACTTTATTAATTTCAAACCGACTTAGTTCTAATTTAAAAAAAATTAAGCGGTTTGTCTTTTTCGATTTAGAATTTTATAAATTTATGAAATTTTTCAAAAAGAAAAATTCGATTTTTTGGAATTTTAAAACTGGTGAGTACTTTTAAGAAAAATACCACATGTCATTAAAATCCCCTTAATTCGTAATTTTTAAATGATAGCATTCACTATCACGTAATATTCAACATCCAGCCGTTATTTGGAATAAATATTTCATTTCATAACTTTTAATCAAATGTGAACATAACTGATTTATATATTTTAATCGATTTTCCTTTAAATCATGTATGCTATTTTAGTTAAATTTCAAATCGAATCACTACATCAAAGGGAAACAGGCCTATCAACTTACGTTTGATGTTACGATTGATGCCTGTAAATGTTATTTTCATCAGATTTTATTTATTTTCCTCACTTTAAAAGAATAAAGAATACTCGGACTAATGCCACTTGAGTGAAAAAGATTAATGGAAAATAAAGAAGTATTATCTCTTATACAATACATTTAATCCTTTACAAAGATAAAATATTAACTGAATAATAAAATCCTTTTTAATGGTGGTAGTACATATTTATATGAAATTTGATAAAAGTATCAGACACTTTTTATAGAAATCGTGAAACATTTTATATTTCTTTGTAGTTATCATGTCGTCTTTAACAAAATAATATATAAATGCTACTGTTTTTAAAACTAATTAAAATTCATAATCATAAATTAATTTCCTGCTTAACTAGAGTAAGTCACAAAATATTGTTACTGCAATCGAAATTGTTGAATTATTATGAATATTTGAAAAATAATAATAAAATGATAATTAACAGGTATATAATTATTCTTCGTGGGTAAAAAAGTCGATTTTTTTATATAGCAGAAACATTTGCGAAAATTCAGTGGAACATATGTATACGAGTGTGCATTTATTGATTTCATTTAAATGACTTATCAAAAATGCATTAAAATGCAATAATTGTAATAAGTATTGAATTTTAGTAATTCAAAACGTAACAGAATATTTGTAAAATAAGACATAATATATGACATGTTTGTGAACATCATATTACCACAAAATTTATTTGTACATCATACATTGACAAAAATATCCATATATGTTTCATATAATGAGCATAAAAATATAGCTTAAAGTTATATAAAAGCTAATAAATGATTTTCTTTTGTGTGTGTTTTGTTTTGACTTTTGAGAGAAGTACCACTTTTTACTCCAGATTTTATAACAAGTTTTAAAATATGCAAACCATTTATAATCAAATTTATGCGATTTGTAATAAAACATCGTTTTCTATTCCGAAGCATAAGTGTATAAAAAGCATTATCAGTAGAGTGAGACCAGCTTTTACATTTATATTTTTCAACGCATGTGAAGGTGAATGTCACGAAGAAAAAAGCACGAAAAAACCCAATCTTACCGAACTAATGCAAAGTAATGTACGGCGTATACTGACAATATTTTGACAGGGATTCGAATGATTTTTTTTTTTTTGCCTTAACACTATTAACAATTTTCAAAGAGACACTGATGCCAGGCACGAACAAGATCAAATATATAATTCATTTTACTATAGATAAATGCAAATATCTGGCTGTTTTGGGCCCTGCCAAAACCAAAATTAACAACGCATGTTCAAAATTCGAAATAAACTCTCGTATTTTTATCGCGGAAAAAATTACATACAGATACTTTAAAACAGGGATTTTTTTTTATAATTTCCCTATATTTTATTTCTGTTTTATCTCTCTAATCTAAAACAAAGTTACTAGCGCTGACGCTGACGCTGACGCCGCCGCCACCACTATATAATCGACCGGGTCTTTTATACGGGTTTTTCGACCGTGTCTTTACCGCCTTGATGCAACAACTTTATAACAAGATATTTTAGAATCAGGGACCCAAAATAATCAGTGCGATTCCGCTGCTAAGACTACTTATAATTAAACTCATGCACCAGCTGCGACTATTGAGCAATATATGCCTTGTTTAATTATTATTAATTCACATTATCAAAGACTTGTGATTGGGCTTGAGCAGCTAAAGAATCAGCGGTTTTCCATAAAAGAAATTCAAAATATACTGTTATAGAGAAAAGTAAACTCTGTAGAACGAAACTTAAGAACTAAAAAAAAAACAGTGACGCAGGACAAAATGTCAGAAATAGAAGAAATATTTTGCGATAGCCTAAAAATAAAACATTACTTATTAAATACAAAAAAGGAAAACGAAAAAAAAAAACACATCATTAAAGAGCATATTACGATTGTTAACGTTACTGACTTTACGTTCCTAGATTTTATATCTCATAAATAATGATCTCCTAAAAAAAATTAGAACCTTGTCGCGCTCGTCGATCTAACCATTCGGAGTTTTCCGTGGTTTTCTTCAAACCTACTGCCGTAAATACGGGTTAGGATCCCTTAAAAAGACCCCCACGGAGGGCACTCCCCCTTAGGGCCTATATCACTCGTGTTGATAATTGGCTGTCATAAATCAACCCAACCCTAAAAAACTTAGAAAGAAACAAACATTTATTATCTTTTGATGTTTCTTTGTTTTACTTTTAACTTCTAAAAAATATCATTTAAGCCTTTTCTAGCTATTGAATGCGATGAAACAAATCTAAACTTTGGGAGAAAAAAGGTGCTATTCGTCTGCTGTGAAATATATTGGGCATATTATTTTAATTGATAATTTATTTATTTTACTTGAATGAGAAACCAGTTAGATATCCGTTTACATAACTTGCCGGTCCTACACCAGGTCAACATATATTTTCTGGATAACATTGGCAAATTATTAGAAAACTGAGAGAAAAACAAAACATGTAAAAAATCCAAAGAAATTGCTTGTCAATTACCAAAACTTTCTAGAAACAAGAAGTACAAACCAATTATATCTGTACAGTTTAGTATCTGCCGTTATATCAGTGTTATTTACAGAAGATTTGGATGAAACATCACCTGGTAAAATGTTTCATTCAAGACTGTTCACACGCGCTAACCAATTTCTTCGGAAGCATGTTGCAATAGAATTTCCTTCGGAAAACAAATAAATCAGCCACATATGTTGGTAATTTTCACATTCCAAAATAGTTCCCGCTTGCAAAGACGGGGCACGGCACTTGCAGACATTTATTTCTTAATCGAAATATTTATCACTTCAACAGAAATCTATAATTGATCTCTTTTAGAAAGAAACAGTAATTTTTGTAATACTCAGAGTTTACTGCTTTCAATGGTAACTAGAACACATGTCATCTGCAAACACAAAAGGAAACAATCTAAATTTTCCGTCAAAAAACTCCAAAAAGAAAAGGTTAAACAGTTAAATTTTTTCAGCTTCCAAAAATTAATTTCGATGCATCAGCGTACTACGACCTCATTGTTTGGCAAAACAATACTATTGAACCTCCGTGCTTATAAATGCACCCGGTAAAATTTTTCAGATTTTCACTATTTAAGATAGTAAAGACAGATTACGTGTACTGTGAGTGCCATGCCACATTCAAACAGTTTAAAGGGCTATTTGAGCTTGTAAAATAGGCTTCAAATGCAATATAACTTAAAGCCAGGAGAGATGGCGCGGTCGGAGATATTGCGCACATAGGGGTTCGGGTGGAAGGAGTAGACAGAGCGCGCAGCGGATCCATGTAGTTGTACAACAGCAGTAGTGGAGTGCCTACTTGAAAGTGCACGTTGATTATTTTCAGCGTTTTAGATAAAGTATTGCTATTTTGTTTTGTTTTCCCAAAGTAAGTGCCTGCATTTTCATAGCTATTCGTCAGAATTTCTATGCAATGTCAGTAGTACAAAATATTTTAAACTTAAACGATTTCTCATAAGCTACTAATCTAGACTAACAATGTGAACATCAACGGCTCGTTTTAGTAGCGGCCATGTTTAAATAAAAGGCCGCGCAATCTCTCCTACCGAAATTGAGAGTTTGCGAATCTGCTACTTAGGAGAGCTGGCGCATTTTTCCCATTAGTTTCCATGCTAGGAGAGATTACGCAGCTTACTGGTAAATTTGCATAAAAAAATGAGAAACGAAAATGGACTGATTTTAAGTTAAACGTGTTATCAAGTAACTTAATGTTATTTTGCAATCTTATTTGGAGTTGCTTTTTCTGATTCTGTAATTTTTTTTCCTTTAATTAAAATTGTTTAATTGTTTTTAAAATTATTTCCTTTTTCTGATTCTTTAATAATTAGGTTGAAATATTCACTCTTAATACAATAATATTTTTTCACAAAAACATTACAACAATATCATTTAAGTGCAATTATTATTGTTAACAATTTAATTGTAGTTATTATTAGTAACAATCTCTCCTACCCATGTGCGCAATCACACAAACCCTGTAAGGACAGATTGCGCAAAACAACTTTCTTGGTTTTATTACTACTGTTCTGTTAAATTACAACATAACAACAAAATGACAATGGAAATGCATAAAAAAACAAATGAAGTAAAAATTATTCATGGATAGTTTAGCAAAAAATTAATATTTAGATTTTTTTATTGTTATTCTTTTGAATTGTGCGCAGACTCTCCTACCTTTACCTTACTAAGAATCAGATAGCTCAGGCTTAATTAAAACTATCATTGATTCACGAAATGGAATGCCTAAATTTAAAAGCAAAAGCGTTGTTATGCCAGTTGACTGTAATTGCATAATTAAGAGTGCTTTCATTGTAATTAATTTTCTTTATTAAAATGGATTCCTATACTCTGTAGTCTAGAATCAGCATAATTTTTTTTTCAATTAATTTACAAAATATTTGTCTTTTTTATGATTGCCTATTTTTTTCCTGGTTTCTATAAATGACTACACACAAATGACTGCACGTCACAAATGACTACAAAAAAATTTATTAATGATAAAGCATATTTTAATCTATTTCCATCGCCATTTCAAATTAATAAACGAATCCAAATAAATCTTCTAAATCTCGAAGTAAATATGGAAATTCTGCAGTTTTCTGAAAATTCAAGCTGTATCCAGAGATTAAATATATTGCCGGATCGCTACAAAATGTTATAACTATGTTATATCATTTTATAACTATGGCATTTTGTCAAATTATTTTGACAAGTTATTTTAACACTTTCGTGACCCAGCCTAATTTAGAATGGCTTTAGAAACTTTTTTGAAAATAAATTAAAATTTTAAAAATACAGACATCACGAAACGATTGAAATATTCTAAAATGAAATGTGGCAGAGCTTAAGCAAATGACTTTATTTTATTTTATTCTTAAAATTTTGAAATACCTTTAAAATATAATAAATATTTAATCTATAATTTGGAACATAATATGGAATATAAAAAGAACTTTGCCAACAAAAAAGAATGCCTGTGTTGAACAATGTAATTGCACAAGGGTTGACACTTTGTTGTATTTCAGAATAAGTAAATCCACTTTTTTTTCTATAGTGAGCCACTCTTTTCCCGTGAAGAATTTTATGCATAAGTTTAATATTTTCAGGGAATTTTCTTAGGTAAGTAACGTTAGTTTCGATTCTCATACTTCTATTGTAAAGAGCGATTCAGTTTTTTAAACTGTCTATTATGAATATGAGGATCCAAAAAAAAATTCTAAATTTCATTTTAATTATAAAGGTAATTCGTGCAGTAAAATTTGTAGAAACGGAAGTACTTCACAGTATAAGCATGAAGATGAAGATAAGAGAAAGAAAATAGTAATTATTTACTAATCAAAATGAGTTTTACTACATTTATTAAAATGATTCGCTAATTTATTCCATTTTCAAACATGGAACATAAATCTTTTAGGCCGTGCACTTAAATATAACCTGTATCTATGTACCGGGCGCGCCAAAAGTTTGTTAAAACTTTAAAAATTCATTAAAAAGAAAAAAAATGATGCTAAAAATTTGCAGTTTGCAGGAACGGGATTAGAGGGAGATCGGATTTATATATATATATATATATATATAATAAAAAGTTACCGATAATATAAGCATGAAGTTGAATGTAAGAGAAAGCGAATAGCAATTATTTACTAATCAAAATAAGCTTTTCTACATTTATTGAAAGGATTCCCTAACTTATTCCATTTTCAAACATGGAACATAAATCTTTTAGGCCGTGCACTTAAATATAAACTGTATCTATGTGCCGGGCACGTCAAAAGTTTGTTAAAACTTTAAAAATTCATTAAAAAGAAAAAAAAATGATGCCAAAAATTTTCAGTTTGCAGGAACAGGATTAGAGGGAGATCGGATTTTTTTTTTTATATATATAAAAAAAAATCAAAAGTTACCGAGAGTATAAGCATGAAGTTGAATATAAGAGAAAGAGAATAGTAATTATTTACTTATCAAAATGAGCGTTTGCTACATTTATTAAAAGGATTTGTTAATTTAGTCCATTTTCAAACATGGAACATAAATCTTTTTGGCGGTGTACTTTAATGTAAAGTGTGCCTAAGTACCGTGTTCGCCAAACGTTTGTTAAAACTTTAAAAATTCATTAAAAAGAAAAAGAAAATATGCTAAAAAATTGCGGTTTGCAAGAATGGGATTAGAGGGCTATCGGATGTTTTTTTTTTATAAAAAAGTTGCACAAATTACCGTTAGATGGCACTGCATGCATATTATGAAACAGATTTATGCAAATCAGGTTGTCAGTAAAAACCCTCAATGCACACAGATTCTTCATTCGGTGCCAGCAGTATGCTAGCGTTACCAGATTAATCGCTATTGGTTAAATTATTTTACAAAAACGGGAAATCGGCAACTGGCGTATTGCGAAAATTCTGCACGGCAAAATTCCTGAAGACGAGAAAAGGCTCTGCTTCATATCCAGGGATACTGAGGTTTGTCACACGCTTCACGGAAATGGGTCTTTCACTATAAGCTTAATTTGCGTACATCTGCTTCATAATATGCATGAAAGCGCCATCTATCGGTTATTCATTAACCACAACTTATTTTGCAATAATTATTCAGAAACATTTCCCAAATCCTAATTGTATTATTACTATGCACGTCTTAGAATATGAAATTGAAAATGATTTATTCAAACAATCACTGTCTGTGATATCAGTATAAATTAGTACACTATCGACGTTAAAAAATAACACGTGTGTGATTTTTATTTCCATGCGCGGTAGTATAACCATTTTTTAGAGCGAAACATCCTGGTTTGTATGGAAATCTATTCACCGCCATAGCAGTTAAGTGAAATTTAAAGCTACATTAAGTAAATATATGATTAAGATTTCTGTATACCATTAATAAAATGATATATTAAGTAGATATTTAGTAGTTTACTTTAACAACATCTTTAAATTTCGGGCCGAGAAGCTATATAGGATGACGTTAAAGTTGAAAGAGATGGACAAATACACAAACAAAACTTCCAACTATTAATTCTTATAAAATTCATTCACCACATACACACACACACATATATATATATATATCCAAGTAGGATATTTCATTTAAAACACACAATTAAATATACATATGTAGACAAATCGTGTAACTCCATTTTCATCAGTAATTGGAAGTTATTTTGACCACTGAGAACCATATTTATTAATTTAAACATTATTAAAATAACAACCTTTATTTATTTAGTTATTAATATTTTGATTTTATTCTAAACATCTTTTACTCAATTTGTGCATTTCAAATTTCATTCTTAAACATTACAGTTCTAAAAAAAATATGCTGCCAAAAGAAGTATCAGTAAATCCCTTTCTTAAGTTTTTCTTTCATAATGTTTTCACACGCATCGATTTATCGTCTTTGGCATCGTGAATTGGATTTTGTTGAGGTTTGGGGTAAAGTTCGATGTTCAGCGGCTGCTGTATTTGGAATCTATCTGTTTAGAATTTGTTCGCTAGAGAAGAGCTCAGAGAGTCATCAGTTTAGAAGCAATTTTTCTTCATTTTGATATTCTATTCAGAAGAATAAATTGTGGGTCATATGAGGTTTTAACACCTTGTTATTCGCATGTATTGCGATACATAAAAGGAGCAGAAACGTTTGAAATGACGAAAAAAATTATTTACTATTATTTTTTTACATAATGTTTGACCCTTGTCGCAAGAATATATACTTATTAAAGTTTTGTTCAAAATTGCCGTTTTGTTTTCCAATTTAAGATTACCAGTAAGAGTTTTAATGATGGAAAAGTACATTTAGTATTACTATTTTAATATAATGCTTGAACTTTTAAGAACGTCTGATAGGAAAATGCATTTTACGGTCGTAATAGTCGTAAACATCGTGCTGCGCAGATCAGCGATACATGCGATAGCATAACTTTCAAGTACATTATCTTGAAACGGTGTTTTTGAGTGGTTTTTCCACTCTGATTATTAACTTTTCAACACGCTAATGTATCTGCATGCTTCGTTTTTGAATAAAAGAAATTAAATTCACTATAAACCATATCTGGGCACAAGCAAGCAATCTTTTCCTTTCAATATATAACAAATAATAAGATCAACTTTTATACATTTTAAATTTATTAATAATAATTTTTTTAATACTTTTCAGGTATAGTAGAGAACTAACAAAACATGCAGTATAAAGAAAAAATGGAATGTATTTCTAATAAAATGATCTCACATTTGTTAACAATTGTTTTTAATTAAAGAGCGTCATCTTCATTTTCTAGAGTGTACTTATTTTCACTGATGAAATAGCATTTTAAATGGTACGAAAAAATTATGTTAGCTTTTCTATCTCATTGTAATTCAGTTAATTTTAAAATAAAGGTATGAAATTTCATTAATGATATTGCTGCAGCAAAATAAATGTTTTCCTAATTATTCAATTTAGTCTAAAATGATCGTATAATAATTTTTTAAATATCACTAATTAAAAAATTAAGAAATGACTATACCATTAACATAATAAAATTTGCTACCTAATTTTTAACACTTTACATTGTCATGTTAATTCTAATAGGTTAGAAATTAAAGTGCTTTTATGCATTTGTAATTTTATACAAAAAAATCTAAAATAATATTAAATGTTATACGTTAAGTAAAATGTAAAATATGTACCGAAACATTATTAAAATTACTCAGTTAAGTACTTGCGATGACCGAAAACACCTTCAAGAATACTTTATGAATAGGTTTCTTTTCTTTAATTAATGTGGTTCCTAGAATTTAAAACAACATTCCTCTCTTTACAAGATTTTTATCTGTGTAATTCTTTATTTAGATCTTATATGTATTTGTGATGTATTTTTTTTACACTTGTTAAGCTATTTTTGATCTCAAAAAGTCTGATCTGAAGAAATTTTAATAGTTCTCATTTCTACTGATGAAATAGCACATGGTACCAAAATGTGGTATAAGCAAGATTTTCCCTTTATTTTTATTCCGTTAATTTTAAAGATACAGCTATGCATTTTTGTAATGACCTATATGGAACAAAATAATTAATTTTCTAACTGACCAGTTTTCATTAGAGAGCACCATAAAAGTTTGTGTTTTAAAAATTAGCGCGAAAACTATTTTATTAACATAAAATTGTTTCCTGCATTATTTTGAACAGTTTGCAATTTACATCGCCTACTTATCTCCAGCATGTTAAAAAATATATTAAACACATTTCAACATATTCGGAACACCTCGTGTGCTTCATACCGCTCGACAGGTACTATTATTAATACCTATGGAGCATGTTTTGCAGTAAAACAGAACAAAGTTGATGCGGATAATGCAAGAAAAAATATAAGGTGTGGTTTTGGAATGCTAACAAAAATATTAAGTGGTATGTTCGATAAGTAGAATTCTTTTAAGTGTGGTGTCCTTAGTGGGAAATTAGATTTGTTTCAAGTGGGATTAAAAAAAATAAATGAATAGGGTATTCAGGTGTTCTAGCGTGAACAATGTTGGAACACTTTTTGGCGTTCATTATATCTAAACTGTGCAAAATGTTAAAATGGTAAAAATTCTCAGACATTATTTTTCAAAAGACCCTTCATTGTAAAATGTGCAGAACATACAAAATACACTTTCTTGGAACATTTTGTGTAAGTTATCTATTGATATGAAATGGAACATCCATGTGACACTAAACACTGAGTGGAGAATTATTCTCAATGCAATCACACTTTCATTGAAGTTCTCGGTGCTGATTTCTATACAAATTGGAAATAAAATAGTTCTGACCATAAAATCTCAATCTGTGAATCTGTGTGGGGGTGCAAACAGAATTCATACAAAGCCTTATATATCACAAACACAATTCTTTTACACAACCGTGAATGCGATTTAAGTTACACTAATTGAAATAATGATACGGTAAAAATATCTGGGGGCAAAAGTGTGAAAGTGTACCAGTTGCCAATTTCGTGCATGCGGCTGTCGTTGAGCCTCAAGCTCACATTCTTACTATTACGAGTTCGATACTCTGTCAATTTTACTATTACGATTCATGCAATATAAACATTGGAATGAGTTTGTATCTTTCTGCATACACTCTCAGAAAAAACTGTAAATTTATGGGCGGTTGCCCTTCAATTTTCACAGGCATCAGCCTTATTTGAGGAAAAACGGTCTGATCCACTAAATAAGCGGCCTTATCCCTTAGATAATTAGAAAAATAAGAGCAATCCACATATTCTTACAGTTCTAGCCCATATGTTAGCAAAAATATGGTACGACCCCATACATTGTCCCCCGCTAGAGTGTAACTCTTCATTTTACTCGTGCTTCGAAATTTTTAACACGCAAAAAAACGATTCTGTGATGATTATCTAACGTACTACGTGCTACGGAACAATAAGTAAATTGTTATTGTGTTTTAAAGTGCATTATATCCTGTGCATTATAATGCGGCGTCACTTTTTCCCGTAAAATTACGGGCTGCACAAAATGATGGGCATGGATTTTTTTTACGGGATATGACTGGAATCTCTGCCGTCGGCCTCTGCCCGTAATTTTGAACCAATTTTTTTCTGTGTGTAGATTATTTTTTAAAACATTCACAATTACAATAATACTTAGAATTTACTTTACTCAAATTAGAAACAAAGTCTTTGTCAAAAACAAAATTCGACTAATTTGTTCTATATACATTCGTAAATGTAAATAAAAGGTAAACGTCGAACAAAACCTCGAGTGAAGAAGAGAATTGGATAGAGAATTAAATCTGAATTTAATATATGTATTTTTCTTCAACCGTGTGCGTGGGAAATATCCCTTGAAATTTGTACTATTCATAATTTATTAACTGAACACAAGTTGTGCAATTAAATTCTAAAATAAATGCTTGAATAATTCTCTCGAATTCCCAAAACAATTAAATAATATGTACTTTATTCTAAATTATTCTAAAGCCCAAGGCTAAAGTGAATTTGCATTGGAGAGAATCTCTAGAATGTATGCATCTAAATTATACGTATGAACAAAGACCAATCCAATTATGTTCGAAACAAAGTGAAAATAGTCTACGCATAAATTCCTTTTTTCAACAAAATGGTTGTAACATATTTTAAAAGCTTGAATTATGAACAAAAAAAGGATACACAGAATTTTCTAAGAGATTCAAAATTATTACCTACTTTAATAGATACGCCTCAGATAAATTAAAAACCTATCTGAAGTAAAAAGTTTCTAATATATACCGTAAGAAATTTTAATGTTAAAATTTAAAGATACATGTTTTTTTTTTATTATTTAAAGACAGAATGTAAAATATTTACAAAGTATCAGACTTTTTTATTATTAAAATACATATAGAAAAATGCAAAACTATTGTATTTTGGCGTAAGAATTATTCTTCTTATTATTTTTTGACATTTTTTAAAGACACCTTTGAAGCTAACTACTTTTTTATAGAAATGTAAAATAAACATTGATACTTTAATTTTTTTTTTAAAAGGTGGTAATTAAGTATTATATTTGACTGCGTCAAAACGAATAGAAAACTACAAAAAATAAAGGGAAGATATATAGGCGTATTATTAAAGTCAATTTAATTTTAAATTATGTAAAAAAAATCAATTATTTATGTACTATAACATTCTTTATAAAGTAATATGCTCATGACGTAGCTCAAAAATACAAAAAGTTTGGAACTGGTCCAAATTTTATTTATAAGATGGCGTTCTGCTGTCTGAACATCTAAGAAAATCTAAACTTACCTGCAAATATGTATCAAAGATTTTTTAATTTACTTTCAATTTCTGTTGAAATTCAAAAACAAACATGCAATGTATGAAGATGTGACGTTATGTTAAGCATAAATGCCGGTTGAAAAGTATAATACCATTTATTGCTTAAAATTCCAACTACTGTTTTTATTTTTATTTTTTTCTGTGTACAAAATTTATGAGATACCTTATGAATATGTTACTGATGTCATCTTTACTTTATTATTGTTAACAGATTCTTGTTTCTTCAGAGTTAAGAATAATTTTATAAAACGCATCGTATTTTTAATGCTACAAATGTATAATAAAACAAATAATTCTCCCTAAAGAGTTAAATGAAAAAAAAAACGAGTTTTATCCATAATCGAATATTGGTGTGAAATATTCTGTAAAAGATGATATATCAAACTGTAGGCATTCGTTACAATAAACTTTGAAATGTCTAATTATTTATCCTTCTATAAAAATGTATTAGACCTTTCAAAACAAGTACTGCGTACTAAATGCGTCACTCAGTGAAAACCAAAAAATAAATACCATACGGAGTCCAAAATAATTACGTGATTAATACCTACGCTCCATTTATACTCTTATATATAACACTTCATGTTCATGCCTGGCAGAGAGACGAATAGGCCTACCAAATGGCTTAAGATCAATAAACCCCGCTAGGTTGTATATCATCAGAGTAACTGAGTGGTATAGCATTATCTCACAATGCTAACAACCCTGGTTCGAATCCAGGCCTGTACCTTTTTCAATTTGTTGGTTTCTGTTGGAAATAACCCAAATACAATCTCTGTAATTGATCATCTATAATGAAAGAAAGATAAACTTGAAACTTTAATGAGTCTCTGAATGAGAAACTCCCCTGATTTTCCTCCAGCAGTGAAACGTAAAAAACTGTATTTTCCAGTGATGCAAAAGAATGATACAAGTTTTATCCAATCACAAACTTTATAAGTGACGTCATCACCAAGAACTTATAAAAAACTATCTATTATATTTATCATTCGGCTTTATGTATCGCGCGTGTTACGAGCAGGGGGGGGGGGTCTTACCCCTGCGTAAAAGTTCAACTTAAATATTATTTTATACTTAAATATAAATGCAACAGTCCTTAAATTTTCATATATAATTAAATAATTAACTTTAAATGCAGACATTATTGTTTCAAATTTTTAATACATATTTCCTCATGCATTTTAAAGTAGAAACAACTACGTTTAATTACGTGCAACATTTTCAAAATGGATTCAACGTATTCTAATACTGGAATAGTGTATCAAAGTGCTTTCAAAGGATAAAATCCTCAAATAAATTGATGCACCGTTCATCGATACTGTTCGAAGATAACTGAAATTACCTTACCTAACTTTGTTGATGATTTGTATAACCTGTCGGACACTTACTGCGCGTAGAACCCTCTTCCTTCTAACACTGATTATGTCGACCGCCATCGATACTTGTCTACAGGGTATTTTTTTTAAGTAAGACACTTATAAGTGTTATACTAATAAGTCTTAATACTTATAAGTCTTAATAGTTAAAAATCAAATTTAAATATTTAAAAACGCTATTATTAAGGAATTCATTTACAAAATTAAATGTGCCAACCCCACTAAAAATAATCTGAAGATTATCTTAAGAAAGTGCCACTTTCTTCAGAAATTCTACAGAAATCTGTAGACATTTTGCAGATTTAACTTTACCTTTAAAAAATCTGCAGAATTTTTTAATACATTTCTAAGATACTTTGAAGATTTGAAAAAAAGTGGGCGAAATACCTACAGATTTTCTACAGATATTTTTTTAAGATAATCTTCAGATTTTTTTTTAGTGGGGATGGCTCAATAGTGGAAAACTTAAACTCTGCAAATTATTCTAACTGGGAATTTAAAATAGAAATGCTTCTTATTAAACAAGAACCTTCCCTCAAATACATTACTGAAATACCACCTTCCCCAATTACGACCGACTGCTCCAAAAAAAGACAAGAAAACACGTGCAATCATTATTTTAAGTATCGAAGATATTGTACACGTTAAAAATCTAGAAAATGCAGGGACACCTGGATTGCACTTATACACTGTAAAACATTTGGTGCAACGTTACTCCATAAATCTGGAGGCAGCATTGCTAGGTGTACGTTTTCATCAAATTTGTCTGTGAAGTTACACATATAAATAATAATATATAACACATTGTATATATGTATGCCAGGTTACCCTGCACATTTTGTGTAAGGTAACACTAATTATGTGTATCATTTCTTTTCCATATTTTGCTTTCATTTTACCTGAAACTGTGGAGGCATCCCTTTTCCTACCTGGAAGGAAAAAAATCATACACAATATTTAAAAAGTAAATATAAAAATTTAAATATCAAACTTCATGATACCGTACAGGACCTATTATCCAGAATCCTCAGGACCGAATATTTTCCAGATTTTGAGTCCTCCAAAAATTCGGAATCCCCCTCCTCCCCCCCCCCCGAATCCGGAACATTCCAAAAACATAAAAATTAAAAAATCTCATGTAGAATTTAAATGTAAACCCTAATGTTTTGCATTATTTTAAATTATTTGAACAAAAATTCCTGTACTATTCAATGGTAACAATGAATAAATAAAAAATATAAAATTGTAATCTACAAGGTCGATCCTTTTTTTTCTTTATAGCTATATAATTTACATCGATATTTTTAATAAATCTTATTTTTAAAATAAATTTAGATTTCCCCCCCCCGTTACCAAAGAGTACCCATAGCTAGCCAAAAAAAGAGCGAGCCAGAGCCAAAAAAATCATACACAATATCTAAAAAGTAAATATAAAAATTTAAATATCAAACTTCATGATACCGTACAGGACCTATTATCCAGAATCCTCAGGACCGAATATTTTCCAGATTTTGAGTCCTCCAAAAATTCGGAATCCCCCTCCTCCCCCCCCCCCCCGAATCCGGAACATTCCAAAAACATAAAAATTAAAAAATCTCATGTAGAATTTAAATGTAAACCCTAATGTTTTGCATTATTTTAAATTATTTGAACAAAAATTCCTGTACTATTCAATGGTAACAATGAATAAATAAAAAATATAAAATTGTAATCTACAAGGTCGATCCTTTTTTTTCTTTATAGCTATATAATTTACATCGATATTTTTAATAAATCTTATTTTTAAAATAAATTTAGATTTCCCCCCCCCCCCCCGTTACCAAAGAGTACCCATAGCTAGCCAAAAAAAGAGCGAGCCAGAGCCAAAAAAATCATACACAATATCTAAAAAGTAAATATAAAAATTTAAATATCAAACTTCATGATACCGTACAGGACCTATTATCCAGAATCCTCAGGACCGAATATTTTCCAGATTTTGAGTCCTCCAAAAATTCGGAATCCCCCTCCTCCCCCCCCCCCCCCGAATCCGGAACATTCCAAAAACATAAAAATTAAAAAATCTCATGTAGAATTTAAATGTAAACCCTAATGTTTTGCATTATTTTAAATTATTTGAACAAAAATTCCTGTACTATTCAATGGTAACAATGAATAAATAAAAAATATAAAATTGTAATCTACAAGGTCGATCCTTTTTTTTCTTTATAGCTATATAATTTACATCGATATTTTTAATAAATCTTATTTTTAAAATAAATTTAGATTCCCCCCCCCCGTTACCAAAGAGTACCCATAGCTAGCCAAAAAAAGAGCGAGCCAGAGCCAAAAAAATCATACACAATATCTAAAAAGTAAATATAAAAATTTAAATATCAAACTTCATGATACCGTACAGGACCTATTATCCAGAATCCTCAGGACCGAATATTTTCCAGATTTTGAGTCCTCCAAAAATTCGGAATCCCCCTCCTCCCCCCCCCCCCCCCCGAATCCGGAATATTCCAAAAACATAAAAATTAAAAAATCTCATGTAGAATTTAAATGTAAACCCTAATGTTTTGCATTATTTTAAATTATTTGAACAAAAATTCCTGTACTATTCAATGGTAACAATGAATAAATAAAAAATATAAAATTGTAATCTACAAGGTCGATCCTTTTTTTTCTTTATAGCTATATAATTTACATCGATATTTTTAATAAATCTTATTTTTAAAATAAATTTAGATTTCCCCCCCCCCCCCGTTACCAAAGAGTACCCATAGCTAGCCAAAAAAAGAGCGAGCCAGAGCCAAAAAAATCATACACAATATCTAAAAAGTAAATATAAAAATTTAAATATCAAACTTCATGATACCGTACAGGACCTATTATCCAGAATCCTCAGGACCGAATATTTTCCAGATTTTGAGTCCTCCAAAAATTCGGAATCCCCCTCCTCCCCCCCCCCCCCCGAATCCGGAACATTCCAAAAACATAAAAATTAAAAAATCTCATGTAGAATTTAAATGTAAACCCTAATGTTTTGCATTATTTTAAATTATTTGAACAAAAATTCCTGTACTATTCAATGGTAACAATGAATAAATAAAAAATATAAAATTGCAATCTACAAGGTCGATCCTTTTTTTTCTTTATAGCTATATAATTTACATCGATATTTTTAATAAATCTTATTTTTAAAATAAATTTAGATTTCCCCCCCCCCCCCCCGTTACCAAAGAGTACCCATAGCTAGCCAAAAAAAGAGCGAGCCAGAGCCAAAAAAATCATACACAATATCTAAAAAGTAAATATAAAAATTTAAATATCAAACTTCATGATACCGTACAGGACCTATTATCCAGAATCCTCAGGACCGAATATTTTCCAGATTTTGAGTCCTCCAAAAATTCGGAATCCCCCTCCTCCCCCCCCCCCGAATCCGGAACATTCCAAAAACATAAAAATTAAAAAATCTCATGTAGAATTTAAATGTAAACCCTAATGTTTTGCATTATTTTAAATTATTTGAACAAAAATTCCTGTACTATTCAATGGTAACAATGAATAAATAAAAAATATAAAATTGTAATCTACAAGGTCGATCCTTTTTTTTTCTTTATAGCTATATAATTTACATCGATATTTTTAATAAATCTTATTTTTAAAATAAATTTAGATTTCCCCCCCCCCCCCGTTACCAAAGAGTACCCATAGCTAGCCAAAAAAAGAGCGAGCCAGAGCCAAAAAAATCATACACAATATCTAAAAAGTAAATATAAAAATTTAAATATCAAACTTCATGATACCGTACAGGACCTATTATCCAGAATCCTCAGGACCGAATATTTTCCAGATTTTGAGTCCTCCAAAAATTCGGAATCCCCCTCCTCCCCCCCCCCCCCGAATCCGGAACATTCCAAAAACATAAAAATTAAAAAATCTCATGTAGAATTTAAATGTAAACCCTAATGTTTTGCATTATTTTAAATTATTTGAACAAAAATTCCTGTACTATTCAATGGTAACAATGAATAAATAAAAAATATAAAATTGTAATCTACAAGGTCGATCCTTTTTTTTCTTTATAGCTATATAATTTACATCGATATTTTTAATAAATCTTATTTTTAAAATAAATTTAGATTTCCCCCCCCCCCCCCGTTACCAAAGAGTACCCATAGCTAGCCAAAAAAAGAGCGAGCCAGAGCCAAAAAAATCATACACAATATCTAAAAAGTAAATATAAAAATTTAAATATCAAACTTCATGATACCGTACAGGACCTATTATCCAGAATCCTCAGGACCGAATATTTTCCAGATTTTGAGTCCTCCAAAAATTCGGAATCCCCCTCCTCCCCCCCCCCGAATCCGGAACATTCCAAAAACATAAAAATTAAAAAATCTCATGTAGAATTTAAATGTAAACCCTAATGTTTTGCATTATTTTAAATTATTTGAACAAAAATTCCTGTACTATTCAATGGTAACAATGAATAAATAAAAAATATAAAATTGTAATCTACAAGGTCGATCCTTTTTTTTCTTTATAGCTATATAATTTACATCGATATTTTTAATAAATCTTATTTTTAAAATAAATTTAGATTCCCCCCCCCCCCCCCGTTACCAAAGAGTACCCATAGCTAGCCAAAAAAAGAGCGAGCCAGAGCCAAAAAAATCATACACAATATCTAAAAAGTAAATATAAAAATTTAAATATCAAACTTCATGATACCGTACAGGACCTATTATCCAGAATCCTCAGGACCGAATATTTTCCAGATTTTGAGTCCTCCAAAAATTCGGAATCCCCCTCCTCCCCCCCCCCCCGAATCCGGAACATTCCAAAAACATAAAAATTAAAAAATCTCATGTAGAATTTAAATGTAAACCCTAATGTTTTGCATTATTTTAAATTATTTGAACAAAAATTCCTGTACTATTCAATGGTAACAATGAATAAATAAAAAATATAAAATTGTAATCTACAAGGTCGATCCTTTTTTTTCTTTATAGCTATATAATTTACATCGATATTTTTAATAAATCTTATTTTTAAAATAAATTTAGATTTCCCCCCCCCCCCGTTACCAAAGAGTACCCATAGCTAGCCAAAAAAAGAGCGAGCCAGAGCCAAAAAAATCATACACAATATCTAAAAAGTAAATATAAAAATTTAAATATCAAACTTCATGATACCGTACAGGACCTATTATCCAGAATCCTCAGGACCGAATATTTTCCAGATTTTGAGTCCTCCAAAAATTCGGAATCCCCCTCCTCCCCCCCCCCCCCCCCGAATCCGGAACATTCCAAAAACATAAAAATTAAAAAATCTCATGTAGAATTTAAATGTAAACCCTAATGTTTTGCATTATTTTAAATTATTTGAACAAAAATTCCTGTACTATTCAATGGTAACAATGAATAAATAAAAAATATAAAATTGTAATCTACAAGGTCGATCCTTTTTTTTCTTTATAGCTATATAATTTACATCGATATTTTTAATAAATCTTATTTTTAAAATAAATTTAGATTTCCCCCCCCCCCGTTACCAAAGAGTACCCATAGCTAGCCAAAAAAAGAGCGAGCCAGAGCCAAAAAAATCATACACAATATCTAAAAAGTAAATATAAAAATTTAAATATCAAACTTCATGATACCGTACAGGACCTATTATCCAGAATCCTCAGGACCGAATATTTTCCAGATTTTGAGTCCTCCAAAAATTCGGAATCCCCCTCCTCCCCCCCCCCCCGAATCCGGAACATTCCAAAAACATAAAAATTAAAAAATCTCATGTAGAATTTAAATGTAAACCCTAATGTTTTGCATTATTTTAAATTATTTGAACAAAAATTCCTGTACTATTCAATGGTAACAATGAATAAATAAAAAATATAAAATTGTAATCTACAAGGTCGATCCTTTTTTTTCTTTATAGCTATATAATTTACATCGATATTTTTAATAAATCTTATTTTTAAAATAAATTTAGATTTCCCCCCCCCCCCCGTTACCAAAGAGTACCCATAGCTAGCCAAAAAAAGAGCGAGCCAGAGCCAAAAAAATCATACACAATATCTAAAAAGTAAATATAAAAATTTAAATATCAAACTTCATGATACCGTACAGGACCTATTATCCAGAATCCTCAGGACCGAATATTTTCCAGATTTTGAGTCCTCCAAAAATTCGGAATCCCCCCCCCCCCCCCGAATCCGGAACATTCCAAAAACATAAAAATTAAAAAATCTCATGTAGAATTTAAATGTAAACCCTAATGTTTTGCATTATTTTAAATTATTTGAACAAAAATTCCTGTACTATTCAATGGTAACAATGAATAAATAAAAAATATAAAATTGTAATCTACAAGGTCGATCCTTTTTTTTCTTTATAGCTATATAATTTACATCGATATTTTTAATCAATCTTATTTTTAAAATAAATTTAGATTTCCCCCCCCCCCCCCGTTACCAAAGAGTACCCAGAGAGTACCCAATAAAAATGCGTTCGCGTTTCCAGTCCCAGAGGAGAGGATTCTGTCCTATCCTGAGCCTTTTTTTCTTTTTAATTAATTTTATATTTTTGACGCGTTACAAGTTCTATGCAGAATTATGAATTCTGCATCTTTGAACTTTTTGATATTTTCCTAATAAATTACATTTACATTTTCGATTTTTTCATGGCAATTTGTATTTTTGCTCAATTTTTAAACTAATATTTCTGTTCATGAATATCCAAACTAATTTATGTCTTGATATCTCGATTTTTTAAAACTTACTATCCTTGTTTACATTTATGTATGTATATTTATTTATTTATTTATTTATTTATCATATTTGTGAAATAATGAATTATTTTACTTGCATTTTCTTTTTTTTTAAGTTTTTAATTTATTAGGAAAATACTATGAAAAAAATATATCATTTTAATATTTTATTGCTCTAAATATATTGCAGTATGTTAACTGATGCAATACAAAAATATTTATCATCATCGACTTCTACATTTTTAGTTTATTAAATATGGAACTAACTTTGAGATATATATCGTAAAAATATTCAAAATAAAATATCGCAGTAAAAATCACTATTAAAACAATTCCTTTGCATAAATTGTTTTAACAATATGGGAAGAATGGATGAATTAACATAATATATGTTGTTAAATTACTTAATGCGATAAATATATTAAAAATGCATTAAAAGTTGAAAAACAAATTACTTCAAAAGTTACACCGTAATTTCCGGCGTATAATCCGCGGATCAAATAATTGGGTTTCGACCCAGAAATTTTATTTTAGAAAATGTTACTTGCTAGACCGCTGTAAATATTTAACTTCAATTATCAAGAAAAATTCCGGGTCTAAACGTAATTGCTTGATCAGCGGATTATATGCCAGAAATTACGGTAATTGTCTGCAAAAGAAGATAAACGAGAGGGATAAAATATATATATATTTATTTATTCTGATATTACTGTAAAAGACATAGCAGACGATTTTTTAAAATATCTGTTTTATATGTATTGTAAATTTTATCTCTCATATGCAGACGATTTTTGCATTTCTAGTTGAATTTTTCTGTATGACATCCACAGTGTTTTTACTAGTTAGAATGAAAAAAAAATATTTTTTTTTTCATTTGTACAAAGGACAAATTATGTTGCGTTTGAACATTACAGTTAAATGTATTTAGAGGACATTAAAATTTTATATAACTAATTAAAACTTGCAAATAAGCGTTATTCCTTTAATATTTTATTAACCCTTTGAAGATATGCTATTGGAATTGCCTAATCATACATACATTTAGATTTAGAAGATTCGAGATGAAAAATATTTTGTATAAGTTATAAAAATAATGATACATTTATCTTTAAAATCCCATAAAGTTAAAAAAAAGTATTCTTTCAGAACGGTTATTAAAATATGAAAGGTAAATAATAATAATAATTTTTTTAAAAATCTAGACATAAATTAGTTTGGAGTTTCGTGAATATAAATATCAATTTCAAAATTGCGCAAAAAATATAAATTTTAATGAAAAATTTGAAAATGAAAATGTAATTTATAAGGAAAATATCAAAAAGGTCAAAGATTCCGAATTAATAATTCTGTGTAAAACCTGTAGCGCGTCAAAAATATAAAATTAATTAAAAAGGAAAAAAGGTACAGGATAGTATAGAACCCTCGCTTCCGGGACTGGAAACGCGAACGCGAGCTCAGCACCATGGATACCATGTTCACAGGGTCAAACTAATGGGTGTTAAAAACGTATGCTGGGTATTAACCTCAATTTTCTCAAAAACTAAAGCTAATTTGAAGGCAACCTTTGAGCTGAATAGTTAGGGGTATGCACCGTACAACATACTTATCAAAATCTGTGCGCGTCATGTTTGGCAGTCTCCTTTTCCGTATAACTGCGTTTGTCTCATATATGAATTAGGTGAAGACTAAGGAGAGGTAAAAGTGGTGATTTGAGGAGTTCCAACGATAATTCTGAAGACGAATTTTGTGTATAAAGAAGATGAAATCTTTACAGTAGACATTATGGATAATAGCGTTGCCTTAAATCCGCATTAGCGTTGCCTTAATCCGTACAGCGTTGCCTTAAAATGCAAATCCGTTTCCTTAAAACCAAATTAAAAATGAAGAAAATTACTTGTAACTTTCCTGATTGTATAATGTCAATGAACGATGTTTCCCTCAATCAGTCAATGTCGTAGACTACATTTTTGATTTTTTTTTCTGATTAGAAAAATAGGTGTTATACCATTGCAAATTTACTTTTAAAAACTCATAAAAATATAGTTTAAGTGTTGCTGATAATTTTTCTCTTAGTTTCTTATTCTCTTAGTTTATAATTTAATTAAGGAGGTAGTTTATTGTAGTGAGTTTTTCTGAGTACTGTGGGGGATGTATGAAAGATGTCACAAAATTCAGGCAAAATGAAAGATAAAGAAAAAAAATCAATAATACAGCTAAAACATACGATCTGGGGCAACTTTATTATAGACCTAACATTTTGTTAAATCTTACAAACAGTTAAAAATAATAGTCTTATTTTAGCCTCATACCCATTTAATATTAGTCCCATTCCATGTGGTTAATTCAACACAAGGTTTTATTACCTTTTTACATTTATTTTTATGACATGTAATATTTTTTATTCGTAAGCCGGTGACGGAAACAAAAACAAAAATTAAACTTGTTATTTGGGACTGGAGTCAATAGATAAATATTGACTATGACAATTTAGAATTTTGACTCAAATTAATAACCTCAATTGATCCTATTTATTTAAGCAAATTTCAATGTGCATTATTTTTAAAGTTAGGATTTTATCAGATATGAATATTGTATATCAATATAGATTTCAATAGCAATCAGTATAGCTTTTAAAAGTCCTTTTAGAAATTTACAGTGAGTTCGCGAGTTTTAATAAATAAACTATACAAAGCGGCGCAATGCTGTTTCAGTCGTTTTATGTACAAAATGTTAGTAAATAAAAAATAAATAAACAGCATTTTGAAAATGTTCATTTATTAAATTTCAGACTTAAGTAACTGTAGCTCAAACTACAAATTTAGGATTATTTTTTCCAAATATTAAAACACTTTAAAATTTGGAGACCGTGCATTATATAATGGAACTTCGTGATTTGAACTAAAGTTTGCTAATGATGTTTTTAAAAAACGGGAAAAAGTTTGAACTTTACCAGACTAATGGCCATGCCATTAAAAAAATGTAGAAGAAACTGTTTTCAACGTGTTTATATATGCTTCGTGAATCCTGTTTTAAATGTTGTTTGTTCGCCAAATATTTTTTTTAATGTATGTAATAAAAATTAACTCTTATCTTTTAATATAACTGATTTCACTTTAAATGTATCAAATAAAGTTTAAATTTTACACACTGTTTTAAACAGGAAAAAATTCTATTTCAAACAATTTAGACTATAACCGTAATTATTTATTTTTGTCTTGGAAAAGTTGTATTTGCTAAAGAAGATGAAATTTTTAAATGGCAATTAGTTTAAGAATAAAAATTCATATGATGCAAAAACAGAGACACGACAGGACAAAAAAGAATAAATAATACAACATTACATAGAGTTCAATTTTTTATATGTATTTTTAAGAAAAAGAAAACCATTTATCTTTTATAAAATTAAAAAAATATAAATCAAGAAGAAAAAGTGTTTTTTCATTAGTTTTTGTTGTTGTTGTTGTTTATAGAGGAAAACAAGTGATAGTGGGATTTATTTTTTAAATATAAAATAAAGTTTTAGAATTTACATTAATCTGAAACACCATTAAAAATATGTTTTGTATTATTTGAAATAAAATTAACACGTTATTTAGTGCTCTATTTGGTAGAATATAAGTATTTAAATTAAACTCGCCTTTTAAAAATGAAATGAAATAGTTTCCTAAATGATTTTAATAACTTATTTTAAGCTTTAGTATATACAATGTTTTAAATTGCAGTCATGAGTTGTTTTATTCATTCTTGAATGTATTTTTGTAATTTCATTTCTCACATTATTAGGTAAATGGATGATAGAGTTGTGTAAAAGAGCGCATTTTTAAACAACTGTCTATAAAATAATAAAAAATCGAATATATGAAAATTACTCCTACTTGTTATTAAAACATAATAATTAAATAACAGACTACAATAAACATTTGAGAATAATGATAATAGTTTTTGGAATAATAAAAAAAAAAGTCAATAAGGAGTTAAATATACTCTTTTTGACACCTTAGTGTTTAAGAGTGTGTATAATTTTACAATTTTTAATTTTGTACAAAAATGCCAGCGACTTCTTGCAAACCAGCGGAAAATTTTATCATTCATTCCGAAAACCTTCATAATTGAGGCATTCTAAACAATTACGAAATTGTAAGAAGTATGTAATACTTTTAAAGAGTAACAAATCTAATTTGAAAAAAAAAATAAAGTGAGTATAAATTTTGAATTTACATGTTGTATATTTTTTCAATGCAATCACAATTTTTTGAGGAGCCGAAACCAGTCCCTACCGTATTGGAAACGCCCCACCAGTGGCTGAGAGGTTCTGCTCTCAAAGCTGGGAGATGGGAGGTACTGTGTTCAAAACCTTGTCACCTAACCTTTCGGAGTTTTCCGTGGTTTTCTTCGAACCTTGCCGTAAATACGAGTTAGGATCCCTTAAAAAGACCCCCCACGGAGGGAACCCCCCCTAGGGCCTATATCCCTCGTGTTGGTAATTGGCCGTCATAAATCAACCCAACTCAACCCGTATTGGAAACACAGATGAAACTAGGAATGTGCTTCACGCAAGTGCGTTTTTATGACAAATGAGCACACGTATCGCCTGCACATTGTAACATCAATATAACCTACAATGTCAGTCAAATATTATACAGATAACAAAGGGTTGATAAAGGAAACATTATGTTTCAGGAACAAAATGACGAAATCCATTTATTCAGTCCTAAATACAGTACAATCTAACTCCAATCAGCGGATTTTTGTTCTGAACTTTAACAAAAAAGCAGATTTTTAAAAGCGTTCGTAAATATATAAATACATATCACCTGTACACTGTTAGAAATTTGCAACAAACTGTCCAGTCATTACACCGTCTTTTATAGAAAACGGTTGCATAACTGTAATTTAACTCTATTGTGGCCATATTATTGCACATATCATGCTCCGAATAGAGTTAAATTACGGTTCAATAAACGTTTTCTATAAAAACGGTCGAATGCCTGGACAGTTTGCTGCAAATTTTTAACAGTGTAGTCGTCGTCTGATCTGTCCGTCTGTTCGAATATAACAGCGCAAAAACTACACCACCGAACGGTTTGAAATTTAATGTATATAATATTGCAGAATTTTGTCGAGTCACTTCACATATTATGAAAATCGAACCAAAACTTAAAAAGATATTAATAAAAGTTTTCTTCATTCTATTAAATCCTATCATACGTAATTGATTCACTGATATTCCATGATAGGTAATGATTTTACGTTGCCATGGTGATTACGTCCTATTTAAGATGAAGTCATATAATTTCTGTATTACTGAATTTAAAAACCGAATTTGTATACTAAAACTGTTTAATTATAGTAATCCTATAATCTACCGACAGTTTTTTGAATATGAGTTTCCGGAGAAATAGATATTAAATGGAAAAAGAGACTAAATATGGATTTCAAGTTCTGAAATTTTCAAAGCTAGTCTTAAGTTTCCCACTGGAATTTTCAGTAAATGTACAAAAGATAAAATGTTGCCAATTTAAAATATACTTATTTTATTACGGAAATTATTCATATCATAATAACAGACGATATAATTCTTTTTTGAGTGAAATACTAACGATGATATTTATATATTGTCTTGTATTGGATATTTGCGCATAGTATAATTTAAATGTAACAGAATTGAAATTAATTGTTTGTGAAAGTGTATTGAAACTTAATTTCACAAAATAAAATTATCTATAATATGAAAATCTGTACATAAAATAAATATTTTATTCATGAATTTTTGATAAGAGTGCAACAGCTATTGCCCCAAAATCTGAACATTTATAAAACTAATTATAGTACGAACATACCTCATTTGTCACGTTTCACGTACAATTTCTAACTTGTTTAACAAAATTTACAACAGACGTATCATTTTTTATGGAGCTCTACATCTTTCCGAATATTGATTCATATGGTCACCAACGACAAAATTACTGTACAAATTACTGTTATCAGTAAGGATAACAAGGGTAAATATTTGACAAAAAGTAAACTTTTGTTATATAGAAGTTTTTTTTTGCATATAGCCCATATTTTATTTTTAAATTCCTACTATTAGCTCACACTCTCTCTATATATATCTTGTTCAAATTTTCAATCGTTAATAAAATATTTTCTATTCATCCACTCAAGTTCAAATAATTTTTTTTAAACTTGTAGTGGATGACACTTTATGTTAATACAATTTTTTCAAATATTAATTAATTAATTAATTATATTTTTAAATGGGAGAAAAAAATTCCTCCCATTGTTTTCATAAATGAAATGAAAGATTTATATCAAATTAGTGATGCCACAGAAATAAAATACCGCAACGATGATTATAAAATAATGTTCAATAAAGATAACGTGGAATATTAATGCTGCACGGGTTTATTTTATATATTTATGATTAAAAGTAGGAATTGACTTAATTTTTTTTTTATATTACTTGTTTATATTATTAATATTACAATATAATAAATTATAACATCTTTTAATAATATATTTGTTTTAAATGCTAAAAGGTGTAAATTAGAGCATAATAAATACACAGTAAAATAACTTCAAATATATATATATATATATAAAAACTTATTGCAAAAATTATATATATATATATTAAGTACATGAAACTTAAATGATAGTATAAAGACCATGCAATCATGGAATATTCTCATTTGTTCTTGAAAATGGCTCGGAGTGAGCCGCGAAACTTGCCAAACAGCCTAATAAAAGTTAATTTACTGTGTATTTATTATGTTGTTAATTTACACCTTTTAGCATTTAAAAGAAATATATTATTAATATTGTAAAAATTATCTTCTGAGCATATCGTTAAACGTTTTTTGTAAATAAAGAAAAAATAAATAATGAAAATAAAAACTTCTAAAAATGAATTAATTTTTTATTTATATTTTAAGTTTATTGTGTTTGAAATATTTAAAATTTAAAGTTTTATAGCCACTTGACCTTTTATAGAAAGCGTGGTTTGGCGCATAATTAAATCCATTGCTGTTGTAATTGGTGTACAATTCTAACGATAATCAATATTTGGTGGCAGGTTAAGGGGAAAAAGCCTTAAAATTACGTTAGTAATTTATAATTGAGTTCTAAAATCACTAAATGTTGTATGGGCATCGGAAAAACACCTTTGTACATGATTCTTATAATGCTAGCGTATCAGGAACTGATATACAAATCGATTACAGAAACCAATCTTTACATACAAGAACAAAGTTGAGTTATGTAAAAGAATGTAATAAAAAATGTTCTATATTTAGGATATTAGATAAAACCTGACAATAATGGTTTCCGATGAAATCAGATATTCTGTCCCTTATATAGAGGTGTTTTTATTAGGATGTAAATTATAAAAAAAATGTAAAAAAAGTTATATAAAAAATCCATATACATGCATATAAACATGCATATACATACATGTAAATGCACAATATAATTTAAATTTTGTCGAGACATACATGATAATAAAAAGATTAAAATTGCTGATAATATTAATTAAAAAGTTTTTACATTAATTAATTTAATGATATGTAGTGTTAATGTAAAATTAGTAATAACTGTCCGTTCACTACAAAAAGTAATTTATTATTTTTAAAAAATTAAGAATTCATAAAAATAGGAGGGCTTTTTTGAAAATAATCTGTCTAAAAAGTCTGTCTGCTAAATTTTGTTTCACATTTTTAAATATGCTAAGTTTATTAACTAAATAAAAACCTTTATTTTGACATATACATAAAAAAAATCTAGGCATAGAAAAGGGAGTTCATTCTTTCAAAATTGATTTTTTAGTCTCTGCAATGGCTGATTAAATTTCATCAAAACATGTAAAAAAATTGTTTAAGAATTTTTTTTTTTCATTTTAAGAAAATGTTTGTTTATAATTACTAACTGAAATGTTGTATGAAAAAAAATCAGTTGCTTTTTATGGTTATCTATTTACTGGAAAAGGCGTATTTTGAACAATTATTACTGTTCGTTAAATGGTGGATCCCTTATTTACAGAACAATTTCAGAAAAATACGTTATATCTCAAAGGACTGGTACCAAAAGAAATATTCCTTAACATTTCATGACACGGACGGGGTACTGAGCGTGCCACTCAGTGGAAAAAAAGTTGTGAATTCCAAATTAATAATGTGATTAACATTTGAGCTTCATTTGCACCCTTCTAAAAGTCCCTTGAATTTTCAAACAATGTTTAAAGCCGATAGTCCCAATTTTTCTGTTCTGTTTGATTACTATGCTATCACTGGTGTAATGTCGCCCATGTATTTGTGTAATATATATTTATTTATGTCTAAATTAAACTTTTGTTTATATATAAATGTGATGTTTATTACTTTTATACTGTCACTAGACATTAGACACTACTTTTCTGTAGCATCAAAAATTCATATTTAGGCTTTAACCCTCCCACCGTCTGATTTTTTTTCTGCAGCTATAATATCTTTTATATCCCCTCATTTTATGTACGGTTCAAAACAGAATTCTGTTGAAAATATTTTTTGTCTAAAGTTATTTTAACATGATTTCTAGAAACGGAAAAACACCTAATGATGAAGGGGTAAGGCTGGCACATGAGTACGCCACCCGTGTCTTGAAAAAAAAATTGTGCTAAATCTAGAAATTTTACGTAAATTCTAAAAAAAAAAAACAGTGTATTGCCTATGAAATCCTCTTTAGAAAATGGAAAATATAAATCCGTATTTTTCAGGTGTCAGAGGTTTAGATGGAAGGAATTTGTCACAATAAATAATATATTTTACAGTAATTTTAAAACAAGACATGCGTGATCGTATATTATATTACAATCACTTGTTATAATCTAAGGTATCTTTATTTTTGGACGATAAAGCTAAAAATAGGCTTAGGTATTTTTTTAGACAATTTTTAGTATCATTAAATTTTGATAACAAATTCAAAGTTATTCTACTTTTTCTCAGGAAATTACAAAACTTTAGTAATTACATTTCTTGAATTTTTGTTTAAGATTTCAAAAACATTTTCAAATCTGTATAACTTCAAAATCCTATATTTTCTGTTTGGGTACTGGTTTTACAAAATAGAATTACAATATACTGTTCAAGACAAGTGAAATGAATATATATAAATACAGAGGATGTGAATTACTACTTTACTAAACAGCGTACAACCAATAGATTGCAAGTATGTCCAGACCGGGATTCGATCCCGGATCCCCTTGGTATAGCGGACCAAGTGCGGCATTTGGTGCGCTATATACTACAAACCGTCCACGTTATATTAATATTAGTGTCTTTTAATATTAATAATATTTGTAATATTTGTAATATTAGTTTCTTTTTAACAAATTCATCTGTATTACTTTTATACTACTACTGGACATTGCATTAAACAAGGATATCATTACATGTTTTTATGTATGCTTAAAAAACTGATGGCGCATAGAGTGCACCGCCCATGTTTTTATGTTACTACAAATCTCCCTTGTCTATGTTAAATAGAAAGGTTACAAAAATGATTGCGTTGTTCCTCATTCAAAGGAGTACCTTATAGGAAATTTTACTGCACGTTCTTTTTTCTTTAAAGAATTATGTCATAAAGATTTTTATTTTATTTTACGTAAGGTATATTTTGCTTTTAACTTCAAAGAATGCGACATAAAGAAAGTTTTCGAAAGAAAGGAAGAAATATGCTTGAAAATTACATAACAAATTCACAATTGAAAACGAAAAAATTATAATTTAGAAAACACACTGCATCTACATATTTTGTTGACACACAGCCAGAGGTCTCATTATGGTCTGTAAAGAATAAAAGTTTTTTTTTTTCTTTACACCAGAGAAATTCTCATGCAATTATGGACATTTCCTGGCAATAGAAATAATCTGGAGAATTTTTTCTCTCAAAATTATCTTATTTAATGTCTATAAAACAAGCATTTTGTGATAGATTATCTATATTTGCCGAAAACTCACTATTAAATAATGTAAACATCTCTGTCACCCTTTGTAATCATGTCAGAACATAATAATATTTTTAAGAAAGAATACTGTAACTAATAAATTACTACGATAAGTTACAGCAAAACACCGAGTTATTCATCGAAATTTTCCGACATTGCTCACATAAATTAACTAGTCATTGGGGGCCACCGTAATACTTACCCACCATGGATATGCTTAATATAAAATATGAAAATGAAACATGTGTAAACTATTTATAAAATGCATTGCAATTCGAATAAAATCGTGGCTTTCTGACGTCATAAACTTTAAATCCAAGGCTAACGAAAAAGACAGGCTACCGCGGTGCGTTCCACTTATCTTTTTTTACAGACCGCTAGAGTGACTAGATGCTCATTTCGTACACCTGCATTGGTGCATTCGAGCATCACATGACTCTCGCGGTCCGTAAAAAAAGATTTTCGAAATGTACCGCGGTAGCCTTTGTTTTTCGTTAGCCTCGCTTTAAATCGAGGCTAACGAAAAAGACAGGCTACAGCGGTGTATTCCACTTATCTTTTTTACAGACCGCTAGAGTGACGTGTTGCTCTTTTCGTACACCTGCATTGGTGCATTCGAAAATCACGTGACTCCAGCGGTCTGTAAAAAAAGATACGCGTAAGGCACCGCGGTAGCCTTTCTTTATCGTTAGCCTCGCTTTAAATGATCTAATACTGAATTGCGTAAACGAAACATCCTTATAAATCCAAAAATGATAATCATATTAACTAAAGGTTGACTACGTCGGATTAAGCGTCTCATTTCCAATAAAAATATATCTTTGAATTGAAATTTGAATGAAATACAGGGTCATGAAAAATCGAAGAGTGTGGAGAATAGGATTACGAATATCTAGGCAACTCATTATCCGATTGACTTCATTCTTTATGCAAAATTTATGTTTTTTTATTGTCTTTTATATTCACTCCATAAAACAAACAATTTCGAAAACTTGTATATACCTTTTATCAGAACGAATATTTTGAGACTCCGAAAAAAAAAGAGTTCCGGATAATCTAGGTTACTGAAATTCAACAAGCTTCTTCCCATTATTACATACTAAGTACACACCAAATTTCAAGTCTCTATCTCAATTTGTTCCGGAGATAGAGCGTTTACAAACACACAGACAGACGGACGGCATTTTTTTTTTCTAAAAATATGTTTTTCGGAATCACCAGTGTCTGAAACGTGTAAATCCGTCAAAAATGTTTTTCCGATTTTCAAACCGGTTACAAGACTTACCGTATACTATGTACGATGGATAAGTAAAAAGGAAGAATCCGATAAATATTGGAGTATCTCCAAATTTAAAAGTTAATACAATTTAACTTATTTTACGTTTTTTACTTTTTAGAATATCGCGTCATTTGTAAAGTTGATATACGGCGATTGAAGGTTAAAAAGTAGTAGTAGACATAGAAAATTAGATACAAAAATATAGCTCATATGGTATGTAATATAATCTGTGGTTCAAAGGCAGAATATTTAGTATATAATTTATGGTTTGATCTAAGGACTTTGAATAAAGTGTCAAAAGTAAGTTTTGCTTATTTGAAAAGAAAAAAAATCGTTTGTGTAATTTGTAATATGTAGACGGCATCCGAATTATAATTTATGTAGAGCATTAAATTGTAGACATTATTTGCAGTGCATTTGTAGCTATAACTGTCTCATATGATTATTTGCGGCAACATTAGTTGGAAATCATTACTTTTTACAGGATTGTACGTTGTACTCTGCATTAGAAATTTCCTCAAAAATTAAATGGACAAAAAGTAAATTAGGTACTTACGTATTATCCGGGACAGGATTCAGTCCACCAACAATGGCGCCAAACAATATTAATTACAGTAACACCACCCCTCCCCCCTGCCTTTTTTTAACTACATAGTTTTAAATATATAGTTGCCATATCAAAAGCAATCACAGAAGTATTTATATGCGTTTAACTTTATAATAAGATACAGCATATATAAGAATATAATATATTATATTCAGTGATGTAGTATGTTTACATGACAAAATATTTATATTATATTTATTCAGGTGAGAATAACAAAGCACTGTAAATAAAATTACCATCGTTAATAATGTTTATTGCTAAAAGCCGTGTATTTAATAAATGTATACTAAGCTACTGTTTTGTATTATTTTAGCTTGCTTTTGTATTATTTATTATTTTTAACGATGTTATTTATTTATTAAATGTTTATTAAATTACCATTTTTAAAACGATTAGCAATTGACAACGATAAACAAAATTGTCAATTGACAACCATTTGTGGCGATCTATCTACCTGGCTCGGATAATACGTAAAGTACAGAAAATTACCTTAGTTAAAAACAAACCATTTTACAGTTTGTTTTTAATTAAAATTTAAATTAGATATTTTTGGAAATATATAAATTTCGGTAAAAAACTGTCAAATTAGTTTTAAACTACAACAATTTTAATTCGTATATTTAGTTTTACTTATAAACGCAAACACAACACACACATACACACATATATATATATATATCCATATACTAATCAATTTTTCAGCCGATCTGAAATTACGTTGCAAATTAATGAAATACAAAGGATGTAAATTATCACTTTACTAAACAGCGTACAACCAATAGAATGAAAAAATGTCCTGACGAGTTCGATCCCGGATCCCTTGGTATAGCGCACCAAATGCCGCACTTGGTGCGCTATACCAAGGGATCCGGGATCGAACCCCGGACAGGACATATTTGCAATCTATTGGTTGTACGCTGTTTAGTAAAGTAGTAATTCACATCATCTGTATTTATATATAATTATTTCACTAGTCTTGAACAGTATATTGTAATTATATTTTGTAAAACCAGTACCCAAACAGTAAATATAGGATTTTGAAGTCATAAAGATTTTTAAATATTATTGAAGTCTTAAACAAAAATTCAAGAAATGTAATTACTAAAATTTTGTAATTTCCTGAGAAAAAGTCGAATAACTTTGAATTTGTTATCAAAATTTAATGATACTAAAAATTGTCTAAAAAAAAAAAAAAAACCCTAAGCCTGTTTTTAGCTTTATCATCCAAAAGTAAAGATACCGTAGATTATAACAAGGGATTGTAATATAATATACGATCACGCATGTCTTGTTTTAAAATTACTGTAAAATATATTCTTTATTCTGACAAATTCCTTCCATCTAAACCTCTGACACCTGAAAAATATGGATTTATATTTTCCATTTCCTAAAGAGAATTTCATAGGCAATACACTACTGTTTTAAGAATTTGCGTAAAATTTCTAGATTTAGCACAATTTATTTTTTTTCTACGATAGAATATAGGAGAGAAATGGTATACATAATCATTTTACGTTGGTCAAAGCTTTTTGTTAATACTATACTAAATATTTGTCGATTGAGTCAGAATTACGCACATTATCTCTCTTATCGCTTAAAATAAAGGAAACTTAGGTGTGAGAAAATATCTTAATCGATAAAAAGCGAAAAGGTTTGTATAATTCCGTCAAATAAATTAATTTTCAAAGTCGTTTAATGCCACCTACTTCCTAGTTTAAATTCATGAATATAAAAAAAAAAAATGAGAAACGGAAAAAGAGATGAATATTGTTTTTTTTTTTTATTATTATTAATTATGTAGTGTATCTTGTTTGCTAAAGTTTGCACCAAATGATAGAAAAATAGTTAAAACTACATGCTTCGAATCAAAAATTTTTTTGGAAAAAATCTCATTAAAATTTATCAATTATTTTTGCGTGTTGCTGTAAACACTGACGGCTTTATGTCTCATACAACAGAAAAACATGACTTTATGATTTTATTATGAGCTATTTTTTAAAATATCATTTAATTAATTTTCAACTAAATATGAATTTTGCACCAAACAATTATAGAAAGATAACCTAAATTATAAACTGTACGTCAAGTTCCATTAGTTTTTGCGTGTTGCTGTAAAACACTAAATATTTTATACAATAGAAACAAGTTCATTTATGCTCTTTAATAATTTAAAAATGCAATAACAAAATCTATTAAAATGTTTATTAAAAGTATATTTCAGATATTAGTCGCTATTTTTAAATGTATTATTTAATTAATTTTGAACTAAATCTTCATTTATCAACAGCATATTTTCTTTTATCAACATTAATTCTATATTTTCTATTTGTTACTTTAAAACAATATCCCTCATGCTTTAGCGTAAGATTGCAGTTTCGGTAAATTCCTTAAAGTCAATAATTATATACGCTTCTGCAATTTTCCAAAAGAGTTTAGCAATATGTATTTTATCCTAATTCTGAAACTGTGAGATAAAAGAATTTCTAATCAAGGAGTATTACTGAACATACGCATTTAATTTTGCTGCCGAGCGAAGTCTAATGCAATTTAAATTGAGAGAAAACAGTAAAATATAGGAACTAGTTCGTGTCTTAACAATTAGAGAATTACAATTTATCGTATGCGTATCGGTAATAAAAGAAAGAAACATGTGTAGTAAATTATTTAAATAATAAATTTTTCACACGAAAAGGGATTTATTATTACCGGATTTGATTAAAAATAAATTGCTTCTTCTACTATCCATACACATTATTTTACATATAGAATGTTATTCATTTGAAAGTTGTGTTTTATTTTTTCATCAGATTGAAATGCATATAACTGTAATAAAACTAAATTATATATTTATATTATTTCCTATCATGTTTTATAGTATTTTAGACCTTAAAATTCTTGAAATTTTAGGATAAATATTTACATTGTCATATTCCGATAAATTATTAAAATGTATCATGTCGGTGACCTCAAATTTAAGCCAAGTGGGTAGATACATTCAGACGCATATTTGACCCACTTAATGACAAAAAAAAAAAAACCTAGGGCATCAAATGGTATATAATATATTTACCTAGCTATATTTTCAATTCAGTTAAAATAAAATATTTGCTATGATTCCTGTTTTTGTTTACGTGAAAATAAACGTTTTCCGCTCTTCTGGCGTGGCAACTAAATGTCAGGGTTCATTGGATTTTGGAGGAAAATAATCTATATACACTAAGCGCTAAGGTACGTAACGACCAAAAAGCGATTATTTCTCCTTTGCCGATGGCAACGAATGTTTTATTTTCACTAATTTGTGAATATTAAGAAATGTTTTCGCGGTGTCGTTTTCAAACTCACTCATTTCACATATCTAGAAAAAATTTCTGCATCCGAAAATGCATTTGTTTATAAAAAAAATCGGCCCGTAATTTTTCTTATTTTTTGCAAACAATTAGCTACTTTCCAAAAAGGAAATAAAAATAAAGTGCGCAGTCAAAACAAAAAATGCGTCATTTTGTTATTAATTAAAACATTATCTCCATTGAAATTCATAAAGATACAAATGAATGTAAATATATTGCTTGAAGGTGCTTAAAACTATACATAAAAACATTTAAAAGCACATTATAAAGTCCTTTTAATATCAAAACATTTTCAACCGAACTTACTCGATCATCATCAGTGAAAAACTAATAGTTAAGTTGAGTTGTTGTCTCTTCGCGTTTTCTAGCTTGCCCGGACCAAACTATTTTACTTCAAGGGTGTGGAATATAAGGTGGGAGGGGAAAGGTCATTCAACATTTCAAAAGCAAGTACAGGTTAATCAATCATGTATTAATTCATTCCAGACTGCGTGGATATCATATGATAATACATCGTTACAGACTATTTCTTTTTTAGATATTATTTACAGAGACTATCTTATGATAGCTTCCTAGTGATTGCTTGTGCGGAATATAGTTTTGGATCCATTGAAATCTACTTTTATAGGTTCAGCTTGTGCTAATATTTCTAAAGCAGTGTGGGGTCTATTTAATCTCAGATCTGCTTCATGTTTTTAACACTTTCCAACCTAGTTGAAAAGTGTTTATGACTTCGGTTTGTCTGGCCGTCTGCCGTCTGGCCGTCTGTCCGTGCTCTAACTCCCGTAAATATGCTCGGATTGCCCTGCAATTTTTATATGTTATAATCGTTATCTATAGCATGTTCCCTATTTCAACGGAAGTGTGTATCACTTACAGTTTTTTTACAGGGACACTCAAAAGAATTCCGTTACATTGCGGTCTAGGGGGAAAAATCATTTGCGGTTTACTTAAATAATGTTTCACTATTTTAAACGCATTGAAATTTATATATATCACTAAGGTGCATTAGAAGAAGTTTAATATGGAATAGGGTGTGCATAGCACTTATACTTACTTTACAGGGACAGTCAAAAGAATTCCGTTACATTACGTCTATGGAGAAAAATCGTCTGCGGTTTATTTAAATAATGTTTCACTATTTTAAACGCATTGAAATTTATATAAGGTTCATTACAAGAGACTTACTACAGAATATTGTGTGTATAGCAGTCATCGTTCATTTACAGGGACACACAAAAGAATTCTCTACTGTATGTTAACAATAATTCCTGCAAGTGCGTTTTAAGTTACTGAATGCGATTTTAATTTTAAATCGCTTTTTGTATATTACGTGGTGTGTATAAATTCTGTAGATCCTATACAGGGAAGCACAAAAGTTCGGGAACACATTTCCGTATTATTTAACTCCAGACGGAGAATTTTAACCTGTGCTACGTGTTTCCTAACTGAACTAAAATTTAGCATCTTATGTAGTATATATACAAATCTATAGATCCTATACAGGGCTGAATAAAAGTATTCGGATTACTTAGATGTTATCTTTTAGCTTATTAAAGAGTATGATTCGTAAAATTATTTTGGAAGCGTTGGAAAGTGTTGCATAATCTATGCTTGACGCATGATTTTTCGTTCTTGTTTTATTCTGTCCCGAAATTTTCTCAGTGTCATACCTACGTACATAAAATTTTTGCTATCTTTCTTGAATGGTATAATATGCACCCCTGATCTATTGATAGCCTGGATTGGATCAATTTTCCTGTGTAACAAAAACCGCAACTTTGGGGGAGGGACTGCGATTAATGTAATGCCAAACTTAAAGTGAGAATGTCTCATACTTTCAAAAAATCTTGGGATATAGTTAACTTTACAAAATTTCAAGGTTTTAATTGTACCTGTATTTCGTTTTTCTTCATCTTTCACTTTAAATTTGCTTATGATTATTTCAATGAAACGGGATGGAACGGAATTCTCGAATGCTATTTTTCTACTTACATCTATTTCTTCAATAAGGAAAAGGTATGAACAAAATTCAAACGCTCTTTTTATATAAAAATTGAAAGGTGCTAACTTGCAACTAATGGGTGAACTGCAATTAAACGGTATGGTGGAGTTAGAACTGTTAATTTTCCTAAACACCGTTCAATCAAGATTCTGTTTGTTCATATTTCTGATTAGTTGTATATCCATAAAAGCAAGCTTCTGATTTTGTTCTATTTCTAGTGGGAATTTTATTTTGTTGTCTAGGCTATTGATTTTATCAAGAAATATGTATAATTCATCTTTTCCGTGATTCCATATAATGTAAATATCTGAACTAGCAATCCGGTAGATATTTACATTATACAATGATTATAAATAAAGCCAAAGGAAAATTTTTTGAAATATATTCCTTAGATTTGCCAAATCCATTTTTTTGCTAAGGTCAGTTATACGTGAGTATTTCAAGAATTAGATAGTTTAATTCAGTTACTGTAGTATCTCCGAGCTCTGAAATTTACAATTGTGTATATAAAGAAGCTTCCGATGCTAAAAATGAAAATGAATGTAAAAATATTTTGATAATTGTGAATGGTGTAGACACTTCCAATATAAAATGCATGCACATTTTTAATTTAAAAGAGTATCCAGTAACTATTGTGTGCATGCGAAGGTTTTTATCTGCATGCTGCTGAAAAAAATCTCTGCCTTCATATTTCTAAATGGTGTCCATATATTAGAGTGATTATATACATTTTATTTCAAAGTACGCATTCCTAAGTGGAGAAGTGTTTCTGCATTGGTATTCATACATACAATGCACAAAAAATATTAAGTAGGTATTCTAATATGCATAAACAGGGTGACTCATAAGTAAGTATAAAACTTCCAGATACTGTAAAACAGAAACAGTTTAAGGGACGTTCCTCAAATACAAGCCGTAAGGTAGGTATACTCATAAAGTTTTTTCCCGCTGCTTTGCAAAGTGACATAGGCAATAGCTAGCGTGTCAAGCGAATATCCGTAGAAATAGTTGCGTCTGCAGTGGAGAAGGCATTTTGTGTTCTTGAATTGAGCAAAACGGAATTTGTCACCATTGTGTAACGGCATTTTCGATCACGATTCGGAAAAGAACATCTAACCAGAAAGGCAGTCACAGAAGTTCTATGTGTGCACTCTTAGTCACATGACACACATCAAACCGGTAATCCATTTCTGTCCACTTTGCAGAAACAACCAGTAGTGTGAAAAAATTTTAAACCAATAATAAATGGATTTTCTGGTTAGAGGTTCTTTTTCAAATCGTGTTTGAAAATGCCGTTGCACAAGGGTGACAGATTCCGTTTTGTTCAATTCAAGAACACAAAATAACGCTTAACGTTAACAGTCCCTTTTTTTAAAATTTCTAAATCCATTTTTGTCTGTCCCGTTGCCACAAAAAGAAATTGCCTATGAACTATATCTATATCATAAAGCAAAATATTTCCGTGAGTAACTCTGACGTCATATTCATGATGCAACCTGAATAATAAATTTCTCTTTTTTGCAAATTTGTTAAGCTGGCAACATCGCATGATGTAAGTTTTTACGTCGTCGAATAGGGAAAAAAAATACTTTCAAATGCAATTTGTTTGAAAAATGTATCTCTATACTGATATTTTATTGGTTATGAAAACATTTCTAAATATGATTTTTTTGTAAATCTATCTCTATCACGTGTAGATCGGCTATGGGAGATTCGCACGTTTCTAATTAAAGCAATATAAACAATATTTGTTTCCGGGAAATATTCCATAAAAAAATTAAAACTTCATGAATAAATAAACAAAAAAATACCATAAATAAAACACAGTATTAACAGATATGTAATTGAACTACGCGCTTTAACTAAATCAGTAAGTTTCATTAAATAGTGATATCTTTGGTGGTTTCGTTGGATATTAAAACAAACGGGCGATTGTAAGCTTGTAGAAAATGACGTCAGTTTCATGTAATCGTTGTAGATCAAGTTGTTATGCGTAAAAATAAAGTTACTGTTTAAAACAAATTCTATATGAAATAAATTTCACCAAATGCAACGACATTCGATTGAACATTTTGATTTTGTTTCGGTATTGTGAAAGAAATCGCACATTTTTCTGTTACTCTCATCGAAGAAAACGAGCATTCATTTTTATAAAACTGTGGGATTTTAGTATAATCGTGTCAAAGTAAATTTATTATGATACATGACTATCATCTTTCCCCGCGCAATCAGCAAAAAATTACTTAACTTTGACCATAATAAAAAAAACGCTTATTTATAAATGAGAATGCACGGTTTCTTTGTCGAGTGTAACATAAAAATATGCGATTTTCCTGATTATATCGAAATAAAGTACCCAAATGGTGTAGTATTAAAAAAAATTATTTCGGTTTCGAAAGCAAGTAGCCTCCAACACTGATAAAACATTATTTCTAAATGAAAACTTACTATTTCATTCAAAAAATTAATTCTGAAATATTTATATGAAAAGTACACCATATTCATTGCGGTTTTAAGCAGTGTGGATCTTAAACTGAATATGAAATGTTTCTTTCATGGTGTAAAAACCCCCTTTCTGTTGTTTTGATTGGCGAGATTAGGCGTCGCCTATAATAATTATTGTAACCCTTTATTTTGCTGTTTTTCAGTTTTAATTCTGATTTAGATGTGATGTAACTAGAACCGAGTTCTCGGCGGTATATCCGAGTTTCTGAACCAGGCTTTTGCTTGGTTATAATAAATAATTTGTTAGTTTTATCTATCTGAACTTTTTATTTGATGTGTAAATTAAGGAGAAAATCTTAGTATGAATAAGATCCTGATTCGAAGAACAAACATTTAATTTCGTTTTGCAATTCTTCATTTCTGGCGTCCCGCGACCTGATGTCTGCACTGGATTTATGATTTGGTTTTGATAAATGATTATCTGAAGACTTGAGGTAAGCTTAGTCTAATTTATATTTTTGTTGAACTGTAAAATAAAATTGATATGTCTACTATAGATACTTTAAAAAAGAAGCGTTCTGGTTTACGAACGCAAACAACAAAGCTGTGTACTAAAATATGTACAATTCTTGAAGATGACTCTATGTCATTAGAAAACAAGTTTGATATGTTAAATATCTGTAAAGATCAGTTAAATGAAAAATACGAAACATTAAAAAAATTAAATTCTGACATACAAGACGAAATCGCCGATGCAGATTTCGAAAAAGAAATCGAAAGCTCAGAAAGCTATAGTGAAAAAATTATCGAATCGCGTAACAAAATAACGAAGTTCTTACATGAACGCAACTCCCAAAACCAAAATAATGCTTTTCAAAATTTTACGAAAAATGATTCCGTTTCTCAAAACGGAAATATAGAGATATCTATGAACTTGCCGAAGCTAACAATAAACAAATTTTATGGTGATAGCAGTTCTTAGCTCGAATTTTGGGGGCAATTTTCTAATGCTATTGAGAAGAATTCTAATTTAACCCCAATTGATAAATTCGTATATTTAAAATCCCTGCTTGGAGGCAGTGCCTATAATGCTGTTGCAGGTTTTTCACTTTCCGAGGAAAATTTCAAAGCTGCTGTTGATTTGTTAAAAGATCGCTATGGTCGTAGCGACCTAGTTATCAATGCTCATGTGAGTAAATTGTTAAGTTTAAAACAGGTAAAGAATGCTTCGAATGTTAAAGAATTACGAGAATTGTATGATAAATGCGAGATACAAATAAGAAATTTAAATTCTCTTGGTGTTACGTCCGGAAGTTATGGTCATCTTCTCTGCCCGATTTTAATGAAATTAATACCTTCTGAAATAGCGCTAGATTTTAATCGTAAAAGAGCCAATACTGAAAAAATGGAGATCGAAGATCTTCTTTCCTTCATTAAAAACGAAGTGCAATCTCGAGAAGCTACGATGACACTCCAGAACTTTGAAAATAGTTTTAGTGCAAAAAATACAAAGTATAATAACAATTATAAACAGTTGAATAATTATAAACGCGACATTCCTTCAGCCTCTGCATTGGCTACTAATGTAAAAAACGTTTGTATATTTTGTGAAAATGATCACGATTCTAAATCATGTAAAGATTGTTCTATTCATCAAAAACGTGATAAATTGCGCATCCTTGGTCATTGTTTTGTTTGTTTCCGAAAATTTCCTGTGTCGGCCAAGTGTAAATTTAATTCTGAAAAATGTAAATTTTGTAATAGCAATTTTCATCATTTTTCGGTTTGTTTAAATAGGAATTCTAATCAAACTGTCCCGAAAGAAATCAAATCAGCAGACTCTATAATCACTTCTATTACTCATTGTAAAGTAAATTCAAATGAAAATACTTTTAAAGAGGTTATTTTACAAACAGCTTGCGTAAAAGTGGAATCTGGAATAAATTCTGAACTTTCCTTATGTTTATATGATTTAGGTAGTCAAAAATCTTTGTGACACAAGAATTAGTTTCAAAATTAAATCCACGAATTATTCGTAGAGAAAAACTTCAGATTTTTTCCTTTGCAGCTATTAAGCCACAAATAAAAACTTATGATGTTGTGCAATTAAAATTATCTCATGTTGAAGACAACTCGCGTTTCATTTTTATTGAAGCTTTAGTAACAGACGTAATTTCTAACGCAACGATTCATCCCCCACTTCTTAACAAACAGATAACAGACAAATTGGCGCCTTATAAGTTGTCCAATTTTGCTGCGCCATGCGATTCTCAAATAAATATATTAATTGGAGCGGATTATTTTTATCAAATCTGTCACGAGGGAGAGGTACATAAAATAACTAAATCTCTATTTTTATGTGACAGTTTATTCGGACATTCATTATGTGGGTTCTATGAGGATGAAAAAAAGAATTTTAAATACGCATCTGTTTTAAATCTGTCCGTTGTAAATCTAGAAAGGGAGGATTTGAAATTTTTATGGGAAATTGAATCTTTGGGTATTACGCAATCAAATGAAAATATTTCAGATATGGATAAGGAAATTTTGAATAAATTTGAGAATAATTTAAAATTTGTAAATAATAGGTACGAAACGGGTTTATTGTGGAAGGATGAGAAAACTAGAGTAGATAATAATTTTATAATAGCAAGGAATCGTTTTAACGAATTAAATCGTAAACTCGAAAAGGATAAGGACTTGTGTAAAAAATATAAGGCTATTGTATTAGAACAAAAAACTACCGGAATTGTAGAAGACTGCCCTGATAGAATAATTGAGAATGGGTATTTTATGCCTCATAGACCAGTTTTAAGAGAGGATAAATTAACTACCACAGTGAGGATGGTTTTCGATGCTTCTTCTAAAGAAAAGCATTTAAATTCTTTAAATGACTGTTTATACCCAGGTCCTAATCTTAATCCTAACATACTTGATGTTATAATGAATTTTAGAAAATATAATATTGCATTTTGCGCTGACTTAGAAAAAGCCTTTTTGCAAATTGGGATATCAGAAGAGGATCGGGATTATTTAAAATTTTTGTGGTTTGGTGACGAAAATGATAACTTAACTTTTTTGAGATTTACTCGAGCAGCTTTTGGGGTAACTTGCAGTCCCTTTATTTTGGCTGCAACGATTAGATATCATATTCGGAAATATATTGATCATCCTGAAGTCGTTAAGATCTTGAATTCATCTTTGTACGTAGATGCTTTAATAACGGGGTCAAAATCTGATGAAGACGTTTTTTATCTATCATCAACCGCTTCGGATATTTTTAGGGAAGCTGGTATGAATTTGCGAAAATTCAAAACTAATTCTGTTAAACTTAGAAAAATATGGGAGAAAAATAAATTATGTGAATCAGAAGAAAATTCGAATAATTCTTTGAAGATTTTGGGATTATTATGGGATACCAATTGGGATATTTTACGTTTTGATGTACAATCCTTTCCTGATGAATGGAAATTTAATCCAACGAAACGCGTTGTTCTTAAAGCCATGTTAAAAATCTTTGATCCGATTGGATTCATCGCACCATTTTCTATTCGTATGAAAAGTTTGCTACAGGAAACATGGAATAGGGGTTTGGAATGGGATGAAAAATTCCCTGATAATTTAAAAATTGAATGGGAAAATTGGTGTTCAGAAATCGATCATTTAGATAAATTTAAGGTTCCCCGCAAATATTTTCCGCAGGGCCTAGAATTTTCAGACCCAATTGAAATTCATATTTTTTCCGATGCCAGCCCTAAGGCTTATGGGGATGTTGCTTATTTCCGATATATCACAAGTAATAATGAAATTATGACCAGTCTTATTTGGGCAAAATCTAGAGTTTCACCGATTAAGTGTTTGACAATCCCTCGTCTTGAATTAATGGGGGCTTTAATAGCTGCTAGGATGTCTAAATATTTAAAAAATGTATTTGATTTTCAAAATTTGGAAATGCATATCTGGTCAGATTCCACTATTACGTTATACTGGATAAAAAGGATCAGCCAATAATTGGAAGCCCTTTGTGGCTAACAGGGTTGTAGAAATACAGTCTTTGACTGATCCGAAATTGTGGAAATATATCCCGGGTAAGGATAACCCGAGTGATCTTCTTACTAGAGGCGAGAATTTACATAACCTCACTCAAAATAAATTATGGTATTATGGTCCAGAATGGTTATCATTACCAAAGGACAGTTGGCCAAAACCTGAAAGAGTACCATTTAACGTAAACATCCTAAATCAAAGCACTTTGAATGAAAGAAAATCATCGAAGTTGAGTTCTGATCAAATATCTTGTACAGTAGGTGTTGTACCTCCAGAATCATTGTTAAAAATAGAAAATTTTAGTAATATTTCAAAATTACTTAACATCACAGCATGGATTTTTAGATTTCCAAATAATATCAACAAAAGTAAAATTAAAATTTCAGGTGAGCTGACAGCTCCAGAAATTGAAAAGGCAGAAATTTATTGGATAAAACAAACTCAGTTATTTGTATTTGATCGTGAAATTGATTTTTTGAAAAAAGGATTTTGGGGACGAATGGTTCGTTTAGTAAAAACTCCGTTGAAGAAAGTTCTCGGTAGATCTTGTCTCTCATTTGAAGAAATTCAAACCACTTTGACCGAAATCGAGGCTGTGATTAATGGTCGCCCATTGACGTATGTCTATGAAGAAAACAGTGAACCGCTTCCACTTACACCTTCTCATTTTTTGATTGGCAAGCGAATAAATTCTCTGCTAGATCTTCATTGTGTTTCAGAAACTAAATCGTATAAAATAAGACACAAAAATTTTGAGATCGACAAAAATTGAGAGAAATTTTTTGAGAATGGTTTAAATCAAGTTTTAAACCATTTTTGGAAACGTTGGAGGCAGGAATATTTACGAGAACTGCGTTCTGCTAATTTTACAGTTCCAGTCAAAACTCCAACTGAATTCGAAATTGGAGATGTTGTGTTGATTAATGAGGATAAAAGTCCAAAGCACATGTGGAAATGTGGACGAATAACAGAATTGTTTTTAGGAAGAGATTCAAAAATTAGATCATGTGCCATTCAGACTGTTTCCGGTGTGATAAGAAGACCAATCCAATTGATTTACAAACTGGAACTAGACATTATGGACTAATAAGACTTTAATGAACATTATAATGAACATTTTATTTTCATTTTCTTACTATTAACGTTTTCTAATCCTATTATTTTGTATATTTTAGTTTCAGTATTTACTCATCTGAAAACCGTGATTTTAAGTGTAATCTCCTTATTGTAAGTATGTTCTATTTTTATCTTATCAATGTAGTTTAAAATTTTTTAGAAATTTAATTTGAATTATGAACAATAGTAATTGTTCATCCGGGGGCACTGTGTAAAAACCACCTTTCTGTTGTTTTGATTGGCGAGATTAGGCGTCGCCTATAATAATTATTGTAACCCTTTATTTTGCTGTTTTTCAGTTATAATTCTGATTTAGATGTGATGTAACTAGAACCCAGTTCTCGGCGGTATATCCGAATTTCTGAACCAGGCTTTTGCTTGGTTATAATAAATAATTTGTTAGTTTTATCTATCTGAACTTTTTATTTGATGTGTAAATTAACGAGAAAATCTTAGTATGAATAAGATCCTGATTCGAAGAACAAACATTTAATTTCGTTTTGCAATTTCTTCACATGGAAAGTGGCGCTAATTTAGTAATATTTTTTCTTCATTTTTTTTCCTGAAATTCAAATGTCTGTATAATATGTACACATTTTAATTAAATGCATTTGAATTACGTCATTTTAGTAATTAGATCAATTATAGATTTTGTTCTATATATATATATATACGAAAAATACGCATTTTCTTCTCAGAATGGAGTTAATTTCGCAAGCGAGAATATAACGAGTTGGTTTTAAATTTTTGTTGGCTTATAAAAAGTATTGGTTTATAAAAGTGTACGTGTTTAAATAAGTTTAATTTAACATTTGAATTTAATAAATAAATACGAACAGCTGCTTGTTGTAACATTGCAGGTTGTTTTAATATGTGACACAGATAATAAAAATAAAATCCATTTCAAAATTAAAAGAAAAGATTTGTAAAAATAAATTAGGTAATTGAAAAAAGGGGTAAAGGGTTAACGGTAGAAATTTATAAAAGGCGAGTATTTTTCATTAGGTTCTAAAATATATGTATGTCCGGTTTCATGCAGGAACTTCAAAATTAAAGTTTTGTGTCAGGAACATACACACAAACTTTAACTTTTATGGACATAGGTAATAGAATTTTAATACATTAAAACTTTATTTTATTTATTTATTTATTTATGAAGAAAACAAGAAAAGCAGTATAACTGAAGTAGTAAAAAGAAATTTCGTGTATTTCCTTTTCTGTTCTGGGTTTTGTTCCTTTAAAACTAATGGTGTTAGGTTCAGACTTGGTTTTCTTTCCATTAGAAATAACGGAATTTGCAGGTTCTTGCTATTCGGTTCGGTTGATATCCAAAGTCATGGACATTCATTACACAGTTTTTCAAGTGACTCAAAGAAGTTAGAAAGGAAGAAAATGAGAATCCTAATACAAGGTTTTTCAGATGTTGCTACGTGATTTTAACAGTTGATAATTTGTTTCGTACTTTTTGAATTTGGGTACTTACTTGTCTTAGCCATTACAATAGTTTCGAAATTTAAAAATATAGCATTTATCTAATTTTACTTTCTAAATTAGTGTAGAAATATGCGAAATTTCCCTAGTTAAAGGTAGAATTCAATATGTTTGCTCCTAAACGTCCGCTACAGAAATAACTCAGCGATTATTTTCAAATCAAATATCTATAATTTTCTTTCCTTCATATTCTTATCTCTGCATTGTAATGTTCCTCAAATCAGAACGAAATATAACAATTTACTTATTGAAAAAGTATTCATTTTAACCAGATCTTGTAACGTTTATGCCTACTTACAGTTGAATAAAGAAAACAGTAAAAATCATATAAATGAATTAATCTTAATTTTAAATTAATTTCAATTCAAATGTCTACAAAATGAATTCCATTAATAGATCTTTACAAAAGTATAAATATTGAATATATTTTTATTTCATGGAGAATTTGTTTTACAGGAATATATTTTACTTCTGTAAAAATAATAAATTTGAAAAAAAAATGGAAATCTCAGATGGAGACAAACAACCTGTATATTTTCTGTATATATACAAATCTGTATATTAGGGTGGGCCTAAAAAAACTTTTTTTTATTTGCTATACCGCGGAAAACTTGGCTTTAGGGTTGCTTAGTAAAATAAAATGAAAAAAAAATTAACTACATTTTAATTTTAGCGGCAGAGCAGCTCAAATAAATTTATTGGAAATAAATAGTTTTTTTTTTCTTTTTTAAAAGCTATAAAAGAAAAAAAAAACTGCTATAGTGAAAAATCTTTAAAAGAAAGATATAAAAATACATTATATTAAAAAAAGAAGCAAAAATACTTCATTTGAGGTAGTGCAGAGCATTTAAAAAATCCTTAAATTAACGCTATCAAGTGATATTCACTGGAGAATGTTGGCCGGATTGGGTGTCGGGTCTTTTTTTTTCTGTTTTGATTTGCTATACCGAAAAAGACTTGTGTCTAGGGTAGCTAAGTAAAATGCAAAAACAAAATAAATAAAATTTTACTTCTGGTGGTAGCGCAAAAGGCCTAACATTTGTGAAAATTTGGCTTATTTTCTCAAATTTTAGGCCTTTTGCGCTACCGCCAGAAGTAAAATTTTATTTATTTTGTTTTTGCATCTCACTTAGCTACCCTAGACACAAGGCTTTTTCGGTATAGCGAATCAAAACAGAGAAAAAGACCCGACCCACAACCCGGACAACATTCACTGATTGAATACAACTTGATTGCGTTAATTTAAGGATTTTAAATGCTTTGCGCTACCTCAAATCAAGTAATTTTGCTTCTTTTTTTATTATAATGTATTTTTATATCTTTCTTTTAAAGATTTTTCACTATAGCAGTTTTTTTTTCTTTTATAGCTTTAAAAAAAAAGAAAACTGTTGCTTTCCAATAAATTTATTTGAGCTGCTCTGCCGCTAAAATTAAAATGCAATTATTATTTTTTTCATTTTATTTTAGTAAGCAACCCTAAAGTCAAGTTTTCCGCGGTATAGCGAATAAAAAAAAAAAAAAGTTTTTTTCGGCCCACCCTACTGTATATATATGTACATAGCGTATGTCTATAAGGAGAGAGAGAGAGAGATAGATTAAAAATCGTCTGGAAGGATTACAAAAATGAATGATATTTATAAAGATTTGATATGTTACTTAAATAAATAAATAAACATATATTTATGAATTAAATAAAGAATTTTATATTTATGGAAATTATCCTTAAAATATATATATAGATACGTTTTTAATGACATTAGTGAAAGAGATAAAGAAACGAGGATATTTATTACGTGATTGCCAAATAATATAAGGTCACGTATGTCTTGTTTAAAAGTTACTATAAAACTTCATCTTTATAGTGACAAATTCCTTCCATAAAAACCTCTGACACCTGAAAAATATTTCTTTATGCTACATGTATTTATGTTTCCATTTCCTAAAGAGGTTTTCCAAGGCAATGCATTGCCTTTTTGAGAACGTTTCTTACATTTCTATATTCAGCACGATTTATTCTTTTCTACGAAGGGATAAGGTGGAAAAATTTGTGCACATACTATTTGTATAAGTCAGTGTTCTTGTTAATATTAATGGTTTTTATTATAATAACTAAATCTTATTATATATATTATATATATATATGCATTTGTTTTGTTTTTTATTATTATATGCATAATTTATGTGAACTAAAGAAACAAAATATATTTATTATTGTACAAAAATAGGCTTTTTGTAAATAGAGAAATTTTGGCATTTTTAAATAGAGCACACCGTTTCACTCCATTTCAATTCAATACACCTGAGACGACAATACGTAAAATGTACTACTCATTTTTAAATTTATTTTTCAATTGATTGAATTTTCATGGAAAGTATATAATTTATACTCAAATACTTTGGAAAAGAACTGAAATAATTTTGATAAAAAAATGAAAAACAATTCAACATAAAAGAAATTTCATACGTCAAGCATAGATTATGAAACACTTCGACAATATTTTAAGGAAACTTCGCTGTTTCATAAAGTAAATAAGATACCCAAGTAAATATTTTAGAAAACTTATAACATCTCTGATTCTTTTAAGTGCTGCGCATACTATATTTTATTTCAAAGTATCATGTAGGGCACTTAAGTTATGTATATCACTTTCAATATGTTTCAAATAGTGTAATAGCATTAAAATATTGCAAAGGATTTCCACATAGACCTCAATGTAACGACATCCGTTTGAGTACTCTTGTAAAGGAATTATAAATGCTATACACACTTCATTTCCAAGAACCAAATCTGCCATGGTAAGCTTCAATAATGCATATCAATAACAAGAAAATCTGAGTATATTTAAGTGAGTTAGAGCACTGAACATTGCCAGACATACAGATGCTTGAGCAGGCGGTCAGACAAACCTAATACATAAACACTTTCAACTACGTTGGTAAGTGTTAAAAGAGGTCTATATCATACAATATGAGCAAATATTGTGTGTCTGTGTGTTTGTATATGTGAGTATATATGCAAATTTTATTTAGAAAATGGCTCTAACGATTTTGATTAAATTATGTATCTTGCCGTTTTCAGGCACGAGAAGGCTATTGGACTGGGTAATATGTTCAAGAAAATTCGATTAGTGGAACATTTTTGAGTCACTGCGGATCAAGCTAATTTTATCTAAGAAGCACCTCTAACGATTTTGTCTAAATTTAGTATCTTACCGGTTTGGATTACGAGAAGACCATTGGTCTGTGACACATGTCCAATAAAATTTGATTAATGACTCATTTTTGTGTCACTACGGGTCAAACTAACTTTATATGATAAACGGCTTTAACGATTTTGATTAAATTTTGTATTGTACCATTTTCGGATAGAAGAAGTTCATTGGGCTGTGCCACATGTTCGGAAAAATTATATTGGTGGGTTATTTTGGGGTCACTACGGGTCAAGCTAATTTTATCTAAAAAACGGCTCTAACCATTATGACTACATTTTGTATACCACAGTTTTGGATTATGAGAAGCCCATTGGGCTGGGTCACATATTCGAGGAAATTCGATTAGTGGGTCATTTTTGAGTCACTATGTGTCAAGCTAATGTTAGGTAAAAACAGATAAAACGATTATGACTAAATTTAGTATACTACTGTTTTGGGTTTCTAGAAGAACATTGGGCTAGGTCACATGTTCGAGAAAATTCGATTAGTGTGTCAGTTTTGGATCATTATGGGCCAATTCCTTTCAATGCGAATAAAGGTTGAAACAGTTATATTAAGTTGTTGAACATTTGGAAGTAAAGAGGGTCGCAAAGCTGGCAAAATTTTGATAAATATCGCCATATTTAGAGAAATGCTGGTGATATATACCGGTAAAATCGTCTTTCTAGATTACCAATTCTAAAACACATGCTTGGCTCCAAATGAAAAAAAAATGTCGCGAAGTTATCGACATTTTGCCAAATTTTGGCAACATTTGGCAAAAATATGGCTTTCAGAATTTGAAGGAATTTTCTAGAAATTTCCAATAGCAGCCGAATGACATGATTCAGTCTGCGATTCGAGTTGAACACTAAACTAATTTTAACCGAGCATTGCTCGATCTTCCCCGCTGGTTTATTTAAAATGATCACGTTTCAAGAAAAAAAATAACACTTTAAGATTTGATTTAAAAAAACAAAAACAATATCACATTTTATGCATGGGTATTACGTAAATATATTTATAAAACTTTTTCTTTTATTTTCTAGATTTTATTTAATTTTAAGAAATGGGATACTTTCTTTTATACATATACGCTGATATCACTCTGCTGTTTAAACAAAAATTCAAATTCAGAAAAACATTTAGTAAATACTTGACCTTATTATATGTCAAGTGAGGACAGTTTCCCATATGCAGACGAGATTTCTTATGTTTAATCTACATTATGTTTTGTGAATAATGTGGTTATATTTTATTTCAAAATACTTAACTCGTTTGCGTATTTCTCATATTAATACATTTTCAATATATGTAAATTTTCAGTTTGTGCATTGTTGCTGAATTATGCAACGATTTCATTCATACTCAAAAACGTTGCTGTTCTCCGTTGCTTCAAAGCGTGTACGTGTATGGATATCTATTCCATATTTCATCATATATTAAATTTACAAAATTTAACAAAAAACGCTGTCAAAAGTGATGTATTTAAACAAATTGATGACAGTAATTTTATTGAAAATATTAAATATCGATATTCAAAATTGTAAATTGTCTCAAAATATCCGATATATTTAGTATTAAAATAAATGATCAACGTAAAAATAGCACAAATAAAATATATATAAAATAGCAAACAGCTGTTTTGGAACCTCTAAATCTTCATCATCAGTGCCAAATAAAAAAGATTAAAAACTGATTTAAAAGTTTAGGCCATGTAAGTATGCTTGCGTCTCCGCTCGCGACCAAGATTTAATGGACTAATACTTACATGGTCTGAGCTTTTAAATCAGATTTTAATCTTTTTAGCTTTGGCACTGATGATGGAGCTTTAGAGGCTTCGAAACAGCTGTTTGCTGCTTTATGTATTTTTTATTTGTGCTATTTTTATGATGATCATTTATTTTAATATAACGGCACAGAGTTTAATCCAGCTATTTTAAATATTTAGTACATTTATAAATCTTATTGTGTGTGTAGAAGTGGGTGGGGGGGGGGGGTGTTAATTCAAAGACTATTTTTATAACATAGTAAGCTTTATAAGAATTCATAACTTACTTGTTTGACTCCTTATTATATGTTATAGATAGATGTTAGAAAAGGATATTTCTGAAACCTGAAAACCTGTTTTTATATCCTTTTATTATTTATTTATAAATATTTTAACCGCATGTGTATGTCATATGGAATGTTAACCTTCTTATTATAACTATACCGAAATATTAGACATCAGACAATTGAATTCATTCATATTTATATGCATTCTCATCTATCTATGTAATTATCTTTGTCATTGATGTATATATTCATCTATTTACTCGTCTGTGCGTCAATAACTGATTTATTAGTCAAGGGTTTTAGTTCTTAATTTATATCCCCAAATGTACTCAAATTGTCTAATTCTGCCATTCGCTCTATTTCGCCATCCATCTATCACTCTAATAATTCCTATGTGACGGTATAAATCAATCGGAGAGACTGAAAGTTTTCTTATTTAAAAAATATGTGTTACTTAATATAATTTAAATTAACTAAAATTTCAATTTTGAAACATTAATTCATTGAAGTCATCGATATCTATTTTTAATAATATCTTCCACGCAATTCCCAATGAAAATAAGTATTTCAAAATTTTAATAAATCGTTAATATTAAAATTATAAAATGAATATTTTCATCAAATTCCAATGCTTTATTTATTTAAATTTCCTAACATAATATATGCACTGTCTTTAAATCTGATGATATAAATATGCAAATAATACAAATCAAAGTCTTTAAATATTGGTAAATACTACAATAAGTAATAATAATATAATACGCAACAAATAAATGTACTTTGAAACTTTTCTTTTTTCCAAATATTTCATATTTATTTCTTAACGTTTCTTTTATGCAAAATGTAATACAAAAATTATGCACATAATATGTTTTAAAATTTTATTTAAATATATGAAAAATATTTTCTCATGTAATATCATAAAAACATATTCAGAACTAGATTACATCTTTCCTGCATTATAATATATTATATAATTAAAAAATAATAATAATATATTTTTCAATTATTCACCGATATTTACTGTAAGTATCTATTACTAATAAAACAAAATGCAGAAAATGTCAATACAATTCATTTCTTTTTTCGATTTTATATTTTACAGAAATCATAAAATACTTTCCTGCATTATAATATATTATGTAATTAAAAAATATTTTTTTTTAATTACTCATTGATATTTATTGTATCTATTACTAATAAACCAAAATACAGAAAATGTCAATGCAATTTATTTCTTTTTTCGATTTTATATTTTACAGAAATCATAAAATACTTTCCTGCATTATAATATATTATGTAATTTAATATATATATATATATATATATATATATATATATATATATATATATATATATATATATATATATATATATATATATATATTAATTACTCATCGATATTTACTATATCTAAAACTAATAAACCAAAATACAGAAAATGTCAATGCAATTTATTTCTTTTTTCGATTTTATATTTTACACAAATCATAAAATACTTTCCAGCATTATAATATATTATGTAATTTAAAAAATAATAAATTTTCTTTTAAATTACTCATCGATATTTACTGTATCTATTACTAATAAACCAAAATGCATAAAATGTCAATGCAATTTATCTCTTTTTGAAATTTTATTATTTTGCACAAATCATAAAATTTTCTAGTATTTCTAAATTAGCTTATTTCTTAATTTGTATTCCTTTTAATATTTAAAAAAAATTATCAATGATTTTTCAATGTATTTTCTTATAAAAGATACTTTTACAAAATACCTCAAAAAACCTAAATATACCTTAAATATCACGAAATACTTTTAAATATATATTATTTCATTTTTTATACATTTTACATTTAGTTACATTTCTAAAGGAACAAAATAAGATTGTAACTTTTACCTTTATACAGTGTAAGCGAGGATAATCATATTTATGCAACAAAAAAACTCTTTCTGCATAAATAATTAAATTTAGACTCTGAAAATTATTAACAAGTTCTTGGAAAGATATGCTGTTTATTATGAAGCGTGAAATAAGAATAATCTGCAGAATGTTACGACGCGGGGAAACGTTTCAGACAGATATGATACTGTTTAAGCATTAGATATTAAATTTTTCATTACTACTAAATATGAGAAAGTGTCTGTAATTGAAAAAAAAATTCCAGTAAGTAATATGACAGTTTTATGGCTCTTAGATTTTGCAACTTAATTTTATTAGAGTCTTACAAAGAGTTTTTTATATATTTTTTTGAAAAAGAGATACAATGTAAATTAAGAAATGCACTTAACATTTCCTATGTTCATAATTTTATGTGAACATCAGATACAACTGGACAACAAAATATGCCTTCTTATCGTTGATTAATAGTTAATTCCTAAACCATTAGTTTTGCATCTAAAGTTTCAATTCCAAAGATGTTTCAAGTGTTCTTCTTAATCATTTAAAAATACCTTTACGTCAAGAGTGTTTTTTTTTTTTTTTTTTTTTTTTTTTTTTAAATTAAGAAATTAAATTTGTGAGTGTCCTGTAAATTATACTTAGGAAAAAAAAACATTCATCACGCTCTAATAAGTTAACCAGTAAAAATACTATTTTTCTACGACCAACATACTGAGGTCTGATAATGTGCATTTTATGATTTTGTTTTTGCGTTGTCTGGTACTATAAAGAAAAAGACGCGTTTTTCCTAGCCGTAAGTTTATAAGATTAAAATTATCGTAATTCCGCAAGTTTAGGTCGCACAACAAGTGAATTTGTACTGCTTTTCTTGTTAGAATATCGGTAATGTATGTGTACACCAAAAGTATATATTTAGGCTTTAAAAGACATTGGCGAATGGAATGCGCCACACGTTGTTTTATGTTACTTCAAACCGTCCCTGTTATATTAATTCTAATTAAAGTAGCTTTCTTTTTCAACCAATTTAATGTTGATTACTTTTCTGTTACTACTATACATTACATCGAATAACGGTTTCATTAAAATAAATTTTTTAGTCTTTAAATCCAGATTGCGCATAAAGTGAGGAGTCCATGTCTTTATGTTACTACAAACCTCCCATGCCTCTAAAGTTCAAATGTAGCGGTTAAAATAATTAAGTGTTTCTCATTGGAAGGAATCTTATTTATATAATTTTACTGCACATTATTTTTTTTTCAAGAATTGCGACTTATATTATATTTTATGCAAGGTATTCTTTGCATTCGACAAATTATCTTACTTAATGTCTATACGGTGTTGTGATGGATTACCTATATTTGTAGAAAACCTTCTAGTAAATAAAGTAAACCTCTCAAACAAACCATGTAATCATGTTAGAAGATAATCAGATTTATAGGAAAGAATACTGAAACTATGAAATTATTATGATAAGTTATAGCAAAACAGCGAATCATTCATCGAAATCTTCCGACATTGCTCACATAAATTAAAAGGTAGAATTAAATGAATATTGGAGTATCCACTAATTTAAAGTGTAATAAATTTTAACTTATCTAACATTTTTCCCGTTTTATAGATAAAATAACGTCATTTGTAAAGGTAATAGAAGGAGATTGAATGTTAAAAAGTAATAGCAGAGGCAGAATATATTGATCCAAAATCATAGCTTCAATATTATATGTAATATAGTCTATGGTTTCAAGTCAAAATTTAAATTACATGAATTATTGTTTGATCTAAGGACGTTGAATAAAATATAAAAAGAAGCATTGCTATTTGAAAAAAAAGTACAATTTTTAATATGTAGACAGTCACCGGATTATAATTTATGTAAAACATTAACTTGTATACATTGACAGTCGAGTGGTACATCTACCAGTCTCATATGCTTATTTGCGGCAACATTATTACGGAGCCATTACATTTTTCAACATTATGTATTACACTTTGCATTATAAAATCCCTCAAAATACAGGATGTAATAAATGAATATAAAAATATGCAGGGCTATTAAAAGAAAACAAGAAAGTACAATTTATTTATTCATCGGAAATAAACTACAACAGTTTAAAGTTTAAGTTCAACACAGTTCAGTTATAAGTGTTAAATGAGAGCCTTTCTGGGAACACTAACGATATCGAGGCGGTACGATAACTCCTCCGACATTTTTTTTCAGCATGTTTGGTGTGACTCTTTGAATGGCTGCAGATATGCGTGTGCTAAGTTCGTCAACGTCGGTTTGTAGTGGTAGAACAAACAAACACCTGATCTTTGATGAAACCCCACCCAAAAAATCACATGAAGTGATGTAAGTGATGAGTTAACGTACCATCTCGATATCGTTAGTGTTTCTAGAGGGGCTCATATTGAACACTTATAACTGTATTGAATTTAAACTTTCAACTGTCAGTTTTGATTTCTGATTAACAATAAAGTTGTACTTTTTTTTGTTTTCTTTTAATAGTCCTTCAAAGTTGGAATATCCATTTGTAATCACTCTGTATAAATAACAAAAAAAACTCTCAGTTAACTTTAAGCTCTTATGTATTATAAAACTTTGGAAAAACATACATTTCCTTAAAAAACTGTCACAGTAAATTATTCTTAAACGAAAATAAATTTAAGTCTGTTAATTTAGCTTTACGACATTAAACAGACATATACATACACATATCGCTTTTTTTGAACAGTGCATTGTAATTTTGTAAAACTCAGAATTTTTTAGGAAAAAGAAAACCAGTACGTAAGCAGAAAAATGTCTCATTACATAGATTTAAAAAAAATTATAAGTCTTAAACGGAAGTCAAGAAAAGTAATTACTAAACTTTTGCATGTACCTGAGAAAAAAAGAAGAAGAATTTTAATTTTGTTAGCTAAATTTATAGTTACTAAATATTTTATAGAAAGAAAACCTACACAATCTTTATCCTTTAGCTTCTAAAAATAAAGTAACATTAAAGTATAACTAGTTTTCGTCAAATAACATAGATTAACGCATGCCTTATTTAAAAATGACTGTAAAATATCTCCTTTAAAGTGACAAATTTCATCCATCTGAACCTCTGACACCTGAAATATGGGATATCCATTTGTAACCACCTTGTGTAAATGATTTAAAAAAAAAAAAAAATCTCGGTTAACTTTAAGCTCTTAAGTATTATAAAACTTTGGAAAGACATAAATTTCCTTAAAAAACTGTCACAGTAAATTATCCTTAAACGACAACAAATATAATTCTGTTAATTTAGCTTTACAAATATATACATATACATATCGCTTTTTTTTAACAGTACATTGTAATTTTGTAAAACTCAGAAATATTCAGGAAAAAGAAAACAATACACAAGCAGAAAAATCTCTAATTACACAGATTTAAAAAAAAAAAAAAAAATTATAAGTCTTAAACGGAAGTCAAGAAAAGTAATTACTAAACTTTTGCATATTCCTGAGGAAAAAAAAGAAGAATTTTAATTTTGTTAGCTAAATTTAAAGTTAGTAGAAAAAAAAGCCCTACCCAATCTTTATTCTTTAGCTTCTAAAAATAAAGTAACATTAAAATATAACAAGTTTTCGTCAAATAATATAGATTAACGCATGGCTTATTTAAAAATGACTGTAAAATATCTCCTTTAAAGTGACAAATTTCATCCATCTGAACCTCTGACACCTGATTTTTTTTAATGCTACATGTATTTGTGTTTCTATTTCGTAAATAAAATTCCTTAGGCAAGACATTGCTTTTTTCATAACGTATGTAAAATTTCTATATTCAGCACCAGTTATTTCATCCTACGATAGAATATAGAGGAGAAATATTGGTATTTTATGTAGGTCAAAGTTTTCGGTGTCTTCGTAATTATATAAATACGTAGCACCTATAGTCGTCGCCTGGTCCGTCCATCAGTATATAACAGCTAAAAAACTACCAAACCGAATGTTTTGAAATTTAATATATATAATTGTTTCAGAATTTTGTCGAGTCATTTCAAATTATATAAATATCGAATCAAAACTTTAAAAAATATTAATAAAAGTGTTTAATAATTAATTTTTTTTTAAATTGGTACTTCCTTGTTATAGCAGCTTCCGGGGATTAATAGTCAAGCGACCGAGATGTATCGCCAAATTATCTGATATGCATGAGGTCATAGTCATATATGACGTATATGACATTTTATTAATTCTATGACCAAGTTATAGTCACATTCATCACTCTATTAAATCCTCTCATACGTAATTAATTCAATGATATCCCATGATAGGTAATGATTCTAGGTTGCCATGGTGATTACGTCATATTTTAGACGAAGTCATATTATTGTTGAATTTTAAAAAACGAATTTGTATACTAGAATTGTTTAATTATAGCAATCCTATAATCTACCGACAGTTTTCTGGATAGATGTTTCCGGAGAAATAGATATTATATAAAAAAAGAGTCTAAATATGGATTTCAAGTTCTGAAAGTTTCAAAGTTAGGCTTAAATTTCCCATTGGAATTTTCAGTAAATGTCAACAAAGGATAAAAAATTGCAACCTATAATGTACGCATTTTATTACTGAAAATATTCATATCACAATAACAGACGATATAATTCATTTCACTGAAATAATAACAGTACGAACGCACCTAATTTGTCTCGTTTGACGTACAATTTCCAAATTGATAGTTAATAATGTACTAAAAAGTTGGCAGTTGAACCATAATTACGCACATTATCTGACCCATCGATTAAAATAAAGGAAACCTTCATGTCAGAAATTATTTAAATCTATGAAAATCGAACGTGTTTGTATAATTTCGTCAAGAGAACTTAGTTTTCAATGACGTTTCATACCGCTTACTTGGAGATTAATATCCATAAAATAAAGTAAATGGTTTTAGGGGTAAAACTCTGAAGAAAACATGAGTTTTTTTTTATTTTTTTTAATTGTAGTAGCATATTTTGTCAAATTTTGCACCAAACCGTAGAAAAATATCCTAAACTGCACGTCAAGTTCCATTAGTGTTTGCTTGTTGCTGTAAAACACTAAATGTGTTATACAATAGAAACACGTGCTCTTTAACCCGTTAGCACACGCGCACCTTTCCATTACGTTAATACACGCGCGGGATAAATTTTACTTCAATGGGTTTTCTTGTGTCAATTTCCCCTCGGTTAGATTATAAAATATATATATATATATATATTGAAATAAGCTGTAAATCAATAAAGGACATAATTTAACTTAAAATGAAAAGTTCTTTTATATTTAAAGAAAAAAAAACATAAAATCTTGCACTAAGATTTCTTTCTGCATATCATTACATACAAAACTTTTACAATCCAAATTCAGCCATGAAAATACAAAAAAAAAAAAAAAAAAAAAAAAAAAAAAAAAAAAAAAAAACATAAAACTGATATATAGAAACTGTATGTGCAAGAGTTTTTAACGTTTAAAAGAAAAATTATATTATTATTTGCACACTATATTTTCTGCATAAACATTTGCATTAACATTTTTCCTATTATTATGGGTTACGTTATAACACGCGTGGGTTAAACTTCCTCCCACGTGACATTTTTATAACAAAAGAATGGAAAATACACAATCGGAGGTAAATTCTTTTTGGCCACATCTTAATATCATTCAGCTTGAAAGGTACTATAAAGCTCATAATGATCACGAACTATTTTCGCACATTTTTAAGTTATAGTTGTAAGCTGGGGTAGATTTTATCCCAGTGCGTGTGCTGACGGGTTAATCATTTTAAAATGCAATAACAAAATCTATTATAATGTTTATTAAAAGTATATTTCAGATATTAGTAACTATTTTTAAAAGTATTATTTAATTAATTTTGAACTGAATCTTCATTTTGCAACAGCAGATTTTCTTTAATTTCTATTTGCTATTTTAAAACGATATTCTTCCTGATTTAGCAGAAGATAGAAGTTTCGGTAAATTCCTTAAAGTCAATAATTATATACTCTTCTGGAAATTCCAAAAGATCTTCGCAATATGTATTTTATCATAATTGTAAAACTTTAGGATAAAAGAATTTCTAATCATGGAGATTTATCAAACGTATGCAATTAAATTATGTTTGCGAACAATGTTTAAGGCAATTCGAATTCAGAGAAACCAGTTAAATGCCGGAACTAATTCCCTTCTTAACCTTTAATGTATAACAATTTATAATATGCGTATCTCCAAAATAAGAAAGAAACATTCGTAATATTTTGTTTAAATAATAAATTTTAATGCAAAGAAAAAGGGATTTAATATTGTATTAATGGATTTAAAAGTATCCTGCATGTTATAATTACACATACACATTATTATATATAGATTGCTACTTATTCGAAATTTGTGTTTTTTTTTCTTTTAATCGGACTTGTATACACATAACTGTAATGAAACTAAATTATATGTTTATGTTATTGATTGATATGTTTTATACCATTTTACGCCTTAAAATTTTCCAAATTGTATGATAATTATTTACATTGTCATATTTCATTATATTATTAAATTTGTGTTATGTTAGTGGCCGCAATTGTAAGCTACGATGGTATATTCCGTAGCATATCTGAGCAATTTAATGACTAAACAGGAACTAAAATTTATGCGCCAAGCATAGATTATGAAACAAATTCCAGCACATCCAGGAAACTATAGTGAAATTTCATCGCTAAATAAGATGAAAGATGATATTAAGGAAACAGTTAAAAATATATAACACATTGAACAATTCAGTTTTCGAAATCGCCTTCCATTGTCGAAAAAGTGGTCGAATTATTCTGCAGCCCTGTATATGATCTATATATTTCGATATATACTACATAGCATGATAACATTTAGTTTAATTAGAAAATTCACATTGAGCAATTTTCGGATGGAAATGCGCTTGAAATCCTTTGTATGACCCTGCATATTATTTAAAGACTTTTGTACACACACATATTAAGCTAAGAGGTAAAAATTGCATAGGACAACTTAAAACTCATTTCCAGGAATTATCAACCGTAAACGACAATGTATCTTGTTGTTTGAAAAGCCCTGTATATGAATTTGTTTATAGTCCACAAACTTCTATTAGTGTACTAAATACAGTTCATAAGAAAAATGCGTAACACAATTAAAAACTACCCTTAAGAGACTACATTAGTCACGGGAAGAAACGCCCAAGCTAATGTTAAGTATATGGGAAGGTTTTAGCGCGATTTCTCGCTCGCATTTTAATATTTTTAAATGCTTTTTTTTGCATAGGATAGCTGAGGTCAATCTCCAATGTTGTTAGTTTTTACTTTTTCTTTTTTTGTTGCAGTTTTTGTATAAGCGGCCATTTTCAATTCTGAAAGTGAAAGCCCCCTTATATAAAATAACTGGAACCAAAATCGAAAAAGTAAAAACTAACAACGTTCGAGATTGACCTCAGCTATCTATGCAGAAAAAAGCATTTAAAAATATTAAAATGCGAGCGAAAAATCGCGCTAGAACCTTCCCATACACAACATTAGCTAGAGCGTTTTTTCGCATGCCTGATGTAGGCTCTTAAGCAATTTACTCCCATAGTCAGTAATACTTACGAATTCCCTTGTATAGCCCTGTATATGATAAATTGAATTAATACACAGCATGCGCTATGGAAATATTTAGTTAAATTTAAAACGGCAAACACAAAAGTTGAAAACGCGCTTATCACACATAGACTGTAATTATCGCACGTATACTGTAACCAATATCGTTTGTGCGACCCTTGTAAATGAACAATAAACGCAATGCACACCATACTTTTAAGTGAGCAGTTGTTAGTGCAACTCAGTAATGCATATTAATCTCATTATGTTTGAAATAGTGAAATATCGTTAAATTACACTGCAGACGATTTTTCACCGTAGAACAATGTGTAACAGAATGCTTTTGTTTGACCTTGTAAATGATTAATTAATGCTTTGCACCCCATATTCTACAAAAGACACACTTTAATGTGTCTTCATAATTGTATATCAATTCCATCACGTTACATATGGTATAGCATTATGAAAATACACTGCAAATAACTATTTCCCACTGACTGTAATGAAACGGAATACTTTTGATTGTCCTGTAAAAAAAAAAACTATAAGTGCTATACACTTCATTTTCAATAGGGGTCATGTTAGTAAACCACAATGACATTTAAAAATTTCAGGGCAATCCGAGTATGTTTACATGAATTAGAGCATGGATAATGGACAGATGCCAGACGAGCAAATGACAGACGGACAGACGGCTGAAGGCCAGAAAAATTTTCAACTAGGTATTGGACAGCGTTAAAAACAGATCACACAGTGGTATATATTTATATAATTAGATTTGGTTTTCATTCCGGTTCAATTAATATAAAATATTTTTTTATGGTTCCTGTTTTTGCTACATAATAAACAAACAGTTTTCGGCTCATTTTGGGCTTTTTTTGGTGTTATGACAGCTGGCATAGCAACCAAAATATGTTGTATTTCCTTTGTATCATATCTCTCAAATTTGAAGGAAAACAAATCTGAGTTGATTCTGCATGTATTAAAGGTTTATAATGTTAACTTTATATGAACAAAATTCAATGACAGAAAAGCATATTAACAATGTAAATTGATTAGAAATGACATTTTGCAATTTTTTTCATTTTCATGTAATTATAGTAGAATTAGTGAAATGTGTAATTATATCTCTTTGTAAAAGACTGGTGTCATACGACCAATAAAATTTGTTTCTTCGAAAGAAATTTCGACGATAAACTTGCCAAGATTGCGATTATCGGCAAGCTGTATTTGTTTACATCTCAAACTCGTTCAGATGAGTATTGCGAAATTTTGCAGTCTTGGTTGCTACGATTTGAAGAAAAAAATTCCGTTTGAGATTACGACTCATGTGTCTATTCATGCTCCATGCTCAGACCCCATATCAGTATCTATTCATTTTTTTATATTTTAAGAAATTCGGGAAAATGGAATTCCATACTTTTAAATAAAAATAAAATGTTTCATCTTTTTTTGTTAAGATTGACAGTAAATGTGGAATTAAGTCAGATGAATATTCCTTACATATCTCTTTAAGGAGAATGTCAACTAAAAATCGTTAATCGATTTGTGCAAACAAAGCAAAATAAACAATAATTCGGAAACTTTTCGAATAGATGTCGATATTACACTATTTTCCTTTGTAATTTTTGCATCATTTTCTCCATCACAGAAGTTTCATTAAAATAATAAAAAATAACATCTCGGAAACTAATATAAATCTCAAACTTTCGACAGATCTCATGACATTCTCCGTTTCTTACAAAAAACTTGCTCTCTTTTTAACTCTTAATTCAGTCTTTTTACGTAGAACTAGTTGTGAAATATACACACGCAATCCTATTTCGATATAGTAGATTATAAGTTTGTGCTCGGTTCGGTTTAAAAGTCCCGATCTCACCCCCAAAAAAATCTAAAGATGTGCTTTCGAGCTAATAAAGAATACCACCACGTCAAATTATGCAATATTTATTGTCTGCTATCTGTAGGCCTGTTCAAGAATTTTTAAAATTCTACTTATATAATAAAGCATAGCATTATTCATTTTAGTAATTACATCACTTATATTATTCTTTTTTAATTTTATATAACAAAAATGCGTATTATCTTCCAGCCTTAATTTTTTAGCGATAATATAGCGATATATTTTTTTGACATATAAAACCGAAGCACGAGTGTTTAAATAGGTTTACCGTAATTTAACTCCCGAGTTAAATATATAAATTTTAAAAAATCCGCATGTCGTAATATTTTTCTATACGCAGTTTCTTTTTTAAATGTGTGAACCGGAAAAAAAATCCTCTGGAAAATAAAAAGAGATGATTTGTAAAAATTAGGTGGGTAAAGTGGTAAAGGGAGAAATTTATAAAGCAGCCAATATTTTTCGTTGGGTTCTATACGTTTCGTGCAAATATTTCAAACTTGTAGATTAGAATAAGAACATACACACACACTTTGACATTTGTAGATATAAATAATGGAATTTTAAAAAATAAATCATTGTTTAATTATTTATTTTTATTTTACGTTAAACAGTACAATAATTCCCATGTATTTCCGTTTCTCTGCCTGGTTATGTTCCTTTAAATATAAAGGTTTTCGGATCAGTTCTGGCTCTTTTTCTATTAGAAAAAACGGAATTTTCCGGTTCTTGGTATCTGGCTCAGTTTCTTTTCAAAATTATGGACATTAATTTTACAATTATTTAATTTACTCCCATAAGTTGGAAAGGAAGAAAATTATGACTGTACAAGGTTTTACAGAATTTGTTTCGTGGTTTGACAATTTATTTTTTACTTTTAGAAACTGAATAATTAGTAGTATTTGCCGTACAAGAGTTTTGTAATTGTAAAAAACATAGCAATGGTGGAGTTTTGTTTTTAGACAAGTGCTCAAATCTACAAAAGGTGTTAACCTTTTTCGATTTAAACGTAGAATTCAATATTCTTGTGCGTAAATGTCCGCACCAGAAATTACTCTGCGATTATTTTTAAATGAAATATCTATGTTATTTTTACATTGTTGTACTTATATATGAATTGTAATGTTTCTTAAAATTTGAAACGAAATGTATAAAATTACTCAGTGAAAAATTAGTCGTTTTACTCATATCTTGTAATTTTTTGACTCCCTTTTATTAGAATAAAAATAAGATTAAAAAACATATCCCTCTATATTAAAAAAGTAACGATTTGAAAATGTGCCAAACTATTTGAAAATAGACCAATGAAAATCTGCGTAGATCTTCGCGGCTTTTTTTCTCTTCTTTTCTTCTAGAAAATAGGGATTGCTGCGCGATACCGAACGGAATCGGGAAGCGATTACGCGGTAGGTTGGAGAGCGTAGCGAGCAGGGGGACGGAACCCCCATGTAATAATCATCAATAATCCTAATTTAAAATTAATTTTGACTTAAATGACAGAGCGATTACGCTGGGGGTTGGTGAGCGTAGCGGAGCAGAGAGGCGGAGTCCCCCTAGTAAATTTAATAATCCTAATTTCAAATTAATTTCGACTTAAATGAAAACAAATTTAATTCCATTAATAGAGCTGCACCAGCGATATATATATTATAGAAATTTTTACTTCGTGACAAGGTGATTTTGAAGCAATGTATTTAATTTTTGGAAAAATATGAAATCTCAAAAGAAAAAAAAAATCCGTATTTAATGGTTATTATTTACAAAAGTTTTATTATTTATAAATTATGATAAGTTCCTTAAATAAAAATATTAAATATAAATAACTTAGCAAAATTTTATTTTACTGAAATTTTCTAAAAAAAATGTACATACATGCTGTTAGAAATGTAAGTTTAAAAGATAAAGCGACCAGGAAATATACTGAGTGATTGCCAAATACTATAAGATCACGCATGTCTTGTTTAAAAGTTACTATAAAATATCATCTTTATAGTAACAAATTCCTTCCATAGGAACCTCTGACACCTGAAAAATATTTCTTTATGCTGCATGGATTTATGTTTTTCATTTCCTAAAGAGCATTTTCAAGCCAATACATTGCGTTTTTGAGAACTTTCGTTACATTTCTGTATCCAGCTCAATTTATTATTTTTCACGAAAGAATATGGGAGAGAAATTTTGTACATACACTATTTGTGCATGTCAAAGTTAATATTATAATAAATAAAAGACTCTTGTAAATAGATAAATTTTGGCATTTCAATATAGAAAACATTGTTTTATCCCGTTTCAGTTCAATATATCATAAACGAAAATACGTAAAGGAAATTCTTTATGTTTTAGTTTATTCAATTGTCATGGAAAATATACAATTAAAACTCAAATATTTTTGAATTTTAACTGAAAGGATTTTGATAAAAATGTAAACATAAATTCAAAAAGTGTCTATATTTATGTAAATTGATCAAGTACCAAGGAAAAAATAGTACTTCTGACTTCAATTTAATCTTTGATATTTAAAAAAAATCATTAATACATTTTATATATGGGTATAATTTTAATATTTTCACTGTGCTAAAATTATTTTTTAATATTATAGGTTTTATTTTATTTAAATAAATAAGATTCCTTTATTTTATACCAGAAAGCTAAGCACGCTGCTCCGGGCCATTTATCAAATGAACCTTACATCAAACGAAATGGTCTATTTAACCTTGTATTTTAAAGTAGTATGGACCTTCACCTGGAAAGGTTCTTCCGTATTTCTGAATACGATGCGAACACCATTGCGCTATTATATTTTTTTATGTATTAGACAAACTGGAGCAATTACAAAGCAACCCTTTAAGTTGATCATTTATAGTAGAGCTTGGTAGAGAAATGTGATCGTTATGACCTACATAAATTAAAAAGTTCTCTACTCACCATACTACTAAAAGGATAGCATTTCAATCATTTCAGAGACTGACCATTGAACTTAAATAATGTTTGGGTTATTCATTTTCATTTATTAGTTCTTGAACTCCGGGTCTCTGAGTTTGGTACTAAGTGTGATTCTGGAAGCTTAAATGCAATCTCACTCTACGTTACAATATATTTCGTAATATACGTCTTCTTCTGGCAGGTCTACTACAGTTTTCTATCTTCGTATTCCATAAGAGTAAATACAGACAAAAAATGTAATACATTATTTGCACACGAAAAACAGTGTTTAACTTTCATATTTAAAAGAAATGTGATTAAAAAAGTGGATTTTTAAAGCTGAATTGTTTTAATAAAATAAAAAAAAACGTCATTTTCACTGACTTTTCATTTTATATACCAGTTGCAACCTTGTTACCATAAACACGGAAAAAAACTCGGTAACTGATTCTGGTATAAAAATAAACCTCTAGTTTGCATCCAATAAAATCTTCTGTAATCGGATACAAAGCCACGTTTGACGTCAAATAATAGATGTGTTTGAAACGATACGGTTACAAATGTACCAGGGTTAGCTACAAAACAAAGTTAGTTACACGCATTAAATATTGTCAAATTTCCGTTGACTGAATTAGAGATCTTTCTCCAACAAAATTCCTTGAGAATGATGAATAAAGTTAGTTATTCAAAATTTACATTAGCATTTCAAAGTTTTTTTCGTACATTGCACTTATTTTTTAGTGATAGTAAAATAACGGCAGATGAAAAATATGTAATAGTGAATTTGGGTGAATAACTCATTTATTAGTCAAAGGTTTTAGTTCTAATTTTATATCACCTAATTTTCTAATTTTGCCTTTCGCTCTTTTCCTCCATCTGTCTATAAATCCATTTATTTCTAAACTAGCTGACGTGTCCGGTGTTGCCCGTGCCCGTGATAATAACCTGAAAAATACCTAAAATCAATGTTGAATCATTTTATATTTTTAAATGAAAATCTATCCAAACGAACTGATAGGCGATTTAATGTTGATTTAATTTCTGTCGTTTTGATATACTAAACTTTTAATTCTGACCAAAAGTTCCTGAGGAAACCTAAATAATGTAAAGCACTCCCCCACCTTTCCTTTTTTAAACTCATAATAATATATAGTATTGGCCGATTTATTAGTCCCATTCGAATTTTTTTTACAAAACCTTGTTTATAAGATGATTATATTAAAATTAAATAAAAATCATGCACTCGTGGTATCATAATTCACTTTTATATTTTAACAGAATAGTAATTCTACTATAATTTGCGACTCGTGCTATAGCCAGTATACGTCAGGACAGATGGCCGTTATCATTATCTTTTTACGCGTGAAGCTTTCGCCATGGTACTCTATTGTGAAATTTGGTAATTTTTTTAATTTAATATTTGAAAAACGGTATAATCATTAGATTTGAAATTTATATCAAGAATAATACAATTTTTTTACTTTTCTAACGAAGTTTGTCTAACAATTTTTGGACAAATACTTTTCGAGCTATTGATTTTTTCAGCAACATAAAATGTTTCATTTTCCGAGATTAATCTGTGGCAACGATTATTGAAAATCCCAGTCGTCAGCAACGCATAGCTTTTTATTAAAGAGGATATCAGAAATATTTTCTGACGGAATATAATACAAATATAAACCACATCTAGATTATTTCTTTCTTGCTATAAAATATATTATGTAATTGAACAACTTTTGAGCAAACATAAATAGTATTCACCGATATTTACTGCAAATACCTAATACAACTGAAACAGCATGCAGCAAATATCAATGTAATTGATTTGTTGTTTCGATATCATATTTTGCAGCAGAGATAAAATTTTCAGATATTTTTAGTTGGCAAATTTCGTAATTTTTATTCCTTTTATTGTTTATTAAAATATTTTATATTGTATATACTATATTAAACTATTATTTTTTATTAACTACTAAAACCAATGATTTTGCAATTAATTTTACTTCAAAACATACTTATGATAGTAAAATTGAAAAAGGATTGCAGAATTCCCGAAAGCACGAACATACATTAAATAACACGAAAATAATTTTAATATATACATTATTTTATTTTTTATTTTATATTTAATATTATTTTTAAAGGAAAACAATGTGACTGTAACTTTGGAATTAATATAGTGTAAGCGAGGGCAATCACATTTAAGACAGTAACAAATTATTTAAAAATAACTCTTAAAAATATCAACATGCTCTCGGAAAGAGATACTGTAAATTATGAACCGTGAAATAAGGAAATACAAGAGAAAATTAAGACGCATGGAAATGTTTCAGGCAGACATGATACCGGTTAAGCACTAGATATTAAACTTTTCATTACTACGCAATATGAGAAAATTTGCGCAGATGAAAAATTGTTTTAACATTGAATAAAATAGCAGAAGTAAGGTTCTTACTTTTTTAGTTCGATTTGATTAGAGTCTTACATAATGTGTTTTTTTTAAATATTCATTTGAAAAAGACACATTGCAAACATGAGTAATGCAGTATAAATTACCTATGCTTCTAGTTTGGGCATCTTCAACCGGAAAACAAATTATGCAGTGCGTCCACTCTGATCGTTGGTTAATAACTAATTCTTAAACAGTTAGTTTTACAGTTATAGATTCAATTTCAAAAATGTTTCAAGTGTTGTTCTGCATCATATTAAACCCCATTTACTTCAAAATACGTATATCCAGGTGTACGACGCGCAATTTAATACAAGAAAAATAATCCAAAATTACAGATGCTCGTTGCACGCCTATATATCACGTTATAAAATTGAAATATTAGAAATTTAGAAAAAAAACCCAATGAAAATCACAAAAATTAAGATTTCTAATTTAATAAGCATGCTATATATTTACAAGAAATATAAAAATGAAAATAAAATATAAATAAAGCATAAAATAATTTCTGACATCAGATTACATAAACAGAAATAAATCCACTTTAGACCAATCTTTATTTTATTTTTTGCTATGTATCACATATAGTTTACTTTGCAAAGAAGGAGATGCTTGTTAAACGGCGAATCCTATTATATTAAAACACCGAGCTAAAATCTTAATTTTCTGCACAATTTTGCCGTTTTGGCGCATGCGTCAAATCTTTAGTGTTGTCCTGCTCCTATTTAAGTGAATGATTCACCGTAGAAAGATATGGAGTCGCGACATACAAACGAAATGGTAGCTACGTACAGTCTGCTAAGCTAGCGCCACCTACAATCAACGAACCGATTATTTGAAGAAGCAGGGGACTGATACAGCTTTCTTTGACAAGCGTCATCTATCTAAAACAAGTATCTCCTTCTAAAGGCTATTTCGTTAAAAGTCCTTATCTAGTTCTATATTCATGACGAACTTGCGACATGCACACGATTCATTCATTTGCATGCTGTTTTTTTAAATTGTGGATTACACATATATATCTTGTTAATTTATTTACTTATTGTTTGTTTATTCTTTCTGATTCATCGGGATTCTATTTCAAGCTGTTCTTTACATTTAGTTACTTAGATTTAACAAGTTCTTTGGATTTTCCGATAGTAGCATCTTACAAAATTTGTGAAATTGTACTGGATTAAAAATGTTTACGTTAAAATCTCTGTTGCCTCTATTCGCAAAAAAAGGGGCATCATTTAAAATAATTATTTATTATCGCTTAATACGTTTGACAACTGTTTCTTATAGTGTCCAAAAATATGTTATTTTCACACCCCAGCTTTCAAAATATAATGCTGATGTCAATTATTAACTTAGAGTATAAAAAAATAAGTCATTTAACCTCTTGAGCTTTCAAAATATTAATAATTTATTCACCGGTAAAAATTTCTATCGTATTCTACAGAAAAATATTCAAAAACAGTAGAACAAATTTAAAATAAAATTTACAAAATACCAATATCCTATTTGCCAAAACAGTGTGTAGTGTATATGATTGCATATTCAAGAATTTATTTAGGTAGAAATTGGGTACTTTAAATGCCCTTCATAAAATTATTTATCATAAAAATAGATCTTTTCACAAAAATTTTCCATCTCGAAACTGTACCTCTCACAAATTTAATCATTTTGCTCAATTGATACCTCAGTGAAAATTTTTAGATTATGAAAACATTTGTTTTAGTCCCATATCAATTCATAATGTCTATAATTGTAAAAATATTTGATGATGATTTGAAAGATTTGAAAATGAGTTACCACTGTTGTTGTAGACGGTTGCGATTGGTTGCCCTCCTCCAGAAAGTTTTCCGTATGCCCGATCGTACCATAATATGCAAATAGCATTCTAACAAACAGTACGGTTTCCATCTGAGAATTTAAAGAACTCATAGCAATTAAATAACTAAATCAATAAAAACGTTCAAAATATACATCCATCGAATCAGAATTATTAAATAAAATTTGCAAAATACGAATATCATAATTACCAAAATAGTGTGTAGTGTATATGATTGCATATTCAAAATTTGTTATGCAGAAATTGGGTACTTTAAAGGAACTTTCTCAAAATTCTTTGTCATAAAAATAGATCTTTTCACAAAACTTTTCCCTCTCCAAATTGTACCTTTCACAAATTTAATCATTTAAAAGTAAAATCTGACCTTCACGTTGACATATATATAAATGAAATATGTACATTTTACACATACAAGGTGTCCGAAAAGGTCTGGAAACGATCGAATAACTCGATAAATATACATCGGATTGAAAAACGGAAAAATGTATGTTCAATATTTTTGAAAAATCTTTTTGGGGATATCAAAGTTGCCCCCTGACCGATTATCAAATTTAGCGATGTCTCCCTGACTGACTATCAAATTTCGCGTTTTAATCTTGCTTCACATTGACCAAATTCATGTTTTTTCCCCTGTCTGACTGAAAAGTTTTGATATTTTCATTTAAAACCGACTGACGCATTTTGATATCTTTTTTATGCAATCGATTGACAAACTTTGCCATAATTTCCCGTGACCGATTGACGAATACGCGTTTTTTTTTTCACGTTTAACGAACTTCGTGATATTTTTTCCCACTACCAAATGAGAAAATTTACTATTTTTTTTCCTGTGACCGAGGGGCAAATTTCGCAGATTTTTTTCCCGCTACTGATTATCAAATTTCGCGATAATTTCGGCAGCCGAGTATCAAATTTCGCTGTTTCATCCTGCGACATTTTAACGCAATTCACGATTTTTTCGCCTGTTTTGTCTGAAATATTTTGTCATTTTTACCCACACCAGCGAATATTATTTTTTTTTATGTGACCGATTGACGAATTTCTCTATTTTTTCCCCACGAACGGTAGGCATGTTTCACAATTTGTTCCCCCCAATTTGTTTCCAATTTGTTTCCCGTAACAGACAACCTGCTCGCAGCGACGGCTGCAAGGTAAAAAGAAAATCTGAGACCCACATTGCAGATCCCGCATTTTTTGCTAACAGTGTTGATAGTTTAAAGGTACTTGCGATATTTCTTTTTTTAGTCTTCTTAATTTTGAATTGTAAACCATTTAATACATGTAAAGTAATATAAAATCATTTATCTAAATCCTCCCCCCCCCTTCTCGATTTTAAATCGAAATTTCGATTTTAAGGTAAGTGAGAAAATTGTTTGTTTGGTATTTTCTATAAAATGTAACCTGTTAAATCCCGTATATTTGACAGACAGACAGCGCCCACCCTAGGGACCCGCTTTTGGCTAATAGTCAGGACGAACCCCTAAGCCTAGGGAGGGAAAAATATTACTATCCGGCGCTAGCTACAATAATTACAAGTTAAACTACAATTTCACAATGTATAAACGTTACCCAATTTTGCCACAAGGCTGGGCGAACGTTAAAATTATTACAATAATTGATATTTTACATAAACTTTAGTTATAGTTATTTATATAGTATTTTGAGATTAACATTAGAATGACAATTATTTACAATTGTACATTTTGAATGCGTTGAAACGTATACAATAACATCTAGAGGTATAATATATTTTTTAAAATGATTACAATATAAAATTCAAACAATTTTATTTACACGCAATAATATTTTGAAATACCCTATATATAGTAACCCTTCATCCATACGCGACACACGGCAATCAAACCTCGTCACCAGAATGTTTTATAAAAGTAACACTCATACTCAAATGCAGAAAAAATATATATATATTAAAAATATTTATCTATTTATTTATTTTTATTATTATTTATTTTAATTGGCATCATACTGAATTTGACTTTAACTTTAAGCATTTATTGGGCATCGCCACTTATTTTTGTGCAGATATCCATTAAAACTTTTCTTTTCCATTATTCATGAAATAAATTAATTTTAGCATATTGTAGTTTATTACTTGTGCATTCATTTTGGATCTTTGCATATATATCAAAATTCCAATATTATATTACAAAAGAGCAATTTAGAAAAATACTCGGTCATTCCATTTATAAATATCATAATTTACTCATCAAAATATAATCATTTAATTCAGACATCAAATTATAATCATTTAATTCAATCATTGAATATAATCATTTAATTTAATCATTAAATTTAATTATTTAATTTAATCATTAAATTTAATTATTTAATTTTATCATTATATATTACCATTTCATCCATCATATAATCATTTTATCATTCATTTCCCATTAATATATTCATTTAAAATCATACTTGTGATACTATAACCGTTTTTAAAATATGAATTATTTTGGGCTAAATCATTCACACAAAATCTGAACAATTTCGGATAACTGTGCATAGTTGTTAAATAATAATATATTAAGCATGTTACACGTTTATTTGTAAGATAAAGTATATATGATGCGATCACAGCCTATAAAATGTAATTTAGTGCTCTGTACCTTCAAGCATATCCTGCTTACGTGACAATTATACTATTTAGAGAGCAAAATATCATCGGAGAGAATATATATATTTTTTATTTACAAGGAGACCGCCAAACATAATGCGCACAGATTTTGTGTGATTTTAAAGTATGTTGTAGGGTTCATACCCCAAACTATTCAGGTCAAAGGTTTCCTTCAAATGGGCTTTAGTTTTCGAGAAATTTCGGGTTAAAGTTCAGCATGCATTTCAAATACCCATTAGTTCGCAATCTTAAACGAGGTCTTCGTGGCTCTGTGCTAGCGTGCGCGATTTGGGAGTCGGAGATGAGGGTTCTGTCCTCTCATGTGACTTTTAATAAATTTTATATGTTTTTCGCGTTATAAGTTTTATGCAGATTTATGAATTCTGCATCTTTAAACTTTTTGATATTTTCCTAAAAATTCCATTTACATTTTCGAATTTTTTGTGAAAATTTATAGTTTTTGCGCAATTTTTATTCTAATATTTCTGTTGATGAAAATCCAAACTATTTTAAAAGTCTTGATATCTCGTCTTTTTAAAATTATTCTTGTTTACATTTATGTATATTTAATTATTTATTTATCGTATTTATGAAATAATGCATTTTTTTAGCTGCATTTTCTATTTAAAAAAAATTAAATGATTAAGAAAAAATTAACAAAATAATGTATCCTTTTAATATTTGATTTGTTCTAAATATATTGAAATATGTTAACTGCTGAAATACTAAAATATTTATCATTACCGACATCGACATTTTTAGTTTGTTAAATATGGAACTAATTGTGTGATACATATCGCAAAAATATTCTAAACAAATTCCGCATTCAAAATCGCCTTTAAATATATTTTTTACGTAAATTGTTTTAACAATACTGGAAGAATGTATAAATTAGCATATTATATATTCTTTAAATACTTAAATTGTGATAAGTATATTTAAAAATGCATTAAATTTGGAAAAGAAATTATTTCAAACGTGGTTATTGTCTTTAAAAATACCTAAATTGTGATAAATATTAAAAAAATGCATTAAATTTGGAAAAGAAATTATTTCAAAACGTGGTAATTGTCTGCAAAGGATTAAACGAAATGGATAAAAAGAAAATTTTATTTATTCTGATATTACCGTGACTTTTACGGCAGACGATTTTTTTCAGGTATTTTTAATAGCTATTGTAATTTACAAACGATTTTTCATTTCCAGTTGAATTTTTCTGTATGGCATCGACTTGTTAGAATTTAAAAAAAATTAATTGTAATATATTATTTTTTATTTGTGCAAATCAAAAATGTTGTTGAGTTTGAACTTTGCAGTTAAATGTATTTAAATAGCAATATATATATATATATATATATATATATATACATTACTGGCTAAAACTTGGATATAAACTTGGATTTTATTGTTTTAATATTTTATTACTCCTTTCAAGATATGTTGTTGAAATTACCTAATCATGCATACCTTTAGAAGATTTGAAATAAAAAATATTTTGTATAAATTATAAAATAATACAAAATTTTATTTAAAATTTCATAAAGTTAAAAAAAAGTATTATTTTAGAACGGTTAAGTGTAAATAATAATAAAAAAAAAATAAACAAAATCTAGACATAAATTAGTTTGGAATTTCGTGAAATATTAATTTCAAAACTGCACAAAAAATGTAAATTATTACGAAAAATTTGAAAATGTAAATGGAATTTATTAGGAAAATATCAAAAAGTTCAAAGATGCAGAATTCATAATTCTGCATAAAACTTATAACGAGACAAATATATTAAATTTATTTTTAAAAAAGGTAAAAGTCACATTAGAGGACATAACCCTCATCTCCGTCTCTCAAATCGCGCGCGCTAGTACAGAGCCACGAAGACCTCGTTCAAGATTGCGAACTAATGGGTATTTGAAATGCATGCTGAACTTTAACCCGAAATTTCTTGAAAACTAAAGCCCATTTGAAGGAAACCTTTGACCTAAATAGTTAGGGGTATGACCCCTACAACATACTTTAAAATCATCAAAATCTGTGCACATCATGTTTGGCGGTCTCCTTGTTAGTAAAATTTGACTAAAGTACGACAAATTTTTAAGAACGACCAGAGAAACTAAATTATAAAACTTGGACCATCCTTTAAAAGATAAACGCAAAAAAAAGAACACTTAAATATATCCCTTAAATTATTTATTATTAAATTATTAATAAATAACACGAATGCACTTAATGCACAAATAAAAAATAATATATTACAATTAATTTTTTTTAAATTCTAACAAGTCGATGCCATACAGAAAAATTCAACTGGAACCCTTAAATTATTAAATTATTTCCCTTTTCAGATTCTTTAATCATTAGGTTAAAATATTTACTCTTAATACAATAATATTTGTTCACAAAAACCTTACAACAATGTCATTTAAGTGTAATTTTATTATTGTTAACAATTTAATTGTAGTTATTATTAGTAACAATCTCTCGTACCCATGTGCGCAATCACACCAACCCTGTAAAGACAGATTACTATACATAAGGTAAAGCCAGGAGAGATGGCGTGGTCGGACAGATTGCGCACATAGAGGTTCGAAGGGAAGAAGTAGAGTCAGCGCGCAGCGATACCAGGTAGTTGTACAACAGCAGTAGTGGAGTGTCAACTTGAAAGTGCACGTTGATTGTTTTCAGCGTCTAAGATAAAGCATTGCTATTTTGTTTTGTTTTCCCAAAGTAAGTGCTTGAATTTTCAATGCTATTCATCAGAAATTCTATACAATGTCAATAGTACAAAATATTTTTAACTTAAACGATTTCTCATAAGCTACTAATCTAGACTAACAATGTGATCATCAACGGTTCGTTTTAGTAGCGGCCTTGTTTATATAAAAGGCCGCGCAATCTCTCCTACCGAAATTGAAGAGTTTGCGCATATGCTACTTAGGAGAGATGGCGCATTGTTTACATTAGTTTCCATGCTAGGAGAGATTACGCAGCTTATTGGTAATCTTGCATTAAAAAATGAAAAAATTAAAATGGACTCATTATAAGTTAAACGTGTTATCAAGTAATTTAATGTTATTTTGTAATCTTTCTGGACTTGCTTTTTCTGATTCTTTATTTTTTTCCCTTTAATTAAAATTTTTTAATCATTTTTTAAATTATTTCCCTTTTCAGATTCTTTAATCATTAGGTTAAAATATTCACTCTTAATACAATAATATTTGTTCACAAAAACCTTACAACAATGTCATTTAAGTGTAATTTTATTATTGTTAACAATTTAATTGTAGTTATTATTAGTAACAATCTCTCGTACCCATGTGCGCAATCACACCAACCCTGTAAAGACAGATTACGCAAAATAACTTTCTTGGTTTTATTACAATTGTTCTATTAAATTACAACAAAGCAACAAAATAGCAATGGAAATGCATAAAAAACAAATGAAGTAAATATTATTAATGGATAGTTTAGCAAAAAATTAGTATTTAGATTTTTTATTGTTATTCTTTTGAATTGTGCGCAGACTCTCTTAGCTTTACCTTATATTGTCTAGATATGTTACATATTTTCGTCCTGTAATTTACAATATTTTTTTTATTTCTGATATATATATATATATATATATATTGTATTTTTTATTCCTTTAGTTATATATTTTTTAAATCTAAGAAACGATTCCTATTACTAACATTTTACATTTATTTTACACACATACATTGCTGTTTACTAAAAATGTACTTTGCAACGGAAAACAAAATTATTTCATATTCCTTACGTTTTCCTTGTATAAAATTCCCTTGCACACTTTTATCCTCTTTGGCATCACAAAATGGATTCTGTTGAGTATTCGAGGGAAAATGTGTTGTGCAGCGGCTTTTCTATTTGAATTTTTTTAGATTTTTTTCGCTTGTGGTGAACCAAGAGGATTATCAATTTTGGTTCAATTTTTCTTTCGCTTGGTTTTCAAGAATACAAACTAAATATTTGGTTGCATCTATTACGTTTGGCATTTAAAAATCAATTAGTGTGTATACTTTCTAACTCAGAAGGCATGCTTCTCGTACAGAAATACAATATGCTCTTTGTGATATTTACAAAAGTCGATTCCCATTGAATAAAACTTCCGTGTATACTTTTATCTTTGGCATCACAAAATGGATTCTGTTGAGTATTCGAAGGAAAATGTACTGTTCAGCGGCTTTTCTATTTAATATTTGTTTAAAATGTTTTTTCTTGGCGTGATCCAAGAGGATTATCAATTTAAGTTAATTTTTTCTTTTGCTCGGTTATATAGATTACAAAATAAGTCTTTTGCTTCGTATATTACGGTAAAATGTTATAAATCAATAAATGTGTTTACTTTCTAAATGAAGAGGCATGATTTTTTAAAAGCATTACTCATTGTGCTATTTACTGAAGTCGAAAAGGAATGGCTACAACTGGCTATTATTTTTTATTATTCCGTCTACTACTATTTTCAAGCTATAATAATTAGTGTAGATTTATGCTAACCTTTGATGTAGATAATATTTACTTGGAAATAGTAGTATGCAAAATGATAATAATAATAATAATAATAATAATAATAACAATCGTTAGTGTCAGTCTTGAGAAAGGCATATCTAAAGTTAATAACTTATACTTAAAATTAAATGCCAATAATCTTCAATTATAAAGTTTTATGTAATATTTTCCAGATAGTAGTGTTTTTTAAGAAATGGTATGTAAAGGACGTGTTAAAAGATTATAATGCCACATAAACAAGCTACCTTTCATTAAAGTTTTTTTTAAAAAGGCGCATACGTCGATTTCTTCCAGATTTGAGTATGTGAAATTAGGTATAAAATATACCTAATTTATACAATAACTGATACAAATAACGCTAGTTCAAAATTTTCTATTCATTTTCTGTAAATTCTGCTTGCCTTTGTGAGAGTCAGCACTGTTTCTCTTTCAATTGCAAACAACAATTGTAAAATCGCATGTAAAAGAGCTAACTTGCTTTCTAACACTAAACTGCTGGAATAAATGGAATTAATGTCAAGATTTTCGTACGATTTTTTTCTACAGAAACTTTAACCATCCAATTTTTAAGCTCATTTGCTTTACTTCTCGTAGATACAAGTAAAGTCATCGACGTGTAAAAGCAAAATATCATTTTACGAGCACACGATATATTTACATAAAAGATAACTTTCGATAAGTAAGGCGACAGAATTCAACTTGGTAACATTTACTTACCGATACGCCCAGTTAATCAATCAACCAGGATTAGGCTAGCAACTTCCTATTGTACTTATATTAGATGCATATTATGAAACAGATAGATGTTTTTAAAAAAAGGAAAAAAATACTTCGGTAAATTAAATAATTCTGCATAATTTTGAAAGTAGTATGCATTTTTCTTTCCACAAATTTATATAGTTATTGTCTTATTTCATTATTTCATGTTTCGTAAGCGGATTTTGGTTTATTGTGTATTATAGGTATTAACATTTTATTAAGTGTAATGTTTGCTTCTTATTTCAAATTTTTTTTAAATACTAACCATTTTTTCTCTAAAAATGTGTTGTCAAAACATTTTAGAGTTATTTGTTAACAATATATATTTCTTATAATATACTAATGGCTAAGTAAATGTTAATAGGTATTTGTAAGTGAATGTTCATAAAAAAAATTATACAATCAGTGGATATATAAACTGATATAGATATGCATAAATAAAAAAAAATGTATATTGAAATTCATTACCTGTGTATTCATTTTGGATCTTTGATTATATATATCAAATATTATATTACAAAAGATCAATTTACAAGAATAGTCAGTCACCCTATTTAAAAATGTAATCATTTAATACAGTCATTAAATATATTCATTTAATTCACTTCTTAAATATAATCATAACTCTAATCATATAACACTCTAAAAACGACATTTGCAAAACTGAGCAAAAAATGCTCAAATGTGAGTATGTCGCATAGTCAAAATGGCTCCGAATCAAAATTACTCAAGTTTGAAACATGTATATACTCATTTCTGAAAACATGCACACACTCACGAATAAAACATCATGTGCTCAAATTTGAGTATGTCCATGTTTCAAACAGTAAACAACAGCTCGAAAAAAGCGCTAGTGCTGCCATCTCTGATTTTATTTACGATTACGGGAGGATAAACTAAATTTCGCTTTAACCAATGCCAGCATCGAACCCAAGTCTTACTAGTTACAAGTACATTGCCTAATCCACCTCGCCATCCAAATGACATGAGTGCGACATTTTAAATGCAAGTCATCTAATGATTCGGATGCATGTTGATATGTTTATAGGGTTCATTAATTTGTTGCTGAGAAAATTGGAAATTTTTAACGGGATTTTGGATAGATTTAGTCAATTTGAGATGGTGGTCATGATTGTACAACTTTATTATTTATGTAGGGAAGGTGAGATATTAATTATACAAATTTTCAATTCGATTGTTATCATTAAATTTCTTAAATGAAAAAGTGCTGCCTGGATATTGAAATTTAACCGGCTAAATTTTCATTTTGACGCATTTTAGCCCATTAACGCTAAATATATTTTTCTCTTGAAAAATGGAAATATTGCATTTCATTCAAATGACTATAAACTGACTTCTATGTGCTCATTTTTTAGTATATCCATGTTTCAAAAATGTGTATGAACTCACCTCTATGCGAACAGTTTTGACTATGTCCATGTTTCAATATTCTAAGTATTTCTGGTATTTCAGAATTGAAAGCATTGGGTCGTCATATTTGAAAAAACAGTTTCAAAACACAATAAAAACATCGATTTACTCAGATTTGAAAGTGTCATTTTTCTCAGTGAATCATTTCATCACTCATTTCATTTACCGTAATTTCCGGCGTATAATCCGCAGCTCAAAGAGTCGTTTTTCGACCCAGAAATTTTATTCAATAATTGTAGTTAAATATTTACAGCGATCTTTTAAGTTACATTTTATAAAATAATATTTCTGGGTCGAAAAACGACTCTTTGAGCTGCGCATTATACGCCGGAAATTACGGTAATATATTCATTTAAAAAGGTACGTGTGATAGTATAACCGTTTTCGAAAGATAAAATATTATGAACTAGATTATTTATATGTAGTAAAATCTTTGACAATTTCGGATAATTGTAGTTATTAAATAATAATATATTAAGCATGTTATACATCTATTTGCAAGACAAATTATATGTGATGAGATTACTGCCTTTAAAATAAAACTACTTTAAAACATATCCTACTTTTGTAAAATTGAGACTTTTTAAAATGTAAAATATCCTCCGAGAGAATAGATTTTTTTTCGTTTTATGATCTTATTAAAATGTGATTACTGCATGACATATGTTTAAGACCGATCACAGAAAATAAATTATTCGAAACATCCGTTTGAAAGATACACGCAAAAAACGAACATTTAAATGTGTCTACAAATATATTATCGAGATGTGTTACCTAATTCTACAATTTAATTTAAAATATTTATTTTTACTGATATATTTGATTGCCTTTTTAACACTTTCCAACCTAGTTGAAAAGTGTTTATGACTTCGGCTTGTCTGGCCGTCTGGCCGTCTGCCGTCTGGCCGTCTGGCCGTCTGCCGTCTGGCCGTCTGCCGTCTGCCGTCTGTCCGTGCTCTAACTCCCGTAAATATGCTCGGATTGCCCTGCAATTTTTATATGTTATAATCGTTATCTATAGCATGTTCCCTATTTCAATGGAAGTGTGTAGCACTTATAGTTTTTTTACAGGGACACTCAAAAGAATTCCGTTACATTGCGGTCTATGGGGAAAAATCATTTGCGGTTTATTTAAATAATGTTTCACTATTTTAAACGCACTGAAATTTATATATATCACTAAGGTGCATTAGAAGAAGCTTAATATGGAATAGGGTGTGCATAGCACTTATACTTACTTTACAGGGACAGTCAAAAGAATTCCGTTACATTACGTCTATGGAGAAAAATCGTCTGCGGTTTATTTAAATAATGTTTCCCTATTTTAAACGCAATGAAATTTATATAAGGTTCATTACAAGAGACTTACTACAGAATATTGTGTGTATAGCAGTCATCGTTCATTTACAGGGACACACAAAAGAATTCTCTACTGTATGTTAACAATAATTCCTGGAAGTGCGTTTTAAGTTACTGAACGCTATTTTAATTTTAAATCGCTTTTTGTCTATTACGTGGTGTGTATAAATTCTGTAGATCCTATACCGGGAAGCACAAAAGTTCGGGAACACATTTCCGTATTATTTAACTCCAGACGGAGAATTTTAAACTGTGCTACGTGTTTCCTAACTGAACTAAAATTTAGCATCCTATGTAGTATATATACAAATCTATAGATCCTATACAGGGCTGAATAAAAGTATTCGGATTACTTAGATGTTATCTTTTAGCTTATTAAAGAGTATGACTCGTAAAATTATTTTGGAAGCGTTGGAAAGTGTTACATAATCTTTGCTTGACGCATGATTTTTCGTTCTTGTTTTATTTATCTAGTTATGTATGTTTTTGTAACAAAATAAAAATTCTATCAACTACTAAAATTTTACATTTATGTTACACATATATGCATTGATTTTTACTAAAAATATACCTGCTAAAGAAAAACAAAATCATTTCATCTTCCTTTTTATTTATTTTTTATTTTTTTGTATAAAATTCACCTGCATTGTTTTATTCTCTTTAGCATCACAAAATGGATTCTGTTAAGTATTCGAGGTAAAATATGCTGTTCAGCAGCTTTTCCATTGGAAATCGGTTTAGATTTTTTTCGCTTGTGGCGAACCAAGGGAATTATCAATTTAGGTGCAATTTTTCTTTCGCTTGGTTTTCTAGTGTAGAAAATAAGTCTTTGGTAGAAAATAAGTCTGTCATCCATCAATCAATATGCGTATTTTTTCACTCAGGAGGCATGCTTTTGATAAAGAAATACAATATGTTAAAAAAATTTATAACAAAAATGGTTGAGTTATTTAATACAGTTGAAAAGATTTATTATTATTTCTTTATTATTCCGTCTGCAACTGTTGCCAGACTATAATAATTTATGTAGATTTATGTTATCTTTCAGGTATATTAGTTGTGCTTGGAAATAGGAGTTTGGAAAATAATAATAAAAACAACCTGAGAAATGGCAGCCCTGAGAAAGACATCATCCCTGAGACCTTTCGACATCATCCCTGATAAAGTTTGTAACGTGTACATAAAATTAACTGGCAAATAACTGTTCTTAAAGTTTAACGTTTTACATAATATTTTCAAAATAATCGTGACACTTTTATGAAACGTTATGTGATGGACGTGTTAAGAGATTATAATGCCACTTAAACAAACTACTTTTCATTAAAGTTAAAAAAAAACCGCATCCGTCGATTTTTATAATCTTGCAGACTTGAGCATGTGACATGAGCTTAAAAATAAACCATTCCAAGTCGAGACGCTATTTGAATACAAATATTTCAAAATTTCTTTTTCATTTAACGTAAATTACGCTTGCCTTTATGAGAGTATGCGCTGTCTCTTTTTCAGTTGTTAACAACATTTCTGAAATCACATGTAAAACAGCTAACCTTGAGCTTAACAGCACTAGAACTGATTGGATAACTTGAAATAATCTCAAGATTTCCTTGCGAAATTTTCTGCAGAAACTTTAAACATCCACTTTGTATGCCTACTTTATTTCTCGTACATAGCAGTATTATTTTGCTTTTCATGATTAGCTTAAAACTTAAAAAAATAATATAAATATTAATGTGACGTAAGCCTACTATCAATTCCAATAATAGTAACATCCATCGTACGCAGAGGTGTTTACTACGTGCTTTAAACTGCATTTTCTGTATTGCTTATTATAACTTGGATGAATAAAACACAAACTTTAAAAAACAATCACTACATTTGAGGGGGTCGGGGCAAGAAAGTGCCAAGCCACATTTTTGTTGAAATAAATCTAACACTGTAATCTGTTGCTTAATGTTGTAAATTATAATATACTACATATAATTTGTTTCTAATGTCACTTGGTGGCAGCATATATGACAGGTTTCGTTTTTGCCCCAGATGTTTATGCCCGCAATGAAGATAGCTAATTTACAAAAAAAACGTAATAGTAATATCATTAAAGTAATGCCATATTGTTACTCAGAATATCTCAAATGTTACTAAGACATTGGAGAAAATCTTTAAGTTATATATCTTGATTAGAGTAATTTTCAAATTGAAATATCAAAAATGTGGCTTGGCACTCTCTTGCCCCGACCCCTTCATTTGAAATTTTTTGATTGTTTTTGTGTGTAAGTAAAAATGTGAAAAGAAAAAGAAATTTTTTAGAGACAGTATTTAGGTTAATTTCCTTGTGATAAATAAATCTAATTTAAGTTTAAAAAAATAAGTAACAATATATCAGGAAGCTACTTGTGTGTGTGTTGTGAGTGGTTTACTTGGCGTACCGGTAAGCAAAGATTAAGAAAGTTAAAATTCCTTTGAGATCGGTGTTGTATGTTTGCTGTGGTATACATAAAAATCATTAATGAATTTCTCTCTACGTTGTGTAATGTAAGCAATTCTGTGTTCGCAAAGGGACATTCTGCCCTCTCACAGTAGATTAATATTAGTATTGTTTACCTGGAAATCTGCAGAAAAACTGCTGAATTCATTCGTAAAATTACTTTAGAAACGTGAATTAGATTTAAGCAGTAGGTCAAATGCATAAAAATATTTTGTAAAACTACTTCTTAATAACATCTTCAGATTATTTCCGGTGGGGACGTTATACCGGCAGTTTTAGTGAGAGGAAGCTCAGCAATTTTATAATATTTAATGTATCATAACTCAGTGAATTTTATTCGTCGAAGAATGTCATTTTTGCTGTTGTACTTATCAGAGAATTGAACAATTATTTCCATTAAATACAACTAATACAATTATTATTTATCACTAAAACCTACAGGACACAGGGACCGTATAAATATATAAAAAGGTTACTTTTTAAAAAATTAATCGCCGGACAATCCCATCAACACAGTCCTAATGCCTACCTTATACTGAATAATTTCGCTATTTACATTGCCTACTTATCCCCGATAGAAAAGTAAATAACTCGCGTTTCAAACTTTTGCGGATTGTCTGCATATTATTTTTAATTCGAAAGAGTATTAGCAGATATAAAAAAAAATAGAACTACTAGGATTTGTATTATGTCTCACAAATTTGTAACAAAAATGGAATAGTTATATCAGATTGCAATTTTCTGGTGTCTCTAGGTCATCTCGCAATCTATAATGATATCCCCATGCTGACGAATTTCTTTCCAACGCTAGAAATAACTCGTGCCAATGTTTTGTTCTTTATTTCGAGTTCTACTAACAAAGATAATAAATCTTAATGAGAAAATTAAGAGATCTAGTCAATAGAATTTTAGTAACGCATCCCCAAATATATTGAAATTTCTCTTCAACCATGATTTTTTTCTATTACGGAATCCTTTAATGTTTCTTAATTTAGCATATTGCATATTGCTTTTAATTTATCTCAATCTAGGAACTATTATTTAGTTGGTGTACTTAATGTAATGGTGTACAAAAGCGATTAAATATCTATTGAATATTATTTAAATACTCATGAATTTAAACAATGTTAAACTACCCTGTTGTGCCTATCACAAAACTTTCTTCTATATTATTCTAATAAGGAAATTTGAGTAGCGCTGCTAAAAACTAACGATTAAGCAATAGCACATTTCGCTAAAACAGTTGTTTGATTGAAAATTGTAGATAATTAATATAGAAAACTATCAATAACGTTATGAATAAATAATCTCAAAAGATTGCAGTACCAAATCCTCGCTCGTGTCGTTTTATACACTCATACACACACACACATATATATATATATATACATAGACATATATATATATATATATATATATATATATATATATATATATATATATATATATATATATATATATATATATATATATATATTAATTGATGATTTCAAATTAAAGTTTTCTTTATTTCTTCAAAATAAAACTAAGACACAGCTATACTGTTGATCGTAAAAAATAGCATCAGCAGAACCCCATTTTGAGTGCACAAATCCAAAATTGAATCAACATAATATTTGAAAAATATCTTACGAATTAAAATTGCTGAATTTCCATCCCATAGATTCAGCAATGTCAGTATCATACAAATTGTGAAATACAAAGCACTGTAGCTCCTGTGTTCAGTGGAGAAAGCCAAAATTGAAGGAAGATAAATTTTAATAAATATCATACATATTAAATTTTGTGAAATTCTAGCTCATATATACCCAGATGTAGATCATAGGAAAATTGTTGAAATAAAAGAAACAGCAGGCCAGCTGTTAAGCATTATTACCTATTTAGTACCTATATATGTAAAACTAACTCAATACGAAGTTTGATTAAATTCCATCCCACGGATACCAAGCTATATCTTTTACGGCAATCGTAAACAACAGCATAGCAACGCCACCAAACCTATATACAGCAAAATTTAATCGGCACTTATATGTGCAAAAATCTAACTGAATAAGATTTTTGATAAAATTTCATACCATAGATGTCAAGATATACTATAACGGAAATCGGGAAAGCATAGCGCAGACGCAAGTGCACACAAATCAAATGAGCACCAGAATGCTACATCTAGGTCTACCGCAAATGTACACAAATCAAATGAGCACCAGTATGCTACATCTAGGTCTAAAAGAATCTGAAGTTTGACTAAATTTGAGCGCCAGTCTGCTACATCTAGGTCTACCGCAAGTGCACACAAATCAAATGAGCACCAGTTTGCTACATCTCAGTCTAAAAGAATCTGAAGTTTGAATAAATTTGTACATTAGTTCCTGTGATTACAGAATTGGCCACACATTTTTTCAAAAATTGTAAAATCATGTCCGGGTCGTATACCAAAACTCTTGTAAATACAAAATTCGGAAGTCAAAAATTTTCCAATCGTTAAGGCATATGTACATTGAAGAAATTAACAAACTGAGTGTGTGTGTGCATGTTTATAGCGTTATATATATATAGCGATGTTTCTTTGTCTACCCCTCTCCTTCTCCGCTTTTCTTACTTTCATACAATATGCGACATGGACATGAAATTTACAATAACATTCAACAGAGCACGTTTCCTGTAGAAAATTGAATTCCTAGCACAAATTTACTTTTAAGTGGGACAGAAAGAGAAATGGCGATTTTACATTGGCATTAATCGATTGATATATATTCTAATAAGTTTTACATTTTTTTGTTTCTTAAGAGCCTACATTGATCATGGGAAGTAACGCTCAAGCTAATGTTTAGTCTATGGGAACGTTATTTTCAAATTTTTTGCTCTCATTTTAATATTTTAAATGATTTTCTTTTTGCTTGGGAAAGCTGAGGTCCATCGCTAACGTTGTGCGTTTTAACTTTTTTTTGATTTTGGTTAATTTTTTTTATATGCGGACATTTTCAATATTGAAACCGGTTGGAACCGATTCCGAAAGTGAAAGTACCTTCAAAAACTAGAGCCAAAATTTAAAAAGCAAAAACTTTTTTAGTTTTGGATCATTATGTTTTTGTAATAAATATGAGGTCTACAAAGTATCAATAAAAATGCGATTTTCCATAGATCACTCTTCAAAATATTCAATATCTATTAATTTATTATTCCATTAATTATTGTTAAATGGTTTACTTCATATGCTCATATACACACCTAAATTAAATTAATTTTAATTTGAACAAACATTTTGGTGTTACATTCGATGCATGAAAATTTATTTACATCAGTAAATAAATAAATAAATAAATAAAAACAGAAAATTAGATCCTATATTGCATTATCTCTTACAAAGTCAAGTTTATTCTTTTTTTTTTTGGTTAAAATAATTCCATCCTAACCATGATAATCCACTTTCCAAAGCACAAATATATCCAAAGCAAAAATAATTCCATTATGTTTTGAAAATTACTTTTCACATCATTTTCTAATTTTAGTGCACTAATTATTAGTTTTCCTTTGCTTTTTCTAAAAATTTCAAAATTTCCCAATCCATGCATATCCACATTCTCTCGATTCCTGTCTTCTTTGGAGTACATAACTTAGCTGTGAGCTTCCTTTTGAATTTCTATTTTGTTATGAGAATTTTTCTGATTATTTTAGAGATTTGTCATCATAGAATTTTCTGATTATGTCTCTTATTATTAATTCTTATAATATGTTTACGTGTAGTCATTGGGGAAATGAAGCATTATTTAAGGTTCAACTTCTAAAACATATTGCAAAACTGTCAGAACTCAGAATTAAACTATTAAAACACTGTACAAAAAATAATGTTTAGCCTTTTCAACTGCTCATATCATCCTTTAGACTTTCAGGATGCATACTTGTGAAGAAAAAATTTAAGTTAGGTAATATCATTAACTTAATTTTTTTAAAGGAAGGTAATAATCCGTTACTTTTTTATTATTTTTAAAGTTTAACTCAAAAGCAATAAAATAGGTACTTGATACAACAAAATGTATATGAGACTTGACTGTTATTTGACATATGGGGTGTATATTTACTTTTGAAAATAAGGAGGTCTCATTAAAACGTACCCCAGCGTAAAACTTTGTAAAAATAATTTCGTTATTAATATTTACAGCTCTTACTGAATCGCACAACATATATTTACATATATATATACTATATTTTTCATCAAATCCATTTTCAGAATATATTACGATTTAATATTTGACGGAATTTTAATACCGTATATTTGGACGTATAAGGAGCACTTTTTAAACAAGAATATTAATTAAACTTTACAGGTACGCGTTATACGCCAGGTTTAAAAAATGAAATATTAAAAATGTTAAAATTACATACACATTATAATTAAAATTTTTATATTAATGAAAAGGGGAAAATGACGTGATTAGTTGAGTAAACTAAAGAACGATTCCCAGCACTTTAAAATTTATACAAGCTTGTCAGTATAGAATTCCTTGCTCAAGATTGGGCCAGTGTTTCTTTATATTTATTCTGTTTATTATTATGCACTTTTGTATGTTACACATTATATTTTAATCAATATATCTTATGAAAATTTTTCTGTAAAGGAAAAAGTGTGCGCTATACAAGGAATATGCTTAAAAGTAGGAAATGAATAATCTCAAATCGTAGGTGCACACTATACACCGGAATACGTTTCACGCCAAATTATGTATTTTAGGTTCATGAAAACCTACATACTGAAAATAATACGCTGCAGTATTTACTTTTATTATTCAGAGTAAAACAATTTTTTGGAATATATAAATATATAGAGACGGGTTGGAGAGGTAAAGAGAGAGAGAAGCAGAATATATTAAAAAATAAGCGGGTGACGAAGTGGGAAGGTGAATGTGAATGAATTAAAGAGTATGAGAATGTCGGGATATTGAGATATTAACAATTAATTGGATACACATACAATTTCTTACTTTACTATTTTTTTACAATATTAAAGATTGGATTTAATGAAATATAGTAAAAAAAAAACATTTAGTAAAATTCCATTAATTTTCTTTCAAAAAAATTAGCAATTCTATGTAGTAGGAAACCGTCGCATAAAACTTCGAAATTTTAACAGAATAGGAATGGGAATTAAACATAAATTTAATATTTTTATCTAACTACAAAGGAATGTATGGGAAGCCTCTTTTACAATTTATACTATTCATAATTTATTAGCTGAATACAAGTTGTACATTCAATTTCTAAACGTGAATACCTGAATAACTCTCTCGAATTCCCAAAACAATTAAATAATATGTACTTTATTCTAAATTATTCTAATGCCCGAGGCTAAAGTGAATTTGCATTGGGGAAAATTTCTCGAACATATGCATTTAAATTATACGTATGAACAAAGACATATCCAATTATGTTCGAAACAAAGCGAATGTATTCCGAGCATAAATTCTGAAAAAAAATTCAATATGATTTAAAAGCTTCAAGGTTTTTTAATGAAAAAAAAATCCGTAAATTTGTTAAAGAAATCGATAATAATTACTTAAAATCTATATCTAAAAAAATAAGATATATCTAAATCAGGAAGTTTGTAACATATTACTTGCATTTTTTGTAGGCAATTTTTTTCTTATTCTTTAAGAAATTTCTTTTGTTTTTTTCCTAGGCTACTTTAAAATCTCAATTTTTACTTTAACAAAATTAATGAATATTATTACAATTTTAAAACATAATATAGCGATACAGACATCTTAAATTACGCTGCAGAGTGACCCAAAATTCTTCCAAACGTGGATAAAAGTGAAAAAATGAAATTCGATAGTGAAAATAGCTGACTGGCTTTTGAAACTAGATATGATATAACATAGAAATACTTCAAACAATAAAGCGCTCAGCTATCCCACATTTCTGTAAATGTTTGCGTTGAAACTAATCATAAATTTCTCACAATGAACTATTTAACTCAAAACATTATGTTACTGATCCTTAAAAGATAGTTATGTCACAATAATTCCAATGACATTTATTATTCTAAACTAACGAACAATGTCCATGTTGAAAACTACTGCTTAAAATATCATTACCGTATATACTCGCGTATAAGTCGAGGAATTTCTGACAATTTTCGGCAAGCAAATTAGGGGTGGGGGGGGGGGGTCGTCTTATACGCAAGTCAATTAAAACAACAAAAAAAAGGCATGAAATACTGCTAAAATTCTGACTTTTATGTGTAATAATAATAAAATAATATTTAAAATATGCAAATAATAATAATTTATCATTAAAATATATTTCATTGATTTGTTTTTGTTTACTTACCACTTTTTCGCATTGATGAATCTCTCCTACCATATGGAGAAAATGAAATCTTTGGTTTGATTTTATGCAAAATTGAAGTAAAAACTTAGGTAGTCGACTTATACGCGGGTTTTTGATTTTTTGCAGAATTTGCTTTTAAAAGTTAGTCAAATTATACGATATATACGCGAGTCAACTTATACGCGAGTATATACGAAATTTTTATTTAATTTAACTGATATAACTGATATTTTTTAATTTAAATCAATATAAAAATTGTCATTGAACTTCAGTTAACTATTATCTAAATTTCAAAGCTTTCATTATAGTTTTAACATTAAAAATATTAAAAAAAAACATTCAATTTTAAAGAAACTTTCCATATATCCTCAATTATTTCTAAAAATAAAAATACAGAATTGAGTTTAACATATGTATATACTATTTTTTTTTTTATTTCTTTAATATCAGAATATTTCTATTATTGTGATTCTTTATTCGCAATATTGGATGTTATTATTTCTTTTTCCGGGATTACAATATCCGTAGCATTACTAACTTAGGACACATATTGTCCATGAGTAAAAAAAATAATCTTTGTGTAGGTGAATTCCAGCTTGTCTAAATCTTTGTCCTTGGGACTTACTGATTGTCACCGCAAAATATGAACTAATTGTAAATTGAAGTATTTTGAATTAAAAACACCTAATATATTATTGTGCATTCTTGATTAAAACACAGTATTGCCTTTTGTAAACCTCTATAAAATATTAGTTTTAATCACATTTGTAATAACAGGGCTACACTAGATACCGGGTTTGCTCATTCATTATCATGACGTCACAAATGGTCGCTGGCCGCTACCAGCGATTGGTACAAAGCGAAACGACAAAATGAAAGACATACAGTGATTGGCACAAAACGACGGGCTCGTCGCTTTGCACCAATCGCTGGTCGCGCCCAGCCGCCTTTTGTGACGTCATGATAATGAATGAGCAAGCCCGGTATCTAGTGTAGCCTTGGTAATAACTAGGAGAAATTTCCTTCCTATTCCAAAGTCACATGACCCGTCTTTATCAGCTAGTTGGGTAGCATGTCTTTGTCGACGTTGGAAAGTACCTTTTTTCTCATTGTATGAATAATTAAATTGTACCTCTTCATATAGTAGTGTTCTATGTGAAATCATCATCATTCTAGCATAACTTGAAAAATGCCATTAATGTTGTATGTTTTTTTAGACTCTGTATTAAATTTTAAACCTGTTGTGGTTTAAAATATGCTATTTGCCCATTTTTTAAATGTATATCTATATACCCGGTGATCAAAAGTTTGTTACAACTTCAAAAATACATAATTAACGAAGAAATTATGATAAAGATGTGTAGTTTGCAAGAAAAGGCTCACAAGGTAGTCGGATTTTTTTAAACAGCAAAAAAAAAATTAGTTGAAAAAGTCACTTGTAGATGGCGCTAACATGCGAGAGATCCAGCAGAATTATGCAAATTAATCCTGCAATAAAATACCGGGATGCACGAGGGTTTCTCATTCGTTTTCAGAAGGTTAGCATTACCCGATCGAGCGTTGTTGGTGAAGTTGTTCTATTTGAACGGAGAGTCAGCAACTTCTGCGTTGTGAAAATTTCGCACGGTGAAAGGCCTGGAGACGACGAATGTGATCTGGAGGTCATGTTGAGCAATTTTTATTGCAAGAATAAATAGATGGGACGTACTGGTGCCGTGTTCATTGTGTTTCGGGTCGTCAGCGCCCTCTACCAGTGACATTTTTAACTAAGATTTTTTTTGCTGCTAAAATAAATCCGACTACCTTGTGAACCTTTTCTTGCAAACCGCACTTCTTTATCATAATATTTTTCTTTTTTATGTATTTTTAAAGTTTTAACGAACTTTGGGTTCATCCGGTATGTTACTGGAGGATAACATTCCTGAATAGAATGCATTCATGACACTCTAAATCATTTTCCACATATCTTCAAACAACAAAAAAAATCTTATTCTTAAGAACATTTTTTTTTTATTCCGAACAATGCCTCCTAGTATCATTCATTAATGCTCTCCTAAGTTATCATTTTCTTACTTATCATTGATCAGAACATAATTATGGAATATTAAATCTTTATACTTACTAATCCATATTTAACATAAAAATAAATAAGCGGTAAGTTGAAAATCGGTTCACAATGAAATTATTATAATTCATAGATATTCTGTAATTCGGTCCACAGCCAATCGTCTTATTTTAGATACCGTGGTTTAGGACAAGATTAAATACATCGTTGTAACCAGGTATTATTTTTTGAGGCAAACATTTAATGGTATCATCCTGGGTGATTAAATACTTGCTTATGAATGACATGAATCTTATATGTGGACCCTATTGCAGATGGATGAATGGATGCGGTTTAATTCGAATACTGATCGTGTAATATTAGCACATTATACATATTATTCCAATGTTTTTTTATATGTAAAAAATATATAAATTTTATATATATCCCACCGTTTTCGGATACGTGAAGACCATTGGGCTAGGTCACATGTTCGAGAAAATTCTATTACAGGGTGCTGTTTGGATCACTGCGGGTCAAGCTAATTTTTTCTAAAAACGGCTCTAACGAATTTGACTAAATTTTGTATCCAACCGTTTTCGGACATGATAAGCCACTGTGCTAGGTCACATGATCGACAAAATTTGATTAGTGGGTATTTTGGTTCTCAACAGTCAGGGTCAAGCTAGTCTTATACAAAAAATGTCTGAAACGATTTTGACTAATTTTTTTATCCTTCCGTTTTCGGACACGAGAGGACCATTGCACTAGGTCACGTAATCGAGAAAATTAGACTGGTGGGTCATTTTGGGTCACTCACTACGCGTCAGTGTCAAGCTAGTTTTTTGTATAAAACGGCTGAAAAGATTTTGCTAAATTTTGTACCCTACTATTTTGAATTACGAGAAGACATTTGGGCTAGGTCATACGATCGAGAAAATTCGATTATTTTGTCATTTTGGGGGCATTACGGGTCAAACTAATTTTATATAAAACACGGTTCTAACGATTTTGACGAAATTTTGTGTCCTTCTGTTTTGGAATACGAGAAGTCGAATGATCTAGGTCACATGTTCGAGAAAATTTGATTAGTGGGTCATTTTAGGGTTACTACGGGTCAATGCATTTCTATGAGAATGCATGAATGTTGAAACAGTTTTTAAGTTGTTCATCAGTTGGCAGTAAACAAGATAGAAAATTTGGCAACATTTCGCCAAATATCTCCAAATTTGAAGACATTTTGGCGACATTGGCAAGATTTGGCGGGAAAATCGGTTTTTAAGATTAGCAATACCAAAACCCATGCTTGGCGCCAAATGAAAGAATGTGACAATTTTGCGCATTTTCGCCAAGTTTTGACGACATTTGGCGAAAAAATTGGCTTTTAGAATCTGAGGGAATTTTCTATTAATTCTTAATAGAAGTTGAGATACATGATTCAGCCAATCAGCGTCCATAGAATATTCTCGAAAACCGAATTCAACCAATCAGATACATAAAACTGATTATTATATGCTCTACCGATAATTTATTGTTATATTGAGTTGAACACAAAACTAATTGTAACCAAGCATAGCTCGGTCTTCCCCGCTGGTTACACGTGTTTAATATTTAATCAATTAATCAAATTCTTACGAAAGTTACCTTTTTATCTCATAAAGTGTGAAATATTGGTTAACGATCTTTGATAATAATTCGCTAAAGTTACCTACTTATTGCATAAAGTGTGACATATTAGTTAACGATTTTTAAAACCCATGCTTGGCGCCAAATGAAAGAATGTGACAATTTTGCGCATTTTCGCCAAGTATTGACGACATTTGGCGAAAAAATTGGCTTTTAGAATCTGAGGGAATTTTCTATTAATTCTCAATAGAAGTTGAGATACATGATTCAGCCAATCAGCGTCCATAGAATGTTCTCGAAAACCGAATTCAACCAATCAGGATACATAAAACTGATTATTATATGCTCTACTGATAATTTATTGTTATATTGAGTTGAACACAAAGCTAATTGTAACCAAGCATAGCTCGGTCTTCCCCGCTGGTTACACGTGTTTAATAATTAATCAATTAATCAAATTCTTACGAAAGTTACCTTCTTATCTCATAAAGTGTGAAATATTGGTTAACGATCTTTGATAATAATTCGCTAAAGTTACCTACTTATTGCATAAAGTGTGACATATTAGTTAACAATTTTAAATAATAATTCATACTGGAATGAGACTTCCAATGACATCCGTTATCGACTGACAACACAGAAAGGAGATAGACAATCGGATGCATTGTCTAGTTATTCCAAGCGGCGCCGGTGACGACTTCAAAAAACACGTTGCTCATTTAGTTTAAGCTGAAATTTCCCCAAAATATAGTATTTATAATGGCAAAAGAAATATGATAGGGTTGCCTATTGGAAGTGGGTTCGGAAAAGAAACATAATCACACTTCCGGTTTGAATTTCCATCGCCTATTTAGTTTATTAATTAAAATATCAGTGCTAAAAGAATATATTACTATCCTCTATTAAAAATACTGTGTTACCTGCTAAAATCTGGGTTCGACCAGTGGCAAACCTCTAAACATTAGGGTTATTTTTGGACACTTACTTAGATGATTATTTAAAAGATGAAACCGATTCTAAAATGTAGAGTTTATTTATCTCTATTGAAACATATAGGGTTGCTGCTGAAATCGCGGTGAAGTTATTGGAAACTCACCAAAATAAGAGTTTATTTTCAGTACCTATATAGTTCATTAATTAAAAACTGAAACCAATGCTAAAAGGTAGGGCTTATAAATCACTACTGAGGTAAGTAGGGTTATCTAACATAATCGCGGTGCAGCTACTGCCAACACTCCAAAGTTTATGTAAATTTTTGGTGACTTACTTTGTTTATTAATTAAAAGATCAAACCAGTGATAAAATGAAAATCTTAGAATTCTTTATTAAAAAACATAGGGTTGCTTGCTAAAATGTACGCACAAACCGTAGCAACCCTGCAAAAATATCTAAAAATAGCTCTAAATTTAGAGTGTTGCCACTAGTTGCACCATGTTTTCTATGGACAACTCTATATACTTTAGAAGATATTTTAAACCCTGTGTGTTAACGCTGGTTTCAGGTTTAATTAATGAAGTGCGTAGGAGCCAAAAGTTGTCTCTGATTTTGGACGATTGCCGCTAGTCGCACAGCGATTTCACTTGTTAACCCTATCTATTGCAATGGAAATAAGTAAGTCTACATTTTAGCGTAGGTTTCATCTTTTTAATGAGCTAATTAAGTATAAAAATACCCCTAATTCGTAGATTGTTGCCACTGGTCGTACCAGGGAACTATGTGTTTTGAATAGAGCCTTCTAAGATCTTAATTTTAGTACTAATTTCATCTTGTAATTTGAACTAAATAAGCGATGGAAATTCACAGCAGACTTGAAGTGAGATTAAGTGTCTTTTCTGGACCCGCTTTGACTAGGCACACTGTAAAAAAATGATCAATGTTTCTTATTTTATGAAAATATACTATAACCACGAACGAAAATGTAATATAATCTACCGAGTTATCCAAAATTCCGAAAAGCGTGTTCCATTGTCTTTTGAATCCCGAGAAAGCAATACATTTACAAAATTTAAAGAATTATTTATAAAAACAACATTTCTCTAGCTGCCCGAATTTTTCAGAAACGTTTCCGAATAGTTTTTATAGTGTATTAAACAGTTTCCCCAGCCTGGAATACCTATTTATCGAATGTCATCCATTCTCGAGTAAAGGTTTTCAGCCGCATAAGTTAATTTATACATGAAAGCATAAAGAAATAATCTTAATTTTAATGTTAATGTTAACGCTGTTAATTTTGCATGTTTATCTGTTAAATATATTTAATGAACATTAAAATGTTTACTTGAGAATGGATAGGATCGGAAAAAACTATATTCCGGGCTCAGAAAACTGATTAAACACTTTAAAAGCTACTCGTAAACGTTTCCAAAAATTACGGGCAGCTAGAAAAATTCTGTTTTTCTAAATGATTCTTTATAAATCTCGAAATGCCATTGGTGTCTGAGGTTTCTAAAGATAAAGAAACACTGTTCAGAATCATGGTTAACAAGGATGAGTTTATACTATAAATTTATTCGTCATTATATTATATTTTCGTAGGTTCAGAAACATTCGTCATTTTTTACAGTGCAACACTATCACATTTGCTTTGCTATGCTAAACACTATTTTTTAAAATTTTTCAACCTTTAATAAATGAGTTAGATTTTTTGCTGTCGCCGCTTACACTAAGTAGTCTTTACGATTCCAGTGATATTGAAATATCATAAGGCTGAATGTGTAGGAAGCAGGGAGGTAATAAGGGCACCACACTGTAAAAAATGACGAATGTTTCTGAACCTACGGAAATATAATATAATGACGAATAAATTTATAGTATAAACTCATCCTTGTTAACCATGATTCTGAACAGTGTTTCTTTATCTTTAGAAACCTCAGACACCAATGGCATTTCGAGATTTATAAAGAATCATTTAGAAAAACAGAATTTTTCTAGCTGCTCGTAATTTTCGGAAACGTTTACGAGTAGCTTTTAAAGTGTATTAATCAGTTTGCTGAGCCCGGAATATAGTTTTTTCCGATCCTATCCATTCTCAAGTAAACATTTTCATGTTCATTAAATATATTTAACAGATAAACATGCAAAATTAACAGCGTTAACATTAACATTAAAATTAAGATTATTTCTTTACTCTTTCATGTATAAATTAACTTATGCGGCTGAAAACGTTTACTAGTATATTACTTAATATATTTTATAGTATATTTTCATAAAATAAGAAACATTGATTATTTTTTTACAGTGTAGGGATATATTTAGGTGAACCCCATTGGTCATTGTCTGCCAAGATTTCTCTTCTTTCTTAAGGATCAGGCCTGGCAGGGAAGCATACCAAATGGCTTAATCTAGACAAGCCATGTCTGTCTCTTCTTTCGCAATAGCGATTGCTTTATTATTTTTATCTTGCCAAGGCCATGCAATATTTTTCGTATACCCTTGACATCCACTGTTAATTTTTTTACCGCCGACAGCTTTCGGCGCCATAAAATGCAGTTCCTTGCTTCCATAATTTTAGTTATGTACATTATTCAAAGATCACCGGAAGCCTAACGAGTGCTGAACGATGTGTTCGATTTGATTTTCTCCTTATGTGTGCCATTTGACACACATTTATTCATGCATGAAAAGTATCCTAATATCGTTAGTGAGGTTTCCCACACTTTGCTAGTATTTTTAGATACTTATGTGCATAGCTGCCAACTTTTACGTTTTTTTCCTACCACTAAAATACCATAGTAAATTTTAGGTTATTAAATATCCGGAATCAGGTGATTCAATACGGCAAAAACTTCTATTAATTTTTAGTGGTAACATAAAAGAGTAAAAGTTGACAGCTATGGAATGTGTCTTTTACAGTTTTTGGCTCATTTCTAATTGAGCGCTCGTAATATGTTCAATAATAATAACTTATTTTATATTTTTTTTCTTAAAGAAAGAATTTCGATAACTTGAAACGATAATTATTTTTATGGAAATAATTTATTTCTTATTTCTCATATTATGTTACCTATTTTTTTTCGGTGCTTAATTAAAATTGTGCATTAAGAAGAAATATGAAAATATCTTTTGTATATAGCATTAAATAATCAAGTAATTTAATGAAAATCAATAAAAACGACTTTTCACATTAGCACGCGATATCTGAATAACTCGGTTTAAATGGAGTTATTTAATTATATTTTCTTTATAAATTGTTTTATTAAATCTTTTCTGATACAAAGAATTATGCAGTCATAAAATATTCCTAAGTTCTAATAAAAAACAATATATCAATATGTGAATTTATAAATTAGTATAATTAATGTGAAAGGGAGTTTAAAATAATGAAAACTCCAATACATCAGTCCAATAAATTGATAGGTAGTATTAAATAAATATATTTTTGATATGACGAGTACTCCATTTCTAATTTTAAGGAAAAGTATGTGGATTAATGAAATAAAGTAAACAAAAAGTCATAGATACTGTATCTTGCTATTGTTTCTTAGATGACAGAATAGAAATGATACCTTTTCAGCCTTTATAAAAAATAAATTTTGTCCATTACTAAAAAATATTAAAGCATTTATATATCTTTCGAACTAAAAGACGAAATGTTGCATAGATATTTCTTGTAAATTGACGATCTCATCAAAAACGTCACCTGTAAAAAATGCAGCCAAGTCTTGTGACTCTTTTTCCGTAAAAAGTTCTGAGATAAGTTTAGCTATCTTATTAACTCTGAAATTTTCATTCACAAATCCCTCCTAGTCGCTAGATCTTTAGTTAAAGATTATTTTGTGACTTGGCAATTACGCAGCACAAGGAAGTTATTACACTTCAATATCGGTGTTATGGGATGGGATGGGATTATTTTATTAAACCTATTATGAATACGAGGAAAAAGCATAAAGGAAAGATGTTGTCTTGTGTGGATGTCTTTCTAAAAGGGATTTTTTGGCACATATTCAAGTTACATCAGAAGAACACCACCCAAAACTCCGGACATCCAACTGAACCTTAGAAGAAGTCTCGCACGAGGGTATACAATATTATATAAAATGAAGTCCACGTCACAAATACACATACGTTCAATGCTCATATAAATGCTATTTCATACAATATTTTATTAATAAACTCGATTATTAAAATGTAAGCACCAGCCGTCTCATTCTCTTGCTGCGTAATTGCCAAGTCACAAAATAATCTCTAACTAAAGATCTAGAGACTAGGAGTGATTTGTGAATGAAAATTTCAGATTTAATAAGATAGCTAAACTTGGCTTTACACGATCTCAGAACTTTTTACGGAAGAAGAGTCACGAGACTTGGCTGCATTTTTTACAGGTGACGTTTTTGATGAGATTTCACTTCTTTTTGTAAATAATCCTCCTTTTCTTGATTTTGGATTCTTTTTGGAGATCCACTGATTTCCGGTAAGCCCACACTCTGTCCTTATTATTTACAGGTATCAAAAATTTGAAGCTTTAGTTTCGTTTGCAAAGTATTGTAGATAAAAAGATATTTCATGTTCCTAGGCAAGCACTAAGTAATGGGAGGGGGAATGTCAAAAGTACTCTCAATTGCTTCCAGGATAGGTGCTATCCATCTGAGATATTACTCGCAGCCCTAGATACTTGACATTTAGCATAAAAGAACTTTTTGGTACAAAAAGAAAGCCAAAATTAAAATTTCCGGAAAATTTCAATAAATTAAACTATATTCATTTTTTTTTCGTTTTTTTTTTTTTTATTTATGGATTTTTTATTTTTTCTTTACTTGGTATACTAAACCCTACATTTCTGCCAAATGTCAAGCTTCTAAAACTAAAAATTGCATTATTTTCAAATTTTCGACTTTTTATAAATTTATTGATTTTTCGATTTTAATTTTAAGTTACCTGATTGTCATGCAAATATAGTAATTCTTTGATCCGTCTTCTTAGGATCATTTAGGTTCAATTTAGAGATAAATCAATTGAATCTTAGAGTCACCATGATTTTATTTAGAAAGGACTATCAAGCCATAACCAGCCAGTAATGTCGGGAGGGTAGGAGGAGCTGTGAAAATTTTTGTGGGGCTAACATCATTTAACAATCCATATTTCACATGCGAAGTAAATAGAATATAACCTGTGAAAGAAAACAAACCTGTCTATAAAGAAGTCGCGTATAACGTAGCCAGTCTATAGCGGAACGTTTCTATAACGAAATTCGTAAATGAAAGAAAAGAAAACCATAATCTGGGGGAAATAACATAAAACAACTGGGAGCGTTGTACTAGCTAATAGGACAATTATCTTAAAACTAATGTTTCTAGCAGTACAAAATCAAATTGTTTTCGAATTTTCGATTTTTTAAGGATATTTCGATTTTTCGATTTTAATTTCAAATTTAACGAATTTTTTAATTGTTCTTTTTATTTAATAGTAAATGCTACCTTTACACCAAGTTTTAAGTTTCTTATTTTCAATGTTTGAGTTTTTTGAATTTTTTTTATAATTTTCTAGATTTTTTTTAATTTTTCCTTATTTTGTATCCTTTATTACAATTTTCAAGTTTCTAGCCCTACAAAATCGAATTACTTTGAAATTTCCGATCTTTTTCGAGTTTTTTATTCTATTTTCGAATTTATTGTGTTTTAATTTTTTTCTTTTTCTGTATCCTAAACAATAAGTTTACGCCAAATTTTAAGTTCTAAAGCTACAAAATCGAATTTTTTTTAATTTTTCGAATTTTACAGATTTTTTATTATTTCTTTTTTTGTATCCTGAATACTACCTTTATTCCAAATTTTAAGTTTGTAGCTCTACAAAATTGAATTATTTTCAATTTTTCGTTTTTTTTTTTCAATTTTTTTTTTTCGATTTTTGTTGTGTTTTTAAATTTTTCTTTTTCTGAATCCTAAACACTACCTTTACACCAAATTTTCAGTTTCTGAGACTACGACATCATATTATCTTCAATTTCTCACTTTTTCTTTTTCTTTTTCTCTCTTTCTTTCTTTTTTTTTTAATTTTTAATTTTTGAAATTTTCGATTTTTTTCCGAATTATCTATATTTTTTAATGTTTCCTTATTTAGTATCTTAAATATTACCTTTATTCCAAATTTCCAGTTTTTAGCGCTATGAAATCGAATTATTTTCAAATTTTATTTTAATTTTTTCAATTTTTAACGAATTTTTCGAATTTTTGAAATTTTTTTCGAATTTTCCAGACTTCTTAATTTTTCTTATTTTGTATCCTAAATACTACCTTTATTCCGAATTCCAAGTTTCTAGCGCAACAAAATCGGATTATTTGAAATTTTTCGATTTTTCGATTTTATTATCGATTTTTTTGGTGTTTTTGATGTTTTCTTTTTCTGGATGCTAAACACTACCTTCACACCAAATCTTAAGTTTCTAAGACTAAAAGATTGTATTATTTTCAATTTTCAATTTTGATGGAATTTGTTGAATTTTCGAATGTTTTTTATTCGAATTTTCCGGATTTTATAATTTTTCCTTTCTTTGTATCCTAAACTCTACCTTTTTTTCAAATGTCAAGTTTCTAGGACTGCGGGATCTACCTAATCTTTTTGATGACTGGTGAACGAGTGAGTGAGTGAGTGACAAAAAATCGAATGTTTGAGTTTATATATCGTCTGAACTAGAAAAGATAGAAAGTTGTAATTTTAAATTTTGGTCCTGTGTGCCAAATACTCTAGAAAAACGAAGTTTTAAATTTTTGGGATACTCCAACGCGGAGATATAGGGGGGGGGGGTCAATAGTGCCCTGAGTTGCTTCCAGAAAAGTATGCTTACGGCCGCGCTTTCTCGACTTGGCGGAAGAACTGTCGTGCCTCCAAATACAAAAATTATAGAAAATATTTGCTTAAAATGTTAAAATCTTGGCGAATAAATATTTTATTTAGATAAAATTAAATTTCAATAAAAGTGAAAAGAAAGCTTTTTGTTGTAAATTTCATTTATTTATTTTCTTTTTGGTCTCATATAGTTATTATGTTAACAGGTGGTACTAAATTATCTCAGATAAAAGTACTAATATTTAATTTTCAAAATAAAAATTATTAATTTTACTTAATTTTTAAACATTAAAATATTAAATATTGTTAAATAAGGTAAAGAATCGCAAGAATAATTAAAAAAATTAATATTTAACTTTACCTCATGATAGTGAACCTTGTACCGCCTTCATGCATAATACAAACAAGTTTTGAGAATATGTAACATGACATATTCTTATACTTAGCTCTTCAATAGATATTATTCATAAAATTACATACATGGTATTTCCAAATATATAATGCATGCGCGAAGAGTGATAAAATACAATTAGACAAGTACAGATCACAATACAATATTCAAGCTCGGAACTCTAGCAGTTAGGTAGGTAATTTGTCATAACATGATGAGATTCAAGATAGACAGAGATAAAATGAAGGACACTGATGATTTTATGAAAAATGTTTTATCCGAAAACTTCTAATTACACAAATCCCACATCACAGCAATACGACCGTCACAGGTGTTCGCAGACATCACACCAGCAAAAAGTTAGTTTCTCACTTCAAACGTCTCTAGAGCGCGTTTTACTGTTCCGATTAAAACAAAGTTAAAGTACAGATAATTCAAATTATGCGCATGTCATTTATTAATTAAGCATTTTTACTACAGCAATTTTCCGAAAGGTGACTCAACTAAGTGTGTTTAGTAGTCTTATACCTTTTAATACTCCGTGTGCTTTCAGATAAATGTTTAATATTGTACATTAAATTCTCAACATGCACATTTTCATTGTCAATGGCGTCTTCTACCTGCAAAACCAAATTTTAGGTTGCAGAGTGCAGTACATATGGCAAATATCTCGAACACAGAGACAAATACTTTCTTTCAGATATGGCATAGATACGAAATTGCACGTTGCTGACAATGAATGAGGTACATTGGGCAGTTTTCGTACCATATTAAACATTTATGTGAAAGTATATAGGACATTAAAATGTGTAAGTCTAAAGAAAATTGAAGTTTTCAGCACCAAAGTTCAAACAATATTTGTATTGAAACTTTTTTTTTTCATTAAATGGCAAGCGCATTATTTTTCTTATCTGTAGCTTTAATGTCTTAGTCGGAGTGCAGTACGGTACAGAGGCCATTGAACTGGGTAATTTATTTCTTGCTGATCATATAGTGACATTCCTAGATTGGCGGAAACAGACGGGATGTCTTGTATGGCGCCAGAAGCTATGGAAATTCTGGCAATAAAGTCAACATCGTAATCGACAAGACTTCAATCGCAGATGACGCGATTCATAAATGGACACTGAGGAAAAAGTTGAGACATGAGTGAACGGTTAAGCGTACCGGTCAGTTGATTGGACATTCACAATTAGCTCATCATCCCGGACGTATAGTATCCTAGGTGTTACAAAATTCTACACTGTAATAGGACTGATACAAAGAAAATTAGACTCATGTAGACAATAGAAGAATTAGAGGTTAATCATACATTTTACTTACCCATCATACGTAGTATAGGGTAAGTCTTGTAATCGTTTTGAAAATTGAGAAAAATTTTTTGACGGATTTACACGTTTCAGACACTGGAGATTCCGAAAAACATATTTTTAGAAAAAAAAATTTGCCGTCCGTCTGTGTGTCTGTGTGTCTGTGTGTGTGTCTATAAACGCTCTATCTCCCGAAAAAATTGAGATAGAGACTTGCAATTTGGTATGTACTTAGTATGTAATAATGGGAAGAAGCCTATTTCATTTCAATAACCTCGATTAACCGGAACAATTTTTTTCGGACTCTCGAAATATTCGTTCTGATCAAAGGTATATAAAAATTTTCGAAATTGGCTATTTTAAGAAATGAATATAAAAGACAATAAAAAAACATAAATTTTGCATAAAGCATGAAGTCGATAGGATAATTAGTTGCCGAGATATTTGGAATCCTATTTTCTACACTCTTCTATTTTTCATGACCCTGTATTTCATCCAAATTTCACTTCAAAGATATATTTTAATTGGAAATTTGACGCTTAATCAGATGCTAGCTAATAGGTAGCATCTAGATAGTAGCATCTAGATAGGTAGATGCTAGCTAATAACCGCTAGCTAATAGGATTATTATTTTTGGAGTTTTAAGGAAAAACCCTTTTCAAGCAATTCAGTATTCGAGCCTTTAAAGTTTGTGACGTCATCAAGCCTCGATTTTATTTGAATTGCAATGCATTTTATAAGTAGTTTACACATTTTCTACTTTAATATTTTACATTATGCATATCCATGTTGGGTAAGTATTACGGTGGCCCCCAACGACTAGTTTAGCATGTAAGCCTATGAACGATTAGTGCTCAATGTATGGTATGGAAACGTAAATTTCAAATTAGGTGCATGCTTGAACTTAATTTGTTTATCAAGGCATACTTTTTTATCATTTATGCATATCTTCACGTAAAAATATTTTGACTTTGCGGAAACGATCGCAAAAATTTCATTTACTCTTTTAATCTGATACCGATCAAGACTTCACAAATAAAAAAAAAATATTTTGGCAGTACAGTTCAGTATTTTTACCAAAGTATTTTACAGATTAAAGATATTTCATGAATGTGTCCAAAATGAGGTATTTGTTGGATTTCATATCCTTGAAAGATAACAATAACGTATAGCAATTATTTGTAGCTATATCATCATTTTGTGCTTCAGACTCTGAATTTTAAATAATATACTTACAGTAAAAATATACTTATTGATAGTTCGTTAATTGAAAATATATTAACAAAAACAAGGGTATATTTTTACGGAATATAGCAGAAACATTCGTCTAAAATTAAAGAGGAAAATAGTTTAAAAATAAAAGACCTTTTCACATTGTATTGTGAAAAAACATGCTGCAATGTGCAAAACATCACATTTATTATTCTATATCAATTGCAATATTACATTCTACTGTTCTACTATTTACAAGAAATGAATTATTATCGATTGAAATATTCTCTAATAAAAAAGGGTATTATTTGAATTTAATAGTATGTGTTGTGGAAAACCTAATTGACTGTAGCAATTATTTTGATATAAGAAACAGTTTTTTTTTCTTTTACACCAAGATTAAAAAAAATCTGAGTAATAATAACTGCATGTATCATACAGTTAAATAGTAAAGTAAAAAGTAATTTTTATTCAAAAAGTATAATTATTAAAAAATGAACTCATTTCTAAAATAAAAAGCTATTAATAATGTAAACGTGTATGCACTATATATATTTACTTGATACCATTCCAAATAATACTTAAAAAATCAAAAATATGTGCCCGAATTTCAACAATTTACTAATCCAGTTTTAATCAACTTCAAAGCCCTGCAGAAAAAAACTAAAACCTTAGTTTCCATTATTATTTTCCAATTGGGATTTTATTAATCGAAAAATAGGCTAATTCTATATGTTAAAACAATTCTTAAGATTTTTCTTCTTGAAACATAATTTTTATTTCGTTTTAAATTTTTAGGAATTTTTACTAATTCATAATACACTGCTCAAAACAATTAAAGGATATTTGAAGTTTTATATAAAATAAAGATATAAACGAAATTTTTTTTGCCGAAAATAGAAGAAGAGAATCACAAATGCAAATTTTTCTGGTTTTCAAACTGTGGAGTATGCAAATTTTGAGTTCGACGTCAAAAACGTCGCTTCAGCGGCAGCGAATGAAATTTGACTTTCAACTGGATAAAAGAGAATGAAGACAAGGATGATAGGCATTCAGTGATTGCTTTGTTTCGATGAGTACGATGTCTCAGCGAAGTCATTTGACAGATTCAGAAGCTTGGAGAATTGTTGATAGGTTAGAAGGAGGCCAAACTCAAGCCGAAGTAGCGCAAGCCATTGGAATGTCACAAAGTGTAATTTCCAGGATCTGGAACCATTTTTTGGAGAGTGGATGTGCAGGCCGAAGACCAGGGCAAGGTCGTAGACGGGCAACAACGCCCAATGAAGATCGGTATTTAGCGTTAACAGCTCGGAGACACCGAAACATGAACGCTACTCTTCTCCAACAACACCTTCGCTCGGCTACAGGCACCACGATTTCAACTCAGACTGTCCGAAACCGGCTCCATGCTGTAGGTCTGTATGCTCGCCGACCGATGGTATGTGTTAGATTAACATCAAGGTATCGTCGCGACCGCAGGGAGTGGGCAACCGAGCATGTCAACTGGAGGAGAAATGAATGGAGCAATATTCTGTTTTCTGACGAATCCCGTTTTTCTGTGCATCCGGATAATAGGCGTATTTTCATCTGGAGGGACCGTGGCAGTAGGAATAATCCTGCGTTCGTGCACGAAAGTGTCAGATTTGGCGGTGGAGGAGTGTTGGTGTATGGTGGCATCTCCATTGACGGGCGCACTGACCTCTACATCATTCGAGATGGAGCTCTGACTGGTCGCCGATATAGGGATGAGATCCTCAGACCTATTGTAGTCCCTTACGCTGCAGCAATCGGAGATAACTTCATTTTAATGGACGATAACTGCAGGCCACATCGTGCAAACCTGGTGGAGGATTTCCTTTTCGAGGAAGGAATCGTTCGAATGGAATGGCCAGCGTGTTCTCCAGACATGAATCCAATCGAGCACGTTTGGGACGCTCTAGGAAGACGAGTTTCTGGCCACCAACAACCCCCACAAACTCTCCAAGAACTGGAAAGAGCTCTTCTGGAAGAGTGGGCAGAATACCCCAACTCGTCATTATAATAGCCTCATTGAGTCCATGCCTCAAAGGTGTTCAACGTTGCTGGCCGCCCGTGGAAACCATACCCCCTACTGAAAATGATTTTCTTTGAAGAAAACACCTTTTCTTATTCTTTTTTTCTCATATGCACAAATTGTGTTTTTTTCCTTTTGTACACAAATGCGCAATAAAATGCATTTTTTTCTGCCAAACATGTGTAATTTATTCTCATATGACCTACTATATCTGTCGACCATGTATCAATCAGCTAAAAAGTTTCCCAGATACAAAATCCACCTAAAACTGCAATATCCTTTAATTGTTTTGAGCAGTGTATTTAAAGCAGCCCCAAAATTAGAGCTCATGCCCAATTTAGTAAAACCTCGTAATCGGAAGTGAACTTCGTTAATGACTTGTTTAAAAATACAGGAAAGGCGTTTTGACTCTCACTCCTAACGACCTTGCCATTAAATAATATACAGTAAAATGGTGCCTTGCATTTCAAATATCCTTTTTCTAATCCTATTTTAAATATTTAACACTTTATTTCTCTGCCATAAAACAAAACTCTTAACTTCTAATCTCACTAATTTTCCCGTAAATGGATCAAATAAATTATAATTTTTTAGGTAAAAGTTTCTCTATTAAGTCCTTATTTCTTATTTACGAATTTTCTTCACATCAAGGAAAGTGTGAAGTCTATGTGCTGGGTAGAATATTTACTCCTATATTTATTTCTGGTATTGTGCTATCCAACATACATTAATTAAACGACGCTAAAGAGCATGTTGGGAGCATTTAGAATACTTATATTTAATTAAATATATGTGATCGTAATTTAAATTCTAATAACAGGTAAAGCGAGCCAAAAGGGATAAAATAAGACCAAGCTCACGTTAAAATTAACAGTTAAAATTAAATTAAAATTTGCGTTCTGATTTTTAGAACACCTGTTATTTATGAATTATCCGGCGTATATTTAATATTAAAATTAATATAAATAAAAACCATTTAAAATACTATACGAAATGGCGCGAAGAAGTTCCTAAATAAGTGCCCTAAAATAAATACATGGAAAAATAATTGATTAATGACAAAGTAAATATGACACATATGATTGTGTTAAATAAAGAGATTTAAATTTTTTAAATTACTAATTTATTTACAGCACAGATATTAAAGTTTATTTACAAAAGCGTACGAAAAGAAATTAATTAAATCTAGAAAAGACAATCTCCTTTTCTTTACAAAATTCCTAAAATCAGCATGTTGCTGAATATGCTTCATAAAAGATAATTAATTTATTTAAGATCCTGTGGATCTAATTCTACTTTTCATGAGTTTGCCTTTGACAAACTTTAAACCATAAATGAATTAAATTAGTTACAGTTTGGCCTATTCTGTACTTGTCGATAATTTCAAAAATATATATTACATTTTAATACACAATGAAATTGTATGATAAATCATAGCGGAATTCAGTAGCCAGTGCTATATAGATTAAGTCCTCGGGGACATGGAAGTGTCGCTGCCTTATGTATCTTCACTGAGCACTTATTAAGAAAATATGGAGAGATCTGTGATCTTAAATTTTAAACAAGTACATTATTATAGCTCACTAAACACTCTGGGAAATGCCTTGGAGGATATGGTCTCTACTGATTTAAAATTACATTTCCAGAAAATAAGGGCACACAGCACTTTATGGCATGAGGGGTGCTCGTAAAACGAATGACGTAAATTGGCTCCATCATTTTTACTTCTACTAGAGAGCTTACTTCTTACTCTACCTTACTTACTACTTAAGTTATTTTTCTATCTATATCTAAAAAAACATTATATACATTTTACATGCAAAATACAATTACAATAAAAATATACATATACAAAATCATCATTCGTCTCCTATTTTGACCAATCAGAGACTTCGTCCAATAACAAGAAGCGGTCTTCCAGACATAGTTAAAACGTGCATATAATGCACCGCCTTCTGTCTGCCGGTTTGTGAGAGGCTTACGTAGGTGGTCCAAACGTCACGGGGTTGATAGTTATAAATTTAGTCATAGACTTATCTGTCATTCCATTCACTTGTAACATCACGTTTGGCGAACAGAGTCTACCTCTTATAAAATACCCATCGATGTAGACCCGACATTTGTGTGAAATGTCCGTGAAATCACTAATACTTGTTAATTGACAGTAGATAATTAATGTCTATCAATTATTAATTAATCCCTTTTTATCTAGTGTTTTTTATGGTTGCATGAGTCCTTCCACCTTGCTTTTAGAGTGCGTGGTTGATTTTATAAAAATAAATATGTATGCAGGGAATGGGTTTTTTACGCTAAATCTCATGAGGTTTGTTATGAATGCTAGACCGGTAAGCTTGGTATAATACGTCCAACGCTATGTTTGATGCACATAGATACATGTTTATGAACAATTGCATGCGTACATGGAAGCAAAGCTTTTTGAAAACTTTGAGGAATAGGGATAACGAAACCAATGACCAATAATGCTGTATTTTGTATGATAAATCATACCGGAATTCAGTACCCAGTGCTATATAGATTAAGTCCTCGGGGACTTGGAAGTGTCGCTGCCTTATGTATCTTCACTGAGCACTTATTAAGAAAATATGGAGAGATCTGTGATCTTAAATTTTAAACAAGTACATTATTATAGCTCCCTAAACACTCTGGGAAATGCCTTGGAGGATATGGTCTCTACTGATTTAAAATTACATTTCCAGAAAATAAGGGCACACAGCACTTTATGGCATGAGGGGTGCTCGTAAAACGAATGACGTAAATTGGCTCCATCATTTTTACTTCTACTAGAGAGCTTACTTCTTACTCTACCTTACTTACTACTTAAGTTATTTTTCTATCTATATCTAAAAAAACATTATATACATTTTACATGCAAAATACAATTACAATAAAAATATACATATACAAAATCATCATTCGTCTCCTATTTTGACCAATCAGAGACTTCGTCCAATAACAAGAAGCGGTCTTCCAGACATAGTTAAAACGTGCATATAATGCACCGCCTTCTGTCTGCCGGTTTGTGAGAGGCTTACGTAGGTGGTCCAAACGTCACGGGGTTGATAGTTATAAATTTAGTCATAGACTTATCTGTCATTCCATTCACTTGTAACATCACGTTTGGCGAACAGAGTCTACCTCTTATAAAATACCCATCGATGTAGACCCGACATTTGTGTGAAATGTCCGTGAAATCACTAATACTTGTTAATTGACAGTAGATAATTAATGTCTATCAATTATTAATTAATCCCTTTTTATCTAGTGTTTTTTATGGTTGCATGAGTCCTTCCACCTTGCTTTTTGAGTGCGTGGTTGATTTTATAAAAATAAATATGTATGCAGGGAATGGGTTTTTTACGCTAAATCTCATGAGGTTTGTTATGAATGCTAGACCGGTAAGCTTGGTATAATACGTCCAACGCTATGTTTGATGCACATAGATACATGTTTATGAACAATTGCATGCGTACATGGAAGCAAAGCTTTTTGAAAACTTTGAGGAATAGGGATAACGAAACCAATGACCAATAATGCTGTATTTTGTATGATAAATCATACCGGAATTCAGTACCCAGTGCTATATAGATTAAGTCCTCGGGGACTTGGAAGTGTCGCTGCCTTATGTATCTTCACTGAGCACTTATTAAGAAAATATGGAGAGATCTGTGATCTTAAATTTTAAACAAGTACATTATTATAGCTCCCTAAACACTCTTGGAAATGCCTTGGAGGATATGGTCTCTACTGATTTAAAATTACATTTCCTGAAAATAAGGGCACACAGCACTTTAAGGCATGAGGGGTGCTCGTAAAACGAATGACGTAAAGTGGCTCCATCATTTTTACTTCTACCAGAGAGCTTATTGCTTACTCTACCTTACTTACTACTTAAGTTATTTTTCTATCTATATCTAAAAAACATATTATATACATTTTACATGCAAAATACAATTACAATAAAAATATACATATACAAAATCAGCATTCGTCTCCTATTTTGACCAATCAGAGACTTCGTTCAATGACAAGAAGCGGTCTTCCAGACATAGTTAAAACGTGCATATAATGCACCGCCTTCTGTCTGCCTGTTTGTGAGAGGCTTACGTAGGTGGTCCAAAGGTTACGGGGTTAATAGTTATATATTTAGTCATAGACTTATCTGTCATTCCATTCACTTGTAACATCACGTTTGGCGAACAGTGTCTACCTCTTATAAAATACCCATCGATGTAGACCCGACATTTGTGTGAAATGTCCGTGAAATCACTAATACTTGTTAATTGACAGTAGATAATTAATGTCTATCAATTATTAATTAATCCCTTTTTATCTAGTGTTTTTTATGGTTGCATGAGTCTTTCCACCTTGCTTTTTGAGTGCGTGGTTGATTTTATAAAAATAAATATGTATGCAGGGAATGGGTTTTTTACGCTAAATCTCATGAGGTTTGTTATGAATGCTAGACCGGTAAGCTTGGTATAATACGTCCAACGCTATGTTTGATGCACATAGATACATGTTTATGAACAATTGCATGCGTACATGGAAGCAAAGCTTTTTGAAAACTTTGAGGAATAGGGATAACGAAACCAATGACCAATAATGCTGTATTTTGTATGATAAATCATACCGGAATTCAGTACCCAGTGCTATATAGATTAAGTCCTCGGGGACTTGGAAGTGTCGCTGCCTTATGTATCTTCACTGAGCACTTATTAAGAAAATATGGAGAGATCTGTGATCTTAAATTTTAAACAAGTACATTATTATAGCTCCCTAAACACTCTAGGAAATGCCTTGGAGGATATGGTCTCTACTGATTTAAAATTACATTTCCTGAAAATAAGGGCACACAGCACTTTAAGGCATGAGGGGTGCTCGTAAAACGAATGACGTAAAGTGGCTCCATCATTTTTACTTCTACCAGAGAGCTTATTGCTTACTCTACCTTACTTACTACTTAAGTTATTTTTCTATCTATATCTAAAAAACATATTATATACATTTTACATGCAAAATACAATTACAATAAAAATATACATATACAAAATCATCATTCGTCTCCTATTTTGACCAATCAGAGACTTCGTTCAATGACAAGAAGCGGTCTTCCAGACATAGTTAAAACGTGCATATAATGCACCGCCTTCTGTCTGCCTGTTTGTGAGAGGCTTACGTAGGTGGTCCAAAGGTCACGGGGTTAATAGTTATATATTTAGTCATAGACTTATCTGTCATTCCATTCACTTGTAACATCACGCTTGGCGAACAGAGTCTACCTCTTATAAAATACCCATCGATGTAGACCCGACTTTTGTGTGAAATGTCCGTGAAATCACTAATACTTGTTAATTGACAGTAGATAATTAATGCCTATTAGTTATTATTTAATCCCGTTTTATCTAGTGTTTTTTATGGTTGCATGAGTCCTTCCACCTTGCTTTTTGAGTGCGTGGTTGATTTTATAAAAATAAACTAGGGGGCCTACCCCCTGCGAGCTACGCTCGCCAACCCCCGCTCACACTTCGAAGCCTCTAAAAACATGACAGCGTGCTTTGTTTTAAAAATATTGGTAAATCTGTATTGGGTTGCCATGCTTTTAACGTTTTAATGGGGCATTTTTTGATTACTATGGCCTCATACACAACTGTTGCGACAACTGACGACTGTTTTCGGGATTGATAAGTAAAATCAATTACAACTTGAAAACCAGCTTGTATAAAATGATTAGGTTTAAATTGTGGCTACCTCTCGGACTTTTATAACAACGATCTGTATTCTATTCTTCCTTTGCGTTTAAGGATGAGAAGAATTCCATCTGCTTGTGAATAACATTAAGAACCACGGTATTGAAAAGTACGGTTATAGACATTTTCAGTAACAGGTTTTAATTTTCTTTCTATTTTAGTGCACCATCATGCATATTTTCATGTTATTTTAAATATGTCAATTATTTATTTTAATTAATATGTATATACGAATTTTCTAATAATTATTTATCCTACAAAATTAATTAAATATTTTGTGCATGCATGCCTGCATTTATTCGACATCAATTGATGACATATTTAAACAAATTTGTTATCTGTGATAATTTTACACCTTATTATGTCACTTGAATATTGTCCATAAGAAAATCGGGTACTTTTCAAGTATAGGATCATTTGCTTTTAGGTTTGGCGTAATTCGAGCTTCGAAAAGGGATAGATTCGTTAATATACATAGATTTGTTGCCAAAAGTTATGAAAACAAACCCAATAGCTTTTGGTGCTTTTCTATTATAGGGGTCTTGACGCTTTTTAAAAAAGCTTGGCGCAATTCGGGCATCAGAAAGTGAGATTTGGTGCCAAATGACATAAACAGCCATGGAAACAAATTCGACGATTTTTTTGTTTAGATGCGTATTTTAATTATACGTATATTATTATTGTTTTTTCTATACAAATTACTTCTGATTATATATAAAATAGGATAAATGACATTTTACGCTAAACAAATTGTATAAATATTTTTTTGCTCCTTTCTTTTGCGTTTACATAAATGACGTCATTTGGACGAATTTATTCAAAATATTTTCAGCTTATAAATTAAATTAAATGCTGACAGACGATTGAATCCTGACGATAGAAATGTGATTTTTTTTCTAATTTTCCTGAAAAACATAATTTAATCACAATCTTGTCTTCATTATCGATTGAAATAAAAGATAAATTCAATTTCAATTTGAAAATGACGAATAAAAAGAAATCAATAATCCCTATCGGGATCCTTTTCAATTTTTTCCCCTCTTTTGTCACAAAAAAACTGAGTAATTAGTTGCCATCATTACAGAAATGTCATTAAAATTAGGAAAAAAATTAATATCTCGAAAACTAATTCCAATTTCAAAATTCTATTACCAGTTTTGACATCCGCGGATTTTTATGGACACTTGGTATTAATTCCACCTTCAAGCGTTTAATATTTTATTAAAAATAGCCCTGAAACATAATCAGTCGTTTAATCAGTCGTTTCATAAAATCGTTTCATAAATTCGTTTCATAAAATCGTTTCACAAATTCGTTTCATTAGGATTTTATATATATAGGGTAGATATGTATGCAGGGAATGGGTTTTTTACGCTAAATCTCATGAGGTTTGTTATGAATGCTAGACCGGTAAGCTTGGTATAATACGTCCAACACTATGTTTAATGCACATAGATACATGTTTATGAACAATTGCATGCGTACATGGAAGCAAAGCTTTTTGAAAACTTTGAGGGATATGGATAACGAAACCAATGCCCAATAATGCTGTATTTTTCAGTGCTAGTGAGACAATATTGTTTTTAAAAAAAATTATAGATTGAGAACTTTATACTTCGTTTCATTAAAAATAGTAATTAAAATTATAATAACACTTTATTATAAAACATATATTTATAAATATAAATTTATAGAAATTACGTGGCTGCAAGAAAATGGGTCTGTGAGAGGCACTTTGATCGCGAATGATTGATTGGTGACTTCTGCACTACAATAATTTTTGTAATGTAAGTCATGAAAGTGTTACGGTCAATGCGTAATTTATAATCTGTAATTTTTAAAATACGATTTTAATTAAATAAAAGGACCTACAAAGTTGTATCATATGTTTTTCTAATATTCTCAATTTACAAATTTACCAACTTTCTGATTTCGTTGCTGATTGATGCAACCGTTCAAAGTGAATTAGCTATTATTCTAAGTGAATTGGCTGCGCTAACGCTGCAAAAAATTGAGAGAATGAACATTTCATAACATTTCTTGTAATAGTTTAATTACGGTTTTTGAAAAAGGGAAGATATTATTTACTTGGGAAATATCTGAATAAAGAATGGTGTATAATGAAAATTACTGTCTCACTAGATAATATAGGATATGGTAAGAAAAATAAATAAATTTTATGAAATGTAACATTAAATAAAGATAAGCATGTTAATGAGCTATTTACAATTGTAACAGAAATGAGAAAAATAATAAGATAGAATATTGGAACTAACGGGGACGGATTCATTAATGCACATACTCAAAATATTTTGATACAAAATTCTGATGAATCTATATGGTAGTGGTGACATAACATTAGTCTGATTCAGGGCGAAACACAATGCAAAATCTATTTTTAAAAAATGACCATCAATAGACAAGTGTGCCAAGTGATTTGTTAAGCAACATTGGTAAATTTTGAACGTGTTTTTAAAAACCTTTCTTAACTTTTAAATGCTGTTTAAAAAGCGCTGACTCATTCTTTTATTTCAATTTTGACAGTTTAAATTGTAACTACAGATATTATTATTATTTTTTTTTTCGTTTAAAGCCGTAGTACTTACCACTAGATACTACTGAATAGCTTAATTATAAAATTCCTGTATGTACATATTAGTATAGAAAGAGCAGACTAGCAGTTAATCGAGACTTTTAATAATATTTTGTATACTGGTCACAGAGACCACTCACAGTAGCTAAGTAACGATTTCCTTCACAGTAGTCAAGGGTGTAATTTCTAATGCTTACGGAATTTAAATTTAAACAACTAAGAACATAAATTTACTGCGTTTTAAATAATCTCATATGATATATGCGGGTTACGTTACGTATACTGTTTCAATTATTTAGTTTTATTATTCCAAAACCTCTTTATTTTACAAGCTGCAAATATTTATTTTAGTTTGTGATCTCAATACATTTGAGACTTCGCTGCATTGAATTTTAGCAAACCATGTTGCGTATACAAAGATATAGATCATATATAGTGCTGCTCAAAAGAATTCGAATACCGTACTTGCTGTAAGCGCTAATTGCTGAATTTGGATGTTCAACTATGTTATGCGTTTCCTAAAGCTTTTATTTATATACATATATATATATATATATATATATATATATTATATTATTAAATGGGGAATGTTTGTTAGTATATTTTCGAATTGTTGGTATGTGTTTTATTTGCTATGCATGACGCATAATTTTCCTTTCTTTTAAATAAATTAATTGTGTTGAGAAATAAGCAATGAATTTTTGCAATACTTTTAACGGGCATGATATAGCCATTCCTCCTATTTTGCTTTATATACACACCTACTGCGCACCTGAAAATATATCCGTATTTTTTCCATATTTTCTTTGATTGTACATTTATGACGAAACTCTTTATAATATCTTATTATGGTAATTTTCAAAAGATAAATAGTAAACAATTAGACTGTACAACAGGAAAAATGTCCTTTAGATGAAAATATTCGTTTCTTATATAATTTTGGCTGAAAATAACGAATTTGTATTTTTCCCTCACGCACCATTTTCCCCCAAAAACACATTTTATATTTTTACGTATTTTCTCGATAAATTTGTATGCTTTCTTAATTTATATAAATTTATTAATAACCTTCTTATTGTATTGAACTTTTCCACTACAGGTATAGATGTACGCACATTTAGCAATGAAAATCTTCATTGTAGCGGCAAGTGCGCTCTGTGTTGGAAATTCAACTTACAGGTAAAGGAAAGACGCTCTCATTGACAGTGAGACTGTCGCCAACTTGGCGACTTTATGAAATTATTGGCGACAAAAGCATTTTCTACCTTTCCGATGTTTCGAGGCTCTAGCTGTATTAGGAAGCGAGATATCGAATATTCACTAGAGGATTGGCAACGTTCCTTCCGAGGGCTTTTTCTCCCTTCGTCAAACCTATATAAAGTACCTGCTGACTGACTGAGAGCAGTTCTGAGAGTTCAGAGATTTTTTGTTTATTTTCAGATGTTTCCTCATACAGTCATGTTTCTGATTGAAGTGTCGCTGATTGGAAAATTCTAGTGACGTTATGTGTTAAATGTACAAATGTTGTAAGGACAAGATTATATTACGTTAAGTGAATTATAATGTCTCGTCACTGTAAAAAAAAGCCTAACTTATTTTGTTATATGTGTGGCGAACTTACATTGAAGAAGCAACAATGTAGCTTGTCTTTAGTAGAGTTGGGGACCAGTATAAGTCCTGGGCTCCACATATATGCTGCAATTCATGTTCCAGGAATCTTAAAGACTGGTTACAAGGAAAACGTAGTAGATTGAAATTTGCAGTACGTATGGCTTGGCGTGAGTCGACCATTCACGTAAAGAATTGCTACTTTTGTTTGACAGATGTCAAGGCATTTTTTTCAACAGTCAAACATTGTATTCTGTATCCAAACTTACACCACGCTATGCCACCAGATCCTCATTCGGAAGATCTTCCTATACCTACAGCTTCAGATAAATATACTGTTGATTTAGAAAACATCTACGATGACCCAAACCTTCAAGATTTCGACCATATACATCTATGACATGTTCCCATCATGAAATCACACAGGCTTAATTCCCACAGAGCTTAACGAACTTGTACAGGACTTAAAACTCTCTCGAACAGTCACAGAAAAATAAGTTCATTTAGAAGATAATAAAGCCCTTTTGCAGACTATTTTGCGGAGTAAGATTACATCGTTTGTTTATACAGAATCACATAGTACCATCTAACGGACAGAAAAAACGTTCACATTTATTGTACAGTGTTATTCATTATAAAATTTGCGAAGTTAATCCCGCGCCTTGAAAAAATATATGTGGTAAAGAAGAGTGCTTTAAAAGCTCAAAAGCTTAAAAGCTTAGCTCAAAAATTAGTAGATTATTGTACAGTTTGATAACTTTTGTTAAAGATATTTTTTATTTATTTTTCTTTTAGATTGTTGAAATAAAGATAAGAGCTAATAACAGGTAATAAGACATTTAGCAAAACGCACTATAGCTATGCGAAGTAAATCTGCTGTACAGCCTTCTTGCATAAATGGTGCAAAACTGACTTTTGTCACCACTGCGGACAGATTGCTCAAATTAAAACGTGTACAATATTCTCTATTGATTCGAAAAAAGTGGTGGTTCATTAATAATTCTCTATATATTTTGATAAATCATATATCTCTCAATGCAAACATGCTCTAAATGAAAAATAAAAATAAAAACAGTTAGTGGTAATTTATTTATTTTAAAACTACCTAATATCTTTTATGCTACCATTTATGGAAATTAGACATTTATGAAAACATATAAATTTTAAAAATAGAATTTCAAAAGAATGGACTCAAAGAGAAATTTTTTAATCGAATTATTTTAGGTTTTCGAAAACGTAAAAAGTTACACACATCATTTTAATTTTTCAGCATGTTTACGGCCCAAAATATACCATAATTATGTCAAAATGCATGTTTTTCAAGAAAACTTAAAAATAAAATCGATCGACACAGACATCCTGAGAATTTGCAATCACATAAAATTTTAAAATGATTCACACTTGACAGAACCAAACAAAAGGTTGGAAATTACAATTGTCAAATTTTGTGTCTCCTTTTTGAACAAAATGCATTTGAATCATTTAATCAAATTTCAAAGTGATAAAAACTTTTTTTTTAAAGTGTGATTTATCTTCAAAACATTAAGAAACAATAAAATATACTTAGTGATTGACAAATAATATAAGGTCACGCGTGGCTTGTTTAAGAGTTACTATAAAATACCTTCTTTATGGTGACAAATGTCTTCCATGTAAACCTCCGACACCTGAAAAATATTTCTTTTGCTGCATGGATTTATATGTTACATTTTTTAAAGAGGATTTCCTAGGCAATTTACTCTTTTTTGAGAGCGTAAGTCACAATTTTATATTCAGCATAATGTATTTTTATTTTTTTTTATTTATATATATATATATTTTACATTAGAAAATGGAGGAGCAAGATTATACTCAAAATATTATATAGGCCAAAGAATTTTTGTTGTTATAAATATATTTTACAAATATATTCCAAAATTGTATAGGAAACATACAGGAAGGTTTGGATTTAAAATACAACATATTGTTTTAAACCTTTCTAGCTCATAATATCTGAATACAAATATGCATAAAATATTTTTTTCGTCATTTATTTTGCAATATCTCAAAATTATATGGAGGAATATGAAATTTACTCTGAAATAAATTATAAGTAAAAAAATATAAAGACAAGATTTTATTATAATATACTACAAAGGAACAAAAATTCAAGGACAATTGTGTGAAATAAGTACCTTTTAAAAATAAATAAATTAAATTGAGATTGATTTTTTATTAGTTTGTTTGAGTTTGTTAATTTTTCATTTGTAATCAGTTGTATTTTTTTATCAGTTTTGAAAAGATAAAATAGATATACAATATTAACTTCAGCTTCCTGGCAAGAAGAAAATTAATACGCATTTTCTTGAGAATCGAATCTGACACTAATTATGAAGAGATTTAAAGAGTTTAATAAATGTAGTAGACTTAGGATAAAAATTTCATATTATTAAATTTAGAAATTTAAGGATATATTGTTTATGTAGACATATCTCTAAACCGTACAGTGAAATTAATTAATAAACATAGAAATTTCAGCATAATTTTGAATTTGAGAAAGAAAGATAAGAAATTACTAAATATTATTAATTTTAGAATTTGGAGCCAAAGTGTTGTGTTTTAAAAATTATTAATTTAGTAGATCATAGTTCCAAAACAGTAATTTGTAAAATCAGGAAAATTATACATAATGTGGTTACCGTTTATAATATATAACATAACAATTATTATATTCAGAACATTGATTATGACGATTAGTCTATTTACACGAAACTAAGACCCAGGAGTATTAGAGAAACAGCCAGATAGACAGGCATTATATCTTTCAATTCTAATAACATTAACGTACACACATAAACAAAGTAACATCATCAAATCGTCTTTTGAAAAATATACGAGTAAGCATACATTTAAACATATATATATCTTTTGTCTCCTTAGGTTCTTCGTTTAGATCTTCGATGTTTAATCAAAAGTATTTTTAGCGTTTGAGAACTTTTATATTTAAACATTCTTTAAATAAAATCGTTGTTCTGATTTTTTTTATGTATAAAAATGTTGTATTTAATTTGAAAAAGTTTCTGTTAAAATAGTATATTTAATATTTAATTCTTGAGCGCACATTGCAGTTTACTAAAAATATACCATAAAAGAAAAACAAACTTTTGACGTGTTTTGAAAATTTTTCTTGCACAATGCTTACATGTATCGATTTACCGTCTTTGGCACCATTAATTTTATCGGGTTGGGATTGGGGTTAAAAAGTACTTTTCAGCGGCTGCCCCATTTGTACAGAATCTGTTCCCAAGTGATGCACTAAGAGTCCCATCAGTTTAGGTGCCACTTTTTCTACTTGCTACTCTATTGGAGGAAATAAATCCTTGCTGAAGTGAGCTGAATTTATTATGCCAAGCTATCATCAATCAGTACTCATCTGCAATTTATAACTCAGTACATTTGGTTGCAGAGAAGAAATGAAAAATGTTAAATTGAGGTAATTGATACAATCAAGTATTTTTATACATCTCATCAAATGGCAGATAGAGAGAGAGATAGAGAGAATGTTATCCATGTACTGGTAGAAATAATTATGCGCATTACTTGATAGCAATAATTATATGCATAATAAAAATTTCGAAATATGGATACATACATGCAATAAACTGATTTAAAATGTGTATTATGAATATTTTCCACTTTAAATTTCTGTTTAAGACTCGTTTTCACAGATTTTAATGTATTCTAATATGGACATTTGTAATATATAGAAAATATCATATAAAAACATATATAGACACGGATATATTAATTGATTCTGAACAAAAATAATTTCTATCAGATATTTTTTAATGATATATAAGTAATTTTGTTATACTTAATTTCAAATGGCTCACTAGAAATTGAAAATACACTTATTACTTCTTTAAAAATGGATGGTTTGAACTTTGTGCTGTTATATTAAAAATAAATGAACAAAGTAGACATAGCACAAATGAAATATATGTGAAAATGGCAGACAGATGAAGAAACATTATTTGGCTATTTCTTCCTTGGTTCTTGTACAGTTCAGCGAATAGCACTATTTCATGTATAATGTTTGAACATATTTATTAACATTGTATGGTTTTCTTTTTAGAAATAATCATTATAGAAAAATATTTGTCGTACACAAGACACACAATTCTTTCTTCCATTTAATATTTTCTGAGGAGATTTCTTGAACTTGATAAACCTTATTTTTTTTTATCTGTAGCGACACCACCTTATTACGATATTTGTATTACATACTGTTTGAGTGGGAAATAAAACATGTTTGAATTTGTCAAGGCACGGAGCCATTAAAAATTCTGAGATCCACAAATGGTTAATTACTTTGCTTATTCATTAATTCACCACTGTCTCTATCATTGTTTGTCATTAACCGAATATAAAGTACAATGACGAAACGAGAGCTTTTAGTCACAGGGGTGACAGTGATGACCACCTAGGGAACTCATCTCACGCGTTAGAGTGATAATGCAATTCTGAGGGGCAGACCAAATCCACTAGCAGCTTGCGTTACAAGTGACTTTTTCAATGTTTACTACAATTTTACAATTTCACATTACAACATAAACCTGTACGATTTGTTGAAGAATCAAACAGGTTCATAGTCATTTCAGGTTGAAATTGACTTATTATAGAACAGCACGTTATTAAACCATATTTATGAAGTTTATACTGAATTGACAATTATTTAAGTATTCCAGCAATATATAACCACACAAAACACAATACCATAAATACAACAAGAAATTATGTTACCATACTGTCTTATAACAAGTTAGATCTTTTTTACGACTTAAAATATTACATAGTATTTTGTAATAGCTCATATGATGAATTGTGTTGTTACAATGCCTTTTCAATTTTCTATTTACATACCGACAGGTTTGACAAAAACATTATATATATATACTATCATTGAGATACTGAGAACAGTTTAAAAGTTAAACGTGCGAATCGTCTTTCGAATTTTAAACAATACGATACTCTTAGTTTACGACGTTACTGAAAATCTTCCCGTTATCTAATTAATGATGACGCTCGTTTATTCGAATTATACGGCACCCAAAATAATGTTCGAATAATCGTATTTTAGAAACAAAAACGACTTTTTATGTTAGCGTTAAAGACAAGCTTATTATTTAAAGTGATAAAAAGGTTTTTTTTTTTTTTTTTTTTTTTTTTTTTTTTACTTTATTCGCATAGTTTTAAACTCATTACAACATAGAGCACATAGAGTACAAATTACAGTATAAAATTAACACACATTTATATTACATATCTAAGTTAATGTCGAAAACATATTAATTATTTTACAAAAATAATCCAGAAGCGTATTGATATTTAACAAAAAATGAAAATATAACTGGAAAACAAACTTGAACATTTGCTCTGTCCCAAAATCAAAATCAGTTGTTTCTTATTCAGTGTTTTGCACTTATTCTGAATCCAATTTTAGATTTTCTCCAGCACGTCAGATCTTTAGGCATTTGCATCTTTCGAGTCATGTGACTTTTGGAATTTGTGTACAATTACATGGAAATTTATGGCATAAAGCATATCAGAATGCCTTTTTTGTTTTATATTATAATCAGTGGCCAGTTTACTTTACAAAAATGTTGTGTCCGAGTTTATACTGACATTTGACAGTGAAATATCGTGCCTAATTTGCATATTTTTCATGTTTTTTTAATAACATTTCTTGATATCCAAATATTTCTTCCATATGAGTACGCTAACATGTTCCTAAATCACTGATTTTACACTAATTGCAAATCTGGTGATAATTTCTTTCTATACCGTCTAGGTTAAAAACACGAAAATTCTATTTTTTGTCAAAAAAGCCAGAAAATGCATTTATGCATCTTTGTGATCTACTATAGCTACTTAGGATAGATTTACTACTTTTTTCAATAGTTTTTCGATTATACCTATTGGTGATTATGTCCTTGATAGGAATCTCACACTCTTAACCATTTTTACAACGAGGTACACTAAACTAAACAGTATTTTATATCAAACGTGTTTCAATACTCTACAAACTTATTTTTCTCAAAAACTAGACATAATAGAAGGAAACGTATTACAGATTAGAAATCAACATAAAAATCTAGTCTAGAAAAAAAAATTACGTCAATTCTGTGAACTTTTACAATAAAGTTAGTGGAAATGTAAACATTACACCATTGAAAAATATACAAATTAGGCTTAATAACTAACAGGTAAATGTTAAGAATATACAGACTGAGACATTTATCTGAAGCAAATAGTTCTGTAGTCATAATCTATAAAACGTAATTCAATCTGAAATTTTATGTACCTAAAATTTGCATAAAATGGTACTAAAAATCTTACATGTGCATACACATAAATATACACATTTCTCAAAACTAGACGGCCTAGAGAAAAACGAAAGTATATTCGGAATCAGCGCAAGAAACTGATCTCGGATCAAATATTTTCATCTAAAGGACATTTTTCATGTTCTACAATGTATTTTACCTGTATCTGAAAAGAAGAAGAATAACATAAATAAAATAAATGAAGAAGAAAAATACAAATAACTAAAGATTTATTTTAAAAATATCATTTTTCCAGTAATTATGGAAATTACTCTTTCAATATTTATCAGCTAACTTTATTTAAGATTCAGAGTTATATTGAGTACATTTTTATAAAATCTACAATTCCAGATTCGGAGGTTTATACTACCACGCGTGTTTATATTGCACTACAATATTGAAAATCAGAATTTGTCCATCACTAGGAATAAAAAATGCAGGCAATCCCCCCCCCACCCACCATCAAATCTTCGTGGACTATAGGAGATTGTTCAGAGGTCATGAATTGGTATGTCTTCCCAACGCTTCCAGTGTATTGAAGAGTCCATGCCGCGAGAAATTGGCGTCGGCATCAAGACAAAAAAATGAGGAGCTACACGATACTGGACATGTATCTATAATTAACAACTCTTCAGTGTATATATTAATACAAACTAACAACTGACACTAACGAAAGAAAGGATCTATATGTATAATAATATAAAGAATGCATATATGTAATACCTTTTATAACTAGGAAAACTTTTACATCTTGCTTTTTGATTTTACGGTTTGACAATGCAGTTATATATAATTCTTATTTGTTTTGTTTGGAAAAATTGCTGTTCAAATCTAAGTTTAATTTTGATTACTTATCTGTAATTGATATTATGACGTATCAATGCATATCACTACGTGAAACGTGACTTAACGATATATTATAATTCTACAGATTGGTTATTAAATTGCAGTTCAAATCAAAGTCTCATTTTCAATACTTATAACTAGGATCCCGCTTAGAAATATCCCTCACTCGGTCAAATTTTCATAGGCCTGCCTTTTTGAAGACTTTGAAGAAGGCGCCTTCATTAGAAGATTGGGCTGTGTATAAAACGTATATCTCAACCTCACTGAATATACAAATGTACGAGTACAGCTTTTAATGTAATTATCTCAGTCACTTCAATTAATGCAGTATGAATAAATAAGTCTGCTGCAAAAGTATAACAATTTCAGAGTGTCAAAATTAGCTAGGGTGTGGACTACCTTTTTCAGTTGAATTCAATGAATGAGCATTCAAACTGAAATTTAGATTTCAAATGCAATTTCCAAAAGCTATCTCTGTTATTAAAATATACTTCCAATGACATACACCTAAAACCAAAAGTTTAAATGGCAAAAGCTTCCCTATGCATTAAAAATATGTAAATCTACATTCTTTTTCATTTTAACAAACATTTTAGGAAATCTATAATAGAAAATGTGCAACAACGTTCTAATGACATCATTCATTTTAAAATTATTTTTTTTAGGAAAAACAGGGTTCAAATAAAATGAGACATCTGACATAAACGAAAATTTAAAGAAAATAATACTTCGTTAAGTATTTCAGTATTTTTTCAAGACATTATTTTCTTTCTTATTCTTCATGTTAATTATTCTTCAAGTTTCATCTTTTGATAGTTTAATTATAAGCATGTATTAAAAAGAAAGCTTAAAAGACTCTTTGACATAGCATTAACTACTATATTTGAATGGAAATCAATAAGTGTGACATTTTGCATTAGCACACGATATTTGAACAGTCGGTCTTTAAGTAAAGGTATTTAATTATATATATTCTTTAATCAATAGTTTTATTAAATAACGTCTTTTGTAAATCACGCGTAGTTCATAAAATAATCACAATTATAAGAACATCAGCGTACCAATTAATTAACTTGAAATTCTGCATGATAATTATGAAAGGAAATTTAAAATAGCAAAGCCTTCAATATATATATGCACTAATTTTAATCACCTCGTGATAATGTTTTCAGATTTTTTTTAACATGAACTGCATTGATTTTCCAATTCTGGGATAGAATAGGCGGGTCTTTCCACAGAAGGAGTTATTTTTATGGATCGTATTTGTTATTGTTGACAGAATACTTACAAATTATATTTTAAAAGGTGTTATTTACAAGGAAGGTCTCCATAAACGCATACTCGTAAAAATTTGAAAAAAAATATATACAGAATCTTCTTCTCGTGATCTCGTAGAAATGTTGCGGAAAATCGAAAAAACGTCCGTAAAAAAATTATCAAAATTCCGTGTTTTTGGCAATTTATGGCTGGTTAGCAAAACAATTAAAAAGAAATGCTTTTATGATAAATACTCTTTTAGGAAAAACTTATTATACTTTTCATACTGAATTAGTTTAAGTACATTTAACTTATTAAATATTTATAAAATAATTCGTAAATACTTAATAAATACACTTTTATACTTACGGTTTTTCTATATACATATATATATATATATATATATATATAAATGAAAGAAATCAATGATAGTATTTAACGGTTTAGAACAAAATTTATATTGATTAAAAATGCTTCAAATAAAACATTAATGTCCGATACTGAACAGTCAATGTGACTTCGATAATGTTAGTGTCTATGAGAGTGCTGTTGCCACGGAAACAACGATTTATTCAATATTTAAATGTAATATAAGATCGTTCTTAATCGAGCAGTTTCTGATAAAATACATTTAAAACTTATCCCGCCGGCGAAAGAGTGTAAAATTAAATAACTTTATTAATAATTAACTTGTATATATATTATATAAGCTTATAGAGAAAATAATAAATTAGCAATCGTTTAAGTTTAAATTCATAAAATGCTATGCATTTAAATACTCATTTAACCAGGAATTTTCAAATGCATTAAATCACTTGCATTTGGCGAGGAAAAAGTGTTGCTTGCCAAATCGCGTCTGTTTGCGCCAAATAATCGAAAGTATTTTATATTTTTACAGATTTTCTACTGGGATTTTGCAGCTAAATTTAACTTCTTTATTGCGTACACCAGTAATTACATTAGTATTTTTACCAGAATAATCTGAGTATGCGCTTTAAGGAGACCTTCCTTGTAATTATTGAACATCTCAAATATATATTTGGCGATTTTTTTATTTGTTCATTTAATGAAAGAAGGGTTACATATATACCTTCATTTAGGAATTTCGCTGCCTTTGTCAAAATTTTGAATGTTGGCTAGTTAGAAAAATCGACTGTACCCAAATGAAAGCAAATTTCCGGCCTGTACCGGGAGGAAAAATTAGCTTTCCCATTCCTTTTTTTTTTAATCAGTTAATTTTACCCAAGAACACGAAGTTAAGTTGCGTGGGACCCGATTTTGCCGGATTAATTCCTACTTTTCGAATTCAATTTCAGTCTCGATTAGTGAATTTGAATGGGAATTTCGCCAAATTAGTCAGCTATATCAAAATTGGCTTCATTTTTGGAAATTTATTTTTTGTCATCAAATTTGGTGAAATTTTTCCAAGTGCCCCAAAGATTCGCGAGAATTTGACGTTGGTGGATATGAATAGTACTGTTTAGTTTTAAGCCTATGACAGTAACAACAAAGGTTACAAAAAAGAAGAAAAAGGTGCAAGAAACTACATTTTCGAAAGATCAAAAATAAACCCTGATTAGGGAAAATTCAGTCAACCTAGAATTTCAAATCGGTATATTTCAGCCGCTTTTTAATCGTCTGACCGCCGAGCAAAAGAACAAATTCGTAATATTGTTTTCTCTGTAGTTTTTTAAAATGCTAAAAAAAAAAGATGAATTTTCAAATTTAATGTAAAAAACTTAATTACATATACGAGTATAATCCATGAAAATATTAATCATTACTCAATGTTTTAAAAATGCATTATATTTGTAGAATTATATTAATTAAAAAATTGCTGCTATTGCAGTGAAACAAATAGCATAGTGAACGGATATATCATTTTACAGCGGTGAGAAGGTTAAGAAAGAGGCAAAACAAAAAACTCTTTAGAATCCTTGAATTAAAATAAAAATCGGTTCGATTTTTTTAGTACTTGAAAAAAGCATATAAAATGCGATGCATTTGAAAGAAAAATTAATGTTTTTGATACTGTGCCAATATAAATAAATATTTTCGAAAAGGAGAAACAAAAAGAAAACTTATAAACACCTTTTATTACAAATCACACTTTCTGTTCCTTAAAATCATTTGAATTCTATAGAAAATGTAAAATTTATGAAATGTCTAATACACAAGTCCTATAGTAAAATCTGTGGAATCTATAAATTAAAAATTCTTGCTGGTTTTTCTTAGATTTTAAGCAATCTTTTAAGACCTTCCACACAAATTAATATTTTTCTTGAAATAATAAAATAAAATGTAGTTGCGTATTGCGAAAAATCGGGCCTTTTGCTTCTAGGTCAAAGTTTTAACGGAGTGAGTCTTCACACTTCTGAAAATCTGAGCGTCCCACCTAAATTGGAACACTTGCAAACACTACTCTCATATGCTTATAAGTAAGATTTAACAATATATAATTTAATAAACCAATAATATTATTATAAGTCATTTAAATTTATAAATACTTCTTAAAAATCACTTCCACGTGTTCATGAACTGCAGCAATATACAACACAAAATATTTACATATTTTTTTCAAAACTCCAGCTAACTATTTCACTTGAAAACTAGTTTGATTGCATTTGTATATATAAAGTACTGATAAAAACATCTCCGTTAATGAACAAGTTATGAATATTAATGAATATCTCATAAATATTAATGAATCCCAATTTGCAGCTATCTACTTCACTGAAAACTAATTTAATTGCATTCTGAAACTAGGCAAAACTTAGAATGATAATATTTTCATGATCATGGATTTCTACGGGTGTAACCTATAGATGATAAAAAATAATGAAAATAAAACTGCAACTAGATACTTCACTAGATGTACCATATTCGTATAGATAAACTTTTAAAAATAGTACCCTCACATTGAAAGATCTAGGGATGATGCAAGACAAAAACTTAACTTCAACGGCATATTCTTACACTGTTAAAAATTTTCAGCAAACTGTCCAGTCATTTGACCGTTTTTATAGAAAATAGTTATATAACCGTACTTTTACTCTATTCTGACCATAATATGGGCAATAATATGGTCATAATATAGTTAAATTACGGTTATGTAACCGTTTTCTATAAAAACGGTCAAATGACTGGACAGTTTGCTGCAAATTTTTAACAGTGTAGCACTACAGGACAGATTGCCAGAGTTTCTTTCTTGCTCCTCTCCCTACACACTTCTGCTCTTTAGTCTCAATAAAATACAAATTTAGAAAGAATGTATTCTCTTCATCATGACTTGTACCTGTCCTACATGGAACTACATTTGGATAACTAGTATACAAAATCTGTCAAAATATATAAACAAAACTTAAAATCTTACAGAAACGGTCCCAGAAACTTCGTAAATACTACTATTAGACGTTACATAGAAATTTACCACCTTACTCAACGAGTAAATAAAATCTCAAAAAATGTCTTCATATATATTGGCTATATCTTTAATGAGATCATTAAGGAACTGCAGGACAATGATATATCTACTCCCAACTATAGTAAAAGACCGCATTATTCAACTTTTCTTGATGACAATACCAAAGTTTTGCTCTTTTTGTTTTTTCTGTGTTTGCATGTTCTTAACCTTATTATAATTAAATTTATTGTTAATAAAATAAGTATTATTTATTTAACATCTACATTTAAAGTTTCATTAAATTGCTGGTTAGTAACAGAAGCAAAAATACATATAGAATATCACTAAAAAGTTATTTTCTTTATATCATATTAGGCATTCTCTTTTTCAATATGTAGGCTTACTAAATTTAATTTTTTTTATTATCAACTTTGTTTTGCAATCTTTTTCTGTTTTAGTGTTATTTGACTTATACATTTTTACTTTTTTATTTTTCCTACCTTACTTTTTGAGCATAAACTCTCTTTTGGTAGTTCTGAAATGCACTTAAACTTTTGCTTCCACTTAGGCTCTCTATCGAGACAACTGAATAAAACATCGAATTCCTAAAACTATTTAACTCATCTAACTGAATTTTGTAATTCTGAAATATCTGTGTTTCATTAACTCACTATGGCTGTATTATAAATGTAAATTATATATACTCGTATCTATAGGATGTCCAAAAATTCTTCACTTGATTACATAATTTATTCCTATATATTCGTTATATATAAGACAAGTGGAACCGGTACCAAAATGTTGGAAACATATAATTAACATATATTCGTTTAATCATTCGTTTTATTCATTTAATCAGTCGTTTCATAAAATCGTATCATAAATCTTTTTATAAAGTTGTCTCATTAGGACTTTCTATAATTAGGGTAGATACATATATACAGTGGTGGCCAAAAGTTTGGACATTTTTTGAAAGTTTCATGTTTTTCAAATTTGTGTGCTTGTTGAATATATTAATTTTCACTTAAATACAAACGTTTATATATCAAATTGAAGGTAAATTAATGTAGAACTTAATAATAAAAACAGTATAACAATATCTGTATTACAAGAAAAGTTATCTTCATTTTAGTAGAACAAACACAAATCGTTTTGAATAAGGACGTGTTTTGTAATAAAAGCGTACTAGCCAATCACAAACACTGTTCTGAGGACCAATCAAATGTCTGTAACTATAGTTTAGGTTATTTGAATGGTAAAAGAGTTATTGTTGTGGAAATATTTTGCGGAATGATGCATAATAGTACAATTAAATAGAGTATTGCTGTTTTTGAATAATTAAACTTTTTTTAATTAAACTAACTTTAAACAATGTCATCAACAAGAAGAACTAATTGGACATCTACACAAAGAAGCCGAATTGTCATATTGAGAGAAAATGGCCTCTCTTATGCTAAAATTGCAGGACAGGTTGGTGGTTCAGTGACTTGTTCTGGTGTACGAAAGTTCTGTTTACGTTATGAAAAAACGAACGAAATCAGTGGAAAATAAGGCCAAATCAGGCCGAAGAAAATACACAAGTGCTACTGCCGATAGAACAATTAAGCGGCTATGCCTTCAAAAGATAAAAATTTCATCAGATGCCATTAGATGTGAAATGAATGCAGCGGGTACTGCAGTAAGTTCAAGAACAATAAGAAGAAGGTTATCAGGATTTGGACTACAAGCGAGAATTCCAAGGAAAAAACCATATTTAATTCAAAAGCAACGCAAAAAACGAGTTAAGTGGGCAAAAGAACACATTAAATGGTCAGAAAATCAATGGAAGCAAGTAATCTGGAGCGATGAGAGTAAAATATCGCTCTTTGGTAGTGATGGTAGAAAATACGTGTGTTACGGTTGGCTTTAACCATTTTTTTATAATCTACATTAAATTCCTTCATTCACTTTAACTTTTATTTAAAAGCACTCTTTTTCTGTTTCTAATAAAAATATTTATATAAATAAAAGTAATTGTAATAATAATAAAATCAGTTTTTTATTTTTCTTCTTTCTCTTTCTTTTAAGCAATTACAACTTTCATAGTCTAGCTTAGCTTCCTGTTTTCAAATGCGAAAGATAGATAGCAAGGAGGGATGTTTGTCAGATAAAGACCACACATATTGTATTGGGCAGTCGTGTTCGTATTTTCCCATACCCTAGAATCATGTGTTTAGAGACACCGAGTCTGGTCTTTGTTAAAAGAAAGCAAGGCCACCCGTACGATGTTACGTTATCTTATGAGAATACTATAGGCGAATTTAAGCATTGTATGTTATAACCTGCAGTAAAAGCAATACTTGTCCCTAGCGTCTAGCTGGCGCGCATGTAAACATACGTTCATGGGACCCTCTTCAGCACACACCATGGGGGTGAAGCATGGTTGCCTTCCCCCATGGAACGGCCGGCAGGGAGGAGCGACAGACTGTCGCTACCAGGAAGAATCCATTCTCTATTGTTTTTACCCCCGAACATCCCTTGGAAAATAAGTTTTTAGCCCCGTCCAGTTTTGAAGCGGTAAGAGAGAGAGAGAATGTTAGGACACTTGTTGCTTGGAGTAGACACTTGTTGTTTTGATCGAGGACTGGCGGCCTAAACATTCGTGCTAAGGAATGGAATTGAGAATAATGATCGGTGACGGAACGGTGTTGTATAGAAAGTAATTATTTGCTTGTACAGATTGGTGAAATCCTGGAGAAGTCTCAACCGTCTGGGAGACTTATATCCTTTCTTTACTGTTTTTGGTCAGAATATGGTACTCATAATGGTGTTACGCGGAAAGTTATAGAACGTGTGGTCGCTGGGAGTGTCGTAGATAAAGAGGCGAAGATCCGATGTGGCGCGCTTGAAATAAAGTGACAGTAGCAAGGGCTTGTATAAAGTATGGTAGAGGCCTTATGTGAAACTTTAATGAGATGAAGCAGTGCGTGCTATTATGAGGAATTGAATGTTTGACCAGTGCTTATTCAAACTAGTATCAGTCATCTTGGTATATAGCGGACTATGAGAGTCTGTAATATGGAATAACCCCCCCTGTTGATAAGAGGACAATTCCGGTAACTGACGACAAATGGTGAACTGAGGAGTGTACAAAGTAATATGCCCACTGTGATTGTATTAAATATCTAATATATTGTAAGTAATTCCTATTTCTTCTTAATTACCTGTTGTCTAGTATTAAATGATTTACAAATACTCAGAGAAAACCAAGGTAAAATCATTTGTATTTTTAGGAGATTAATATGTAGAATCTTTACAATTCAATGACACTTAAACTGTGATGTTATTATTAGCCTATGAATTACTGTGCTCTATATGAAAATTTAAAACAAGTAATCTCAATGAGATTGACTAACGTTTAAGTTGTTTTTTTCTTATAACTTTGAGAATTTAATTGCGTTTATAATTTTATTTGTTCAAATAAAAAAAAAATTGTTTATTCTCAAAAGTGGTATGCTTTTATTTACATAATCTTTAAATAATTTATATTGTATATTTGCAACAAACCTATAAGAGAGGCTTAACCTCTCAGTAATTATGAGTAAAGTTATGAAAGCTATAATCTTGCTAAATTAATATTTATAAAATTCTTAAATTTTTAATTCATAGCAATAGTTCAAATGAACATTAACTGAGGTTTACTTAAAGTTATTCGATGTAATTAATGTTCGCATTTCAGTGTTGGATAAACTAATAAATGAAGATAAAGTAAAATTAAGTTTAATTTCATAATTGTTTAAATTAAGACTTAACTATTCACCTCTCAGGAATATTGTTATCCAAAATAAACATCACAATGTTTATTTTTTTTTAAGTAAAAAAAAAAAAAAAAAAAAAAAAAAAAAAAAAAAAAAGTATTCAGTTTTTTCATGCCACTATACGATTTTCGGTTAACCAATCTGATCTTTTTCAAAATCTCCATAATTATTCTAAATTTTTGGTATTCCATCATATCCTTATTTTATTAACTTCTCTCTTTCCCCTCTTGGTCCTCATATTGGAGGAATTTCAGGTTACTTTCATTTTTCCAAGTTATATGATGATTACACTTTTGTTAATTTAATGTGTATGGAGATTTGAGCTTGATCGGGTTGTAGTGGAATTGGGTGTTCTTTATGCAATTCAGTATACTACTTGATTTAGAAATCTGTTGCCCCTTACTACATTTAGAATTGTCCTAAAATTATGGGTTCAAAAATATAATGTTGTTTTAACTCATTCGGATTTTTAAGTTTTGATATTTTGACAAGTTTAATGTAATTTGCTCCCTTTTCCATGGCAACAGATTTCAGTGGAGTTAATCAGAGTATACTTGTTTTTAAATTAGTTAATTGTCAAATGAAGAATAAGTAATAATTGAGTTTATTAAATTTAAGTAAATTATTCTGAAAGAACATCCAAGAAAACCCCACAACACGTGAGATGTAGAGTAGGAGAAGCACTTCATCTTGATTGCATTGAAGCAACTACAAAAAACCCAACAAATGTCATGATTTGGGCATATATGTCTGCAGATGGTGTGGGCCGAATTCAAGTGATTGATGGCATCCTGAATGCCAAAAAATACATCGAAACTGTCCTGGAAGCAAAATTGATACCTTCCATCAGTGATCTCTTCCCCAACAACGCACCATTTATTTTTCAGCAGGATTCAGCTCTACGCCACACAGCAAAAGTCTGCAAAGCATGGTTTCAAAATAAAGGCATAGATATATTACCATGGCCAGTAAACAGCCCTGATCTCAATCCTATTGAAAATTGGTGGCGAGATTTGAAAATTATTGTACGAAAAAAACGTCCATCCAATAAAAGACAACTTATTGAAGCTATAATTGATTCTTGGCCCCATGTGATTACGAAAGATGAACTCCAAACACTCGCTCACTCGATGAAAAGACGCTGTGAAGCTGTCTTAAAAAATAAGGGTTATCCTACTAAGTATTGATTGTATAAGTATCACTTTAAATAATGCAAATCTAAGATAGATCTTAATATTAGTTGCATAACTCTTTTTGTAATACAGATATTGTAATACTGTTTTTATTATTAAATTTTACATTAAATTACCTTCAATTTGATATATACAAGTTTGTATTTAAGTGAAAATTAATATATTCTACACGCACACAAATTTGAAAAACATGAAACTTTCAAAAAATGTCTACACTTTTGGCCACCACTGTATATACAAGGTGTCCAAAAAGTCTTGATTACAAAATTTATTCATGTCTGCTATATATACGATAGACATGTGAAACTTGTGCCAAAAAGTTAGAAAATAATTCAATGTTTTTTCTTAGGTTGCCGTAACGTAGTTGTAGTATAGTAGCGTCAGTGTCCAGGAAACAGGACTATATACCGAGAACTTGCCGGCCATCAACCGCAGCTGGAGGAAGGTGGAAGAGGTGGAAGAAGTGGGAAAATATTTTGTGTAATGTCCCAAGCAATCAGTGTATTGTGTATGGCTTTACATGAATCACAGATGCCAAAAGGGTTTCTTGATACAAGAAGACACACTAAGTTTTTTCCAGACTTGTGACCACTCCTGGTTTCCTGGACACTACAGTTACATTACGGCAAACGGGAACAAAAAAAATTAAATTTTAACTTCCGCTACAACACATTACAAAAATTCTTTCAATTTTCAGTTTCATTTTTTATAGGAATATTTATTCTCACTGTATAAAAAACCAAAAATATAAATTTACTTTAATTAGTACCAAATAATAAAGTATTTTAGTATGTTGTTACAGTCAGAGAAACAGGTACCAGATAGCAGACAGGCAAACAACAGACAGTAAGCAAGCAGACAGACAAACAACAGACAGTAAGCAAGCAGACGGACAACGGACAGAGTGTAGGCAGATTGCACACAGATAGACAGCAGAAGGCAAACAGATATTGAACATATAGAAGACAGATAGCATATAGTAAAAATATAGACAGCATACATATATCTGACAGCAGAAAGCAGACACACATATAGACAGCAGATAAGCGACATGCAGGTAGCAGACAGGCATAGGGCAGACAAACATACATCAGATAGCAGACAGAGTGAGAGTCAGAAAGTAGACACACATAAAACAGACAGACCGTCCGAAGACAGACAGCAGATGGCATACAGACATATAGCAGACAGACACACAGCCAACAGATTATAGAACATATACCAAACAGACAGCAAACACAGTGTAGACAGACAGCAGATGGCAGACATATATACAACAGACTTCAGATTGTTAGCAATCATACAGCAAACAGACATAATACTGACAGACAAACATCAGAGAGTACAGGCAGATAGAGAGCAAATAGGCAGCAGACAGACATACACTAGAAAGAGAGTAGACAGACAAACAGCAGATAATATACAGCAGACATAGAGAATTTACACCAGACATACAGCATACAAACAAACGACAAAGTGTAAACAGACAGCAGAATGACATACGGTATATAGCAAACAGCCAGGCAGCTCACAGGTATACAGCAGATAGCGGACAGGGAGACAGCAGACAGACAGACAGCAGATAGCCGACAGAGGGCAGTTAGCGGTCAGTCAAGAAATATACAAAAAGCTGGGAAAATTAGCAGACAGACAAACAGCAGGTAGACAGTCAGTAGGCAGACAGCCGACAGCATGTAGACTGACAGAAGATAGTAGACAGACATACAACAGACTGCAGAAATTTAGCAATCAGACAGCTAAGAGATACACAGCAGGCATACAGAAGACAGCAGCCTGAGAGACAGGATACTTACAGATGACAGATAGCACGCAAACAGCCGACAGCATGTATACAAACACATAGCACACAGACAGACAGCAGGAAGTTAGCAGGGAAACAGGAAACAGACAGACAGAGAGGATACCGACAGACAGCAGATAACCCACAGATAGAAGACAGATAGAGAATTCACATACAGACAGCCAACAGATGGTAGCCATATACCAGTTAGACAAAGACACAGAGAGAGAGAGCTAGATAGAGACATGCAGACCAAACAAAGCCCGGGGATTGGCGCACGAATGGCGCAGGAGGCAGTTCTCCCTAGTATATGTATATTTAAATTTTTTTCTTAAATACATATACACACATATATATATATATATATATATATATATATATATATATATAACATCTTCAGCTAAAAATCCCCACAGCAATAAATAAGTGTTCCTTAGATTTGACAATTAATGATGGCACATTTTAATATAAACACTCATGGAATAAAGTTAATTCATTAAAAAAAAATCCTTAAAAGATATTACATTTTTCTCAACACATTAAAAAAAATTCTTTCAATTTCCGTTTTTATTTTAGTATAAAAATATTTATTCTTATTGTATAAAAAACCGAAGATAGAAATTTACATTTAATTAATACCAAATAATAAAAACAGACTTGAAATTAGAATCCATGTATAATTTAATGAAACTTCGTATTATGAAGAAAAGTTCTCTAATGATGTTTTGAAAATACACGAAAGAAGTTTGAACTTTTACCTGCTAATGGCCATGTCATTAAAAAATATAGAAGAAAGTGTTTTCTTGCATTTCAGATATGCTTTTCTAATCCTGTTTTAATTTTTGAAAAGTGAATTTTTTATGTATGTTTTGCAGCTGAACTGTTAACTTTTATTAGCAGCTATTTTTCTTTATAAGAAATAAGTGTAGTTTAAAATGTTAGATATTATATAGGAAAGTTTTATCGGTTATGTAAAATTTGGATACTACAGAGATTTGTTAGGTGAGAATGGTTAAGTTTCACGTTACTTAATTATAAAATATATCGTTTAGAGTAAACCGTGTGTGTTTTGAGCTTGATATGGTCGGCGATCATTTAATTATATTGTATACATACACGTTTAATTAATTTACACTACGTTATTTAGTTTATTATTTGAACTTGTAGATCATACGCTAACATTTAATTTTACCTTAATAAATATGGCAGTTTATCCCTCGGATGACCAGGTGTAAATTTAAAACATGAAAGGCCATGTGGGGACATTCAGTGACAACATTGTTAAAAAACACATATTTATTTACCATATCAAATAAAACCCAAACCCCAGGTTTTAAAATTAATTTAATAAAATATATAAAAGTTCCAGGCATAGAAAAAAATAGAAAATGCAATATTGTTGGAACTAAGGATTTCAAAAATAAAATATGATTATTAGATCACATCAGGATTAGGAATTAAAATACAAAATGTTTAATTGAACTTAATTAATCATTCGGATTATTGCTCTGATGATATGTTGTTGTTATGATATTGACATGATTTGTTCAAAAATAATTATTGCACTTACCACATTTCTCGATAGTTTTTTCCTCGAGTATTCTAAAACACACAACGCACCGACTACGCTTTGCAGAATGTTCTGTTTTATCACGTTTTTCTATATGGTCTTCTGCATTTCCCAAGATAAACCTAATGCTTTCTGTGATATACTTTGGTAGTCTCTAAGTTTGTCGGGAAGCTAGTAGTGATTTTACTAAGGCCATTTCTAAATCTTGAAGAAATATATTCCTTCGAAAACATTTATATTTCACATATTTTTCAAATAATAGTGTAAACAAAATAAATGCGTTTATTGCTGTTAGATCAATCAATAATAAGGAAAAATTACGACCAAAATTTGTTGATTGTTTCATTGAGAAAGCTCAAATACCACTATAATTGTTAATATAATAAGAACAATACAAATCATTGTACCGTCATTATACTCAATAATACAATCATTATACTCACAAGTTTGGTTTAAGAAAGTATATGAATTAACACACTTAAAATTTTGAATATATAAAATGTTATAAAAAAAAATTACTAATTTGTTAGTAAACGTTATATATATTTTTTAATATTAAACTGAAATTGCGTTCTAACTAAACTATTTAAATATGATGCAAACGATAATGAAAACTATAATTAAAATATTTAAAAAAACTCAGGGGGGGAGGATTGCTCTTACTACCTCTTCCACTCATGCACTTGTTTTACTTTCTGTTATTCTTATTTGTTTTCAAACTTCCTTATTACTTTAATAGTTTATTTCTACTTGTGTGCCCTATACTACGGCCTTCAACGTATTCACTTTTTAATATGCGTTATTTTATGGCTGCAAGCTGCTATAAATTCGCCTAAAAAATCACCCGCTAAATTTTTCATTTTGAAGGCATTTTCGAGCCTTTAAAATTTCTAAACGTTATACAAGAAAGTGTTATTTACTTCTACTTAATTTTAAATGTCCTCAAATCTTTTTTTAAATGTACGCTTACGCGAAAGAGACAAGTTACAGGTTTCGAGTACTGACCATTTAAAAAAAATTAAATACGAAAATCATTAAATTTAATTATTAAAAATTAAATGTTGTATTTAGAAATCAAATTAAACAATACATATCTTAATAAATTGTTTTTTTTAATAAAAAAAGTCTTAAATTGAGTATTAAAATATTAAGCTAAATTTACATATTACAAAAACGTAGACATATAATTTTATCTTTTTATTTCTGAAAATATGGGAACTACAAAATACTTATAGGTATTGTGAAATTATATAAGTTCATGCATGACTTGATTATTTCCTTGATAAAACACACCCTTTTTGAAGACAGACATTAATTCTCTATATTTAACACAAATTATTGTTTTCTATGATATAACACAGGGATTATGCATTGTCCATATATCTCTTACATAGACCAAAGTATTTGTTGATTTAAAAGCCCTAGTACAATTATACAAATAATTGTTTATCTGACAAACATAATTTTTTTTTAAATTGAACAAAATATCGTATTACCTTATTTAAACTTAATATATAAACACAAAAACACAATAAAATACCATTTTTGCCTTATTCAATTTTAAATAACTTAAAGTTTGATGGGGAATGTAAAATGGGGGGTATTCTCAAATGTGTTATATGAAATATGTGATTAAAAATCTTTTTATAGATTTTATTTATTTCTGTGAAAAAGTGAAACATTTGATTAATTTCCTTATATATTATATTAGCTGACCCGGCCGGCGTGGCCTATGATAATTGCCTAAAATAAGTGTTGAATGATTCTTTTTTTTTAAGGAAAATCTAATTAAAAAGGGCTTCATGAAGCGCTCTTCTATTTTTTTTTCATCATCGACTTTCATCGAATAATTTAAACTTAATATATATACACTAAAGAGCCAGAAAAACTGGTACAGGCGTGCGTATATAAATAATGCAGGCATGCAACCAATCAGCGTAATGCGATGCGGACGGCAGCACCAATATTAGACAACAGGTATCGGACGAAACTATAAGAGTGGTTCCTGCTCTTATCGGCGGACTAACTATAAGAGCGGTCTCTGTCTTAAGGACATTGCTACAATGTCAGGTTATCACGATTTAAGTGATATTGAACGTGACGTTATAGTCGACGCACGAGAGATTAGGCACTGCATCTCCGAGGTAGCGATTGAAATTTGGATTTTGCCGCAGTACGAATTCACGTGTGTACCGTGAATATCAGTAATCCGGTAAAACATCAAATCACCGATAGAGATGATGCGGAAAAAGGCCTTTAAAAGAACACGATCATCTACGACTAAATATGTTATTCTAAACATTTGCTTTAACGCAAAAAGTAATACAGAAAAGTGAATTTTGAAAGTAAACATTTGAAAGATATTTGTTCATGGAACAAACTCCGAATATGATTCTACATCAACTAGTTTATGAAGTATAATACAACATTAAATTTATATACAGCTTAAAATTTATCTACTGATATTAAATGTACCGGGTGGTTATAATATAAGTATCTCTATTTGGAGTTGTCTGTAGAATGAAGGAATAACCGGAATGAAACCAAAATTGGTGCACTTACTATTCAAGAAGGGGGTAGAAGAATGGAACAATAAAAATAATTAATTGCAATAATCGCCGACAGATGGCGCTTTTGAGTGTAAAATGTAATGTGTAATATTATGTACCGTGGAGGTGTCGCAAACTTCAATTACGTTACTGTATATCAAAACATGTGCGAAACATCACTCCTGATGCGTTACATTCCTCAATTGAGCAAGTCGTGCACCGCCTGGATGTCCTCGAGCACAATGGCCGGGGGGAACCTGAACATGATCTGCAACGCCTTGCAAAAGCGTAACCACATTCACTGTGACATTTTCGAATAAATTAGGTGTTTCATCTGGTTTGACGCCTTAATTCTTCGTTCTTGTATTACACATTACATTTCACACTCAGTAGCGCCATCTGTCAGTGATTTTTGTAATTATTATTTTTATTATTCCGTTCTTCTTCCCCCTTCACGAATAGTAAATGTACCGATTTTGGCTTCATTCGGGTTATACCTTCGAGCTACAGACAGCTCCAAATAGGGATACTTATATTATAACCACGCTGTATATAACTATAAAAGTTAATGCGGAAGAAAAGTTGCACTTAACTCGTCTCTTTCAACGGCTTTACTGGAAATCAGAAATCAACATAATCAAATTTTAACCCTTTTTGCATTAATCACGAGAGTGACTCATGTAAAATACTAAACTTTGTTATGTATGAGGAATGTACAAGGAATGGGATTAAATAATCATTCTGAGTACATAAATAATTGAAAATAATAAAACCATGCAAGATTGAAGCCAACGTCGTCCAACGATCTTACAGCCCTGAACGCTACCCTTCCTGCTTTTTAAAATTTTTAATTTAATAAATTCACATTTAAATTTGTCCTGTGAAATCGTTTTATTTATTTATTTATTTATTTTTACATGTAAAGATATGTCATTGTTAATATACTTTCTGATTTGTACGTATGAATGCTTTCTTATTTTGTACATACTGTCTGCTATATATTTAATGTTGTACAACCAATTAAAGAGTTGTTTTTCAAAATTTAGTTTTTATTAATATGTTATAAAAACCCTTAAACTAATTGAATATTAATTATCATTATATAAATTTGCAGTCGACTGTTTATTGTTCTATACTTTAAGTGAATTTTTGTTTTACATTTGTGACTTTTTAATTTTCCTACTTACCGCACATTTATCCGCGAACTGATAAATATTTCGCCAATTTATCTTAAGTAAATGCAAGAAAATTCATCTAAAATTATATTGCAATTATATTATATTATATATAATTCACCAAATAATAAATACTAAATTTTATTATTGGATGTATCAAAATATAATAGTTTTAACAACCATTATTTTAACACTCTTATCCGTCTTATCCGTCATGAGTGTCGACATATTAATATGACTATTACTTTGCATAGAAAACAGGTGTAAGAAATATTTTTAGTACAGATTATTGAGAATTATGTGTATTATACATTTATGATTTTGTTTTAATATTTGAGTAATTATCATTAATGTTTCATATTTTAATAATGTTTCCTGTGGAAATCTAATGTATACGGGAAATAATTTTATTTTCAACGATGCCAGATTGTAGCGTTATAAGGTGTTGTAGACAATACCCTTGAGAGTTTCAGAACAGTGGATTATGACTGAGGATGGTGAATTTTTAAGCGTCTTTTTTTTTAACAGTTTCATTGACGATATTGCCACATTGAAGTAAAGACTTGGCGAGATCAAATACGCTGTTGTTTTGACTTGATGATCTCATTGGATCACGATCTTAAAAATTGCAGTATTGAATTATACACTAGACTTTTAGGAATAGCTATATGTATATATGTATATACATACATAAAATAAATCACATGTGTGAAAATCAAAGGGAAATATATATATATATATATATATATATATATATATATTGACCTATTTATATATATACCTATATATTTAGACCTATTTTGTGGAGTGTAATTTTTGTCCAGCACTTAATGCAAAATTTAGAAAGGTATATAGGAGTGAAAGAAAAAATGAAAGAAATGTAATAAATAACAAAATTTACTATTCGGATGTATCAACATGTAATATTTTGAACTGTCTTTATTTTAATTATCTTATCCATCGTCAGTTTCCGGTTTTTTTTTTCTTGAAAGTATCATTTTATCTGTAATAAAAAGAGAACAAAGCAGAATTCGAAAAAGAATCATGCCAAAAGATATGCCTTTAATCATTGGAAAATGTGGCTAGAAATATACTTTAATTTTCATTTTATTTTAAAATCATTTTACTTTAATATTCTTTCTAAAAAAACTAAAAGTGAAATTGGAAACTAAATTAATTCTGAAATTAATATGGTCAATATGAGAATAATCATATTAAAAGAAATAACAAATGTGTTCCTTCATACATACTTAAATTAAGTCTCGAAAAAATAATCCAACATATCCATTCCTAGGACGAGATAAAGTTAATTTTCAACAGTGGAAAAGGGAATTTTACATTAAATAAATGTGCAGTTAATTGTTTGAGACAAACATAATTCCTTCTAAGCACTGTATAATAAAATTATAAACATCACTAAATATAAGATTATTTCAGTAAAAACACCCAGTCTAAAAAAGAATGAAAATAAACGTAATTCCCTGAAAAAAAAAGGAATGAAGATTATTAATATTTTTCAAATTACACTTTATTTTAGTTTCATATCATCATTTTCATAATTAAGTTTTTTATTTACTTTTCTTTTTCTATTACAAAAGAAAATGATTAAATTTATTTAAAATGTAGATTATGAAAATTTTAGAAGTTTTTCTATTCTAAGCTTGATCGTATATGGACAATTAATTGTGCCATTTTAATATATATATATATATATATATATATATATATATATATATATATATATATATATATATATATATATATATATATATATATATATATATTATAAAATATTTTATTTTAAATATTATATGCGATTGAAAGCAAATAGTGTATATCATATGATTTATTTCATGCAACTGATATAAAATATTAAAAGTATTAAACTTACGTAATATATATATATATATATTTAATATTTTGATTAGTAATTTAATGAGATTTTAATAAACAATAAAAAAAAGATACAATTGTTTTTAATAATACACTTACATTTTTTTTAGAAACGTACGAATTTCCTTAAAAATTTTGAATTTTTGAAGTATTTATTAAATTTTATATTTAACTCTTTTTAATGTTATTTTGTGTAAATTATTATCTTAAAATTTTGGGTTAAACTAAGTTGTGATGTTTTTGTATTAGTAATTAATGATTTAACTGGCTATTAATTTTCCCCATTATTTCTGAAACATAACTTTAATTCGATAACAGATATTGTCAAGTCTTTCTGTTCCACTGTCGTACTATTTTTCAGAAAGCTACTCATGACTTTAAAAAATTTAAAAAAGAAACATTTCTAAACAAAAATTATTTTAACACAACCTTTGATGAAGCTTAGAAAATGATCATTGTAATATTAATATGTAAACCCTTTAAAACTTTTAACTATAATTTGATCAAGTTACATTTTACATTGCAATGTAAGGTATAAAAGATACATATAAGACAAAAAAGAAATGTTTGTAAATTAACATAATTTTATACTTAAAATTCATGTTTAATTAACAATTTTTATTTATATGAACAATTGGCTTGCCATTTAATTAAAAAGCAAACGCCGATAATGATAACGCATTAGCTTCTTGCTATCATTTTTATTTTATGCCTAAAATTTACATGATTTTTTTTTGGGTTGTTGTTTCAATGCATAAAATAAAATAAGAGTAAATTTACTCAGATTCTTAAAAGTTAGATACTTTTTTATCAGCTTACTTTTACTATGTTTGTAATTTCAGACAGTGTAGAGAATTACCGAGTTACCGATTTTAATTTATTACCATTGAACATGTTATTTAATAACAGTTATTAGCATATAACGGCGTATATCATATTATATGTGCTCAGGTTTTATATATACTATATTAAATAGAACGTACCTTTTAAAAATTCGTTAGTGGCACCACCATGTTATCAATAGAGCCCAAAAAATATGCAATTGCATATGTGTCTGTCTATGAAATTGCATGTTTGATTGTAATTTCTATAATTGCTAATAAATGCATTATGATTTTAAAAAATATATTAAATACGCATGTTTATAGTCATTTTTATTAAATAAATGTAAAAATGTATTCTTTAGTACTGATATAAAACCTTTATAGGAAAAAAAGGGAAGGTATATCAATTTGGGCACATTACAATTATTTGTATTATTTTTCTAATGCATACCATGAAATCCAGCTATGGCCGTTAAAATCAAGTATGAATTAAAAAGTTGAGAAATATGAATTTGACGAATTTGTCACTAATGGTAAGACATACATTATAAAGCTATATCATGAGTTAATACAAAATGCTTTAATTAAAAAATTTTAATTCTTCCAATTATGAGTATTCTCATTGATAAAAGTGGCAATAGTGATAATAATCGGAATTCAAAATATTATTAAACACCTCTGTAAAATGCTGTGCATTCAATTTGATTTCTAATAAAACTTACTGAAATCCTGTTCAAATACAATAAATGAAATAAATAAGCATGTTATTAATTAAGGACAGCAGCTAGCATAGATGGTGTAGATGTTAGGGAGTCCGTAATCTACGTAGAGTTTTCAAGTTCAATCCCGGATGTGAGAGCACAAGCCAGGATAGGTGTAATTTCCATGTTGTCAGTATCTTTTATTGCAATTGATTAAGCACTATGATAGTAATGCTTGTTGTGTCCAATTATGCGGCTGCATTTATATATTCCTTTTTAGTATTTTATCTGCACATTTATTTCTAAAAAATATTATTTAATTTTAAATGCATTTTTAAAACTAATAAATACTTATTGAAAAAAATATATAAAATAATCTCATTGAAATAATATTTCAAATATATTCTGTAAACTCGTAGTTTCCTAAATTATCCTACATTATTTAATTTTATTACCTTCTTAAGAATCTCCCAAGAAGTATCTTAAAACAATTTCTGGAAAATTCCCTAATAAGCTAAATAATAAAATATTTTTGCTTCCTGAAGACTAGTTTCGTAACTTCAGAATACCTTTCGATGATGGTATTTGTAGTGACATTCTTACTGAGGGTGCCCCGAAAAAGAAAGTGCGGTATACGGGAAGTAAAAATGCATATGACCTAGCCTCACAAGTAAATTGAAATATAAGTATGTACTTAAAATCATAAACAAGGAACGTTGGTGCAACCCAGATTTATTTTGTGACATGTTGAAATGGAGTTATGCGTATTCATTGATTTATTAATTTTCTTGCGTAACGTATATTCTAGAGTTTGATCAATGAAATGGGGAAAGAATAATTTATAGATATGTATAACATAAATCACATGATCATCACAAGATTTTCTGTCTTTACCTACATAGATTTCATGTACATAGAAAAATTTATTTTTGCAATCCGATAGCTTTATAACTCAATACATTTATTACCATTTAGAAATCCTTTTTTTCGTTCCAGTTGTTACAGAAATAGAGGGTGATCATAATTTCGTTTATATTTCAAAATATATTTTTTATAAACTAATAATTACTTATTGAAAAAAATATATAAAATAATCTCATTTAAATAATATTTCAAGTATATTCTGTAAACTCGTAGTTTCCTAAATTATCCTACATTATTTAATTTTATTACCTTCTTAAGAATCTCCCAAGAAGTATCTTAAAACAATTTCTGGAAAATTCCCTAATAAGCTAAATAATAAAATATTTTTGCTTCCTGAAGACTAGTTTCGTAACTTCAGAATACCTTTCGATGATGGTATTTGTAGTGACATTCTTACTGAGGGTGCCTCGAAAAAGAAAGCGCGGTATACGGGAAGTAAAAATGCATATGACCTAGCCTCACAAGTAAATTGAAATATAAGTATGTACTTAAAATCATAAACAAGGAACGTTGGTGCAACCCAGATTTATTTTGTGACATGTTGAAATGGAGTTATGCGTATTCATTGATTTATTAATTTTCTTGCGTAACGTATATTCTAGAGTTTGATCAATGAAATGAGTAAAGAATAATTTATAGATATGTATAACATAAATCACATGATCATCACAAGATTTTCTGTCTTTACCTACATAGATTTTATGTACATAGAAAAATTTATTTTTGCAATCCGATAGCTTTATAACTCAATACATTTATTACCATTTAGAAATCCTTTTTTTCGTTCCAGTTGTTACAGAAATAGAGGGTGATCATAATTTCGTTTATATTTCAAAATATAATAAATAGTTAACATGTTTTTGTAAACATCCTAAAGTAATTAAAATATTTTAAAACTCTGTTTGGCACAAACATTGTGGTTATTTGACGGTCTTATGGTGAAAACCACACTTAGATAAGATAAGTTAATTTTTTTTATGAATTTTTTAAATTCGAACAAATTTATTGGGCATATTGAACTATTATGGTTCTTTTATCACAATAATATCCGACTATTTGACAAGTCGTATTGTGCAAATAGATTCCAGATACTACAGTCTGTTAAATGTCTATGCATATTCGAATCTCAACCTACTTAACGGTCTTTTAAAACTGACAGAAATAATCGGACTCTTTGTGAAGTTATTGACATGTCAAACCACACCACATGATAAAGAATTTTTATGATTTTATTAAATGTGGACGAACTTATATGTCACCGTGTTTTCTCATTTTGTAAGCAGTATTATATCCAATTCATTTTACTGAGAAGCTCGTATCAGTGATACACATAATATTTTCAACATTTTGATAGACCTCACCTGAAATAAATTTGTCCGCATTCAAAATATATGTGCTAAGTGTTGAATTATTAAATAAAAGAAATGTACAAATATTAAACTTTTTAAATTATTAAACTATCAAAATAAATTAATCGATTAAAAAGCAAATTAAGTGACTTTGATCGTATATTTCATTAATTAAATTTTGAATATTATCTAGAGAATATGAAAATAAACAAAAATGTCTTTAAAAACTTTTATGTCTGTATCCAATTTTAAAAAAATCATAAAATGGAATTCTTTGAACCCCGTATCTCATAACTTCGAAAGTGTACTTCCAATGTAAATAGCTACTCAAATAAAAATTGTGTAAATAAAAATATGTAAATAAAGCCGTATTTGAAAATAAATGGTATTTAATGTTTGCTAATTGGTTTACTAATGAGGAAATTTAACCATTTTTTGTGACTTTTTATGCATTTTTGATATGTGAACGAACTAAACATAGTATATATATATATATATATATATATAGCTACGTAATGTAACTGAAAAATGCGGATTAGTCATACACAATGTGTATGACTAATGCGCATTTTTCATAACACATATACACATAATATTTTCTCCAGTTTGATAGAATCCACCTGAAATAAGTTTGTCAGTTGAAAATTATACTAAATATTTAACTATAAAATGAAAAACAAATGTAAAATATTAAAAATATTGAAAATATTAAGGTATGAAATAAACCAATTATAAATTATAGAAATGAAATAACGCAAATTAAATCTCTTTAATCTAAACATTTCATCAGATAAATTTTAATTATTATCTATACAATACGAAAATAAAGAAAATGTTCTTTGTAAAACGTAAACGTTAAACCTAACTAAAAATAATGATAAAATGCAGTGCTAAAAATTATATCTCAGAACTCCCAAAATTGTTTTCCATGCAAGTAGCTATTTATAGAAGAATTATGTGATTAAAAGTATGTAAAGAAGAAAAACTATTGGAAAGGAATTGGTATTTAATTTTTGGGCTAATGCTGGAATTTGCGACTCCAAATTTACTTTATCTGTAATTCCCATGAATGCAAATTACTGCCTACAAACTGTATTATTCATGTTTTAGCTGAATATACCATTTCTGTAAATTCTTTGCAGTCAATAATTAAACGTGCTTCTGGAATTTCCAAGCGAGTAAAGTATTATTTTATTCTAAATCCGAAACTGTATGATAAAAGAATTTTGATTTATGGAGAATTTTGCTGAATATATGTAATCTAATTATGCCTGCGAACGACGAATAATCCAGTTCAATTTGATACAAAGCATAGAAATACTGAAACTAATTCTTTTGTTGTCGTTTTAGGAATTTATCAAATACTTATTTAAAATAAAAGACAGCAACATGTATATTAATTTATTAAAATATTTATGCTTTGCACTGTTAGAGAGTAAAAACACTAATTCATTTTATTTTATTTAAAATCATATATATTTACTCATACAAATCGTTGTCTATGAAGGCTCTTTGTCTTAAAACTGTGTTTTATCTTATTGAGTAAGGTAATTGTAAGAAAAGTGTAACATTTCAGGACATTTTTCGCCTATTTTTACTGTGTATTTGCATTTTTTATGACTGTGACAACATCGAGTGTTCGGTATCGTATTTAATTTTTTCTAGATATGAAAGTAGTGCAAAAGTTGTTATTTTAAACTATTTTTTGCATAATTCTTTTTCGGAGATCTTAAGAATACACAGAAGTGGAAACCTTCAAATTCATTCTAAAAATGTCAGGTAAAAAGAAAAAATGGCCTGCTTTAGTACAACATTATATTGATTTCAAATTTTAACGATTAGAAAGTAGAGTCCTCAACATTATGGGCCAACTTTGCTACTCTCATTATACTGATTACTGTATTAACGACTTTTGAAAGCGAATACGTACTAAGTATGTGTCTACGCTTTTGAAAGCAGTTTGTGCCTCTTAGGTGCTGCAATCTGTACTACGGAAAGGAGTGTTGGGATTCACCGACCGGCCTGCAGACTGGATGGTATTAATTATAATTTCCAAGCAGAAATCTTTGCAATCCGTAAAAACTATAATTTGATTTCTCAAAAGAACGCAAATATTTAAATTCCAATTTATAGCGATAGCATTTTCAGCCTGCAGGTAATCTATGCTTTCAGACCAAAACCCCTCAAATAACTGAGATTAAATTCCTTCTAAAAATGTTTTCGTTAAAATTCATTTAAGTCATTTTACATAGCATAGGGGTATCCTTGGCAAACAAAATGTGGAGATGTTAGCAAAAGGGGTAACTCTGAGATTATCAGTTGATTTTTTGCTGCCTATGCCGCGTTCAACTATCAAAAGACATCTTCGTGCGAATTTTTTGAAGCAGTGACAGAATCACTGAGACTACAGGGTGGTTAAAATTAAACTGACGGTACTCAAAGGCTTATAGCTCCGGTTCTACTGATCGGATTCGAATGAAACTTCAAATATATGTTATGTAGATCATGCGGTCAAGGTTTTCGTAACAAAAAATAAATAGTTTGAAATTTCGCTACCAGATGGTGCTGTATTGCGGAAAGCATATGCAAATCAGTAGCTAATGTAATTTTCGGTATAAAAGTGATACGTATGGTTCAAAGAAATCATTCGTCCACAGTGAACAAGAAGCCGATGAACAAGAAGGAACGCGCATTGATCGAAAACTTTTTTATCAGAATGAGAGCAATGCTTTGGCACTGAATGCAATTTCCTCCACAATTGCCGACTCAGTTGCTCGTCGACCGCTTCCGGTGCAACATCCAGAGGACCGGTTTCTTCAAACTTCGAATCGTGCCTCTAACTTCATTTACAGACATTTTTCACCCGCCGATAAGCGCGGAGTGCTGCCGAAGCATTGCTCTTTTTCTGATAAAACATTTTTCGATCAATGTGCGTTCCTTCTTGTTCATCGGCATGTTCACTGCGGATGTATGATTTCTTTGAACCATGCGTATCGCTTTTATAGCGAAATTACATTAGCTACTCACTTGTATATAGTTTTAGCCATACAGCGCTATCTGGTAGCGATATTTTAAACTATTTTATTACGAAAACCTTGGCCGCATGATCTACATAATATATATTTCAAGTTTCATTCGCATCCGATCAGTAGAACCGGAGCTATGACCCTCTGAGTACCGTCAGTTTAATTTTAACCACCCTGTACTTGGATAACGGCAGATATACCTATGAATCTTGTCTCAGTGGTCTCTTAGATCTTTCTCTGCGAACCGTTTCTAAAATTGCCTCCTTAACTGATCATGGTCCTTTAAAGTCTATTTTTGTAATTAAAAGAGGCCATTCTCCCCATTGTGAGTGGCGTGAATAAGCTCTCCGCTCACATTACTATCCTTCACATAATCATCCTTTAAAAGTTCGTTCAAATATTCGTTGTCCTAATGTTCTTTCAGATTATCGGTTAATATTTTGTCACGCACGGCTTTGTTTTTGTAGCTTAAAAATATCTTAACACATTAAAGCCTATTCGTACCTTATGGTAAAGGGATAGCTGCCCTGCTTCTTGTTGTTTGTATACCAGTATATTTTAAGAGAAATATTCTCTTTATCTGATGACAGAAACTCCGTAATAAAAGGAGACTAAAGTTGCTACTTTGAAAAATTGGTATGAAATGCATTTTTTGCATTTCAAAGACAAAAATAATTCCTGCTTTAATGGGTGAACTTTTCTCTGTGACTTTACAAATCTCATCCGCAACCGAATGAGAGAATTGTCATGCCTCTTATAGAATGACCTTTGTCGGGTTGGAGTTCTTGTTAACTATGATTGTGATATTATTTTGTATGATAGACTTAATTCTGTTTAATGTTTATTTTTTATTACATTTTATTCTGCATTCTACCTGTCCTGTCATTTTTTCAGCGGGTTCATTTGCGTTGTCATATTTGAATCAAAAACTTTCATCGATTTACTCAGATTTGAAAGTGTAATTTTTCTCAGTGTACTTTTTTCTGAACATGCGAGTGATTATTCAGATAGACATTATGCATATATTTATAACCAGTTACATAATATAATATACTGGTTATTTTATTAGTATATAATATGTACATTACCTTTAAATGACCCTTGGCTTTTCTATCTCTACTATCAAAAAAATATTCTTTTAGATTGATCTCTTGCATTACGATATTGCAATTAGGAAATACACGATTTAGTTTAAATTAAATAAATAATTTTTTGAAGCACCTATTCTTTATTACTTAAAGATTATCATTATCTTTAAATTATTGAAAAATTGATTTTTCCCTATATTTTAAAACTTATATACAAGTCTGAATCCATCAAATTAATTCATGAAAATAACCCGGTCAATACCCTTAGAACCCGGTCAATTTGAAATGAGAAATGTGTACATTAACATGTATGTTTATTACTTGCGCACATTGTAAAAATATTCTTATGGACATATGATTTATTTTACACAGATATGTGTAAAAGGATCATATCTACAATTTTTACCTATTATATTGTTAGGTACACTACACAAATTTCATACTTTAAGAAAAGTTTAAAAACACATTCTAATCGGAGCAAACATAATTTGTCTTTTTTAATTGACAAAAGCAAGCAGTGCAAGCATAATTATTTTATACGTACCTTTCTTTCTTTCTTTTTTACAATGTGTCTAAGAAGAAAAATTACAATTTTTGGAAAAACGCTCGTCAAGTTAAATTATAATCGGTGTCTGTGTTAAAAAAACACGTTTTAAATTTCCAATTGACCCGGATCTAATTTGAATATTTTCATAGTGCTTGTTTTGTTTGACTAAGAATTATATAACTTTGTAAAAAATACGAAAAATGAAAGGTCTATCTTTTGAAGATTTCAAACGTATAAATACCTTTTAATGTTCTTTTTTATTCTGAAAAGAAATGTAGAAGAGTATTAAATCTAAATATATTAATTACTACCTTAGATAATTTATGTATTTGTGATTATATCTCAACATATTATTACTCATTGACATAATTATTTGATTTATATTCCTTATACATAACAATTTAAAAATCTTACATTTATCCATTTTAATTTAAATGCAGGCAGTATTAACGCAAAATGTCAAAGGTAAACATTAATTATGCAAACATAAAAAAATGATGTTATGTAATACATAAATAATCATAATGCAAAACTTAAAAAAAGAAAATTGTAGGATTTTTTAATCACATTTTTTTTTTATATTAGATCTAAAATTTACAAAATTCGTTCTAGGTTATAGATTTTTTTCCTTTATGTAATGTAATGAATCTCGCAAACAAAAATATTAAAAAATGATTTTTCAGATTTTTTTGTTGCTTGGTATACTTGAAATAGAATAATGAGATAAAAATAGCTTGTGAAATAGGCAGACATTGTGTGTACATTTTGCAATTCTTGTGTGGATAGCATCAACTTAATGTAAAATGTACATTTTCAATCAATCAAACTTTCCGTTACTTAAAATTGCACAGAAAGGCAAGATATCTATTAGGGCGTATCGAAAAAATCCAAATTTCTTAGATCTTTTTGCGGTAGTGCGGAAAAGTTGTGAACTGCCTTTATTAAAAAGTGTGCGGAATTTTAAAACTGTTGGTTGATACCTTCTGTCGCCTCAATGGGCCGAAAGTTCCAAAAATTAGACTAAAAATGATTAAAATACAAAAATGAATAAATAATCACAGATTTCGCACATCGGTTTGGGGTAGTGCTTACAAGTTAATATTTTGTAACAACAACAACCATAGAAAATTGTAGAATTATCGGTTAATATCTTCTGTCGCCTCATCGGCATCGAATTTTGGAAATTTTGATGCATTTTGGTAGTTTTCTGCATAACTGTTTACTGCTTACACAATGGAGACAGACTAGGTTTGGCCGGTGAGCCAAAATAGTGGAACATCCCTATTTTCACCCCGAGAAACAACAACAACAGCCATAAAAAATTTTAGAATTATATGTTAATATCTTCTGCCGCTTCATCGACACCAAATTTTGGAAAATGAAGCCATAATTTAAATAAAATAAGTCACACTTACCTTATTTTAATGCGAACACAAACTTTATTTTAACTTTCGAACATACAAATGACAGAAGCATTACTGCTTGTAATAATTTTTAGTCTCAAATTTTGACATGTGTTTTCTGGTTTCGAGTGTCGCTCTAATAAATCTATCCCTGTTCTGACCACCAACTGTTTTTCTGGAGGTTGCAGTGGGTAATTTCACAATCCGCTCAACCGCTTGTGTGTGTGAAGGAAATTTAATAAATCCCCAGCAATACATTGGCATATTGTCCTGTACCATCTTCAGAAATTCTTGAGAACTGATCTCTCTGAGAACAGGAGGCGATATCACATAACAAGCTTGCAGTCAATGATATCTACATAGTCTGTAGCTTCAAAGTTAACAACAGAAATAAAGAATTTGCGAACACAATTTCCGTCTGGGCTAATATCCCTTGCCTCGATAATCCTCCGATACAATACAGTAATGCGCTTCTACAATCTTTTTTCGGAACTTCTTGTCTTCGACTGTTTCTGATGTTAAGGTTTTGTCATGTCGTCCATAAAAAAAAAGGCCAGATAGAGTGGAACGATTTTCATTTGATTTTGAGACCAAATTTTTTTTTTTTAATCTCGACTTTTCCCTCCATATTTTATTTTTGTCTGTGACAAGTCTGTTATCTGATTCAGATGTTAAACCCAAATCTTGCATAATACTCGATGCAATAGCAGCCGTGGCTCTGTTGAAAACACCATACTTTTCACTGACAAGAACTGTGTTATCCAATTTCAAACGCATTTGAACACTCCTTGTGGGCTGTTGAATTGACGCTGTGTAAGACGCGTGTTTTGTGCCCACCTTGTCTTCCTCAGTCTCCACCTCCATCACATCTTCGATTTCACTTCCCTTTGATTCGCCACCAAATAGCTTGAAGCAGAAGCAGGAGACACATGTTGTGCAGATCGAATAGTATCCTGTTCCTTTCGTATTTGACGTTTCTGTAGCCGTTTTATTTCTGGAACATCAACACTCCCAATGAACATTTTTCTTTCCGTTCTTTGAACAATGAGGAACACCTGCTCTTTTGCAGGAACTTTGCTTTTTTAAGGACAAATACAATCCTTAAAAATCGCGCATTTACAGGCAGATACGTCAAAAAAGATTTTTTTGCTGTCATTTTAAAGTTCTCAACATTTTTCAGAGTAGTCTTGCTTTTTCCCACACGTTTTATATTTTTTCATGATTGATCGATATTTTCCATGGTATGCGTGTATCATATCACAAACACGTTTATGTGAAACTGAGGGAATGGATGCATCGACGTATAACTTTTTAGTTTTCAAAGCGACAGTTTCTGGAATAACTGAAAAGCATGGCTCTTTGTTTCTACCAGTTTTGCAACCAATACGCCATCTCTCGTGAGCGCAACGTCTTATGATGTCTTCATGCGTTTTCAGCAATCGTAAAAAATCCTTCGATGTTCCAAAAATTGAACATTGCACCGTTTGTCGACATGAAAACTTTGACTGTGATGATCTTGGCATTTCTAATATTTACCAATATCTCTTATTAGAAAATGACGATGAAATGCACAAAAGCACAAGATAAATTCCCTAAAAAACGACTACAGATAAATCAAGTGTAAAGACCGCACACTAATTATAAATATACTATTTTAAACGAGTTAAAACCGGTTACGACTCTCAGATGCTTGTGGCGCATGCCTACTGCACTTAGCCAGACGAAAAAGAGTCGTTATGCGATTTACTGGTCGCTTCCATTTGTTTCTCGGCGTAAAAATAGGGGTGTTCCACTATATTGGCAGACCGCCAAACCCAGTCTGTCCCGATTGTGTATTGTGCAAGCAGTAAACGGTTATGCAGAAAACTAACAAAATGCGACAAAACTTCCAAAGTTCGATGCCGATGAGGCGACAGAAGATATTAACCTATAATTCTAGAATTTTCTGTGGCTGCTGTTGTTACAAAATAGTAACTTGTAAGCACTACCCAAAACTGATGAGCAAAATCTGTGATTATTTATTAATTTTTGTATTTTAATCATTTTTAGCACAATTTTTCGAACTTTCGGCCCACTGAGGCGACAGAAGATATCAACCCACAGTTTTAAGATTCCGCACACGTTTTATTAAAGGGAGTTCACAACTTTTCCACACTACCGCAAAAAGATTTAAGAAATTTGAGTTTTTTCGATACGCCCTAATATCTATATTTCGAAAAAAAAACACTAACTATTTCATTAGCAGAATATACGGTGATTAATTTTCAAAAAGACCAAGTGGATTGATTGAAAATTGGTGGAGCTAGTTTGTCCACGAATTTTCACAATGCAGTTTGGAAAAAGACATGCTTCAAATTTTCGTTACTGTTTACTCTTTCTTGCGGTTTCTATTTTTGTAGCTTCAAAATTGCTATTTAAATTTTGATATGGATTTATAACTAATACAGTACGGTTTTCTTGCGTATAAAAGAATAATTTTAGCCGAAAAAAATCAAAATTTCCTACCGGTAAAAGTGGCGTTAACCTTTATATCAGTTTATAAAAAATACTTAAAATTAATTTTGCACTTTAATTCTAATATTTTATCTTTTAAACCCATAATTCTGCCTGACTCACGCGGCGTAGCATCTATCAATGACATCAAATTTGCATAATTTTATATCTTTAACCTGATTTTGTATGAATTCATATTTTTAAATAAAAATTTCTCGAAAAAATATTGATATTTAGTGGTAAAAGCGCTCGTAAGAAGACATTTTCTTATTTTTTTACGTAAAGTGGTTTTTTAATTTAAAACGAAAAATAAAGTTCTTGTTGTCCGAACTCTTTGAAATTTTTATCGAATTTAAATATAACGGTTTTGCAGATCGTGTGACAATTTCGTGAAAAAAATATCTTGCTGAAAAAAAAAAATTGCTTTCTTTTTGCTTTTTTTTCGGGTTGGGTCCTTTAACATAAGAAACGCACAACATAAATAGTTCTCATCACCCGAACTCTCTGAAATTTGAATCGGTTATACATATAAGAGTATCCAAGCTTTCTTAAAAATGCCTTTGAAAAATATGAAACATGAACTGAAACCGTGCCGAAACAGCCCGTTTTTAGACGCTTTCATCGAATTTTTTTCCTATTTTATTTTGTTAAATGCTTCTGCTTCTGAACCCATTCACCAGAGCGGATGGCACGTTACAATATTATATAGGAATGACCAACAGAAAGTTTCAAACAAGATTAAAAGAGCATATAGCAGATATCAACTATAACAGGAGTACTACAGCGCTGGCACAACTACGTAGAACCGAAGCAATAGAAATTGATTTTAAAAATAGTAAAATAATTTACCCATCAAGAGCCTACTTCCCATCCATTATCCATGAAGCAATAGAAATCTACATACGTAACGTAAACATTTGCAATGATTCCGCCTCATTTGAATTGCCTAAAATTTGGTACGAGGTCCTTTTCCTTTTCAAACAACAATAGCGAAATATAATTTTCACGATTACAGTTGGCTACTTCAAGCACCTGCTTTTCTCAGTTTTACATATTTGGATCTCGTGATTCATGTTTTTTCAATGTTATTTTTCAAATTTTGCAAGAATATTTTATTTATCAATATATTTTCTTGAAAATGACGCCGCAAAGAGCGTTGAAACGTATGTTGAATCAGTAAAAAGGTCTTTATAAGCCTTTTGTTGCTTTATTTTAGTATCACTTAAGCATTTTCCCTAAATTTTAATTATATTTAGTGATCTTATTTTGTTGTTATGTAAAAAATTCATGTTTTGAAAATCAATTGCACCGTCTAAAAGAAGAATGTATCTGCTTTAAGTACATATTTTTTGTTTGCTGATACCTCTGTAATCGAGCTCTGGGGGAGTGACGATGAAATGAATAAAATGTTAATTGCGAAAACGACTATTTTTGAAAAAGAAAATTCAATGGGTTAACAACAATATTGTTTCGTACTGATTGCAGTGTTTCAGACGTAAAAGTATGAATTTCATGAATATGTCATCCGTTTTTCCATATTTTAAACGGTTTGACAATTGGACAAAACATAACGCCAAAACGTATATGTATTTGTTTTTGCTGCTCAACGCTTTGCGGAAACTAGGGACGGTGCATGCATAATCAATATCTCCGCTAATTTAAAAAAAAAAATCTGAGCCTCAGGTGCTTAAGAACCTGCCTTGAAATATCTTCATCCAAATTTTCATATTTCTACGTGCGGTAGATTTCGCTAGCCGTCGCCAACACACGTATACAGAGCGAAATTTTGTTTTATTAATGTATAGGTATATTAAATTAATATTTATTATTTTTTGGATTCGATATGTCGCCTATGATCTGAGACTTTGTCTAAAAGTTACATATTTATTTCAATGGCCATATCAATATTTATCTATTTACATTTATCTCCTTATATATAACTACTTATCAATATAAACACTCACATACACACTCAGAGGGAAAGAGAAGTAGTAATTGTCACATACAGTCAATATAGTATGCGTTCGTTCGTATTTATTACTTATATAAATAATCTAAAAAAGTGGACTATAACATTTATTCGTTTTATTTAGCTATAACAAACAGAGCGTAGCTTACACTTTGGGCAGAACAACATAAACTAAACTAATGCAAGCTTAAAAATGCTGCCAAACGGTAAAACCCAAATTTCATAGAATGCGCAGTGGAGGTGCGCCACAGACAAGGTCAAGGGAAGCCGTAACAGTAAATATATGACAGTATCAATATCTCCATTTCGTTCCTTCCATTTACCTACTTATCTATATTTATCTTTAATTATTTATAAAAACAAACACACACATACTCGGAAATAGAGAAATATGGAAAGTAGATATATACCTGTTTCTTCTTTTTAATAAAGGCTCTTTTTTATCTGTTTCGCGTAATAAGAATATGAAAAATATCTATGTCTAGCAAATAATTATATAATTATAATATTCGAATCCAAATTGAAAAAGAAATACAGATAAAATTTCTAAGTTAAAAGAGAAATGGAAATACAATCTGAATGAACGATATATATTTTATATATGTTATCATTAATCGTGTTTGCTGGGACAGTCTGTTTCAATTTCAATCCATCGTAATATATTAATCGAACACATGTTGTGTACTCAAATTGCGTTTCGTAGGATTCAATAATTACATATGAATTTTGCAAAACCAGTTTTTAATTGCGTAATTTCCTACTTTGATCTAAGTTATTCTAAAGTCAAATTTGCATTGGAAATAAATTATAAAGTGCATTTATTTAAATTATACGTATGAAAAAATGTTAAGTTGACTAAATTGGAAACAAGAGCCGGATCATTTCAGCATAAATTAATTTTTTCTAAAATTTTCTGTTAGATAAGAAAAGAACGAATTCTCAAAGCAAATATGTATGTAAAACTGCTAAAAGTCCCTTCGAATTATTAGAGACATCTTAGAAATTTTAAATGTTAAATTACAATAGTAGTTGTTTTTATGATTACATCTTACAAAGGATTTTTTGATAGGTTTTTTTTCTTTTAATAATTACATAAGACTTATACATTCTGTCACTTTTATATATTTACGCTTATAAAATACTTTTTACATACTTTGAAGCCAAAGAATGTAATCCTTACTATAATTTATACCATTCAAATGTATTAAACCATACGTACACTAAAAAATCGTACTTCGCAATAACGGAATATGTCTTTTGATAAAAAAATTATAATGTTTTGAATGATTTCGATAAAATGAGCGTATGTCCTGTTTCTATTAATCCTTTGCAATGCATACATACCAACATATCATCTTTAACTCCATATAATTTTGTAATTTCTGATATTTTACCACAGAAACTATTATCATATCTCACCTTTATTTTTTTAAAGATTAAATAAAGATATAAACTTTCAACAGTAATATGTAAGCGCTAAATATAAGACCATATTTATTTATCCACACGTATTTAAAATACTAAAAATTAATTTAAAATAAATTTTCCTATCTTTATTTTTTCTCCTGGATTCAGTTTATTAAGCCTTTTATATTAGGGATTTCATAATTAATTTTTCATTCACAAATCCCCTTTATTTAGAAAACTGTTTTATCCATTTACTTTTAATATTCTGGATTTTTTAAACTTAGGAAGTCGCTTTTTACATTAATTCTTAAATGACACTCTAATAAATTTGACAGAGGTTTATAGAATTTATTCAAATAAGGGTGTTCTTTGTATACTATAGTGCAAAATTTAAGCATATACGCTAAATTGTTTTGAAAAATACTTCTTTATAAAGAATAAACTTAATTCATTTAAGTGCCTGGATTTTTCATATGCTGTATATTTTAGAAAAAATATTAAAATAAGAAGCATTACGATTTATATAATGTTGGAATTTTCTTGAATATTTAGTATCAAGTTTTCTTTATTAATAAGATATACCTGTTTCATTGCGGTTTTTCTTGATTATTTAGCATTGTGTTCAACTTTTTTTATAAATTGATATATAGCTATTCAATGTTGTATCTTTTAATTTTCAAAATATCGTTGTTTCGTTAAAATGCATATCATATTTTGACCTATTTTAAAATATAGAAAAACGTGATATTAATATTTTACAAAATTCACAGCTTGTGTTTTAAAAAGTTGTCCTATTTTTTATTATTATGTATATTTCTTTACTTGTCACAATGTCAAAAAAAAGTTAATGGAAGATTACTTAAGATATTACTATAACTGACTTTTCGTCAAATCATTGGGTTGTTCCGGCAATTGTGCTGTGTGTTACTTTAACATATTAGAAACAACGATTTTACCCATGTCTTCAAAACCCGAAAACGTTGTGAACGAAAGCTCCAAATTTCTTAAAATTCTCCAGACACAAGTCTGAAATGTCTTTAAATAACAGAAAAATCTCTCGCGATCAAAAAGCTGTTATGGCAACTTGCTACCTGTACTTTTTTACGTTTTTGACGAATTGTTTTCTGTGTGTATCTAAATAAGATTATATATGTTAGGAAAATATAATTTTAATTTTCAGTTAACGCTAAAATTTGCTACTGTAAATCTATTTGAGTAATATTCACTCTGTGAATAACAGTTATAGCCTGCAAGCTACATTCCATATGTTTAAGACAAAATTACAAAGCTTAGAAATATTTAAAAAGCTAACTATTCCATTAGTTTCTAGTCTTACCTATAGTGTCAACAAATCTACACTTTCTTTTAATTCTAAAATTATATATTAATGAAAATAGTGAAACTTTCCCAAATATATTCTCTATACAAATATTTACGTACACAAAAATTCCGTCATATTTGAAACTAAAGAAGTATAGTAACTGATTATTTAATTTTCATTTGAATTTATAAAGAAATATTTGTTTGAAAAAAAAAAAGAAATATGCGGAAGACTTTGTTTATGTATGGACAATTTCTATATTTAACGCGAATGAGGTAATTCAATATACTTACCATGAAACAGACCTATATTGGTCATATTAGATATATTGGGCTCAATATTATGTCATCATTCCATTCATTGGAGGACCATAAATACCAATCTTTTTAATTAAATATTAGATTTATTTCGGAATTTCTTGTACTGAAATTGCCCAATTACAGAAATATTGTCTGTCTTTTAAAATATTTTCTACTAAACACCAATATTGTAAAAATACTGGTTTTACGCTGGAATAATTTTCATTGAAATAATAATTTTTTTCCGACATTGGCACAGTAATATCATAAAGTAAAAAATCCAAAGTATAATAGCAATACTGTTCAAAATATAAAACCATTTTGACTGAAAGTCGTTTACCACCATAATTTCCGCAATTTGTCACCATATTCGATTGCAAAGTTTTTGTCCTTAAATGACAAATTATTCTACTCTAAAATAGAGGTAGATTAATATCCCAGGTGCTGCGGTTGAGCTCGCAGGCCACTTCTCTAAATTATAATCATGATATAGCAAATAGGAAGAGAATGCGCAAGATTTTGTTTTGCTATAAGGATACATAAAATAACTCGTTAGCATTACTAACAGTATGAATTTATTTTTTGAAGTACATTTTGTGAAATTATAACACTTTAATGAAGGAGCGTGACAATATCTTAGATATAAAAACTATGGAATTTAACTTTTGATATTATTTTACAGTGCCGCCCAAAATATTCGGTTACATCTTAGTCTATGAGAAAATTCAAAATTAACTATACTATAAAATAATGTGTGATGTCTATAAATTCTCTACATAGTATTCACACCTCCCCCCCCCCTCCTCCCGAAAAAACGGATTTACTTACCTTCTATCAATGAAGATTCGTGAAAGCACGCTTTCTTGCAGCTAAACTAAATTTTACCATAGTATGTTAAATATATTATGCAGTGTGATTATTAATTAAGAAATCTATACAGAAGGTTGTATATATATATATATATATATATATATATATATATATATATACGAGAGTTTTCAGTTGTGTGAAATGTTTTACAGCTGCATTTATTTTTAGTACAGTATGTGGAATGTGTTAAAATCTAATGTCCATATGTAGGATGCACAAATGATTTCAAATACATGAATATCTCGGTAATTTCTGAAAATGGGTTTTCAATCTTCTTTTATGTTTAATTTTTTTTTTATTTAGATATGTCCTTTCATTATATGAAAAAATGAAGTTTCGTAGAAATATTCTGACATTGTTAGAAAGTATTTTATAATACATTTTATAAATATATTTTACAAAGTATTTCGTGATGCACATTTCTTTATTATTTAAAGATCTAATCGTCTTTTTATGAAATTAAATATATTTTTTTCTTTCATATGAGCCAGTTCGGAAAAAAAAGACAGAAACTTCTAATCGTTATTAATGGCTGGCTACTTAATTAGTCTTTTTCCAAATAAAATTTTTGAGAGAAAGCGAAAATCATTGCATAATACTTGTCGCACATTTAATAAACTATCAGTCACCAAATTTAATAAAATTCTGGTAGTCTAATATGATTCATATAAAAATATTTAAAAAGCTAACTATTCCATTAGTTTCTAGTCTTGCCTATAGTGTTAACAAATCTACACTTTCTTTTAATTCTAAAATTATATATTAATGAAAATAGGGAAACTTTCCCAAATATATTCGTTATACAAATATTTACGTACACAAAAATTCCGTCATATTTGAAACTAAAGAAATATAGTAACTGATTATTTAATTTTCATTTGAATTTATAAAGACATATTTGTGTGAAAAAAAAAAGAAATATGCGGAAGACTTTGTTTATGTATGGACAATTTCTATATTTAACGCGAATGAGGTAATTCAATATACTTACCATGAAACAGACCTATATTGGTCATATTAGATATATTGGGCTCAATATTATGTCATCTTTCCATTCATTGGAGGACCATAAATACCAATCTTTTTAATTAAATATTAGATTTATTTCGGAATTTCTTCGTAATTAAGCTTAAACTAATCTGATGAAATCGTGCTTTTTTGATACCTTACTCCTTGATATGATATGAAATGGATTCTCAAAGATGTTTTGACCTAATTAACAATTAAAAAATTCCCGGCTCTTAACTCCTCACTATCACTGCCAATGTAGGACACGTATAGCCAATGAGATAACATTGGTATTGTGCATGCTTAGGTGGAGGAACTTCATGCAATTTCCTCCAGCGTTGTCCCAGCTATGATAATTAAATTGCATATATTACGTTAACTCGTGTGAATAATTTATTACGTGTATGGATGACGTACATTTGAGAATAATAATTAAGCCACACTATTAAGAGAACTGTTAAAAATATATTAATGTAGCATCGCATTTGCACTGAAAAAAAGACTAATGTTTCTTAACTAAAGAAAATGTAATACCGCGAATGAATATATACAATATCCACATGCAAGTTGCCTACGATTCCAAAAAGTCTTCTTTATCTTTACAAAACTATTCAAATGATACATTTTCGAGATTTAAAGACGAAATTGTAAAAACCAAGTTTCGTTTTCTACCACTGACTTTTGGAAAAGTTACCGCATAGATTTTATAAGGTCAACATGCAAAGTAATGATTTTCATATTCAGCAATCGTACTTCAAAGACAAACCTGATACATTAACAGCATTAACATTAAAATTAATATTATTTTGAGATTCTTGCTGCAGAAATGCAATTATGCAGCTCAAAATGTTTAATTGAGAATAAATAGTATTTAAAAATCTATAGTCCGGTTGGAGAAAACTGACTAATATACTATAAAACTGTTCGGAAAAGTTTTCAAAAATCAGTGGGAGGAACAGAGACTTTTATAAAAGATTCTTTAAATCGCAAACATATATTGGTTTTGGAGGTTTCTAATAATAAAGAACGCATTTCAGCATCACAAGTAACTCGGAAGAAGTTATTGTATATTTTCGTTCGTGGTTTATTAGATTAAGAAACATATGTCTTTTTTTTACAGTATGAACTGACATAAAATAAAAATAAAAGTGCCCAGTTAATCTGATGGCATTGAGCTCACAGGCTAGTCACCCTAATTGTATATTATACTCTCATTTAAAAGAAAAAACCTATTTAGCTAAATTAAGGGTGGGATTAGCTCCACATTTCCCAACTTTATTCTTAACCAATGAATTCTAAATTAAAGCAGGATTAGTTACCCCGTTCCTCCCTTTATACTTAAGCAATGAACCCCCAAAACTAATCAGGGAAGCGCCTTATCACAATAAAACTATATACAAAGTTTGAGGCAAATATGATAATTCTGCATAGAAAACGCATTTATCTAAAATAAGGGGGGATTACCCCCTGTTCACCCCTTTACTTAACCAATGATCCCCCAACACTAATCAGAGAAGCGTCTTATCACAATGCACCTATATACAAATTTTGAAGCAAATCGGATAATTTTGCATGAAAAACCCATTTATCTAAATTAAGAGAGGATTAGCCCCACTTTCCCCATTTATACTTAACCAATGCACCCGCAAACTAATCAGGAAAGTTCCTTATCAGATTGAAGCTATATATCAAATTTGAAGCAAATCGGAAATTTCCAATAAGAGTTATCGCGTTATGTAATGTACATACATACGTATATACGTACGTACGTACATACAGAATCTGCGGGCACACAGCTAAAAAGAACTAGACGAACACTAGCTGATAGCGTACGTTCTCCCACAATAATGTCAAGAAATCGTAAAAGTTTCTAATAATATAATTTTAAAATAGCAGCTCATAATAGTTGTTTAATGCATGAACGAAACCTAACGTCAGAAACTGAGTATTTGCTTTGTTGTTTCATCAGCTCTACTTGTGCTCACGTAGACAGATTGATTAAGGAATAATAGTAAACATGAAATATCACTCAACAAAATTAAATTTTTTGTTAATTTCACATTTTTCGTTATTCTTTTCCGGTTTCAATTTTTGAAAATGCTTCTTTCCTTACAAAGAAAGTAATACACATGCATTTGTTTCATTGTTGCCTTTTATTCAACTTGCGATGAAAAAAATCCCATTTTTCCTTGAACAGTATTTCGCATAGAAAATAGCAATGCATTTCGTCGCATATTTTTATTAAAGTGTAAAGGAAGTCCAATGCAACCTGAAACATCATTAATAAATATTATTGCATTTGAAATGGAATGAAGATACTGGTTTTGTTCAAGTCTATTGTCAGTGATTCTAGATATGCTGCTGATCATTCGTATACTTCAAATTTTTTTTAGTTCATCCAACACTCGATCTCTGATATACGATTGAATGTCTGTTACTAGAGTAATAATTGTTTTGGTTTCCAAATCCATCATCCAGGTTGTTTTCTGGATTTTCATGACACTGGATTTTCATGATTTCTATATTTTAGAAAATTATTAGTCCTTATCTTCAGTGTGTTCACAATAAACGTCCAATATGTTACCTACTTAACTGCACCATACATTCATCTTTGATATTCTTTGCTCTTATGCTATTTGATCTTAAGCGTAATTTGCAAATTTATTTTACAAGCCGGTCGTAGGAAATTGCAGACGTTGACATTCCAAACCATTTAAAAAATAATTAATTTTAACTGTTTTTCCTTATTTAAATGGTACAATATTTGAATTGCCTCTCTGCATGTTATTATTTATGGGATGTCTGTGACGTTTCTTAATACCAATCACGATAATTATTGTCCTGATTTTTAGACTATATTTTTAAAAGCTTCATCTGGTTTGGTGTGGTGGCAAATACTCCATTTTTTATTAATATTTTTCATTATGTATTTCATAAAGTTACGCACTCTTCTGCACTTGCTACTCTTAATGAAAGTAAAGAAATTTCAAATTAAAAACATTTTTTTTAATCTCCTTCTTGCTGTTTGTTTTCCTCTGTCTAAGTTTAAGGCTAATACATAGCACTGTCACTTATTTTATATTTTCGGGAAAGGCTCTACTTTATAAACCCAATTAGATATTTATTATTCACTTTAGAATGTCGTTATGTCTGTTTAATGCATGGAAATTTACGAATATAAAACTTCCGTTTAATCTGCTCATAAAATATTATTTGTAAGAAAAAAATTAATAACAATTTAAATATGTTGACCGCTTCAATTTCGTGCTTCTATATCCATTTGGTTGACCTATGAGATGTAATTAAACAATTTTTGCTTTATGTTTAAAGATTCTATACCGTAGTCCAAGAGTGTCGTAGCCTGATTCCAGCGGACAATTTATCACTTCTAATTTCGAATAGTAATATACGACTTACTTAACGACAGAAATTCTGAGGTTAAATTAGGCGAAAATTTCAATTTGAAAAAAGCGGTGAAAATTGGACACCTTACACGCGGGTTCGAAGCCTTAAGTTCTTCATAGCGCAAAATTTTCGCAGTATGTAGAAGATATACTAAAAGGAAAACCTGATGTATTTTTTTTTAAAGGAATAAACATTTTGGTGAATAATATAAGAGGCTATAGTATAACTATATTATTTTTTTTCTTCTGCATGATCTTTTCTGCATTTAAAACTCATATGTGAAAAAAAATCCCCCTGTGTTTTTGAAGTACCCAATTTCTCAAGAAGCCGGGTCGCTGCTTTATGAATAGTAGGTAGATAATTCTATTGAGCACTTGACCTCTACAGCTCTTTCAAATATAACGACTACAACACTTTTCACAAATTCTACAAAAAAATTAGCTCAAAAATGAAAACAAAAGTTCCTCCATTTAAGCCAGACACCTTCCTGTTCTATTCTACATTTTATACTGGATAATATTAAGGAAAAAATAAATCCAAATATCTCAAGAGTGAAAATTGCTCAAAACTACTATAAGAAATGCAATACAGCGCCAATATAAACAAACACATTGCAGAATTTAAACAACAATTTTTTGTATATGAATGTAGAACATGTAAAGTTTCGCATATGGTCATACCGTACAAGTTTAGGTTTTCATTTGATACAAGATAAAACCATTGGCAAGGTGTTTCCACTCCAACTGGACATTTAATGATCAATATTTTCTCGGAGAAAGATTAAACTTTTTATGTCAAACAACAACAAAAAATTCCATAGCCAATTACATTCTAGATAAACTCAGATGAAAGCAGAAAACAACTCTAAATTTATCGCCAATCTGTAAAATGAAGAATTGCATCTCTCAGGGTTTTTGTTTTCTCCCTTTTCAATAGTATATGCGTTTTTAAGTAGATTATGATTATCTAAATTACATACAATTTTTATGCGATACATTTTACTGCAAATGTTCATCTGCATAGTTTGAATTAAACTGTGGGAGGAGAACGTTCTCCCTCGTAAGATCAATACGCATAAGCATATAACCCTAGTAGCCAACCAATATTGGCCCAATATTGCGCCAATATTGCATTCATTGGAAATATTTCCAATAAAACGCCAATATTGGTTAAATATTGGTGTGAAATTGGAAATATTTCCAATCAATGCCCAATATTTGTGAAATATTGGTGTTAAATTGGAAATATTTCCAATCAAACGCCAATATTGTAAATGTATTGGCGCTGCATTGGAAATATTTCCAACCAAATGAAAATATTGTACAAATATTTCCAATCAAACGCCAATATTGTACAAATGTTGGCGTTACATTGGATATATTTGTAATCAAACGCCAATATTTTACAAATGTTGGCGTTACATTGGAAATATTTGTGATCAAACGCCAATATTGTACAAATGTTGGCGTTGCATTGGAAATATTTCCGATGTAACACCAACATTTGTACAATATTGGTGTTTGATTGCAAATATTTCCAATGTAACGCCAACATTTGTACAATATTGGTAATTGATTGCAAATATTTCCAATGTACCGCCCATATTGTACAATATTGGTGTTTGACTGCAAATATTTCCAATGTAACGCCAATATTGTACAAATATGGGCGTTACATTGGAAATATTTGTGATCAAACGCCAATATTGTACAAATGTTGGCGTTGCATTGGAAATATTTCTGATCAAACGCCAATATTGTATAAATGTTGGCGTTGGATTGGCAATATTTCCAATGTAACACCAACATTTGTACAATATGGGCGGTACATTGGAAATATTTGCAATCAATTACCAATATTGTACAAATGTTGGCGTTACATTGGAAATATTTGCAATCAAACACCAATATTGTACAAATGTTGGAGTTACATTGGAAATATTTGTGATAGAACGCCAATATTGTACAAATATGGGCGTTACATTGGAAATATTTGTGATCAAACGCCAATATTATACAAATGTTGGCGTTGCATTGGCAATATTTCCAATGTAACACCAACATTTGTACAATATTGGTAATTGATTGCAAATATTTCCAATGTAACGCCCATATTGTACAAATGTTGGCGTTCTATCACAAATATTTCCAATTTAACACGAACATTTGTACAATATTGGTGCTTGACTGCAAATATTTCCAATGTAACGCCAATATTGTACAAGTATGGGCGTTACATTGGAAATATTTCTGATCAAACGCCAATATTGTACAAATGTTGGCGTTGCATTGGAAATATTTCCAATGTAACACCAACATTTGTACAATATGGGCGTTACATTGGAAATATTTGCGATCAAACGCCAATATTTTACATATTAGTGTAACTTTGGAAATATTTCCAAATTGTTGGCCCTTTGTATGATAATCTTTAATAAATATCAAATCTGTATAGATTTATAAATTATGCGGCTTTTTTTATTTTTTATTTTTTTTTTTTTTTGATAACGAGTTATTTAACATTAAAAAAATATTTCTTATTGTCCAAACACTTCTATGAACGATACATGGTTTCAAAACCTGTATAAAAAATTCGTGAAAAAAAAACTATATTTCGTGATAAAGTCGCTTGTAAAATGATTTTTTCAAACATCGGCTCGTTTAGTAGTTAAAAAAGTAGTTATTAATGTCTAAACTCTTTGAAATTGTTATAAATATAATGGTTTTGAAGCCTGTGTAAAATATTTATGAAAAAATATTGATGTTTAATTGTAAAAGGGCTGTGTTTTGTTCTCGCTTTTCTTTTTAATGTGTCGAGTCGTTTAATATAAAAAAATAGCTTTATTGTCCGATCTCTTTGAATTTTTTATTAGTTATATCTATAATCTGAAAAGTATAAATCTAGATAAGTATAATCTAGAATTTCGTCTTATTCTTTTGAAAGCAAACTTATAATTTTCGTGAAAATATTTTTGTACATTTTTTTCTAAAAACATCACCAAAGACCACCCGCGTATTCACGTTATGAACGAAAATTCTGAAGATTTTATTTATTTTTTTTAAATACTTCTAATCGTCCGAAATTTTTCTAGATTTCTATACGTGATACAAATCGATTGTACGAAGAACGTGTAAAAACATTGTCTTAAAATACCGACATTTAGCATAGAAAAAAAGAGGGCGCGAAGTGACTTCGAATCGAGAATTTTTGAAAGGGTTAATATTTGTATTTTTCGTCGTAGAGAAGAAAATATTCTGATGAGTGAGTATTTTACATTCATCTGTTCATCTGTATCTCTAAAATTCAACCCGAAGTGAGCTTCGTTAAAAAAAAAAAAAAAAAAAAAAAAAAAAAAAAAAACTATAAATAGAAATTTTTTCAAAGAATGTTTAAGGGTTAAAATTGGTATTTTATTATGTTGGTTTGCAACATTCGAAAATAAAAAGTACAAAATTTTAGAAAACGTTTTTAGTTTGTTCGTATTTTGAACAGTTCGATAAAGGCGCATTCATAAAGACTGGACGAAAAAACATCTACAATGAACTGCCATTGTTGTACAAATATTGGCTTTACATTAGACATAATTCCAATCAAATGCGAATATTGAACAAATATTGGCTTACATTTAAATATTTTCCAATGAAAAAACAATATTTTACGCATTTTGGGTTTATTACACTATTGGCTTACATTGAAAAAAAGAATGTAAGTTGTTTTCCAAAAAACTTTTTTAACATTTAGAAAACATTAAACATTTAGAAAATGACATATTATTTTTAAACATTTAGAAAATGACATCAAAATTCGCCTTTTAATTTCCAAAGCAAGACAATTACAGGATGCTTTTGTAGAGTAGTCCGCTACAAGTCACGCACAAAATCACACATAAATTATTGTTAGGGGAACCGTCGGTAGCGTAATAAATTTTCTTATTTTTATAAATAGTTAAATCAGTCTTCAAATTTAATATACATTTTCATCTTTTGATATGTTAAAGAAGTTTGTTCAGCTTACCTGAGATTTTCCTTTTTGCGCTGAATATACCCACAGTAGTAATCCAAAGTGTTGTAGCGATATTTATCTGATCCATTGATTCACTTATATTGGAAGAATAATAAATAGTATTAGTAGAAAATGACAATTGTGTAAAATAAACAGAAGATTCATTTTCCTTTGAATATAATATAATTCTTGGCTAGATGTACATGTTTTAAGTCGCGTTTGGAGGCTGCGTATAAGTGCTCCAATTTTACATTATATTAAATATATTTACATCATATATGTACAAGAGCGTCTTAACTGCTCAGAAACATTTTGGAAACTGAAGGGAATGTTTTTAAGTTCTGTGCACACGCGCGGGATAAGACAGCTGTAGTTTGAAGGAGGGAGGTCTGCAGAGTTTCTCCAATTAGTTAGTTTCGACAGTCTCTGGTTTTGTTCACTATGTTTTTCAGCTGCGGCACTTGAAGTACTTATTGGTAATTGGGGTCTGGTTTTTAACATGTTCTTATTTCAATCGTTCGCTGCACGTGGAGATTATTCACTGCATAAAAAAGGTTTCTCCGTCACTCCCCCGTAATCTCCTGTGTGGGGAATGGTTGAAGATTCAGTTTCTTACGGTGTTTCTCGTACACAGGTTTGGGAGTGGGCTTCGTGAGAGTGTCGGCTGTCATTTCTTCAGTGGGGCAGTATTGTAAATCAATTTTTCCTTCTTCTTTCATAAGTTTGATGTTGTGGAAACGTATGTCGATGTGTTTGGATCGCTTAGTATCTTTATCGTTTTCAGTCATTTTTATACAGGACACCCAGCAAACACGAGATTTTTGGCCACCTGTTGTAAACGTTGTGGCCAAAAAAGTTTGCGGCAATTTGTATCCAGCCATTAATGTATTTTAACTGAAGCGCCCGCACACCGGATGTCTATCGCCAAATCGTTAACGGGCAAATGGCGGGGAAACTTAATGCAATTTCAGTGCCCAATAGCGAATGAAAGTACGTTTGCGGCCAAGATATACAAATCTATCATTGTTTAAAAGTCAGTGGCCCAGTATAATCTTCTCGACATTTTTATTATAAGAAATAAAAAGTATCTTTACTTCACATTTTATAAGATGATTTTCGTTATTTTAAACCTGGATTTATGTGAAACGATAAAATATGCTGCATTTAAATATTTTATGCAATAAAAAATACACAAAAAGTACCCTTCTTTAATTTAAAGAGTTTTTATAGAAAAAAAAAATCATAAAAACTGTTAATGTTTTTGCTTTTAAAGTATGCATTAATATCTTTAAATGAATATTTTTTGTGAGCACCTAGAATGAAAATGAATATTGCAATCTTTAGACATACATATTATATAAACATATTAAAAAAATTAATGATAAATGGGAATTTAAATTTCAATTTCAATGAAAAAATATTTGTCAAAAGAAATAAATGCCACTTTACCAAAAAGCAGTTACTGTTAAACGAAAAAAAAAAAAAATTCTTTTTTTTCTTGGAGGGGGGGGGGGGCGGTGATTTTATATTATCTGTATATTATCTATAAATCAGTTCCAAAAAATAAGTTATTTTCATTTTTTGAAACACTCCAAAATTTAGATTTAAAAGAAAAAAAAAATCTTAACTAGCTTAAATAAGCAATAATACCAAATACCGATCCCCCCCTCCCACTCCTTTCACACGGCAAGCCGGGAGTAATGCAGGGAAAGATGAAACAAGATTTCCCTTTTCCAACACATTTTTTTTCCCAGTGGGGATTTTTGTAAATATATTTTTAAATGTTTTCCGCTTTGTAATAATCAGCATTGAAAAATTTCCACTTTTAAAATTATTTAATGTTGTATGAGAAATTTTGAAGATAAAAAAAAAAACTTGAAAAAATAAATCTATTGAAATATAGCTTTTTTTCTGCGGTCTCGTAGGGATTTTTGTCTTTTTGGCAGCGTCATCGCACATCGCAGCGTTGTTTACATTTCCCTTTCCTGCATCGTGGCGTCGTCTATGTCTAAGTCTCGTCATTCACTGGTTTTTGGATATTTAGATTTACTAATTAGGTAAGATTATTTTTCTATATTATTCCAAGAGTTAGTTAAAAATTAGTTTTCATCATTCTCAGGGACAGATTTAAGTTCAAGATAAAGAAAGCTGAGAAAAAGCATCAGCAATTGTGTAAAATTAACTGCATTGCTTTGCTTATTATGCGACTTAATTCTACAGAAGTGAATAAAAAAAAAAGTTCTTTACTGATCTTACATCTGCCCTGAATATGCTATTAATAAGTTGATTGTAATTATATATATATATCAGAGTAAAATGTGTCCGTAATGAACAATCTCGGAAGTTTTTGGTTTATAAAATTAACCAATAAAAATTCAGCTTTTATTTTTTTCATAATTCTCCGTTGCCTGTTTTATAATTTGCTTTATTGCTGACAATCTTAAACCAGTCAGGAAGCGGAAAGTAATATTTTACAGCTCCAGTGTCTTTCAGTGAAATTATACTTCATATGTTAAGATCTGGTTTTAATTAACTAATATATATATATTCTGTATTTTCTGATGATACTGGCATATTTTTATTTTGATAGTAATAGAAAACTTCGAATTTTATGTACTAATTAATGACCATTTGCAAAATTTCACTTTATTTTTAAGATTTTAATAAAGTAGGTAATTTCTTTTTAATTCATTAATGTGATTTTTAATTAGTCATGGCAATAGTGCCCAAAATGTTTTGGTTTAGCCGAAAAGCTAAGTAATCTGATTTAATTTTTAAATTCCACTTATCAGAGTCGTGTAATAGGAACACAACTTGGTACTTTTCTGTTATACCAACACATGCCAAAATATACGCTAATCTGCCATTTATTTCTACCCTAACCGTGTAAAGAATTTTTTATTGCAAACTGTACCAAACATTCTGATTGGACTATTTATTGAACGTGAATCTTTTATTATTATTATTTAATCGTAACCTCATAAAACATCTTAACTTGCTACTTTTCAAATAGAAAATATTTATTAAATTATAACTTGCATTTATTATTGACACTGAAATGAATTTTACCATTAAGCTGTTACTTGATGATGTAGAAGCGGCAATAAAATTGTTTTAGGACTTTAGATACATAAAAAAAAAAGTTTTTATCAAAAAAACTCATAAACATCTTCATTCAAAAAATGAAATGTTTACAGCAATCCTAAGAGACGTTTACAATTTCAAGCCTGTAGTTTAAATAGAGTTTTATTTTATTACCTTATGTAATATTTATTTGTTCTTTTATTTTAAGTGCATATTTTGTATTGCAATTTTCAAACGTTTTATTTTTAAGTGCTTAAATTCGTGCCAACAATATTATTTTTGTTTTCAAATGATTCGTTTCATGTGAATTTCCTTTTGTGCCGATTATTATGCTTAGCGACAATGGTGTTGGTATAGCAGAAAAGGACCCAAACTTTTTATAAACAGTTGCTTTTAATATATTTTCATGTTGTAAATATTTTTTTAATAACAAACCAGATTAATTTTTAATGGGTTTTTTTTTTCCTAATGAAAGCACATAATTTGTTTGGGTACATTTCGGTTAGCCGGGCGCCAGTGATATATATACATGTATTATATATACACATATCTATGTATATACACATATGTCTGCATATACATATATATACATACATATATTTATATACATATATGTATGTATATACATATATAGGTATATACATTATGTATTTATATATGTTGATATATATCACTGGCGCCCGGCTAACCGAAATGTACCTTTTTTTGTTTCAAAGTATTGCATCGTCCCTTACCCCTCATGCAAAAACAAATTTGTCTTTAAGGACGTCTTCCTTTTTAAAACTTGTTTTAAGCCTTTTTTTAACCTCATCTCCCCCGAGTCTGAAATTTTCTTTCTGTGTTTGTGACAACATACTCTCAAAGCATGCAATTTCTTTCTTGGAATCCAAAATAGTTGCACACTGTTATACTATACTGTTACATTTTTTTTTTTTTTTTTTTTTTTTTTACACCCATCCAAAATATTAAGAGGAGAGAGCCTGTCTGATATTACACTTTTAATTTTATGTTAAATAAAACATTGGGTACTTTTCGGTTAGCCAGGTGCCAATGATGTGTACAAGTACATACATGTATATATATTACTGGTGTCCAGCTAACCGAAAAGTACCAAACATTGTATCAATTATCTTCCTTAATTACTTTCCTGGAACTATAATTTATCTCCATCTTTTATATTATGTTCTGCAGTGTTTTTCTTTTTCAGTACCATAATTTCAGTAAAAAGCGCTATAGTGCATATGCGTGTAAAAATTTAAAACAGTCTAAGTGCACAGCACTTCTGCTGGTGTGGCTGATTCAGTAATTTTTTTTTTCTTTTCCTCCCCATAGCAATATTTAGATAAGATGCCATTTTATTTAATGCAAATTATGTGTGTGTGCATGTTGAAATAAGTTTTGATTTAAAAGAAGAAGAAAATGATTCACTGACATCAGTTATATACATTAATCAGTTGTACTTTTTCTTTTTAATTTTCTAGTTGAATATGATAAATGCTTAATATTGCAACCTATTACAATTTATTTTCATATTTTTCAGGAAACTGTGGTGGCGCAGTTCAGAGATGGCAGCAGAGATGACTGTGCAGCATAAACTCGTTTGGCATTCAAGCAAAGGTAAGTTGTCAATTTACTCAGTTTGTAACGCAGGGCTTTTATCTTAGGGCCCATTTTGAAAAAAGTAAAAGTTATTTGTGTGAAATTTATTCTTTTTTTTTTTGTGAAAGATAACATTTTGTAATGAATATGAAATTTAGTTACTCAAATTTGAACCAAACGTTTATTGATAACTTCTTTAAGTCCTTCTGTTAAAGTTTTCCTTTCAATTTGTTTGCAAATTACACATTTTGAAACATAAAATAAAAATTAACAATGAAGAGTATGTTTTTATGGATTGTTTATAAAATAGTCAATTCAGAAAATTCCAGATTTTAAAAGTATTGCTACCCCACATGCAAAAACAAATTTGTCTTTAAAGACTTCTTCCTTTTTAAAACTCAATTTTTTTTAAGTTGCCTGTGTTATTTAAAAAAAAAAAATGGGAAGAGATCCTGTTTATTAAAAGGTATATTGTGAAGGGACCTGCTTTACTAGGAAGAATTTTGGGATGGTCCCCTAAATAGGCTCCAAATTTTGTCTGTATTGATCAATTTACATTAGTAAATTTAATTTCACACATTCATAAAATAGAAGTGCACTCTTGTATTTTAGCTGCATACAGTTGGTAAACGTTAAAGCTCTTTACAAAGCTTTCCAACCTTTGCACTTTAAGTGTAAAATTTACACTTTTTAACCTTTTTTTACAGCTAGAATGTACTTATTTTTTACTCTTAAAAGTTATAGAAAAAAAAAAGCTATTAAAATATTTTTCGGCAGAATCCTCGAATAAGCGAGGGTTCCCGATTTGGCGATTTTTTTGACGCACGCCAAGGAACGACGCGCGCCAACCGAGAAATCGGCAACCTCCGAATTCTACCCAATCAGAACACGAGCTTTTCGGCAGACGACTTATTACTTACACACATCGTCAAGCAAATTCTTTCACAAAGTACACCGTGAACGTAGCATTGATTTTATTTCGTTTTAAGAATATTTACAAAGTTTTAGTAAATTTTACCGCCACATTTTTCGATTTTTACATACTTTTACCAATATTTTCCTTCAGATATTTCAAATTTTACAAACTTTTACCGATATTTTCCTTCAGATATTTCAATTTTTATAAACTTTTATCGATTTTTTCGTTCCGATTTTTTCCATTTTTACAAATTTTTAGCTATTTTTCCTGCCGGATGTTTCCGTTTAAAAAACTATTTAGCTATTTTTCACTCCGTATTGTTTCATTTTTAGCAATTTTTCTATCCAAATTTTGAACTATTTATTCCTCCGGATATTTTTATTCTTACAAATTTTTTCCTCCGGATTTTTCCATAAAAAAAAGTTCTACCCTATTTTTTCCTCCGGATTTTTCAATTTTAACCTACTTTTTTCATTTGGATTTTTCGTTTTTACAAGTTTTTAGCTATTTTTCATCTATTTTTCATTTTTACAAATTTTTAGCTATTTTTTCCTCTACATTTTTACAAATTTTAGCTACGTTTTTATTTTATTTCTTTTGTTTTCATTTTTATAAATATTTAGCTATGTTTTTACTTTTTTTTTTCATTTTTATAAATATTTAGCTATGTTTTTACTTTTTTTTTCATTTTTATAAATTTTTAGCTATGTTTTTCCTTTGTTTTTTTTGCATTTTTTGAAATTTTTAGCTATTTTTTCCTCCGGATTTTTCCGTTTTTAAAAATTTTTAGCTATTTTTTCCTCCGGATTTTTCCGTTTTTAAAAATTTTTAGCTACTTTTTCCTCTGGATTTTTCCGCTTTAAAAAAATTTTTAGCTACTTTTTCTACCGAATTTTTCAATTTTTAAAACTTTTTAGCTACTTTTTCCTCCGAATTTTTCAATTTAAACAATTTTTAGCTACTTTTTCCTCCGGATTTTTCAATTAAAAAAAAAATTTAGCTACTTTTTCCTCCGGATTTTTCAATTAAAAAAAATTTTTAGCAATTTTTTCTCCAAATTTCTCAATTTTTTTTAAAAAAATATCAATTTTTTTCATTTGGATTTTTTATTTTTACAAATTTTTAGCTATTTTTTCTTCCGGATTTTACCATTTTTACAAATTTTTAGCCATTTTTTTCCTCCAGATTTTTCCATATTTTTAATTTTCTTTCTTTTGTATTTTTCATTTGTATAAATTTTTAACTATTCTTTCCTCATCATATTTCCATTTTTACAAATTGTTAGCTACTTTTCCTCCAGATTTTACAATTTTCACACATTTTTAGCTATTTTCCCACATTTTTAGCTATTTTTGCCACCATATTTTCCGAATTTCCAATTTTTTTGCTATGTTTTCCTCCAATTTTTCCATTTTAAACTATTTTTTCCCCAGGATTTTTCCTTTTTTTTTAATGAATTTTTAACTATTTTTCCTCCAGATTTCTCCATTTAAAAAAATTTTTAGTTATCTATTCCCTCTAGCTTTTTCAATTTACAAATTTTTAGCTATTTTTTCCTCCGGATACTTCATTTTTACAAATTTTCGGCTATTTTTTTCCTCCGGATATTTCCATTTTTACATACTTTTATCAAATTTTTTCTATTTTTACATATTTATAGCTTTTTTCTTCCATCTGTATCCATTTTTACAAATTATCTTTTTTTTTCTATGAATTTTTTTGAAATATTTATCAAGTTTAATAATTTATTACCTTTAACAATTAAAAAATTTCTAGTAAAATAAGGCTTAAAATTGAAAATTGTCACAAAACGGAATAAAATCAACGTTTACTTCATGAAAGAAATTCTCATAAAAACTCTATAAATAGTCAATTCTCTGCATCACACCACACACGTTATAATTGAGGAAAATTTCGATATTCTTCATTTTTCTAATACATGCAAGACGCGGTTGACTATGCTTCGCGTACATTAACTGAAAAAAAACATCACTGGACGCATGAAACTTGCTGTACAGCATTCTCTAGAATGCACGAAATTCATTTAAGCCGAGGTCAGTAACTTGTGTATGTACGCTTGGCGTACATTAACCCAAAAAAAACATCACTGAACGCATGAAACTCGCCGTACAGCAATCTCTAGAATGCACGAAATTCATTCAAGCCGCGGTCAGTAACTTGTGTATGTACGCTTCGCATACATTAACCGAAAAAAAACATCACTGGACGCATGAAACTCGCCGTACAGCAATCTGTAGAATGCACGAAATTCATTCAAGCCACGGTCAGTAACTTGTGTATATACGCTTGGCATACATTAACCGAAAAAAAACATCACTGGACGCGTGAAACTCACTGTACAGCATTCTCTAGAATGCACGAAATTCATTCAAGCCGCGGTCAGTAACTTGTGTATATACGCTTGGCATACATTAACCGAAAAAAAACATCACTGGACGCGTGAAACTCACTGTACAGCATTCTCTAGAATGCACGAAATTCATTCAAGCCGCGGTCAGTAACTTGTGTATGTACGCTTCGCGTACATTAACTGAAAAAAAAACATCACTGGACGCATGAAACTCGCTGTACAGCAATCTGTAGAATGCACGAAATTCATTCAAGCCGCGGTCAGTAACTTGTATATGTACGTTTCGCATACATTAACCGAAAAAAAACATCACTGGACGCATGAAACTCGCCGTACAGCAATCTGTAGAATGCACGAAATTCATTCAAGCCACGGTCAGTAACTTGTGTATATACGCTTGGCATACATTAACCGAAAAAAAACATCACTGGACGCGTGAAACTCACTGTACAGCATTCTCTAGAATGCACGAAATTCATTCAAGCCGCGGTCAGTAACTTGTGTATGTACGCTTCGCGTACATTAACTGAAAAAAAAACATCACTGGACGCATGAAACTCGCTGTACAGCAATCTGTAGAATGCACGAAATTCATTCAAGCCGCGGTCAGTAACTTGTATATGTACGTTTCGCGTACATTAACCGAAAAAAAACATCACTGGACGCATGAAACTCGCTGTACAGCAATCTGTAGAATGCACGAAATTCATTCCAGCCGCGGTCAGTAACTTGTGTATGTACGCTTCGCGTACATTAACCGAATTTTTTTTTTTTTTCCCCAACAATCCATTGACTAATTTTAAGATTTTTTACCACGATTGGCTGATAAATTTGGCGATATCTTTTAAATGGCCAAAAAATCATTTTGTAAACTTTTTCATATTAAAATTTAGTTAAATTGTAATATTTTACCAAAACTGTATTCAAAAAGTTATCATAAAAAAATCTTCGTCTATTACATATTGCATAGGAATTGTTCATTTTTATTAAAATTATTTTATTCAAAATTGTTATTTTACAGTTTGTTAAAACAGTTTAGCAGAGTTTCATGAAATGTAAACATCTTGTACAATGGGTCCTTCAAATTACTCAAAATTTTGATGCTTCAGCTCATGTGCTTAGAAAATGTTTGCTTTAAATGTTTTAATATTTGTTTCAAGAGTGATGATTCAGTTTTGTGATTATTGTGACACCTCTGGAAATATAGTGCATCTAATCTGGACTTACATTTAATAAAAATTAAATTAATTTAAATTTTTGAAATGTAAAATTTAATAGAAAAAGATTGAGTATTTTTTAAAGTTTTGCAGAAATGTGTCAAATAATTTTTGTTAACAGGGTTTTTGACTTTCATGAACTTTGACAATACTTAAGATTACACAGATTTATGCTAAATAATTTTTTTTAATTTATGCTATGTATGTAGAAGAGGAAGGGAGGTGGTGATAAAATTATTTAATCTTCTGACCTCTAAATTAAGGATTTTTTTTTAATATGTTGTCATATAAATTAATTTGGATTTTGATTATATGTAATGTATAATTTTTAACAAATTAAAAATAAAGCAGATTCTTTGGAGAAAGGGACCTTCTTTAATACTTTCTTTGACCCTTTTTTCTTAAGAAACTTTAAAAAATGATATTTAAATTCAAGGTATTTTTAAAACATTCTTATGTTTTGCCCAAAATATTTTGCAAATGTAAGATTCTGGAGAGGAGCTGAAGGTTCAAATCCATGTTTTTAAATTTTCCTTTAAATCAAATATCAAGTAATAAAAATGGTGATTTTTTTTTCATTGCTAACTAAGCGTAAAACTGACAGTGTGAAATATGTTCGAGCCTGGAAGCTTGGTTACGCTTAGTTAGCAATGTAAAAATTCACATGTTTGTTATTCAATAATTTCGAGTTAATTTCACTGCTGAAAATAAATTAAAATTAGTCAAATATCAAGTTTTTAGAATAAAATAACTGTGGCAATATTTGTATTGGAGTAATTAGTGTTTCCCCTAGACGTTTTCGAGAGGGCGCAGCACCCTGCCCATTTTTTTATAGTTGTAAATGCGCCCTGCCCGTTTTTATATAGCTGGAAATGTGCCCTGATTATTGTGGATTCGCAAGAATTTGCTTTCGCGAATTTCACCAAAATTTAGCGGGAAAATATCACAAAAATCATCTATCGGTCATGAGAAAATATCGCAAGATTTGTCTATTGGTCACAGTAAAATATCACAAAATTTGTCACTTGGTCGCAAGAAAAATTACAAAATTCAAAAATCTCAAAATTCGGCAGTTTGTTGTAGGAAAAAAATTGGGAAATTTGCTTATTTGTCGCAAAACCTCCCTCCCTGCACAATTCGGCAATTGGTAGCAGGAAAATATTCTGAAATTCATCAGTCAGCTGCGGGAAAAATCACGAAACTATTCAGTCAGTCATGGGAAAAAATAGCGAAATTCTTCCAAGATCGCATGAGAAAAATTGCTAAATTTGTCAATCGATTGCGGCTAAAAATAGAGAAATTTATATATCTGTCATGGGCAGGGCATTCGGGGCACGGGCCCAGGGTCCCCGATTTTCAGGAGTCCCCAAATGCTACTAAAAATTTTTGAATTATTGGCCAAAACAGTTTTAACTGTTAAAAAAACAAAATTAAAATGGAAAAATCTGTTTGTCAGAGATTGTCTATGATGTGTCAAAGCAGGGTTGGCAAGTTTCTTCCAAAGTGGAAAAAACCGGCCTGAAGAAATAGGTTTCTTCCAAGTGGAAAAAATGGAAGAAACTGTTTTTCTTTAAGAATTTACCATATAAGTTACAACTTTGTAAAATACAATAAAAATAAATGTATTTTCTAATAGATAACCTTACATCAATTTAATTAGACTTATAAAAATTTAATTATGTATGATAAATTGATAATTACACCAGTTTTTTAGCCAAGATCACACACCTGTCTAAAACTTTCCAATCATTGTGTACCTGAATAAAATAAATGGGACTTTTCTAACACCATGCCAAAATGTATGCTAATGTGCTATTTATTTAAACCCTGAACGTGTAAATATTTTTATTGCAAACCGTGCCAAACATTGTGATTTGCTATTTATTGAACATGACACTTTTTAATTATTATTATTACTTAATTTACTCTGTAACCTCACAAAACATCTTAATTTGCTATTTTTCAAATAGAATATATTTAATATTAAGTAGTAACTTATATTTATTGTTGACACTAATGTGGATTTTACCATTAGGCATTTACCAGATGATGAGGACGCTGCAATAAAATTGTTTCAGGACTTTGGATACAAAAAAAAAGTATGAACGTCTTCATTCAAAAAGTGAAATGCTTACTGCAATGCTAAGAGACATTTACAATGCTATGCCTGTAGTTTAAATTGAGTTAATTTTATTAATTTATCATATAATATTTATTTGTTCTTTTATTTTAAGTCTATATTCGTGTCGATTTAATAAAATAGTTCGTGAAAGTCTGTAATTTTCAAATGTTATATTTTTAAATGCTCAATTTTGTGCCAACATTTTTTTTTTTTTTTTTTTCCAATTGAATCCTTTCACATGAATTTCATTTTGTGCCAATTATTGCACTTGGTGACGACAATGGTGTTGGTATAATGGAAATGTACCAAATAAATTTATCCAAAATACACAAAATCAATTAAAGGTAATTCAATTCAAAAGAGGCACATTTTTTTTAATATATATAATTTAAACTTCTGTAACCAGTAGTAAATAGTATGTGGATCATTTACCTATTGTAGAATGAAACTCTTTTAAATAAAAGACAGTGCTTTGAATTTACGCCCATTTTATTAAGGAAACTAATATACAGTAATTACTGTATTGAAGGATTTCATTAAAATCTCCATTTTCCTTACTACAGTGCAACATTGTATAACAAAACAGAAGTAATTTAGCTTTAAGATGCTGCAATCAATTTCTCAACTTAGAATGGATGAATGCAAAAGATGAAAAAAATTCTTATCCCTGTAGAGTTTATTTTCAGAACATTTATCTTTTAAATCAGCATGCTAGTATACATAATTACAAATTTGTTTGTTTTAAGTTTTGCACAATAGTTTTTAAAATATTGCATTTTTATATGATAAATAAGGAATTGGTAGGTTTTTTTTTTTTTTTTTTTTACAGAAATTATATAAACAATAAAAAAATATCCCCTACCTCTAAAGTTGTAAAAAACATAACCTGTAAATACCTGCTGAACCTGAAGTTTGTTATTAAAAAATAACTTATTTTTCCATAAATAATATTTTTAATATTAATTAGTTTCCAATTTAAATTTCATATAATTAGGTTTTGAATTTAATTCTTTTATATAGTTAATATATTTTAATTTTGAGCATCTGTTTTGTTTTCTGTTGGTTTCTTCCAGTTTTTTCCAGTTTCTTCCAGAAGAAACCCAACCCTGTGTCAAAGTAACTTCATTTTTTCTTTATTGTCTTTTAACCCTTTGAGGCGTGGTGGGATATATTATATCCCACCTAATTTAAATTTTACTTTTTTAACTTTGACGGGGAAAAGTTGAAAAATTGCTTTTCCTTATTTTGAACTAAATTACGGTGAGAATTGAAATGCTATCGTTTTATGAGTGATAATATCAGATTTATAGCTTGGAGGTACACAATGTATTGTCCTACTTTACAAAGCCATTTTGAAGGAAATGTTATGTGAAAAAATAAGGTACACAATGTATTTTCCTACTTTACAAAGCCATTTTGAAGGAAATGTTATGTGAAAAAATAAAGTGAAGAAAATAAAGAACTGCTGGTTTCTAGCAATACAAATTCTAGAAACATTTACAAAGTGAGCAATTCGACTTTTATGAAATGAACAGAAAGAGCACCCATACATCATATGTAAAGAATATGAATTTATATATTTGAAGTTATTCAAAAGAATTTATAGAAAGCCTGTTTTTATTTTGTTTTAGTGATTAACACAGAGATAAAGTATTTAATATATACAGCCCCCCCCCCTCCCCCCCTGCTCTTAACACATAAAAATAGAAACAATATTATTGTTAACATGGTTGCAAAAAGAAATGAGAGAATATGATATAACATAAAATTGCCACCATGAAATGCAGTTTCGCACCTAGAAAAAAAAAAGGAATTAGGTGTCATTTGACAACGCTGCCCTTTCATGAGTTTTTGTTAAAAGCAAATATAGGTATACTGCAATAAAATAGTTTCATTTTGTACAAATAACTTGAACTACAAAGCTTTTTGTAAATAGTTTTTTTAAATTACAGTAGATTCCCGTTACAACGAATTCCATTTCAACGAAAAATCCCGTTACTACGAAATTTGACAAATCCCCTTTTCAAATTTCATTAACCCCAATGTATTAAGAATTCCGATTTAACGAAGTGCATTTTACTAGCAATTCCGTTACAACGAAAAATCATCAAGCTTTTTTTTCTTTTTTCTCAATTGCTTAACAGAAATGAAATATACTTCGAATAGCACGTCGAAGTTAAAAAATAACGTTGTTTTGGGGACAGGTGCTATTTCATATTTTTCTCTCCTTTGCTATTTTTTCGTTTGTTTACTTCTGTTTCCGAATTCCTTTTTTTTTCATTAGCCCATACGCTTCAAAATGATCACGTGACAAACAGCAGGTGCACTTCACTGTGAAAGAAGTGTTTGTGCTTGTTCTGGGATATCTTTGACGCCAATACCTGTTGCAGTGTGTTTCTTGCTTCGTTCATTGATAAAATATGGCTTGTGTGAAACGAAAACAATTTTCGTTGGAAGAAAAGAAAGCTATAATTTCTGAGATTGATAAAGGATTGCGGAAAGCTGATGTGGCCAAAAAATATGGAATAACACCATCGAGTTTATCGACATTTCTAAAAGATAAGGAAAATATTGACAGACAATTCCAAATTGCAAGCATTTGTTCCCATAGAAAACGAATGCGACAGTCCCAATTTCAAGATGTCGATAAAGCCGTGTTCAAGTGATTGTGCCGATGTTCGTTCACGCAATGTGATCCTCTGATAAGGCAAAAAGCTCAAGAGTTCGGAATAATGCTTGATATCGAAAATTTCCAAGTCAGTGTTGGATGGCCCAATCGCTTTCGTACTCACCATGGAATTGTAATAAAATCAATTTGAGGCGACGCAAGTGATGTACCTACAAAGGCTGTAAATGAATGGAGAGCTGGAAAAGCAACTGCCCTTATAAAGACATACAGCTCCGATGATATTTTTAATGCTGACGACGCTGGAATATTTTATCAACTTGAACCGAGAAAAACATTAACATTTAATGACGACAAATGCATTGGAGGGAAAACTTCAAAGAAACGAATTACAGCACTTTTTTTTGTAACAAATCTGGAACCGAGAACAGAAAAATATTAATTGTTGGTCACTCTAGCAAGCCCCGTTGCTTTAAGAACTGTCATTCGCCTTGTGATTATAAATTCAATAAGAAGGCATGTATGACACAAGATATCTTTAGTGATTGGCTAGTGCGATTTGACAGAGAAATGAAAGCTAAAAAACGGAAAATTCTTCTCCTGATTGATAACTGCATGCCTCATGATAATTCCTCCAAATTAGACTGCATCCAATTTGAGTACTTCCCGCCAAATTGCACTTCTATTCTTCAGCCTCTAGACGTCTAGACCATGGCATCATCCGTGCTGTAAAATCTCGCAACTGAGCTCTTTTGCTAAAAGAAATTCTTTGCGGCTTAGAGAATGGCAAAAGACCAAAAATAAATCTCAAAGAAGCTATTGAATTGATCTCTGGTTCGTGGCAAGAAATTAGCCAGAAAACAATTTCTAACTGTTGGAAACATGCCCGATTAACTGACACCGAAGAAAATTAATCAGAAGTTTTAGATTTGGATATGAGTTAAACACAGAGTTAAACTTCTGAGTTAAACACAATTTGGAAGGCTACCAGAAAATTAACATCAATCTCTGATCAGGTGGATTGGGAGGATTTCTTATCTGTGGATGACAATATTCAAACATGCTCTGAAGTGACTGATGAAAATATCATTTTAACCATTAAAACTACATTAGACCAACAAAATGACGAAAATAGTGATGACGATATTGGTGTCACCGACGATTCAAAAGTTACCTCTTCGGAAGCTTTCTCATGCTTGGAGAAAATACGTGCTTTTGTTTCTCATCAAAAGAATGTTCTAGAGGAGGTATTTTCTCACATTCATTCGTTGCACACGTTTTTGTTATAATAAACTAACACATTCCTTTGTACAAATTAAAATTACAGATTTTCTGCAATAATGTATTACTAAATAAAGGTTAGTCCGTAATTTTGTAATTTTAATATTGAATTTTAATTTACTAACTTTTTCTATGTTAATTTAACTAGTCTTCCATTAAAATCCTCTATAATGAAAGGTACATTTTCTTACATAATTACTTTCTAACATACATCTTACATAATTTATTTACGTGTACATGTAATTCATTAGATAAATAGGAGTAATTCCGTTACAACGAAATATTTTAGTGGTCCCGTGGCGTTCGTTGTAACGGAAATCTACTGTATAATTTCTGTTCCGATTATATTTATAAATGGCTAATTAATAAGTGGTGTTTTTAAAGTAAGGCATTTTAATTTTGTTTTGTAAAATTTATTTTTTGTTTTTCAGAAGAAGAATAAAAATCTGGAAAGAAAAAAGTTCTCTGTGAAGATGACTGTAGATTTTCAGCTCTTGTTTATAAACTTAAATTAAGAAACATCAGAAATTTAATTGTAACAGGATTAAATTTTCTTGTAAAATATTTCTGATAAATTTTGAGCATCTTGTAAATACATAAATAAATGTTTTTTGGTTGGTTTGTTTTACATTTGTTGTGAAAAATAAAATTTATATGAAAAAAAAAAGCATTCAGTTCTAGTGTTTTTAAATATATATATTTATTTATGCAAGTGATGTTGTTAAAAAAGATGTACTATATATTTTCCCCTTCTTTCTCATTCTGAGAACATTCCCCCTTCTTTTTACAGGTTAAGATATAATTGAATAAAAGTGTTTTATGTAGGCTATATTTTAAAAACTGATAAACTGTTTTTGTTGGTTGATTATAAATTAGCATTGCTTGGAGATCAGGTATTAAAAATAATTTGCTGTATAAAAACTTTTGAAAATTTTAATAAAAATTTCATCATAATCTCATTAGAAGTTGAGATTAAAATTTTAATGTACATAATATTGTATGAATCAGTTTGAAATTTTGTTAGTCAAAAAGTCACATACCTCCTGCTGGAAGGAAAAATATTTTAAAGATTTCTTTATTGGTAATATATTAAAAAATATATATATATATATATTCAGTACTCATTACTTGCTAATTTTTAAAAAGTAAAAACAATGATATATTATTATTTATGAGTAATGTTTAGTCCATTTAAAAAAAAAAAAAAAAAGATTTAGTGTATGAATGGTGAACTTGCTGTGTTCTAGAAGATCAACTGCCACTACTATTTTGAAAAAATATTAAACTTATTTAATAAGAGAAATTTTAAGATTACATAAGAAGGAAAATAGTGACAATTGGCTTTCTGTCAATTAGTAATATTTTGTAAATATATATACATTGAAATTTTGTTCTATGATGTGTATAAAGGGGGGAAGAGTCCTTAACAGACTAAAACATTACTTTATAGGAATACTGCTACATTTTTCTGATATTATATGCCAAAGAGATGAAGATAGTGAAATGACATTTTTTGAACGGACCTAATTTACATATATATATAGTTACATCATTAAAAAAAATTCTTAAATTTCAATGATCAGTAATGTCAACATTTTACCAATTTTATAAAATAGAGTTCCTGCGTTTTTGTTTTATTTTCAAGCTGGATAATTGGAAGAAACATCCAGGTAAGAAATTGTATTATAAAAGCACCAGTGGACCCGTGCGAAGATTTCACACTGCAGTCTAATACTTTTTAGCAATATCTAATACTCTTTAGATGCAGGTTTAAACTTGTAAAGGAAAATTAAGGACTGAAACTATCTTCAAACAACATTAGTCGAGCCAGAATATCATCTTGTTTATTCCATCACAGTTACAGTAAAAACTGATCGAGCATAGCAAAGACAAAAAAATATATATATCTATAGTTAATTAACTGCTTTAGAGATGACATCATCTGTTTCGGAAAAAAACATGGGACAAAGAAAAATAAATTGAGCATTTCAATTTTGCTTTTTAGTCATAAATATAAAATAAACCCGTGCAGCAACTATGTCCCACTTTATCTTTTTTGTAGTATTTATTTTTTATAATCATTTTAAGCATTATATAATGTGGTATTTTATTTTTGTGGCTACACTAATTTGAGGAAAGCCTTTCATTTCTTTTATGAAGACAATGCAGATTTAATTTTTAATTTACAGCAATTTTTAATCAAAAAATATGTTTTATCGAGATGTGAGTGCACTATGTCAGAAGCTGGTTCAAAATCCTTTCTTATGGCATCTCGTTCATTGTTGTGCATTTCATATTTTCTGAGAAAAGGGGATGTTGATAACAGAAATAATATATACTAGTGGGCCTGTGTGAAGATTTCACACTGCAGCCTAATATTTTTTAGCAATATCTAATATTTTTTAGATGCATGTTTAAACTTCTAAAAAAAAATAAAGCCAGAATATAATCCAATTTATTCTTTCATACTTTACAGTAAAAACTGACTGAAAATATCAAGAGCTATATATATATATATATATATATATATATAAATTGTATTTTAACTACATTAGAGAGTGACATAATGTTTTGAAAAAAAAAAAAAAAATTGAGCGTTTGAATTTAAATTTTGCTTTTTTATCATAAATATAAAATAAACCCATGCAGCAACCATGTCCACTTTATCTTTATTGAACATTTTTTTTATAATCATTGTTGTGGAATTTAATTTTTGTGGCAACAGTAATTTGAGGAAAAACTTTCATTTTATTTCTGAAAACAATGCCTATTTAATTTATTACTTGCAATTTTAACCAAAATACATGTTTTAAAGAAATGTGAGTGTACTATGTCAGAAGTCGCTTGAAAATCCTTTCATATGGTATCTCATTTAACATTATACATTTTTTATTTGCTTCGAAAAAGGGATGTTGAATATAATCATTAGATAACAATTTTCAATGGAAATTCTGGCTGGACAATCCACCTGGTGAATTAGCTTGAAGAAACATAAATTGAAACTACTTAAAAATTTACTCCTTTGAATAGAATGTTTAAACCTATAATTTAATTAAAAATTGAAGAAAATTAGTTTTTTTTTCGTATTCTCACCATCATTGGTAATTTAACGCTCAATATATATTTTACACCTTGTGTTACACCTTATTTTACAACTTTTTTTTTATTAATTACAATTATGGCTTTTGCAACTTTTTCAGAATAACATTAAAAAATAAATCATAACCATATGGCCTTTTATTCCGATCTAATGACATGAGTGGATACGGCCAATTTTTGCCTCCATTGGGACACTTTTTAAAAAAAAAATTATTATTATTGCTTCCAGATTGAAAGTATTCTATACAAGATATGAAGCACTTTCGATTTTATTGTATTTTGACCTTTTTAATATGGGGTGCTTATAACACCATTGCAGTTTTTAACTGAAAAATATTATAATAAAGTGAAACATGTTTGCATAAAAGTCAGGTTGGTGTTATGAGCTCTTGTTAAGAAAAATATTCCAATAGATTATTATTATTTTTTTTTTTTTCAAATTTTGAATAAAATATTTAGAGTTTTCAGACAAAAATTATGGACCAGTAAATTTAGATTCTAAAGTTTAAAATAACTTAAAAAAAGAAAAAAAATTGTCCCTGCCAAAGGAGTAAAAATGGAGATTTGCTCAACTTTACTTTTTTGAGGACCATAAAAAGTATAATTCTGGCCAGCTTCCATTCATGATATCTAATAGTGGCATGAATATGGCTAGCTTTGGGCTATCATTCATTAATGATGCCCATTGATGGCGACAAAGTGGCTAGCTTTCGGCATGCATTCATTAATGATTACCATTGATGGCAACAAAGTGGCTAGATTTCGGCTTGCATTCATTAATGATGGCAACGAAGTGGCTAGCTTTCGGCTTGCATACATTAATGATGCCCATTCATGGCAACAAAGTGGCTAGCTTTCGGCATGCATTCATTAATGATTACCATTGATGGCAACAAAGTGGCTAGCTTTCGGCTTGCATTCATTAATGATGGCAACGAAATGGCTAGCTTTCGGCTTGCATACATTAATGATGCCCATTCATGGCAACAAAGTGGCTAGCTTTCGGCATGCATTCATTAATGATTACCATTGATGGCAACAAAGTGGCTAGCTTTCGGCTTGCATTCATTAATGATGGCAACGAAGTGGCTAGCTTTCGGCTTGCATACATTAATGATGCCCATTCATGGCAACAAAGTGGCTAGCTTTCGGCATGCATTCATTAATGAATAGCATTGATGGTATGTGGATGGCTGGCTTAAGGCTAGTTTACATTTATGATGACCAATAAATTAACATTTATGGCCAGCTTTGGGGTAGCTTTTATTCTGAACAAACGCAGGTGGCATGGCTGTGGCGATCTTCTGGCTAGATTTTATTCACGATGATCGTTAATGGCCAAACTGTGGCTAGTTTTCATTAATAATTGCCACTTAAAGTATAACTGTGGCCAGTTTTAGGCTATCCGTCAATTATGATTAACCACTTGTGGCACAATTATGGGCATCTTAATGTAGTTATGGCCAATTCTGTTGCGGCCACATTGTGGCCGGCGTGACAGTTTTTTTAAGTTGCCGTTACGGCAAACGATTGCGGCCCCTCATCTACTAGTTTGGGCCAAGGCTAACGTAGCCATCAGTGGCCCGCAAGTTCTGTGTTAGTTGGGCATATTATCCTCAAAAATCGTGATGGGTAATTTTTGTGGAATGTTGAGATCGTTAAGCAAGTTTGTTATCCAAGTTAATTCTTGTGCTGCGTTGCTAGCTGAAACGTATTCAGCTTCGGCTGACGAAAGTGCAATGCAATTTTGCCTTTTTGTAATCCAGTAAATCGGCGATTTTCCTAGCATGAATAGATTTCCTGATGTTGATTTACGTGTTTTCAAGTCACCTGCCCAGTCTGCATCGGGTATGCTGTTAGGATGGGCTTGCTGTTTGCGCTAAGAGTTAAGTTCAAATTTTCTGTAGTTTTAAGGTATGAAATGATTCTTTTCACTGCTGTCCAGTCCTTTTGGCGTGGTGTTTCATTTCTACGACATAATATGTTGACTGCTGCGGATATGTCAGGACGCGTGATTGTTGATATGTAAAGTAATGTGCCTGTGGCTTGTCGATATTTCGTGTTATTAGGTAAAAGATTATCATCGTCTTCAAGTCTGTTGAATCCAGCAATCATTGGTGTGTAATGAGGTTTCATGTCGTTTAAATTCAGTTTTTTCACTAGTTCCTGTATTTTATTGTTTTGATTTAGGTAATATGTATCATTGATTTTATTAATGTTTATTCCTAGGTAATTATTCACTTCTCCTAAGTTTTTTAGTTCATATTCTTTCTTAAGTTGGTTTATTGTTTCTTCGATGTCACTGTCCTTTCCTGCTATCAGGATATCATCTACATAAATGATGATGTATATCGGATTTTCTTGATTTGATTTAAAGTACAGACATGGATCATTTTTGCTCTGTATGAAATTATTGTTTGTGAGTGTTTCCGATATTTTGGTGTACCAGGCCTTTGCGGCTTGCTTAAGACCGTAGATGGCTTTTTGAAGTTTACAAACTTTTCTTTCATCGCCGGGTTTAATATACCCGTCTGGTTGACTCATATAAACAGTTTCAGTTAATTCACCGTGCAAGAATGCTGTGGTAACGTCAACATGTTTAACGTTCAAACTTTTGTGCAATGCAGAGATGAGAAATGCACGTATTGTAGCGTGCGAAACTACAGGTGCGAAGGTTTGATCATAGTCAATCCCGAATCTTTGACTATATCCTTGTGCTACTAGACGCGCTTTATAGCTTTGAATATTTCCTAAATTGTCCTTTTTTAGTTTAAAAGTCCATTTTGAGCCGATAATTTTTGTTCCGGGTGGTGGATCTGTTAAAGTCCAAGTGTTATTTTTTCTTAGGCATTGGATTTCATTTTGTGTTGCTTTTATCCAATTTTGTTTATCATTAGGATTTTTCATTTTTTCGATATCTTCCCAATTTTCGGGAATGTTTTCAGATGAACTATTTATGAGACAAACATATCTGTCAGGAGGAACGCCTCTATTTGTCCTATTAGACCTTCTTGGTTCAATTGGTTGCTGTTTGGGCACGGATGGTGTCTCTTCGCTGTCAAGTTTTATTTCTAAGTGATTTTCATGTCTATCCGGTAATTGTGTATTGTCATCGGATGTTTTTGTGGTGATTTGTATCTCCTCAATGTTATCTGAGTGTACATTTTCATTCTCAAGAAATTTCACCGTTCTCGCTATTATAATTTGTTTTCCTTGTGTGTGAAGTCTATAACCAGTCGATCGTGTATCATAACCTACAAACGTTCCGGTTTGAGCCCTGTTATCGAGTTTTCCTCTATTTACTTTATCGACGTAAAATAGCGCTTTACAACCGAATGTTCTTAAGTGTTTTAAATTCGGTTTAATTCCTTTCCATAATTCGTAAGGTGTTCTGTTGTTGTTTGCTTTAGTTGGGAGTCGGTTTTGTAAGTATGTTGCGGTGTTTATGGCTTCACCCCAAAAATGTTTGCTTAATTTTGCTTGTGATAGCATACTTCTAGTCATATCTAATAAACTTTTATTTTTTCTCTCCGCAACTCCATTCTGGCTCGGATTATGCGGGACAGTCAATTGGTGTAAAATTCCGTTCTGTTTTAAGTATTCATCGATCTCTTGATTTACATACTCACGACCGTTATCCGATCTAATTTCCTTAGGTTTTTTACCGAACTGATTGTATATCATCGTTACGTACTCTTTTATCTTTTCAGCAACTTCGCTCTTTTTAGATAATAAATATATCGTAGTATATCGGGAATAGTCATCAATAAGAGTCATAAAATAAATTTTTCCGCCTAAAGTCGGTGTATCTAGAGGTCCACACACGTCACTGTGGATCAAATCCGCAATATTAGTAGCTCGATTTGTTGCTGATTTAGGATACGGCATGTTAGTTAATTTAGTTTCGATACAAGTTACGCATGTTTTATTTTGATGTTTACATTTTCCTATCTTTATTCCGTCCGCAATTTGATTTGTTATCATTGATTTAATCGCGTCATAATCTCTGTGACCTAGTCTGCGATGCCAGAGATCTATGCATTGTTTGCTGTCACAGTTATACGTTATGTTTACATAATTTTGTGGTTCTTCCACATCGTCTATTTCCTCAATAATGTATAAGTTTTTCTCATTTTTCGCCCTAATATATATTTCTTCATCAAAGATCAAATCGCATTTATTATCGTCGAAGATTAGTTTACACCCGTTTTTAGCGGCTTTACTAACCGAAATTAGGTTCGACTCTAAGTCTGGGACATAAAGCACTTCGCGTAATTTCGTTAGTTTTTCTTTTCCTTCGGGGGTTAATGTTTTTATAAAAACTTCTCCTGAACCTAACGCTGTCAGTTTATTACCATTCGCGATCGTTACTGAAGTTTTATTATAATCAATAAATTTACTAAATAGGCTTTTATCATTACAAATGTGCGAGGTAGATCCTGAATCGAGAATCCAGTTATTTTTTCCTACTTTTTGAGTGATTAATGCTTTATTTTGCGTCTGATCATTTGCGTATTTTCTTTCGTTTGGAACTTTGTTTTCCCTATGAGTTTCGTTTTTTTCATAACATAATGAAGATGAGAAATTCTTTTTATTTTTGAATTGATTGTTACGAGGATTTCCGGATTGTACCGTGTTTCTGCTCTTGTAGTGCCAGCATTCGTAAGTCGAATGATTTTTCATTTTGCAGTTGTTACAATATTTTTGTTCTCTTCTATTTTCAGTGTGTGTATATCTCCTATTTGTTTTAAATGCTCTCTCATTGTTGTTATATCCGCTATGTGATTGTTCTGACATTTCATGTCTACGATTATATTCATCAGTTAATTTGTTTTTGATAAAATCAGGGGTGAGCTCATTTTCCGGTCTCGCCTCCAACGCAGTTATCAAAGTATTGTAACTGGGGGGAAGAGAACACAGAAATAGCGCGGAAATATGTGAATCGCTAATATTTTCTCCAATGGCATTAAGTTTATCTATAATTTGCAAGATATTAGTGATATGTGAGATCATGTTTCCGCCCTCCGCTAATTTAGTACTGTATAATTTTCGTAACAGGTAAAGCTTACTAGATAAATTGCTTCTCTCATGTATATTTTTCAGAGCTTCCCATGTTAATTTGGCAGTATCTAAGTTTTTTACATTTACGATTTGAGAATCATCGATGCTTAGGTTAATTAAAGCTCTAGTCTTGCGATCTTTTTTGTGCCATGCGGGATCGGGTGGAGCTGGTGGATCTTGTACTATAATATCGTCGAGTTCCTCTTTAATCAGGAACATCTGCATCTTGAACTTCCATGTACTATAATTTGTAGAATTGAGTTTTTCAATAAATTGAGTATTTTCTTTTATCGCATTCATTTTTTTCTTTTTTTAGTGTTCTTTTATTTATTATTATATTTTTAGAAATTTGTTAAATTATCGTTTTTGATACTGGGATAATATTCTTTTTTCAGAATCAGTCTTTCATAATCTTTGTTAGGGGAACCGTCGGTAGCGTAATAAATTTTCTTATTTTTATAAATAGTTAAATCAGTCTTCAAATTTAATATACATTTTCATCTTTTGATATGTTAAAGAAGTTTGTTCAGCTTACCTGAGATTTTCCTTTTTGCGCTGAATATACCCACAGTAGTAATCCAAAGTGTTGTAGCGATATTTATCTGATCCATTGATTCACTTATATTGGAAGAATAATAAATAGTATTAGTAGAAAATGACAATTGTGTAAAATAAACAGAAGATTCATTTTCCTTTGAATATAATATAATTCTTGGCTAGATGTACATGTTTTAAGTCGCGTTTGGAGGCTGCGTATAAGTGCTCCAATTTTACATTATATTAAATATATTTACATCATATATGTACAAGAGCGTCTTAACTGCTCAGAAACATTTTGGAAACTGAAGGGAATGTTTTTAAGTTCTGTGCACACGCGCGGGATAAGACAGCTGTAGTTTGAAGGAGGGAGGTCTGCAGAGTTTCTCCAATTAGTTAGTTTCGACAGTCTCTGGTTTTGTTCACTATGTTTTTCAGCTGCGGCACTTGAAGTACTTATTGGTAATTGGGGTCTGGTTTTTAACATGTTCTTATTTCAATCGTTCGCTGCACGTGGAGATTATTCACTGCATAAAAAAGGTTTCTCCGTCAATTATGACTTTTACACATAAACTGTCTGCATTTGTTGCACCACGCTCTTTGGAATTTGTAGGAAAAGGGAGAACGGTATTTGATTCTTAGGTAGGGGAAGGGCGGGCAAAGTGGTTACCCTAAGATTTTGTGATTTTTTGTTACCCCTTAAAATACATATACATAACTGACAATTTGCATGGATCTAGAGTGACTACTTAGAAGTGTAAGGGTTTTTATAATTTTTACGAAATAATAATGTGGAAGTGAAAATTTGTTTTTTTCCAAAAAAGGTCAAAACATCCACTTTGCCCGACACAAACGGGCAAAGTGGGCACTCCATGCCCACTTTTCCCTACAGGTGTAAAAAGATTGAAAACACTATTTAAATGATTAGAACAGTTTTATTGTCATATCAAATCGTATTAAATATAATGAAAGATTGACAATGGTATGAAAATCCAAAAAGAGTTTGACAAACCCAAATAAAAAATTAAAAATCAGAATCAAGCACTGCATTTTTCGCAAATGATCTCCACGTCATCTTCTTGTCGGAGTGATTAGGCCTCATTAGCCAAGAGGTGACAAACATTGCACTTGATCCAGCCTTTATCACTTGATCCAATCAAACAGCCACTATTCTGACCACTTTGCCCGTTTGGGAGCCACGACAGAAAATACGTTCTACAGTGGAAACTAATGAACAGTCATCGACCACTCACCCACCAATGTGAAGCTGGAAACATGCTCTTCCCTTACACATTCAATAAATAAATGCAAGTACAACAGGTTTTTGTTAATTGTATGCAATTTACGTCACTTACCTTAGATCACAAACTGGAAAACCCGCTCTAAAATTATAAAACATGGAACCACCTTGTTCAACAATTGTATGGTTACTCACTGCCATCCAACGAAAAAGTTTGACTACAAACCACGCAGTGCCAGTGCTCTGGTGACGTCATTATATTGGGTGACCACTTTGTCCGGCCTCCCCCTACCTGAATGCGAATATTTAAAATTTTCAAGCAAATATGATGCAAATATGAATGGAAATGAGTTTGTGGATGTTTAAAAAAGAGTCGTATTGTTAATTGCGGACTTTTTTTCTGATTACACTGTTTATTAGCTAAAGCAAACAACTGTTCGTGCCCCATACACGGTATGGTATCGTGATCGCATACATATAATTAAACATGTCACTTCGTATTAAACGAAAAGTTTTATTTCAAAATCACAATTGTAAAAAAGAACATGATACTGAAAATTTAGATGATATTTACAAGACATTTTTGTACATCTCAGGAACCCCAAAAAAACAAGGTCCATCTCTCCAGAACTCAAAAACCAGACTGCTGCTCAGTGACGAAAAACTCTATCCTCCTCCGCTGTGCATAATCCACTGATCCTCCTTGATTGAAACACCCTTCTTCCATCCCCCTACCCCTTGGTATCCAGGGTTCTTCGAAATACCTTTTTTCTAGTCATGCCACTCATACAAATACCTTCCTGATACATTTTAAACCCCTTGAGTTAATCTTCTTAAATATAAAGTTTACACACATTTAGCAAGGCTATACACAGCATGAAATCTTTTCAATCTTACTTGAAAATAACTAAGGATTTCTTCTCTTTAGGATAATCCTCTTATAATAGTTGCCAATCAAGACCGATCACTCCATTTTATTCTGGGATTATTTTAATCCTATCAGAATGAAATATGCTGATGGATCCTCAATCCATCACAATGGCTTTCTGAAGCTGGACTTTTATAAATTTAGATGCATGTGTTTCATGACGTGTCTTTTTATTTAAATTAATAATTCCCTACTCTTTTTTCCGTTTATTTTCACGTGGGTCACTCCTAGTGTTGCCAGAACCATTGTCACAAACAGCGGAACAGTGACTTTTAAATTGAGACATAAAAATACAGCAAATCATATGGAAGCGGAACCTGTCTATAACATAATGCTATCTTAAACGTAAAAAAATCCTGGTTTCTACGGAAGAATACCATATAATACAATTATAGCTTTTAAGATGCTAATGTGTCTGAAATGGAATCTTTCCGATTAGAAGGTTTTACTGTATTCAATATACATAATAATTTTATGCAGTAAAATCAGTGAAAGCGGAGTCGCTAGAGACCGAAATAAAATTTATTTTTAAAGATGTTTCCGATTGAAAAATTATAATTTTATGATATTCTTTTCGTACGGATAAAGAATTTTTTACGTATAAAACGATATTTCGTTCTATACAGGTTAAATTTTTTCAGGTTTTACTAAACAAAGAACAGTAAAACCTGTAAAAACAGAATTGCAATGAACAAATATTCAGTCTAACACAGGTTTTCTTAACAGGTATATGTAAAATTTGTGAGAAATTCACTATACCTCATCTAAAACCCTTTTTTGTGAAGCTGTAAGCCAGGTATAGGCAGATCCCATGTGTTTGGGATTTTCTTCCAAAATAAAACAAAGTCGGCCGGGATACTTCAAAAGTTTTACTCAATCATCACCAATCTTACTACTTCAAGGTTTGGGGACAGCTAGATGAATGGAGAGAGCTGAATGGAATCCCTTTAGTTGAGCCCGCCCGCCCCATGTATCGTGGGAGCCAAGATGACCTCAGTTATTAGAGAACGTGTGTGGGAAATCCTTTTCCCACCTATCATAACGGACTTTTTTATTACCTCATCTGAAAGACTTTTTGATGGCTGGAGAGAATCTTATTGTTTGAGGGATAACATCGAGGATAGATGAAGAAAAGACTGTTAGTTGAGTTAAGAGTAAAGAGTACTCGAGGTAGGTTGCAGATTTTTCTCAACCTAAAAGACGAGTCATCACTCTGGGGAAAAACTACATTCAGGTGATTGTTGAACTCTAACAAACCGTTCTCTAACAAAAACTTTGAGATTGTTGCGTGAAAGACTTGTAAAGCGAGCGTGAACACTCCCTAGTTGTGCAGAACAGCGACTATTTTGATCCCCTTCCCGTATTCAGGAGAAGATTGACAGAATTTGTAACCCTTTATATTTTGTGAAGGATCAGACTAGCAGATCGACCCTCGACTCCCGCTCCTACCTTTGAAGGGGAACATTGACTTTGTTTATTCTTTGAAAGTATAGACTATTATTAAATCTGGACACTTAGCTGATATAGAATCATAAGCTGAAAGAGCCCGAAATATTTTATTGTTGTGCAATCCTATTAATCAAGAATTTGTATTTTATTTATTTGAAGTGTTGAATGTAATAAAATCCATTTCGATGATTTACGGAAGCGGTTCATTTAAAGGTTCTACGCTACCCCTTTAATTCATAACATCTTGGACCTGTCACAACGGTATAACTTTCGACAGAATCATAAAAATTTTCCGTTTAATGCAGGTTTCGTTTATACAGGTTTTACTGCAATTAAATTCCATTCGATGCAGGCTAACAATTAGATTGAGGTATTAAATTGTACATGGTGCTAAAAGAAATTTAAAAGAATTTGTGCGTCCAGAAAAATCAGGTCTTTTAACGTCCCGCGCAATGGTTACGTGGGACGGATTTTGCAAACGCCCTGAAACTGGCATAACCGTATTAGTATTTTTAAAAAACATAACACTAATAAATCAGCAAACACATTCCCAGATCCGTTAGCTGGACTTCTATTATCTGACTTTGCATAAGACAGAAACATGAAGTTCAGAGATCAAAGGAGTGTGATCAATACCACAATACTCTCATTGCAATACATATGAAGGGTGACTTGGAGGAAATTTTTTGTCTAAAAATAAATTGACCGGATATTGTTTACAATGGTTAGCTACTCAATTGCTCTATACTGAGCTTGCTTTACTATTTTGGAGAAAGAGAGACTGAGCGGCATCTTATATAAGATTATTAACACTCGACTGCATTTTAAAACAAAAATTTTGCAAATCATGTGTCATTTATTGTTCTTATAGGTCTCTATAAATCACAATTGTAAAAATTGTGAATATAAATTTCACATTTATTTATTTAAAAATCCTACGTATAAGTGGCATGTAATAAATCACATATATATCGATTAAAAGAGTGGTGAATGAATGTTTTTATTAATTTGTACAAAGTACAGTCGTTATACCAATCGTACTGCGGGCAAATACTAGAGAAGCTTTTAACATTAAAATGCATAGATATCGGCAAATACCAAAAACTGATCCTATGTATTATCAAATAACAACAACGGCTTTAAGTTTATTTTAATTTTAGAAAGTATGACTAAAATACGGCAAATTTTAACAAAAAAGGAAAGCATAAAAGAAGTAATAAACATCTTAATTCATTTATAATATTTGCATGTCTTAAGGGGCACGGATGGCTTTTAAAATCAGAGCGCCCTGCGGGAGGTTTTTTGCCCTTAATAATGATAGCTTCTAAGGAAACTATTGAAAATTTAATCAAGTATTTTGCTTATTTTACGCGCTTTAGTGCACCCCACTTACGCACCCCAAAATATGTTTTTTTTTTCATAATAAAATTAGAAATTTATTTACCACAGATTCTTCTTGTTTTTTCAAGTTTTGCCAAGATTTCATTATTATTTTTTTATTTATCCATTTAGTTAGTTATTAATGACAATAAAAGCACATATTAGTCTAGTTACTGCCTGATTTAATGAGCGAATGTGTACTGTAAAAACTTTATGATAATATTTGTTGTAGAAATAAAAAGGTGAATCAAATCCTTGAAAAACTATATTTTAAGAAAAATGCATATTTTCTGTCTCTTTTAAATGGTCAGAGTTTAGGATTTGCTATGATGTTAAATTTCAATTCCAATGTTTCTATTATCGTAGAGAGGAAAATAAAATATTTTTAGAAAGGCAATTAACCAAATTTAAAAGAAATTTTTAAAATGCAATGAACTTAAATTATGACATTTTTTAATAGCTATAGTTCGGCAGTCTCTGGGACTTTTAATTTAGAGCTCTGCTCAAAATCATAACTGGCTACTTTCTGACATATTTCCGAAATCATTTTCACTCAAACATGCAGATTGCAGGCATTTTATTTGAGTTGCATTGAAATCGAATAGCGTCATCCAAAATGCAAGCCGTTTGTAAAGTAAGGCAAAAGTAGGTGAACTCCTAGGGAATTACAATAACGGAAATAATTTTAGGGGAAAGGGGGCGGTTTTACTAGCCATGGCGCCTTGCCCGAAATTATTTTTTGAGCCCCTACAAATGACATAACCACCTTCCTCCTAAAGTAGTAAATTTTTACATTCCTTAGTTTATAGAACCTCAGGTGTACCTCTCCCCCTTTCTCTCGCTCTAAAGCTGGTATTTAATAGCAAATATTAATTGAAGACTATGTCAGAAAATTTCATGCTAAGGGGCCGTTCAAGTATTACGTAAGCATATTTTTAGTCATTTTGTACCCCATCCCCCCCCTTGTAAGAAAATATACGCAAATGCTAGCCCCCCCCCCCCCCCCTTTGCTTACGTAATATTTTATGACAGTTTATACATCAAGACTTCTTGACAGATAAAAAGTTACCAATAAATTACATTATTAATCATACAAATTTATATAAATAGGCATATAGGGATTGTGATATCAAAAAATACAAAATGGTTTTAATATATTGTTGTTTATTGCATTAAACAAACCATTGTTTAAACCACCAAATTCATTGTTTAATGCTTACGTAAGAACTGTCGTGACCCCCCCCCCCTCCCCCTTGTCAGAGAAAATAAGCAGACTCTGGACCCCCTCCCTCCCCTTTACTGCTTACGTAATACTTGAACGGCCCCTAATCAGCGATTTTAAAATAATAACAGATATAATAGAATTTTTTCACCTACTAGAAGTGCGGGGGAATCGTTCGAAATGACCATTGCTGGATCGTGACCTTGGAATGTGTTTTTCCTATACAACAAGTGATTTCCGCGATGCGCAAATAGCGTAGGTCTAGGTCTAGGAGAATGGCTTTTTTTTATTATTTATTTGCTATCTTGTTTTTATAAACGACCCTTTCTTATCTATTTGTTAATAGTCATGTACTTGGCTCAGTTTTTATTGTGAATTCTCCGGCTGCAAGACATTATTATCCAAATTTCATGACATGTTTTGTATCAAATGACAAACCAAACCTTCATTTGACGCCCTCTTCGCCTGAGGCATATTCCTCGCTTGCCTTCCCCCCACCCCCACCCACCCATTTAGTTTCGGCGATTATCTTATAATGTGGCTATTATTCTCCTATTGTAAAAAACTAAAAAAAAAAGGTTAGAAATTTAAGTTATAGACCAATAAAATTTCAGCTGGGTGAGGAAGTAATTTCATTGTCTTATAATGGCAAAGATAATTATTTCCAAAGCAAGTATTCGATGATTATTTTTTGTTTGTTTACACAGATAACCTTTTTATTGTAGGATATTTCTGAGCTGTAGGGAGGTGGAACGAAAAACAGAATAAAAATTTTAAGTAGAGTTTTATTTCGTTGAAAGGTAGAAATATATATATATATATATATATATATATATATGTGTGTGTGTGTGTGTGTGTGTGTGTGTGTGTGTGGCCAAAGTTATCGGACACTTTCGATTTCAGACGTTTTGTCGAATAACCTGAGAAGTAATTGACGAATTTTTCTAGAACCTCGGGAATATAAAGAACACGTTTCACCTCATATTTTTTAATGAAGGATTGATCACTAGGACAATTAAGAGATTAAAATCAAATTGAAAAAATAAATAATATTTGGGATCATTCTGTAAAATAAAATGTTCGAAATGATCTGTAGCTGCAGCACATGACTCTGCCAATAATATACAATAGGTGTGTCAATTTGTGTAGGAATAGCCCTTATATCCTTTGACATATAAAGGTTTCTTTAAAAAATTCAAGAAAATTTCGTATGTTTTTGTTTATATTAAATTTAACGCCTTAATTTAACAAGACAAAGTACAGTGAGGGCCTGATTATCCAAAAGGCACGCGAAGTACTGCTTCTCCTCTAAAATTGTGCTTCATCTTAAAATATGTGCTTAATTTATAATTTTATGTGTTAAAATCTTAGCGAAACTGAATAAGATTTTAACACTTCACATAAAATAAAGTCTATATTTAAAAGAAATTTGACAACTAAGAAAAAAAATATACATCGTTTAAGATGTGTACACAGAAAACAGAAGTTAAAAATATTAATTTCCTGAGGAGATATTTTTAATATACGGATGTATCCTACGCCCATAGGTTTAACAATAGCAAGGGGAATGTAGAAATTCACTGGACGAACAGAAAAAGAACTTTTCAGTTGCTAAAAATCATTGTCTATTTCAGGAACTTCTTGGCTGTTTTAATTTTTTTGTATTTCCTTTCATATGAAAAAGCTCTTATGCCCATACTCTTGAAAACTCTAATATTAATATGCATATAAAACATTCATGTATTCGTATTCAGGTTCAAAACAATTATTTTCCTCCGTTTACATATTAGATGCGGGCAGGGCTTGACAAATACGGTCGCCAGATCGCCACTGGCTACCAAGTTTTTTCATCTGGTGACCAAGTTATTTAATCTTTCGGGGTGATTTCTGTAAAAAAATTGACATAAGAAAGTAGCACAAATTGCATTTTTTATCTCCCCCTCCCCTACTCGAGCTCGGCAAGTGGTGACCTTCCTCTTCTCTCGTACTTTTAATGGAAGAACTAAATTTGAAAGGCTTTTTCCAACTCATACACAGAAAACACCATTCTTTTCAGCTATAGCTAGCTAGTATATGTCACGTGGTTAGAATGTTGGGGGAGAGTGTCAAGAAATAGTGTCAATGGCATGTGGCTTTGTGGCATCTAAAATTGTATACAATTCTCAAAAATGCTCAAGTTTCAAATCAGATTTTTGTGTTTATATAAGTTGTCAACATAATATAAGTGATTATAAGTGATATAAGTTTCATTAGAAAACATATTTTATATTATCGTTCTAAATTATGTACTATTCTAAACTATGTAACTAATAATTCTAAACTATGCTTGTTATTATTTTTTCTCAATTAATTCATAAAAAAATATTGTGTTTTATTTTAATCAATGACGGGGATGACTGGCGATTAGTATTTTATTCTGGCTACCAGATTTTCTCAAATTTGTAAAGCTGTGGATGCGAGTAATAATAATAGTCTCCAGTTGTATGGAATTTGAATTAAAATATCTGAAACTTTTATGAGTGTGTGTTGAAAATTACTTGATGATTGTGACTCCATTATTAAGCGTTATCTATAAATATTCAGAGCATACATATGCACTACTTTTGGATATTAAATTAAAAGATGTTACAAGATTTTTTTTTTTTTTTTTTTTTTTTTTTTTTTTTTTTTTTTTTTTGTAAATATGTTTAATTACAGTAAAATTTATAAGCATATTGTCAAAAAAAAATCACACTTTATTTTTCCTTCTTTAAAATAAATTCAAAAGAATGTATTCTGTAAAGTTAAAAAAATATATAATAATTTCACTTTCTTCACCCAGTAAAATTTATAAGCACTTTATAAAATATATATATATATATAAAAGATTATGAATCCTATTTTATTTTTCCTTCCTTAAAATAAATTCAAAGAATGTATTCTGTCAAGTTAAAAAAAAAAAAAAAAAAAAAAAAAAAAAAAAAAAAAAAAGGACAACTATTTCATTTTCTTCACCCAGAAACATTTTTTAAGCATTTTATAAAAAAAATAAAATAAAAGATTTTGAATCCTTTTTTATTTGTCCTTCGTTAAAATAAATTTAAAGAATGTATTCCTTAAAGTAAAAAAAAAAAAAAAAAAAAAAAAAAAAAAAAAAAAAAAAAAAAGACAATTTCATTTTTTCCACCGTCCCGTTTTAACAAGCATTTCTTTTAGCCGCATTCACATGAAAGCTGAAAATTTATCCTCCCTTAAACAGGTGTACTAATGACTTTTTAGCACCTTAAAACGATTTGCGGTATTTCTCTAATTTCAGTAATCCCTGCGAATACACCTGGGTAGTGGGGAGTTATGACGCTTCTCACATTCCGCTGAAATCAGGGCTTGATTATCGAAAAAACAAACAAACATGTGAAGCGCATGTTTCTCCTCTAAAATTTAAAAGGGCATCCAAAATCACTGTGAAAATGGCCCTCTATTTTACATTTTCATTTTTTCTTTTTTTTTACATTATATTTTTAATAGTTTTGGAAAAGAAAGTTTGCTTAATCCAAGAGGAAAACCCTGCAGTTCACGCAACTTATTTAACAGGGAAATATGAATGTCACCAATAGGATGTTAATAAATCATATAGCATCCTGATGTTCCTGTTAGAAGCAACCCGGGAAATTGAGCATACCTCTATATGTACTAAATATATCTGAAGTATTTACAGAGTATAAGGGTATACAAAAAAGCTGTTTAATGAAATATATGCGACCTCGGTTAAGCTACTTCCGGGAATAATGTTAGTATCATTGGTAAGTTTTCATGAATAAAGAATTAAGAAAAAAATTTCTCCAAATGAAAGAGGACCCCAAAATAATACCTTGCTTTCCCTAGATTCAATTGTTAACCAGGCCCTAAGTAAAGTAGAAACAGCATTATAATATAAATATATATATTTGATGAAATATGAACATTTCTATAAAATAATTTTGAAGTGTGAATGAGCGAACTAATACCGATTATTCTTTTCATGATTTGAAAGCCAACTCTATAGAGTAAATTCATTAAAAAAACAGTGAAAATCAATAAAGATATCAGCGATAGTGTGAGCTAAATTTCAGTTGCTTTCTAAAAGTAACTGTGTTAAAAGAAAATTTTCACAAATTGTCATTTTTAATTAAAATTTTTCTATACATTCTAAAACATTTCTATAAAATAATTTTGAAGTGTGAATGGGCGAACTAATACCGATTATTCTTTTCATGATTTGAAAGCCAAATCTATAGAGTAAATTCATTAAAAAAACAGTGAAAATCAATAAAGATATCAGCGATAGTGTGAGCTAAATTTCAGTTGCTTTCTAAAAGTAACTGTGTTAAAAGAAAATTTTCACAAATTGTCATTTTTAATTAAAATTTTTCTTTATTTACATTTTTATTGCTGCTTGAAGTTTACCCTTTTATTAACCTAACATTTATTTTAGGTTTCTTTCAAAGTAAATTTGAAGGTAACGAGAAAACGATTTCTTTTGGAAAGTAATTTATTTTTATTCATTTATTTTTAAAACAGATGGTTGAACATTGCATCATTCTCCTTATTTACTGAATTCCACAGCTCCCCATTGTCATCACAAAAGAAGGACAAAGGTCCCTTTCTGGGGAAAGGGAGAGTTACACCCTTTTATTTGCCTGCCTGGGATTTTCTCGGAATTTAAGGAGTCCGGAATCAGGGACTGCGAATGCATACCAACTGTCAAGCTCATTTGCTTATGCTCACAAAGAAAAACTACCATTTTTATCCATTTCAAGGATAAATAAATTTAATTAAATGTATTTTTAATATATACATATACATATTGCATTTGTAAGTGAATGGAAAGAATATTTCTATTTTCTCAAGATATTCTTTCAAAATATAATTTTTAACTACACAGGGAAAAGGGACAGTTATAACATCGCAGGAAAACATAATATAACTCGAACAGAAACATACAATAACCACTTCCGAGTTACTAATGATTCCTAAAAGCGTTCTTTAACTTTAGAAAGCCCAGAAACTATATTTTTGAGATTTAAAGAAGCATTTATAAAAACAAATTTTCTTTTTCTGCAACTTATTTCCGGAAGTATTTCCGAGTAAATTTTTTAGTGCATTAAACAGTTTTTTTAAACCCAAAATATAGGGTTTTTTCGCATGATTTTGATACATGCATCATTATGCAAATCATGCATCAAGCACAGATTATAATATACTTTCCAACACATCCAAAAAAGTGTAACAAAACTTCCCTGTTTAATAAAGATGACAGATGATAACTGAGTAAACAATTTGGAAAACGCAAAACACATTTGAAAATCCAATTTAAGAAATTACCATCTATAGTCGGAAACATATCCGACATTTTGTAAATCTCTGTATGTGATCTGTAGATTTCCATTCATATTACACAGTATGCTATAATTTAGTGTAGTTAGAAAGCGCAAAACAGAGTTGAAAATTTCCCTGCAACTATTTCCGTCAATAAAAGAAAATCTACTAGAATTTATTTGTGCAGCCCTGAATATGATCTAAAGAATTTATGCACACCAAGTAATATTCAAATAATTAGTTAAAATTAAGAACGCATATCACAACTGAAAACGAACTTCCAGCAATTATCGCTCATAGACAGTACTGTAACCGAACATTTTGCGTGTCCCTCTAAATGAACTATAAATACTGTGCAAACCCTATTAAACAGTAAGCATCGTGTAGTTCACCTCAGTGTTCTATACCAATATTAATTTATTTGAAATTGTGTAACATCATTAAAACATGTCGCAAACGATTCCCCACCCCCGCTCTCCATACACTATAAAGTAACGGAATTATTTTGAGTGTCCCTATAAACGAACTAAAAATACTACATACTTCATTTTCGATACCTAAAATGTCATAGTAAACTTCAACATCATATTAATTATACGGCATTTTTCGCGAGCTAGAGCGCGGAGAAGCAGGCAGACAGCCAGGAAAATCGCATTCATAAGCACTTTTAAACTATGTTGAAATGTGTTAAAAATAAATATCATATATGTATATATAATGCTCATGGAAACTCCATTTTTGTACTTTTCTGAACATTTATTAGGTAGCTTTCAATACAAAAAGCTACCTATTGCAGCCGTTCGGGGGATAGCAATTCCAAAAAATGTTGGTATATTTTCACCGATCATGACCTTCAGACCCCTAAACCACCCTCCGTTCAAATGTTCATTTATATATATTAAATCTATATATATCCATATATGTATATCGTCAAACGTGACAAATGATGTGCGTTCGCACTATAACTAATTTTATGAATATTCCGATTTGTGTGCAATAGCTGGTGCATTCTTATGCAAAAATGCATGAATACAAAATTTATTTTATGTGCAGATTTTCATATTATAGATATGAATTTTATTTTCTAAAATTAAGTTTCAATACACTTTTAAAAACAATTAATTACACTTATGTGACATTAAAATTATACTATGCACAAATATTCAATACAAGGCAATGTAAAAAAATCATCGGTATCATTCCATTTAAATGAATTATATCGTCTGTTATTATAATATGATTAATTTTATAATAATGTTGAATTATGATTATTTGAAATAAGTACATTTTAAATTGGCAACAATTTATCTTTTTTGAAAAATTTTTGAAATTTACTGAAAATTCCAATGGGAAGCTTAAGCCTAGCTTTGAAATTTTCAGAACTTGAAATCCATATTTAGACTCTTTTTTCATTTAATACCTATTTTTCCGGAAACATCTATCCAAAAAACAGTCGGTAAATTGCTATAATTAAACAATTTTAGTATACAAATTCGGTTTCTAAATTCAGTAATATGGAAATAATATGACTGGCAATCACCATACCATGGCAACCTAGAATCATTATCTCTCATGGGATATCACTGAATTAATTACGTATGATAGGATTTAACAGAACGAAGAAAGCTTTTATTAATGTCTTTTTAAGTTTTGATTCGATTTTTATAAAATTTGAAATGACTCGACAAAATTCTGCAACGATTATGTATATTAATTTTCAAACCATTCGGTTGGGTAGTTTTTGTGAATAGATAAGAAGTTTTACTTTGGGTAAAACCTTTGGGTAAAGTCGGTAGAACATTTTCAGGACGGAAAAACAAACTTTACAGGGTGCGCCGACAATAACGCGCATGCGCCAATCTGTCACATACTTCTCACCCTTCGTTCCAACCAAACAACATTCCACTGTTCTCGCTCTTTTTTTTTATATTTTGCAGAATTTCCATCGCTTCATAGCTATTTATTTGGCTATTTATTAATGTTGGGGGGGGGGGGGGGGGGATGCAAGATATTATTCCAACTGACACAAAAGACTAAAATTTTAATAATAGTGGAATTTTACAAATATATCTTTTTTTTAAAGTCTGAGAAAGGTTTTAATAATGTTAGAATTCATTTCAAAACATCACTTATACAAATTATTTTGTTGTTGTATTTCCTTTTAAATATGTGTGAAATTAGTATATTCACAATATCTACTAATAATCAAATATAGATTTACAAAAGCTTTGTTTTAAAAAACAAAATATAATTTCCCTCATTTCGAAAAAACAATAAGCTTTCACAAATTAATATTGTTTTGTGATACATATTATTGGCTGATTAAAAAAAAAAAAAAAAAAAAAAAAAAAAAAAAAAAACCTGTCTTTGTCATTTAATTAAAATTAGAAAAACAAATTTAAAGGATATGGTGCAAAAATGGAATGATGGGGTTAATAACAAAGGTGAAGTTATTCGTTTCAGAAATACAAAAGTGAAATATGCTTTACTTTTCATAAATCATTCTTATACATACAGGAAAAAGTATTGTTAAAATATATGAAATGGATCTTCTAAAAATACAAACTTTGTTAACGATTATAATTCCACTTGCAATAAAAAAGAAAGAAAAAAATCGCTGTGGTGTAATTATTTTTTCAATTAAGTTCAGGGGCGGCCCGTGATATAGGGCACTTGGGGCACGGCCCCACCTATACTTCGCTATTAAATTTTCTTAAATTTAACATTACTTTTTAATAAAATATCAGCAATGTCAGATAGTTTCAACTAAAGACTTTTCCAGCCCAGTCCAAAATTTTCTCTCGCTCGCTCGCTTCCATCCCCGAAGAACGTTATCATTCCCTTCCACCGGATGTCGTAAATCACCCTTTTAACAACTGGCCGCTCACTGTTCTAGTAGTATTCAGGAGGGCCCCAGAAAGCTGTGCCCGTTTCACGATAGAGCTCTATGGCATTTTGCACAACCGCGCATCTTTGCGTCTTCCTCGTATTTATCGCCAAACAGCGTGAAGGAACAGCTTGAATAGGACGCTTTTGGGGCAAAATCTGTCTGGCCCCATATAGAAAAAGACTATGTTTGTTTCAGAAAATATCAGCGTTTAAGAATTATCGACATAATTGGCGACTTTTACTGATGGGAACCAGTCTTTTTTTTTTTAATAATCCTAATCTTTTTTATTTTTTTTCAATACCAATAAAAAATTCTACATTATTTATGGTGCATTTAATACTTTTTGAATAATAATAAAAATATTTTTTAATTATATTTTTGAGTTTATGTAGTTGGTATTTTTCTTCAATGATGAATGTTTTTATTTTTTAATTTAACTAGGTTTTATAGACAAGTGTCAGCCAGAAAATCTTTTGTCATCTAATTGTTAACTTGATGTTAAATAATATAGCAGTGCAATTGGATATATGAGTTTAAAACTACATATTTTTAATTTATATAGAATCTGTTAAGACTTTTTCATTTACGAAATAATTATTGCCAAAATCGACAGAATAAATGGATATAAATAATTGAATTACTATATACATTACATTTAATCTGTGTTTTAAATAAAAATGAATAATGTTTGTGGTAATCAATAATTTTTAATTAAACAAAGCTAAACTTATTTTTCGGTAATTTTCTTACTTGTGTTGCGTGATTTTTTCCCTCTAAAATTTACTTTAAACAATCGAAATTTAGTTTATACATGAAGATTTTGGATTTGACATCTTAATTGGTATCTGTAAAAATTACCATTGGCCTTTAAAATTCTAAACGGATCGCGTTGTGCCCGAACCGAAACTGAAAATTCTGCTTAGTCTTTTCGAAATACGACAAATAAAATTTAGTCAACCCGAGACACTTCAACCGTTCACTTCAACGTGAACCCGGCCCGAAAACAAATTATTCAAACCCGAACAAAAAAAAAAAAAAAATCATATTTTAATTTGATTATAGAAAAATAGTGTACAATTATATATCTTCTCAATTTGATATTTTTTTTTCTATGAAAATGAAAACATTTTTCGTTCACTCGTTAATATTCAACCAGTTTACTATTTAGTTTTGTTCAGTTGAAAAATATTCAGGATTTTCTTTTGAAAAATTGGGTCAATCCGAACCTGACCCGAAAGCTTCAAAACCATCAAAGGTAGGCAACAATGAAGGAATTATTTGTGACTATTCTGTAACTTTAAAAATGACTTTTACATTTTAACAGAATAAATTTTAAATGTTTTCTCTTTTTTTTTTTTTTTTTTTTTTCTCGCGAAATGTATTAAAAATTAGGGTGCACGTTTTACTTGAGAGGGCGGCAGGCACAGGAAAAAATAGTAATGTTGATTTAGATTTTAAACCTTAAAATAAAATAATACTTTAATTAAACATCTATTAAGAATAGTTGTTTTGTTGGAATAATAGCTTTACGTTAAACATGAGTATTATACATCTTTGGTAAGTTATATAGTGGCATATTAGCAGTAATAATTCTAAGAAGTAAAAAACAAAGAGTGTTTTATTAAGTGTGGCAGTGACAACTTTACTGCATGACTGAAGATCTCATCTCAAACTTCAATTTCTTTTTCTATATTTTCAAAATCATCAAAACTTTATAAATTTTCAAAGTATGAGAAATGTCGGTATCTAGATTTTTTCAATTATCTAATACGTAAAATAAACACCCGCAATAATTTTAATAAAATGCAAAGTGTATTTTTTTTTCTTTTTTCAAAATTTAGTTGCTTTATTGTTGTGCAAATCTTGTTTTCGGGTACACACAATACTATTTGCATTATAGTAAAAAATATAGTACATGACTACAGTTTACTGATATCTACTGCACTGTCACACTTATCATATAGGTGCCCCACCTGTGAAATAGGGCACGAGCCGCCACTGATTAAGTTGTAAATAATCATTTACTACAACTTAAGAATGGGGGGGGGGATGCAAAATATTATTCCAATTGACACAAAAGACTAAAATTTTAACAATAGTGGAATTTTACAAATATATATTTTTAAAAATTCTGAGAAAGGTTTTAATAATGTTAGAATTCAATCCATGGTTATTAAGTATGGCTAAACATGAAAGAAAACTTTGTTATTTTAAGATTTTGATGTGAATTATTAGTGTACATTTATAAGGCGAGTTTCACTGAATAATTCAAGAAAAAATTATCTCATCATTATGCATATTTGTATTTAGTCATGCATTATTAATTATTTTAATTATTTACTTGACCTTTATTTTTAATTTTTTTATTTTATTTAACTATTTTACTTTATTGTAAGCATTCATTATAATTTTGAGTACATTGTTAAATTCAAATTATTGTTTAAAAAATGTAAACAGTGACCAGAAATCAACAAAATTCTAAAATCTGCATAACCTCCGGTTTTAAGCTATGCAGATTTAAGGCAGTCTACTGTATTATTGGAGTAATACCTTAATGAAAAATTTAATAACTTAAATTAACTGCAAATTTATAGACACAACACACATAGATATAATCTTATCTATAACAATTTAATAGTAGAATAATATTTTAAGTTTTAAGTAAATCTGAATTTGTTTGCAACAATTTATTTTTATTTAAATTATTTTGAAATTTATCTAGGAACTGTAATAAAATTAATAGAAATGTGTCTATCTATGCAGAGAAAATAAAATAAATACATGCACAGTACACAAATAATTTTAATAAAAAAAAAATCTGATTTAAATAAAAAAAAATCCGATTAAAATCAAATAAATCAGATTTTTTTTATTTAAAAAAAAATCATGATTTTTATCAACCCTGTCTACTAATAATCAAATGTCGATTTACAAAAGCCTTGTTTTAAAAATATATATATCATTTCCCTCATTTCGAAGAAACAATAAGCTTTCACACATTATTGTTTTGTGATATATATTATTGGTTGATTAAAAAAATATATATATACCTGTTTTTTTTTAGAAATATTTTAGCTATTTAAGCATTCAAATTTAAATTGTAAATATTATCTGATGTTTTGAAAGGAGTTTCTACTTAAATGAAGTAATTATCTCCGTAATTTAGAATAATAGAATAAAAAATGACGAAAAGCAAAATGACCGAAAAAAAAAGTTAAAACCACCGGTTGGTTTGCGCTTACTCCCCTCTAAAGTTGTCTATTGCGCATTACTGTTCATTCTGCCGACTTGACTCGATGCGTTTTACATTACGCCTATGGGAGTGAATCTTGTTTACGGAGTAAATATTTTTTGGTTTTTGTGCTGTTATATGCGGACAGACGGACGAACCAGACGACGACTATAGGTGCTACGTATTTATATAATTACGAACGCACCTAAAAAGCTCATACAAAACATATAAATATTTTATCTATATATAAAAGGTTTTCTTTTTTTTTAACAATAAAAAAATATTTTGCTTTTTAAGAAATAAAAGATTTTACTAAATAAAACTGTAAGTTTATGAAATCATTTTGTCGAAGAAAAAAAATATCTGCATTAAAAAGAGAAAAAAAATCAAACAAAATACTTTTGCAAAATATGCGAAAAATTGTTGCTTTTAGGTCAAAAAAGGATTGTAATTGTCATACACTTGAAATTAAATGTTGCCAAGATTTCTCATGTTTGACACAAACTTTGGTTATGAATCCGCTTACTGCTGTTTAGCTCTATAATTAAATTATTTTAGTATAGAATACATTGCACTTAATGTGTTACGTATTTTTCAGTTACTTTTGTGTTACCTGGTATTTAAATGTAAAATATTCTATGAAATGTTCGGAAAGTGGAGTGAAGTCACTCAAGATTTTTCTAATTGATAACCTAAATCCTGGAGTAAAAGTCTATAGCGTTTCATCTTACCTTCAAGAATCTCATCTTTACGGACATTATCTAACTATTACGGACATCTATTACGGACTTCTATAACGGACATAATACTAACGGACTTTATCTCGTAATTATAATATTAAATTGTTGACATTTGTTAAAGTTAATATTTAGGTATTGATAATTGGTATACAATAGAATTCCATTATAATGTCATAAACCTATCACTGCAAAAATGTAAGTACTGTTGTCGAATTGAACTTCTTTAGCAGATTTTGGCTGTGTAATTAAAAAATGATTGATGTGGGAGGAATTTCAAAATTTTACACACGTTTTCAGTGAAAAGCATTTGTTTTTTTCTATGCCTGATAACTTAATACACATTTTACTGGAGACAGATCACTAATTATATGCCAAATGGTTGATACACTATAGTATGTATGAAAATAGCATTAAATTAAATCTCGCGTAGAACATCTTTCTTAAAAAAGAACATAATAAGAATTCTCCTTTTTAGATATATAAAACGGGACTTTATACAAATATTTATTTTTAAATTCATTGTACATATGAAAAAGAATCGAAAATTCATGGTTATTGATAGATTATAATAAATATTTAAAATTTATTAATATTGCAAATTAAGTTAATAAGTAAGTTAATAATTAATAGGTAATTAAGTTATCTATTTTGGATTTTATATATTAAACTGTAACTAAAATTGTGTTTCTCACACCAATTTGTTCAGATTTCTTCTTTATATTATTATTATCTCTAAAGTACAAAACTTACAATCTTCTTCAGGCATTATAATGTTTTTCAAAGAGAGTAACGTAGAATAAAGAAACAGAATAAGCATATTCTAAGTATAGCTTTATTTTTATGAAATGTAGAAATATTATAAATATACATATATAGTATATTTCTCACTTTAATGACTTTTTTTTTTCTTCAGTAATTTTTATTTGTGTTTCAGTTTTTATGCACCTGCAACTCCATTTGACTTCTTAAAAAAAAAAAAAAAAGTGTATTAATTACAGAAAAAAGATTTCTTTTGAAAAGTAATTTATTTTTATTTATTTAAAATATTTAAATATGCTGATACAAATTCAAATTCTCAATTGGTGAAAGTATTTAAATTTAATACCTTGCAAGCCAATATACATATATATTTGGGTATATTCAAGTTATACTGTTATGTTAGATTTGTTGCAAATGTTGAATATATTATATTATATACCAATGGCTCTCAAGTACGGCGACTGAAAAGTATTTTAAATTAAATAGAACTTTTCCTCTGTTATGTACACTTACTAAGAGTATAATATTTATTTTAAAAAATATGGAAATACTCAATTACAATACTCAATTATAATATTGAAAATCATAATTTTATTTAGAAGCCCTCTCTCTATTCCATTTATATGTAGAATTGCAACGGGTGGGAAAACCGGTTTTATTCCCGGGAATAAACCGGGTGTTTGTTAGGGACATTTTGAAAAATCTCGGGAGTTTTTAGAAAGTTTATGCAGGGATTTTTTCATTTTTTTAATTATTTCAATTTGTCTCTTTTTAACTGTAACTGCAATAGTAACTCAACTCTGCTCTCTTCTTTGCTCTGTGCCCAGCAAGCAGAGTGAAGAAAATTAACAATATAAAAGAAATTAATGCGAAAATACAATTCAATTCACAAGAAAATTAATATACAGTATTCCTGAATAGTATATATGCTAGCTAGCAGAAATCAAACAATTTTCATTTTTATAGAAACATTCAATTCCTCACCAATTCACAGCCGCCATTGCTGTAAAACTAATGAGTCATAACTTTTGTATATTTATAATAAGAAAATCTAGCTGAAACTTCGCAGAAAAGTGCCGGAAATTTATTAATAGTAAAATTTTCAAATTGAAAAATTACTGGTTTTGTTTATCTTCAAAATTTCTCCGAAATTTTATATTTCCAAAAATTCCGGGTTTACATCCGTCTTCTTTTTGCAACTCACTTATGTCTTTCCTTTCTGCTTCTCTTTATCGTAACCTTGGAGGAAAATCGTATTGGAACTGTTTGAATACGTAACTTCACTACCCCTCGTCTCCTGTTGGAAGATATTCGTTGGACACAAGATAAGTGTCGGATTACACCCTCAGCCCCACATTCTCAAGAATGCAAACTGCCAAGATGCTTTGTTTAGTGTTTATGTGTCTATTTCCTGTCAGAGGAAACCGTCTTTTTAGAAGCAAGCAGAAAAAAAAATCAATCACTGTTTCTTAGTGGACACAAGAAAGTATGAAATACCACTTTTCCTATAAATGTGTTATATATATATATATATATATATATATAGGCACTTGAGAAAAAGGACACGGAAAAAATGGCAGTGAGATTCGTAAAACGCACATCATTAACATTGTACAAAAAATACTGATAAATTCAACTTTTTTTTCAAAGCGGATGCCTTTGAGGGGGGGGGGGGGGGGCAAGAGTGCATTAAAAAGAAATTACAGTGTATTTGTAGAATCTTTAAATTGTAATACATAGATACCTTACTTGATACTAGGAAAAAAACTAACCTTGCAAAAAAAAAAACCGGAAAAAAATTGAAATAAAAAACCAGAGCGGAAAAAAGTGATAATGAATTGATAAATATTGAACTTATTCATAAATAAGTGTTAAAAACTAACGAGGTAACAAATGTCTGATTTATCATTTCCGTAGGCGAAAATTTGCTATAAATATTTGTGAATGCTATATTAGCAATAGTGCAAAAAGGTGAGAATAATCGCGTACGAGAATGCTCCTATTTATCACTACTTGATTTTTGTCATTCGCGAACGCGAGTACGATTACTTTTTGTCGATGTCTACGAATGTGAATATTGAAAAGTGGTGTGAATATTCGCATACGAGAATACTCGTTTTAATCACTACTTGATTTAAGACATTCACGAACGCGAATACGAATGTTTTTCGTCAATGTCTACGAATGCGAATATTGAAAATTGGTGTGAATATTTGCATACGAGAATACTCGTAGTGGGGAATACAAACACCCTAGTACGCTGATTTTCCCACTTTTTTACACTATTGCTAATAGAATTCACAAATATTTACAGCAAATATTCACCTACAGGAGTGATATAAATCCGACATTTGGTACCTCGTTAGTTTTTAACACTTATTTATCAATAAGTTTAATATTTATCAATTCCTTGTCACTTTTTTTTCCGGTTGCTTTTTTCCGCTCCTGTTTTTTCTGCCACTTTTTTCCTGTAACCTTTTTTTCCGATCACCATCTTACTTATGAGCTAAGCTCCGTATACTTTTATTTTTCTTTAAGCATAGCTTTTGGGTGAGTCGGGGGAGAGGGAAATTAAAAATAATTAAAATCCTAACTATGAAGATGTAAAAAGGTATCAGGTAAAGACGAACAGAGGTTTTTTTTAAATGTAAATAATGTTCATTACCGGGCATTTCATAGTAAGCGACGCAGAGGTGAAAAAATATCAGGTATTTTTTTTTTAGATTTCGAACATGAACGCCCAATTTTGACGTTTTTCTGAGGAATTTTTTTATAAGTAATTTATTTGTTCAAGAGGGGTCCTTTGTGGCTAGAGCATGCGAAAAGAAATATATATAGTCTATAGATTCTTTATCCTGACTACATGGATTCCTTATATATAAGCAAAGCTCCTTATGCTTTTTGTTTTATCTTTTACGAAAAGGGCCTTTCTTTAGGGGAGAGAGGGGAAGAGGAACGTGAAAGGAAAACAAAAAATAAATAAATATTAACTAAAGGGAAATAGTAACAAAGGCAAAAATCTTTTAAATGAGAAGATTTTTTACGACTTTGACATTTTCAGTGTAAAGAATGTGAGTGGGGAATAGGAAAGACAGTAACATAAAATTATGATATTATTTTTCAGTCTTTACAAATCAGCACTAGATTTGACATTTTACTGAGTAAAACTTTTAAAAAAATTCTATATTTTTCAAGGAGGTGCTTTCGATGTATGTAAATTAAAAGGGGGTGCACAGCGCATTAAAAATAAAGACATTACAGTGTATAGATTATTTAAACTGTAAACGTAGGTATCTTATATAGAAGCAAAACTCCTTATATATTTTTTAACTTTCACCAAGAAAAGCCTTTGTGGGGAAGGGAGAACACAGTTTAAATAAATAAATAAATAAAACACAAACTACAGAAATTTAAAAAAGAATCAATGTTCCAGGTTTTCTAAAACAATATTTTAGGAAATAGATAGATTTTGTCAAATATTTTAATCTATGCATTTTGTTATAATTTTTAATGTTATATTCAGGATGTTTGCTATATATTACATAAATTAGGAAATCATTGAAAAGAATAGTAGTCAGTTATTAAGCATACATTGTAAATTTGTAAAAAAATAATTTTAATGTCAAATATCAAATTCGGCGGTTATCGCATAAGGCTTAATTATTCTTCTATTATAAGAAATGTTAGAAATTTACGTTTAACTAATTAAAATTTCAGTTGGATTAGAGCATAATTTTGTTGTTTTATAATAGCAAAGATAAAATAAGTATTTGATATTTATTTCCAAAATAAGCATTCGATGAATATTTTTTGTTTGATTACACACAGATAACCTAACAAGGATTCTGAGCTATACGGAGATGTTACTTCAAGGAAAAGTAGCCCTCAAATTAATAAGTATTTTTTTTCGCTTCATTTTTCTTATACATTTGTTTGCAAGCGTATTCTCACAGAGTAAAATACAATTTTATATGTTACTTTTAAAATAAATAAATAAATAAGTAAAATATGGCACAGGCATGTCAATTCTTAGTCATTTTTTTCATACATTAACTTGTTTGTTTTCTAATATATTAGTGAAAATTAAATAAAATATTTTGATTTGTTCCCCGACATTGTGAATATAAAAGTAACAGCTATTTTTCGCGCTCTATTATTTATAACAGTCAAAATTATTTACCATTTTAATGCATAACTCAATGTAAATATGTGAAATTTAGTAATGAATAAACCTAAAGGATAAATCATCGGATACTGTAAAAATATTCGAGCTTATAACTGAAAATTTATTGGGTTGGGTTGATTATTGACGGCCAATTATCTACACTTGGGATATAGGCCCGGGGGGAGTGCCCTTCGTGGGGGTCTTTCTAAGGGAACCTAACCCGTATTTACGCATGGATAAATCCACGGCTCGAAGAAAACCACGAAAACTCCGAACGATTAGGCCGACGGGCGCGATTGGGGATCGAACCCAGCACTTCCCGTCTACCAGCTTCGAGAGCAGAACCTCTCAGCCACGAAAATTTATTGGAATTTTGGATTTTTTCCTCTATTTTCAAAAAGACTAATTCATAGAAAGCCATTATAGTTATCTCTTTTCAAGATTCAAGGGAATGAAAAGTCAGTAGATTCTAGAGGTTTGCCCATGCTGAAATTTCCAGACCCAGAATCGACCAGACTCGGACAAAAGTTTTTATTGGAAGGCCCGGCACAATTTCTGCAGAAACTTACGTTATTATCAACCATTATCCAACAATCAAAATTATTTTAAAAAGGATTATGAAACATTTTTATAGAAAAATTCTAAAGTATGGTATTTCTTTTTATTTCTTATGTCCACAGTTGCCGAATATAAAATAACAATATTAACTATAACTTGCACAGTTATATGACAATAAAGAATTCAAGACACTTAAAAAATAATATTAATGTAATTAAAATGAGAGAAAAGAGATGGTTAAATAAAATAATTGATTGAATTTCGACAAAGAAAAATAAATCAGATTTTTTTTTAAATATCACTTTGCAATTTAATGAAATAAAATAACTTTCAATTCATTACATATGCAACTTCTTGATTCCGTTTAAGAAATGAACAAGAATACAAATTTTTAACTGCTTAAAAAGAAATATATATATATATATATATATATATATATATATATATATATATATATATATATATATATATATATATATATATATATACTGCTAGCCTGACTTGGCTAGAAAAATCAGTGCAGCCCCCTAGTTTCCAATAGATCCCAACGTTGCATTTGATCTAACCAAGAAACAGAAAAAAATCCAGATACATAAAAATATTTTTACATGTCATTTATAGCTCCAATACTACTTTAATACTTTAATAATTATTTAATATGTATTTAATATTACAATTCTAACTGTTATATAATAATAATTTACATAAAATAATAACAAATACGAAAATAGAAAAATATTGAAATGTAAATTTTAAGAAAGACAACAGGAATAAGAAAAGTCTAATTTCTGATAGTAGTTTAACATTAAAGTAATTTTTGGAGGGACAAATTACTATTTTAAAATCTCCAGCATTCTTTTTGTAAGAATGAGAAACATTTGCAGAGAATTTGAAGTGAAAGTGACCTTCAGTTTGTTATCTTTTTTAACCGGAATGAGAACGCGATTTAAAAAAAATAAAAAAGGAAAGAAAGAAAATAGTCAGATTTTGTTGATAGAACTTGTTTAACGTATTTGGATTTCAGAGGTATTATATGTATAATATATAAAGGTATTATATATACATTTATATATTATGTTTTAGAATAGCTGATATTAGAGTTGGAATCTTTATCAGAACGCTGGGAAGAGGAGGGGGTGGGGATATTTGTACAAAGAATTCAAGAGCATTATACATGTATAAAAATAAAATAAATACTGAAATTTTACGTGAAACTGATAATTCTCAAAACAATACCTTAACAAAAACAAACTTATCGATTTTTCTTAAAAAACAAAAGACATTCGCCATTTGAAAATTAACTTTGTATACATTTGCCACCACAGCTTCCATGGGTTTTTCAGTCGTTGTACAGCTTAATTCATTTGAATTCAATAGTAATTATTTTGTCAAATTATTCAAACAAAGTGGACGTGGGTATATTAATGACAGAGTCCCCCCCCCCCCCCCTTTCTGATCGTGTAGTAAAATTCTTAGCGTTTTTGTTTTTATGGTGTGCTTAACAAGGCCATTCCTTTGTATTGACTATTGAGGTTTATTAATTGCGCACATTAGTGATTTAATGCCTTAAGCGGGGCAGATCGGTCTGGATTACAGACCATACCTTTAGCGCCCCGCCCGGGATGTTCACCGGCACGCGGTTACATTTTTAAATCTTTTTAAGAATGTTTCTCAGTTTTAAATAATAGATTAAGAGGCTATTTCACTCACGCGAAAACACCCGCTCGCTAATGTTAATCCTGTTGAACATTTATTTTATAATATCTCGTTCTCATTTAAATATTTATTTATTTATTTTTTTTTTACATTAAATAGCTGAGGTTGATCGCTACGCAGGCCCTTTTTTACTTTTCCGATTTTGTTTTCAGATTATTTTAATGACTATACTTTCACTTTCGAAACCGGCTCCTTAACCGTTTGAGGGGCGGTGGGATATATTATATCCCACCTAATTTTAATCCGATTCGAACCAGAAACTTTTAATTAAGTTTTACTTTTTTAACATTGACGGGAAAAAGTTGAAAAGTTGCTTTTCCTTATTTTAAACTAAATTCTTTCCTAAATTCCGGTGCGAATTCAACATTACAGGAACACAAGTGCTTGCCCCTGAAAGGGTTAAGTGAAAGTATGCTAATAAAAAAATACCTGAATAAAAAATTTAAAGAATAAAAAAACGCCTCCGTAGCGATCGACCTCAGCTATCCGATGCAAAAAATAATCTTTTGAAAATATGGAAATGCAAACAAGATATTATAAAATAACTATTTCATAGGATTAACGTTAGCGAGCGGGTGTTTTCGCATGAGTGAAAGTAGCCTTTTAAGTGAAACTCCTGAAACATTAATATTATGTTGATCTTTTATTTTACTTATAATAAATAAAGTTTTCTCTAACGATGTTTAAAAGAATTATTAGGCTTCTTACGAGTCGACTAAATATATTTTGTCGTGTTCTGTTTGACTTCCAATAGAATTTTCGAGTTCGGGCGCATACAACGCGACTCATGGGAGTTTCGGGCAAATGAATTTTGAAATAAAAAGTTGCACTGTGTCATTCACATCTTATCTGTACAAAAATATTTAAACGATATTTGATATATTTTAGTATTTAAATTAGTAGTGAGCTATAGGGGCTCATGAACGCTTTATAAAAACCTGTCTATAATTTCTGATTTCTTTGTTCATGCACAATTATTTGTACAGTAATATGAAAACGGAACCAGTGTATAACGTATTCCTTCCTTATCCAGAAAAATGTCATTGTCTCGTAGAAAAATAATCATACATTTATAACTGCTAAAATGAAATGCTGTTTAGTCTTAACAAATTTTACTGTATTTTCCCTTTTTGTAAAAAGAAAACTTTTACTTGGGATTTGTTAATAACGCATGAAAACAGAACCTATCTGTAACGGAATTCTGCTTAAAGGAAAAAATCATGGTTTTGAGAAAAGGAATTCTCTTTAATTATACCTGCTAAGACGGAAACCTGACAAATACGGAATTTTCTGCCGGTGCTGATGCTTTTGTCTTAGCTTTTTTTTTTTTTTTACTATATACTGTGTTTTTACAAGATTAAGTTAAAATTTGTTAAAATTTTTATAACTTACAACTAATTTATATTGATAAAAAAATTAGCTGTACAAAAATCTAGGACGGATAAGGGGATTGGGGTCAAGACTCAATTTTCTCTCCCTTTATCGGTGCCCTTGTCCGAGATTTAAATTATTTATGATTGTAATGAAAAGAGTACGTTGCATAGATACTTCCAAATATTTTAATTATTTGCATTTTAGTTATTTTTCCAGATATTGATTGTGATAAGAGAAAATACAACCGTATCAGAAGAATAATTCGATAAAATTGTATATTTTAATGGATAATTTTATGATAATAATATATAACGATATAAATGTGTGTGTCCAAGATTGGGTCTTCTATCTTCATTTGTGCGGCAACTGTCATCTAAAGTTAAAAAATAAATAAAATTGCAATTTCGTGCATTCTATATACGAACGAATATTCGAAAATATGGATTTAGAATCGGATCCGATTTTATTAGACCAGTGGTTCAAGTCGGGTCGGTTTTCACATGGAAAGCGTTTTTACAAATTAAAAGAGGCGATAGCACCAAAAATTATGAAAAAAATTCATACAGAACACTAGGGTTGGAATCTGCTTATTTAGTAAAAAATACAGCGTGTCTCACTTCAAGTGGATCTTGTATTTCGGTCGATAAATGTAAAATAAATTAACATATTTTAGCGAAATATTCTAAATGCTAATTTTTCTTTATGTGAAATGTGATGTCCTCAGCAGAAGTGCTGTAAGTAACTACAATTTGCTTCTAAATAATATTCAAATAGACGCTCCATAATTCAGAATTTAACTGCACGTACGTTGTCACTGGCTGAATTATAATACACTTTTAAACTTCCAGAGATGTCATTACATTTCGTATAAAAAAAGTTAGTCATTCAAAAATTTCGCTAAAATATCTTCTTTTTTGTTAAAGTTACGTATGAAAATTCACGTTCAGTTTGGAGTGAGACACCCTTTATTTTTGAATGAATAAGCGGATTGCTTATCTTGGTTTCCTATATAAAAATTGTTCTCAATTCAGGAGGGCATGCCAGTTGATCATCTTAGTTTCATGAGGGCTCTTTGCCCCTCTCTTCCCCTATCTCATAGGTTATTACACTCGAATGATACATTACCCTGTACTCTGTATTGCTGTCACATTTTTTTGTAACTGTTTTTAAAACTAATTTTGATTAAAACACCATAGTGGTTTTTATTTTTAAGTCTTTTACGAATGTATAACAAATTCAACCTTAAAAATAACTTCTTGATATTTTTTATCACTGGCATGCCACACACATCGTCTACTATACTGAAAGAAGACGAGGAAAAGCAGTATACAAAGTACAAACAACCTACTGTGGTATCAAAGATATGTCAAAAGACATAAAGATAAAACGGAGATGGAGCGACGAAATTAGAATAGTGTCTGTAATTAATTAAAATAGTGGCTGGCTAACCATAGCACTCGCTACGCAATCGATGGCTAATTCTCGCTTATTCTAAACATACTGCATTTTATCAGAAAGAATAAAATTTATGATAATTTTATTCAATATTCTGGAAAAGTATCTTGTGTGACAGGAAATCCTATGAATGAATCGTTTATTTTCATAATTCCACATTTCAGCAAATCTTTAAATTTGTGCATTTGATTATCCATTTTGTTTAATAAGTGAATTATTATATAATGACATGTTTTCGCTTTGTAGCTTTTAAGATTTTTTAAACTGTCATATTCAGCATTTTTAAATTAATTTTTTACCTGTTTGAAATGTTTTATATCTCAAGTTTTTATGTCACTGTATGTTATTTATTTTTTATTTAAGATTCCTAATCTAATTACCTTGTATCGACCCTATATACTGTGATGGAATTGTTCTACTTTCAATTTTGGCATTTAAATTTTTCTCTTCAGTTTCTTGTTCAGTTCACTTCTGTTGTCATTTTTCTGTTTGTAAATATAACAAAATAACTGCAATAATACTCAATATATTAGTATTTATATTATTAATAAATATATTAATTATTAAATTAATAATATTAATCGAATCCAGTTATGTTATTTATATATTTATTATTAATTGTCATGAATAACCACAGTTTATTAATTAATGGACAAAATTCCGATATCCAGAGGATCGTAATAAGTAAATTCAAACTTTACCTCTCGAGATTCTTTTTATCCTATTTTCTCTGAAAATGCATTCAAGCATAAAACTTTCAGATAGTGAAGACATAATTCTTGAAATTGTTTGAAAAAAAAATAATACAACTAGAATCTTGCCTATTCTAAAATGTACACACATTATCCAAACATTTAAAAAATTTTCATAGTAATTTTGTGACTGATTCATGGAATTTATTTTTATTCTTACTATTTGGGAAAAAAAACTGGCTGAAATTTTTTTTTTTTTTCTTTTCTTATTCTGCAACCGAGAGAAATAAAATATTTTCACCCTTCGAAATTAGCGCGAAACGTCCCTCACATTTTATCCGAGATAAAGGAAAAGAGGGGAGAGTTCCTCTCTGAGGTTCCAACTGATTCCAATACTGCCCGCGACCAGCAGTAATAACTGACCTTGAACAAGATGACCCCGTTGTCCGTCCTCCTACTACAAACTACAATCCACTTCCAAGTTTAGTTTCCAATTGCAGGCTATTTCTCGGAAGTCATTCATACGGAGTTGACGGACGGTTCTCACGTCTTCAACAGCATTATTGACACTGAGCAGAGACTGTCTTATGGAAGAAAGTATACAACAGTCTTAAAAGTAAGCATTATTATAATTGCATAAATGTTAAAAAAAAATAGCTGTTTGTTACTATTCTAATTTCCACGAAGGAAAACTATGAGTAACTACTTTTTGATAGATATATTAATAGGAAAACTGATAACAATTTAGAAATCAATAAAAATCTTTTTTTTTTTTTTTTTAAATTAACGTGCAAGGAGATTTTTTTTATTAAATATTCTATAATAATAGATCATTTAAAAAATTATTTTTCAAATAAATCATTTGCAATACTAAATTTACATTAAATCATTTGGTTCAGTCTATTAAAGACAAACTTTTTAAAAGCTCCATAAATAAAGAGAACAATGCGCTTTAGAGAAATGTTTTCAAATTTATTTAATTAAATTTCCTATTTCTTTATGGTTTCGAAAAAAAAAGAGAAATTTATTCTTTTAAAATTATTTAAAATAATTAAACATTAAGGAAAAAATAATTAAGGATTTTTCGTTGTGCATTTTGGGATGGCAGAAGGTGGGCTTAATTTATAAATCTATTTTTTATTTTCTTGCAAAAATTGCATGTTTTTGTTTGGATATTAATATAGAACTTAAAATTTTATATACTAAGGGTAATTTACAAAATTTTATCTCTTGTAAAGGTTTTAAGATCAGTGTCCATTACTGGAGTACGCTTTATTAGTCAATATTCAATAATGGAAATCCCATACAGTCATCACTAAACGCATCATTTCAAAAATGGTGATAGTGCATAAAATCTTCTTTTCTGATTCAACTGTATAACTATGTAATCAAATGTAATTTTAAAATTGCACTTACAGAATGTAATAAGAACACAGTTTTTATAAATAGCTGCTTTTAATAATTCATGTGATCAATATTTTTTAAATTTAAGTTTGATTTTTTTCTCATAACTCTCACTAGTATATTTTTTAATCCGGCTATCAATCAAACCAATCATAAAGCACAGCATAATGTTAAAGAGCTTAGGTGAAAAGGGGCTCATGGGGATTAAACCAACACCCCCTGATTATAGTGAGTGTTGATCAAACCCTATTCATTCAAATAAAGGCAGTTTTCTAAGCCACAGGAGTTGTTAAAAATTTACTACTTCATTTCTTGAATGACTGATTATTAATCTCTGATGAACAAAATACTATAGGTATTAAGTATAAATAGTAAATGTGAAAATCAGGCATCACAAATGTTATTTCTGCAGTTCTATTTCGAAATCATTTTAAGCAATATTCAAAACATCTTTCTTTCATACTTTAATTATTAATTGCTACAAGTAGTTTTGCGAAACTTAACACTTAAGAATTGTAGCAGGAAATACGATTCATCTGATACTCCAAGATATTTTTCTGTGCTCCCCCCTCCTATTATTTCAATATTTTGATAAATGTAACTATCTGGGATTCAGTATATCAAATCTTCTATATAAATTAAAATATTTAGTCGTGTGTTAATGACATTAATAATTAACTTGAACATTTAATTATTCTAATAAATATTTTATTTATTACTGATATCTAATCCTTAAAGTTACCTGAAAATGACTATATTCTTTCATTAGTATGCTTTCATAAAGTTCTGGTTCTAAATACAATTATAAAAACATTTATCTGTGACTTTTTGTAGAGTGTCCATTATATGCATGTTGGATATCCATTACTGAAATTTTGGGGGTTTTGATTTATTTCTGTTATTGCATATATTTTGGATTCATTATGGGAAACATGACTGTGAGATTTCGGTTAAATATTGCTGATAGAGTAATGTAATAATAATAATAATAATAATAATAATAATAATAATAATAACTGGAATGCAACATTTATAACTATTAATGAAAATATATTTTTTAAAGAGTGTTTGTTAAGAGAGTTTATTGCCTCAGACCTGAGAACCCGATTTTCCAATAATTTTGATTTTTCCAATAACTTTAAAACAGCTCTAAACATAAATTAGGATGATATATATAATAATTTTTTTTCGTTAAATTATTTTTTGTCATGCTTTATATTTATTTTTATTTCCTTTCATTCCATATATACCTAATGGAGATGCACCCGACTTCATAAATTCGTGATATCTGCTAAAGATTTCTGGAACTATTCTTTTCAGAATTTTCAACTAATTGACTTTATATTTAAGGTGAGTACAGCATAAAATAATATAGAAATGTATTTTCTACTAGGAATATTTTCAAAAGCCAAAATATTCATTGTTATTTTTAACATTTAAAAAATACAATTTAAGGAATACATTTTTTTTCTTTGGTACTAATCAGCAGTAATTGAATACTTATTTGTTTCCTTACAAATTATTTATATTATTTTAATATTACTATTATTATTTCAGTCATATTGATGTTTCAATTATTTATTTAACATTTAAAAATGTATATTTTAAGGAATGCAAATTTTGTTTTAGTGGTAATCAGCAATTCAATGTTTATTTCTTAAAATTTAAAACTTAATTATTTACGTTAGGGAATTCTAAAGTTACATTATGTAAGTTAATTGAATCGTTAATTGAAAAAAATGTAATATGAAAGATACCTACTTTTCATGAAGATAAATATTCCATCCACTAATTTTAATATGTTGCACCATTTAAATAAACATTTTACAGGCATTTTTTGTTTTTTTCAAGAAAAGCTTTCAACACTATAGTCATAATATTCTAGTAGTATAACTGAAACCAAATCACAGTGGATAAAAAAAAAAAAAAAAAAAAAAAAAAAAAAAAAAAAAAAAACTACAATCAACAGTTGATTGCAAATTTTTTATTATTATAGCATTATTATTATTTAAACTGTATTCATATGTTTCCTTCACACGTTTCATGTGATTTTCACTTTTACAGTATTAGAAAAGATAAATTATATGTGTTTCTTTTACATAATTTGTCATATTTAGTAAACTAAAGAATTTAAAGATTAAATCAGAATAAATCAAAAGTTTAAATCGGAAATATTCATTATTGTTTAACATTTAAAAAATACATTTTAAGGGATACTTTTCTTTCTTTCTTTCTTTTCTTTTCTTTTCTTTTCTTTTCTTTTCTTTTCTTTTCTTTCTTTCTTTCTTTCTTTCTTTCTTTCTTTATTTATTTATTTGTAGTAATCAGCAGCAACTCAAACTTTTATTTGATTAAATAAAAACTTAATTATTTAAATTAATTGAAAATGCATATTAATTATTATTATCATTTCGGCTATATTGATGTTTCAGTTATTTTAATTATTTATTTAAGATTTTTAAATGTTCATTTTAAAGGATGCAATTTTTTTTTTTTTTGGGGGGGGGGGGGGGGGGGAGTAATCAACAGCAATTCTGTGTCTGTTTGTTTGTTTAAACACTTAATTATTTAAGTTAATTGTATCGTTAATTGATTGATAAATGTGCTAATCCACATACAAATGATACAGAAATTATTACATCAAAATTTAATAGAAAAGAACACACTTTTAATGCAGATAAATATACAATTCACTATTTTAATTTGTTGCCATCATTTCCATAAAAAATTTAAAGACAAATTTTTTTTTTTTTTCAAGAAAAGTTTTCAACACCTTTTTCATAAATTTCTCGTATAACTGAAATCAAATCATTTTGGATGAAAAAAATACAAGTACATTCAATTTTCCTGCTTCAACGAGTTCTGTTTCAACAGTAGATTACAAATTTAATTTATTATTATTATTACTATTATTTAAGCAATATTGATATGTTTTCATACGCATGTTTCATATGAATTTAATTTTTATATTAGAAGAGTTAAATTATATTTGGCTATTTTACATAATTTGTCGTATTTAGTAAAAAACAACATTTAAAGATTAAATCAGAAGAATGTCAAAAATTTGAACAATTATTTAAATTAATTGAAGATTAGTATTATCCAGCTATTTCAGATTCTTTGATGTTTCAATTATTTATTTAACATTTCAAATTGTATATTTTAAAGGATGCGATTTTTCGGGGGGTGATAATAAACAGCAGTTCATTATTTCTTTGTTTGATTAGAAACTTATTAAGTTAAAGACTACAATTACATTATTTAAGTTAATTGAATTGTAAATTAATGTAAAATAAAAATTATAAAATAAATGTGCTAATAAATATATAAATAATAAAGAAATTAATTTCATCACAAATTATAGGAACTAGCATACTTTTCATGATTGTAAATTTATTATAATTAATAATAATAATACTATTATTTAGGCTGTATAGCTATGTTTTCATTACCATGTTTCATTTGAGTTTCATTTTACATTATTAGAAGAACTAAATTAGATATGTTTCTTTTACATAATGTTTCTTTTACATAATTTGTCTTATTTAAAAAATTGCAACTTTTAAAGATTAAATTAGAATAATTTTAAAACTTTAAACCAAAAATTTTCATTCTTATTTCACATTTAAAAAATACATTGTAAGGGAGACTACCTTTTTTTTCTTTAGTAACCAGCAGTAATTCAATATTTATGTGTTTGATTACAAACTTAATTATTTAAATTAATTGATTATTATTATTATTATTATTATTATTTCAGCTACTTTGATGTTTAAATTATTTATTTAACATTTAAAAATGTATATTTTTAGTGTTGCAATTTTTTGGGGGTGGTAATCAACAGACATTCAATGTTTGTTTGTTTGATTAAACACTTAATTGTTTAAGTTAATTGAAGATTGAAGACTAAAGTTAGATTATTTAAGTTAATTAAATAGTTAATTCATTGATAAATGTGCTAATCAACATATAAATTATAAAGAAATAATTACATTGCAATTTAATAAGAAAGAACAAACTTTTCATGCTGATAAATATTCCATTCACTAATTTGAATTTGTTGCATCATTTCTATAAAAATTTCACAGACTATTTTTTTCATGAAAAGTTTTCAATACTTTTCTCATAAAATTCTAGTATATAACATAAACTAAATCACTGTGGATTGAAGAAACTGCTGAGCATTTAATTTACCAGCCGCACTGAGTTTTGTTTGAACAATTGATGGTAAATTTATTATTATTATTATTATTTAGTAACAGTAATATTTAAGAAATATTGATATGCTTTCATTCAAAAGTTACATTTGATTTTCATTTTTACATTATTAGAAGAGCTAAATTATCCGTGTTTCTTTTATATAATTTGTCATATTTATTATACTGTATAATTTAAAGATTAAAGAAGAATTATTTCAAAAGTTTGCATCGAAAATATTCATTGTTATTTAACATTAAAAAAAAACATTTTAAGGAATACCTTATCTTATGAATCAGCAGTAGTTCAACATTTATTTGTTTTATTACAAACTTAATTAGTTAAATTAATATAATATTGTTCTTATTATTATTTTAGCAATATTGATGTTTCAATTATTTATTTAACGTTTAAAAATGTTTATTTTTGGCATGCATTTTTTTTTTTTTTTTTTTTTTTTTTTTTTTGTGGTAACCAACAGCAATTAAATGTTTATTTTTTTAATGAAAAACTTATTTAGTTGAAGACTAAAGTTACATTATTTAATTTAATTTAATTGTTAATAGATTGATAAATGTGTTATCAACATATAAATCATGAAGACATTAATTACATCGTAATTTATAAGAAAGAACATACTTTTCATAGAGATTATTCCATTCACTACTTTTAATTTGTTGCTTCATTTCTACAAAAATTTTACAGACTATTTTTTTTTTTCAAGAAAAACTTTGAACATCGTTTTATTTTAATAAAATTCTAAAATTACTAAAATTAAATCATAGTGGACTGAACGAACTGCAAAAGTATTTAATTTTCGTGCTCTACAGACTCTGTTTCAACAGGTGATTGTAAATTTATCATAGTTAACAATAATATTATTTAAGCTGTATAGTTATGTTTTCATTAATATGTTTTATTTGATCGTCTGTCATCAGATTTCACTTTTACGTTATTAGAAGAGCAGAATTACATGTGTTTCTTTTGCATAAGTTGTCATATTTAGAAAATTGCAACCTTTAAAGATTAAATCAGAATATTTAAAAAGTTTAAACCGACATTGTTATTTAATATTTAAAAAATATATTTTAAGGGCTACTTTTTTTTTCGTAGTAATCAACAGTAATTTAATATTTATTTGATTAATTACATAATTAATTATTTAAAATAATTAATTATTATTATTATTATTATTATCATTATTATTTCAACTATTTTGATGTTTCAATTATTTATTTAAATTTTAAAAATGTATATTTTAGGTATGCAATTTTTTTTAAAAATAACATATTTTGTATAGAGATAAATATTTCATTCACTCATTTTAATTTGTTGCATCATGCAAATTTTAGACTTTTTTTTTTTTTTTTTTTTTTTTCAAGAAAAGCTTTGATTACCTTTTTCATAAAATTCTATTATAACTGAAACCAAATTATAGTGGATTGAAGAAACTACTGAGCATTTAATTTTCCTGTTACACTGAGTTCTGTTTCAATGGTTGAATATTTATTATTATTATAACATTATTATTATTTAAGCTGTATTGATAAGTTTTCATTCACATGTTTCATTTGATTTTTTACTTTTACAGTATTATAAAAGCTAAATTATTATATGTATTTCTTTTACATAATTTTTCATATTTAGTAAACTGCAAAATGTAAAGATTGAATGAGATTAAATAAAAAGTTTAAATCGAAAATATTCATTGTTTTTTAACATTTAAAAAATACATTTTAAAGGATACTTTATTAATTAATTAATTTATTTATTTTTGCAGTAATCAGCAGTAATTTAAACTTTATTTTGTTTGAATACAAACTTAATTATTTAAATTAATTGAAGATGCATAATAATTTTTATTATCATTTTAACTATATTGATGTTTCGATTATTTTAATTATTAAGTTAAGATTTTAAAATGTTTATTTGAAAGGATGCAATTTCTTTTGGGGTGGTAATCAACAGCAATTTAATTGCCTGTTTGTTTAAATACATAAATTATTAAGTTAATTGATTGATAAATCTGCTAATCAGCATAGGAATGATAAAGAAATAATTACATTAGAATTTAATAGAAAAGAACATACTTTTCATACAGAAAAATATTCCATTCACTAATTTTAATTTGTTGCATCATTCCTATAAAAATTTTACAGATTTTTTTTTTTTTTCCAGAAAAGTTTTAACACCTTTTCCATAAATTTCTTGTATAACTGAAATCAAATCATATAGTGGATTGGAGAAACTACAAGAGCATTTAATTTCCTTTCTCCAATGAGTTCTGTTTCAACAGTTGTTTGCAAATTTTATTTAATATTATTATTATTATTATTTAAGCAGTATTGATATGTTTTCATACACATGTTTCATTTGAGTTTAACGTTTATATTAGAAGAGCTAAATTATATGTGATTCTTTTACATAATTTGTCATATTTAGTAAATTATAACAGTTAAATATTAAATCTGAATAATGTCAAAAATTTAAACAATTATTTAAATTAATTGACTATTATTATTACTACTATTTCAGCAATTTTGATGTTTCAATTATTTGTTTAACAGTCAAAAATATATATTTTAAGGGATGCAATTTTTGGAGGGTAAAATATATAAATAATAAAGAAATTAATTACATCGCAAATTATAGGAAATAGCATACTTTTTATGGAGATAATTATTCCATTAACTAATTTTAATTTCTTGCTTCATTTCTATAAAAGTGTTACAGAATTTTTTTTTTAAAGAAACATTTTCAATACCTTTTTCATAAAATTCTAGTAGTACTGAAACCAAATCATAGTGGATTGAAGGAACTACAAAATCATTTAATTTTCCTACTCCACAGTGTTCTGTTTCAATAATTGATTGTAAATTTGTTATAATTAGTGATGCAACAAATAATGGTTTGGCCGAATAACCGAATACCGATTATTCGGCCTAGCTATAGCCGAATTCGGCTTATTCGGCCGCCGAATAATGAACTCATTTTTGTCTAAAAACAAAATATAGTATGCACTATATGCACAATTATTGTATATTTCACAATTAAAATGTATTATTTTCTTTTTAAAAATTATTTATATGCAAATTTTTAATTTTTTTAAAGCATTATTTTATTCTGAAAAAATATTCGGCTATGTTCGGCCTAAATATTGCCTCAGTAATATAATTCGACCCCCCAAAAAAATTCTTAGCAAAAGTTCCTCATTGGGTACTGTCTAGTTACATTTTAATAGATATTATGTATATATGTTGTTACATTTTAAAATAATGACAAAATTTTAAAGATACTAGAAAACAAATTTCAACTTTCTGATGAAAGAAAATAAAAAATAAGAAATCTTACTATCTTAAGAAAAAAATCACTGATAGAAAAGAATATCCTCTAAAAGGGTGAAAAGAAATCAGTGTAGACTTTATAAAGTTCACAATTATCAAAAAAGTTATGTATTTATTTATTTATTTATTTTGCTATGTCAGTAGACAGCATTATTAAGAAGTGTATAATTAAAGTTTTCAGATTCAAAGGAAGGAAATATCTGTAAGGAAAAGCAAAATAGATATAAATATCAAAATAATGAATATGTAGTATCTTAGGTACTGTAATGTTACATTTTAATAGATATTATGTTTTCGCTGTTACATTTTAAAAGTACTAGACAGCATAAATTTCAATGCACAAAAATTGAGGTAAAACAATTGTTACATATTTTAATCATTCGCCATTAGCATGTTCAAGATTAACTTATATACAAATTAATGAGTTGAAAATTTCTAGGAAGAAATTAGTTCAAAGTGTGGCAACACACTGGAATAGTTCCTATTATATGCTAGAGAGATTACTGGAACAAAAAAATGCACATTCTCTACATACAACTAAATTTGTAGAAATAAATAATCTGACAACAAACCGGTGGAATATTTTAGAAAAATTGCTCATCTATTAAAACCATTTGAAGTAATAACAAAACAAATTGCCTCATCAAGATCATTAATTTCTGAAATCATCCCTATCCCGATAGTTATAACATTAAAATTATATTTATCTAAATCTGAAGATTTTTTTTGCTGTAGGCACCATGAAAGACACCGTTCTACAAAATTTGGAGAAGAATTTTGGATCGATTCAAGACAAGGAACACTATTCCATTGCAACTCTTTTGGACCCCAGATTTAAAGTGTTATTTTTCAACAAAGATGAAGCAAAGGATGTTGATGTAAAGTCCAAATTAATTGTTATAGTAAGACTAAGAAAGGCTAGTATAAAACCAGTAACAGAATCTGAACAATATATTTCCAACATAACCATTCCAGTTTCTCAAACTCAAATTTCAAATTCTTTGTGGGTATGCTTTAATGAAATTGCAAGCCAGTCACAGAGTGAAGCTTCTATAGAAAATTCCCCTCAATGTGAAGAAGTAAAATAAATTAGTAATTTTCTTTCTCAGTCACTACTAGAAAGACAATAGTGTCCTTTGGAGTGGTGGGCGAAAAATTCAGAAAACTTTCTAAACCTTTCATATTTAGCCAAAAAATACCTTTCTTCACCAGGAAGTACCATATATAGTGAGCGATTATTTTCAGAATAATTTATCATTTATGAAAAAAAAGAAATAAGACTATAACCTGAAAATACTGAATTATTATTATTTCTGCATTGTAATCTACATTTATTAAAAACATTTTAACTTTAAATTTTAAGGTAAATATAAATTTAAACATTACAATGATGCATATAATAATTAAAAGAATTTAGTATATTTACATTTCTTTCATTATTTAATATTAGTAACACACTTTTAAAAATCACTTAAATTATATTTAACTTTTAAGTGTATTTTACTCCCCCCCCCCCAAAAAAAAAAAAAACAAAAAAAAAACTCCTAAGTATTGCAGCATATACGATTTAAATATTTATGTCAGAGTTTCCCCCAGACAGTTTCAGAAGGGTGCTGCACCCTGCCTGCCCTTTGGTTTACCAAATAGCACCCTTCTTGCCCCTCATAAAAATAATTAGCACCCTTCTTGGCCCTCAGTAAAAAAAGTGCCCTTTCTCCTTTTTGCATTAAAAAATTTGCTTTCATAATAAAAACTGACTCAATGTTGTCTTAAAAAGAGTGCCCTGACTTTTAAATATCAAAAGTGGTTTTAAAACCAAAATAATGCCTTTAACAATTAAAAAAAGTGCCCTTAAGAATTAGAAAAGTGCCCTTTTTCCACCAGCAGCACCCTGCCCTTTTTTAAAGCTGGGGGAAACTCTGTTTATGTTATACATGCAATACATCTATATCTAACCTATCGTATATGTTTATGTTCTTTATGGGTATAATTAAAATATCATTGAAACCATTTTTTTTTTTTTTTTTTATGTAAGAAGGGATAAATATTAAACTTCCCATTATGCTTAAAAAATTTAGAATTTGCTTGTATGGCTCTGTTAGGACAATTTTGAATAGATTAATTTTAAATTTAACAGATTGATTACCTTAGCTTATTACAGATACTATTTGTACTTATTGATATAGCATAAAAGTTTTAACATGATTCCTAAATTACCCTCTTATACAAAATGGGAAGGTAAAACCCATTCAGGGTATGAAAATTAAGGGTGGGAAAAGTGTTAGTTAATTTCAAATAAAATTTTTATTATACATGATGACTATAAAGTGTCAAATTAAAAAATTTTACTGTGCAAATATAAAAACATTCCTTACATTCACATTTTTCCACACATTTAAATTACATTCCATCCATTATTCGGCCTCGGCCGAATAATGGATGAAATGTAATGTAAATTTGTCCATTATACATTACCCAACTTATTCGGCACAGAAATATAAACACGGCACACAAATCGGCACAAAATACAAAATTATTCAGCCTTGGCCGAATAATGGACTTGATATTCGGCCGAAGCCGAATATTCGGCATATAGGCCGAATGGGCCGAATATTCGGCTTCGGCCGAATAATCGTTGCATCTCTAGTTATAATTAATAATAATAATACTATTATTTAAGCTGTATTGGTATGTTTTCATTAACATGTTTCATTATTTTCATTATTAGAACTAAATTACATGTTTTTCTTTTACATAATTTGTCATATTTAGAAAATTGAAACTTAAGATTAAATTAGAATCATTTTAAAAGTTTAAACCGAAAATGTTCATTCTTATTTCATATTTAAAAGTTTAAACTGAAAATGGTCATTGTTATTTCACATTTAAAAATTACATTGCGAGAGATACTTTTTCCCTCTTGTAGAAATCAGCAGTATCTCAATATTTATGCGTTTGATTACAAACTTAATTATTTAAATTATTTAATTATTTTGATTATTTCAGCTATTTTGATGTTTCAATTATTTATTTAACATTTAAAAATGTATAATTTAAGGGTGGCAATTTTTTGGGGATGGTAATCAACAGCAATTCAACGTTTATTTATTTTTTATTAAACACTTAATTGTTTAAGTTAATTGAAGATTGAAGACTAAAGTTAGATTATTTAAGTTAACTGAATTGTTTTTGATTGATAAATGTGCTAATCAACATATAAATTATAAAGAAATAATTATATCACAGTTTAATATGAAAGAACATACTTTTCATTCAGATAAATATTCCATTCACTAATTTTAATTTGTTGCATCATTTCTATAAAAAAAAATTACTGTGGCAACTAAGTATCTTCAAAATAATAAAATTAAACTGTATTATATTGTGAATTTTGTTTTATAGCTTCAAATTACTATAAATGTTATCAATACATACTAGTTGACCCCCGCCCGGCGTTGCCAGGTCCCATGATAATAATAATAATAATAATAATAACAAGTTTTTATTATTTTATATCTTTAACCCGATTTTGTATGAAATTATATTTTAAAATGAAAAGTTCATGAAAAAATATTCATATTTAGTGATAAAAGTGCTCATTTTCTTGTTTTTTACTTAGGGCAGTTTCGTAGTTTTAAAATAAAAAGTTCTTTTTGTCCGAACTCTTTGAAATATTTATTGGTGATAAATAAAAGGGTTTTACAGCACGTGAAAAGTTTCGTGAAAAAATATTGTCATCTAGTTGTAAAATAAATATTTTCGTCTCGCTTTTTTGCTTATTTGTTAGTTTTCGCGTCGACTCCTTGAATATAGCAATAAAAAAATGGTCTCATCTTCCGAACTCTCTGAAATTTGAATCAATTATAAATATAACTGTATTCAAGCTCTCTTTAAAAGTTTGCAAAAAAATATGCATATTTAATAGTGAAAACATGAGTTCTTTTTTTTTAAAAAGCTTTAGCTTTCAACCTCAGAGCAATAATATATTAGAAAGTGAGCTTTCAATGCATTGGTACGGCTTCATCCGTTTTCAATCAACTCTTTTCATTCCCCCTGGGCTAAACAAGTGAGGGTTAATCAATCAAGTTTCCCGTTTCTGAGAGTAGAAGCCTTCAAAAAAAGTTGAAGCATGCGCAAAGAGACGACTTTTGTGTGGAAAAGACAGTTTGGATTTGATAGAATGCACTTTTCGTTTTAAATATAAATATATATATATATTTTAAATCCTACATATATTTTTATAGAATATTTATGTAAGTTTTTCTAGCGTTTTTTCTTAACTTTTTCTAAAATTTTCTTAATTTTTGACATTAAGTATGCAAAAGTATTAACAATGAGAAAGCAGTATACCACAGAAATAGGTGAAAGATGAACAAGTAAGTAAAATATTATACTATTTACTACATGGAATAGTACACATAAAAGTATTTTTTATGGAAAGCAGCAGTCAGTTGTTTATTGCATCTTGGAAATATATGTTGATGAAAGAGTACTTTTTTCTTTGTACTTTTTGTGTCTTCCTTTCCCAGAAAATGGCATATATTTTTTTTAATAATAATATTAAATGTGAAAAATCAATTCTTTTGTAAAGAAACACAATTATACATAACAGATTCTTAATATATTCATAACAGTTATTCGTAACAGATAACTACTTCCATAAATCACATGTTAATTTATGGGAAAATTAAAACAAGATTTTTGATTACCTAATCAGTTATTTAAATGTTGTTTTCATCATCAGATATCCCTTTTAGCGCCTGAGGATTTTCATGCATTTTCATATAAACAGTTATAATATCCATGATTATTAAATTTCATTTCCAGTTTAATGCAAAATTATCTTTTCATATCACTTCATCAGAGTTTCCCCCAGACAGTTTCAGAAGGGTGCTGCACCCTGCCTGCCCTTTGGTTTACAAAATAGCACCCTTCTTGCCCCTCATAAAACAATCAGCACCCTTCTTGCCCTCTCCAGTAAAATAATTAGCACCCTTTTTGCCCTCAGTAAAAAAAGTGCCCTTTCTCCTTTTTGCATTAAAAAAATTGCTTTCATGTGTCTTTCAATGTTGTCTTAAAAAGAGTGTTTTGACTTTGAAATATCAAAAGTGGCTTTAAAAATCAAAAGAATACATGTAACAATTAAAAAAATTGCACTTAAAAATCTTAAAAGTGCCCTCAAAAATCCAAAAAGGGCCCTTAAGAATAAAAAAAGTGCCCTTTTCTCACCAGCAGCAACCTGCCCCTTTTTCAACGTGGGGGAAACCCTGACTTCATCCTATACACCTTTAAAACATGTTTCTTCTAAAAATATTTTTATCTACAGCTGATTAAACTTGTTTGGGGGAAATAAGAAATTACTTTACAGCTGCTTAAAGGGTTGATGTCCAATAATTTTAGTTCTACTTTTTGAAAAATTATTATCCCAATTTTGCTATGCACTAATAAAATCGGGAATCTCAATTCAATATTTCCCAAATTTTCTTAAAAAAGTAATTCTCCATCATTTTCAAAATGTATTGTATTTTTAAAAACTATTTAAATTATAAGCACACAATTAAAAAAAAAAAAAAATGCATTGCATTTGAAATCAGTGTCTACACCGGATGGTGAAAAAGCAATTTTAATAATTTTATTAATAAATGTGCAAATTAATACATTTCCCAGAAGGTTAGCATTTGTATTTTCATTAAAATTTTCCAAAATGATAATTATATATATGTATGTATATTTTTAACAGGAGCTGTATTAAAGAGAGTTCCAGAAACCTCCCAAGTGGATATTGAAAAGAGAATAGGAATCTTCTTGGTCACTGCAGCCGATAGAAAGGGAGGAAGAAAAAGAATAAATTAATTATTGAGATAAAATATTATTCTCTAAAAATAAAAATATCATTGGAATAAATTGTCAATGAGACTGATAGCTTAAAAATTTTCAACTTTGATTGTACATAACAAAAGTTGAACAATAAATTAAATATGTAAAAAGCTGCAATAAAAAGCATTCCTTTTAAAATTTAAAATAAATTCTGTTGAATATCTACATGTTTTAATTAACATATTCTACTTAAACATATTTTTAAGTAGCATAATTAGCATTTTAATATATTTTTTCAATAAATATGCATACTTATGTAATAATTTTTATTACTATATATAAAGGAAATTTCAATAGGTGCAAAATAAGTTCACACAAATAATTGCCAGGGTCAAAACTAGGGGGGGGGGGGCATGTGCCCCGGGTGCCAGAACATAAAACAAAGGGCAAGCAAAATGAAGATTTGGTTTGTCATTTCATACAGGGAATTTATGAAATTTGGGTAAAAATATTTTGCAGCTTGAAAATCTAAAAAATAAAAGTGAGCCAAGTACATTAAAATTGACAAAAAATAAAAAGATTGTGGTAACTACCTTGGACACTAAAAACTAAGGAGAGGAAAATATGCAATTTAAAAATATTTTGTTTAATTCAACAATTACCTTTTTTACATCCAGATCCAGGGGCAAGTTCTGTCAGCTGTCTGGGACATACACTAAGAGGTAGAATACTCACACAATAAAATACATAATAAACTTCATTTTTTTTTTATCACTATTATAATTTTGAAAATTATAAAGAGGAAATGTTAGGTTCAGGAAAGTATAGTAGGACAATCAGTTTATTAATAGGAAATGTGGTAGAAGTGATAGTTTCATAAAACTTGTTGTATGAGAGATTGGTCCCAAAACCCAAGTATACCTACCATGAGAAAAAAAAAGGTAGTTTTGACAATGATAATTGCCACTTTCTAATTGACAATAACATATTTCTCAATATGTTTACATTGTTTCTGAAACTATTATCTGCACACTTTTTCTTTTTGGGTACAATCAATTTTTCAATAAAAAACAACCATTGTGTGTCACACACTATAACTGAAAACCTCAGAGTGAAGAATTATGCATGTTCAATCCGTAGGTGGTTCCCACTTAAAAAAGATTGAGAAATTCTGGCCTAATGAAGACTTAGCAATTTATAATCTACTTATAATAAAACCCAACAATTGCAAAGTGTTGGTAACAATTTTGGGCAAAAACACTCCATCTAACCAACATTGTATATTTGTTAAACATAGGACATTAATACATTGTTAGTTAGATGGCTGTGTTTACTTGTGATTAATTCATTTTTGAGATTCATTGATTTAAAAAAATCTTCCATTGTTGCAGACAAAAGAAAAAATGAAACATATTTAGATACATTTTGCAAGATAAATTTATCCACATCTGCTTCATATTTATTGTGACATTACGAGAACATTATCCAATGGGTTCATATTATCCTTATGCTTATTGATGCTATTTTTTCACTCATATTAGATATAAAATATATTTTTATTTGAATACATGTTGGTTAAGCATCCTCAATTAAGGAAAAGAGACAGCCATCCTGAATATGGAAATAGAAAAAAGAAACCAAACAAAGAAATTATCAGTTCAAAACTTTAAAAATCTGTCTCATCTGTCCCCATTTTTACATAAAATTTGATTTACAAATGTGGTGTTAAAACCGCAGTGGCTCTTGCATTAATCGGGTTTTGAGCTGCAGATCATGACCCGTTTGAGGTCAGTTGAAATATTTGTAACAGTTATTTCAAATTTTAAGTGAAAACCACAATTTCTATATACCGTGCTAGGACGGGCATTTACACTAATTATGTAATAAAAATGAAAATTTATACAATTTAATTACAATCAACTGATTGGTAAATAATTCATACAAGTTGTATTTTTTTCCATCTAAATGAAAAAGTCTCCAAGGACTCGAAGTCAGAATCTTTTAGCATCAATTTTCAATGTTCAAATTCAGTTATTTAGACATCCATACTCCTCCCAGTTACTCCTCCATAGTTCGATAAAGTTCCTGTGATGTTTATATTTTGCCTTTATTTAGATAATATTCCACCAATATTGGTAGGAAATATTACCCAATATTGGGGTGTTTACATTTTGCCCTTATTTAGCCATTATTTGTTGCCTATATTGTGCCAATGTTGGTAAGAAATATTGCCCCAATATTGGGGTGTTTACATTCTGCCATTATTTAACCAATATAAGTAAGAAATATTGCGCCAATGTTGGTAAGAAATATTGCCCCAATATTGGCGTGTTTACATTCTGCCCTTATTTAGCCAATATTGCGACAATGTTGGTAAGAAATATTGCCCTAATATTGGGGTGTTTACATTCTGCCATTATTTAGCCAATATAAGTAAGAGAAATATTGCCCCAATATTGGGGTGTTTACATTCTGCCATTATTTAATGTTGGTAAGAAATATTGCCCCAATATTGGGTGTTTACATTCTGCCATTATTTAGCCAATATAAGAAAGAAATATTGCCCCAATGTTGGTAAGAAATATTGCCCCAATATTGGGGTGTTTACATTCTGCCCTTATTTAGCCAATATTGCCTCAATGTTGGTAGGAAATATTGCCCCAATATTGGGGTGTTTACATTCTGCCATTATTTAGCCAATATAAGTAAGAAATATTGCGCCAATGTTGGTAAGAAATATAGCCCCAATATTGGGGTGTTTACATTCTGCCCTTATTTAGCCAATATTGCCTCAATGTTGGTAGGAAATATTGCCCCAATATTGGGGTGTTTACATTCTGCCATTATTTAGCCAATATAAGTAAGAAATATTGCGCCAATGTTGGTAAGAAATATTGCCCCAATATTGGGGTGTTTACATTCTGCCCTTATTTAGCCAATATTGCCTCAATGTTGGTAGGAAATATTGCCCCAATATTGGGGTGTTTACATTCTGCCCTTAATTAGCCAATATTGCGAGAATGTTGGTAAGAAATATTGCCCCAATATTGGGGTGTTTACATTCTGCCATTATTTAGCCAATATTGCGCCAATGTTGGTAAGAAATATTGCCCCAATATTGGGGTGTTTACATTCTGCCATTATTTAGCCAATATAAGTAAGAAATATTGCGCCAATGTTGGTAAGAAATATTGCCCCAATATTGGGGTGTTTACATTCTGCCCTTATTTAGCCAATATTGCCTCAATGTTGGTAGGAAACATTGCCCCAATATTGGGGTGTTTACATTCTGCCATTATTTAGCCAATATAAGTAAGAAATATTGCGCCAATGTTGGTAAGAAATATTGCCCCAATATTGGGGTGTTTACATTCTGCCCTTATTTAGCCAATATTGCCTCAATGTTGGTAGGAAATATTGCCCCAATATTGGGGTGTTTACATTCTGCCATTATTTAGCCAATATAAGTAAGAAATATTGCGCCAATGTTGGTAAGAAATATTGCCCCAATATTGGGGTGTTTACATTCTGCCCTTATTTAGCCAATATTGCCTCAATGTTGGTAGGAAATATTGCCCCAATATTGGGGTGTTTACATTCTGCCATTATTTAGTCAATATAAGTAAGAAATATTGCGCCAATGTTGGTAAGAAATATTGCCCCAATATTGGGGTGTTTACATTCTGCCCTTATTTAGCCAATATTGCCTCAATGTTGGTAGGAAATATTGCCCCAATATTGGGGTGTTTACATTCTGCCCTTAATTAGCCAATATTGCGAGAATGTTGGTAAGAAATATTGCCCCAATATTGGGGTGTTTACATTCTGCCATTATTTAGCCAATATTGCGCCAATGTTGGTAAGAAATATTGCCCCAATATTGGGGTGTTTACATTCTGCCCTTATTTAGCCAATATTGCCTCAATGTTGGTAGGAAATATTGCCCCAATATTGGGGTGTTTACATTCTGCCCTTAATTAGCCAATATTGCGAGAATGTTGGTAAGAAATATTGCCCCAATATTGGGGTGTTTACATTCTGCCATTATTTAGCCAATATAAGTAAGAAATATTGCGCCAATGTTGGTAAGAAATATTGCCCCAATATTGGGGTGTTTACATTCTGCCATTATTTAGCCAATATAGGTAAGAAATATTGCGACAATGTTGGTAAGAAATATTGTCCCAATATTGGAGTGTTTACATTCTGCCCTTATTTAGCCAATATTGCGCCAGTGTTGGGAAGACATATTGCTCGATTATTGGGGTGTTTACATTCTGCCCTTATTCAGCCAATATTTCACAAATGCTGGTAGGAAATATTGCCCCAATATTGGGGTGTTTACATTCTGCCCTTATTTAGCCAATATTGCACAAATGCTGATAGGAAATATTGCCCCAATATTGGAGTGTTTACATTCTGCCCTTAATTAGCCAATATTTGTAGCCAAATTTAGGAAATATTAACCCAATATTGGGGTTTTTTACATTCTGCACTTATTTAGCCAATATTTTAAGCCAATATTGCCCCAATGTTGGTAGGAAATATCGCACCAATATTGGGGTGTTTACATTATGCCCTTATTTAGCCAATATTGTACAAATGCTGGTAGGAAATATTGCCCCATATTGGGGTGTTTACATTCTGTCCTTATTTAGCCAATATTACACCAAATTTTGCTCTTATTTAGCAAATATTTTTAGCTACTATCGATGTAACGGCAATGTTGGTAGGAAATATTGCCAGAAATGGATTAATACAAAATATGAAGACCACAATATTGGTATATTGGCTATAAATATTCGCTAAATAAGTGCAAAATATAAACATCCCAATATTGGGACACTCTTTCATGCCAATATTGTACCAATATTCTGCCAATTTATAACCAATATTGGCGGCTACAAATATTGGCTAAATGTTTTCAAAATGTAAACACCCCAATATTGGAGCAATATTTCATGCCAATATTTAACCAATATGCCAATATTGCCCCAAGATATAGCCAATATAGGCCCAATATTGGTTGGCTACTAGGGAAGTATAAGCACACAATTGCTTTTAGAATATTGCAGCAACATAAGCTGTCTTATAAATAGAGAAAAATTGCTTTAAAATAAACATTTGAAATAGAGAATCACATTTTACTTTACTTTAATTTGTGCTTGGAACTAGACATCTTGCCTCGTCGCCGCCACCAGCGGCATCAACCACCAGGACATGATAAATTAAGAGGTTGAAAATTTTTTATAGTTTTAATTTTGTAAAAAAATAATACTGGGCGAAAGATAAGAAGAATTAAAAAAAGTTTTATTTATTTTTTTACCATTTGTATCGCATGAGAAAATATTCTAGGCATATGTATTTGCATTTCTTCCTAAATTATAAATTTAAGATTTGCTTTTTTATACTGAAAAAATATAATTTTGTATCATGATTAGAATACTTTTATGGAAATATTTTAAGTATACAGGTTGTCTCATAAAAAATTAAATGTACTTTAAGTTTTTTGTACATAAGTAGGCAATATAAATTGCAAAAAATAAGGTAGGAAATAAGATTATGTTAATGAAGCAGTCTTTCCATTATTTTATATAAAATAACATTTAAAATATATATACATATAAATAATTGTTTTTTTTTATTATTATGAAGGGAAAAAAACTGACTTATACCCCATTTTTGTAACATTTAAAAAGGTATTTCATCAATGAAAATATGGACCACGCACAAGCTGTTAATATCATTCTTTAGGTAAAAAAAAAATGTAAACAATTGTGTAAAAACTTCGAAAAAACACTTTAAAAAAGCATTACGCAGCCAGAAAACATGTAAAGAGAAAAATGTTGTTTTAATCCTAGAAACAATAGTTTAATAACATGCAACTCACAAAGCATTTTTTAAATGTTATTGTTAACAACGATAAATACTTCTCAAAATTCTTTCGTAAATATTTCGCCACTAAACTTGTTGGAACATCAATTACCGCGTGTTTAATGTCCACTACATATGTATTACATTTAAAATTAAATACATATTTTTCTAAAACTTTAAGCATCACTATATTAATATAACGTAAAAAAAATTACCTTTGGATATGTAAATATAATTTTAGCTGACATAATGACTTCTGAAAATTTGAGAATCAGTGGCAGCTAAAAAGTATTATGCCATTGCCGATGATTTATTAGAAGATGGGGAAAAATAGTGCCTTTTTTCATCAACAACACAATGTATAATTTATAGGTCTCAAGATGAGACAGCATTTACTTACAAGTCATTTCAATTAAAAAATTGTACTTTAAAACTTTTTCTCGAATCTATTTTTACCAATTTAATAAGAGATGCGTCACGGACCGTTTAAAAGAATCCGACACCGATAATTCATCGGCTCTCATAGTGTCCTAAGATAAATTAACAAAGACAGTTTAAGGGAAATACGCATAACATTTTGAGTATTAAAATACTTAATATCGAAATTTATCTTTCAATCGAAATAGTGTAGTAATAAAATGTAAGATACCCAAAGAAATATCAAAAGGCTTATATTTTAAATATCATTGTTCAATAGTTGGAAAAAGTTGCATAAAACAGAAAAGAAAGAAAGACGCAATACAGAAAATAATGAAAACAATGATTAAAAATTAAAAATTAAAAATTAAAAATTAATAAAATTAATTAGTGGCAGCCTTATCAAATTGGCCAATGTTATTTATTTATCCGTTTCATTCAGTTAACCATCGTCCTATCTCTAATGATAAAATGAACATTAATATTTAATATTTAAAAATTGTTACTGAACATTTAAACCATGTCTCTAAAAATGTACAAAGTGTCATACATTTTATAGTTGTGCGCTAACAATTGAATAATTTTAATAATAATTTTAAATCTACGCTGTGTCACAACGAGATGCGCTGTCGCAGCCGACGTAATTTACTTGACGCGCCACCGCCATTTTACTCGTGGTGCAGATATTTATTGCCAACAATTATATTGTTTCATGGAACATTAATCAAATTCCTGTATTTTGATTGAAAATGAAGATATGACAATGATAGGATCAACCTCCATTGTTTTTTTCTTGAAAAATATTTGTAATTATTTAACGGAAGTTTCTATGAAGCGCTTAACTTGCAACTCATGCCCCCGCCCTGTTTTTAGTAGTTTATCGTCATTGTATGGAGTAATATTTTGGAACTTCTCTTTGTGTTTTTTCTGAAGTTTGTTCCAGCATGCGAAAAATAAAATCCTATAGAGTGGTAAAATACCGCCAAAGTTGGAAACGGCGAATCACTAAAGGTTTAACACACCCCTGTTTTCTAAAACGTAATCTATATAAAAGGCATGGTCGAAGCCTTTCGCATCTCCACATCTCCCATTCTCATGAGTCGATGCCATACAGTGACCTTTTTCGCTGATCTAGCACTTGAAATTAATTTTTACTGTGTCCGATTGCCAAGTTCTTACTTAGCTTAAACTTATCTAAAATTGTTTTAAACAAAACATATAAGTACCAAACAGCTTTAAAGTTTTGTAGAAAAAAAGATGAAAGAGGCACTTTTACTTTGCAATGTAAGAGATCGTTGCATGGTGTTCCTTTGATCCCACAATGATAATTCTTATACTTCATAAGTGAAACAAAATTGATTCACTCAGTCCAGCTATCAGTGTTTTTATTCCACATTCAATTACGCAGCTGATTTTTCAATATATTAATTTGGTCTTTCGACACTGCCCAGGCTTTGAAAGTTGCGAGGCTTGCCAGGGACGATTTTTAGTATTGGCAAATGCTCTTTCAATTCGGTCAACACGATATTCACAAATTTCCAACAATTTTCACACTCTACAAAACACAGTTCTCCAAGCAATGCGAATATGTTCACTTGGTTGTAAGCTAATACTTCCGCTTTCTTTGAAGGTAGAACTTACAAAGACAAATTTAGCGAGATTATCTTGCTACACCGTTATCATTTTTTACTCCCTGAACGGCCATATCCTTCAAAACAAGGCATTTTTGTTTTCCTTTGGAAACAGCTCACAATGCTGAGTTTTAGTATCACGAGGAGTAACGTTCTTTGGGTGAAAGTTCTTTCAAGTGTGAAAGCTTCACACTCGGTGATTATCCGAGGTGAAGCTTTATCTTGGGTGAAAGTTCTTTCTGTCACATTATCCATGGCGTATGGTCAAATAAGAGTCACGATATATGTTACATAACTCAATATTCCTGATGCAGGAACACATTAGTGCCGTCTGTAGAAGGATACGTATGGTAAATCCCTTTTAAAAATTAACGTATCTGTAAGCATATTAGACGCTCGCGTACTATTGGCATGTAAGTTTTAGGGTAAAAAAATTCGCAGAAGTAATTTCTACGCATAATAGTTGAAGACTATTTTTCTTTCATAACTAGGATTATTATCTGATGACATGTTTCTTACGCATAGAAAATACTTCTATTTTGTAAAAATGCAGACAACAAGTTACAAACGACATTTGGGGTTGTTGTAATCGGTTGTACGTGTCCTTTAAATATTATTTTACGATACAAAAATTTTACCGTAAATAGTAATAGTGTTATAAATTGCTCTGTTTTTCTAGCTGATACGGTTTTTTTTCATAAACAGCACATTTTCTGAAGTCTATCAATGAGTTACAAGTAATGATAACTGAGTTTTATACATCCCAGTATATTTTTGAGTCTACTTTTGAGCATGTACAATATTTCGCATTAGTCAAAATTGGATTCTCACATTTAGAAATCGGTATAAAAAGTGCTACTATTATGCGGGTAAACAAGATAATTAATTTGGTCGATTATTTAAAAAAGTCATTTTTTTAGCGTATTTATATATAACCTATTACATTATAAAATTATTTGTTCATCTAGAGCAGAAAAAATATTTTAATTCGAATTCTAAATATTTCGTATACTTATACGAATGTATTTATTTAATAAAACTTTGTCATAAGAAATAAAATTCGTTAATGTCGCTTTTAAAGATTTTTTGGAAGAAATAGCTAGACTTTCGAACTACTAATAGCCATGTCGTAAAAAAAACGCATAATAATTACTTTTCACTTCAGATATGATTTTCTAATGTTATTTTAATTATTTAACAAGGATAGAAAATTTTAAATTTGTAGTTATGTAAAAAAAAATTTTATTAAAGTCTTATCTTAAACTTTCTCTTTATTCAAACTACTACTTTCGTGATACAATGCAATTATTACGTAAAGTCTTGTAATTTAATGGAATAGTATTTAATGCTTTTTGAATTATTATCTGATAAAAAGACTATTTAGCGGAAAAAAAAAAAAAACTTTTGAATTTATCCATAATTATTTCCAAAAAGAATTTGTACTAAAATTAATTCTCTACAGCGTTCTATATTTCAATCACAATTTAATGGAATAACACATTTTACATAAAGAAAATAATAATACATGATTTCGCAGCTATACTGTACTTTTTAATGTGTACATTAAAAGTGAAAATAGGGTTACAATACTCTATTTACATATTGGCCTTGCTGTAATATTACAAAGCTGCATGTTATAAGATATATACTACTGTGGGCAAAAAATAGTAAGACTTTTTAATTTAAATTTCGCGCGAAAACCCATTCGTCGAAATTTTTTTTTCTAGGTTGGTATGACTGTCAGTGACATGTGTGCCAAATGTCACATCAAAATAATCATTAGTGTTTAGTATACGCTTGTCTTTCTGAAGTACAAAAAGTGCATTCGGCGATTTTTACAATGAGTGAAATTATTCAACAAAGAAGTTCCATTAAATTTTGTGTGCGGAATCAAATTTCTGGTGCCGAAACGTTCAGAATGTTGCAAAAGGCCTTCGGTGATAATTGTTTGTCGCGAGCAAGTGTTTTTGATTGATACAAATTATTCAAAGAGGGAAGACGAACCACGTCCAGGACGGCCATCAACATCAACTGATGAACAACACGTCAATAAAATCAAGGAATTGGTGCTTGCGAATCGACGATTAACAGTCAGAGACCTTACTGGCATCGTTGGAATATCGGAGGGATCAGTGAAAACCATTTTGAAAGATGCACTGATAATGCACCGTCGCATACTGCATTAATTCTTCGTGAGTTTTTCGCCAAATTTTCAACCAATATCGTGCCGCAACCACCGTATTCGCCTGATTTAGCTCCGTGTGACTTCTGGCTATTCAGCAAACTCAAACGACCGCTCCGGGGAAACCGTTTTGAGTCAATTGAAGACATTAAACGTGAATCGCTACGCGCATTGAAGGCTATTCCCGAAATTGACTTTAACAACTGTTTAGAGGATTGGAAGAAACGTTGGCACAAGTGTATTGGGGCCAGGGGGGACTACTTTGAGGGGGACGAAATAGATTTGGAAGAATAAATTAAGAATTTTAAAATTATGAACAAAGTCTTACTATTTTTTGCCCACAGTAGTATTGCTTATTGGTCCAACGGAAAACCAGGTTTAATGCACCGGTTCCGATCCAAACAGCAAAATGAATCAGCTTTCATGATGGTAAATGTTTAGGAATGTGGAGTAGGGTGGTCCGAAGAAAACTTTTTTGTTTTTTGATTCGCTATACCGCGGAAGACTTGCCTCTAGAGTAGCTTAGTATAATGCAAAAATAAAATTAATTAATTGTTGTGTTTGGCGGTAGCGCATCGGCCCTAAAATTTGAGAAAATATAAGATTTTTATCATTTTCAAAGGGGAGTGCGATAATTTTTTTGTTTCGTTTTTTGATTCGCTATACCGCGGAAAACTTACCTCTAGGTTAGCTTAATATAATGCAAAAATAAAATAAATAAATTGTTACGTTTGGCGGTAGTGCATTGACCCTAAAATTTGAGAAAATATAAGATTTTTATCATTTTCAGGGGGGAGTGCGAGAATTTTTTTGCTTTGTATTTTGATTCGCTATACCGCGAAATATTTGCCTCTAGGGTAGCTTAGTATAATACAAAAATAAAATAACTAAATTGTTACGTTTGGCAGCAGCGCATTGGTCGTAAAATTTGAGAAAATATAAGATTTTTATCATTTTCAAGGGAGAGTGCGAGAACTTTTTTGTTTTGGTCTTGGTTTTGCTATACCACGGAAAATGAGCCTCTAGGGTAGTAGCTTCGTAAAATGCAAAAATAAAATAAATAGATTTTTGCGTCTTGCGGTAGCGCATCGTCCCTAAAATTCGAAAAAATAATATACGATTTTTTAAATTTTTCTAATAAATGGAAATAAATCAAATAACTTCTATAATAAGTGGATATAGACATATTTTAGAAGAACAAAGTACAGAAAAGATAAATAAATGAAACAAATATAGTTCATTTTACAATTTACGAGCGGGGAAGACCGAGCTATGCTCGGTCAAAATCAAATTTGAGTTCAAGTATCATGACCCATGACCAAAATGACCCACTAATTGAATTTTCTCGAACATGTGACCTAGCCGAACAGTCTTCTCGTGCTCGAAAACCACTGGATTCAAAATTTAGTATAAATTGAGCCGCATTTTAGATCTTGACCGAAAATGACCCAGAAATGACCCACTAATCGAATTTTCTCGAACATGTGACCTAGCCCAATGATTTTCGCGTGCCCGAAACTCGTAGGATACAAAATTTAATCAAAATCGTTAGAGCCGTTTTTTAGATAAAATTAATTTGACCCGCTTTGACCCAAAAATGACCCATTAATCGAAAGTTCTCGAACATGTGACCCAACCCAATAGTCTTCTCGTGCCCGAAAATAGTCGGATACAAAATTTCGTCAAAATCGTTTGAACCATTTTTTAGATACAATTAGCTTGACCATGACCCAAAATGATCCAAAATGACCCACTAATTGAATTTTCTCGAACATGCGACCTAGCCTAACAGTCTTCTCGTGCCCGAAAACCATTGGATGCAAAATTTAGTGTAAATTGAGCCGCTTTTAAATCTTGACCCACAATGACCCAGAAATGACCCACTAATCGAATTTTCTCGGACATGTGACCTAGCCCAATGATTTTATCGTGCTCGAAACTCGTAGTTCACAAAATTTAATCAAAATCGTTAGAGCCATTTTTTAGATAAAATTAACTTGACCCTCGTTGACCCAAAAATGACCCATTAATCGAAAGTTCTCGAACATGCGACCCAGCCGAATGGTCTTCTCGTGCCCGAAAATGGTCGGATACAAAATTACGTCAAAATCGGTTTGAACCGTTTTTTAGATACAATTAGCTAGACCATGACCCAAAATGACCCACTAATCGAATTTTCTCGAACATGTGACTTAGCTCAATGGTTTTCTGGTGCCCCAAAACGGTAGGATACGAAATGTCGTCAAAATCGTTAGAGCCGTTTTTAAGATAAAATTTGCATATATATATATATATATATAACCTCACACAAGATTTGCTCGTATTAGAATATATGATTAGTAGAGTATTAAGTTTAAAAAAAACATTGACAAATTTCCATTGAAAACAAAAATAATTTTTCTGATTGTGTAAATATTCAGTTTGTAATGAAATATGGTACTTTACTTGTCTTTACTTTCTTTTGATATAATTGAGTTAAGTTTGAACTAAGATTAGCTAAAAACACTAGGCATTGACGATATTGAAATAAGTATAGTTCTGATAAAACCATCTCTGTAATTGGAGCCGATGACTTTTTCTGACGCCTCAGTTCTCCACCTTGAGTAGGAAAATGTGCCAGGCTCACAAACAGTTAATTCTTCAGGACAGCTGCCTGAATTTATATCACAACTTATGTTCAGCAGGTACACTTTATCTTTGCATAAACTTTGCTTGTCTATTTCTGGAATCTCAAACTCACTGTCAAAATTTACTACTGATAGTTTCTCACATTTACTGAACTGTGAGCCAATCGGACAACGAAATGATTGTGACCCAGTCGTTTCACCATCTAAAGTTTGAAACAAATGTCGGAATGGCAAATCATTGAAATGTAAGAGGCACACACTACACTATAGTGGTCGTTTAACTTGTTCTTCAATTGTGCGAATAACACGGTTTTCCACCCTATATTAGTAACGGTGCCATCACATCCAATCACGTTCAGTTCATGAAGTGAAAATCCAGCCTCAGTCAAATAAGAAAGAATGCTACTGGAAATGTTTTGAGCAGAACCTGAAGAGGGTAAAACATGACCAACGCACACAGGTCAGCAGTACATGCTGGACATAAGTTCTGCTATAAAATCAGGTAGCTGTTTTCAAGATTTATCTGTTCGTGAGCCGCACACTTTCCCACTCAAGGTGGTTAACAATGGCGAACAGAGTTCTCCGATTGTATTTAGGTAATGAAAACACAACAGACGAGAGCAAGATTTTAGTTTCTTTTCTCTTAAAGTCATATATACATCTATAGTTTTATATAAAAAGTAAATACTTCACAAATAGACCAGAACATGTATTTGAAGTTTTAAAATCTTCAAGATTCCTTCCCGAAAACTTGTTGAAAGTCATTGGCCCAGTGACTGAGAGAAACTTATATTTTGCCCGTCCAGAAAACTTGCTTTTGAGTATGATAGTAGATAAAAGGAATCATATAATAGAGTTAGGTTTCAGAAAAATTATAATTGCTAGAAACTTAGCTTCTAAAAAAAGGAATCAGGAATTTTCAACCACCCAAAATCAATTTTCTATCTACAGACAACTTGAAATGATTCGCTGGAACACTACTGCACTTTCACCACCACATTTGCTGCGAAGAATCAAATTTTAGGGCCGATGCGCTACCGCCATACGTAACAATTTATTTATTTCATTTTTGCATTATGCTAAGCTAACCTAGAGGCAAGTTTTCCGCGGTATAGCTGATCAAAAAACAAAACAAAAAAATTATCGCACTCCCCCTTGAAAATGATAAAAATCTTATATTTCCCCAAATTTTAGGGCCGATACGCTACCGCCAAACGTAACAATTTATTTATTTTATTTTTGCATTATAGTAAGCTACCCTAGAGGCAAGTTTTCCGCGATAAAGCGAATCAAAACACAAAACAAAAAAATTCTCGCAACCCCCTTTAAAAATGATATAAATCTTATATTTTCTCAAATTTTAGGACTGATGCGCTACCGCCAAACGTAACAATTTATTTATTTTATTTTTGCATTATACTAAGCTACTCTAGAGGCAAGTTTTCCGCGATAAAGCGAATCAAAACACAAAACAAAAAAATTCTCGCAACCCCCTTTAAAAATGATATAAATCTTATATTTTCTCAAATTTTAGGGCCGATGCGCTACCGCCAAACGTAACAATGTATTTATTTTATTTTTGCATTATACTAAGCTACCCTAGAGGCAAGTTTTCCGTGGTATAGCGAATCAAAAAAAAAAAAAAAAATTTCGGCCCACCCTAATGTGGAGTTCTAGTAAAATACGCTATTGTTGGCTGGTGCTCCACACGAACATGTAAATGCAGTGATGCATAGTGTACTCAAGCTTAAAAGGCCGATATTCAAGAAGGAGTTTTCGAGCAGAGAATCCTCCCTCCCTTGGGTAAAGATAAAAACTGTCCGGGAAACGAGACCTAACCAGTGCATGGAATGAATGTACATAACTGGACGTGGCCTTTTTATGAATCCATTTCACTTAGGGTCGCAAAATTTTTTTAGTTTCACATTTGTAAATTAACAATACAACTAGCAATCGTTTTTTTTTTATATTTTAACAGAATCTGATAGTAAATAAATCATACCATTAGTATATTTTCCCAACTGAGTAAAAATAAGTCCAGGCTGGGACTTGATTCCAGAACCTTAGGCTGCGTTTGCCAATGCCCTTTCAGTTGAGCTACCTGGATGACATATGAAGCAACACAAGTCATTCAGAAAAGCATTTGGTCAACTCAGATAATCCAGATGTCATTACCGAATGGAGTCTGAGTGTGATCGTATCAGTGAATGGCTGATAAATGCTCTTATGACTGTGACGTCGTCCAGATTGCTCAATTGGAAAAGCATCGGCCATGTAAAAGGTTCTGCCTCGAGTCATGGGCTGGAGAAATTTTCACTCATATGGAAAAAAAATTCCACGCGTATAAATAGCAGTAATATGAATTTATGATAATACATCCAAAATATGATAAATGAAAACAGGTAAAAAATTCATAATTATGCAAATTTCCATTTGTAATTTCATTTTAATTTTATTCTATTTTCATTCAGGGTCGCAGATGTTCGCATAAAATACACCCACGAGAATTAAATAATCTGCTGTACAAGTTTCTGTATATTTGAGACCAGGATCTGGCGAGAGTTAAGAGAAATACATATTCGAACTTCACAATATATCTTTTCAGACGACCCATGAACGTGAATGTTATATACTTTAATTATACTTTTTTTAATAACTTATTTTCTGTAAATGCTGAAAAAATTTACCTTATCAAAGCAGGAAATAAAATTTACCTTATCAAAGCAGCAGTTGAAAAAATTACAAAAATTCTAGCCTTATTGTTTTCCAAATGTCTCGAGAAATCAGATATATTAAAAGTTTGGTATAATGCTGTTATGGTGCTACTTTACAAGAAAGGAGAGAAGGAAAACATTAAAAACTACGGTCCAATCAGCTTACTGTCAGTGATGTATAAAATTTTCATCAAAGTGTTAACGACAAGACATGAATCAGCTCTGGAGTCAGCTCAACCTATGGAACAAGCAGGATTCCGAAGCGAATTTAACACAATGGCTCATATTCAAACAGTAAAGGGAACTCATATAAAAACATAAATAATATAATTTACCTCGCTGCCTTGCGTTTATTGATTATGAAAAAGCATTTGTTTCGATTTACACATCTGAAGTAGTTGATTATCTGTAGGTCATTGTTATAGCCTTACATCAGTATCATAAAGAAGATTTACAAGAAAGTCACAGCCTCCATTCGTTTGGACAAACGAAAACTGAAGATCGAGCTTGGAAGAGGAGTAAGATGAGAAGACACCATTTCACCTAAGGTTTTTACTGCTGTCTTAAAAAATATTTTCAGGACGCTGGATTGGGAAAACAAAGGGTTTGGAATAAATGGGGAATATTTAAGCCATCTCCGGTTTACTGATGACATTTTAATTTTCAGTAATAGTCCTGAAGAATTAGAAAATGTGCTAAAAGATTTGGCAGAAGCTCGCATTAATGTGGGATTAAAAATAAATTTGAAAAAGACTAGATGATATTCAATTCATTTACATCAAAAGGAATATCGTCTACAACAATACTGAGATTAAAGAAGTGCAAAATTATGTGTACCTTGGACAGGAAATATCATCGGACAACAGTATCATGAATGAAATCAATAAAATAATAAAAATTGGATGGAGTGCTTTTGAGAAGAACAATATTATTCTGAAAAGTAACATATATGTTGTTCTTTGTTAAAAAAGAAAGGTGTTTAACCAATGTGTTTTACCTGCACTAACATATGCAGCAGAAACATGGACGCTGACAAAACGGATGGTGCATAGATTACAAACAACACAGTAAAGTATGAAAAAATGTATGCTAGGCATAACTAGAAGATACAGAAATAGAATAACCTGGAAAAGAAGACAGACGAAAGTTTTTGACATCATTGAGAGAATTAAACGGCTAAAATGGAAATGGGCTGGGCACATTGTAAGAATACAAGACAATACATGGATCACAAATACCCTACTTTGTTATCCCAGTGATATCAGGACTACACTAGATACCGGGCTTGCTCATTCTTTATCATGACGTCACAAAAGGTGGCTGGCCGCCACCGTCGATTGGTACAAAGCGAAACGACAAAATGAAAGACATACAGCGATTGGCACAAAATGACGGGCTCGTCGCTTTGCACCAATCGCTGGTCGCGGCCAGCCACCTTTTGAGACGTCATGATTGTGAATGAGCAAGCCCGGTATCTAGTGTAGCCTTGGTGATATAAAACGACCAATGAGACAACCTCTAGTAAAATGGAATGGCGAAATAAGAAAAGTGGCCGGTGTTAAATGATTGGCTAAAGCACTAGACAGGAAACAACGGAGAAATCTGGGGGAGACCTACATTCAGCCGTGGTTTGAAAACGGTTGTGTACATTTGTTTTTAATTTAACCCTTCTTTGCATGAGTTTTTCTTTTACAATTGTGTTTTTTTATACATATATTAAATATTTGACACCAGAAATTTGAAGATAGATTTTCAACTTTGTGCAGCAACATAGTTCACGGGAAATTTACTGGATTAATATTTCTATATAAATATAGTGGTGGCGAAGAAGTTGATTTATTTATTAAAAGTTAAATGAAAAGTGATGGAAATTTACATCACTATGCAATTAAGGGTTAAATGCTAAAATATGTGAAAGAGTAGTTGTAAGATATGTATATATATATATATAATACACACAGGCATACCTACCTACCTACATATTTATATGTATACTAGCTGTTACCCGTGACTTCGTTCACGTAACATTAAAAAAAGAATAAATGCATTAATTTAGCAAAACATTTCACTTGATAATTAACAACACATATAATTATCCAAAGCTTTATCACATTTTATAGGAGACCATACGGTAATAGTTTGCTATAGGGGCCTTGACATAACCCAGTCTTAAAAAAGTGAAATTTCATGCCAAATAATATATACAATCGCGAAAATGAAACTGCAATTAATGAAAAAAGGAGGACCTAGTAAAATCGTGAAAATCGAGGAATTCCTTTTCGTAAAACGAAAAACAACACTGGCAGAATTCTTCTATACAACAGTGCATTTTAGGTGGTATTTGGTGCACAATTTGTATATGTGTGCATTGCTAAATAGGCATTATTATATTGTTTATTTGCATAGACAAATGTTATATATTTCTTACTACATTATCTTGTTTATGTATATTTTAAATTAAGTGTTTCACGCTAAGTGGTGTAAATAGGGAACAAACTGCTTGTGGATTTTATACATTGATAGATATTTCACAAAGATATAACAATCTGATACGATTCTAAAATGTAAACAAAAAATGCTAGAAAGTACTTTAAATTCTGCCCAATTTAACCTCGATATTTTCTTTATCGCGTCAAGAACACTATTAGCAAATAAATACCGACGACACAAATCTGATTATCTAAATTTACATATTTTTGTTAGTATATATAGGACTAGCTGTTACCCGTGACTTCGTTCACGTATCATTAAAATAAGAATAAATTCATTAATTAAGCAAAATATTTCATTCCCAATAATTAGAAACGTAAATAATTAACTAACTCTTGATCACATTCCATTGGAGACAGTACAGTATTTCTATGTTATAGAGGCCTTGACATAACTAAGTTTTAAAAAAGTGAAATTTTGTGACAAATAATCACAAAAAGGAAACTGCAACCAACAAAAAAGGCGGGCCAAATAAAATCGTGGAAATCGGCAAATTGTGTAAAAACATATGTCAAGTTTACCTGGTAAACCATATTACTTTTAACGCCTTTGTGAAACGTTTTAATAGCCATCCTTCAAAGATAATGGAAATAGTATATTCTTTTTCATTAAATTCAATTCTTGTGAATAGGGAGCAATAATTGTAGACCTAAATGCATGGAGCTTAAATTTGCCTCCTTGATTTAATCTATAACTACAGCGCCTATATTCTAGGCGCTATACTACAACTGAAAAAAAAATTCTTTATTTCTAAATGAAAATATGTTGACAGACGATATTTGTTCTCTAGAATAAATTGACACATGAAGTTTGAATATGTGAAAATACGTTCTTATTTTTAAAAAAATTTACTGTAATCAAGATTTTTTTTTTCTTTCACCATCTATTCAAAATCTAATTGAAAATAAATTCTTTTTTTTCAATTTTAATGAGAATAAATATATTATTCCGTTTCATTTCTTCTTTTTTATCCACAAAATTGGAATAATTTAGTTGCCATTTTTAGAGCAACTTCGTTAAATTTATATTAAAAAAATAATAATAATCATATCTCGGAATTTAAATCATTTTTTTAATTCTGAGAGTTTATGACATCCTCTGCGAAATACAAACAGGCGGTCAGATTTTAATATAATAGATTCGTAATTATTTTTATTTTCCTAATAATCATGGTGTAGTTTTTGGCAAAAAACTCTCATCTGTATGTAACAGATATTCATGCATAATAATCGCTAGCTAAAAAAAAAAGCTAAAAAAATATATTTAAATTTTTCGTTTTAAATATGACTTGAAACTCATCTACTTTCTAAACTTACCGATTCTTGTATTATTAATGTAATGAATTGATTCACGCTCCTTCTAAAACACATTTGAAAATTCCCATTTTATTTCAAATATGACGTCACTTTTTCCTCAGAAAAATCTCTTTTAAATGGCACAATTCTTGTTAATTTTCTTTTTCTGGCAATCAGGACGTAAATTTTAGCGGAAAACTCACATTTGTGTGTAACTGGTATTCAAGCTAATTATTAATCCGTATCGATAAAAAATATTTCAGTTTTTCATCTTAAATATTACGTCCATTATCTATTTACTTTCATTATACATTGATATTCATGCTCCTTGTATTATTACGAATATTTGAAAATACATGTTTTATTTATGACGTCATATTTGTCCAAGCCGAGGGGGATCTTTTTCATAGTTCCATGGTCCAAGCGAAATCTATTTTTTAATAATATAATTATTGTTGCACTTTTCCTTCTAATTATAACGCAGTTTTTAACAGAAAAATATCTTTTTATTTTAACCGATATTCATACTTCATGTATAATAACAAATACTCCATATTTTTGTTTCAAATATCACGGAAATTCACCTTCTTTTGAATTTTTTTAATTTTCAGTTTTCACGTGAAAATCGTTCAATTGAAAATTAGTTGTTGGGGAAAAATTATTTTGCGTGTTTTTATTTTTGTGGCAACGATCAAAGCACCTAGCAACGATAAAGTAAAATGGTTAAATTGTATGGAAAAATGTCCATTTATTCTCTATGAAAATAATGAAATTTTTAATTATTAAAGAAAATATTTGAATAAAATAAACAAAAACCAGCCTATGTTAATTTGAGGATTTTAATCAACCTATATGCAAAAATACAGGATCATTAAATGCTCCATTTTGACGCTGGCTTCAGCCTAACATTTGCACACAATGAGATTTATAATATTATTAGGATATGTAGGTAGGTAGGTATGTCTGTGTGTATTATATTTGTATATATATATATATATATATATATATAATATACACAGGCATACCTACCTACCTATATATATATATAGGTTGGTAAGTATGTATGTGTGTATTTTATATATCTTACAATTATATCTTACAACAGTATTTTAGTATTTAAATTAAAAACAAATGTACTATCAAAAATCATGAAGCCATCGAGTAAACTCAGACCAGTAAATTAATACGAGATCACGTATGGAACGTTTTAAAGTTACAAAAGAAATATCTTCTGTATAAAGATGTATTATTTTCTTTTGAACTTCTGACACCTTATTTTTTTTTCTTTATGGTAGAGATTTATACTTGAAATTTCTTAAAGATTATTTTCCGGCAGTACACCCTCTTGAGAATGTAAACAACTGATATTAATCTGCCACAAATATTTGAAGACAAGCCCATACCAAACGATTCAGAATAAAGTGTGGGATTTTTTTGTTTTTGCTTTGAAAACTGAACATGACGGAGCTGAAATGGCAAATAAATCTAGTTTTTCAAATGATGACAACAAAATATGAATAAATAGGGAAATTCCCTATCTTTCTATTACTCTAAACAACCACATCTACTATTAAAATTATTAATTATTGTAAAATAATCCCATTTTAGATGTTGCCTTCAACTTTTAATCCGATGCCAGATTAATTGGATTTCGCAAATTCAGAAACTGTTCTTGTTAGCTTTTCATAGATTTATTAGTTTATTATTTAAATAATTCTGTAATGCATTAGTTCATAGCAATTTATTCCGCTTATTTAAAGATATTTTATAACTGAATAAAACACTATATTGTGTTTCATTCTTTCTTTCTTTATTTATTGAAATAAACGAACATGCTACAATGTTTGTTCTATAATTTAAATAAATAGTTTGATATACAGAAATCTATGTTTAAAACATTCTTTTTTGTGTGTATCCCGGACTAGAGGATATATGCTACATACAGTTATTCGGTCTGAGAGAAATGGAGTTGAAATATTTTTACACTGTAAGTATTTTGAATGAGGAAAATAATACGTAAATTTTGAGCTAAATCTAAAATTATCAACTGTAATTTTTTTTCGAATCCACTACTATTGCCCACCAACGTATTTCTATATACATTAGCCAAATTTGCACACTGCTCTAAAATTGTTAAACTCAATAACTCAATTTTATATAGAATTACTAAAATATTTAATATAGAATTATTAAAAGAGTTAAGTAACATATATTCTGTTCTAATTCTGTGTCATCTCTAGTATTTAAAGCTATATAATAATAAAAAAATTGTAATAGGAATAAATCATGAAATATAATAATTTCATTTAGGCTCCTAAAAAATTATATATCCAATTAAATGTACGGACACGCCTGGAATCGTAAGAAGACACGTAACAATCAGTTTCTGTCATATTGTTTGAGATATTAAAATTTATCAATGTGATCTCAAACAAATTAAATAAACATGCATTGCATAATGTATGAAAACGCTTAGAAATTTGCAGCGCTAATAATGTATAATGCATTTCATTCGAAATATGTTACAATAGACTTAAATTTTAATATATTATTTTTATTTAATTCATAAAATAAGGAATAGAGATAAATAAAATAAAAATAAAATATTCATATTTAATTAGTGAATATTTAATATTTAAGACATTGTATAATTATTTTCAAATTCGAAATTGCTCTTTTCACACAAAATTACGAAATAGCCTGTATATGAATAATTTTTTTCATGGATGTAATAGTTTTGCTTCTTTTTCAATTGTCTTCAGTAAGTGTGTTTGATTTTTAACGCTCGAGGGCTGCATTTGTATATTCTAAAAGTTCCGCGGTCCACACATAATTCAATGAAACAGTGAAGGCAAGAAATGCATACACGCCTAGGTTTCAAGCCCAGCGACGAGTTGTATATTGGCACTGCGGAACTAGAGAATTCTCATTTCTTTTTTGATTCATAAAGAAACAATTTATTATTTTATTTTTGTTCACAATATTTAATTTTAATACCAGAAATTATATGCAGTTACTTGATTTAGTAATAATAGTAGTAGTGCAACGGGATACAACACAGATACACTCACAAATCATTCTTATGTGAGTAGTCGCACTGTTAAGGCGTGTGTTTGATTTTATGAGTATTGTGTGAGCTATTGTTAAAAGTAGTGGTGCTTCAGTTATTGAATATACTTTGTATCTATCCAATTCGGTCCACACATAATTCAATGAAACAGTGAAGGCAAGAAATGCATACACGCCTAGGTTTCAAGCCCAGTGACGAATTGTATATTGACACTGCGGAACTAGAGAATTTTCATTTCTTTTTTGATTCATAAAGAGCTGATTTATTATATTTTATTATATTATTTTTGTTCACAATATTTAAATTTAACACCAGAAATTCTATGCAGTACTTGATTTAGTAACAATAGTAGTAGTGAAACAGGATAAGACACAGATACACTCACAGATCATTCTTATGTGAGTAGTCGCACTGTTAAGACGTGTGTTTGTTCTTATGAGTATTGTGCTAGTTATTGTATAAGTAGTGGTTCTGCAGTTATTCGTAGTATTGAGTTAATTTCGTTTTGCTCACACTGGCTACGACTGATAGTGACCAAAACATTCTTATTGATAAACTGGCTATACTTATTATAGACGGAACTGATTCTGTGAACTTTCTGCCTGAATTTAATGCATTTCCTACACATCATGAACCTGCCAATATTGTTCTCCATGAGTTGTTATCTGCTATTGATGATGAAATCAAGTCTCTACTACTACTCCCTGACTATTCTACTAAAGACGATTTTAAAGCTCAGGTAAAATATTTATGTAGTTTTGCTATATCCATTTTGGTGGAGCCAAAGAATATCAATTTAATTATATCTACTGGTCTTTATAGATTATTTAAAAGTGACGTTCTGGAGAATCTTAACATTCTTAAAAATATTAAACCATACCCTATTCCCGGCCGCAAAAGACGTCATTCTGAAACCGATGCTAATGTTGAACTTAACAATAAATTCCTAAATCTTTCAACTGAAGTTAATCTTGATACTACCGCTGCTATGGAGCAAGATGGCGGTTCTAGTCAAAATCCCTCTACTTCTGATGCTACTATGAACGACGTATCAGGTGCAAAAAGGAAGAAATCCATCCATTCTATGTCGAATTCAAGGATGTTTACTGGCGAAATATCGCCCACGATCTTAAATCCGCTGATACTGAAAACCCTACTATTGTCTGCCTCAAAGACGAACTTATAAAAATCCAACGTAAAACTTAAAACCAATTCCGTGAAATTCATAAATATTTATGTGAATACAAACTTAACTTCACTACCATCCACCATAAAGCCCAACGTCCAAACAAAGTCTGTGTTAGAAGTATCCCCAATAATACTGACACTCAACTAATTATAGAAGACCGCGCTTTATATAGCTTTACTGCAACACGCGCAGCCAAGCTACAAAATGAAAAACAGGTAAGGGCATGCCTCTCTATATGGTTAATGTCCTACCCCGAAAAGACTTTGATAATATCTACAAAATACGTGAACTATGTTATATTAGTGATGAAATTGAATACTTCAAGAACTCTAACAACCCAAACCTGTGTTACCACTGTCAACGGTTTGGCCACGCTTCTGAAATATGTAATTTTGATCCTAAATGATGCAAATGTTGTGGCCCACACCTAACCGATAAATGCCCAACTTCTCGTAGAATAACCCTACTTGCTCCAATTGCAGTGATTCGCACCCAGCCTCTTACGGTGGTTGCCCCAAAAACCCTAAAAATATTTTAAAGAAATATTCTGTCGAACTCTAACAAGAACGATAAAAAATCAACTAATTGTAAATCTACTAATCCTAAAACCCTAACCTCCAAAAACGCTTAATATCTCTATGAAATTTTGAAAGAATTCAATTACGTCGAGAAAGATGCAATAACTCTTCCGACATTAATACAGTTATAAAATCTACTACTTCCGAAATGGAAGTCACACACGAAGTCCAAACCGTGGATCCTTCCAGTTGTACTAACAACGAGCAGGGAAGACCGAGCTAAGCTCGGTCAAAATTAAATTTGAGTTCAAATATCATGACCCATGACCAAAATGACCCACTAATTGAATTTTCTCGAACATGTGACTTAGCCCAACAGTCTTCTCGTGCCCGAAAACCATAGGATCCAAAATTTAGTGTAAATAGTCTGAGCCGTTTTTAAGATAAAATAGCTTGACCCATAATGACCCATGACCAAAATGATCCACTAATCGAAATTTCTCGAACATGTGACCTATCCTAATAGTCTTCTTGTTCCCTAAACCTGTAGGGTGCTAAATTTATTTCAAATCCTCTGAACCGTTTTTAAGATAAAATAGCTTGACCCATAATGACCCATGACCAAAATGACCCACTAATTGAATTTTTTCGAACATGTGACCTAGCCCAACAGTCTTCTCGTGCTCGAAAACCATTGGATGCAAAATTTAGTGTAAATTGAGCCGCTTTTTAGATCTTGACCCACAATGACCCAGAAATGACCCACTAATCGAATTTTCTCGAACATGTGACCTATCCTAATAGTCTTCTTGTTCCCTAAACCTGTAGGGTGCTAAATTTATTTCAAATCCTCTGAACCGTTTTTAAGATAAAATAGCTTGACCCATAATGACCCATGACCAAAATGACCCACTAATTGATTTTTTTCGAACATGTGACCTAGCCCAACAGTCTTCTCGTGCTCGAAAATCTTTGGATGCAAAATTTAGTGTAAATTGAGCCGCTTTTTAGATCTTGACCCACAATGACCCAGAAATGACCCACTAATCGAATTTTCTCGAACATGTGACCTAGCCCAATGATTTTCGCGTGCCCGAAACTCGTAGGATACAAAATTCAATCAAAATCGTTAGAGCCGCTTTTTAGATAAAATTAATTTGACCCGCTTTGACCCAAAAATAACCCACTAATCGAAAGTTCTCGAACATGTGACCCAGCCCAATAGTCTTCTCGTGCCCGAAAATAGTCAGATACAAAATTTCGTCAAAATCGTTTGAACCGTTTTTTAGATACAATTAGCTTGACTATGACCCAAAATGACCCAAAATGACCCACTAATTGCATTTTCTCGAACATGTGACCTAGCCCAACAGTCTTCTCGTGCCCGAAAACCATTGGATGCAAAATTTAGTGTAAATTGAGCCGCTTTTTAGATCTTGACCCACAATGACCCAGAAATGACCCACTAATCGAATTTTCACAGACATGTGACCTAGCCCAATGATTTTATCGTGCTCGAAACTCGTAGAACAGAAAATTTAATCAAAATCGTTAGAGCCGTTTTTTAGATAAAATTAATTTGAACCGCGTTGACCCGAAAATGACCCACTAATCGAAAGTTCTCGAACATGTGACCCAGCCCAATAGTCTTCTCGTGCCCGAAAATGGTCGGATACAAAATTTCGTCAAAATTGTTTGAACCGTTTTTTAGATACAATTAGCTAGATCATGACCCAAAATGACCCACTAATCGAATTTTCTCGAACATGTGACCTAGCCCAATGGTTTTTTGGTGTCCCAAATGTTCGATATCTTATACAATATAAAATAATTACTTCAACTCTCTAAACTCCTCAAATACATTAAAAACATTTCCACTGAAACTCAAAAATGTAAAAATCCGTTCGAAAAAATTATTATTATCATAAATGAACGAGACAACTTTGCTACACAGCTTAACTTAACCAATCATGAATAATTTCAATAACACCTATTACTCACTTCTTATTCTCTCATGGAATTGTAACTCCCTTAGACTCAAAATTAATGAACTCCGGTCATTTACTTCATCCAACCCTTAATTTGATATCCTCCTCATACAAAAAGTTTGCAATCCTCTTTGTAGCATTAACATCTATGGCTATAAGCTTTATCATACACCGCGTCCTTGACTTTCCACGCATCAAAATTAACATAACGTCGTTCTTTTCCGGACATAGTCGACATTTCTCTGTCCACGAACTCTTAAGTATCATCACACCACACCATTTTGCCTTTGTAGCTGGTGACTATAATGCACACAACAGCCGTTGGAACTGCCACTCTACATCTCCCGTAAAACCTCCTTAGATAATTTTATTACTCATAATCAGCTCAGTCTGCACGCCCTTAACACTCCCACTCATATACCTACAAGAACCCGCAATCAACCCTCCATTATTGACTTTGCTATCTCTAAAAATCTCACGTACCCCATTGCTACCTCCGTAATTAACGCTCTTATCTCTGATCATTTACCTGTCTCTTTTAAAATTGATTTAATTAACCCTATCACCCCTCCCCCTCTGTAGCAATCGATTGGAATAAATTCAAAAATTATCTTAATAACGCTTATCTAACCTATCCTAACATCAATAATCCTATTGACATTGGTAAAGGCATAACTTATTTAAATATCTTCATTCATGCTGCTGAATTCACGCTACCTACTCCAAAATCAAAAATAATAACTCCTTTTTTCTTCCCACTCATATCCGCAACGTTTGCAACCAACGCAACATCCTCCGGTGACTCTTTCAATCTACTAGAGACTCTGGTCTCAAAATCGCTATTAACAGACTTAATAATAAAATTAAAAACCTTATTCAAAAAGAAAAACAAAAAAGCTGGGCTAATTTCCATGAAAATCTTTCTACCGATGAGAGTTCTTTTTGGCGCATCACGAAAAATTTCAACAATAACTACCCCCATCCCCCTTTAACTGTCAATAATATAACTGCCTATACTGATAAAGATAAATGTCTTGCTAACTCTTACAAAAAACAGTTTTATCCGAACACATTCATCGGTAGCCAAAGCCACCTTAATGACGTAACGATACCGTACACAACTTTCTTACCAGACCCCTGGAATCCCTCCCCGATATTCAACCAGTATTTTTTTATAATATTATTCAAAAACTTAAAAACCGCAAAGCCCCTGGGTATGACAATATCTCCAACTACACCCTCAAACAACATGTTATTAATTGTATAATTTATATAACACACCTTGCAAACTCAATCCTTAAATTTTGCTACTTTCCAAATCCTTCATTATCAAAATCCTTCAAAAACCTTCATTATCATTATCAAAATATCATTACTAAAGTGCTAAAGTCGCCACCATCACAAAATGTCTTTCACCTCTGTTATGTAGCTCTTCACTCTCTCTCTTCATAATAAAATTATCATATATAACGCATGCGTACTTAAGGTTGTTACTTACACATGCCCAATTTGGGGCTTCTCTTTTAAAACTATCATGGATTTTCTCTCTCACTCTCGCTGTAAAACTCTTCGTATAATCCGTGACGGCTGTTGATGTCTCCGGCACTCAAATATAAGAAATGATTTTAAAGCTGTTTCACTGGCTAACTGCATCAAATTCCTCTAAAAAAATTGTACAGTAATTTGTATAAACTCCTGAACGAGATTGTACATGAATTCCCTGACTACGACGTTCGCAGTCCCATTAAACGCAAAAAGACATCGGTATACTACTATTTTGCCGGAGTAGTCCTCTGGTGCTAATACTGTTGTTTTTGTCTTTCTTATTGTTTAAATGTATTTCTCCTATTCATACATATACTAACCTTAACATAACTATTTTTAAATGAATGACAATGAAAACTTCCTTTCGTTTTTAATTGGGGTAGCTTTACGCTCTTACTGCTTCACTTTGCCTTTAAAGTGAACAATTCTTTTTTACTAACAGTAAAACATACTTTCTCATCATCTTTTCACTTATTTCTATTCGAATTTATCCTATTATAATTTATTGCATTCAGCCGACTACTTGTTCTCCTTCTCTTTCTATCTTAAATGGCAAATTATTTCTGATTGGCTGCTTTACGCAAGCTAATCTTGACTGGCTTGCTTACTAATTTCCCATTGACTGTTGAAGTTGATAGTGAAATCCTCAGCTTCTCTTGCATTTTACAGTGCAATTTTGCTATTTTTTTAATATTTTTTACATGGCCCCTTTAAGATGTCATACACAAATACACATATACAGGGAATAGAGCTGCTTGCAACTGGGAATTCCCTTGAATCGATCAACTGTTACTGTTTAAAGAAATAATCCGTTTGTTAGTACTAAAAAAATCGACATTGACACTATCCTGTTCATTACTGTGTTTCAGTTTCAATTATGCATAAGAAAGCAGTGCATATATGTCGTATGAATCGGTTAGCATAAAGTAGAACAGTAGTAGTTTTCAAAATACTCCGTTTTTTAGGTCACGAAAGATGCAAATTTATTTATCCAGCATTTAAAATATTATGGAGAAAACAAATGTACTGAGTGATTTTTTCCTTGTTTCTTCATCATTTTTATGCAAGAAAAAGAATTGTTACAGATCCCAAATTTTAGGCTTTTATTAAAGTTAAAAAACTTTTGAAGCAGAAATCTTACTTAATAAATAAAATTAGATAAGTTCCACATAGAAAAAGTAAATATTTGATCAATTCAATTAAATGAATTTTCTGGCTTAAAAAAATATATTTGGCGCGAAAAAAACGTAAAAGTTGTAAGCTGTAGACTTATCCTAATAAAGGGCTTCAGAAATTTTTCAGTGTCGCTGAAAAATTTTCAATCTTAAAATTCGGAACTACATCACGGGCCACTGAAATAACCTCGGCGGGCAAACTACTGGCCCGCGAGAGACGGGATGAAGACTTCTAGTTTAGAGCATTATCTTTGTAGGTTTAAAAACATACGGTAATTTTACTTTCTAAATAATATTATGGTGTCCTGATAAATTTTTATTATAAAATTATATGTATTTAAAACATTTTTAGTATATAATTTTCCTATTAACTTTTACCATGAAATATCTAATTTCTTAATAGTAAACGGAGTGTCGTAAAATGATATTTTTAATGAAAACTATTAAGATACTCAAAAATATTCCGCCTAAGTTAAAAAATATATGATGTAACTGTTTCTTTGAAAATGTAGTTTTAATTTCAAACCACCGTTAATTTTTTTTTTCATAAAGTATGATGAAAATTGAGAGAATATTAAAAATTCTTTTATCTGTCCATGTAATTAGGAACTTTCGCAATTTGGAGGTTTTCGCAATTTCTTTCATTATTTAATGATTTACAAAGCTTTCAAATAAAGAGATTTTTGTACTTCATTAAAAATTTAGTTAATCATCTTTTCTTTGTGTAATACGTTTGACGTATTAATTAAAACAGATCAGATTAAAATTTTTATCAATTTCGTATTTGTTAATAAAAATGACAGTGGACCTTTGATATATAAAGAAATCCCAAAAGATGATAATTAAATATTAATCGATAAAAAAAACTACATATTGCTTCATACTATTTTAAATACCATTGTTTTTACTTTTTATATGTTTTTAAATTATTACAAAGAAATACAGATGATCAAATGACTGCAAAAAATGCATTAATTATATTTCTTTTGTGTATTTTTTTAAGTTACGTTTCCACATTGTACACACTGGTGGTACGTGTTAATAAATCATTTGTGTCTGGTATATTAATATTTTAGTGGTTTAAGTAATTATGCGTCAAATGCAGGGCAAAATGTACAATGAAATTACTTTGAGGTTACGATGTTTCGCCGTCTCAATGTTAAATATGTAGGAAATCAAAGAAAGATAGTGAAATATACTTTCACTGCGGGATGCACTTATATATAAAGCAAAATAGACGCACATGCAGATTTTATCATATATATCATACAAATAGTGTCAATACAACAATTACCTGGTACAAACAATAAATCATCAATCACAAAACTTCAAAACAGTGCCAATTGCACGAATTCGCTAAAGTTACGAAATTATCATATAATTCCATTATGCTTTCTTTTTTTCTTTCATAGTGTTATCACACATAAAATTATAACACTTTTCACTTGAGACATTACAGCAGAAGTTACAATGCGTACATGGCACGCGTGCATACGTAGATACTCACCCTTTCATAAACACAGTGACACACATACATAAGCATAAACACGCATAATTACTCGCATTCGTAATCTATATTTACACTTCGTATCTGACGGACATTCATCCTGTATATGTATGAATACATGTAATATTCTTCCAGCAGAAAGCAAGAATGTCATGATACAATAACGCGCATTTAGAAATCCGACGGATGTGTATCTGTAATATGTATATATGGTGATTTAAAAGAGATTGGATAAACTTTGAGGGTCGGTAATGCACACCAAAATAAATAACTTTTGTATAGGGAACCTGTATCGTAAACCATTTTTATACTAAAAGATATAAGGCGTTTCACTGAAATCTGACCTTAATTAGCGTAGGGTACAATATTTGTCAAGGAAGAAATGATATGGGAAATTTTACTATTACTAACTAGAAACAATAATCGATGCGGTAAATTTCTATTGTAAATGTATACTATGAAGATATTTGTTTGAAATTAGTGGTTTGAAAGAGTTTTGGACCCGTTTTCTCTGTGACAAATGTTTAACCCTTCATCGTCCTTAACATTGACTAAACAAAACATATTTGAAAGCAATATTTAACAGACTGACCTTGCTTTTTGTCAAATGCAATCTTATTATGCAACGTTACGACGTATACCACATTTCGGTAAGAAAAGCCGCATGAACTATCAAAAACATTCAAAATTATGGAGCCTCCAGTTCATCGCTGTTTTGGATACGAGTGTGAATACTTCTACCATTTCTCGCGATACCTTTATATTTCATACAACAAAATGTCAGAATAATTAATTTTTAATTGCATTAATAATAACAACAAAAACCCCAATGCTCTTTCCTGTGAGGCTGAAAAATGGATTTTATTGGGTTTTATTTTTTACTGAAAAAATGGATTGTGATCCAATTTTTCTGTAATTCGCGCTGCCACCACTTAAAGTCTGTCCAATCTTCTTTAAATAACTTTTAAACACGAGAACGGCGTTAGGGGTTATTCTGACACCTGGACACTTTCGTCCGTTGATTACTTTTGTTTGACTGGAGGAAATCGTTTGAAATTTTTTGACTTTTACTAAATTGATAACATATTTCTAAAAAAAAATTCAGCATTCTGGATTTGTCAGTATTTGAAATATTTGCATGTATTCCTAGAACGGCGGACGGGGTCATTTTGACACCTTTAGTAAACTACTCTTTGTACTCGAAGCATTGTGAACACATGAGAAAAATTCAGTGATAAGCATTTTCGATTGCATTCAGATTGTCTCCCAGAACGATAAAAACTGGGGTGGTCACAGTACATTATTATCTCTAAGTATGTTGTTTTTCCTTTGTTTGCTACTTGCCATGCTTTTGAACAAAATATTTTTTTTAAAGCAGGTTCAAGGTTTATCATACTTAGATTTCTTTTCAGAAATAGACAGGTATTTTCCCATTTGTTTCTTTTGTTAGTTCAGCTTACTCACTGCATGTGGTAACCCCAGGGGAGGGATTTTAGAAGTAGAGTACCAATTCCATTCTTTCTCAGGCAGGCAGTTGATCATATAGTCGAACAAAGAGTGTCGATATTTGGCATTAATCCCTCTCTTGACACATTTCTGTTGTCCTTCTCGCAATAAAAGAAAGGTAGATGATGCCGGTGAAATGAACAGGTTTTGGTGGGAGTACGAGAATTCCAATGACAGTTTGGCTGGAAATTTTTGCTGTCAAATTCATTATCGCCTTACTTTTACACTGTGAATCATTTGCTAAAACATAAAGTCTATCGTCTGCTGATATTCTGACTTTTTTCCGTCTTTTTTTTAAAATTTTATAAAATATGTCTTATAGCGAAAAAGAGGTCTTACTGATGAAAAAATTTAAAAATATGTTGCAGGAGCTCTGTGACGGAGGTGAAATCGATAATTTTTCTGTAGAAACTGAAGATGAATTTCAGAAACAAACCACTAGTGAATCCGAGGACAGTGACGCAAACGAAGAACAACTCAACAGAAATAAACGGAAAAAAGGATCAGGATATTTTCAAAACTGTTTTTACAGCTCGTGATAACACTATATGGAATGAAAAAAATTCTAAAAATTCAGCCTGCGGCCGTGTTCTTGCTTATAATGTTCTAAAAGAAACGGCAGGACCAACAACTTTTGCAAAGACTCGTGTTTCTGATGACAAAGTGTCTAGTGCTTTCAAGCTTTTCATTGACGATGATATCTTTTTGCATATAAAGAATTGTACAAAATCAGAAGCTCATTGGCAATTCTGAAATAAAGACTCAGCTTTGAACGCCTGCATAATATATAAAAGTGTAACAGACAAGCTCATCAGTAGAATAGATTTTCTATTAAAATTAGGAGAAGATTTAAGAATGATTCTTACGGCTTCAAAATTCCCAAAGATCCTTCCTGAGTCTTCAGAAAAAACACACGAAAATAAATTAGATATGAAGAGAAAAAAGTGTCAAGTACAGAGATGCAATGGAAACAAATATCAAGAGTTTTGTGCATCGTGTTCCAAAATTGTGTGTGCAAAATGTACTGGAAAAATTGATAAAAATTATTTTTGTATCAACTGCATTAATTCCTAATACGTGTGTGTAATTTGGAGTATTTTAAGCATTAAGTAAAATTCAAACAAAATGTTTACATTCAGCTACACTTATAATGAAATAACGGAAACAAAAGATCACGTTTCTCATTTATGGATTTAGAGAGTGAATCATTCGGCGAGTAAGTAAATGAAAAAAAAAAAACATTATTATTTTATAAATTGTGTTTTATTTTAGTTAACATTAGTTTAAATTTGTGAAAACATTTATCTTAAATCAATTTTTATATGAAATTAATGAGTTTTTTGAGTAGTTGTAGTATGATCCAATTGATCACCCTGTAGGCGTTACATGAAAACTCATTACGTACATGGCAGTATTTTAAAAATACAATAAATTATCAAGTAATTTTAAATATAAATTATGAAATACGCGGAAATTCCATATTTTTGCGAATGTATGGCATTTAAAACTGTTTTAGAGTTGTTATTTCGGTAGTTTCACAGAGAGGTCAAAATGATCCCTTCCCGCCGTTCTAGTAGTAAGATTTTTTCCGCCGTTCTAGTGTTAAATACATGTAATATTCTTCAGTTTTATTTAAAAAAAAAATAATATAATGTGCATTCAGAACACCCTTTTTTTCTTTGCCGTATTATATTTTTCTCACTGATTAGAAAATAATGTCTGAAATATAAGTTAAATTTTTCATTGAAAAGACAAAATAATAAAAAATAGCAAGTTGGAAATTGTACGTCAAACGAGACAAATGGGGTGCTTTACGTTAGTTCGTACTATAACTAGTTGTATAAATATTCAGATCTTGGGGCTGTTGCACTCTTATGTAAAAATGCATGAATACAAAAAAATTTTATGCAGATATTTTCCAGATTAGATATTAATTTTATTTTATGAAATTAAGTATTAATACAATTTTACAATTAATTAATTACCATTCTGTTACATTAAAATTATACTATGCGCAAATATCCAATACAAAACAATGTCAAAAATCATCGTTATTATTTCACTGAAAAAAAAATAATTATACCGTCTGTAATTATGATAAGATTAGTTTCCGTAATAAAAGAAGTACATTTTAAGTTGACAACATTTTATTTATTGTTGATATTTTCTGAAAATTCCAATGGGAAACTTAAGCCTAGCTTTGAAAATTTCAGAACTTGAAATCCATATTTAGACTCTTTTCCATTTAATATCTATTTCTGCGGAAACATCTATCCCAAAAGATGTCACTAGATTAAAATGATTGCTATAATTAAACAATTTTAGTATATAAATACGGTTTTTAAATTCAGTGATACGGAAATAATATGACTACTTCTTAAATATGACGTAATCACCATGGGAATATAGAATAATTATCTATCATGGGATATCATTGAATTAATTACTTATGATAGGACTTACTTTTATTAATATCTAAGTTTTGATTCGGTTTTCATAAAATTTGAAATGACTCAAAAAATAACTGCGACCAATTATATATACTAAATTTCAAACCATTCGGTTGGGTAGTTTTTGCGCTGTTATATGCGGACAAACGGACAGACGGCGACTATAGGTGCTACGTATTTATATAAATACGAGCGCATTTAAAATGCTTTTATAAGATTACTTAACTAAATTTCTAGCACGAAAAAAAAAACTGCTAAATATTATAAATTATTAAAATTCTCGAACTAATGTGAAAAAAGCTAATAAATGAAAATCATCCCGTTAAATTTAATAAAAACTCTCTTATTTTTTATATTTATTTCTAGAATATATTTAAAAGAAATATATGAAACTTTTAATTATGATTTGCTGGAATTAAATAAATTAATTTGTTTTATTATCGAATTAGTTGATTTTTTTTTCTAAATGTTGCAAATATATGATTAGCTAGTAAGAAAGTAACATACTAGACATTAATCTGAAAAAATAACGCAGGTAAATGGAAGTCATTAATATTCTATTATTTTTCATCCATGAAATGCAAATTTATCTATCAGCTTCAATAAATATCAATAGCTATATAATATGTCATAAACAAATATTACTTCTAAATTATGTATAGAAATGAAATATTATTTGGACATGCATTTTAATATTTTTAAACAAATACAAATAAATCGACGTTTTTGGCTAACTTACATCATTTAGGAGATTTATATTGATTGGAAAATGATGAGTGACAAAAAATAATATTACTCATATAATTCAAGAATTATTTTTTCTTATGTTAGTATTAATATATAGTACACATTGTGTAAATAAGTTTCTTTCACGTCAGAGCGATGTGTAAGACGGTTGTGTTAGAATGACGCGCAAATTCAACACGAAAAACCTTCACTTCTTGTCCTCGTTATTTATTAAAAACATAGTATTAAAAGTGTTCTGGATTTTTTCTGTAAGTGTTTTTTCTAATCACAGGAGTGTTTTTAGGTGCGTTCGTAATTATATAAATACGTAGCACCTATAGTCGTCGCGCGTCGTCTGGTCCGTCCGTCCGTCTGTCCGCATATAACAGCGCAAAAACTACCCAACCGAATGGTTTGAAATTTAATATGTATTATCGCTGCAGAATTTTGTCGAGTCATTTCAAATTTTATGAAAATCGAATCAAAACTTAAAAAGATATTAATAAAAGTTTTATTCTATTAAATCCTATCGCACGTAATCTATATAATAAAAGGGCAAATCATGTGACTGAGGGAAACATATACGGCAAACTACTTCTTTTTCCATATGTTTTTATTTGATTTTTTTTTTCGAATAAAATTGCATTAAACTTACATTTTTAGAAAGATTGTTGAAAAAAATTGTTTGTTTGAGGTACATTAAAAAATGTATACGTCGTAGGCTAATTGGGAAATCCGCCTCTTTGCAAACAGCCTAATCTCTTTGCAAAGAGCCGGTCTAATTGGAGAATAATTTCCCTTTTCTCAATCAGCCTTATGTTTTTCAGGCTTATTGCAAAGAGCCTAGACAGCGTTAGGCTAATTGGAATATGGTCATTTATTTTTCAACCAGCCTGACAGTTTTTAGACTCATTGCAAAGAGCCTAGATAGCGTTAGGCTAATTGAAAAATGACCATGCCTATTTAGAAAATGGCCAGTTCTTTGTCAAAATATGGTGTACCAAACACGAACCTGAAAATTCCATTCGAAGTCGACCCGAACCCGACAGAAAATTTCCATCGGACCGTAACCCGATCCTAAAAGGACAAAATTAATTACTTCGAGTCGCAACACGACCCGAACCTAAAAATTCGATGTTAACCAGTAACCCAACCTGAACAAGACATAAAAATTTCATCGAACCGTAACCAGATGCGAATCCGATAAAATAAATTCCGTCGTGTCACAAACCCACCCAAACCCGAAAATAATAGTTAACCCGAAACCCAACTCGAACCAGTAAAAAAATTCCATCGAACCGTAACCCGATCTGAACCGGAAAAGTAAATTCCGTCGTCACGCAACCCGAACCGAAACTGAAAATTTAAGTTGACCAAAAAAACGACTTGTACCTGAAAATTTAATTTAACCCAAAACCGACCCGAACCTAAAAATTTAATTTAACCCGAAACATAACCCAAACCTGAAAATTGAAGTTAACTCGAAACCTAAAGTCGACACGCAACCCGACCCGAAACTGAAAATTGAAGTTAACTCGAATCCCAAGCCCGTCAAAAATTCCATGGAACAGTAACCCGACAAAATAAATTCCTTTATGTCGCAAAGCAACCCGAACCTAAAAATTCGATGTAAACCAGTAACCCAAACCGAACAAGACATAAAAATTCCATCCAACCGTAACCAGATGCGAACCCGAAAAAATAAATTCCTTCGTGTCGCAAACCGACACGAACCCAAAACTAATAGTTAACCCGAAACCCAACCCGAACCAGGAAAAAAATTTCATCGAGCCGTAACCCGATCCGAGCCCGAAAAATAAATTTCGTCGTCACGCAACCCGAACCGAAACTGAAAATTTAAAATAACCCAAAACCGACCAGAACCTAAAAATTTAATTTAATCCGAAACATAACCCAAAACCTGAAAATTGAAGTTAACTCGAAACCCAAAGTCGACACGCGACCCGACCCGAAACTGAAAATTTAATTTAACCCGAAACCTAACCCAAACATGAGAATTTAAGTTGATGCGAAACCCAAAGTAGACACGCAACCCAACCCGAAACACAAAATCTAAGTTAAACCGTAACCCGATCCGAAATCGATAAAACAAATTCCTTCGTGTCGCAACCCGACCCAAACTTGGAAATGGAAGTTAACCCGAAACTTAACCCGAACCCGACAAAAAAATTTCATCGAACCGCAGTACAAACCGAAAACATCAAAATAATTTCCATTGTCATGCAACCTGATCTAAACCTGAAAATTTGAGTTAACCCGAAACCCGACACGAATACGACAAAAAAATCCATCGAGCCGTAACCAAATCCGAACACGAAAAAATAAATTCATTCGTCTCGCAACCCCACCCGAAACTGAAAATTGAAGTTAACCCGACAAAATGAAGCCATCAAACGTAACCTGATCCGAACTCTAAAAAATGGATCTTAGCCTGATCCGAAACAGGAACATATAAGCGCCATCCGCCGGTCGGGTCAGTTTAGCAGAAAACGATTTTCCGGACCCATGAAGGACTCTAATCATGGGTTATTGCAGAACGTCCAAGGTATTAAATGATTATGCATAATTTTAATATAACAAATAGGAGTAGGGACTTCATTTTTTTTTTTTAATGTATAAGAAAACTGTCTTTTTGACAGATTTCGTTTACGCGGCTGAGAATTTAAGATTAGTGAATATTTCATTTTTGTTTTAAGGGTATATTTTTCACAACCATCCCGTGTAGAAGTATTAATAAAATCTGTAGATGAGGCAGATTGTTAATGTTTTCTCAGAATTATGTAGAAAAGATAGGTTGTCATAAAAATAAAAAATATATGATATCATTATAAAAATAAATATGAAAATTTCTATATTAATGATATCTGCAGATGAGGTTGATTTTTAATATTTTCCCATCTTTAATGAGGGAAGAGGGGTTGCCAATGAAAACAATTATAAAAAATACATATGAAGATTTCTCTAATAATTATTTCTACAGATGAGGCAGGTTTTTTATGTTTCCCACTTTTACTCAGATAACATCGGTATCTAAAGAACATTATTATAATATATATGTAAGAAAATTTTTGCAATAATGACACTTACAGGTCAGGCAGACTTTTGTTGAATTTCAATGTTACGTCAAAGATGGGTTACTGAATGAAAATATTATAAAAATAAATAAGAAAAGTTCTTTGTCTATGAAAACTGCAGATGTGGCAGATTTTTAATATTTTTCCATCAGTATGTAAACAAGATGTGTTGCTGAATGAATTTGATTAATAAAGAAAACTGTTTTATTGATAGATTTCATTTATGCGCCTTGTTGATAATTAAGGTTAAATAACATATTCTTTTTATAGATAAAATTTGCCCTCTGCCACTAAAATATACAAAACACAATTTGCAATCAAGACGAAAACGGTTAACTGAAATTTTCAGTTTCGGTTCGGGTTGCGTGACGACGAAATTTATTTTGTCGGGTTCGGATCGGATTACGGTTCGATGGATTTTTTATCGGGTTCGGATCGTGTTTCGGGTTAACTTGAATTATCTGGCTTGGATCGGGTTGTGACACGAATGAATTTATTTTGTTGGGTTCGGATCGGGTTACGGTCCGATGAATTTTTTTATCGGGTTCGGGTCGTTTTTCGGGTTAACTTGAATTTTCTGGCTTGGATCGGGTTGTGACACGAAGGAATTTATTTTGTCGGGTTCGGATCGGGTTACGGTTCGATGAAATTTTTGACGTTTTCGGGTTAACTTCGATTTTCAATTTCGGGTCGAGTTGCGTTTCGACTTTGTGTTTTGAGTTAACTTTAGATTTCAGGTTTTGGTTCGGTTTAGGGTTAAATTAAATTTTCAGGTTCAAATCGATTTTTGGGTTAACTTAAATTTTAAGTTTCGGTTCTGGTTGCGTGACGACGAAATTTATTTTGTTGGGTTCGGATCGGGTAACGGTTCTATGGATTTTTTTATCGGGTTTAGGTCGGGTTTCGGGTTAACTTGAATTTTCTGTCTTGGATCGGGTTGTGACACGAAGGAATTTATTTTGTCGGGTTCGGATCGGGTTACGGTTTGATGGATTTTTTATCTGGTTTCGGTCGGGTTCGGATTGGGTTACGGTTCGATGAAATTTTGACGGTTTTGGGTTTTGGGTTAACTTTAATTTTCACGTTCGGGTCAGCTTCGTTTCAACTTTGTGTTTCGAGTTAACTTTAATTTTCAGGTTTGGGTTATGTTTCGGGTTAAATTAAATTTTCAGGTTTGTGTTATGTTTCGGGTTAAATGAAATTTTCAGATTCAAATCGGTTTTTGGGTTAACTTAAAATTTCAGTTTCGGATCGGGTTGCGTGACTACGAAATTTAATTTTTCGGGTTCGGATCGGGTTACGGTTCGATAATTTTTTTTATCGGGTTCGGGTCGGGTTTCGAGTTAACTTGAATTTTCTGATTTGGATCGGGTTACAGTTCGATTGATTATTTTGTCGGGTTTGGGTCGGGTTTGGGGTTAACTTCAATTTTCTAGTTCAGATCGGGTTGCATGACGACGAAAATGATTTTTGTCGAATTTGGATGGGTTTATGTATCAATGGATTTTTATTTCTCTCGTTCGCTTCAGCTTTCGGGTTAACTTCAATTTTCAGGTTCGGGTCGGTTTGCGACACGAAGGAATTTATTTTGTCGGGTTCAGATCTGGTTACGGTTTGATGGAATTTTTATGTCTTGTTCTGGTTGGGTTACTGGTTAACATCGAATTTTTAGGTTCGAGTTGCGTTGCGACATGAAGGAATTTATTTTGTCGGGTTCGGATCGGGTTACGGTTCGATATTTTTTTTTTGTCGGGTTCGTGTCGGATTTCGGGTTTCGGGTCGGTTCGGGATCTTGAGTTTTCTGGTTCGGGTTGGGTTGCGACTCGAAGGAATTTATTTTGTACTTTAAAGATCGGGTTACGGTTCGAATGGAATTTTTAGGTTCGAGTTGGGTACAACACCTTATTTTGACAAAGAGCTGGTCATTTTCTAAATAGGCATGGTCATTTTTCAATTAGCCTAATGCTACCTAGGCTCTTTGCAATGAGTCTAAAAATTGCAGGCTGATTGAGTAATAAATGACCATATTCCAATTAGCCTAACGCTGTCTAGGCTCTTTGCAATAAGCCTGAAAAATATCAGGCTGATAGGGAAAATGGAATTGATTCTCCAATTAGACCGGCCCTTTGCAAAGAGCCTAGGCTGTTTTCAAAGAGGCGGATTTTCCAATTAGCCTACGACAACATTCTGAGATAACTTCAGAGGAAACTACGTTAACAGCTGAATATCTCAATATATTAGAGTAAATGAACACAGGAGATTCCTTCTTTATCAGTCATAAAAATATTAAATTATGGATGCAATCTTTCGCAAAGCAAGATCTCCATGGTGAATTTTACAGTGCTGTCTGGTGTAGAAAATAAAATCGCATCTGTTAACGTGTGGCATACGTGTGGATTTTTTTTTAATCTGATCGCAAATATATGAACATTAATTAAATAACCAGTGAAGTCGTAATAGTATTACATAAAATATATATAAATATATATATGGTTTTTATAAATTTTGAAAACTCAAATTTCACATTATTTGCTCCAATTTAAGTTTTAATTTCCACTCTTTTATAATAACTATTTTTAATCATAGAATAAAAGATAATCATTGTCATTAAAAAAAGATAGATTACGGTCTTACTGACAGTATGGTGTAGCAATAAATACCGTCTTCCAACAATTAGAGGGCCATATGTAGCGTATTAAGTTTCTAAATAGAACAAAATACATGTCTAATATTTGATAACTCAGTAAACTAGTAGAAATTCTAAATGTCTAAAACTCCATCTTTATAAATTGGAATAGTCCTGGAATAGACTTGGTATAAGACTATAATGAACTTTTAGACCATTATGGCATTTTTTGAATGCAATTTGTTTTTAAGTTACGTCTGTCAAAATATAATGCAAAGTACATGCTTGAGACTTAAAATATTTTCGAATATTTTGTAATAAATAAATTTTGGAACTATCTGATATTTAAAGCTGTTTAATGCGATCTTATAATTTTACATTGTATTTTTACATGCGAATTTTTATTTTAAAAATCAAAATATTTAAAAACTGAATAATAAGTTTTCAAATATCGTAAAAGTACAATAATTTTATTCTTTATTTTATTTTAATTTTTACTCCATTTTATAACTGCTTGCTTCTATTGTCTCTTAAAATTACTCCTACACGTTACCTTCTTAATATGTAATACGCGAAGAGTGTGAAACAGAATCCATGCATGTCGCCAAAATTCGAAAACTGATTATTAAATATTTTTGCCTAAATATTTAATCTGCGCAAAATATAACAACAAAAAATAAATAAATTAATGCTTAGGTATTAATTTTTTTAAGCTTTTACCATGTATGAATAGATATCCAAGTTTGGTATAAATAGATAATGACTTTGACTTATAAAATTATGTTAAGATAAACGTAAAGATTTTTTTTTATCTGGTCGCAAATATATGAACATTAATTAAATAACCAGTGAAGTCGTAATAGTATTACATAAAATATATATAAAAATATTGGTTTTTATAAATTTTGAAAACTCAAATTTCACATAATCTGCTCCAATTTAAGTTTTAATTTCCACTCTTTTATAATACCTATTTTTAATCATAGAATAAAAGATAATTTTATTCTTTTTTTTTGTATCATGTCTGCACTTTTATTATTAAAAAGAAATTTATTTAACAATACTAACCTATAACGAATAAGGTTGTCTTGTACATCACGAGATATCACCTCAACAATAAATATCGATCAATATAATATTCATAAAATAAGTGCCTTCATATAAAAAAAATGTTTCTAATAAGCGCGAGAAAAAAATCATGAAGTAAAGAGAATAAAAAACTAGCCAAAAACATTCACGTAGGAGTTAAGGAAAAATTTAGAGAGAAAAAATTAAAATGATTTTCAATAACTTGATTAGCACATTAATGTTCAACATAATATTTAAGGTTATTTATTTCATTAAGAAGTTTTTTCAAGATTGACAAGCCACCTAGTTAAACACGGAAGATCCAAACATTGATCCAGTTGGAAACTAAAAAAAAGTTTAATTTAGACAGATGTGTAATATAAGAAAAAAGGGTATGTAGAGAACTAAAGAAAAAAACCATAAAAACTATGCTGGAATATTATAAAAATATTTACATATACTTAAAACATTATTGTAAATGCTTTAAGAGCATAAGAAAGATGTATTGAGTCAAATTGGTTGTTAATCATGTGAATGTTTATGTCTATGTAGAATTTTCATGTCAAGGTACACAATAAGCAAAATAGTTTCAATTAAAAAATATATATATGATAGGGGTGACCACGGCTGGTTGATACCAAAATATTTTATTTCCTTTTCATATATTTAGATTGTTATATTATGATATATTGTATTATATTTTAACAGTTTAAGTTTTGTAGAATTAAATTTTTTTGGTACAAATTTACTTTTCCCGATAATGAAAACTTTAAACAAATGTGACTACTTACACCAGTAATGGATTTATTGTCATTGTTTGTAGTTTTAATTGTCATGTGGGGTATCTTTGGCAAGTAAGTTTAAACACGTAACTGATTTGACCGTGTTTGGACTGTGTTGAGTGTGTTTGCTTGTTTCATTTTTTAGGGACATTGAGTAAAACTAGATTGCATGCATTACAAGATGGGCAAGTGGAGTGGGATTATGGAACAACAAGCCGCTATACTTAGAAACTTCGACCTAAAGTATCGGAAAACTTTTTACTTACTCATATAAACGTTTATATAATGGCAACCAACCACGGACCGTTTCCGCTCTATTGTATTACACCGACATAAAACCGTCTCCATTGTTCACCTGTGTCCGGCTTGGTGATTCGCAACATGGTATACTACAATGTACTCTTACATCGCATTTGCATCCCAAACATACCACTTCATTCATGGTTCTCCTTTATCCTAAAAAGTAATACCTCCTTAAACAAAACTGTCCAATGTAAAAAATTGATAGAGGACAATGAATACATTTTTCAGAGCACTCTCCCGTATTTGGACCCAGAGGATTAGCTGGTCCTTACCTGGACAATAAAAACATTTACATCCAATTTATGTGCAATATTCAAAAAGAAAAATTGTATTACTGTGTTAAAAACTAATGGCCTAAGCCTCATCTGTATTTTTTTTGTAGTACACTTGCCGAGCAGGAATTGTAGAGCTCAAGCCATATGGTAGGCTCCCCTGCTTGGTTGAATCTGAATCTGAATCTTAGTAAAGCTATTTTTGAATAGTAATATGAGCTTTATTTAAAGACAAAATATATTATATTAACTATGGCGAAGATTCGGAAATAGCGATACATTTTTTACATGTTTTGTTCCCTAATACCTGCGTTTCCGATGATGAAAAATAAAATAGTTAAGTGGAAAAATACACAAATTCCGTTTGACATAAAAATTTTATAAAATACATGTACTATTTAACACATTATACAAAGGCAGTAAGTATGAAATTGTCCAAAAATAGTGAATAGAAAATTGTAATACAATCACTGGAATCAAATTAAATCGATTATTAGAAGAAATATTAGTTTGACAGTGATGGTAATCATATGGAGCGATTTTGAGATGTGGAGCGCAAAGTTCATGCGTCCATTACCTGCATTCAAACCTCTGCACACATGTTTCAATAGGTAAATTACTAGTGTACGGTACTACATCATTTACACATGTGGTTCCCAACGTGGGGCGTGGGCCCCACTATTTAAAGAGGCAATTTAATTTTTAAGGGCATTTCCAGATTATATTTAACACATTTGTTGCCTTTGTGTCTTTTTTGGAAAAGTAGTGGTGTAGATTTTTAAAAAAATTATGTATGCAAATTTCAAAAATATTTTTAAAATTATGTTTTTAACTAAATTTTTTAATTGTTTATTCAACAGTGCAAAATACAAATGTTACCGAAAAATTTAAAAGTAAACATTTACATATACATATAGCGTGTCCCCAAAAATATATACATTGTTTAACGGGTCATAACTTTAATTTTTCTGTCTTTTAGAAGTTTAATTAATTGTAAATAATGTGTAGACTACGATTAACTTTTGAAAACAAAAATTGATTTTAAATTCTATTGGAAGTATGAAAATATAGCAGAAGTACAAAGACAGTATCGCAGGGAGTTTCAGACAGATTCACCTACGCAACTTACAAATAAGCGAATAAAAATAAGTTTGAAACGAATGGACTTATTCAGGAGGCCCATAGTCAACGTACCGGAACCTCAATTGAGCAAGATTGCGCCACAACACCAAACGAAATGCTTGTGAATCAATAGCTGACCATTATCAGCAATGTATTGATCAGAACGGTAATAATCTGGACATCTGCTGTAAAAGTTATAAATTTTATGTAGATTCTTTTGTAATTTAAATATTTATTATATGTGAATACAAACTGAAGTTATATTCATTCAAACTCTGTATACATTTTTGAGACACCTTATATAGATAAAAATTACACATTTTGAATATTTTCTGGTGATTATTGTTAGTGACGATTATAAATTTATTAGCTGACTTGCCCGGTGTTTCCTGGGCTCGTTATAATAAATTAAAACAAACCTCAAGTTTGTATAAATTTATTTCTTTAACCTGATTTTGTATAAAATTATTTTTTTAGATGACATTTGAAACGATAATGCTTATTTATTAATCGACAAAGTAGTCTGATTGTGATACATACTCATTGATAAATTAATAAAAAAATCTTTTATTATTATTTTTTTTTAATTTATATTCCATTAAAATATTACTTAAAATTTATTAACATTTTGCATGTGCCCCCTAGCAGTGGAAAGTGGAACTAAAATCTCTTAAACGATCGAAATGAAGTCGAATGATCCAAATCCCGTCGTAATTGAGCCCATAGAACGCGATATAAGAATGCGAACCCTGGCAGTGGAAGGTGAAACTTAAATATGTAAGGCTGTCGATATCAAGTTGAAAGACTCAAACCCCGTCATAACCGGCCCCATAGAACTCCAGATATTTTTAAATGAAATAAACAATATATGAACTTATTATTCAAAAAGTGGTAATATCTATAACTGATACATTTACTTTAATGTTATAGAGGGTGCTTATTAAATTAATTATAATGTTTTGAATCGATATTGTTGAAATACGAAACATAGTTTCTGAGTTATGGACGCGGTCCATAGTTAAAGAAAAACACCTTGAAAGAGGGAAAAGGAGGGTAAATGAGACATTTATTTGTCAAATAACGAATTAAGACTGCCGGAGTACTTTCTCAAAAAATGGGACTCGTAGAAAAGCTCAGAAAATTACTGAAGTTCTTATTCAAAAACAGTGGTAATTATCTATACATAAAAGCAATTAAATGGTACGGTTGAAGCTAAAAATATCAAATTTGTTAAATGGAATTAGTTCTGTCGAAATCAGAGCAGTACATATGCATATATTAAAATAAGTGTCAAATAACAAAAAAACCGCCGCAAGGTGAAGTACAATAAATGCGATTTCCCATTCCCGCAAATATAATAAATAAGCATTTTAAAAAAACTTCGATGTAAATTAGAGGCGAAAACCAAGTTAAATGAGTCAAATCCCGTTGTAATTGGCCCCATAGAACCCGAGATAAGAATGCGCCTACATTAACGCGACCATTAAAAAAAGAATTATTTTTTCTGATATTTAGAACATATCGAAAGACACTACACTAAAATAGCCATCAAATGTCTCTCCTTCCCATCCTCAAATTCAAATATGTATCTTAATTAGTTATCTTAATTTTTGTTTATCAGTAAAATGGCCGTGATTTCTTTTCATTTTCGCAAAGTAAATGGAAGGATAGGGCGAGAAACAGATCTCTTTGTAGTTAAGTTTTTAATGAAAGTCGACCCCTGTCTGGTACTTTTTTGGATGTTTTTCGACTAACGCCGTCATATTTTTTTTTCATTTTTTTGCAACAACTAAGAAACTTTTCCGGGTCATTTTACACAAATTATATTTTTGGAACAGAAAATTTGTCTACACATGCTCTCAAATTTTCAAATCGATGTCTTAATAAGTTTTCTCAATTTTCGCTAATTAGCGAAAATTATCAAATTTGTTCATTTCCGCTTGTAAGTCGAGAACAGATGTTCTTTTCTTCAGCCATTTTGATAAAAAAATCACATTTCCGATGCGTTTTTAATGGGTTTTTAATTAATATGAAGGCTAATTTTCAAAATATTAAAATTCCGTTTCTCAGGTTCATTAGGACATGCCTTCCACTACCTAAATCCGAATTTTCAGACTTGTAGATGCGCTAGATTTTCCTAATCATCGTATACACACAGACGCACAGACAGACACACACACACACAGCGAAAATTTCTTTTATTAGTATAGATACAATTTTATGGACTATATATTAATTCAGTATAGTAATGCTATTCGCTGTCCAATATCCGCAGCTCCCAATGGCTAATGATTTTTCATCATCAGTAAAACCATAGAAAAATATTCGACTTGTTTAAGCAAATATTTTTGAGATTACATAAAACGGAAATTTCCCTTCATAATTACTGGTACCGAAAAAACGTAACAATTGGCAGCAATGGACATTTACACATGAAACTACTTTAAGATTTATCAAAAAATCATTATCTTGAGTATATTTACTCCAAAAATATTTTAGATATCTAAATTTGCTAGTACTAACCTATTAAAATTAATAAATATGCAAATAGATATCAGAGGATGAAATATGTTAATAAAAATGTGCTTATAATTATGGTGCAGACCTCGTACAGAAGTATATACATAACGATCAACTACCGATAATAGAGGTGAGAAAACCAATTAACATATAATTGTCTCATGATTGGAAAGAAAAATGGCTACTTAAAATGAACAAAAGTGATAATCTATAAATGTTTTTTTCTGAATTGTGTTATTGATACAGAGATCTTAGTATCCAAAACTATTATAACTGTCCTATAATAGTATGTAATATACTATAATCAATCATAAAATAAATTTTAATACTATAAAAGTTTAAGCTAAATGTTATTATCTATTTCAGAAATTTTATGAAAATAAAAATGCGTATTGTATACCATTTTTGTTTCATACTAAGATGACTTGGCAAACGAACAACAAAATTCATCTCCATATGAAGATGCAGATGTATTGATTTGTAATTTATATAATTATGTTAAAAAGATATATTTGTGACAAAGTTATGACTGTTTGATATACTAAAAAAGTTAATGTGACTTGTCATTATTTGTAAATTCACGGGACTTCTCCGTGTATTGCTGCAGTAATTTTACGGAAAATGCCCTTTTTTCAAGGTAAACGGTCAATTTCCGTAAATTTCGGGTTTTTACGGGCAAAACCCATTTATGTAAGGACAAAGCTCGTTTATCTAGGGACAAAATACGTTTTCTTTCGGATATTGCCTGGAATCTCTGCTGCAGTAATTTTACTGCGGCAATTTTTTACAGTGCACTTTGCTATTGGCGGCACGTACATGTGTCTTATAGGGCGCACAAAGCAACGTACAAATTACGGTGTACATTAATTTCGTATAGTAATTTTCACATTATCTAATCACTAATTGTCAGCCATTAAAATAAAGTGAATAATACTATTCTGAAAAAAAAAGTATCTAAAAAGTAAAAGAAGCATACAGGACTTTGTTGCGAAAGTGTTAATGTCCTTTTAAACTTCCTACGTATGGAAAATAGTTCATTTTTAAAATAATAAACATCACATGCTTCAAGGAAGGGGAGGGGGGAGCGTTATAAAGGTTTTAGAAATGGTTAGGTGGAACATGGCCATATAAAAAAACTCAAACTGTTTACGACATAACTTCCCTTCTAAAGCGCATTTTTTTATCGGATGGATTTCTTTTAAAATGTTCCAAAGATGCTTAAATATATGCTAATAAAGAAATTTATTTTTTGACACTTTAAAATGTACCAGACCTTTTAACTGTAAAATATATTAAATCATCCACGTCATTAAAACACATTTTACTGATTAATTTTGTAAACTTTCAGAGATTATACGAAAGTTGAAATGAGTTTTGTGATGTGTGGTCCCTAATTTAAACAAAGTTGGAAATTTTAATTGAATATTTTGAATTTTAATTAAAAATTTGAAATAATATCCCTTTTTTTACCTTTGTTTTTGCTATTTGTATTTGAAAGTCTCATAAGGGCTTTGTGACTATTTCATACAAGGTGGCTCATGAGCTATTTACTAAGGTAAAGCGGCGTCAGTTTATCAGGTAATTTTGAAGTATAATTATCTGAAGCATCAGACCATATTTATACACTAGGAGAACATCGCCACAGTTCAGGAAAATTTTGAAAATTGTGTATTTAAAATGTGTGTTTGTCTATGCAGAACAGCTGTGACTATAAATCCATTCAAGTCTACTTTCAACTGTCTAAATGTTAACTTATGATTCTTATGATAATTTCTTATGATAAAGTATAAAGCATGATTATCTAAATGACTTCTTTTTTTATTATATGAACGAAACCCAAATCTTATATTCATGTCACGAACATATGCAACTTTCAAACAAATTGTACTTAAAAAATGTATAGATTTAAATATAGATTAATAAAAGTATGAATTGAAATTTAATCTCGGTATGTAGGTTTGAGACCACGTTTCTTATATAATATAACTTATACAGATAATCGATGTTAAAAAAGTTAATTCCAAAGCTGCGTCAATTTATAATTCAGTACTGAAAATTTATTTAGGTAAGATACACTGTTAAAATTTGCAGCAAACAGTCCAACCATTTGACCGTTTTTGTAGAGAACGGTTACATAACAGTAATTTAACTATATTATGACCATAAAATGAGCAATAATTCGGTCATAATATAGTTAAATTACGGTTATGTAACCGTTTTCTACAAAACAGTCAAATGACCGGACAGGTTGCTGCAACATTTTAACAGTGTATGGAAGTTTTAAAATGTTATATATTGCATTATAGTATGTAAGTAAATCCTGGGGTTTTTTTCTAGACAAAATGTTTACATGCATATTTTCTTCTGGATGTATCAAGAAAGAGGAAATCAAAACAAGTTTTATTTGCCGAGCATTGAAATCATGTGCAATTTTACAGAAAATATGTATAATTTTTACCTCTCAGTAATTAGAAGACCAAGTGTGCTTTATAAAAGTTATGTAAATACAACAGTATTAAATAAAATTGCAAAATTATTGTTGCAAATAACTCTTGCACTCAAAACTTGGAATTAGTGTTGCCAGTTTCTATTGCTTTGGTTGAAGTTGAAAGGTTTTCCATGTAGTAATGGAGGATTAGGTATTGGGATATCTTCGAATATGAACTACGCAAGTTCTTTAGTATTTTAAATAAAATTCTAAAATACGACTGATTTGCCTCTGGTAGTAAAAAATTAAATATATCCCTCTATGATCGTGTTTAAAAAAATCATTTCTGGAATTTCCGTGGGAAATGTCACCATTATGATATTAATTTATGCTATACACATGGCTTTGCAAAATTAATTAAATCTGGTAGCCCGCACAAAATTCTAATCACCTGTAAAAAATATTTATCCTCCGTTCCACACAGTCTTTGATTTTTAGGAAAGTTTTCTTTCATTATGAATTAATTGGGAAAAAATATTAACAAGCATAGTTTAGAATGTACCGTTTCATAGTTTAGAATAGTACACAATTTAGAAAGACAATATAAACTAAGTTTCGTATTAAAAATTATCACAATTATATATCTCTGTAAAAAATAAAAAGAGTTTTGTAAAGGGTGAATTAATCGGAATATTCAGGAACTGCTTATTGCCGAATGCTTAAAATGTCCGAGTAGTTGAGTGCTACCAAAGAACTGTATTTGGTGATGTGCATTTTGTGGCATTCTATCCAATTTTGGGTGCCACAAATGTAGGATTAACACTATTTCGTACTGTTTTATTGACACCTGCCCCCTACCCAGCTAAAAATGAACTGCCGTGAAACTTAAAGAAAACTGCAGTTGGAAAACTGTGGTGATTTGACACAAATTACTTCAGTTTTTTTTTATTTGATACAACTGCAAAATAGCTACCGTTTACAAACTACAGTAATTTTGCAAAAAAATTATTTCGCTTTTCTTTCTGTTTTTGGTTGCGCCATCTATGAGTCATCTTACCATATTTCTTTGTAAATATTTTAAAAGAACATTTTTCCCCACTTGCCGAGATGAGATTCGATTCGAGGGTGCAACGGTTGGAAGTCGAGCATCTTTACGACTGAGCAACTTGGTTTTTTGAAAGGTTTGATTGAATGGGGTCATAAGGGGAGGGTGGTCAAATAAGCAGGATTATTTCTCGTTTTTAGGTGATTTGACGGCGTGAAAGATGGGATTTTGAATTGAATTTTTATAAATGCTCTGTACGTGTGTACTTCGAATTTAATTTATTATTTAAATGCGTGGAATAAATATCTTAGCGGTTATTTATTTATATACTGAATTAATTTAGGAGATATGCATTTTTTAAATTTGTTATATATTTTAAATTGAAAGAAATAAATATTAATTTCGAAAATGAAAATTATTAAAGAATAGTATGTTATTATAAAAATAGGTTTTGTGAAGAGCATTTTTTATTAAGAGAATTTTGTGTGGGACACTGTTTTATTAATAGTAATTTTGTGAATTTACTATTTATAAGGTTATTAATCATTTTTTGTGAAGGTTCCTGTTTATATTTTTATAGCTTGTGAAATAATTTTAATTTAGTCTTAAAGATTAATAACTTTTAAATAAAATAAGAAAAATAGTTGTTGCTTTTTATATTAATGCGTACTTTAAAAAAAAAAAAGTTGAATTAATTTGCGAATTACTTTTTTTCTGTTTTATTTATATATTATAAATATATATATTTAAATTTTTCAAAGAGACAGGCGTATATTGTTATAGATTGTAAAATAATTTTAATTTAATTTCAATAATTAATAATTTTTGCATAAAATAAGAAAATTAGTTATTGTTTTGTAAATGAATACATAATTTAAAAAATAAGTTAAATTAATTTGCGAACTACTTAGATTTTTTTTGTATGATTAAGTTTAAAAACGTTTAAGTATATATATTTAATTATTTTACATAATTGGAAGTTTTAATTGAATTTTATAATATGAAGTATAATATGTATATGGTTCAAATCACTTTATTTTTTTTTATTAATGCGTAAGATAATGATATAATACTGTATGAATAGTAAGTTAGTATAATAGACGATATGGTTTTAATGCATTAATTAGCACTTAAAATGTTATAGTTTCTACCTTGGGCCCCCGAAATCTGTAAGTCGGTCCCTGGTTAGCTGTAACATTTTAACGATAAACAACATTGATTGATTTTTAATGCATATTTGTTTTGCATTTTAAAGTTTAATATTTTTAACACTTTCCAATCTAGTTGAAAAGTGTTTATGACTTCGGTTTGTCTGGCCGTCTGCCGTCTGGCCGTCTGTCCGTGCTCTAACTCCCGTAAATATGCTCGGATTGCCCTGCAATTTTTATATGTTATAATCGTTATCTATAGCATGTTCCCTATTTCAACGGAAGTGTGTAGCACTACTAGTTTTTTTACAGGGACACTCAAAAGAATTCCGTTACATTGCGGTCTATGGGGAAAAATCATTTGCGGTTTATTTAAATAATGTTTCACTATTTTAAACGCATTGAAATTTATATAGTATATCACTAAGGTGCATTAGAAGAAGCTTAATATGGAATAGGGTGTACATAGCACTTATACTTACTTTACAGGGACAGTCAAAAGAATTCCGTTACATTACGTCTATTGAGAAAAATCGTCTGCGGTTTATTTAAATAATGTTTCCCTATTTTAAACGCATTGAAATTTATATAAGGCTCATTACAAAAGACTTACTACAGAATATTGTGTGTATAGCAGTCATCGTTCATTTACATGGACACACAAAAGAATTCTCTACTCTCTGTTAACAATAATTCCTGGAAATGCGTTTTAAGTTACTGAACGCGATTTTAATTTTAAATCGCTTTTTGTATATTACGTGGTGTGTATAAATTCTGTAGATCCTATACAGGGAAGCACAAAAGTTCGGGAACACATTTCCGTATTATTTAACTCCAGACGGAGAATTTTAAACTGTGCTACGTGTTTCCTAACTGAACTAAAATTTAGCATCCTGTGTAGTATATATACAAATCTATAGATCCTATACAGGGCTGAATAAAAGTATTCGGATTACTTAGATGTTATCTTTTAGCTTATTAAAGAGTATGATTCGTAAAATTATTTTGGAAGCGTTGGAAAGTGTTACATAATCTATGCTTGACGCATGATTTTTCGTTCTTGTTGAATATTTGTTTTGTGTCATATAAAGAAGGAAAGAGGGGAGGACTTTCACAGGTGTTCAAATTTGGTCCTTAAAATAAAAAAAGTTTGAAAACAGTATTAATTATTATTAATAAAGTAAACACTGAGTCATGCAACAATAACAAAAACTGAAAAGCTGTAACATTACTTTTAAAACTACAAATAAACTACAGAAAATATAACACGAGCTTTCCATAAAGTAAGTTCTGTAAAATTACCTCACAGTAACTACAGTTATACTGCAGATACATCAGAAAATATACTTCTGAATTAATAACTGTAAAAATACTTCAAATTTACTGCGGTTTTACTACAAATATAAAGTCTCATTATTTTTTTAATTGATGGTTGTAAAATGATTTCACATAAATTTCAGTAATTTTGCAGATAATAGCTCAGAGTATTTTTGAAATAAATCACAGCTAAATTACTTCACATAAGCTACAAAATAACTGAAGTATTTTTTGCAGTCAAGATTTCACTGCAGAAAATCTACAGTTGACTGCAGAAAAACTTCAAAAACACTTCACTTCTGTAGAAAACTGCAGTTAATTTTTAGCTGGGTACTTCCACCTCCAAATGCTAGCTGGCTAGAGCAGAAAGGAATGGCGTTTTCTGTGTATGAGATGTAAAATACCTTTCAAACTTGGTTCTTCCATTAAAAGTACGAAAGAAGATCACGGATTGCCGCACACGACTAGGGCTGGGAGAGAGAAAAATAGCCGTTTGTGCTCATTTCTTAGTTCACTTTTTGTAGAAAAAAAAAATCGTCAAATTATGTAATTTGGTCATCAGATTAAAAAAAAAATGCCTGGCTATACATATATATAATTTATACACACTCTTACTATCATCATTAAGGAATATGGGTGAGAATTGTAATAATTGTGAAATGCAGTAAACGAGTACAAATATTTATTTATTTGTGTATAAGACTGATAAATACATTATATCTAATACATGGACGTTTCTAATATTTTTTAACTAAAGACTGTTTATCAGTATAGTGTATGTTTGATTGAAATGCAATTATATACCTTTTTCCAATTTCACTTAATTATTATAATTTGCGAAATACATTTAAAATTATTTTGTACAATATATTTCATATACTTTAATGTGAGCTAGCTGGTTTATTGAAATGTAACATATATACAAAACATAATAATTCGCGTTTAGTTAAAGGGTAATAGTTAGAAGTTGAAAGTGTAACAATTAATTATTTTTACTTATTTCATTTCTTATTTCCATAATTTTAGCTGTTTTAAATTTTCTTATTTTTATCAAAATCATCCACTTATGATCGCATACTCTTAATTATTCCAGTTTGGAAAGTTTCATAATAAAAAGAATGGAAGTGAACTACCGAAATAATACATAGCTTCAGGATGAAAAAAAAAATCAAGTTTGCAGAAGTGCAGATGTTATTAATTAACAGAAAAGTTTTCAAATTTGCAGGCAAAATTAATGTGAAGGCGGAAATATTTTTTTGCTGAAAAGGCGGTAAAATCTTTAAAGCATTTGCTAACATTATTTTCAAGACAATTAAATAAAAAGAAATATTTGACTGTTAATATCATTTCGTTTCTTATGAAACGTTCCGTTCTTCAATAATAATTTCGTTAAATTAAAAATAAAATTCCGGATTTTATTTTTATTTTCATTACATTTTACTTAATAAGATGTATAATTTTTTTAATATTTACTATCGTATTTAATTGCTGCTGCATAATTATTTTTAAATGCTTTTGTAGATTTCTAAACAAGTAATTTTTAAAAACAAAATTAAAAATTGTGTATTTTGGTGAGAGTAGTTTTTTCCATCGGAGCATTTTTTGACAAACCTTTATTGTTCAACACAATACATCTACCCTATATATATAAAATCCTAATGAAACGATTTTATGAAACGAATTTATGAAACGATTTTATGAAACGACTGATTAAATGACTGATTATGTTTCAGGGCTATTTTTAATAAAATATTAAACGCTTGATGGTGAAATTAATACCAATTGTCCATACAAATCCGCGGATGTCAAAACTGGTAATAGAATTTTGAAATTGGAATTAGTTTTCGAGATATTAATTTTTTTCTAATTTTAATGACATTTCTGTAATGATGGCAACAAATTACTCAGTTTTTTTGTGACAAAAGAGGGAAAAAAATAAAAAAGGATCCCGATAGGGATTATTGATTTATTTTTATTCGTCATTTTCAAATTGAAATTGAATTTATCTTTTATTTCAATCGATAATGAAGACAAGATTGTGATTAAATTATGTTTTTCACGAAAATTTGAAAAAAAAAATCATATTTCTATCGTCAGGGTTCAATCGTCTGTCAGCATTTAATTTAATTTATAAACTGAAAATATTTTGAATAAATTCGTCCAAATGACGTCATTTATGTAAATACGTCATTTATGTTTATACAATTTATTTAATATAAAGAAGCCATCTATATATCTACCCTATATATATAAAATCCTAATGAAACGATTTTATGAAACGAATTTATGAAACGATTTTATGAAACGACTGATTAAATGACTGATTATGTTTCAGGGCTATTTTTAATAAAATATTAAACGCTTGATGGTGAAATTAATACCAATTGTCCATACAAATCCGCGGATGTCAAAACTGGTAATAGAATTTTGAAATTGGAATTAGTTTTCGAGATATTAATTTTTTTCTAATTTTAATGACATTTCTGTAATGATGGCAACAAATTACTCAGTTTTTTTGTGACAAAAGAGGGAAAAAAATAAAAAAGGATCCCGATAGGGATTATTGATTTATTTTTATTCGTCATTTTCAAATTGAAATTGAATTTATCTTTTATTTCAATCGATAATGAAGACAAGATTGTGATTAAATTATGTTTTTCACGAAAATTTGAAAAAAAAAATCATATTTCTATCGTCAGGGTTCAATCGTCTGTCAGCATTTAATTTAATTTATAAACTGAAAATATTTTGAATAAATTCGTCCAAATGACGTCATTTATGTAAATACGTCATTTATGTTTATACAATTTATTTAATATAAAGAAGCCATCTATATATTTTTATGTACAAAAAGAGGTAAATTGAAAGACAATTATAAACAAATTGTATATATACATATAAATACATGTATAAACAAGCATAAAAGTTCGGTGCTTTTCCAGTATATGGGGCCTTGACGAAACAGAGAAAATAGCCTTGGCGGAAAAGGAAATTTGGAAACATACTTTCTGTCAACCTATTTACTTTGTCATTTTGCATACAGAAGCATTTTTTCAATATTTATACAATTTGTTTAGCGTAAAATGTCATTTATCCTATTTTATATATAATCAGAAGTAATTTGTATAAAAAAAACCAATAATAATATACGTATAATTAAAATACGCATATAAACTAAAAAAATCGTCGAATTTGTTTCCATGGCTGTTTATGTAATTTGGCACCAAATCTCACTTTCTGATGCCCGAATTGCGCCAAGCCTTTTAAAAAAGCGTCAAGACTCCTATTATAGAAAATCACCAAAAGTTCATTGGGTTTGTTTTCATAACTTTTGGCAACAAATATATGTATATTAACGAATCTATTCGTTTTTGAAACTCGAATTACGACAAACCTAAAAGCAAAGGATCCTATAATGGAAAAGTACCCGATTTTCTTATGGACAATATTCAAGTGACATAACATGGTGTAAAGTTATCGCGGATAGCGAATTTGTTTAAATATCTCATCAATTGATGCCGAATAAATGCAGGCATGCATGCACAAAATATTTAATTAATTTTGTATGATAAATAATTATTAGAAAATTCGTATATACATATTAATTAAAATAAATAATTTACATATTTAAAATAACATGAAAATATGGATGATGGTGCACTAAAGTACAGAGAAAATTAAAACCTGTTACTGAAAATGTCTATAACATAGTACTTTTCAATACCGTGGTTCTTAATGTTATTCACAAGCAGATGGAATTTTTCTCATCCTCAAACGCAAAGGAAGAATAGAATACAGATCGTTGTTATAAAAGTGCGAGAGGTAGCCACATTTTAAACCTAGCCATTTTATACAGGCTGGTTTTCAAGGTGTAATTGATTTTACTTACTAATCCCTAAAACAGTCGTCAGTTGTCGCAACAGCTGTGTATGAGGCCATGATAATAAAAAAATGCCCCATTAAAACGTTAAAAACATGGCAACCCAATTACAGATTTACCAATATTTTTAAAACGAAGCACGCTGTCATGTTTTTAGAGGCCTCGAAGTCTGAGCGGGGGTTGGCGAGCGTAGCTCGCAGTGGGTAGGCCCCCTAGTTTAAATTATATTATTATTCAGTTTGACCGTTAGTTTTGATCCTATAAGTTATTGACGTGTTAACATAAAACAAATTATATTCGATGCAATTATAAAACTTAAAATAGTACTGCATACCTTAATAACACATTGCCATTTTAAGGGGATTGACCAATAATGACGAAAGTTTCAGGCCAGAAAGTTAAAAAACGACAGTAAAATGGATAATACGATAGACAGTTCGTTTTCGGATTCTGAAGAATGAGTGATGGGTTGGGTTGATTATTGACGGCCAATTATCTACACTAGGGATAGAGGCCCGGGAGGAGTGCCCTTCGTGGGGGTCTTTCTAAGGGAACCTAACCCGTATTTACGCATGGATAAATCCACGGCTCGAAGAAAACCACGAAAAGTCCGAACGATTAGGCCGACGGGCGCGATTGGGATCGAACCCAGCACCTCCCGTCTACCAGCTTCGAGAGCACAACCTCTCAGCCACTGGTGGGGCGAATGAGTGATGGGACCACCAGCAAAATCAGCTTTTTCGAACAAAATAAGAAATCTGAAAATCAGTGCATTAGTTACAATGTTATGTCTGTACATAAACAATAACAACGAATTTCATAACCTTCTTGGTTAGATGTCCACTGATGAAGTAAATACGCTCTATGCCGTTTTAAACGAAATCTTGCTGGCCGACATCTAGAAACGTAGCTATCAATTGAGTTTAAAGTATATTATTTATGTAATAGATAAGGGTAGATAGCAGTGAAGCGGGCAATCTCAAATTAATTATGATCGAATTTAAGTTTGTAACACTAAAATAATGAGAGAGGGAGAGTTTTTCCCTAGAAATTCACTACGTTGATCGTTTGCAAACAAAGAAATGTTCAACATCAGTCGTAGTAGAAAATAAGTCATAAGATATTGATTTGCTGGTCCTGCGCAGTCCTTTTTCATCAAATGAACACTTTTTAATTGCTCATATTTTAAAATTAAATTAAATAATTATATTTAATAAAAATAGATTTTATTACAGATTTTATATAAAGAAAGGTATACTTTGTGGAATAAGACGTTCAGATTTAAAACCTCTATAAGCGATCAAAGCTTAGTCACATAACAATGTTTTTCTGCTCTTTTTCTCAGTTTCTGAAACAAATAAAAATTAAAATACAATGCTTAAACAATTAAAAAAAAACTAGTTTTTTTTTCTAAAATTAAGATATGAATTGTATTTTTAATTTTATTTTTTGTCAAACGAATAAATTCAATTTATTGTATAGCCAAAACTGCCAAAACTGTTACAAAAAGTATCGAAATCACGTCAGCAGTTATCGAGAAAAAGTTACATGAATGTCAGCTGTTTTACATGTAATTTCGCAAATGTTACCGTCATTATTAAACCTTAGTTTTAAAAGATCGAAAAATTTTTACGTAAAGATTATTAATACTTTTTTTTCAATATCCCGCAGCTTTTACATTTTTAAAAATTTAACTTAAAATGCTCGTACGCTACCTGTTGTCTGTGATAATCTATTAAAATCATTTGTATTAAATCCAGTTTAGCCTTTGCCGAAATATACTGAAATTTAAAATTGTGTTATTTGTTGATCTTAAAGGCAACCTAGAGACAAGAACACTGCACTCCCATTTGTTTCCTCGCACCCCCCCCCCCCAATTCTGCCACTTCATATTCAATCTCCTTAATAGGTATATACTTTTATTCACCCTAAATAATAATAAAACGTCATATTAAATACTTCTCCATAGTTCAAATATAATATCGGAAAGAACAAACAATATATTTCACATCATTTATTAATCATTTTTGAAATATGCTTAAAATCAGGGGGAAATAAATGCATTGTTTTCGTTATTAATTTGCTCGTAACGGATAAAAAGCCCAAAAGAAAGCCCTAAAATAATTGAAAAAAAGCTTCAATAAATAAAAAAAAATACATGTATATAAAAATTGGAGGCAGTTCTGGTTTCAAGCTCTTGATTAGCGATTTCGGTAAAACTTTGAAATACAGTTGTGAACTTAATGTTCAACAAAGATATTTTTCAACTAAAAATCTAGACATAGCTGTAACGCTGATATAGTACGAGGGGGGAAAACTTAGTATGTTCGTTAAAGACCGAAACTAAAGGTTTAAAAATAATTTCTATCTTTCCTCTAAGTAATTCCTAATTCAACACCCTAACTACTGGGCTATATAGTTAGATTTTCAATGCGATATTTAAAAAAAAATATTTAAGGCAAAAACAAAATAGGAAATTTAAAAAATTACTTAAGAGTAATGTAAGTAATGTATGTATTAAATGTGTGACTGTTAACTTGTTTGGGAAGAATATAATAAAAGAATTCAATTTCATTACCTATTCATAATGCGGATTTTCTAAAACCTAATTTTATTCAACGAGATTTATACAACCGTCACATATGTAAAATAGTCAAACATACATAAAAAGCAATTATGTTTAAGATGTTTAATAATCGAAATGTCTTTAAAAAGCAAACTGCACAGTGATTAAATAATTAAAACTTTCATAAAAATATAGTTCATCAGAAAATTAGAAAAGTGAATCGAATTTGCATTAAAGCATATTTTTCTACTGAATGATAAATTCCAATTCTAATATTAAAAACGGTTCCAAAATTCTATATGTTCGTCTTATATGTGTTATTGATATGTATTATGAACTAATTTCTTTGGTTTATAGGGAAAAATATGCAATACATTATCAAACTTGCGTATGAGATAAAATGCATCCTTGATCGTCTTTTTTGTCATAAAAATATGAAGATTTTAAATAAAACAAGTATTTCATACTCATAAAGAAAGCAGTTATACTTCATAATATAGCTTTATCATTCATATCAAAAACGTGCATGGTAAATCTAATTATATTATTGTAAATATTATTGAAAATTTTTAAAACAAACTTAAAAAAACAATTCATTAAATAATGCAAGCAAAAATAGAAAACATCAACTTGAGTAAAGTTCTAGCTATTAAGTTATATCTAGTTATAAAGTTCTAGCTAAAGTTCTAGCTAAGTTGAAACATTTTTTTAGCTGTCAAACATTTCTTATTATTTTGTCGGTCTGAAAATGTTATTAAAATATGTCAAAAAAGATTGCACCGTCTTTTAGGTAAAATTCATACCTACGTATCATTTTTTATCAGAATTATTTAAATTTTCTGTTCATTAATAATACCACATTTCACTGGATAAGTTTGATTATATTTTGGTAACCCCCTTTTTTTTTCGAGGGGAATGCAGTCACTTATTTATTTATTTTAGTAACTCACGTTCACCATTGATATGAAAAAAATTTTTTTAGTTTGAAATAAATTACTCTATTTTCATTGAGATATTTAATAGAAACGAATATATTTCAGGTAAAAAATGAAATAAAATAATACAAAAAAAATGCAAAATATATTTGTTGTAAATAAGTGGCTGATAGAATGTTCTGTTTAAGCATTGTGAAAATCATGGGTATTTTCAGAAACCTATTTTTAGATTTAAAAAAAAAACTTCACAATATTTAAAAATTTGAAAACATTCTTTATTGAAACGCATTTTCAGAAAAAAATGTTTCAAAACCAGTATTCTGCTGATCAATAAAAAATATTTTTTTTTAATTATAGAAAAAAATACTTTTATTTGAATAATTATACATGAAGATTCGAATTTACATTAAGATGATATATTTCTAGTGAATGATAAATTTTAATTTTAGTATGATATAATCTCCTATGCACAATGACATGGGTTTGCCTATATACATGCATTTGACATGCATTATATATATATTATATAGTGTATGTAAAATATATGTAATACACTATCATACATCAGTATTACATAAAAACCAAATTCGATTGCGGATTGCGGGATTGCTCGACAGCGGGCAAAGCCCACTATTATACTCTGTTATAATAATATCCGTCATGTGGACTAAATGCGATATTTAAAAAAAATAGTTACAAAATTAAACATGTTGTACATTTTCAAAATGTTAAAATATGCTAATATTTCCATAATCGGGTTTTTATCATGATTCAATACGTTCCTCAAACACATATATTTACTATTCTCTATTACTCATATTGATACTTGCTTTGTATTATTATCAAACATTTGAGAAATCCTTTAAACTTCCGATATAACGTCAGATTAATTTTCTTTTTAATTCTCGAATGAAGTGATATTAATCTGCTTTCTGTACATACACATACTCATACTCCTTGTATTATTGAGAAATGTTTGAAAATTTCCATTTTATTACCTATGAGACGTCATAATATTTTCTTTTCAATTGGTGAAACTTTTTATTTCATTTTCATTTTTCACGTGGAACTTTTTAGTAGAAAATAAATTATTGTAGAAAGAATTTTATTGTGGATATTTAATTGTTGGCAACTGCTATAAGGAAAAATGTTTAAATTTAATAGGAAAAGGCTGTTTGAATTTTGGTTTTTTTATCTCTATTTATTAAAATAATACGATTTTTTCAAATTTTAATATTTTGAGCTTCATAGCAGGTATTCAGTTATATATACGCAAAGTTTCAACTTTGTAAGTTATATAGGTTCTGAGGACGGTTCTGTGACGGACAGACAACGGAGCGGGATTAATAGGGTTTCGTGAGATGAACGAAACTCTAATAAAAAAAATCAAACAATGATTTCTCAAATAAAGGTCAAACAAACTGAACTAGCAATGTTAAGAACAATAGAATAAGGTAGGTGAGCCAGATGTTAGCATAGTTAAGCTTTTAGGATTTTTTATAATTAGGAGGTGGTGTGTGTGTGTGTGTGGCTGAATTTTTGTTCGTAAAAGTTTACACTTATCTCTAACACATATCAGGTGTACTTTGCTTTGTAAAATAAAATTTAATTACTTTTATAAAACAATTTCAAAATTGTAGCTTGTGGGCCACCTTTGGCGCATAGTGTTCCAAAGGTGGCCCATGTATTGAAATCACTTTTAAAATATGAAAAAATACTCGGCAAACTATTTTGCTTACTATTATGCTCTGATGATCCTTTCTTACTTTTGATATCATTCGTGTTTTTCTTTTTAATCTTCTTATCTTATGACACAAAAAGACCTTGAAGCCCTTTTTGTGCACTCTAGTTCAGAGATTTTCTTCTGGGAGTTACTGACTCCTTTTGAATGATCTCTTTAACAATAAATGGTAATACTTTTAATGAGATACAAAGAATGAATTATCACTTTACTAATCAGCGTACAACCATTAGAGTGAAAAAATGTCCAGACCGGGGTTCGATCCCGGATCCCTTGGTATAGCGCACCAAGTGCTTTACCTATTAAGCTATCCAGACAACATCCAGTCTAGCATTATTTCACTCTTATATGGCAAGGCTACAAACACGCAGCACAAGATGGAAAGTCAATCATGAGCACAACATCGTTGGCAAGCATGAGACAAATTAAACCCAGTATCGGTGAATATTTATTCATCAATTAATTTTTCAACAGAGCTGAAATTGTGCTGCGTGTTTGTAGCCTTGCCATATAAGAGTGAAATAATGCTAGACTGGATGTTGTCTGGATAGCTTAATAGGTAAAACACTTGTTGCGCTATACCAAGGGATCCGGGATCGAACCCCGGTCTGGACATTTTTTCACTGTAATGGTTGTACGCTGATTAGTGAAGTGATAATTCATTCTTTGTATCTCATTAAAAATTTACAGCGTAATTTCAGCTATGTTGAAAAATTAATTGGTAATACTTTTTTCAGATATTTATGTACCAATCACTCTCACTACACTGGTTCCCAGTTTTGTTTTCTAAGGTGGCCACCTTGAGAACCTGCGTATAGCCGGCATTTGCACGACATAAAAGTAATAATCTGATAATGATTTTAGAATTGAAGTAAATGTGGTTAAAGAGAAAGACATAAGCTTTCAGAAAAAGTGTCATAACTCAAACTTCTAAGAATTTAAACACATGCGAATTAAAATATCTTCTTACTTGGAAACTAGAACGACTACTCGTCAAAATTGAAATCACTGCATTCTCATAAAATGTCGGAAGATCAAACTTATTTATTTAAATTCAGCCATGTGCACTGCAGATATATGATTGATAATGCGGTACCACCATTTTGTGATTAAAAAGTAAATTCTACTTTTGGGGATTGGCTACTTATTAACACCGGCTTCATTGGGCTCACCCACCTTATTTCATTTTTAATAAACTACTACCTATTGTTATTAATTTAAATAAATATTCTATCAAACATTTCTTATTATTTAGTTGTTTTGAGAATGTTAATAACAGATAATAAAAATCTTCTGTCGTCCGTTATTAAAAAAAATATTTCAGGCCTTCAGAATAATTTTGTCATAGAATTTGCCGTCGAACTTTTCTATTTATTAACGCCATTTCTTTGCACTCTTTTGATTGTTTTTTCCAGCATAAAGTTCAGAATTCTTTAGCGCCATCTATGAGAAATTTTTGGAACTAGTTACTTTTATTTGCTTTAAAAAAATTTCAGATCTTAAGAAGCATTTTCATCCAAACCGCAATCTCCTACGACTGTTGCTTGATTTTTTTTTATTGAATTTTAAAATGTGTCAAGGACTTATGGGATACCCTGTATATTGAAATATCCAAAAATATATTGGAAGATAGTAATATTATGCTTAGCGAAAAATTTTAGATGTAATACAATACGCATTTTAAATTTATTTCTTGAGTGTTATTAATATGATTATAATATTTCTTGTTGCTTCTGTATTTAAAATTTATTTTTTTAAAATATATTCTAATACTGAAAATGACATTTTCAATAGAAATGTGACAATTTTAAAAGAATTTTATATTTAATGAGCATAAAACAGTCTAAATTGCGTTAAGGAAAGTATCTTTCATTTACTAACGAAATCTACAGACTGAATGAATATAACTATGCCATGATATTCCAAAATGTTACAATAAATGTATAATAAATATATGCTAAATCATCTCATTAGGTAAAACGAAATGGAATAAATGGGAAAAAAATTGAGATTTTATTCTGAATACGCTTTTAGTCTATTACCTTTAGATGAAAAATGTAATAGTGAAATATTTTGAATACATAATTCGAATACATAGTTATGTGAAACATATCAAAGCACCGTACCACGAATTTTTCCTCGTCTAATTTTCAAAATTTTAGGATCTAGATGGAAAATAAAACTGGTAGCCAGTATCTGGATCTTTCCGCTATGAAATAGTTAATACTCATGGAATAAAAAGAAAATTCGCAAAATAAAAATCTTAGATAGCACTGAAACATGATGCGAAACAATAAATCCTTCTTCATGCAGCTGATTACGAAAACTAAAGTAGAAAAATAGAATAAAATAATAAGTAAATTTAGGATGTAACTTTCCTTTACATTTATCCGTTATTTTATAGCAAAAAAGTTATACAATCAAATTATTTTAATATAAAATTACTATGAAAATTTTGTTAACCGTGTTTTGTCTTTGTTTTGTAGCAATTCAGTTAAATTGTATGCAAAATATTTAATTATATTCAGGTAATGTATTTTATTTTATTGCTAATAATGTGATTTGTCATTAAAATATCAAGATTTAACCTCTAGAATATATTTCTGAAAAACTAAATCTAAACTTGTGGCGTACGTTCCTAGCTACTCTTTTATGAAGGTAGTCTATGGTCGAGTGGGTTTTTTTTTTACGTGCGATTGTGTTTTTCTGAATTCTAACATTTGTGCGTGAATGAGCAATCTATTCTGTCATACCTTTAAATTTCGCAGTAGGTGTAAGATTAAGTAGATTTCGTAAACGGAGTTTTACCATTAAACTAGTACAATCTTCTTCTGTGAGTTCGCCTATGTGGTAAGTAGTAGAAATTTTGTATTTTAAATAAAAATGTTTTGGGATCCATTGGATCCTTAATATATTAATATTGTAGCTTTTAAAAATGACATTTACAAGTGCTTCAATTTGTGGATTTTTTTCCTATATATCGAGGTGAAGTGACTTTTTATTAGGTTTCGGCAACTTGTCATGTGATTAATGATAGATTTCTGTTGCACTGTGTGATGTGACAAAAAAATCATTCATTTTCTTCTGTTCTGCAAAAATGTTAAAATCACGCCAAAGTGCACTAGAATTCTAGGGTCACAATATTTTTTTATGGTTACCCTGAAACTATTGCAGCAAAAATTTCGAAATCAGCAGAACGTATCAGACGAACAAAGAAAAACATACCTGGTCATGTTATGTTTGAGGAGTAGATGTCATACATTGTGTCTCAAGAAAAAATTCTGTCAAATGAAAAGAAAAAGGAACGGCTTATAAGTATGTTATGTGTGCAGTTTCAAAAAGAAGGTTTCGTTCCAAAGAAAGCTGATGAAGATCATGTGTATGTAAAAATTAGAAGTTCTTTGAAAATTGAAAACTGATCACAATTTGTTGTGGAAGTTGGTGAAGATATTGACCTGTGGGCAATAATGGCAGCATCCACTACTTCCAAAAACATTTTTTCTTGAAGAGATAACACAGAAGATTATTTATATTCTCCAGCAAATCTGAACATTGCTCCAAACATAAGAAACAACAATTTGTTTCTCCATGCGTTCAGTGGTTGCGATACTACATCTGCTCATTTTAGACAGGAGAAGAAACAATTGTCAAAGTTCTAGATACTATTGTACTGCAGCAAAATTTTAACATTTTCCGTGATGAAAATATTTTCCTTTATGAAATCGTTGAAGCAGGACACACATTTTTTTATAACTTTGTATGGGAGAAATGGCAACGAAAAAAACATTTGATTTATTTGACATTTCGCCTTTTCTAAAATTACCGATTTTCAATTTAGTGTCTTTGTTCCCCACTTTAGCAGCTGCTCGTGAACACCCTCTCCATGTATACCTACAGTTTCAAATTTGGAGTAGTTTTGCCAAAAATCCTTTGGATTGGTATTGACAAAAAACAAGCATGTGTTAATGCCAGTCACCACACACGAAGGACTAGGATATTTAGCACTTCATTGTATGTTATGCAATAGTAAAAAGGTGTACTTTGTCCTGCAGTAGTAAAACAACTAGTATCGATTGTTTGATACCACTGCAAAAAGCAAGAATATAAAACTCTCCGGCGTATGATGCTATCGCTACTAACTCAGCCAACCAAGAAGAGGAAATCGATATTATGTCGGAGAAGGTAATTTCAGAAGAAGTTGACTTATTGGAGGTAGAGTGTGAACTGGTGCAAGTGCACGAAAGTGACAATGAACAAACAGACATTGATGATCATGTCACACCTTCAGCATCTAAAAAAATTAATTGATATAAAATTTTTTTACTTTATATTATGTTAAACAATAAGTGCTTAACATGAATGTTGTTTTTTATATTCATCTCAAACACTGCTGAAGCTTTCGAGTGTTTTTTTCTCTCTTAAGCGTTTCATTACTTAGGTGGGATATATGCCGTACCAGCCACTATTTCAAAAATAATCTCTGCCATACACTTACACTAGGATATTTTCAACAGAAATTTACGACATTTTTGTTTTGTAAATTTTGGTACAAATGAATATAAATTTTCACAAGTCTTAGTCTGTAATTAAGAGGTTAAAACATAATCCTCAAAATATCTATAATAAAGCCCGAAAATAATTACAAAATATCGGGAAGGTTTTGATCAATTAAAAAATACATATACATACAAATTGGAGGTAGGTTGTACTGATAACTTGATCTGGTCTAACTTCAAGCTGTTGATTAGCTATTTAGTCAAAACTTCGAAATAGGTTGTGAGCTTAATGTTCAACAAAGATACTAAGTGTGGGTACTCATTTTATTCTGTAATTTAAGCTCTAGAACAATGGTTCCCAACAAGGGCCGTACGCCCGACACGGGGGTAATTTAGAAATTTTGGGGGGCAATTCCAGATTTATTACTAAACCATTCCTTGTCACTTTATTTTTATCATTTTTTGGATAAGTAATGTTCTAAGCTAAAATCAAATATAATATCAGCAGACATTTTAAATAAAGTAAAAAACAAGTTTTCTATTCAATTTTCAAAGTAGTTCCTTTGAAATTTAAAAAAATAATAAGTACCCGGAATAGTTGTATAAAACTCTTTTAATGCAATTATTACATTTTATATTTTAAAATATTAAATTTTTTCCGGTTATAATTGTATTTAAATTTTTTTTTCAAAACTTTTTCAACTAGCATTTATTGGATAAGACCTGTATTTTTATTCGCTCAGCAATATGTCTGACTGATAATGCAATATGTCAGTCAAATTGATAAATATGAGATTCCCGAAAGGCTTCTTGTATATTGTGTCATTCATAGAGATATCTTATTGTCTAAAAATTCACCATCTGTTCCTAATGAAATATTTAAGTCAATTATAAAATGTATGAATACTTTCAAGTTTAATGCAAAAGTGTGAGAGTTTCTTCAAGAAATATCGTGAAATTAGAAAAGGAGACCATAAAATACTCTGTTTTCACACTGAGGTAAATTTGCAAAAGTCAACAAAACTCTTTTGGACATGTGTGAAGATGTATGACTTCATTGCATTTATAGAATTATGTTCAAAACATATTTGAGAAAATATTTTACCTGTTTGGTAAGATAACAAATTGTGAAATCACTTGTCATTGTTAATGTTCTTTCAATCTTCGTCCGTGTGAATAATAAATTTTCATTTTATTAAATAAGAATTAAATGTTACATAAGAACGGCGATGTGGTAGGGGGAGGGGGCATCAGAGCTTTTAACTTGCTTTGGTGGGGCGCGGCCAAAAAAGGTTGGGAACCACTGCTCTAGAACATTTGTACAGACAATGTTTTTGATATAGTATAATGTTTTGTGATACTGCTATGGTAAATAAATAAAACGTGTTTTTCGACTATATATGTGTACATAGCGGTTAAAGCTCACCTCAGAAAACTAGACGGAACCTAAAGGGTTTAAAACGTTTTTCTGCTTTCTCCTAAATATTTCCGAACTCGGCTTTTTTTTAGTCCATAACTAAATACTAATTTATCGAAAACTGAAAATTTTTTTGGTAAAAATGCTAGAAATGAACTGCTGAAAAATCTCAAAATTGCGGGCTAAAAAAAAATAATCCAATATGTCTTGATGAAATGGTCGTAATATTAATGATAATAAACATTAGCAAATTATCCGACAACATTTTTGGATATATTTTTAGGATATATTTTTTAAAACAGGCGATAGAATCTTTTTAGTACCAGTGAATACTATATTCAATAAGATTAATAATAAGAATTTTTTTGACAGATTATATTTTTTCAAGTGAATTATGATGGTTAGTATTTTACTGGAAGTGGGAATTTTTATTTTTCCTTATCGTTTCTACCCCATTTGGTTTGACCATTACCGTATAAGTTACATGAAAGTAGTTACATTTTGTATTTACAATTTAGTTATATATCTATGATAGAATAAGGCTATACTGATTTCAGATTAATGAGAACAGCATTTTTGCGAGTTTGGATGTAGTATCGTTATATCCATCTGTAGATATGAATGATGTAGGTTTGTTCGTGGAAGAAGCTATTAATAGTAATGATTCTTTTAGCGTGAGCACAAAAAATACACTTATTTCCGGGTTTAATCTAATTAAAAACAATAACGTTTTTCAGTTTGATAATATTTATTATAAGCAAAAGGATGGTGCACCAATGGGCTCCCCCATTTCGGGTTTATGCGCGGAGATTAAATTAAGACCCATTGAAAATATGGTTATGAATGATTTTAGTGAAAGACCTGCATATTGGTGTAGATATACAGATGATATTTGTATTATATGGGAGCATGGTATAGATTTATTGAAGGACTTTATGGTTAAACTTAATAAAATTGATACAAAAATACAATTTACCCTGGTGTTGGAAAAACAGAATCGTTTACCTTTTCTTGATGTAGAGCTGATAAAAAACAGTAATTTAACAATACATCGGACAGTTTATAGGAAAAATATGAGGTCAAATAATACTATTTCCAGAGATGCTTCATCACCTTTAAGTTACAAACTGGCTGCATATAGGTTTTACATCCGTAGAGCATTTTCAGTGTGTACTGATAGTTATATCAATTAGGAACTTGACAGAGTTAAAATTATAGCAAATGAAAATGGTTTTTCAGAGAGGTTAATTAATAAGTTAATTTGTCAATATCAACATCAGGGTAAAAAACAACAAGAATTAACAGGAAAACCAAATAAATTTTACAAGTTCCAATATATTCCGAAACTTTTTGAAAAATTGAAATATAATTTAAAGAAATATGAAATAAATTTGGTAGCATCCCCTCCAGTTAAATTAAATGCGTTACTACATAAGAAGATTGATCCCATACCGATTGAAGATTTAGCAGGAATTTATAGTATCCCATTTATTATGGAAATAGTTGAAAATAGGATAAAATCGTATAAAGTTAAAGACTACATTGGTATGACTTTAAGGAAATTTAAAATTCGGTTAAAATAACATATTGCAGATGTCAAGTATAATAGAAGTAAAACGGCATTTTCTAGATTTAAACAAGAGCAGTCGATTATAATAAATTTTGATAACGCTAAAATTATTAAACCCACATCCTCTTTTTATGAAGCAATAATAAGTGAATGAATAGAAATTTTAACCAGGAAAAATAAAACATGCAATGATTCAGTTTCGTACAATATCCCTAAAGTATGGTATAAGCTTTTACAGATAGTTCAAGAATGAAGAAGATTGGCACATCCCTCCCTATGCTTCCCACCCTGTTTATAATGGTTTGACCTTGTCTTCAGCAAACATTGATGTTTTTACAGTGTTTCAGACTAGCTGTGTTTTTTTGTGTGTATCTGCGTGGTGATGTTTTAACCCTGATGATGAGCCTGGACGGCTCGAAAGCGCTAGGTTTTTAATGTGAAATGCAGTTTTGTATATTTTTAAAACACCTAAAGTACAAGTTTTTAATAAATTATACATATATGTTTTTGCGACATATTTGTTGTTTTTAAACATTTATTAAGGCTATATTTATTACGTAAAATTAACTTTAAATTGTACAGGTTAAAATTCTATTTTTTTTAATTATTCCTATCCTTTTTAAATATTCGTTACAATTAAATGTCGAAATCTGGATTTTAGCCGGTATTTTCTGTAATGCTCTTGCTTTAATACTGATGCATCACAATATATTTATTTTACACATATTTTCGTTCTTTGTTTATTTAATTTCTGTGAACTATTTCTGTTTAACAAAATATATAATTTATATTTTTAAATACCAGATGCGTCAAAAGTTCCTTTCAAATTAAAAAAAAATAGATTAAAAAGAACAAATGATGATAGAAAATTTCAACTTCCACAAATAGAATCAGGTGTATCTGATATTGTTTCATAACAAAAAAATAAATAATTAAAGATCCAAAAGTCACCAATAAAGATCGCTGAATTCCCAAGTACGAAGCTGATTTATGGGAGTCAGACAATGAATAAAATACCTGGATTCACGTAGATTACTCTTTCGTTGCCGAAAACATGCTATTATTAACAGATCGAGTATTGTTGATTAATTATTTCACAAGATAGGTAAATCAGCCAAAGAATTTAGAATGTTTTGCATGACAGAATGACTTAAGACCAGAAAAAGGGTTCATTTCAATTCAGTGAATAATGAAGTTTGTTAGACGTTGTTCTGTTATTTTTTTTAATATTTATTGTATTTTGTTTCCAAATTTGTAAGATTTATTTGCACATATCTGCTTTATATTTTAACAAAGTGCATGCTATTGGTGAATGCTATATCTACAACTTTTCTATTATACAAAAATTTCATCTCCCCTTCATACCAATCATACAAGCAGCAATTCTGTATTGTAATTTATGTTTTGTTAAATTAATTTTTAAAGTTGTTAGGAAGTTTTGACACACCTGGTACATAGCTACTATATCAACCTCAAATGTTTTATCTAAAAACAGTAAAAATAAAATATCGAAAGAAAACGTAATTGCATCTACAAAAATATACCGGAACCTATTCAGTGAAATAATTGATGTTATTAATTAACAGACAAGTTAGCAATATTTTCGGAAGAAATTTATGCGTAGTCGGGAATTTTTTTTGCAGAACAGACAATGAAATCATTTAAGCATCTCTCGGGTAACATTTTATAGACGAGTAAATAATAAGAAATGTTTGACAGCTAATATTTTTTTTTAATAAAGATGACATATAACAGTTTATTCAAGATACAAGTTTCTAGTTCATTTTGTCACTTCTATCCCAATTGTCTTGTTTTTAAATTAATATGTTTGATAGATGTAACGTTAATGGTCTAATAACCTGTTAGTTATATATTTAAAAGAGAATAATTATATTCACACTGCAGATTTTCTGAAAAAATGAAGCTGTCTAAGAGGCATTACTTTTTAAATTTTAAATATTCGTTGAACTAAGATTTTTATATTTTTGTGTCAAAATATCATATTTTTCATTATTTTGTTCTTTGATCTATATATGACAGTATACTGTATGATTATATATTGCATCAATTAAGAGTATGAAGTTAGTGTATAACGTAAATGAATAACGTATACAGTGTGATTCATAAATATCGAAACAATAGGCTATCTCCTTAAATTTTGTCCCTAGGCACATACTTCCAATTGCAAAGTTTCATGAAAAAGGTACAAAATTTGATGAGATAAGTTGCAACTCCATGGGGGATATATTTGAGAAAATACAAAAAATTAAATTTTTATACGGCCCCCGTAGAACAAAATTTCCAATGAGGATTTTTTTCATTATCCATTCCTGAATTAAACAATAAAAAATTCCATCTTGATATCTACAAATGTCCGATTTAATAATTCGTGAGGTTTCAAGGGATCAGACACGAATTGAAATGCGTGTAATTCAAGAAACAATGTTACCGGGGCTTAATTTCTAACAAAAAAAGTACCGGAGAACTAATATTCTGAAGTACTAACATCCGTAGCGTACCCCCCCCCCTTCCCCCACTCTCCGCCATCACTCCAATCTGCATATTTATATTTCATACATTACTTTTTAAAATTTAAAGCATTTTTTTTAGCAAAATAAAAATTTTAAATACATCTATCTGCGTATACTTAGCTATCAACTAGGACTTCCCTCAAAGGGATTAGTCTGAGTGATATTGCTGAGAACATAAAGTTAACATTTACGATATAAAGAAGATATCAACAAGAATCTAAGTGAATATACAGCATATGATAGACAAGAGATAGATAAAGATACAACATATGAAAAAAAGCAAATTAAATGATATAATTACAAAATATCATATATAAATTCATATACTGTTATGTTTTCATATGCATTTTTTTATAACATTTGGCAAATAATCTCATTTTCTTAAGCGGGATTTGCTCAAAACTTAAAAAAAAAACCGCCGGATCTTTTAAAACGATATTTTTAAAGTCACATAATCAGATTTGCAGCCAATAGCGTATTTTAGCAAGCGTAGTTTAACGCAAATTTAATTTAATTTTTGCAACATTTTCTTTGTGACAAATATCTAAATAAAATATTAAAAAATAAAATATTAAATATTGAAATATTAAATCAAATATTTAATATTTGAATTAAAAAAATTCCCTTTGTTTATTTGTATAACTATTTATAGAAACTCGTATACTTCAAACCACATTGATAACATGCTTTGCTACAAACGTGTCTACCAGTCTAACTACTCGTATGTCTTAGCTGTGTCTCTCTCCGAACTCATCTGTCTACTGTCTCTCTACTCTTCTGTATATCCGTCTGTCTTTCTACCCGACTCTTTAATCGTGTCTCTACCTGTCTCGCTTCCCGTTACACTACTCGTCTATCAACACGTCTGTCTGTCTATATAACCCTCTCTCTACCCGTCTGTCAAGTCGTCTCTGTACTCGTCTCGCTATCCACCACGCTACCCGTCTACCTACCCATCTCACTACCCCTCTGTCAACCCTTTTTTGCACCTGCCTCGCTACCCGTCTGTCTATTCGTTTCGCTACCCGTTAGCTTATCTCTGTCGCTATCCGTTTCTCTACCCGTCTGTCTACCCGTTTGTTTACACGTCTATCTATCTCTCGCCAACTCTTCCCAATATTTAAACAATTTAGTAAACGGAAGCCGTTTATCTGTTATTAAATGCAAACAGGAGTAATTTATCTAAAGAGTGTAATCAGATGCAATTTTTTTAAATACATACATAAACCAGCATAATAATTCACCAGTTTTATTTTCATAGTAGTTTATGTCATTTGACAGTAAATCTCAACTTCTTCAACCCGAACTGCGTCAAGCTTTTTAAAAAAGCCCCAAGGTCCGTATAACTGGGAAGGGGAATTGTCCTCAGGGCTATTAGATACATGTTATTAAGTTAAGTGAAAGTTTCGTAATCGGGTTCGCAGCCAATTTCTTATGTCAGAAAGGGTGGCTTCACGCCATTTTAAATTCATTTCTGTAACTTTCTTTTTCTTTTTTTGGTGGGTGGTTGGGGGGGGGGGAGAGGGTTCCAAATATATACACTTAAATTCAAACTTTTGCCCCCATGTTAATATTAGTGTTGTTTGTATTATCAATTAATACTTTGTTGATCGAGCTTCATTCGAAACAAATGTAAAAGACTTCTACATTTTTTTTTTTCTAGGAGAAAGTTCCGTAATCGGGCCCTAAGCTAATCGGGGAATTTAATATCATTATTGTTTCTAACTCTTATAGAGTTAAAACAATATTATTGCTAGCATTACTCTTGTTTGTGACCAACCTCTTCTGTGTATCTGAATAGGGAAAAGTTCCGTATCATGTACTGGTTGGTGCCAAAGGCAGTTGTAGAATCTTAAAAATTTTTCTAGAGAGCGGAAAAACATGTTTTTTAAAATATTTACAAATATACGTTTATTAAACCATATTTTTGAGCCATTTTAAAAAAATTAAGTACGGTGCTAAAATAAAATTTTATTGCCATTTTCGATATTTTAATAAGAAATGAAAATACATAACAAACAAATTTAACAAAACTAAGCCATTTTGGGTACTTCTCTATAATCCCGTCGACCACTTTTCATAACAAAAAACTATCGCCAAACTAAGATTAAACGCCAAAAATACAGTCCCATTTACTTGATGCCAGAAGCATTATACGTATTTGTTATGCCATCAAGTGGTTTTTAATTCGACATTTGCGTGTATTTTTCATTATGTTTTACTGATTTATTAGTTATTTCATTCATTAAAGTAACAATTGTGTCCTTAAATTCTTATATTTTATTTATTTTGATATTTCAATGGCAACGTTCTCCCGTTTATTTAGCGTTACAGTTTGGCGATAGTTTTTTGTTATGAAAAGTGGTCAACGGGATAATAGAGAAGTACCCATTTTTGTGATAAATAATTGTTATTGCCAGGGGGGCAAATTGTAAACAATTAATAAGCGAACTAAAAAAATTACCGGAAAAAACTTGTGGGAATCTCAAGAAAGAAATATCTGATATAAATAGCATTTAAAATCTTAAAATGGAGAAGTGGTCCGTATAAAAATGCAAAACATTATACACCTGATATAAGATTTTTTTTATTTTTTTATATTTCCGAAAGCACAGATAAAAGGGTAAAAATCCCGGCACAGATGCAATATACTCACCACGTTGGCGCGATTTTTCCCCCGCCCCTTTGGCGAAAACTGTTTGTTGTGTTTGTTTTTTTATTTTTTATTTTAATTCTATAGATTATTTTTATATGTATATCAATATTAATTTAGGCACAGATATCATATACGCACCAGATTGGCGCGATTTTTCCCCCGCCAATTTGGCGAAAACTTTGTTTTTGAATATTAGTTACAAATACCATACAATAATAGCATGTAGTTTTTTATTTCAATATAAAAATAAAATAACGTAATAAATTAAATAGCTCCTATTTTTCAAAAATGGGAAATAAAAATAAATAAATGATAGTTTGATATAAATAAATATTGATATATATAATAAAAACAATTTATAGAATTAAAATAAAAAATAAAAGTTAATAAACAACAATTGAAACAAAATAACCGGGTTACCATGTGAGGCATAAAATTGCCATTTTGTTGCAATCGCGCCAATGTGGTGCGTATATGACATCCGCGCCTTTATTTATATCAAACTATTATTTATTTATTTTTATTTCCTTTTTTAAAATAATAGAAGCTGTTTCATTTATTACGTTATTTTATTTTTATATTGAAATAAAACATCACGTGTACTATTTGTCACACTATTTGTAACTAATATTCAAAAACAAAGTTTTCCCCAAGCTGGTGGAGGGAAAAATCGCGCCAACGTGGTGCGTATATGACATCTGTGCCTTGTTTCATTTCACATAAAGGTACTGCTCTATTATCCCGTCGACCACTTTTCATAACAAAAAACTATCGCCAAACTGTTAGATTAAACACCAAAAATGCAGTCCCATTTACTTGATATCAGAAGCATTATACGTGTTTGTTACGTCATCAAGTGGTTTTTAACGCGACATTTGCGTGTATTTTTCATTATGTTTTACTGATTTATTAGTTATTTCATTCATTAAAATAACAATTGTGTCCTTAAATTCTTATATTTTATTTATTTATGTATTTTGATATTTCAATGACAACGTTCTCCCGTTTATTTGGCGATAGTTTTTTGTTATGAAAAGTGGTCGACGGGATAATAGAGAAGTACCCACATATGTATTGGTACTTTTATGTTAACTTGGCGCAGTTGATAAATCGCCAAATATTTTTCTCATAACATCTTCATATTGCATTCATTTCATTTAAATATAAATCTTTCACTGATTTCATTTGAAATACATACATTAAAAATACACGTCTTTCACTCATTTAATTTAAAATACACGCCTTTCACTAATTCCATTTTAAATACTAAAAAGGAAAAGAAAATAAGAAATAATGCCACAAATCGAAACATTTTATTTAAACATCAAAGAATTGTTCCTAACATACACACGCGAAAGAAAAAAGCTGCTAATGGTGTGATTTACGCCAAATCTCTAATACTAATACTACTCTTACTAATCTCTAATACTTTTCAAACAGAAAAAATTCCAGATTAACTTTCCATTTTTATTAAATTGAAATATATTTTATTGTGCTGAATATTAGTGCTTGCATATTTTTTTGCTCCATGTATTCCATGAACTTTTCAATTCCGATTGTCTACGAAAATCTCCCGCCGGTGAAAATGACGTACGCACAAAATTTAGTGACGTATGTACTTTAATTGTGCTTTTTTATCTATTTTTTTAATATAACTTCCAAACGGTTTGACACTTATTCTTGGTAATAAATAGACGACATTGTCACCTTTATAGGTACCTGCTGTAAAAATTTGAACGAAATCCGTTAAATATCTTTTGAGTTATGCTTGACGAAAGGTTTTAATATCCATCGTAGCTATATATGGGGCAAAGTAATACTGCGCTGTGTATGAGTCTTCGTTGCACTCAGACAACTATTCCCCTTTTTACGTATTCCTACTTCCAAATAGAAACCTTTGCCCAATCTTAATGTTAATTAGTCGCAGAATTCAGTGATTAAATAAGCTCAGGATTATGACTCGGAAATAGTGATAACACCATAAATATGAATAGTTCGCAGCTATGCAGAATATAAAAGACTATTTCTGTTTACCCTTTATTCTTATCAAAATCGCATTAAAATGATTTGAAATGAAAATAAATAAAATTTTGAATTTAAGACAGATTGATCTCGAAGACTAATATAAAAATCGATCACGTTTCATCCCCATCTCTTATGTGAGCGACACATTATGTCACTTATAAGTGTTGATACAAAAGATGGTAAAAGATTGGAGATGGGAGGGAAAGGAAAGGGTAATTTAGGATTCGTTTTTCAGAAGTGTTATTGCACTGGACTCCGGAGCGCAGTGTTTATGAGCTCCGGTGAATTCTGGCCAATATTTAATTTTTTACTAAAAATAGATAAGTGCCGGAGCAGAGCTCCGGTGCGCTCCGGCGGGCTCCGGCGTAAATTAAGCCCTGAATGTTACTGTAAGGTGTCCGAGAAACATTTATTTATTTTTTATTTATTTATTGAGTTAGAATTTTGAATTTTTTTGTGATGGTTAACCATGTAATTTGTAAACAGAATCACATCATAAGACTTGTTACAAAAAACTTTTTAAAAATATTTTTTTTTCAAAAAATTCAGAGTAATTTAAAACTGTCATAACTCGAATGATTACTTGTCGAATTGAATTTTTTTCTGTTAATTAAACAGAAATATATAAGTTTTAATTATGATTCAGCATTTAAAAAAAATATTAATTTAAAAAAAATATTTAAAATATTTAAAATAGCAACAACAACAACAAAAAAAAAGACGCAACTAATTTTAAACAAATATATTTCCAAAAGTGAACATTTTTTTTTCAAATTTGCCGAATTAAAATTTAAGTAAAATATTAGAATATGATATGTTCAAAGTTTGAACCATTTATCTTTAACGGTTATTGATTTATATCAATTTAAAGATGATAAATGCTGAAAAAAACCTATAATGCAGAAAAATGCATTTAAAGTTTTAAATGAAGATTGGCTCCTAATAGAACGTTTAAATGCTTTTTAAAAGCTTCCAGGTGAATACGTAACTCCTTCCTGTAGCTTCAACTTCTGATTTAGTTAATTTTTTGCCATTCTCACCTTCTTTCTTTACTGTTTAAATGTGTCAGTTGATTTAACGAAACTTTTTTAACATGTCGATTTCGAGTTTTTTCGTAGTTTTGGCCCTGGCAAATTCATATTTTCCCCCTTCAAAGTGCAATTACACGAGGCGTAAAAGTTGCCACTAATTACGGTGACTGACTATTAAAACCATTTGCATGGGCGATGCACTTAACTTTATTTACACTGCTCAAAACAATTAAAGGATATTGCAGTTTTAGGTGGATTTTGTATCTGGGAAACTTTTTAGCTGATTGATACATGGTCGACAGACACAGTAGGTTATATGAGAATAAATTACACATGTTTGGCAGAAAAAATGCATTTTATTGCGCATTTGTGTACAAAAGGAAAAAAACACAATTTGTGTATATGAGAAAAAAAGAATAAGAAAAGGTGTTTTCTTCAAAGAAAATCATTTTCAGTTGGGGGTATGGTTTCCACGGGCGGCCAGCAACGTTGAACACCTTTGAGGCATGGACTCAATGAGGCTATTAATGACGAGTTGGGGTATTCTGCCCCACTCTTCCAGAAGAGCTCTTTCCAGTTCTTGGAGATTTTGTGGGGGTTGTTGGCGGCCAGAAACTCGCCTTCCTAGAGCGTCCGAAACGTGTCAATTGGATTCATGTCTGGAGAACACGCTGGCCATTCCATTCGAACGATTCCTTCCTCAAAAAGGAAATCCTCCATCAGGTTTGCACGATGTGGCCTGCAGTTATCGTCTATTAAAATTATGTTATCTGCGATTGCTGCAGCGTAAGGGACTACAATAGGTCTGAGCATCTCATCCCTATATCGGCGACCAGTCAGAGCTCCATCTCGAATGATGTAGAGGTCAGTGCGCCCGTCAATGGAGATGCCACCATACACCAACACTCCTCCACCGCCAAATCTGACACTTTCGTGCACGAACGCAGGATTATACCTACTGCCACGGTCCCTCCAGATGAAAATACGCCCATTATCCGGATGCACAGAAAAACGGGACTCGTCAGAAAACAGAATATTGCTCCATTCATTTCTCCTCCAGTTGACATGTTCGGTTGCCCACTCCCTGCGGTCGCGACGATGCCTTGATGTTAATCTAACACATACCATCGGTCGGCGAGCATACAGACCTACAGCATGGAGCCGGTTTCGGACAGTCTGAGTTCAAATCGTGGTGCCTGTAGCCGAGCGAAGGTGTTGTTGGAGAAGAGTAGCGTTCATGTTTCGGTGTCTCCGAGCTGTTAACGCTAAATACCGATCTTCATTGGGCGTTGTTGCCCGTCTACGACCTTTCCCTGGTCTTCGGCCTGCACATCCACTCTCCAAAAAACGGTTCCAGATCCTGGTAATGACACTTTGTGACACTCCAATGGCTTGCGCTACTTCGGCTTGAGTTTGGCCCCCTTCTAACTTCTAACCTACCAACAATTCTCCAAGCTTCTGAATCTGTCACATGATTTCGCTGAGACATCGTACTCATCGAAACAAAGCAATCACTGAATGTCGATCATCCTTGTCTTCATTCTCTTTTATCCAGTTGAAAGTCAAATTTCATTCGCTGCCGCTGAAGCGACGTTTTTGACGTCGAACTCAAAATTTGCATACTCCACAGTTTGAAAACCAGAAAAATTTGCATTTGTGATTCTCTTCTTCTATTTTCGGCAAAAAAAATTCGTCTATATCTTTATTTTATATGAAACTTCAAATATCCTTTAATTGTTTTGAGCAGTGTAATTCATTATCTATACAGGTGTCTGTGCATATTTTAGATTTCTGCACAGGCCGAAATTTGTACAAAAAAATCTCATTCTTCTTAAGATACAATTAAGATTATTTTAAAGAATACTACATACATATTTATAAGAAAAGTTTACAGTATATTTTAGATTATTATGTGTTCGCATGACAAAAACCTAGCGGCCAAATCTCCCACGAATCCTCCGTAATATGTAGAATAATTTGAACCAGTTAACCACTTTAAAACCAGAAAATTTATTTAATGAATCTTTGACTTATTTAATTTAAAGTTTTTTAAGTCGAATTTATTAAAAGAGTTTCTGTTTCGAACGTATTTAACCTGGGTCAAATAAGCACACTTTTAACGGAAGATTAGTGAGAGCTTGGCATCTATTAAAAAAATACGCAATAGCAACGTTAATGATTATGTATACTCTTAGACTATTACATTCTAATAAAGATTTATTTTTAAAAAACAATGTCGTTTAGAATAAATGAAAAACAGGTTTAAAAACATCATAGCTTTTGAAGCTGTATAACAAAAAGTAGATTTTTGAAAATATTGTAGATTATTAAAATATATTTCCAATGGTCCCGTTAAAAGAAGGTTCATTATCGCTATTACTATTTTTACAGAACTTATTGCCTGCCCGACACGTTCTAAGAATAATAAAGATACAGGCTGGCACGGTCCGGCGGTGGGCCGTGCCGGTTATGGGCATGGTGCCAAGCTCGGTCTCATGAAGAAGGTTCTAGCATATTTCTCAAGCAAGTTCAACGCAAAAATCTATACGCTGCTATTTTATATCTAAAAGTTAAGGCATTGTCTTAGATCGACTTTTAATAATGCGTAAATTTATGGTCCATCCCTAACTTGCATTTCAAATGAACTGATATCGCGTCGCTCAGAGGTATGCTTAAGTGGTGTAAGTCACGAATTTTGAATTTTAATATCTCTGTCAATTTTGCAGATATCAAGATGGAATTGTTTTTGGTTAATTCAGGAATGGATAAGGAAAAATTTCCTAATTGGAAATTTTATCCTATGGAGACCCTATAAAAAATTAATTTTTGTATTTTCTCAAATAGACCCCCCATGGAGTTGCAACTTATCTCATCAAATTTTGCGCCTTTTTTAATGAAACTTCGCAATTGGAAGTATGTGCCTAGGGCAAAATTTTAGAAGATAGCCTATTATTTCGATATTTATGAATCACACTGTATATAACACAAACAAATTGTCTTTTGAAACGGTTTCCTTTGCTAAAATGTAAATTTATGACTATAATATTTTCATTTTACTCTTTGTTTTAATTATTAAAGGACTGTATATATAAAAAAAAAACTTTTTCCAAATATTATGTTTCAATGACAAGACCTGTAATCGTTGACTAATTTACAAATAATTTATATTTCTTAAAACACTAAAACTACCGTTTCTTGTATACTTAGAACTATCAGGGTGAGTCATAGCTAACCCATGAACTTTAGGGATATAATTCTTGTTTTGTATGGGAGCTACAGATACACAATAAGGTTTTAGGAAATGTAATACAATGATTTTTAAATAATGATTAATAAAATCTAGCTTCTAGATTACTTCATAACATGCAAAATAAAGAACAGCTACCAATTTTGTTTTCTAATTTCTGAATAGATACATTGACATTTTGACAGGTCGTATGAAATGTAAAATAAGAAAATCGTTCAAATAATATGCATTTAATTATCAAATTTAATTTCGTAATAATATTCCTGTAGATTAATAAGATATTAAAACTGAATAAAAAATAAATATATATAGCTCCATGATTTTTACTTACATTTTACACACGGTGATGTAAAGTATACAGACCTGTAGATAAAAAAAAATATTCGTTGAATTTCAACTAAATTTATGTTAAGGCATTATACTGTATATTTAGGAAAAGTCAAGTAATTTTAAATTTTTATTCTGAAAAGAACAGTGATACGTGCGAAAAATCACGTCTTGGGTTATAGATAATCCGCCTCGGTAGTTCTAGTGTTAATATTTGTAAACATTGTGTATATATTATTTTTATTAATCTAATATTCTGTTTTTTAAAACAATTTGAGTATTTAAAGTTTTTTTTTTTTTTCAAATTTTTTAACGTTTAATAAACAAGTTAAAAAGTTCCATGTTCACAATGTAAAAAATCTGAAAATATTTAATTTTTTTTTTTAAATATCTGCGATTTTTTTAAAACTTTTGTATTATTTTCAAATAAAAATGTAAATACTGCTCTCTCAGAAAAAACTGTAAATTTATGAGCGTTTGCCTTTCAATTTTCACGGGCAACAGACTTATTTGATGAAAATCGGTCTGATCCACTAAATAAGCGGCCTTATCCCTTAGATACCTAGAAAATTAAGAGCAATCCACATATTCTTACAGTTCTAGCCCATATGTTAGCAAAAATACGGTACGACCCCATACAGTGTCCTCCGCTAGGCTGTAACCCTTCATTTTACTCCTGTTTCGAAAATTTTAACCCGCCAAAAAAGCGATTCTGTGATGATTATCTAACGGGCTACGAGCTACGGAGCAGTAAGTAAAGTGTTATTGTGTTTTAAAGTGCATTATAACATGTGCATTATAAGGCTGTATTACTTTGCCCCGTAAAATTACGGGCTGCACAAAATGATGGGCATGGATTGTTTCTTTTTTTTACGGCATATGGCTGGAATCTCTGCTGCCGGCCTCTGCCCGTAATTTTACTGCAATTGTTTTTTACAGTGTGAGGGTTGCGACGTCGTTTATCAATTCGAAAGTGCAGGTGGCACAAGATTTGCGCTCGCACGGGACGAAATCTACCATGGAGGTTAATGCATGAAAGAGCATCAGTTGAGTGTTTGCGGCCTGTATGGTTGTATTTCTAAACTTAAAATGTCACTAAAAGATGAATATACATGTAATGTACTGTGAAAGTTAAATTCTACGATGTACAATGAACCTAGTTTTGTTAATGTTAATCTCAATGATGTCCAGCAATATGTTTTTTTTTATCTATTTACATGTTTTTCATTGTTTTGTGCTTGTTCTAATGTGAATAAAACTGTAATATTTGTAAATATTAGAAAATCTGAAATACAACCAGTAATTTATCTCAACGTCAAAAGTTAACAAAAATTCAAAGGCCGAAATATTACATAACTGCATGCCACAAAAGATAGTCCAACGTGTTTTGCTTAAATGGCTCATATTTATAATAAACAGAAAATAAAAAATAAAAAAATTCCGAAAAAATCCATGCCCTGGGAAAGGGAAAAGTTGCAGAAAATGCGTTATTTTCCGAATCTGGTAATATTAATTTCAAGAAGACTAAATAATAAAAATTATTTGGCAGTTAGCATTTCTTTGTAATAAAAAATACGGCAACTCACCATTGCCGAATTTAATTTTTCATTTGTATTCTATTTAACATGATCTATATAAAGGAGAGATTCTACATGTTTGGGTCAAAAGTTTTATTTTTCATTTTTCATTTTTTACATCCCTTAAGTGTGTAGGTTGTTGCCCTAAAGCGGTTTTGTGCTATTCCAATCCCTTACAATATTTTATCATACGCTGAATGTTACTACAATGTATTGTAGTAACGTGTTTTAATTAAAATTTTGTATTGTAAAAATTTTAAACTTGCTTTTACGGAACCACGTTTTTCCTACTGAGTGACCATTTTATGGACAAATATTCGACCGATTTCTCTCATTTTTTATTTTAAAGAATCGAAATCTTTTTTTTATATTTTTTTATTTTTTAGCCTATACCACCTAAATGTATATGTTTCATTAATTATTTTTTTTATCTCGCAAACGGTAAAACAAAAGGGCGAAAAATGACTTTCTTTGTTCAAATGTGCGCCATTCTGTCAAAAATCCACGTTTGAAACCAAATGTTGGTATAAGCTCCAGAAAATTTAATGCATTTTCATAATTTACCAAATTCGCTTCAGACACTTGTGACTTGAGAAAAACAGTCGTCGGGTTGGACGTTCATGGCACGTACCTTCAAGTACCTGCAGGTCCCCGTCGCGAATTATTACTCATTTTTTACAGACAAAAATTTAAATATATAAGTGAGATTTCAGTAACTATAGTGAAAAATCCGAAGGTTCAATCTATTTCCTTTGAAACGAAACAAACTCATAACTATCACGTGAAATTTATGCCAAAAAAGTAGAACATCCCCTTAAATTATTTGCATGAATGTATTTAGATTTTTATTGACACTTTTCATTTTATATTTCACAGATAAAAAGTAGCAAATTATCCGAAACTTTATGTGCAGCGAGGGGGGATATTTTTTTCGGAATAAACAATGCATTATTTTTTGAATCTCTTAATATTATTTTCAAGACAGCTAAATAATAATTATTATTTGACAGTTATTATTTTTTAAAGTAATGGGTAAATTTATATTCCAGACATTTCAAATTTTAGTTTGTCATTTCTCTTGAAAGCTTTTGTACAACCCTGTATGTTACCTACAGATATTTCTACACGTCAGATGTTAAGTTAAAATTTAATTCAGGCTAAAACACGTTTCAAACTGTTGAAATCACACTTCCAAAAACGTTCATCCATAGGTAGTCTTGTATCCAGTTTTTTGCGTGCCCCTGTGTACGATTTTATTTATATCCTTCAAACACTTAGCATACTAAATATAGTTCAGTCTAAAAATGCATAAATCAACTGAGCGGATGAGTATAAGAAGGATGACATTTCCAAACTATGGAAATTGAACTAAGATCACCATTTTGAAGGTTTTACTGTAATCTATCTAATGAATCGAAGAACGGTAGCATTCATGCTTCTTTCCATCAGTTTATGCAGCCTTGCAGATTTTGTTGAGTGGAAGAAGGATAACATTCCCGAACTGTAACCATTCTTTCGCTGAAGACGGTGCCTTTAACAACATCATTCGAACAAATAGAAAGCTCAATCTCCCTCATCAAGTAAAGAGACTTCAAAACAACCAGATACTCAATTTCAAGGAGTAGTGGCCACAGAATCTATATATATATTACGCTATCGTACGTGGCACAGAAATTGCGATTGTTTGTTAATTGTTTAATGGCCACGCTCGAATGAAACTCATCGCATTGGTTATTGTGTAAAACGCCTTTGGCAGGATTTAATCCGAGGTAAATCGGGTTTATTTACGTTTCGCTCTTTCACTGCAATCTATTTTGTTGCAATTATGGAGCTTCAAAATATCATGAAAATGATCTCGGGGAATGCTTGAAAGTAAAACGGAAACCGATTTAAAAAGAGAAAAGCGAAATAGATTGTATCGAGAACGCCGTCAAACACAGAGCATAAGCGAGCGCCAAAATAGGCTTAATAACAGTCGCATTCACGGACACGTTGCTTCTGAATCCAAATTACTAATTTAAACGTTCCAGAGCATAACTGAGTGAGAACGTGAGTGAAACGTGCAGTTTTTGCCAAGCACTGTATTGCAAATGCGAATTAAACAGCAGCAAGCAGTTTACAAAATGTTGTCATGACGGTAAAGCAATTTTGTCTTCCTTATCAGAAACTCCCGATTTGATAAAATATTTGTTGTTTCAAAATTCACTTGTGCCAAAAATTATAAAGAGCATATCCGGTAGTATAACGCCGCTTTATATTTTGCCTCAATAGGGGCAGAAATCAAATTGCCTTCTGGAGCAGTGCCATATTGCTTCCGGAGTTAGATCTTTTGACTCCATAACTGTTGTTTCTCCTACTTCAGATATATTTAATTGTGTTTATAACGAAATTTTATAAAATGCATCACATTAGCATTTCTCAAATATTTATTGCCATACATCAAGCCTCGATCTTATACCGATATGCCATTTAGGTTCAACTTATTCATCAAGAACTTCCCTGACCCTTTCATTCTTGAAATGTAAGTGTAATAATTCTCCCTGACTGTTTCATATTTAAAACGTAACTGTTATACTTTTGAAATTTTAGCTCTTATTTAATTTTTTTACAAGATTTTAGTATAAATAAACATTATTCAGCCTTTTTTTTATGCAGTCCACCCCACTGTTACATTTTTCAGTGACAGTCTGTCTGGGCAACGCCGGGCAGGTCAGCTAGTTTTAAGAAAAGTTGCAAAGATATAACGAAGAAAACATCACATTCAGCATTGGCAAGTATAGATATCTCATCTACATTAGCTAGGTGAAGGGTTGCGTTATGGCTATGTAATTTTTACGGTATGACCCATGGAAAATTCAAATTATTGGAGAAACAAGATCATTTGAAGCTTCCCAGAGCCTCGGCGTGAGGTGGTACAGTTCCAGTAATGTAACAATAATGCTGGACGTGTCCAAAGTTTCGCACAATATAACTCAAGAAGAAAGGCTAATTTATGATGGAATACTTCAATATATCCCATGAGCAACACTGGGGATAGTGATAATAACGAGTAGTAAAAATGTTCATATTTTAACGTTTAAAAATAGTAATAATAATTAGTATTATTACCTACAAATGGTATTTTTTACACTTATTATAAATATTATTTTAAATTTTAAATTTTTATCTAAGATGTGGTGTCATAAAGTGTTTTCTTTACAATTTTACTTGTTCTCAGAAACTTGAGGGAAAAATGAATAACATTCGATCATTTTTAATAGATAATCTACTATATATATAAAACACAAACGGAAATTTCGTTCCGTTACTTTATAACTCGAGTTCCGCTGAATGGATTTGCGCTGTTCGATAGATAATTTTTCAGGAAAGGTTTTAGTATATAACACATCATTCTACGTAGATTAGTTTTAGAATTATGTTAGAAAATTCTGTTATTTTGGCTGAAAAGGTTACCATTGCTAATTTTTTGGCGATCATTATCGTTGCAGAAAGAATTGAAAAGGCTATACATCTAGAAAAATAAAAGAAAAACTGTTACTAATTGTTTAAAAAATAACAAATAGAAAGAAAAGAAAATAAGAAAATAACAAAAAGAAAGGAAAGAAAAATAATTTTGATAAGATATAATATTATAAAACGAAAATGTTTAATTTGTACAGTATTGGTAATGTTCGTAATGCTTAAAACATAATTCAATGTGCAAGATTGTTACTCAAACACTATTTGGCGATTTATCTTTTGTTGGTGGAAATTTTGATTTTACTTTTGTCGCCAAAAAATTTGATTTTAAGCCAAAAGGTGTTTTTCCAAGTGTACGACAGCATTTTTGGAGTATTTTTTTTATTCAAATATAAATTATATTAATACCAATCTACATTTATTTACTTCCACTATATATATTAAATTTCGTTCCAGCCGCTTATAACTCAAGTTCTGCTGAATGGATTTTCATAGAACTTAAACTATTAGATTGATAATTTTTCAGGGAAGGTTTTATTATATTCTCGCTAATAGCAGATTTTATTTTTAGCGTTTTTAAATTACAAACAATACTTTGATGATGAAACAGACTGTTTTGGTTTATAGCATTATTTCTTATTTTTATTATTTTGTATTTTTAGTGACAATTGTGAAAGGCGTATGTTTTAAATGGATGTAATATGTGTATTTTATATGTATGTATTTTAAACTAAATGAGCGAAAGGTTTATATTTTAAATGAAAAAAAGCAATAAGAATAATGGCGATGAAAAAAAAATGCTATTTATCACATGCGCCCGGCTAACATTTACTTGCAATTGTTGTAGTAACCTATCACCTAGAATAATTAAAAAATATATTGGTAGCCAAAAAAGGGACCGCTCTGAGGACTGTTAATAATGTCAGAAATATTTCTAATATTGAATGTTTTGATAACATTTCATAAGTCAAACTAAAATACCGCTACAATGACCAACTTATTTACATCTTGCCGTAATCACTGATCCTGATTGGAAAGTAGGTGTAGTTTGTACCATATATGCATTAATTATGTAGTTAAATTACATAATCGGGTCTACAGACATATGTCGTGAATTACCAGGCGTTGTTTGGCACATAATAACTTTAAACAAGAACGAAAAATCATGCGTCAAGCAAAGATTATGTAACACTTTCCAACGCTTCAAAATAATTTTACAAATCATTACCGTTTAATAAGCTGAAAGATAACATCTAAGTAAACAATTTGGAAAACGCATAACATATTTAAAAACATAATTTCAGGAACTTCCAACATATACAATATTCGGAAAAATATTCGAATACTTTTATTTAGCCCTGGATATGATCTATAGATTTGTATATATAATACATAGGATGCTAAATTTTAGTTTAGTTAGGAAACGCGTAGCACAGTTTTAAATTCTCCTTCTGGAGTTTCTGTCAATAAACGGAAATGTGTTCGCGAACTTTTCTGCTGCCCTGTATATGATCTACAGAATTTATACACACCAAGTGATAGACAAAAAGTGAATCAAATTTAAAATCGGGTTCAGCAACTTAAAACGCACTACCAGGAATTATTGTTAACAGACAGTAGAGAATTCTTTTGTGTGTCCCTGTAAATAAACGATGACTGCTATACACACAATATTCTGTAGTAAGCCTCTTGTAATGCACCTTAGTGATATATATAAATTTCAATGTGTTTAAAATAGTGAAACCTTATTTAATTAAACCGCAAACGATTTTTCTCCATAGACGTAATGTAACGGAATTCTTTGGACTGTCTCTGTAAAGTAACTATAAGTGCTATGCACACCCTATTCCATATTAAGCTTCTTGTAATGCACGTTAGTGATAAATATCAATTAAAATGTGTTTGAAATTGTGTAACATCATTAAAATAAACCGCAAACGATTTTCCCTCATAGACCGTAATGTAACGGAATTCTTTTGAGTGTCCCTGAAAAAAAATCTATAAGTGCTACACACTTCAGTTGAAATAGGGAACACGCTATAGATAACGACAATAACATATAAAAATTGCAGGGCAATCCGAGCATATTTTTGGGAGTTGGAGCACGGACAGGCGGCAGACGGACATACGGCCAGACAAACCGAAGTCATAAACACTTTTCAACTAGGTTAGAAAGTGTTAAAAACGGTTAAATTGATTGTATGTTTTAAAATGCACCTATTCCATAATCGAGTCTACAGGGATTTGCCGTAATTTGGAGCAAAGTTTTTCGGATAATTTTGGTAATTTTCCGTTATACCAACATCATGCCAAAATGTATGCTAATGCGCCATTCACTTCAACTCTAAACGTGCAAAGAATTTTTATTGTAATTAAGGCCAAATATTGCGACTGACTGTTTATGGAATGCGAACCTTTTTTTTAAGAAAATACTATTTCATTGTAAGCATGCAGAACTTTTAAATTACGTCATTTTGTCGCAATTGCAGTATTTATTCAGATAAGACAACGAGAAATAACGTGGTTTCATCAATTTTAATGATCAATATTCTTATATCTATTCAGAGAAGGTTTTAGTGTATAACACATCGTTCTATGTTGCATAGTTATAGAGCTTTGGGGAAAAGTTCGACAATCAGATAAACTCGAATGTGAAAGATTAGCCCTTTTAAAAAGTTCTACTGAACGGATTTTAATGAGACTTGCTTTGCTAAGTAGATAATTTTTCAATAAGGAATTATATAGATATATTATTGCATATCGTTCTACGTTGTTAGTCAAAGAGTTATGTGCGGAGGTTATATAGTCAGGTGAAACCAATTACGAAAGATTAGCCCTTTCAAAAAGTTCTGCTGAATAGTTCGATAATTTTTTAGGACGGTTTTAGTATATTTCATATAGTTCTACTGTTCTTTACGAAATCCTACAGTAAATGATAAAAAAGAGTTGGTTCTTAACAGCTTAAATTTTGACTGCACATTAGAAAATGTAATTGTGCAATGGCGTACGTATCGGTTTCAGTAATGCGGAATGGTATTCAAGCTAAAGGTACAAATTACTTTAAAATACGAGGTCAAATTCACCGATATATTTCGTTTGATTAAAGGTTCATTCGGTTCATTCGACCAGCACAGCGGACGTAGCTTGCTAGTAACTAATAAAGTAATTACTATTTTGCTTTGAAATTTATAGGATGAACCCTTATAAACTAGACTTACAATCGAATAATGGTGAACATTTCTCTAAAATGTATAGTTTCTTTAAACAAATGTTTTTTTTTAATGTTTTCTCAATATTTACACCAGCTGGAATGATATTCACTTTCCACTCACGCGTTTAATTAAAAATCGATTAAGCAATTCTCATTATGCGTATAAATCATTCTGCGTACTGGTTGCATATATAAACAGAAAAATATACAAATAATTGGTTGCTGCCAAAGGTTAGCAAAAATTCAACATGTACATTTTTGACTAAAATCCACTGTAAAGCATTGAATTGGTCCACGGCGTGCCGTTCCAGTGTTCGTTAAAATAGGACATGCACTCGCCGTGTAGAACACTTTTGGGACCTGCTCTGTCTTGTATGTTGCCAAAACGAAATAAGAGACAACAACAACAACATTATTGATATTTTAAAATTACAATAATTCATGTAAGTTATATTTTATTATATATTTAAATGGACACTGTAACAATAATAATATAAACAGTATTTAATAAATTGCTGCTTATATGTTCTATATATGATTTTCGTGTTGGAACCAAAGCAAGGTTAAATATAAATTTAAATAATGTAGATTATGCATGTAATAAGTAATGATGAGATATCTTTATATAACAATTGATAAAAATTAGGAGAATCTAAATTTCGATTTCGAAAGTGATTATATATATATATATATATATACATGTTATATAAAAAATTTATTTCCTTCGTATCCTTCCATTTTATTCGCATTAATCTTTTAAATTAATCTAACTTCTGACATAATCTGCATTTCCTTAATTCTTAATAATATTTATTCCTATTTAATGTCCTTTTAAAAGTAAATATCCTTATATTAATAATTATCTTATTCCAAATCTTAATCTAAAATCTTAAGTTCATTCGTAGCTTTTATCAGCTCCCCAATCTATAAAATTCTGAGACGCGTTCTCATTTCGAATGTTTTTTAAAAAGCCATTTTCTTTTTATTATTATTATTATTATGCTATGTCTTTCGCGCCCTGAGGTAGTTTCACTTCAAAATTGATAGACGCTCAAGTGAGGGATTCTTTACTGTCTTAGCTCCTGCCTCTAGCCTCATTCGCTGGTCTATAGGTCGCCTCACACTCATTTGTTTGTGCGCTCGTGACGTAATTTTCTGTATGTCTCCGCGGAGAGAACAAAACTCGCCCGCATCGGTCGGAGTGCTAGATTTTCGACGTATCTGAAAGTGTAAACAAATATGTATCTGATGTTTTTATGTCGTAGAATATTCATCTGGCCATTTAACATCAATGAAATGAACCATCGTGAAGCCCGAGGCTATAAGTTTTATACCTGTGGAAATTGTGATGCATCGCTCTTATTCTTAATAAACTATTTATCTGAAAATTGGCTGGACTCTACTGGAGAAACTGTTCTGGTGTCTTTTCATTGCCTCACTACTTCGCACTGATCGTGATTACCGACTGCAATATATTAGTTCTTTAACGGACTACCCCTTTTCTCATGGAATAATATTTCTCGTAATGTCTCATCTTCGTCAAAATGCTACAAAAAAATTTTGTAGCATTTTCTTGTAGCATAACCTTAAATATTTAAAATCTTGCTTATTGTTTAAAACTTTATAAGAAACAAACAAATAAATAAATATATATATATCTTTATATCTACACATGCCTGCGTGTGAGAGAAAAACGAGCAACGTAAAACGTGGTACATATTAACCCGATTGCGATAAAGTTTCAGTAGACAAAATGATGACGTATGATGTCATTATTAGAACAGTATTGTTTTTGTTTTTTTATGCAAGGCTGTGCGTAACTGGTTGCTTTTGTTTGATCAGAGAAAGCAAAAGAACTTCTCTATATGTGATTATTGTAAAGTTGGCATATGGTCATAATGAACAGTGTTAACCCACTATACAAATATCTTTTGTTTTTACTTACCCATCATACGTAGTATAGGGTAAGTCTTGTAATCGTTTTGAAAATCGAAATTTTTTTTTACGGATTTACACGTTTCAGACACTGGAGATTCCGAAAAACATATTTTTAGAAAAAAAAATTTTGCCGTCCGTCTGTGTGTCTGTGTGTGTGTCTGTAAACGCTCTATCTCCCGAAAAAATTGAGATAGAGACTTGTAATTTGGTATGTACTTAGTATGTAATAATGGGAAGAAGCCTATTTCATTTCAATAACCTCGATTAACCGGAACAATTTTTTTCGGACTCTCGAAATATTCGTTCTGATGAAAGGTATATAAAAATTTTCGAAATTGTTTATTTTAAGAAATGAATATAAAAGACAATAAAAAAACATAAATTTTGAATAAAGCATGAAGTCGATCGGATAATGAGTTGCCGAGATATTTGGAATCCTATTTTCCACACTCTTCGATTTTTCATGACCCTGTATTTCATCCAAATTTCACTTCAAAGACATATTTTAATTGGAAATTTGACGCTTAATCAGATGCAATAAACCGCTAGTTAATAGGATTATTATTTGTGGAGTTATAAGGAAAAACCTCTTTCAAGCAATTCAGTAATCGAGCCTTTAAAGTTTGTGACGTCATCAAGCCACGATTTTATTTGAATTGCAATGCATTTTATAAGTAGTTTACACATTTTTATTTTAATATTTTACTTTATGCATATCCATGATGGGTAAGTATTACGGTGGCCCCCAACGACTAGTTTCTCTATGAACTGAGTGTTTAATTAAATAAAAATTATCATCTTGATCAATTGAAAGATTGTGGCTACGTTTTTTCACTATTTACTATTACCACACACATACACAGACACATATATATAGTAAATAATTCTTATAATTAATTTTTTCTTGAATTTTAGAGTTTAAATTTAAAAACAGCACTGTTGAAAATCATGAAAGCATCAAATAATGCGAGAACTTCAAAGTAATACAAAATCACTTGTGGAATATTTTAAAGTTAGAAGAGTTACCTTCGTACTTCGTAAAGTTAACATCTTTATTGAGACAAATCCCTTTCATATAAACTTATGACACCTGAAAATTATTTTCTAATGCGCCTTTGATAGAGGATTGAAAAGCTTTATGTCCTCTCTATCACTATAAATAAACATATCCACAACGTTCCTTTGATTGGAATTATTAATTTTTGCAAAGCTACCCTATTTCAAACGTCGCCTTCAAATTTAAATCCGGTGCAACACTAATTGGCATTTATAAACAAGGAAACAGTCCTTGTTACTTTCTTTAATTGATTATATTGATTATTATAATCTTTATATATTTTCTATGCATTGGTTTGTAGCATTTTTTTCTTCTTATTTAAAAAAATGTATTATTACACTATTTGTATTAATACATAAAAATTAGTTTCTAAGTTTAAATGTGTGTTAACTTCTAAGTGTGTTAATTAGTTTCTTTTCATTATTTCTTTTTTAATTAAAAAATTATGTTATATTGATATTTTATAAGATCAATAATTATTTTCTTTATATGAAAATCTGTGTTTAAAATACTCTTTCACTATTATGCATCTTATTTTTTTATATTTTGCATGAAGAAAATAATGTGTTAAATTTGAACTAAATGTAAAATCTTCAACGAAAAATTTGGTTTATCACTATTCTGAATTTAAGTTATATCTTATAGACTAGTTTTTTCATAATTTAGTATAAAATTCGCAAACCGGTCTAAAATTGCAAAAATCAATTATTCAATATGTCACAAGTTTTTCTGTAAGAGTTAAATAATATATAATTTGCTCTGAATTTGAAATTTAGAGTTTAAATTTACAAACAGCACTGTTTTTTGTCTCCTGTAATTCCATCATTCTAACGCTGAAGACTGAAAGAAGTTTTTAATAGGAAGGATTTATCAAATAGTATAATACTTTGAAAATTACTCATGTATAATGATTTATCGATTGAAATGTGAAAATATAAAGACATGTTAGAATCAATTTATTTCCTATTACTTACCCATCATATGTAGTATAGGGTAAGTTTTGTAATCGTTTTGAAAATCGAAATTTTTTTTTTGACGGATTTACACGTTTCAGCCACTGGAGATTCCGAAAAACATATTTTTAGAAAAAAAAAAAATGCCGTCCGTCTGTGTGTCTGTATGTCTGTGTGTCTGTGTGTCTGTAAACACTCTATCTCCCGAAAAGGTTTAGATAGAGACTTGAAATTTGGTATGTACTTAGTATGTAATAATGGGAAGACGCTTATTGAATTTCAGTAGCCTTGATTTTCCGGAACTATTTTTTTCGGACTCTCGAAATATTCGTTCTAATAAAAGATATATAAAACTTTTCGAAATTGTTTATTTTAAGGAGTGAATATAAAAGACAATAAAAAACATACATTTTGCATAAAGCACGAAGTCGATCGGATAATGAGTTGCCGAGATATTTGTAACCCCATTTTCCCACACTCTTCGATTTTTCATGACCGTGTATTTCAACCAAATTTCAATTCAAAGATATATTTCAACTGGAAATGAGACGTTTAATCAGATGCAAAATCAGATGCAAAATCAGATGCAATAAACCGCTAGTTAATAGCATTATTGTTTTGTGGGTTATAAGGATGTTTCTTTTAAGCAATTCAGTAATCGAGCCTTTAAAGTTTATGACGTCATCAAGCCACGATTTTATTCGAATTGCAATACATTTTATAAGTAGTTTACATATTTTTTATTTTAATCTATACTAATATTATAAAGGAGTAAAGAATGTTTTTTTTTTTGTTTGTTTGTTTGTTTGTAGGGGGTAATCTCTGGAACTTACGAACCGATTTCAAAAGTGATGGTGGCAAATTGATGGTGTCAACCCCTGCTCCAACATAGGCTATATTTTATGTCGGTGCGACTAACCCCAGGGGGGTGCAGGAGCGAAAAACGTTCTAAAATTGCGATTTTTTTTATACTGACGGAGCTAGAAATTTGAAATTTGGCATTGTAGTTACTTATAAGATGTAAATACTCTCTAAGAACAAAATTAAAAAACAATCGAAATTTAAAAGGGTAAAATGAGCGAAAAGCGTTCTAAAAACATTCTAAATTACAATTTCTATGGAATCTCTAGAACTATCAAACCGATTTCAAAAGTAATGGTGGTAAATTGATGGTGACAACCCCTGCTCCAACATAGCCTATATTTTATATCCGTGTCACTAACCCCAGGGGTTTGCAAGAGCGAAAAACGTACTAAACTTGCGATCTTTTCTATACTGAAGAAGCTAGAAATTTGAAATTTGGCGTTTTAGTTACTTATAAGATGTAAATGCTCTATGGAACAAAATAAAAAAAAAATCGAAATTTAAAAGGGTGAAATGACAGAAAAGCGTTCTAAAAACATTCTAAATTACAATTTCTATGGAATCTCTAGAACTATCAAACCGATTTCAAAAGTGATGGTGACAAATTGATGGTGACAAACCCTTCTCCAACATAGGCTATACTTTATGTCGGTATCACTTACCCCAAGGACGTGCAGGAGCGAAAAACGTTCTAAAATTGCTATTTTTTTCATACTGAAGGTGCTAGAAATTTGAAATTTGGCATTGTAGTTACTTATAAGATGTAAATGCTCTTTAAGAACAAATTAAAAAAAAAAATCGAAATTTAAAAGGGTGAAATAAGCGAAAAGCGTTCTAAAATCTTTCTAAAATTTTATACTGAAGGAGCTAGAAATTTGAAATTTGGCATTGTAGTTACTTATAAGATGTAAATGCTCTTTAAGAACAAATAAAGAAAAAATCGAAATTTAAAAGGGTGAAATAAGCGAAAAGCGTTCTAAAATCATTCTAAATTTTTATACTGAAGGAGCTAGAAATTTGAAATTTGGCATTGTAGTTACTTATAAGATGTAAATTCTCTCCAAGAATAATAATAAAAAAAATCGAAATTTAAGGTGAAATGAGCGAAAAGCGTTCTAAAATCATTCTAAATTACAATTTCTATGGAATCTCTGGAACTACAGAACCGATTTCAAACGTGATGGTAGCAAATTGGTGGTGACAATCCCTGCTCCAACAGCCTCTTTAATAAAAAACTGTGCGTTGCTGACGACTGGGTTTTTCGCTAATTGTTGCCGCAGATTAATCTCGGAAAATGAAACATTCGAAGTTACTGAAAAAAAATTAATAGCTCGAAAACTATTTGTCAGAAATTTGTTAGGCAAACTGCGTTTGAAAGGTAAAAAATTGTATTTTTCTTGATATAAATTTCAAATCTAATGAGTATGCCATTTTTCAAATAATGAATTTGAAAAATTACCAAATTTCACAATGGGGTACCATAGCAAAACCTTCATGCGTAGAAAGATAATGATAAGGGCGACGTGTCTTGGCGTGTATAATGGCTATAGCACGAGTCACAAATTATAGTAGGCTTATTATTCTGTTAAACTATAAAAGTGAATTATGAAATGTCAATATTTTGTTTGATTAAAAGTTCGTTATAAGAAATTGACCAGCGTAGCGGGCGTAGCTTGCTAGTATTTTATATTATGCATATCCATGATGTCTAAGTATTAAGGTGGCCCCCAATGACTATTTTTTTTTTCAGTGTTACAATTTAAAAAGCGATCTAAAGTAAAAGATATAAGAATGCAAAGCACGTGAAAAAAAACAGAAATTTGTCAATGATAAAAATGTCTGAAAGTTTACTGTTTTTAATTAAGGTGAAATAAGTATGTTTCAATGGATTTTGTTTTTTAGGATAATTTATTTCAGATTTACGCTTGTTTCGTTTTTTTTTTTTTTTTTCAAAAAAAAATTACAAAGTTAAATATAAGAAGAAAATAAACAATTTCTACGTTTAATTAATGCAATTTTTGATATTCAACGCCCCATACTTATTCTCAAATTTGAAATTACCACTTTCTCTGAAAATCGCAAAATAGCCCGTATATATATATATATATATATATATATATATATATATATATGTATATTCTGAATATAGTATTTTTTCTATAGTTTTAAATCGTTGTTTTCGCAGTTATAAACATATATTTAAAACGAAAAGCGCCTTCTGTCAAATTTCACACGAATATCGTCTCTTTCTGCATGCATCAACGTTTTTTGAAGGCTTCTCCCGTGAGAAACGGGAATTGTTAGCCTGTTTAGCCTAGGGGGATTGAAAACGGATGGAGGTGTACCATTGCATTGAAAGCATATAGCTTGTAATGTATTTTTGCTCTGAGGTTGAAAGCTAAAGCTTTTTGTTTAAAGAACTCATGCTTTCACAACTAAAAATGCATATTTTTTGGCAAAAGTTTAAAGAGATTTTGAATACAGTTATATTTATAACCTATTGAAATATTAGAGAGTTCGAAAGATAAAAACCTTTTTTTTTTTTTTTTTGATATGTTAAAGGAGCCGACGTGAAAACAAACAAACAAAAAGAAAACATTTCTTTTAAAACTAGATAACAATATATTTTCACGAAATTTTTACACGGGCTGCAAAAATTTGTCAATTATTTATTATCAATTATTTAATAAATGGTGTATTTATCACCAATAAATGTTTCAAAGAATTCGGACAGAAATAACTTTTTATTGAAAAAATACGAAACGACCCTACGTAAAAAAACAAGAAAATGGACGCTTTTATCACTTAATATCAATACTTTTTTCGCGAATTTTTCATTTTAAAATATGATTTCATACAAATTTTTAAGGAGAGCTTGGATACAGTTATATTTATAACCGATTGAAATGTCAGATATTTCGATAGATGAAAACTACTATTTATTGCTATGTTAAAGGAGCCGACGCGAAAACAAACAAACAAACAAAAAAGCGCGAATAACACATTTCTTTTATAACTGGATAACAATATTTTTTCATGAATTTTTTCACGGGCTGCAAAACCGTTTAATTTATCACCAATAAAGATTTTAAAGTATTCGGACAAAAATCACTTTTTATTTTAAAACTATGCAACGACATTACGTAAAAAAAAAAAAAAAAGAAAAGAAAAGAAAAGAAAAGAAAAGAAAATGGGTGCTTTTATCACTAAATATCAATATGTTTTCGCGAATTTTTCATGCTAAAATATTATTTCATACAAAATAGGGTTAAAGATATAAAATTATAAAACCTTGATTTTTTAAATTTCTTATCACGGGCCCGGGCAACGCCGTGTGGGTATTAATTTAAAATATGTTTATAAGTCATAAACATGTTTTTATAATATGTTTAAATATGTATTTAAAATAATTTATTTCTAAAAAAGCTTTTTGTTATGTAAAAATGTTGTCGTTTTTGGTAACTTTGACTTTATACTAAAATTCGAAACCCCTTTAGTGTATAATTTCCCATCAATTTTCTACCTCACAATACATAATTTCCAAATAGCAATTGGAGAATCGTTAAATGATATTTTTCATGAAAAAAATATGATACTAGAAAATATTCAGATAAAGTTTCAAACAATTTATGACTTAATTGTTTCTTTACAAATGCAGATTTAATTTTAAAACATGAATTAGCTTTTTCCATAAAAGACACTGATAAATGGCAGAATATTCATAATCTTTTATCAGTTGATGTAATTAGGAAATTTTGTATTTAGGATTTTCCATCATTTATTCCATTATCAAATGGATCTATATCCATTTGATAATGGAATAAAGCTTTCACATCAAATGATTTTTGAAATTCTTAAAAAAATAATAATTAATCTTTTTTTCCTCGTATAATACCTTTGACGTTTTAATTGAAACACATCAGATTAAATTTTCTATCAATTAGGTATTTCTAAAAATAATGACAATACTCCCATTGAATTTTAAAACAATCTCGAAAGAAGGTAATTAAATATCAATCAAATAATAATCTACAAATTGCTTCAAATTATATTAAACATTCACGTTTATATTTACTTATATGAATTTTTTAATTATTCAAAATAAATGCAGATAATATAATAATCACAAAACTACAGATATATTATAAATATTTTAGGACTTAAAGTTTTATTTTCAAGTTGTATAGGCTGATTGTAACAGTTGATAAAGAGCATTTGTGTCTTGTAAATAATTTCATTAAAGATTTAAATAATTGTGCGTCCAATGAAAGACAAGATGTAGTAATGCAATGAATTTGACATCACCATGTTTTGCATAGTTGAAAATTGGATATATAGGAAAAACAAGAAATAACAATATAACTGTTTTATTGGGGAATGCTTTGCACCAACAGTGATGTATATAACACTAATTACAGTAACTCTTATTTTATTCTACATTGAAACTGTACAGTTAATATTAAATTATTTTTATATGAATGTCAATAACAGAACTATGTTAAACACACATACGCAAAAGACTGACAAGAAAAATGTATATGTGTGAAAAGAAGACAAGTTAAATAATATCTATCTGTCTATCTATCTATCTATATATATGTAGAAATGTGATACGTAAAAAGTTAATTTACTGAATTAATTGAACAACTAGACTTCAAAATAACAAAAGCAAGAACTTTAATACTATTCTAGGAAATCAATTCCACAACGCTTCGTTGGTTATTTCTTCAAAATATCTTACAATTCTCACATAAAATATACAATATTCTAATTGTCACATAGTCCAATTAGGCCTAGCAGTTCCCTAATTGACTCTTCCACTCTTCGACGCTTCTTCGATGATAAAAATTATAAGATTGTCTCTTTGCCAAATCTCGCGATCCAAAATATTTATACCTCGTGTATTTGAATCATGGATGATAGTAATAGTACTAAAGCGTGAGTTAACTTGACGATCATGACCTCATAAAGCAATTGAAGTATTAAAACTGAAATCCTACATATATATGGTCTTTCATTTTTATTTGATTAATTGCGTTTTAAAATATTTCATAGACTTTAAGAAATAGCAATATCGATATACAATGTTATTAGCAAGCAAAATAAAGAAAAAAATTGCATGCATATAATTTTTTTTAAATATGCAAAGTAACAGAACGAGTTTTGCTAACATTTATCGTTGATATTTTTTTATTTATTGGGAAAAAAATTGACAAAAAAATATTATTGCTTATATACTTTACTAATTTTCGTTCTTCTAATATTAATATACAGAGTTGCAGAAAGTAACTATCCTCACGTCAGAAGACGACGTTTATATCATATGAAATGCAATTATGAAGAAAAAATATTCATGTACTCGGTATTTATTTTTTAAAAACTATAAAACGTCTGCTACATTTTTTCTACATGTGAATTTCTCTTACCGCAGAAATGGCATTCTGCCGGATTTTTGTCTCAAGTTTATTTGACAATATGTTTATCTTTAGTAAAAGAATTAATAATGAAAAATAATGCACTCGGTAGCATAATGATGAATTTAAACACAACTTTCGTTATGTGTTTAACTGGTATATTTATATTTATCAATTAAAGGAAATAATAATTCCTTACCTTCATCGATAGCACAATCACAGATCACTGGTAGCTGCTCACTATTGACAGCTGGAATAATAATGATTAATTAATGATATTTATTAATATGATAATAATGGAGTATCCAATAATCGGCGGCGATCTTTGTTTCTTGATTAATTGATTTATTGTAACACAATTATTGAAGAAAACAGGTGTAAAACATAATGCTGCACTTATAAACAACAAATCACATTCATTAAAACTGAAGCACAAATGCTTTCAGATAAATAATTAATCATGAAATTACGTAGCTTGGATATTACCAGCTAATCATGACTACAATCTACGGGGAACTGAAAAGTACATTGAAAGTCTACATTAACAGTATTCAAACACAATAGAAAATTGTTGACTATGCAGATTTCACAAAAAGTTAATTAAATGTTTTTCCGGACAGAAATTCGTGGTGCTGCCATCTACCGAGAACTGTCGAAGGTGCTGTCTACATTGGATTCCTTACGCATAGTCTAGAATCATCCAGCAAATGTTATATAAATGTTTTCACAAAACGTACACAAACACACAAAAATGCATGTTTTACAACCAGGTTTCTCAAGGAAACCCTGAGCACAGTAGTTGCTTACTTCCAACACCCCTACTTTTCGTTGGAAACCGATGGTTGTGCTAATTGCAGTTCTTTTCTCAAAGTCTCAAATTGGGGTTTGGGAAGGGGTTTGGTTAGTAAGTCTGCGATCATCCTTTTGGACGGACAATAAATCATCTTTATTATTCCACTTTCCCGTAAATATTTTATATTGTGGAATTTGGTATCAATGTGCTCCTCGTGTGGGCCTTTTCGTTTTTGGTTAGTTTTATGGCTGAGATGTTGTCTTCGTACACCGCTATCGGGAGTTGTTGCGGTAATTCGAGATCATTGAGGATGTTTAACAGCCATTGGATTTCTTGTGTTGCTGTGGATGCGGAGATATATTCCGCTTTCGTGGATGATAATGCCACGCAGTTCTGTTTTCTAGAGAGCCACGCGATAACATTGTTCCCTAATTTGAAAAGATTTCCAGTGGTGGACTTTCTGTCCATTGCCCAGTCGGCATCACTATACACCGTTAGTACTGGTGGTTTTGATTTGTCTATTATGAATTTTAAATGTCTAGTAGTCATCAGGTATATGATGAGTTTTTCAACGGCGTCCCAGTCTTCTCCTCTTGGCGACTCGTTCCTCCTACCCAGAATATTTACAATAGCTGCTATGTCGGGTCGCGTTAATGTCGCTATGTATAGAAGCGCCCCTACTGCCTGCCTATAATGTTTGTTGTCTTGCATCAATTTACTATCTGGGTTTAAGTTATAATAATTGGTGTTCATAGGAGTGTAAGTAGGTGTTGCGTTTATTAAATTAAACTTTTCCGCAATTTCCATCATTTTATTTTGTTGGTCGAGTTCTAAGTGACCGTTTTTCAATTCTTTAATATTTATTTCCAAGTATTGTGTAACATTTCCCAAGTTTTTTATTTCGTATTGTTTACTTAATTGTGTGTACACTTCGTCTATGTCATTTTTATCTCCCGCAATGAGGATGTCGTCAACGTATACGATTATGTACGCATTTTTTCCGTTTTTATTTCTCTTGTACAGACACTGGTCCGATGTGCATTCTTCAAAATTTAGATCTTTAAGGGATTTACTAATTTTGATATTCCAAGCCCTAGCTGCTTGTTTGAGCCCATAGATCGCTTTATTTAGTCTACACACCCATTCCTCATGCCCCTTCTTTACGTATCCTTCGGGTTGTCTCATAAAAACTTCTTCCTCGAGATCACCGTGAAGGAAAGCCGTTTTAACGTCTAGATGCATTATTTTTAAGTTCTTATATACCGCTGCATTTAAGAATGCTCTTAACGTGGTGTGTGCAACTACGGGCGCGTAAGTTTCGTCAAAATCGCATCCATATTTTTTTGGAGTAACCCTTCGCGAACAATCTAGCTTTATATCTCTCAACAGTTCCGTTAGCCCCTCTTTTCGCTTTGAATGTCCATCGACATCCTATGACGCGTTTGCCGGGAATTGGTTTTACCAGTACCAATGTTTTATCTGTTCTAAGGAGTTCATTTCTTCTCTAGTCGCATCTAACCATTTGTTTTTAATTTTATCGTCTTTGATGTTTAGTATATCTTCCCAAGATTTCGGTTCATCGACTTGGCAAATATTTGCGCTAACTCCCAATCGGTCCGGAGGGACGCCTTTGTTATGTCTTAGCGACCTTCTAGGTTCTATGGGGACCTGTTGATGGACTTTGACATTGTCTTGTTCGTCATCGCTTAGATCTATTTTTATGTTGTCTAGAGGGGTCTCAACATTGCTTTCGTTGGGATTGTTTTCGTTTACTCCATGTTCTAAAAATTTGACTGTTCGGGAAATTATTACTCTGTTATTACCGATGTGGATCCGGTATCCCTTGCTTCTATTGTCATACCCCAAGAAAGTACCTTCAACGGCGTTGTCGTCAAACTTTCCTCTTTTTACCTTTTCTATGTAGGCGTAAGCCTTACACACGAAAATTTTTATATGCGACAGATTTGGTTTCCTATTGTTCCACATTTCGAATGGTGTTATGTTGTTGATTGCCTTTGTGGGCAGACGATTGGTGAGATAGTTCGCGGTGAGAATTGCTTCGTCCCAGAAAGATTTTGTTAGTTTTGCGTCGGAAAGCATGGTACGTGCCATTTCGACTAGTATACGGTTTTTCCTTTCAGCAACACCGTTCTGTGGCGAACAAAATGCTACACTGAGCTGGCGCTCAATCCCATTAAGGGTTAAGAAATCTTCAAAGTCCCTTCCGAGGTATTCTCCGGCGTTATCAGATCTGAACGCTTTAACTTGCTTTCTAAATTTATTTTTGATATGTGCGACGAATTCTTTGAATTTTGTCATGGCTTCTCCCTTATGCGAGAGTAAATAGATCATGGTGAACCTGCTGTAATCATCTATAAAAGTGATGAAGTAATTTTTCCCTGTGAAGGTTTCTGTCTTCATCGGACCACAGATGTCACTGTGTCTATTTGAAGCCTTTTTAGGATAGGGCAATTTTATAAGTTTCCCTTCAATGCACTTAGTGCATATAATATCGTGTTTGCATTAGCTTAACTTTATCCCTTCTGCGGTTTTGGTTAACTAGACATTTAATGGAGTCAAAGTTTTTGTACCCAAGGCGTCTATGCAAAATTGTTATACAGTTTGCGTTGGAACATAATGTGGGGGTTTGAGTGGTATAACCGTATTCGTCCTTGGGTTCGATTTCATATAAATTATTGTTTAATTTTGCTTCTAAGACCGTACTTTTATTTTTCACAAAGCTGCAAGTTTCTTTATCGAAAATAACTTTAAAGTTATTTTCAGTGGCTCTTTTGACAGATAATAAATTACTTTGCAGTTCAGGGCAATATAGGACGTCTTTTAGTGTGACCTGATTTATTGAATCAATATTTAATTTTATGTCACCTAAGCTATATGAATTAAGCCTTTTTCCATCTGCTATCATAATGCTACCAAAATTACCGGATTTGAAAATTTCAAATTTTTCTCTTGCGAAGGCAACATGTCTAGTACACCCTGAATCTACTATAAATTTATTTATATTTAGTGCCTGAGCTTCGTTGATAAGAGGGGATTCATTTTCCTGATGGATTTGTGCAGAGTGCTTATCTGATGCATCTCCTGAAGAAGTAGAAGGGGGTGAATCGTTCGAAACTGTGGTTGCGTTGGCTTTACTTTCAAAGCAAAAATTTGATGCATCTCTTGAATAGTTCTGACTGTTTTTGTGATGATTAGAATTGTTTCTAGAGGTGTTCGAATTATTGTTGAATTTATTTATATTACCATCATACCTTTGGAAGTTGTTGAATGTTTTGTTTTTGAGGTAAAAACATTCTGTCTTGAAATGGTTGTCGCGTTTACAGTGACTGCAGAACTTTTTATTTCTTGCGTTTTTATTTACAACTTTATATGCAGAATCACGCGAGTTGGAATTAGTATCGCGGTTTTCAATTCTGTGTCTGTATTCATCAATTAATTTATTTTTTATAAATTCTAGCGTTAAATTGTTATCGGGCCGTGCCTCTAAAGCCGTGACGAGTGGATCGTACGAATGCGGCAGAGAGCAAAACAACAAAGCACATATATGAGTTTCAGCTATTTCTTCGCCGATCTCAAAGAACTTGTCTTTTAATGACAGTATGCTATTAATGTGAGTGTTCATGTCACCTCCTTCAGTTAATTTTTGACCATACAACTTTCTTAACAAAAATAATTTTGAGGAGAGGCTTGACCTCATGTGTACATTTTTTAACGCATCCCACACCGCTTTAGCAGTGGTTAAATGTTTGACGTGTATAATTTGGTTGTCATGAATGCAAAGATTGATGATCGATTTGGCTTTGATATTCTTTTTAGCCCAATCAGCTGCGGGCGGGTTAGTTGGTTCGATCGAAACGACATCAAATAAATCATCTTTCAAAAGGAGCATTTCAATTTTGAAACTCCAGTTACTGTAGTTATTATCATTTAATTTTTCTATAAGGGCTATTTCTTTCCTAGCGGCCATATTTCTAAAGTTTATAGTTATGACAAACAAATAATATATACTTTGTTTTCGTTTCGTTATAAGCTGCACATTATTTCTGTGCTCTTTTAATTCTTATTATTTATTTCATATATACACACCTCACCATATTACACATGCATTTTATTTATTAATATATTGTCGGTCTCATAATCTAAAAGAATTAATAATGAAAAATAATGCACTCGGTAGCATAATGCTGAATTTAAACACAACTTTCGTTATGTGTTTAACTGGTATATTTATATTTATCAATTAAAGGAAATAATAATTCCTTACCTTCATCGATAGCACAATCACAGATCACTGGTAGCTGCTCACTTTTGGCAGCTGGAATAATAATGATTAATTAATGATATTTATTAATATGATAATAATGGAGTATCCAATATTCGGCGGCGATCTTTGCTTCTTGATTAATTGATTTATTGTAACACAATTATTGAAGAAAACAGGTGTAAAACTTATTGCTGCACTTATAAACAACAAATCACATTCATTAAAACTGAAGCACAAATGTTTTCAGATAATTAATTAATCATGAAAATACGTAGCTTGGATATTACCAGCTAATCATGACTACAATCTACGGGTAACTGAAAAGTACATCGAAAGTCTACATTAACAGTATTCAAACACAATAGAAAATTGTTGACTATGCAGATTTCTCAAAAAGTTAATTAGATGTTTTTCCGGACAGAAATTCGTGGTGCTGCCATCTACCGAGAACTGTCGAAGGTGCTGTCTACATTGGATTCCTTCCGCATAGTCTAGAATCATCCAGCAAATGTTATATAAATGTTTTCACAAAACGTACACAAACACACAAAAATGCATATTTCACAACCAGGTTTCTCAAGGAAACCCTGAGCACAGTAGTTGCTTACTTCCAACATTTAGACGATGCGATTTTACATCAGCGCAGTTCACGTATATTTGTGTTATAAATGCGATGTTTGTGTAGATTGTGCAATCGCTCTGGTACCCTTCTGGAACTTTTTGTGCGCATTGCATTTTTAACCTCCATAATTATGCCACCCTCTTAATGCACAACTTTAAAGTTGAGACTGAGACCTCCTTGGGCCACACCCCCATATATTTATTGGGGCCCTGGGGCACTTTTTAGCATTTCTTTAAAATTTTATTCTGATGATTATTTTATACCCTATGCTTAATTTCGACTAATTGAAGATCTAAAGCGCTAAGTATTTGGAATGTTTAAGATGTTTTGCTGTTATGGTCCTGCTCAATACTACCAATTGGACCCTTTTGGAATACCTACTATAGCCCCCTTAAAATCGTCTAATGCACTAGCTTTTTTTCGACAACTCCTTATTAATTCCAGCTACTACTTGAACGACAAAAAAGAAAAATTCTTGGACCTCAGCTAGCACCAATTTTGAACATTAATCTCTTTCTTGGGGGGCCTTGCTGCATTTTTTTTTAAATCGTAGAAACTTGAGTTCTGTTTTAGGTTATTATCAGAGGCCAACACTCTCAAAATTACTTCCTTCAAATCACGGAAATATTACTAGCAGCACTGGTTCCAGCTTATTTCCGTTATTTCCGTTTATTATTTTCTCTGTTACAGGAGGAAAATTTTCCGTTATTTAAAGAATTTCTGTTTATTTTTTTTTTCTGTATTACAGGATGGAAATTTTCCGTTATTTGAAGAAAGTCGGTTTTGAAAAAAAATGACTTTCTGTTTGTGCTGCCATCTATGGACTGTTGCGGAAGTAGTCATTATTTAATACTAGGTCATCCAAATATATGTGAAAATCATTTATTTATTATTATTGAAATCTCTAATAGATTTTTTAGACTTCATATTTTTTTAGATTGCTCGCTAACACAACCAAAGATTATTTTCATATGAAACATGTCAATTATATATTCAAATGAAATTTTGATATTTATTAAAAGTACTAATTTTCTATTTGTCTCGTGCTAGAAGTTAATAACCAAAGAAATCGCTAAGAATTTTGTTATCTACAGCAGTGTTTTATTATGATAATTTACACAGTTTTAAACGCTTACTTCGATTATATGTGTGTTAAATATGTGTTTTATTTATACTGTTTTATTTGTTGCTTAGTGAAGTTTTAACTTCGTTACTGAATATTAGCTGGAAACAAATGCTGAACTTTTTATATTGTTTAAAGTTGCAAACAGATTAATATTTTGTAATAGTCTGCAAGCGATAGAGATCTGATTTAAAAAAAAATCATGTTTGAAATTTAATTTAAAACCCATAATAAATGAGTAAATTACGATACAGTTTTCAAACAAATTGCATTTAAAAGTAGATTTTTTCCCTATATAACGGTATGAAAATGATAAATATGCGATGTTTAGAAATTTAAAAATTGCAGTAGCAAAAATCGCAAAACCGAAATTTCGTCGTCAACTGTTGCCTTTCGTAAAATGACGTCAGCGTTACGCACGGATACGTTTGTCCTTTATATTATAGACAGTTTAAGAATATTTCCTGTCCCACCTGGGGATCGAACTACGGACTTACCGGTCTCGAGTGTAGTATACTACCGATAAGGCCAGTGGGAACTTGCTTACAGACGAGTTTGGAATGATCACACGGTTTTCTTCAAATGGCAGCTTTGGGTTTAAAAAAATTGGGGTTTAGAAAGCTGGCAAATTGGAAGTTAATTGCGGGGAGATTTTGTCGTTATGAGAAGATTGTTGGGGTCTTAATAATTTAGTATTAATAGAGGATAAAAATATGAATTATATACATTCTTAATTTTATTGTTAGACGTAAAATATGGATATTATATTTTTAATTAAATTTGAGAAGAAATGTTTGCTTTTTCAATAAAATCGATTTCTTTTCAAGTATTATCCAGTTTTTTTTTTAAGTGTTCGGTTCGATGAAACCTGTTTCATGTTTTAGAATATATTTTAATTTCTAATGAATGTTTTTGTAAATTAACAAAAAAAGAAATTGCGAGTAATTTTAAATAAGTGGGAAAATTATTTGTTACTTTTTTTTTAATTCGAAAGTATTATTTTTGTTTATTTCTTTTTTTAGTAAAATCGATTTCTTTTCAACTATTATATATATATATTAATATGTTTGTTTAGAATATATTTTAAATGTGATTTTTTTTATAACTTTTTAAAAAATATATTGCAAATAATTTGAAACGAATGAGAAAATTAATTGTTAAATTAATTCGAGAAAAAAAATTAATTTTCTTTAATAAATTCGAAATAATAATTTATTGAATTTTTAGTTCTTCATTTTTAAGTAAATTCAAACTTTAATATTAATAGAGTCAATACGCATGCGTGTTGGGAATAAACGGACATGTTCGCTCTTCTTCATACTTTCGAGAAGAATTCAAAGAAAAAGCATTTTTCTAGGAGTGCGGAAATTATTTGTTGAAAAATGAGGAATAATTTAGATTATAAACAGCAGTTTTTCTGACAGCGCGGACAACAGCGGGAGAGTCAGCTGATATGTAATAATAATGCAGTCGAACTCGGTTAATACTAGAAACTAGGTGATTTTAAAAGTCATTACAGCAGATTAACCGTTATAATAACCGTCATACATAAGCAGATTAACCGTTACTGTTAATACACGTGAAGATAACAAAAATCTGAAAAATACACACATAGTTGAACTAATTAATATTATTAATTGCTCTAATTATCTCAATGGTAAACTTAACTTAATATCATAAAATTAAGATAAAATATTAATTCTTACCTTTGTGATTGACATTTTCATTAGAAGGGTCTTTTCATTAGACAATATCACAGTACTAAAGTCAAAGCTTCTTTAGAACTAGTAATTTTAAAGAACATGAACGACGTACACTAATGCATCTAATAAATATTCCCGTTTTCTGCAAGAACACGGCTAATATCAGAATAGTCACTGCAAATTTCTAACTATTAGTTTCATATATTCTTTTCATTTTAGTAGTGCAATAAAAGACATGAATATAGTAATAGGAGTAATAAGATTATTTTTGTGATACTGTACATTTATTCAATCAGATTATGTAATTTGCATTTTGAATATATTGTTACTGGTGAGTAGAATTTTTTACAGGCTACCAGATTTTATCAAATTTTTAAAGCCCTTATAATATATATATATATATATATATATTAAGATGAGATTTAGTTTAAAAGCAACCAATTACATAAAACATAATATTTCGTGTTTAGTTAACGTGTGTTAAGTAACACTTTAAAGTTTAAATAAACTTCCTTAATATATTATTTTCAAAATATTTTTATTTGTGTTTTTCTTATTTTGGTGATTTGGGCTTTTTATTTATTTATTTATTTTAACAAAAACATCCAGCTATATTTTAGAAGTTTAATTATTCAAATATTGAAAGTTTATAATAAAAGGAATGGGCGAGAACTGCAGAATATATAGCCCTAGGCTGAAAAAAGAAGTTCGCAGAAAGAGTGATGTTGTTAATTAACAGAAAATTTACCAAATTCCCATGCAAAGTTGATCTGAAGGCGGATTTTTTTTCCATAACTATGTGTAAAATCTTTTAAACATTAGTTAATGTTATTTTCCAGGCGATGAAATAAAAAGGAATTACTGTTAATATTATTCGTTCTAAATATGATTTTTCAAGTAAAATGTATCGATTTTTTTTTTTTTTTTTTAGCATTTTCAAGCACATTCTACGTTTACATAACACATTATGTTAACATTACGTTCACATTTATGGAAAAATGTTTTTAATATTTATTTTTTTTAATTGTTGCTATTAATTAATAAATAAGAAACAAGTCTGTAAACTTCTAAACAAGTAATTAAAAAATAATTGAAGCCGAAATCATGGGATATTATTTTTACCTTATTGTACGCAAGTGGTGTATTTTAGTGGAGTTAGTTTGGCATAATACAGTGCCTTTTTGACAAACTATTGTTGTTATCGACATTAACTTTAAATTTCAGTTTAGTAATTATCGCACGTTGCAGGGGATCCTGCATTAAAAAGTTTGATGTGTCCCTTCAGGAAAACTATACAGGATTACGCAATTAATTTAGAAACATAAAACAGTCATGAATACTTTTACGCACATATTGAAAATTCGTAATAATTGACCATTTTTCAAGAATACTACAGCCTGAAAAGACAAAAGAAACGTTAAGAAAACAAACAATCAAACATTTAATTTTTGGTATCTCATGAAAATTTTTAAGAGAGCACTTTCCAACGAAATAAGAATTTTGTAAATCGGCGCTTTAGTTTAAAAGTTATATGTGGGCACATATATAAAATCATGCAGCAGAAATTGTATAATCCACTTTTTTGGAAGTGAATAAATAGAGAAGTTGCGTAACATGTAATTTAAATTCAGAATTTCGAACAGCATATGATTGAGTTTAAATCAAAGATTTTAATGACAAAACACATTACTTGCAATAAGATACGTTTTACTACCTTAATAAAATTAATTCATTTACATAAAACGTAATCGAATTACGATACAGAGGTTTAATAAAATATCCCTTGGAGATTAGATATAAAAAAATATTTCTCTGTTACTTTTTTCTCGCAAAAGATAATGGTAAAAGGTTAATAAAAGTTAAATTCTATCTTTGTTTTTCCTTTTATTCCATTTGCTTTTACTTTTTCGTAATAAAATACATAAATACTGATTTATTATTCGTAATTATACCAGTAAGATAGAATTATAGTCAACGAAATCTCATTTTATTACTGGAATATTGATGGTTTCCTGCTTTTTTAAGTGGGATGAAGGGTCTGTAGCATTAAAAGCTTTAGGTTAAACATAATTCAGTGAAATTTTGTCTGAATGCTTTCCACATTTATGTTCTGAACTAGAATCTAAGCTCTACGTGATAATGTAATTATTTTATACTTGAATATAACAAAATGATATTCGAATATTACAAAATGGTAATTAAAAAAATATACATGCATTTTTTGACTTATTATGAAATATTTAATATAATTTTGAAGCTATTGTAAAACTCGTAGTTCGGTGCACAGGTAAGTGTAATTGTAGTATAGAGTGCAAAGAAAATCGAAATATATACAGTTGAATTCAATGCACGCTGTCTGGCATAAGCATAAAATTTAACTAATAAACGGCAAAAATAAATAAATAAATAAATAAATAAAATAAATAAATAAATGCTATGATATTGCTATGATTTTACGCTTAAGTTTCTGTATTACAATTGAACTAAAAATATGTGTATTTATTCAATGTTATACTTTTTTTAAGGCTTCTAGCGTAGGCAGATACCTTAAAACTTTACTATTGCTTTTAGCCTAGAACATTTTTCGTTTCTTTCCGTTTCCAAAGCCGCCTATTTCAATAAATAAATAAATAAATAAATAAATAAATAAATAAATAAAAACACGTTTTTGCAGTCTTTCGCTTCTGTCGGCCTCCATTCCGCGACTTTTTCAAAAATTTTAAATGAGTTTTATGCGAAATGATGTTTCTTCAACTGGTGAGCATTGTGGAAAACTTATTAAGTTTTAAACAACAAATACGGCGAGAAGCGTCAAGACGCTTTCTTTTCGGGAACAGGTAAATGTGTCAACTTCAAATTAATATCAAATAATAAGGTCCAAGGTCTTATAATTTTGTAAAAATATCAAGCTTCTGATTCCTGTTAACCAGAACCGTAGAAATTGGCACGAAGGAAGATTATAAAGAACATGTAAAGCTAAACAGTCAGAAAAGCGTTAATTTATAATTCTATGTCAATTAATTATGTGACATGCTCGTGTGACCGTCTGTTGTTAAGACCGTTTCTTTTCAGGAACGGCTGAAAGCATCAAATGGACTTTTATGTCAAATAATAATGTCCACAATTTTATGGTTTTGTAAAAATGTCGATATTCTAACTCAATTCAATTAAAAGGTACGTCAATAAAAAGTCGCTTATCTTCATACAAACTCAATCTCAAAACCTATAGAGGTACTTCCAGTTGACCTAGAATCTTTTAATTTTAAATGGCGGAAGGTCATAAGGAATATATTACACATTTTAAAGAGGGGCGGTGTCTCTCTGACCCATAAGAGTGAAATCACAAAGAAATCTTGTTAAGATTTATTAGATAATTAGATAAATTACACTTTTACGATACCACAATTACCAAAAAATAAAAAATAAAAAAATAAAAAAAATAAATCTAGGTACAGGTAAGTAGGCCGGGCGAAAAAAAATCGAATTTTGGATTATGGAATTCTAATAGTACGAGAAAGTTGCGTTATTTCGTGAATAGTAAGTGTGCAAAATTTCATTTTTTTAATTGATGTTTTTTGCCTCCTCAAGATAGCCAAAATTCCGAATAACGGTCAAATAAACAAAATAAAAATTAAATTTTAATAAACAAAATAAAAATTAGGAGAAGGACAATTGTTTTTTAATAGCAGGCAAATTGTTCACCATTTCACTGTAATTAACTGTTAAAAATTTTAACTAGATCGGTTAATAACTTTTCCCTCCTCAAAACGGACAAGATTTCGAAAAACTTCCAAAAACGAAATATTTTTACTAAAATTAATAAATATTAGGAAAAATGACACTTTTTTTTCAAAACAGCCAAATAGTCAATAATTTCATCATAATTAACTGCAAAAAAATTTATCCATATCGGTTACTAACTTTTCCCTCCTCAAAACGACCAAACATTCGAAAAACTGCCAAAATGGCTATTTTTAACTATACTTCATAAAAATTAGGAAAAAGGACAATTGTTTCCTAGAAGCGGTAAAATGGTCTACCATTCCATCATAATTATCTGTAAAAAAATTAACCAGATCAGATAATAAATTTGTGTCCTCAAGACGGCCACAATTTTTCAAAATACCGCAAATAATTTTTTTTTTGAAAAAATACATTTAGTTAATCACTTACTTTGTTTATTTTTAATTATTTATTAATAAATTATCAGCTGTTTAAAGCTTCATGCGTTAAATTACATCATATTTTAATAAAAACTTTGTATATCAAAATATCATGTTTTGTGGTTTTTCGAAAAAAAAAATGGCCGTCTTGAGGAGGCAAAAGTTATTAACGAATATGGTTAAATTTTTTTACGGTTAATTATGATGGAATGGTAGACCATTTGACCGTTTTCCGAAAACAATTGTTCTTTTTCCCAAGTTCTGTTAATTTTAGTAAAAAATAGTCGATTTGGCAGTTTTTCGAATTTTTGACCGTCTTGAGGAGGGAAAAGTTACTAACTGATCTGATTAATTTTTTTAACAGTTAATTATGGTAGACTGGTATACCATTTGCCTGCAATTAGAAAACGATTGTACCTTTTTTCCTTACTTTTATTATTTTTATTAAAAAATGACCGTCTTGAGGAGACAAAAGATGTTAATCAATGAAAATGAAATTTCGCGCAGTTATTATAGATGTGATAATGCAACTTTCCCGCACTATTAGAATTCCTTAATCCAAAATTCGATTTTTTCGAACCGGGCCTAATAAGTAAGCAGTTATTATTTTCATATATTTGTAAAAAAACTAGGTACTTACTAAACTTTTCCGCACATCGTTAAAAATATCCTGCAAACTGCCCAGTCATTTCACCGTTTTTATAGAAAAGAGTTACATAACCATAATTTAACTATATTCTGACCATATTATTGTTCATATTATTGCCATAATAGAGTTAAATTATTGTTATATAACCGTTTTCTGTGAAAACGGTCAATTAACTGTAAATTTTTAACAGTATAATATGGCATAACGGTCCGAACCCTCAGACTCGCACGCACCCTATCTTCTTCTTTTCTCAACTATGACTTCTAAGAAAATCGTTTAAAAGTATCCCTTTTAAAAATTAACTTAATGATAATAATATAATATTTTTTGAAAGTGAGTATTTTACCACAATTCTGTATGAAAATTAAATTTCAAATTATGTTTAAAAAACATACACATATTCACTTAAATTAACAAACTTTACACCGGAAAATCCTTTAAATAAACTTTAATCAATTAATAAAATTTAAAAGACGAAAGCATGTATTTTATATTTTGCTATTCAATATGTGTATGATTCAGTTGAAAATTTGATTTTTATGCTAAACTACGTCAGTGACAGTCAGATATATCTTAAAATATTTCATTAATATTACGTACAATAACGTGGGAAATTGGTAAATACAGGTACAATCTTTAATAAAATTTAATGAGTATATATTAAAAATGTTCAATTTTCCTCTCTAAAGGTAATGACGGAATGCATATTTAGAATAAAACCTCAAAATTATTTTTCCTTTTATTCCAATTCGTATGCCGCTACGTAATGAAATGCACATGTGATTTATTATATAATTTAATTTTTTTCAATGCTGTGGATTATTCCTATTTAATCAGTCTGTAGATTCTTTAAATAAATGAAAACGATTTTCTATAATATTTGTTGATGCTTATTAGATTTAAGTTTAACTGTAAGTTTTTTTTTAATTTGAAGATTCAATTACAAATGACTATATTAATATCAGGACATATATTTGAAAAAAGGAATTCTAAATAATTTAACATTCGAGAATTATTATAAAAATATGAATACCACAAACGTTTTTTTCAAACGTATAATTTATTAAAATCTGAACTTTGCGCTAACCAGTGCATTACTATATTAAAGAAAAATATGCTAACATAAAAAAAAACAAATATAAATACTTATTTTTTTTTTTATTGATAATACATTTTCTACAAATTTAGTATTTTAGATCAGCACATTTTAAAAATATTTCTACCTGTGTTTTCCATGTTTTAGTAAATTGCTATGGCATAGTAGATTCCCTTCCATACTTTATATGCTTCAAATTTTTTGAAAGAACACAGATAAATATGTCGATGAACACTTTTAGTAAAAACTTAAAATGTAATAATCTGTGCAAAAATTTGCTTTTTTCTTTATTATTTTCTTTATTTTTTATATATGTATGTAATTCATTTTATAATAAAAGCAAATTTTTAAAAAGAAATTAATTAAAAAGTAACAGAATAGGTATTGTAAAAAGGTATTATATACAATCGTTATTAGGCATACATTTTAATATACTAGCTTGGACATCCTAAGACAGAAAATTTAAACTTTATTATTTTTTAAAATTCGTGATGCATTTCTAAATGTAAATATGATGAGGTATTCTCTTAAATGTAAAAACGCATCCAAAACAATAAACAAGAAAAAAAATCTTGCGTCAATCATAGATTATGAAACACTTTTAAATACATCCACAATACTTTAGCAAATCCTCGCCGCTTAATAAGGTGAAGAAGACACTTAAACAGACATTTTGGAAAATGTATATAACATATTTGAAAACCTTATTTCAGCAAATAACGTCCAAATCAAGAAAAGTACTACGATACTTTTGGGTAGCCATGTATATGATCTATAGATTTGTATATATTCTACATAATATGTTAAAATTAAGTTTAGGAAGAAATCGCAAAACACAATTGAAATTCTCCTTCAGCAGCTTCTACCAATAGACGAAAACTTGTTTGAATTCTTTTGTACAGTCATGCATATCACCTAAAGATATTTATACATACACGCCAGATATTAAGTTAAATTTAATTAAAGCAAAATTACGGCCAAAACTTCTGAAATCATACTAACAGAAATTACTATTTATAAGCGGCCATGTATCCAGATATTTGCATAGACCTGAATATTATTTTATTTATATTCTAAAAACATATGAACTAAAACATATGACTAAACTGATGTAATTTAGTATACTAAATATAAATGACCTTGAAAACGCATAACTCAATTTACAAAAACCTTTAATAAATTAACCCTTATGTTCTGTCATAGCTCTGTATAGGTTCAATAGAATTTATACACACCACGTGGTGAAACTTGAAAACGCATATCATAACTGAAAACGCACTTCCACCAATTATCCCTAAGAGACAATACTTCAGATATAGTACTGTATCCGAAATATTCTGTGTGTTACTGTAAATGAATGATTAGTGCTTTGCACATCATTTTCTACAGTAAGCATCTTGTACTAAACTTCAGTATCAAATCTAATCATGTTTGAAATACTGCAACATAATTTAAACTACTCTTGAAACAGTTTTTCCTCGTAGACCATTATGTAACCGAATTAATTTGTGTAACCCTGTAAATGAATGATAGTTTCTTTGCACTGCATGTTCTACAAAAAGCCTCATTTAATGCTTCTTAGAAGTTCATGTCGAATTCGTTATGTTTATAATAATGTAACATCCTGAAAAAAAAATAACTGCTAACGATTTTTTCTTAGAGGCATTAATATAACGAAATTGCTTGAGTTCAACTATAAATGAACTGTGAGTGCTACACATAACATATTCAAAAGTAACCTTCTTGTAGTGCACCTCAATAATGCATATAAGTTTAATTATATTTTGAAATAAGTAACACCTTTAGAATACACCATAATTGTTCCTCTATAGACCATAGCATAACTCACGGCGTACAAGTGCGTCACTAGAAACAGCGGACATTACGAGTATATTTTTATTCGTATGTATTTCCTTTGTTACGGGACACAGCACCTTTAATCTTTAAAAAAATCAATTATCACTTTTTTTTAAAATCATTACACTTATCAACTTATCTGCACAAAATGCAAAATGCAAGGGAAAAAAAATCATTCAAAAATCTGCATTTAGTGTATTTGAAGGTAAGTGGATATTGAAAGTTTAAGATTGTTTTTCTCAGATTAGTAAATTTTGAGTTTGCCCGCACTGTTACTTTCAAACTATATAAGCTTACAGTTTTAAAATGTTAACCAAATATGCGTTTCTTTATACTTCTTTCAAGGTCTTTACAGTATACATGTTAAAACTAAAACATGGCATATTTTGCTTTTGTAATTTTTTTGCACATTGAAAAACATTTTTTTTAAATGTTTAATTCCTTAAAATTTTCTGTCAAAATTACTACATTTTAAACTATACTTTTGCGTATTTTGGTTTTAAGTTAAAGGTAAGTGTGTTATGATATTATTTAGGTCAACAACTGTTTTATGTATGCTTAATTTGCAGTAATTCATGCATTAGCAAGATGAATTTTTAAAATTAAAATTTAAGTATTTTTTCATATATTCAAAATTTATTTGTCTGTGTAATATAGTTAAGAATATATACATTAAGCAGAAAGGAAAAAAAAACTGAATTGCATATTATTTGAGTTTTGAGAATTTGAAAATGGTTATTTTTTTATCATTTCGTCAAATTTAAGTTTCTTGTGCACCCATAATAAAATTTTAGTATTTTTATGAGGTGTGTATTTGTGCTATAACTCATACGTATGGTCGCATTATATATATTGAATACTCTTCTATCTATATAGAATTAGAATGATTGTTCTATTAATATGATTTAGCAGTTTAGGCTGCTAAGAATTTGTTCATGTATCTGTGAATGAAGAACAAAATATAATTACTTGCTTTTGAAAATTATGCATTTGCATATGTGCATATTCATTTGTTTATCTATATAAACTCTTTAACTGCATGTAAATGAATAAATGTTCAGCCAATTAAAAAAAAGCGTTTTTCTGTTATTTTAATTAAATAAATATATAATTAAAATTCCGCGTTTCTACTAACACGGAGATTACTAGTCGTTCGGGTCATCGATTTGACTGCCACAATGCTGGTTACTAGAAGACCAAATGTAGAAAGTTTCCTTTAAGAGATTATTTGCCAATTCTGAAAAATAAAACTGGAAAATATGTATTTCTTTTAAATGAATGTCTTTAAATGATGCCTTATGCTAAAAGGTTAGCCTTTTAGCATTTAAAAGAAATATATTAATATAAGGTGTTATAACTTATTATATTTTTGAAACATATATTTAAAAATATTATAAATACACATATTCATCCCATACCGTGCAAACTGCCTACACTACTCTGATCGCTCGGCAACAAACGTTCTCTTGCTGATGCGAAAACACATTTTAACCCTTTCAGGCACAAAGTACTCATGTTACTAAAATTTTGAAAAGATTGAATGACACCAGGATTTAAGAACAAATTTATTTGAAAATTATAAAAGCTTTTCTTCACGTACATTATAAAAGGCAAAAATTTAGTTCAAAATTCTGGTGTCATTGTGGAATTTTGTGATTAACATTAAATGGGGCAGAATTTAACTCACCATGCCGGAAAGAGTTAAGTACTAAATGTAATAGTATTTGAAAGATTTTAAATTGTTTTTTTTTTTTTTAGGGTTGGCGGCTAATTACTTCAAAGTTTAACTTCAGCCTTTTAATAATTAAATGCATTACGCTAGGCAAATCGGTGACTCGAACGTCTGGGGATCTCCTGGTAAGTTGAAGCATTTAGAGAAAAAAAGGTCAATTTCAGATAAGATAAATTTTGATAGAGAAACAGAAAAAAAAGATAAATTTTGTATTCCCTTATAATTCTTAAAATAAAAACATCTGAGAAATTTTAATTAAAGTATGACTTAAGAACGCAATCAATAACTTGTCAATGGTTGGGAAAAAAAAAAAAAAAAAAAAAAAAAAACACTATGCAGTTGTTCCGTTTGTGAGTGTCATGAATATACTTTATAAAAGAGCTTTAATTTTATTTAATGTTGTAGTTATGATAGCACATATAAAGTTAAAGATGGACTTTCGTTGTTTTTCAAACAATTAGAATAATCCAAGACTGACAATTGAATATGTGAATTATGTTTCGGAAAGCAAAAAATTTGATATGTCCGATCCGAAGTATGTGAAATGTACGCAGCCACTTACAGACTACAGCTGATGTGAAACACTATCCCTTATTTGAGAAAATGAAAGATGCACGACGATAGATATAAACATATACTTTGATATTTTATATCATTTAAAAGACAGTAAAAGTAAACAGCGGAAAAAACACGAAGAAAAAATGTTTAAAAAAATTGGAAAAAGAAGTTATATAGATTCGATCAAATTTACATGACCGATCTAGTTACCTAACTGAGCCTTTGAGCTGGTTAGAGAGGTCCAATAGGTATAATAGAATGAGCATTTCGTGACATTAGGGAACGTAAAGTGCTGAATTAGCGTTTGCGGAAAGAGTATGGTACGGTTTGAAATTAGAGAAAAACAGTTTACAGAGGAGTCAATCAAATGTCGGATTGGAATTTTTATTGAATTTATGTCAAGAAATGATGTCCATCAATATTTCATTTAACAAAAAGACCAACATATTTTATAGTGTGAACGAGACTATATACAGTATTAACGAAAGTTTTTAAGACAACCTGTTTTAATACGAAAATACCCCTTAATACAAAAATGAATGCTCGCCTTTCACTGTATATTATATGTCATACACCTTTGCTGTCCAGCATTTCATTCTGTCAGACTTGGTTATGCATATCTTTAATCCCATACAGAATTGAAACATTTCAAAAATCTAATTCTCATTAAAACCGCAAAAAATAGTCAAGCAAGACTCTTTACTTTTTACTTACCCATCATACGTAGTATAGGGTAAGTCTTGTAATCGTTTTGAAAATCGAAAATTTTTTTTTGACGGATTTACACGTTTCAGACACTGGAGATTCCAAAAAACATATTTTTAGAAAAAAAAAAAAATTGCCGCCCGTCTGTGTGTCTGTGTGTGTGTCTTTGTGTCTGTAAACGCTCTATCTCCCGAACAAATTGAGATAGAGACTTGAAATTTGGTATGTACTTAGTATGTAATAACGGGAAGAAGCCTATTTCATTTCAATAACCTCGATCAACCGGAACATTTTTTTCGGACTCTCGAAATATTCGTTCTGATGAAAGGTATATAAAAATTTTCGAAATTGTTTATTTTAAGTAGTAAATATAAAAAACAATAAAAAAACATAAATTTTGCATAAAACATGAAGTCGATCGGAGAATAAGTTGCCGAGATATTTGTAATCCAATTTTCCACACTCTTCGATTTTTCATGCCCTGTATTTCATCCAAATTTCACTTCAAAGATATATTTTAATTGGAAATTTGACGCTTAATCAGATGCAAATAAACCGCTAGTTAATAGGAGTATTATTTTTGGAGTTATAAGGAAAAACTTCTTTCAAGCAATTCAGTAATCGAGCCTTTTTATGACGTCATCAAGCCACGATTTTATTTGAATTGCAATGCATTTTATAAGTAGTTTGCACATTTTTATTTTAATATTTTACATTATACATATACATGATGGGTAAGTATTACGGTAGCCCCCAACGACTAGTTTTCTTATAGTCATTTTTTTTAAATACCATATTATTGCTTCTTCCTGAATTTTAAATATATTGTATTCATTCATATTTTTTATTTATTAAAGAAGACACTTTAAAAAAATTAAAAGTATTATTGATTGTTTATTAACACAATCAATCACGACAGCTTATAAAATGGCTTGTACGAAATAATGTAGAAGCATAATCATTCATAGTATGTGTTTGTTTCGATTTGAAAGGCGCAAAAACAAGGAAAAAAACAAAATCCTTCTCAGAAAATGAAATGCATCAATCTTTATATTTTTTGTCGTTACAAATTTCGTTATTTAAGAAATTTAATGCTTATTTGAGACCAATATAATTTAGTTACAGGTTTAATAAATTATATTGTAAATACGATTACTTCTCTTCATTTTGAAAAAGACAATAATATAATTTATAATACAGATTTGTTTTGAAGCAAAAAGTAATAATAAATCTCTTTATGCAATTTTTGAAGTATTCTTCATTTCTAAACAATTTCTTTGTTTTTTGGGAGATGTGAAATATATTGATAATTTTAAACTGCAATTACGTGTAAAATGATACAGTGTATGTAAATCACGTAATATCACTATTTAAAAATGTATGAGAATACTTATGAGTATTAGCTGTATATTTTATATTATAAATTTTAGATATGCTGAATACACAGTATCCAAAGCTTCCATAGTGTTCCTAAAATTTTCAAACTTACCTATGCATCACTATTATGAAACCGTAAAATTTGTTGTGCATTTCTATTGCAGATGTAAAGGGAATCTTCCAAGAATATTTTTATTTTAAAAATAGTGGTAGAAAATGTAGACACATTTAGGAAAATAGCAACACTTGAGTATTCATAGAAATGCAGAAAAAAGTTACTTGTCATGTATCAAAACATCTTGCATTTCTTTTGGTTGTATTTAAGGGGGGAAATCACATTGAGCAGCCTGAAAATGACAATAATTAAACCAGTGCGAAAAACTCTGTAGTTTGAAAACCAATGAATGAAATACAACTTTTTTTTTCTATAATTTAACAAATTCTTGTAGTTAAACAAAAACACTCAAATTATATACATTTAGCAGTATTAATTAATTAAATGATAACGACAAAAACGGCTTTTTAAAAATATAAATACTAAAATATGCATTTTGCGGCCAAGATTTAAAGAATGCTACTGCAGACACATACTTAATACTTCATTTATTTTTACTTATACTACTATATTTTACACTGAACCTAAATTTAAAAGTATATTGAAATTTATTAGCATAATTAATGGCTTTTATAATGATATTCACTAAATTTACGAAAAAAATTTTAATTTGATTTTTCAATACAAATTTTCTATGGCAAAAATCATACTAAATTTAGGTTCAGTATAAAAGTATACATGAAAATAAATTATGCGCAAAATTTCAAGGTTCTATGATAATTAGTTTTTTAATGAAAATACGCGCAATGCCAAAAAACACTATTTTGAGAAAAGGGCTTCAAAGGTAACTTTATGGCATGGCAGGAAATGGCTTTTTACAAGGCATATTTAGCTATAACTTCTGTTCTAATTGGAGATTTTTTAAAAAATTCTTTTTGCAGTGTATTTGTAACATTTCAAGGCATCCATGCTATTTTTTTTTTTTTGAAAAATCGATTTTTTAAAACTTTAACGTGATCTCCTCCCTTAAATTAAAACAGCAGCAGTTGTACTGAATAAACTATTTTTCTAATTTAACATTTGAATCAATGTCCTGAAGATTAAAACATCTAGAAAAGAAAGTAAGATATTCAGTGAAAACAGAAAGAAAATAAAACATAAAATAAGTGGTTTAGAATCATTTTTTTGATTTGTTCAGAATAGCTTGTAATAATGTTTGGTACTTCTTTGTTATAGCGGCCCCCATATATACGATAACGCCAAGGTTGCAGTCACGATTTCGCCAAGGTCAGCTCCAAATTTATATATACGTATATATGTAATCCAAACGCTCATATATGTCAATACGTACGTAGTATGTACGTCTTATATATCGTATACACGCCATATAAGTCTTATGCCCACGTCATATATGCGTCATAAATGATAACTTGGACGTATCATATATATTGTAATGCGAGCAAATCTTGTGTGTGTATGTGTGTATATGCTAATTGTTTTTAAACATCTATAAAGATTTTGACTAAATTTTGTACCCTAACGTTTTTAGGTACGAAAAGAACATTAGGATATGTCACATGTTCCAGAAAATTTTATTAGTAGGTTATTTTGGGGTCACTACGGGTAAAAATAGTATTATTTAAACTAGTCGTTGGCGGCCACCGTAATACTTACCCATCATGGATATGCATAATGTAAAATATTAAAATAAAAATGTGTACTTATAAAGTGCATTGCAATTCAAATAAAATCGTGGCTTGATGACGTCATAAACCTTAAAAGCTCGATTACTGAATTGCTTGAAAGAAACATCCTTATAACTCCAAAAATAATAATCGTATTAACTAGCGGTTTATTGCATCTGATTAAGCGTCATATTTCCAATTCAAATATAGCTTTGAAGTGAAATTTGGATGAAATACAGGGTCATGAAAAATCGAAGAGTGTGGAAATAGGATTACAAATATCTCGGCAACTAATTATCCGATCGACTTCGTGCTTTATGAAAAATTTATGTTTTTTTTTTTTATTGTATTTTATATTCATTTCTTAAAATAAACAATTTCCAAAATTTTTATATACCTTTTATCAGAATGAATATTTGGAGAGTCCGAAAAAAATAGTTCCGGTTAATCGAGGTTATTGAAATAAAATAGGCTTCTTCCCATTATTACATAATAAGTACATACCAAATTGCAAGTCTCTATCTCAATTCGTTCGGGAGGTAGAGCGTTTACAGACACACACACAGACACACAGACGGACGGCAAAATGTTTTTTCTAAAAATATGTTTTTCGGAATCTCCAGTGTCTGAAACGTGTAAATCAGTCAAAATTTTTTTTTCGATTTTCAAAACGATTACAAGACTTACCCTATACTACGTATATGTTAAGGTAAGTAAAAACGGCTCTAACGATTTGCACTACATTTTGCATCCTATCGTTTTGGGGTACGAGAAGATCATTGAGCTATGTCACATGTTCGAGAAATTTAAATTAGTGAGTCATTTTGGGGTGACTACGGTTCCTAACTGGTCAAGCTAATTTTAATTTAAAAACAGCTCTAGCGATTTTCACACACACAAAAAAATATTCTACCATTTTTGGTTACGATAAGACCATTGAGCTAGGTCACATGTTCGAGAAAATTCAATTAGTGGTTCATTTTGGGTTCACTTCGTTTCAAGAATATTTTATGTAGAAAATGGCTCAAACGATTTTGACAAACTGTTGTTTCGTGCCATTTTGGGGTACGAAAAGGCCATTGGACTAGGTTACATATTCGAAAAAATTCGATTAGTGGGTCATTTTAGGGTCACTACGGTTAAATGCATTTCAATGGGAATGAAGAGTGAAACGCTTATTAAGTAGTTGAACAGTTGGCAATAAACGAAATCGCAAATGTTTGCAGCATTTTGCCAAACTTGGCGTTATTTGGCTAATTGTTGGTGATATTGGCTAGATTTGGCGGGGAAATAGACTTTCAAGATTACAAATGACGAAATACGTGTTTGGCGCAAAATGAAAAAAAATCGCCACGTTTTGGCGACATTTGACGAAGAAAGAAAAATAGCTTTCAGAAAATGAAAGAATTTTCTAGAAATTCCCAATATTAGCTGAAATACATGATTCAGCCAATCAGAGTCCATAGAAAGTATTTTGATATAATTGTAACATAGAACTTATTGTTATATATTATAAAGATAATTTATTTTTATACCGAGTTGAGCACAATGCTAATTTTAACCGAGCATAACTGGGTCTTCCCAGATCTTATATCATGAAATTCCATACACATCATATATGATTACAATGTCATATATATCTTATAATTTGGCGATAGATCTTGAATGCTGGGCGATTCATACTCGTTGGCCGCTATAACAAAAAATTAACTTTTTTTTCTTTAAATGTATTTTGTACTTAACAAATTAAATGATCTGTGCTGTTTTTGCAATTTAAACTCTAATTTCTAATCAAGATATAAATCTCAATCTTTTGAAAAATGTTATTAAAAGAGAAATATAAACATCATAGAATATCTTTAACAATATGCTATTGTTTTTTTTATTGTTAAATATCAATCTAGATAATACTTTTTAACTGAGCTGCAGTTTTCATTGCAATATTTGTGATATTTTAATTTCATATAATTTTACAGATTATTCAAACTGATTTAACACAGTTTTAAAGCACTGGGTAATGGTTTAAAACTTTCAAAATTCATGTTCAAATAACTAATTAAGTTTTCCGGCTTATGTTAATTTTTTTTTATTTTTATAGCATCTTAAAAAAGTGCAAAAATAACAACATTAAAATTTGTGAAAACGCAAGTATACTGCATTCATTAAAAGCAAAAGTTACATAAATGCGCTAACATTTTTATACCATTGTTGTCCATTATAATAAAATGTAGAATAATTGAAAATTTCGACCATTTCTAGTCCCAAGATATCTCTACATACGCCTGTTGCATTAACTAAACTCAAGTGAAACAAAGAAATATTTTATGCAAATTATTTTGTTTGCTAATTTTCCCGGGGGAAATTCGACGAAATTAAATACATTTATAGCTGATGATAAACAATGTATTTGTGTCGTGTATTTCCCAATAGATTTCATGCTTAATAACATTACACGGAATTTATTTTTATTCTCTATTGCTTAACAAGCAAAACTGTTGCAATAATTGACAACAATTCTTAATAAAATTGATATTCGTTTGCCGTATTGATTTTTAATATGAATAACGTCGTGTTTTTTATATTAGTTTTCTGTACAAAACTAAGATTAAGTAGCAAAACATACAGCATAATATTACGCTTGAATTTAGAAACTAATTTTATACTGCAACCAATAAAATCTTACTAATTTATTTTTAAGAAGTATTTTATTATAGAAGATAAAAATAATAACAATTTAATAAAAATTAAAGTTTTAACATTGCCAAATTTTTATTAAATATATTCATTTATTATTAAATCATAAAAATAAAGATACCACTTTTATTTCAAAAATTAAATTATTAATTTGTTTAATTGCTAATTTTGTTAAATTCTTGATTCTAAATAAAGTAAGTGGTTGTTGCCGTTATGGAATTTATTGTGACCTTTTCAGTATCTCGACATGTCCTGCAAAAAGTATTGCAAATAAAAACATGAAAAGTGATAGTTTTATAGCAAAATGTATAATAACACGTTGAAGTAGACAATTGTATACTCGAAAAAAAATTTTAAGCGCTATTTAAGGTTGAAATAGATCAAGATAAATCTGTTACATTAGTTTCAAAGGATCAAAAGCCATCTTTTGCAGGCATATACTTAACAAGATTGTGGGGTGCAGTGTCCAATAATTTTTAAAACTTTCCAACATACTTAAAAAGTGTTTATGAATTTGGTCTGTCTGTCCATCTGTCTTGACGTGCTCTAACTCCTGTACATATACTCGGATTGCCGTGTAATTGATATATGCTATCAAGGTCTACCAAGGCATGTTCTGTTTTGAACATGCCGTATGTACTATTTATGATGTACAGGGACGCTCGAAAGTATCCCGTTGCATTACAGTCAAAGTGAATATTTCGTTTTAAGTGCATTTTATAGTTGTTAATCTGTTTCAAACATAATGAAATTGATATACATCACTGAGATGCTCAGTAACATTTATTCTTTAGAGTATAGAGTAAGTAGTAATTGTTATTTGTGTACACGGACAATACTTACATAGTTAATTTGCTGTCAATGGGAAAAAATTGAATTCAGTGAGTTTTAATAATAGTAACACAGTTTCAAACATAGTGAAATGCAGATGCATCACTATGAGGTAGATGGCAACATGCTTTTTACCGAGTTTAGAGTAAGAAGCAATTATAGTTCGCGTATAGGGGCGCACAAATAATTCCATCACATTATGAAACTATGACGGAAAATTGCTTGCAGTGTATTTTAATGATGTTAGACTATTTCAATGAAATTTGTATATATCAATGAAGTTCACTACAGCATGATTTCTATAGATTTCTGCGTGTGTAAAATTTATCGTTTGTTTACAGGGACACACAGAATAATTCGGTAATAGGTCCAGGTATGAGCCATAACTATTGGATGTGTATTTGCAGTTTGCAGTTCGCAGTTCGCTTATAGGGACGCACAAATAATTTCATCACACTATGAAACTAAAACGGAAAATCACTTGCAGTGTATTTTAATGATGTTAGAATATTTCAGTGAAATTCGTATAAATCAATGAAGCATTTTTACAACAGATTTTTACGTACGTACAATTTATCGTTTGTTTACAGGGACACACAAAATAATTCGGTTATAGAACCAGCTATGAGCCATAACTATTGGATGTGTATTTGCAGTTTATAGTTCGCTTATAGGGACGCACAAATAATTTCATCACATTATGAAACTAAAACGGAAAATCGCTTGCAGTGTATTTTAATGCTGTTAGACTATTTCAATGAAATTCGTATACATTATATGAAGTGCACTACAGCATGTTTACTATAGATTTTTCCGTACATAGAATTTATCGTTTGTTTACAGGGACACACAAAAGAATTCGGTTTTAGAACCAGCTATGAGGCATAGGATGTGTATTTTCAGCTGTGATACGCATTTTAAAACATAACTTTTTTTATTGCATTATGATGTGTGTATATCATTCACAGGCCACAAGTGGTTCTTTTACTTAGCAGATTGAAAAATAATTCTTATATTTTATTTTTATTCTTTACCAAAGAAATTTCTTTTATATTTTTTACACTTAAATTATGTTATTGAGGGTTTAGTAAATGTACCACATACATACTATAATTAAAAAAATAATAAAACATCGTTGTAAATATATCTCAGTGCTTTCTTACATTTACGATCTTCTAAGGAAAGAAAATACCGTCTTTTGAAATTTATTTATAAAGATTATTTTTAATTTAAATTATAATATTGAGGGTTATACAAATATACTAGAATTATATAATAAAAAAATATTAAAAATCGTTGAAAATATATCTCGGTGCTTTCTATCTCAGTGCTTTCTTACGTGTATAATGTTTTAAGAAAAAAAAATAACGTCTCTTACTAAAGTTTGTTTATTATATGTGTTTATATAAACAGTAAAATGTTTTTAATAAACAATCAAATGTTTTTAATAAACAGTAAAATGTTTTTAATAAACAATAAAATGTTTTTAATAAACAATAAAATGTGTTTAATAAACAATAAAATTTTAATAAATAATTCATACATTAAAAGTATTATTAACATGTATGTACTGTGTCTTTTTGAAATGTATTTAAAAGTGAAATAACCAAGCAAGACATTGTAAAAAGAAATATTTTAAATCACTTATTATTCTCATTGTGTAAATTTTCTACAATCATTGAAATAGGCATATTACATTATTAACATTAATTTAATGAAAGTTTAAATTAGTTTTTTTTTTTTCACTTTGAGTAGTTATGTTCTGTTCAACATTTTCTGTATAATGTGTGGAAAAAGATATTTATTCTAACTAAAATGATATAACTCATTAAAAATTTGTTTTTATTGCAATGTAATTTTAATTATGAACTAAATTTCAAATGTGCTTTAGTAATTTCAGGAAAAATTTACACATTTAGCTCTTTATTCAATATTATTAATATAAACGGGTGTAATGAAACATTTTCTTTCCTTTCGATTTTATACTCATGAATTATTGTAAACATGGCATAATTCGGAATGGAAAAATAAAATTACTCTGTTAGTAGTGCATAACATAGCTTTAGTTTATGAATAATTTTAATATCTACTATATATTACATTATTTAACATTTATTTATTATATGATACTATCATATCATAGATCATTTAATGAAAAAAAATAAGACCTTAGACGTGTAATTAGTAAATAAAATACTGAGAGTGTTTATCAATTTTACTCACTCTCCGTAATTTATTAGAAGGTGACATCGTTTACTTTATTTATTTATTTATTTATTTTGAAAAATAAATCATTCAAACGAATTAAAATAATTAAAGCATTTCTTCTAAATATAATGGGGAATCAAATGATATAGGAACAGTGGTTATAATTTAGTTTATTTATGTATGAGTGCGGCGAAACTTTACGTAAACGTAAAGCAGCACTGTTAAAAGTAATCTGAAATTCACGGGTATTTTTTTCCTGAATATCACAGGAAAAGTCCCTTTTCTCGACAAAGGGGTATTTTCCGTTAAAAAACAGAAAATTTCCTCATATTCTCTGAAAACAACAGAACGAACGGAGACGAAAGGGGCCAACGGAGATATTCCGTTATCTGCTGCATAATTATTTTCAATGTTTAAAAAACTGACATGTTGCTGCACAGAAAAACTAAAAATTTCAATAAATTAAAATTTTGAGTTTATTTAAAACAACAACAAAATGTGCTTTCGAAATAAAAAAAGTTACAATTTTCCAATTCCTTTAAAAATATTTTCAATTTATTTTTTAAAGTTATAAGAAAATTTTCGCACTTAAAATATATTCTAAACAAACAGATTAAAAATATATATATAATAGTTATATTAAGTGAAAAAATTTTATTTTACTCAAAAAAGCAACAATCAAAAATAATGCTTTCGAATTAATAATAATAATAATAATAATAACAATTTTCTCATTCCTTTTAAAATTATTGGAAATTTATTTTTTAAAGTAATAAAAAGCACTCGCACTTAAAATGTATTCAAAGTGAACACATTAAAAAATATATATGTAAAAGTTGAAAAAAAATCGATTTTCACAAAAAAGCAAACACTTTTTATCGAATTTATTTCAAAATATAATATTTATATTTTACATCTAACAATCGAATTAAGAATATATATAATTCATGTTTTTATCCTCTATTAATATTACAATTTTAAATCATCAACATCATCTCATAACTAAATCTCCCCGCAATTAAATTCGAAATTATCAAGCATCTAAACTCCAAATTGTTTAAGTTCTAAGCCGCCATTTTGAGATACCCCATATCATCATATCAAACTGCTACTCTAACACGCAACCACTGGTCTAGTCGGCATGAACATGACATTTTTTTTTTTGGATAATGAAATTTATTTGGATTAATTAAAGAAAGGATAAAGTGTTTTGAAAGGAATATTAAACGAAACCCTTTGTGCGATCTTCGATCACACTTACCCACTTGCTTTTATTTTTAACGGCAAACGCATATGATTTTGTCAATTAACACCTTTCATTCAAAAATAATGTAGTTTATAAAAATCTAATGTAATGGATGACTACATTACTTGAGGCACTAAAAAAAGCCTCCAATAGCACGTGAAAAGGCAAATGTTATTAACAATTCGTGGAGTAAGCAGAAATTTGGATGACTTTAAGAAAAGTATGTGAGAAAGTTATTGCGGCACGGGCGTTCCAAAAACTACGGGGCGTCTTCTAATAAATGTTACATGTTCAACATAAATGATCTCATTCTTAATGAAGTATATTTTTCAAAAGAGTAAAAAAAATAATATTAAATGTATAAATTTTTTTATTTTTTCTCTATTTCAGTAATTTTTTTTTTCACTAAAATATATTTTTGTATTGTTTTGAATTTAATTTTATATTTTGGAAATATTTTTAAGAAATATCACCTAAATGTTATTGATAACAGATAATCTGTATTTATTAAGAGGCTAATAACATACGACCTTTAATAAAATTGAATAATTATATATTCAAAATACTGAATATTAAATATTTCTGTCTAGAATAAAAAATTACGGACTGAATTTTCAGAATAAAACCTCAGATATTTTTCTCCCATTATTCCATTTATTTTGACTTTCTGTAATGAGATGTATAAAGAAGGAATTATTATATAATTTCATTTTTTCAATACCAAGGAATAATTATATTTATTCAGTCGGTAGATTTCTTAAATAAATGAAGTAGGCTTTATATAATGCAATTCAAATTTTTGTACGCTTATTAAATATAATATATTTTTTTAACGATAAGCAGAAAGAAAAGTCTTAATAAATGGTAACATTTGAAATTTTGTACATTACACTGAAAATGTATAGTCTTCATAATAAAGTGCTTTTTTAATAAACTTTCCTTTTTTGTATATGTGGAGGATTTGTATAGTTTAAACGAAATTAATAAACCTTTTCATTGAATAAAAAAGGAAACATGCAGCAAAAATAGAGATGTAACTTGTTAAAACCGAGTTTCTTCGTAACGGAAAATTTCCTTTCCTGTCAGTGTTGTCAGGAATATTTCCGTGATTTCTGAGAGCATTAACTGAAAGTTACGGCTTCTGCAAATGGAGTTTGTCCTTCTTTTATATTTCAAAACGGAAAACCTACAAATGGAACGGAAAAAGTCCGGCAACTTTGCTGCCAGTAGTTTTACCGTGAATGTGAGGATTTATTTTTAACAGTGAGGACTTAAGAAAAGCAACTCATACTGCGAAAATGGACTGCCGTAGGTAGTCACGCAGAAGCGCCTGATATGAGCTGGCGTTCGGCCAACAGTATCGTCCGGCGTCCGGCAAGCAATCGGTTATTGTTGTTAAATGTTTGCAAGTAAAAATGTTTCGTTGATTAGTGGCGGAAGGAGTTGGATTTCGCCAAGTGCACTGACGAATAAAAGCAGTATACTGAGACCATGCAGGGCGGATATAGGCACTTCCGCGAGGTAATCAAGTGAAGTTTTGCTGGATAGTGTTGGAATACCCACATCGTATAGCCTCGATCTTCTGCTGTATGACTTTTCCATCATACGCCCAGGGAATTCACTTATACTCAAAAGCGAAATCTGTGTTCCCCTGCCGGTCATCCCTTGTCGTCATTTTCCCCGCATAAAAAGGCATCGAAGTGTAGCAGTTTTTACTCAGACAGCGAAGTCATGGACACTGTATTAAATTGGTTACGATTTCAGCCAAAGTACTTCTATGAGAAACAGTAGGGTAAGTCGTATGTAGCTCTAGAATTTATGTCTGAAATAAACTATGCCATTTCATTTTGTGGCTCCTGTTCTGTCTTCATTTGATCCACCCTACACTGTAAAAAATTTGCAGCAAACTGTCCAGTCATGTGACCGTTTTTATGGAAATTGGTTACATAACCGTAATTTAACTCTACTCTGACTATAATATGGAAAATATTATGGTCAGAATAGAGTTAAATTGCGGTTATGTAACCGTTTTCTATAAAAACGGTCAAATGACTGGACAGTTTGCTGCAAATTTTTAACAGTGTAATGTAGCAATAGGATATTTGATGCATCCTTTAATATGCTTATTTTAACTATGCATTTTTTAATTAATTAATCACATAGAATAATTTTGTCTGTTTGAAAATTCCAGATTCGAAATATTACTAATAAAACTCTCCTTAAAATAATGAGTGGTATTGTTAATGTTTTAATGTGCAAATAAGAAGAAGTGTATTTTTTACACTGATTTTAAAACAATTTGGATTCTATGGAGGCATTCATATCATTAAAAATGTTCTCTGATGCTTTATTCATTTGCAAAAAAAATATATAACATTGATTTATGGAAAGTATATAAATAACATAAATAAATATATTCATTCATGAAAATACATTAAATGTTTGTGTTACTGCTATCAATAATGATGTAAAATAAATGCTGTCACTGATCTTCATTATCCTTAGAACTTAAATATTCACCTAAACGTTTCTAGATGTAATATATAGGATATAATATATATAGGATTATATATATATTATATTGATATATTGATATATTATATATAATATATACATATATATATATATATATATATATATATATATATATATATATATATATATATATATATATATATATATATATATATATATATATATATAGTGTTTTAATAATACGCAATTTGTTTTTACAATATATAGTCCTTTTTTCTGAAAGTGAAATTTAATTTAATTTAATTTCTATACTGCTTTCATTCTAAAATAAAACGATTTATTTCATGAAACGCATAGTTGAAAGAATTTAATATTTTAAATTATAAGGAAGAAAAAATCATAATAAATACAGCAGAAACATCATAATTTACTTTGAAGTTTCAAAAGATTTATTTTTTATGTATAGCTATAGAGAAAAAAAATAAAATAAAAAAAAATGTCGAAAAAAAATAAAATATAAGGCTTCCCTTTTCTTACATTAAAATGTTATTACATCTTTTTTTCTTTTTGAGTACACATAAAAAAAGTTGTAAGCAAGTTCGAAAGACTTTATAAAAGTAAATTTATTTAAAAGATGAAAAAAATGACTACAATTCTTGTTATTCCAAAACATTCCCCTTACAATACGTGAACATTGCGTGAGCCCTTGTTATCAAAACTAAACCGCTCTAATTTATACTACGTAGAAATTCTGAAATATTTTTTTTTTTTTTTTTTAAATGCAATTACTTTTTAAGCTATAGGAAAGAAAAGAATTATTTAATCTATAAAATTCAACATTTCTAAATTGGTTTCTCAATATATTACCATAATTTATTTAAAACTAATCTGTTAATTGTTAAATATTTTCCGAAATTATGACAAAATTGTATTGTCATCAGAAAACACAAAGCTGTACACAGTTATAAAATTTTAGTTTATATCGAATTCCACTTTTCTATTCATGAACGAGTAAGCGTGACAAGTAACGTAAGTGTGGCGAAACCTCGCGTTCTAATAACTAATGTTTGATTATGTAACTAATGTTTGATTCATGTAAGTTATGTACTAATGTCTTTCATGTAGATTAATGGATTGTTTGCAGTTAAACAAGTGTAAAATAAACGTTTCTGCTATGATGACTACATTTTTAAAAAACTGTATCATGATTCATTAAAAAAAAAATAAATCTGGATAACTTAAAGCCCACATTAGTTCGAATTAAAAAGGACATAGACTGGTTTTGTCAGGCTACCAGATTTATGCGTGATGTTCCTATTTTCAGGAATCCCAAGACCCGTTTCACGGAAGCAGTGCGCGAGGCACCACTTTTCTAGCCCTAGTGATTCTGTTTTTTGCAGTTTTTAATGTATTAGAAGTAAATTTATTTTGAGTAGAATCTTTAGACACAATAATTTATTTTGAGTAGAATCTTTAGACACAATAATTTATTTTGAGTAGAATCATTAGACACAAGAAAGCTTTTCCTACGTCTAATGCTATGGATTAGTTAATATTTATAAACAACCTTTAAGTCTGGAAAATTTAATTATTCGAATTAAATAGAAAAGGATTTAATTCGAAATGTATGATGAGTATATTTATGATGTATTTATTTTTGTATAACCCGTTATTTCTCGAAACATTTTATTACTATTATTTTATAAATTAAATAATTATTTTTAAGATACAGAGAGGGATTTGTTTTTAAGCATCAACCAGTTTTGGCAGCATTTATAAAACAGAGATGTCTTCAGGGAGATTTTTTAAATGGAAATTTGATCGAGTTATTGTTCTCGTACAAGAGAAATTCTGAAAACAGTGTACCTCAGACAAAGCATGCAACTTTCGAATCCGCAGAGATCAGCACATGTTCTCTGTTTAGTGGTCCCTATTTTGTCTTAACTATTCTTTCCTTTAAGAGAACGTTATCTGTTATGTAAACTTTACTAAAGATTCATATATGTGACTGACAACAGATATTTAAAGAGTTGAATTTGCATGTTTTACCAATTTATTTGAGACAACATGACATTATCTAGAGAAAATATACTTGGCTTTATATTCTGTCTTAACAATCCCATTTCACAAGAATACTAACTGAAAGAAGTAATTTGTTAGACTGAAATATTTAAAGACCAATTAATATTTTTCCAAGCTAATAAACATTTAATGTAATTTTAGCATCCTATTATTTTATTTTTAAATGTTATTATTAATAGTGTTTCCTGTTGATTGTATTTAAAATTAATTTAAGAATTCTGTCCAACAAAGCTTGTACCATTTTTTAGAGATTCACGAAGTATATTTATTGTCATACACTCAAAAAAGTAATAATCTGAACTCTTTTACCCATTACTGGGCGTTCTTTGCAAATATGTTTCTAAATCCAAACAAGAATGATAACATATTACTTATTATTCCTATCTGAAAGCATTAGGAAGTGTCTGATAAAGAGATACACATAAATTGTAGCAATTTTGATATATGTGACAACTTATTCTGTGACATACTGACAAGGGGACAGCCAAACATGATGCGCACAGATTTTGATGATTTTAAAGAATATTGTAGGCGTCATACCCCTAACTATTCAGGTCAAAGGGTTCCTTCAAATGGGCTTTAGTTTTCGAGAAATTTCGGGTTAAAGTTCAGTATGCATTTCACATACCCGTTAGTTTGCGACCTTGAACAAGGTCTTGGGTAATACGGAGATAGCGCTCTCGATTTAAGATCCGGAGATGAGGGTTCTGTCCTCTCATGTGACTTTTACCTTTTTTAAAGAAATTTTATATATTTGTCGCGTTATAAGTTTTATGCAGAATTATAAATTCTGCATCTTTGAACTTTTTGATATTTTCCTAATAAATTCCATTTACATTTTCGAATTTTTCGTGAAAATTTATAGTTTTTGCGTAATTTTTGTTCTAATATTTCTGTTGACGAAAATCCAAACTAATTTATGTCTTGATATCGCGTCTTTTTAAAATGATTATTGTTTACATTTATGTATATTTACTTATTTATTTATCGTATTTATGAAATAAAGCATTTTTTTATTTGCATTTTCTATTTAAAAATTTTTAACATTTCATTTCATAACATTCAAATTATTTAAAGAATCTCGTAATTTATTATTATCATAATATATATAAGATAATTCAATTTATTACTAAATGAGAGCAATAAATAATTAGCTGATTGCACTATGCACATAAAATTAAACCATATATAATTTTCAAAGAATAAAATACAATACCTTTTTCTTATGAAGAATTGATGGATATTGATCTTTAAGACGGAACAGAAAAATACTTTATTTATTGCGTTCTGTGTACTTGTTTCCCCAGGGGAAATATTCTGCGTTAGCATTAGTTTGTGGCTGATGAGAACCATATTTTGATTAGGTATGCCACAAATAAGTGAATTGGTGAATCTTAAATATCATAACACTAAATTATATTTTATGTTTGCTTATTTTCTAAACAATATTTTTGCATTTATAAAAGGATATACGTAATAAAGTATAAAGCTTCTTTGCTTGATTTATTCGTAAATGTATTAAGAACGGCTTCTTTAAATACTATATAATGTTTTATTACAGTAATGTCAATAATTGATATATTTCAGTAGAATAATATTTAGTTACAATTTATTTTAATTTAATACATTTTAAGAATATAAGAAATCATACATTGTTTTGTAATATATCCAAACATATTTAAGAATAAAGTTTATATGTGTGTTCATCTTTCTAATGTGCTGTGGATACTCCACTGTACCATAGAACTACGACATTGACGAGAATGTTACCCTATACCGGAATTCATGTATCTGGAGGCCGTAATTTGAAACGTTTAATTAGATTTCTTTATTTTATTTTTTAACATACGTTTTACACTTTATTGTTTTCGATGCGTGTTACCAACTTTCCAGACAATAGTCGCGTCTTTTTTCAGAACACTGTTGATTTATTTCGGTCTTTTTGCAGACGGTCTCTGCATCCAGAAAGAGGAAAACAAAACAAAAAAAATTCATTTAATATCCCAATAATATATTTCAATGGTGTTAAAAATTTTCAGTTTACTTAAATTTAATAGTTTTCTGACAAAATTTGCAACATTGGGAAAGGGTGAAAGTGAATTGACGCTATAGCGTACGTTAACAGACTTTTCGACTAATTTTTACTTTGCTTGTCAAACTGTATGTAAAAAAAAAAAAAAAAAAAAAAAAAAAAGACATATTTCTTGACTATGGTGGTGGAGAAAGATTTAAGGTCAGCTTCACGGAATTTTCCCAGTGTATTTGTAAGGGGAAATGGTTTAGGAGAAAATAATTGATATGAGCAGCAAAAATACAAAGACCGACACCCGACCACAACCGGGTTGAAACTCACCAGATTTAAAAATTTATATTTAATAACTTCATATACTAGCTATTTTCTCTTTTTTCCAAAAAACCTTTTTAGATGTCGTTGAATTATTGTTAGAGATTTAGATTTCTATACTAAACCCTTCTATTTAACAAAAAATAAAGCTTTGCTACTATATTAAGCAATTTCACTGTGCGTTTTTAAAAAACGTTTGGCATATACTACGGAATTCAACACTGGATGCCTTTTGAAGATTTTCTCTCATATTGTCAGTAGCATGTCGGGCAGAAGAGGTCCTTGATCGCCTGTCTATACCAGTGAAGCATGGCTAATGCTTAATAAAAGATTAAGTATAATCATATTTTTAGATAATTGAATTAATTTAACGGAAAATAACTAGTAAGCATTGTAAGGCAAAATTAGGGTAAAACCGCATTCATTATTATTAGATGCGTTAAGATTTCCAACATAATTTAATGAGCTTTTGCTTACATATTTCCCACTTATCCTTATTTTATAATATTATTTAAAATGTATGATTACTTGAACCAATTTTATCAAAAATATTTTTTTATAAAATGTCAAATTTTTCATTGTTACAACACCGTTGGTGAAAAATTGCATGGATTTCCTAAAAGGGAAAGAAAAAGTTCAGACTTACTTTTAAAAAGGAACAAAACGTTTTATTTTACAACTTTATATAAATAGCTAAACTAATAATGTTTCAATTTTGAGTCGGATGAATTATTATCTAAAGAAAAATGATAATTGCCATCATTACAATTTCAGAAATTACGAAAACTCAATTGACGTCTTTATAAAAAAACAAGTTGGAAATTGTACGTCAAACGTTACAAACGAGGTGCGTTCGTACTATAGCTAGTTATATAAATATTCAGATCTTGATGATTTTTAATTCTGTGAAATGAATTATATCGTCTGCAGATAAATTTCAGTAATAAAATAAGTATCTCGGTCTCTTGACGATTAAATTTCGAAAGCTCCTATAAAAAGAAAGCACCGATTTAAAAAAAATCAAATTTCTTAATAAATGTTTTTATTAATACTTTCTAAAGTTTTTATTCGATTTTTTTTTTTTAATTTAAATGTCTCGACAAAATTCTGCAACGATAATATATCTTAAATTTCAAACCATTCGGTTGGATAGTTTTTGCGTTGTTAAATGCGGACGGACGGACAGACAGACGGACGGAAGGACGGACGGACCAGACGACGACAATAGGTGCTACGTATTTATATAATTACGAACGCACCTAAAAACACAATCAATTTTAACCACGTAATTTTGACTGCCTTTTCTTGAAACAAAACTAACGATATTTTCAATTATTGTTTCCCAATTTTTTTTTTTACTCCAGGTAGGATATGCGGCACTGCCCCAAAAGAATAGGGATAGGAATGCAGGCCGTAAAAATTTACTTTTAAATGATAGAAACAATTCCATTGTGTTAAGTAAAACCTTATTAATTATACTTCTCATAATTGTCCAAACTTGAAGTCGAGATTTAGGGTTGAGACGCGCAAAATTTTTTGTATCTGTCTGTTTGTCTCATGCATTGTCTGTCGCGAGATAACTGTCGCAAAAAACATGAAGACATCTGATTAGCATGAAATTGAGCAGGTATGATGGTGAGGTACTGTGTAGTGTTTTATTTAATTTGGCCAATTCGTTTGAGAAATATTGAGTATTTCGTTTTATGTCATGAGAATTTTCAATTGAAATTCAGATTATATTAAAATTTCATCATTCACTGATAAGCAAATTTTCCATCTGAATAATTTATTTAAACGTTATAGGACGCATTGTACGTTTCGTCTATTGAGGATTTAAATTGATCCTATGAGTCTTAAACGGCGTGAATGTACATGTTAGAACATTTTAAAATTTCTGTATATTTTTGATGGACATCTGTGTATCTGTTCGAAAAATAGGAAATATGTTGCCTTTTCATTTTTTATATTTGAGCCATCATTACTATTTTCTTTTATTTATTTTTTACTTTAACTGATGTCTAGTAATTGTATTTCACATCATGAAATAAACAGAAAAATTACAAAAACTACCCATTCTTTGTAACATTTCCGATTATAATAAATTTGCAGAAAGTTTAAATTTGAGAAATTTGGTGAAAGTTTAAATTAAGTGAAGTAAAATAGCTGATCTCCCGTATCAAATCTATGAACAAGGTCAGCGTCAAACATGAACGATTCTAGCAACATTATAGTTTAAATTGAATGTACACTATAAAAAATGACCGATGTTTCTTATTTTATGAAAATATGCTATAACCACGAACGAAAATATAATATAATCTTCTGAGTTATCCGAAATTTCAAATAGCATGTTACATTGTCTTTTGAATCCCCAGAGACGAATACATCTTCAAAATTTAAAGAATAATTTATAAAAACAAATTATTTTTAGCTGCCCGAATTTTTCAGAAACGTTTCCGAAGGGTTTTTGTAGTGAATTAATTAGTGTCCTTAGCCTGGAATACCTGTTTTTAGAATGCTATCCATTCTGAAGTAAACATTTTCATGCTCAAAAAAAATGTTTAACAGACAAACATGCAAAATTAACAGCGTTAACAATAACATTAAAATTAAGATTAGTTCTTTACTCTTTCATGTATAAATTAACTTATGCGGCTGAAAACGTGTACTTGAGAATGGATAACATTCGAAAAACAGACATTCCAGCCTGAGGATAATAATTAATACACTATAACACCCTTCGGAAATGTTTCTGAAAAATTCGGGTAGCTAAATATAATTTGTTTTTATAAATTATTCTTTAAATTTTGAAGAGGTATTCGTTTCTGGGGATTCAAAAGACAGTGTAAAATGCTATTCGAAATTTCGGCTAACTCAGAAGATTATATTATATTTTCGTTCGTGCTTATAGCATATTTTCATAAAATAAGAAACATCGGTCATTTTTTATAGTGTAGATACTATTAAAGAACTGTAAAAAAAGTATTGTATTGTGAAAAATTAGACTTTAGTTTAGCGAAATCAGACTTCAGAATTTAGGTTTCAATAAGTAACTTTGTTACATAAGATTTTCCCCAACTTTTGAAAACAAATGCCGATGTTTTGTGGTTAGGAGGTACGTCAGTAATATTATTAGGATGGGATCAAACATCCTGTACAACCAGAGAGTTATCGAAATAAAATACAGTTAAAAACTCACTCGTAGATATACTATAATCTTGAAATAACACAGTTATTCGCAACTGAAAATAAAAATTCAATGACACAAAGAGGGAAATGTGTCTTCTCCCAATTTGAAGAAATTTACATTTTTATTTTCAAAATATCCAACCATAAGAAGATGAAGAGAATAATTGCATGGGATAATTTTCATTGTAATTCATAAAAGTAAGATTTTCTGAATCTTTGAGAAAGTCTTACATGCTTATAAGATATACATAAAATCTAATATTAAACTTCTTTTTGCAGAATGTTATATATTGTTCAGAAGAGATGAAAATGAAAATGTCTTTCAAAGTTGACGTTCAGGCCCCTGATCTGCAGATTAACTTACAATATAAAATGTTTTAGTAATTTCCAATATATACATATTTCAGAATTTTAAAAGCTACAAAAAATTGAAACAAAAATGATAAAATAAACATTTAAGGCGACAGATCACCTTCAAAATGGTCAAAAATTCAATTTCAAGGTTTTGATGTTAGTAAATAGTGCATTTTATTCTGAGTAGAAAGGTACCAATGTTTTTAAGAGGCAATAATTATTGACGAAGAAATAAAGTAAAACGCAATCGTCATTCTTTGTTTTTGAATGGGGAGTGAAAACTTTAAATCCATTTAATTCACAACAATGATTTCCAAATTGCGCGCATGATTTCTCCAAAAATAATTTAGATAGAACCTCAAAATTTTTCAAACTTATTAATGTTGCAACAATGAACAAAATGAACCAGAATCTTTTAATTTGATCAATAAATTAAAAAATAATTAACTGTAATTAAATTAAAAACGCATTTTGAATGCGCTTTTCTTTGAATTACAGTTAATTATTTTTTAATTTATTGACCAAAATAAAATATTCTAGTTCATTTTGTTCATTGTTACAACATTAATAAGTTCGAAAAATTTTGATGTTCTATCTAAATTATTTTTGGAGAAATCGTGCACGCAAGTTTGAAAATCATTATTGTGAATTAAATGCATTTAAAGTTTTCACTCTCCATTCAAAAACCAAGAATGACGATTGCGTTTTACTTTATATCTTCGTCAATAATTATCGCCTCTTAAAAACATTGGTACCTTTCTACTCAGAATAAAATGCACTATTTACTAACATCAAAAACTTGAAACTGAATTTTTGACCATTTTAAAGGTGATCTGTCCCCTTAAACACAGATACTACATAACTACCAGTATGGAGATATCCTAATAATATTATAAATCTGATTGTGTGCAAATGTTAGGCTGAAGCCAGCGTCAGAATGAAGCATTTAATGATCCTGTATTTTTGCATATAGATTGATTATAACCGTCAAATGAACATAGGCTGGTTTTTGTTTATTTTATTCAAATAGTTTTCTTAATAATTCAAAATTTCGTTATTTTCATAGAGAATAAATGGACATTTTTTCGTATAATATTTTAAAATGGTTAAATTTACTTTACCGTTGCTAATACTTTATCGTTGCCAAAACTAATTCAAAACCCGGAATAATAATTTTTACTCAACAATTTAGTTTCAATTGAAAAATGTTCACGTGAAAAATTAAAATGAAATAAAAAAATTAAAGAATTAAAAAGAAGATTAAATAATATTATTAGAAATAAAACGTACTTTTTTTAGTTTTTGATAATAATACAAGGTTTCGATATGCGTAACCATAGGAAACAGGCGAATATGACGTCATACATCACAAATCAAGGCTAACGAAAAAGAAAGGCTACCGCGGTACTTTACGCTTATGTTTTTTTACAGACCGGCGGAATCACGTGATGCTCGAATCCACCAATGTAGGTGTACGAAAAGAGCATCACGTCACTCTCGCGGTCTGTAAAAAAAGATATGCAGAATGCACCGCGGTAGCCTGTATTTTTCGTTAGCCTTGTCGCAAATAAAGCGGATAGGCTTTAATTGGTGAAATAAAATGATCTTGGGTTTTTTTCCCTCACTTTTTGTCTTTTTTTTTCTTTTGTATGGTAACAATACTTAGCGATTTACCGGCTAATATAACTATACAGTATTTTTTATTTAAATTTTAAAAAAGTGAAAAGAAGTTTGAAAAGAAAATGTTTAGCAAATGTCAATAATATGCTCCGCAAAATTATCTATGACGAAAATGATGTCATGGATAGCGAGAAATAGCTATTTTCATTCTTAAAACTAAAAGAAATAACTCGATTACCTAAAAAAATGACGAATGTTAATAGTTCCATTTTTGTTGATAAAACATAAGATTTAATATTATTTCGTTAAAGTAACATAATTTCCCCTATACCAGTATTGAAATTAATGTTTTTATCTAAACTGATTATCAAGCATGAGTATCCGTTATATACAGATGAGAGTTTTCTGCTAAAAATCACATCATAATTTTAAGAAAAGGAAAATGAACACGAATCTATTATATTAAAATCTGACCGTGAGTTTGTATTTCGCAACTACTCCTAGACTATCGGACGCAACGCGATTTACTTAATACCGGTTATCATTGATCCGAGGATGTCACACAAACGCTCAAAATTAAAAAAATTAATTAGATGCCAAGATTTTTTTCTTTCTTTTTTTCTTTTTTTGTAAATTTTAACGAAGTTTCTTTAAAAACGGAAAGTAAATTACTCCATATTTGTGTATAAAAAAGGAGAAATAAAACAGATCAGTATAGTTTTTACATCATTTTCTCATTAAAACTGAAAAACAGAATTTATTTTCACTTTGAATAGATGGTGAAAACAAAATCTTGATTTCAGTAAATTATCCGAAAAATAAAAACATATTTTCACGTATTCAAACTTCATGAATCAATTTATTCTGGAGAACAAAAATTGCCTGTCAACATACTGTCATTTAGAAAACAAGATTTGTTTCAGCTATACATTAAACCAAGGAGGCAGAATTGAATTTAAAGAAAAAGCATATACTGTTTCTAATTAATGTTTTTTTGAAGGATGGCTGTTAAAACGTTTCACAAAGGTGTTAAAAGTAAAATTGCTTATCAGCTAAAATTGACATTTGACTTTACCCAATTCGTCTATTTCCACGGGTTTTTTTGGCCCTTCTTTTTTGCATTGGTTGCAATTTCATTTTCGCGATTATTTGATATAAATTTTACTTTTTTAAGGCTGAGTTATGTCAAGGTCCCTATAACAAAAAATACCGCATTGTCTCCTATGAAATGTGATAAATAGTTAGTTAATTATTAACGTTTTTAGTTATCGGGAGTGAAATATTTTGCTAAATTAATGTATTTATTCTTCTTTTAATGTTGCGTGGACGAAGTCACGGGTAATAGCTAGTTTTTATATATACTCTCACATCTCTCACTTGCATGTATCAGAAAGGCTGAAAACACAGCACAAGATGTAAAAACCTCTATGAGTACACAATCTTGTCGCATACATGAAAGGAAACAAATTCCAGACACACATATATAAATAATTAGTTTTTCAATTAATTATATATATATATGTGTTTACTACTAGGATTTGTTTCAACTCATGTATGACACAACAAGGTTGTGTTCTCATGAAGTGAACAGTGAACACTTTCATTCACTGCTGAAAATGAATTTAAAAATTAATTAATTATATATAATGTGTTCACCTACGCTGGGATTTGTTTCGTCTCATGTATACCACAAGGATCTGTGCTCATGGATGTTTTTCCATCTTTTGCTGCGGTTGCAGGCTTACCGACGACATATGGGAGTGAGAGATTTCAGAATGGGTATCGTACTGGTAGCTCAGTGATATTGCATTAGTGCGGTATACCAAGGATCCATGTTCGATTCCCGACCTAGGCATTTTTCTCTCTGTTGGTTACACGTTTTGTTATCAATATGAAAATTTACGTATTTAATATTCAAAGGAATTTTCCAGTTTTGTATACCTTAGCTTCTATGCCGCTAAAAGCTCGTCCAGCAATGACACACTTTGTGTCATTGCATTGCAGCTATTACTACAACACAAGCATAAACGGACACATATTTTTGCACATTTTTAAATATTTTGACTATGCAGCTGAATAAAGTGGAAAAAATGACACAAAATGTACTCAAAAAATCTCTCGGAGAAAAAAAAATTCTTAATATATATATTAATAAAATATCTTTATCGAGTATTTTTAACCAATGGAGCAAATATACAAGATATTTCGTTATGTTCTAAGCTACAATAGAATAATTATCATACACTTAAACAAATGTGCACATTTGAGAACCAATACCAAGTTTGTCTCTTTAAAGTATTTCATTCCAAACACCAAAGTGATTACTTCAAACGATTGTCTTAAAAATACAGTAAAATAAAAATTGAAGAAATACTATTTTGCCTAAAATGCATCTAATAAAAAATATATATTATTGATGTTTTGCTTTTTGATATTACACACCACTTTTATCGTCAAAATCCATAATCTATCAATTATGAAGATTTTTAAACTACTTAATGTGATATTTAATATTTAGGAATTTGGGAAAATTAGAATAATCCTCTAATAATATTGTATTCTCTCATGAAATCTTGATTTTTTTTTTTTATAAACGCAAATGCATATGATTTTGTCCATTGAAACATTTCATTAAAAAATAATAACTTTTATAAAAATTTTATGTAATGGATGACTTTATTACTTGAGGCACTAAAAAAGGCTCCAATAGCACACGAAAAGGCAAATGATATTAACGATTCGTGGAATAAGCAGAAATTTGGATGACTTTAAGAAAAGTATGTGAGAAAGTTATTGGGGCACGAGCGTTCCAAAAACTGCTGTGCGACTTCTAATAAATTTTACATGTTCAACATAAATGATCTCATTCTTAATGAAGTATATTTTTTAAAAGAGTAAAAAAAATAATATTAAATATATAAATTTTATTATTTTTTCTCTATTTCAGTATATTTTTTTATTTCACTAAAATATATTTTTGTATTGCTTTGAATTTAATTTTATATTTTGGAAATACTTTTTTGAAATATAATCTGAATATTTTTGATAACAGGGATTCTGCATTTAATAACAGGCTAATAACAGACTATCTTTAATAGAATTTAATAATTATATATTCAAAATACTGAATATTAAATATTTCTGTCTAGAATGAAAAATTACGGACTGAATTTTCAGAATAAAACCTCAGATATTTTTCTCCCATTATTCCATTTATTTTGACTTTCTGTAATGAGATGTATAAAGAAGGAATTATTATATAATTTCATTTTTTGAATACCAAGGAATAATTATATTTATTCAGTCGGTAGATTTCTTAAATAAATGAAGTAGGCTTTATATAATGCAATTCAAATTTTTGTACGCTTATTAAATATAATATTTTTTAACAATGAGCAGAAAGAAAAGTCTTAATAAATGGTAACATTTGAAATTTTGTACATTACACTGAAAATGTAATGTCTTCATAATAAAGTGCTTTTTTAATAAACTTTCATTTTTTGTGTATGTGGAGGATTTGTATAGTTTAAACGAAATCATTAAACCTTTTCATTGAATAAATTAGGAAACATATATCAGAGATAAACTATATATGCTAATAAATTATCAAACATAAAGTTTTTTAACCAAAATTAATTGATAAAAATGAAATTAACTATAACTTTTGTTTTAAGATTTGTAAGAAATTATAGATAGAAAATGTTTTGGGTTTAAAAAAAAAAAAAAAAAAAAAAACGAAAAAAAGTGAATGTTTCGAGAACGGTACAAATTAAGAGTAAATATTGTCTATTTACATAAAACTGTGTAACGAATACTAATAAAGATTCAGAATGCTGTTTTATTGTGCAGAATCATAGAAAACCGATTGTTAAATTATATATATATATATATATATATATATATATATATATATATATATATATGTAGCATTTTGACGAAGATGAGACATTACGAGAAATATTATTCCATGAGAAAAGGGTAGTCTGTTAAAGAACTAATATATTGCAGTCGGTAATCACGATCATGGCGAAGTAGTGAGGCAATGAAAAGACACCAGAAAAGTTTCTCCAGTAAAGTCCAGCCAATTTTCAGATGAATAGTTTATTAAGAATAAGAGCGATGCAGCACATTTAACACAGGTATAAAACTTATAGCGTCGGGCTTCACGATGGTTTACTTCATTGATTTAAAGATGTTAAATGGCCAGATGAATATTCTACGACATAAAAACACCAGATACATATTTGTTTACACCTTCAGATACGTCGAAAATCTAGCACTCCGACCGATGCGGGCGAGTTTTGTTCTCTCAGCGGGGACATACAGGAAATTACGTCACGAGCGCACAAACCAATGAGTGAGAGGCGACCTATAGACCAGCGAATGAGGCTAGAGGGAGGAGCTAAGACAGTAAAGAATCCCTCACTTGAGCACGTATCAATATTGAAGTGAAACTACCTCAGCGCGCGAAAAACATAGCATAATAATAATAATAAGAAGAAGAAAATGACTTTTTAAAAAACATTCGAAATGAGAAAGCGTCTTCGAATTTTATAGATTGGGAAGCTGATAAAGGCTACGAATGGACTTAAAATTAAGATTTGGAATAAAATAATTATTAATATACGGATATTTACTTTTAAAAGGACATTAAATAGGAATAAATATTATTAAGAATTAAAGAAGTACTGACTATGTCAGAAAATAGATTAATTTTAAAAGATTAATGCGAATAAAATGGAAGGATACGAAGTAAATACATTTTTTATATAACATATATATATATATATATATATATATATATATATATATATATATATATATATATATATATATATATATATATATATTAACAAAAATATGTTACCATAATAAATGCCAGAGTACTTTATATATTTTCTGCATATTTCTTTCGATCCAAGAAGTATAGGGTGATCTTTTTTTTTAAGTGACAGTGTTTGGAGCGCCTGTAACGCGATCTAATACCCGAAATGGCACCAAACTTGGTATTTAGAATAATCAAGTCATGGGAAAAATGATCCCGTGAAAAAAATAGTTCCAAAAATCACCGCTAGGGCATTTTGTGGCGCTTTGCAATGTATAAAATGTGAGAAAAAAAATACTAACACATACAATCGTACAAATAAATTATTAATGTTTATTTACTACATTAACTTCCCCGGTGAGGATTTAGACCACCTTCAATGTGAGCACCGTTCTCAGAAATAACACCGTGCATTCTGTGCACAACGTTCTCCACAGCCGTACGTAACATATCACGAGGAATATTTCGCACTGTCTTTGTTATGTTGTCCTTTAGAATAGACAAATTTGATACTCCACCAACATAAACTTGAGATTTCAAATAACCCCAGAGCCAAAAATCGCATGGCGTGAAGTCAAGGGAACGAGGCGGCCAAGCAACTGAAAAATTCCGACTTATGACTATCATCAGTGAAGGTTTGGCGCAACACATGCTTTACCTTATTACCAATGTGTGGCGGAGCACCATCCTGCATAAAGATTGTCTGTTGGAGACGGTTTCTTTGTTGTGGAATAACAAACGTTTGCAGCATTTCGTGGTACCTTTCTGCATTTATGGTGCACGTTTCGGGTCCTGTGGGAGTGATAGTCTCAAAAAAGAATGGCCCAATTACGAATTCGGCTGTGAAACCACTCCAAACAGTGACTTTTGGGGAATTTAATAAGATTTCATGCACGGTGTGGTGATGCTCAGAAGCCCAAATTCGGCTATTTTGTGTTTTTATGGACCCATTGAGATAAAAATGGCACTCATCTCCCCACAGAATGTGCCATGAGAAAGCATCATCAATTTCTACCCTGGCAAGAAACGATAGAGCGAATTGTCACTCGCTTATCATTATCACTTGGTTTCAGTTCGTGCAAGAGGCTGCATGTTTCTTTGATACCCGTGTTTTATGCTAATTCTCGTTATTGTAAGCTACAGCAGTGCCCCAAAATGCCCTAGAGTCGATTTTTGGAACTAATTTTTTTTCACGGGATCCTTTTTCCCCATGTCTTAATTAGTCTAAATACCAAGTTTGGTGCCATTTTGGCTATTAGATCCCTCTACAGGGCGCTGCAAACACTGTCACTTTAAAAAAGATCACACTGTACTTTAAATAAGCAATTGGGATTACTCAGCGGAATAGTTGCAATTTTTACAACGAAACCTCTCACTGGGGTTGCATCTGTGAGGATGACATGTGGTAATGTAGTAATAATTAAATATCTTTGAAGACTGACGAGACTGTAAAATGTTAATAGAAACTGTCCCATCCCAAATTAAAGCTTCACATGTTCCTACAAAGACGTTGTGATTCTTTTCAGCAGTTTCTTCTAAAATATATATTGGGTCACTTTTATAGCTGGGTTGTCCCCATTACTGCAAAATGCAGATTGAAATGGTGGATTTTCAAGTTTGAAAAATTTACACTGTAAGTGTAACTGACATTTCTATGTAACTATCAGGGCCCGAGAAAATAGCTGGACGCCTGTTTTTAAAATCTTCAGGATTGTATATTTCTTGCGTATGTTTTTCGCGGGAGTACGGATGAGGGAATATTGTTTTTTATTAAAGGTTGAAAATTTTTTAAGATATTTTTTCAATTCGTTGCTTATTGGAACTCTAGAATTGCTTAGTACCAGTTAACGAGCTGATGATCTATAGAATTTATACACATAAATAAATTAAGAAATAAATACTTAAATTTAAAAACGCAGACCACTGTTCCAAATGCATGTTTTGCAATTATTGCTCTTAGACGTACTGTAACCGAATTCCTTTGTGTCCTTCTGTAAATGAACGACAAATGCGATGCAAACTACATTCTCTAATAAGCATCTTGTTTACACCCAATGATGTACATCAGTTTTAATACGCTTGAATTAGCGTAACATTGCGAAAATTCACTACAAACGATTTTTATCCATAGGCCATAATGTAACGGAATTGTTTTGAGTGTGTCTGTAAACGAACTAAATAAGCTAAACACTTCATACTCAATAACAAAATTTGTATTGTAAACTTCAATAACATATAGCAATAATATATCAATCCAAATACATTTACGCAGACAAACAGACAAACGGAATTAATAAACATATTTCAACTATATTGTAAAGTATAAAAAATGAAATTTTTGATCTAAAAAATATATAAATTTACATCAAACACAATTTTATAGGATGAATAGTAAGAAAATTGCAATCAGTGCCAGAAAATGACATCATTTTGAATTTCAGCCGCTATTTTGAATTCCAACGACTTTGCACTATGCTTTTCCTTATTTTATGCATTGTATTAATATAAAATAGATACTGAAGAATCGGGATATTCTTATCACGACTTCATAACTAGCACGTCCACTGTACATAGAAAAATAATGTATAGCTTTAATAACACTTCAATAACTTCAATAACATATAGCAATCCGGGTACATTTACGCCGGCACAAACTGACAGACAAACAGAAAAATCGAATTCATAAACATATTTCAACTATGTTGGAAAGTATTAAAAAATAAATTTTTGACCTTAAAAATATCTAAATTTACATCAAACACAATTTTATAGGGCGCATAGTAAGAAAACTGCAAACAGTTCCAGAAATGACATAATTTTGAATTTCATCCGCTATTTTTGCATTCCTACGACTTTGCACGATGGCTTTCCATTTTTAATGCATTGTATTAATATCAAGTAGATACTGACGAATCCGGATATTCTTATCACGACTTCATAACTAGCACGTCCACTGTACATAAAAAATAATATTGAATCCATTTGTAAAATTTAAATAAAGAGAGTGACGGTGGTTTTTATAGCTTAATATTCAATATATAGGTACATCAGTTATAATTTTAATCTCTTGTAATCATCATTTTCTTTCTATGAAATTTAAGGTATCGGCAGTAAAACATACATTAATATATTTCATTTGTACTGCGCGTACACCAACTAGTGATATAGATAACAAGTGGGTAAGTGTAATCGAAGATTGCACTAAGGGTTTCGTTTAATATTCCTTTCAAAACACGTTATCTTTTCTTTAATAAATCCAAATAAATTTCAATTAGCAAAAAAAAAAAAAAATCATGTTTTATAAAGTAAAAACTTACCGCTCTATTTTTCTCGTTTTTTCGAATATCTGAATTGGCCCTTTAGAGGGTGAAGCCCGCTATTATACTCTGTCATAATAATATCTGTCATGTGGACAAAATAGGATATTTAAAAAAAATTGTTTATGTAAAATAGATATTTAAACCTATTGCGTAATCCTCTGTAATCCAGGTCCTACTGCCCAACTGCGTATTTTAGAAAGTGAGACTTTTTGTGACAGTTCTTTAAAAGTATTTACATTGATTTTAAACTATATTGTTTCTTGCTAACGCCCATGTTTGGAGCTAACCTTACCCACAGATTACGGAAGATCAGTTTCTTTTTATATTTTATTAGCTGTTACCCGTGACGTCGCTCACGTAACATTAAAAGAAAAAAAATGCATTAATTAAGAAAAATGTTATCCCCCTTTAATTAAAAACATACGTAACTCTCTTTATAACAAACTCCGTTTTTTTTTTTAAATATCTGAACAGACCCGATAGCGAGCGAATCCCTCTATTATACTCACTCTGACAAGATAATATCTGTCATGTGGACTAAATGTGATATTTCAAAATATATATATTTCAAAATTAAACATATTGTACCCCTTCAAAATGCTAAAATATGCGATATTTCCATAATCGGGTTTTTATCATGATTCAATGCGTTCCTCAAACTCATATATTTACTATTCTCTATTCCTCATATTTACTCGCTTTGCATTGTTTTCAAACATTTGAAAAATCCGTTAAACTTCCAATATGAAGTCAGATTAATTTTCTTTTTACTTCTCTAATGACGTGATATTAATCTGCTTTCTGTACTTACACATACTCATACTCCTTGTATTATTGAGAAATCTTTGAAAATTTCCGTTTTATTACCTTTTTTCAGTTGGAAAAACTTTTTATTTCATTTCCATTTTTCACGTGGAAATCTTTCAATAGAAAATGAATTATTGTTGAAAGATATTATTGTGGATTTTTAATTGTTGGCAACTGCTATAACGAAAAATGTTTAAATTTAACAGGAAAAGGCTATTTTGAATTTTGGTTTTTTATCTCTGTTTATTAAAATAATAAATGTTTTTCAAATTTTAATATTTTGAGCTTCATAATAGGTATTTAGCTATAACTACACAAATTTTCATGCTTGTAAGTTACACAGTTTTTGAGAACGGCTCTGTGACAGACAGACAACGTAGCGGGAGTAATAGGGTTTCGTGAGATGAACGAAACCATAAAAACCAGAGACAATCATTAACAAAATAAAATATTATTTGAAACAAATAGTTGACTCTAATTTTTCAATTTAAATATAATGGTTTAATGAATATTTAGGTCAAACCTCATGTTTAGTGGCCCCCTTATTCTGTTTTCTATGTCGTTTCATAATGATATGCGCAAATATGGATTTATTATATATTTTCAATTTTCAATACCATGCACCCTGAAAAAGGAATTGATTAAAACAACAAAACATGTTTTGTTGAGTACATTTTGGTTGTTTTAGCAAATTTTTTAGTTGAAGTAAAAAATTTGGTTTTGTTGCTTAGACAAAAAAATATTGTTAACAATCTTACAAAATTTTAACAAAATTTCATCAACTTTACTTGCATTAACAAAATCTGTTTTTTTAATTTTACAATTCCAGCAAAATTTTTTGTTTTTGCAAAATTTAAATTGTTGTGTGGTTGACATAACTCTCTCACGTAACTCGATTTAATTGACTTATATAGCTATATAATTAAAGGATTAACATAATTTTTGGATAATTAAAACTTTTTTTCATTGGGACGGACCAAGGTAGTTTTAAAAATCCCCTGTCTCATTTATTACAATCTTCTATCTTTACAAGAAGAAAGTATTGGAATCATGAAAATTTTCAACTTCCAGTTTCCCACGGATTTTAGAAGATCCTGAACACGATTTGACTGTTTTTAGAAAATTACTGTCAATGACTTTATCTGTCTGTATGTGACAAAAATTTTGTGGGCGCTGTATCTCAAAAACTAATGCACGTAATTTAATCAAACTTTATATTCAGTTACTTCCTGATATAAATTGTTGCTGATTAGTTTTTGATGTCAATCGTGCAACAGGTGGCGCTTCTATGTTCCATTTTTTCGCGATTTCTGCAATAGCTCAATCTCATTTTCAGCAGTGAATTACGCCTGTAATCTTTGAATAATAACCAGTGGATTTTTATCCTTCTTTTTGCCGGCGTAATTCACTGCTGAAAAGGATTTAAAAATTAACTATGTGTTGCCGTATGCTGGGCTTTGTATTGTCGTCTCATGTTTGCCGCGGAAATTTGCGTGCTCCTGATTGCATTTCCATCTTGTGCTGCGATTGCAGCCGTTCCGACATATATAAGAGTGAGAAATGCCGAACTCAGATATCGTTCCTTGTAGGTCAGTGGTAGAACCACAGAGCACTGTCCTGAGGACCCGGGATCTTTCCCGGCTTGGGCAATTTTCACTCCCTCGGTTTGCGCTTAAAAAAAAGCAGGGTAAAAATTCACTTGTTTATTATTCAAGGTTTACGTACAGGCGTATTTCACTGCTGAAAATGAATTAAAAAATAGTTTAAATTGCATATTTAGATTGGTTTATTTAACAAAAGTTTTTGTAGTATAAACAAAACAAGTTCGATATATAACATATTTTATTATTTAAACAAACAAAATATATTTTGCTGAAAAAAGATAATAGATTGTTAAAATAACACATAGCATATATCTATGTAACAAAAAGAATTTTGTTAATTGAAGTAAAATTGAACCATTTTAGTTGAATTAACAAAACATTTTTTTGTTGCTGACGATACCAATTTTTTTTTTTTGGAATTGCAAAAAAAATCAGCAATATTTTTTTTTGTTGTTGATTCAAACAAAATTTCCAATGACCCATATTTAAACGAAAAGTTTTGTTGGGTCTTCCAAATTTTTGTTGATTAAACAGAACTTTTTTCTGGGTGTGGATTTATGTATTTATTCAGTCTTTATATTTCTAAAATAAATAAAAGAGACTTTCTATAATGTAATTAAAAAATTTTATGTTAATTAAATATAAACTTATTTTAAGATATCCGTAAGTCTTGAAGAGTCATGATCAAGATATGTCTTTAAAGAGTCAAATTCATAATACATAAACTACGAGACTGATAAGAGGAAATACAATCAACAAATAAAAGTAGTAAAAGCTTATTTCATTAGCAAAATAATTTTGCAATGTGTAGTTTATTAACATTATGAAAAACCATTAATAAAAAAAATATTTTATGTTCTGCGTTTATAATTTATAATTTAAAAATTACTAAAATTTACTTTCATTTCATTATATTACTATTTGTTGTTACATATTTCTTTAGCAAGATTTATATTTTTTCCCATTTATAGCTTTGTTTTATATATTTCATAAGTTTTGTTCAGGAACGTACATAATTTAATTTACACAGAGTTGTTTCTTTCGATAATATTGAAAGCGCACATAAAAATAACGGTAGACAAATATTTGTAAATGATAATATTTTAAATTATAGACTTTACTTTAAACATATTGTGGTTTGCAGGGATTGGCTTCTTTTTTATACTAAAACATGAAAATATTAATAATAATAAACTAGCTTTATTCTAAAATTTGTTATTTTGTCAAAGTTAGTAATAATTCTTATATGTTGCTCAGTCGGAATTACTCTGTTTTAATATTTTATCAAAAATAAACTATTTGAAAATGTTAATTGCTTTTAAATGTTTAAATATATTACTATTTGTATGTGACACACTTAATATACTCATTAAGAATATAAATAATATTTTATACATTAAAATGTTATCCATAAATTACACAAAGAACACAAAAAATGGAACTAACCAAGATATGTTTTTCCACCAATATACCTTTGCGAAATATATCTAATTTGTTTATTTCTCATACCATTAACTGCTAAAATGAAATCGTTAAGCCTTAATTGCGGTATCATGATAAGAATCTTTACAATTATTTAAGTTTATGAAAATCATAAAAAAATATAATTTTAAAAATCATCCTAGAAATTATTGTAACACTTACGTTAAAACGTCAAAAGCTATAGGAAATATACAATTATGACTGCAATGAATAAAATATTTGAGATGCGTCTTTGCAAAATTGATCGAAAAGTTTTTTTAATGCAGTATATGTGGTAATACGTTCTATTTTTGAGCGTTCCTGTCAAATTTGTATGCACATGTAACTGTTGTACCAAAAAAAAAAAAAAAAAAAAAAAATCTAAAAAAAAAAATAATATTTTTATTTGATGGTAAAACAATTAACATGAACCATATCAAAATAAAAAAAAAGATTTTCCTAAAACGAAAATCACGTGAATTTTTAAAATTCAGTAAAATGCATCTTAAAATATTGCGTGAATATACATTAAAATATCCTTAATGCATATAGTTTTTACACAACAGATATGCCGATACTGATAAAAACCGGTTACGTTTCAAATTACTTTCACAGTTTAACTGTTTCATCTATATATTGAATACGTTATAGGAAATATATCATTTCCATGATTCCATTTCCATGATTCCATCTTTCACGCATCAAAATAATATATGCATATTTTCTATGCTTACATTCGTTTCAAAACATGCATAAATCTTCGAATAAATACAATGTATGTAAAATATATTCAACTTATAATCATATATTCTAATACGAGCAAATCTTGTGGGTGATTATATATATATATATATATATATATATGCAAAAATTATCTTAAAAACGGCTCTAACGATTTTGACGAAATTTCGTATCCTACCGTTTTGGGGCACCAGAAAACCATTGGGCTAGGTCATATGCTCTAGAAAATTGGATTAGTGGGTCATTTTGGGTCATTTTGGGTCATGGTCTAGCTAATTGTATCTAAAAAACGGTTCAAACGATTTTGACGAAATTTTGTATCTGACCATTTTCGGGCATGAGAAGTCAATTGGGGTGGGTCACACGTTCGAGAACTTTCGATTAGTGGGTCATTTTTGGGTCAACGCGGATCAAATTAATTTTATCTAAAAAAACGGCTCTAACGATTTTGATTAAATTTTGTGTCCTACGAGTTTCGAGCACGATAAAAGCATTGGGTTAGGTCGCATGTCCGAGAAAATTCGATTAGTGGGTCATTTCTGGGTCAATGTGGGTCCAGATCTAAAAAGCGGCTCAATTTACACTAAATTTTGCATCCAATGGTTTTCGGGCACGAGAAGACTGTTGGGCTAGGTCACATGTTCGAGAAAATTCAATTAGTGGGTCATTTTGGGTCATTTTGGGTCATGGTCAAGCTAATTGTATCTAAAAAACGGTTCAAACGATTTTGACGAAATTTTGTATCCGACCATTTTCGGGCATGAGAAGTCAATTGGGCTGGGTCACATGTTCGAGAACTTTCGATTAATGGGTCATTTTTGGGTCAACGCGGGTCAAATTAATTTTATCTAAAAAACGGCTCTAACGATTTTGATTAAATTTTGTGTCCTACGAGTTTCGAGCACGATAAAAGCATTGGGCTAGGTCGCATGTCCGAGAAAATTCGATTAGTGGGTCATTTCTGGGTCATTGTGGGTCAAGATCTAAAAAGCGGCTCAATTTACACTAAATTTTGCATTCAATGGTTTCCGGGCACGAGAAGACTATTGGGCTGGGTCACATGATCGAGAACTTTCGATTAGGGGGTCATTTTGGGTCAAAGCGGGTCAAATTAATTTTATCTAAAAAACGGCTCTAACGATTTTGATTAAATTTTGTATTTTAGGAGTTTCGGGCACGCGAAAATCATTAGACTAGGTCACATGTTCGAGAAAATTCGATTAGTGGGTCATTTCTGGGTCATTGTGAGTCAATATCTAAAAAGCGGCTCAATTTACACTAAATTTTGCATCCTATGGTTTTCCGGCACGAGAAGACTGTTGGGCTAAGTCACATGTTCGAGAAAATTCAATTAGTGGGTCATTTTGGTCATGGGTCATGATATTTGAACTCAAATTTAATTTTGACCGAGCATTGCTCGGTCTTCCCTGCTCGTACATATAATATGTACAATAAATACAATACCAAATGCTTCTACAAAATTAATATTTAGGAGAGAATCCTTTCGGACTAGACGGTGAACTCTTTTTTAAAATCTGTTAATTTCCTTTAAAGACAACTGAAAAAAAAAGATATGTTTGACTAAATATTTTTTTTCATATTTCTAATAACATTAGTTAAAAGTTTATTCAATATGAAATATCCATTTTTTCTTGTCCATTCTATTCAATTTTGTTTAATTTTTATACACTGAACTATTGTTTCATTTTTCCTTAACAATTTTTATTCTAAAATTAAAATTAAATAATTATTTTTAATTTTGAAGTTTTCAAAAAAGAATCATCAAGCTGATACATTACTACTTTTCTTATAGTAAAGTTGATACATTAGTACATTTTTTATGGTACAGTTGATACATTACTACTTTTCTTAAGGTTATTAAACTGGCGTTTCCGTTGATGTTTTAAAAAGACTATTCATAACGATTTTTATCTAATATCGAAATACGGTAACGTATTACATTTCGTTTACATAATCTATAGAAATTGATATATAAAGCATGTTTATAACGCACATATAAAAGAAAGCATCACTTTTGAAACGGTGATTTATATTTGAAATCGAATGTATATCATTCAATAATAACATATAATTTTAATGTAAATTGAAATCTGCGTGTCTGATTATTCAAGAAAATTTTATTTTTTTAAAAGACTAGGGGGCTCTGCCCCCTACGAGCTGCGCTCGCCAACACCCGTTCTGACACCGCGTGATTTAAAAACACTCTGATTTGATCATCTCTAAAACGATTACGGAAGATTGTATTATAATTAAACAACCAGTGGCGATCTGCTGTAACAGGGTTTCCATTCATTTTCCTTTCACTGACGGATTTTAAGGTCGCTGTTGAAACAGATTACAACTGTAACTGTCACCAAAATATATGATTTAACGCCAAACGTGCATAATCGTGGCGTCGCGTCACTTTCAGTTGACATCAGATGCGTTACACGAGTTAGTTTTTTCATCGGGGAATTTTTAATTCAACGCTTATTTGTCTTTTGATACTTCTCCATTACCCCGTCAATCAATTTTCATTAAAAAAAAAAAAAAAAAAAAAAAAAAAAAAAAAAAAAAAAACTATCGTTAAATTGTAACACCAAATAAACAAATAGAAGAATTTTGACATTGGAAAGGAAATATTATTATTTACGCTGTTTTAAAATTTGCAATAATAGGTAAAAGATATGTCAAAATAAATTGATCTCTCATGAAAATATAATTATTAATTGAAATTGTTTGGAAATATTGTTCAAGACATATAAAGACAAATATTGTTATTTGATCATTTTAAATGTGACGTAAATTTCCCTAGTTACTCGTATTTCTCTTTTTAATATTCACGCGCAAGTATATTTTTATTACGTCATTTTCTACATTTATTGCTTTTAACACGTGATCATTTAAATATTATTTTAAAGTTTTCTTTCTGTTTTTAATAGTCTCGTGTAAATACATTTCTTAATTGAAAGGGATTATTATTACGTGCGCTATTTTACAAATTGGCAACGGTTCAAATAATGGAATTTATGAAATCCTAATAATATTATAAATCTGATTGTGTGCAAATGTTAGGCTGAAGCCAGCATCAAAATGAAGCATTTAATTATCCTGTATCTTTGCACATAAGTTGATTATAACCCTCAAATGAATATAGGCTGGTTTTCGTTTATTTTATTTCAATATTTTTCTTAAAAATTAATTTTTTTATTATTTTCATACAGAATAAATGGACATTTTTTCGTATATTTTACAATGGTTGGTTGGTTTGGTTGGTTTGGCCCAAAGGGCCCGGTTTTGCAGCTTTTTTTAAAATGGTTAAATTTATTTTACCGTTGCTAATACTTTATCGTTGCCAATATAAAATAAAACCCCTGAGTAATAATTTTTAATCAACAATTTATTTTCAAGTGAAAATTTTCCACGTGAAAAATGAAAAGGAAATGAATTATTTAACAATTAAACAGAATATGAAATGATGTCATATTAGAAATAAAACGTGCGTTTTCAAATATTTGATAATAATACAAAGTGCATAAATACGAGTAAGTATGGAAAGCAAGCGAATATGATGTCATATTTAGAAAAATAAAACAGATTTGTTTTGATGTTGAAATAAAATGATCTTTGGTTATCAAATTATTTGTGATTAATTTCTCTTTTTTTTTCCTTTTTCTTTTTCACATGAAAGGAATTATTTTAAATGTACGTAATATATGTATTTTAAATGTATGTGTTGTAAATTAAAGTTCTGTGTTTTAAATGAAATGAGTGAAATATTTATATTTTTAATGAATTCAATACGAATTATGGGATAGGTTGGCGATTTATCGTCTGCACACGGCTAACATAAAAATACCATATTTTTAATTTAAATTTTAAAAAGTAAAAAAAAAATATTGGATGGCAAATGTCAATGATATGCATCGCAAAATTATCCGTATCGAAAATCAGAAAATCTTAATAAAAATAACTATCTTTTTTAAAAGAATGTTGCTTTTCTGATAAAAGCTAAAGATTTAATATGATTGTGCCGAAGTAACAGCATTTTTCCTCTATCATTTTCAGCCCCACCAGTGGCTGAGAGGTTGTGCTCTCGAAGCTGGTAGACGGGAGGTGCTGGGTTCGATCCCAATCGCGCCCGTCGGCCTAATCGTTCGGAGTTTTCGTGGTTTTCTTCGAGCAGTGGATTTATCCATGCGTAAATACGGATTAGGTTCCCTTAGAAAGACCCCCACGAAGGGCATTCCCCCCGGGCCTATATCCCTAGTGTAGATAATTGACCGTCAATAATCAACCCAAACCAACCCTCTATCATTTTCCCACAATCGAAAACACATTTGTAAATCGTCGTTTCGAACCGGAATTTAATTTTACATTTCTTTTAGTTTTAAAATAGGAAAAACTTTGTTGTCTTTTTTAAATATAGCTTTTTTTAAAGTTGTTTCATAATAGATTTTTGTAAAGTCTTGCAGGATAAGAAAAATTGCACAGAAATCTTTTCTTCCAGCCGAATTGTGTAAACTTGAACAAGCCGATCGTGCCAATTCATAACATTATAAACGTGAAAGTGCGTTCTATATAGTAGAATTTTTTTTACATATAGGTAGAAAATTTCCGAGAATAACAAGGTTAGGGGTCTGTAATTAAGTCCATAGTCAATTTGCTTTTTATTTTATCAAGTGAAATTTGGCGCAAAATTAAATACATTGTTGTAACCAGATTTTTTTTTGCGTGGTAAACACTTAATGGTATTTTAGATGATCATTTCCCCGCTCACCTTTGATGCCAACTATGACTGTAAAACATATTAAAAAATATTAGCCGATAATTTTCTAATTTTCTTATTGCTTCATGATGTAAATAGACTTCCTGGTTCATACTTTAAACCTGAATCGGTCATGCCATTGTCGTTCCATTTTTATTCCTAATCCTAACCCTAATCGAATCCTATCCTATCCTAATCCTGATAATAACTTTAAAGAATATTCTTTGACACGAATATGTAAATGAAATCAATATCCATAAATGGAATGAATGGAAAATAGAATAAATAGAAATGGCAAAATAAAATAACAAGAAAGTACATTTATTCGACACCGAACCCTAGAGAAAGCGTAAAAAAATTTCAAGCGCATGAAATAAATTAAAATAATCCTATATATACTAACAAAAATATGTAAATTTAGATTATCAGATTTGTGTCGTCGGTATTTATTTGCTTATAGTGTTCTTGACGCGATAGAGAAAATATCGGGGTTAAATTGGGCAGAATTTACTTTCTAGCAACCTTTATTTACATTTTAGAATCGCATCAGATTGTTATATCTTTGTGAAATATCTATCAATTTATAAAATCCACAAGCAGTTTGTTCACTATTTACACAACTTAGCGTGAAGCACTTAATTTAATATATACATAAACAGAATAATGTAGTAAGAAATATATAACATATGTCTATGCAAATAAACAATATAATAATGCCCATTTAGCAATGCACACATATACAAATTGTACACTAAATACCACCTAAAATGCACTGTTGTATAGAAGAATTCTGCCAGTGTTATTTTTCGTTTTACGAAGAGGAATTCCTCGATTTTCACGATTTTACTTGGTCCTCCTTTTTTTATTAGTTGCAGTTTCATTTTCGCGATTGTATATATTATTTGGCATGAAATTTCACTTTTTTAAGACTGGGTTATGTCAAGGCCCCTATAGCAAAGAAATACCGTATGGTCTCCTATAAAATGTGATAAAGCTTTGGTTAATTATATATGTTGTTAATTATCAAGTGAAATGTTTTACTAAGTTAATGCATTTATTCTTTTTTTAATGTTACGTGAACGAAGTCACGGGTAACAGCTAGTATGAAATAAATCTTCGTCAAAATAATGAAAATTTTGAATAAAAAATTGAAATATAACCTCAAAAAATGAGTCAAATTGAAAAAATAATTGCAGTCTGCACACCGCAACCTTGTAAACTATATCCTTCCAAATTAAGGTTAAATTCCTGTGCATAGTTTTCATTTCTATAAAACTTTTATAAGAAAATTATTTTGACCAACTTTAATAGTAAATATCTCTTAAAATAATTCTTCGATTTAAAAACTGTCTACTTCAGCGTGTTTATCGAACATTTCTTTATAAAACCACCAATTTTTAAATTTTTATTTGCAATAGTTTTCTGGATATTAGTCCAGAAAGACTTCAAGGCACAAAATTTTAATTGACAGCGGCGGCCGCGGTGGTTACTTTTTTTAAATATAGAGAGATGTTTCCGTAATTTAAAGTATGTATGTTAAACGATTAACTGAATGCGAATTCTACACTTAAAAAATGCGTTCTATTTAAAAATATTTTTCTGTTTTTTTTAATATTATAGAAGTACTTTTTAAATATAAAAGTAGGTTTTTTAAAATACACATTATTAATATATACTAAAATTCAGATTTACATACTAAAGATTTACCAAAATCCAAACGTTTGAAATCCAAACATTTACCTACATCTTATATTAAACAAAATATTTTGTATATATATACGTATATCATTTTAAAATGGTGTAAAACTATGCGAATTATGTGCCCCATACGCTAGGCAGATCTTATGAACTATATACATTTTAATGCAAGATGATAGATTATGTAAATTAATGAAATGCAGGTGCAATAACAATATTAGACACTGAAATATAAAACATGAACCATAAACCACAATCCGAGAAAAACAAAAAACAGCTCCCAGCTCTTCGGAAGGTGGAAGGTTTGGGAAGTGAAGTATATATGTATATATATATATTGTTGTTGTTGTTGTTTTTGAAAATTCTTTAGTATTAAAGGGTCTCAGGAGTCTTACTTTTCCTCTGAAGATGCAAGTTTGCATAATGTTACATTTTATTTTATATCTGATTTCATATAACACACAATAAAATGAAATTTTTACCACTAATAGTTCAATATCTGCTTGATTTAACATAATTATTTCAATTTTGTACAATTCATATTTAATTATTTTAAAAAAGTTTAATTTTTTTAAAAAAAGTAAAAAATCTTTTTTGCCTGGTATCCACTGCGCGCAAGGTTGCAGAAAAAGTATTGCTTAAAAAATAACAAACAAAACTGATAATGATGTAAAATGTATGTATCTTGAACTTATACTTCAATTTCAAGCAATTAAAAATTTAATTAATTTTAAAATTGGCATTTTTTTCAACAAAAAAATGAATTTTTAAAACATTTTACAGTTTAAATTTAAATTTAAGAAAAAATATTTTTTTTTATTTCTTGAAATTGAAGTATAAGTTCAAGATACATCAATTGTACCTCATTATCAGTTTTGTTTGTTATTTTTGAAGCAATATTTTTTCTACAACCTTGCGCGCAGTAGATACCAGGCGAATTTTTTTTTAAACTTTTTTTAAAACTTTAAACTTTTTAAAATAATTAAAGATGAATTGTACAACATTGAAATAATTATGTTAAATCAAGCTGACATTGACTTATTAGTGGTAAAAATTTCATTTTATTGTGTGTTACATGAAATCAAAAATAAAATAAAATGTGACATGATGCAAACTTGCATCTTCGGAGGAAAGTAAGACTCCTGAGACCCCTTAAACATATCCATGCAAATATAACTATTAACCCTCTCGTCACCCTGGGCCTCATATGAGGCTCCTACTTCGAATTGCAATATTTGAAAGAAAAAAATTATTTTTGTTAATTCCAGCACCTAATAGTGATAGATTATGTCTATACATTTACTATTATGACGTTACTTATGTTTCAGCATTTAATAATAATAATAGTAATAAAAGTTTTATTAATTATTAGTAAACCGTTTGCGTTTCCTTTAATTTAAACATATGTTTCACTCTTTAAATTTAAATTAAGGACACCTTTTCCAAATTAGTAATTTGTGATAAAAGTTAAAAAATACTACTAAATTTTTTATGTTTGTTTAATCTGGTTGTAATACGACATTTTCCAAACGTCTTAAAAAATTCTTCCTTAGACTATATTCATAGGAAAAACACGCAAAATAACTACATTAGTTAGATTTCTGTAAAGAACACAATCGTTAAATTTCAGTAAACTGTAACTTCTGTGATTTCGATAGCTACTTTTAATTTTGTTAGCGTAAAAGTAATTTTTCCCAAAATTGGAAAAAAAATGGGTTCCAAAAATTTAATTTACCTGAACCTAAAACCTTTTAAATTTACTATCGGTAAAAGTAACTTAAAAAGAATATAAAACTGCAGACTACCAGAAAATATGTTTACTTAGAAGGTTGATATTAATAATTAACAGAAAATGTAAGTAATTCTGATGCAAAATTCATACATAAATGTTAAGTTTGGAGGAAAAGACGATCATTATGTTTTTTAAATTAATTATTAATAAAATTTTAAGACGACGGAATATTGTTTAATTTGAAATCTTCCATTGTTGCTTATGATTTTTATCCCATTTGGCTTGACATTTATTTAACGAGTTTTCTGAGGATTTTCCATAAGTATTAAAAATAAAAAATATATATTTACGCTGTCAGTTTTCTGAAATAGTTGGAAAAGCTCTTTATGCCGCATTACTGCTTATCTTATGGTTATTAAATCAAGGTTTTAGTTAAGAACTTCATTTTTAAAAAATATATTCCATTATATGTTTTATCAAATATTGATGCACGAAACTATATTTAATTTATTTTCCATAATATATATGAAATTAGTTCGTATTGGATATCAATTAAACACATATAAGACGAAGCAATAACATTTTAAAACGTATTTTTATATTAGGGTTATAATTTATCATAAAGTATTAATCATTTTATGTAAATTCGTATCTCATTTTCTGAATATTTCTGAATGATTTGTAGTTTTATTATTATGGAGTTATTTGTTTTAATATCAAATTAGGATTTTGAAAATCAACACTATAAACAAATAGTGAAATTCAGATTTTCTTAATGTGTATTCTAAGAAAAATAAATATCACCCCTTCACACAACGTGAAGTTATAAATTTAACTTGTTTCTTTTAGTAATTTTGTGTATATATACATATATTTTATACTTAAAAGTTTTATGATCGAAAAGTAAGTATAACTGCTAATTTATCTCAATATAAAAAGCTTTACACTAAAAACGCTTAAAATGAAGTGCAAAAGTATGCGTAGCTGCAGGCTACAGAAATTCATCGAACGTGTTTCAATTAAATATATAATGTGTTTAATGAACTGAAAAGTTAGTAAATTATCCGACAAAATTTATGCGTAAGGCGGAACGATAATTTTTGAATACCAGGCATGAATAATCGTTTATGTATAAATAATTAATACCTTAAATGCGACTAAATCATTATAATTATTCGACAGTAAATAGTTTGTAAAATTAAAAATAATAGTTAAATGTTTATTGGGGATGAAATTTCCTATTTTTGTTTCTTATTTATATTATATTTGAGCTTAATTGCATTAAAAAGCTTCCGATTTGTAGATTTAAAATAAATAGTTGTATGCATTCTTAAAAATCAATAATAGAGCTGTCTACGTTAGTATGTGGTTTTTCTTACGACTGTTAAATTTTCACTTCACTTGACATATATTATATTGTTTTGAAATTCCTTTTGTTCTACTATTCATGTATCACACCATACATATATATACATATTTTACATACTTAATATATCCGAATACGTTAAAAAGTGTAAAAGTTTGCAGAAAATAAAATTTGCAGCTTTTTGTATTTATTGAATAAAGCATTTATTTATTTTTATAAAATGGTTTTATAAAGGGTATTATACAGGGTGTCCATAATTAAACGACACTACTTTAAATTTGTTTACAGACGAAACTATTGGGCAGAAAGTTGTGAAATTTTGTGAAGGACATAATGAAGGAATGGGAATTTGTTTAAGCGAAAATAAAAATTAGTTCGTAATTTCGCCACCAGATGGCGTTTTAAAGAACTACACATTTAGCCACCGCTCACTGAATACTAGGCCTGAGCTCTGACAAAAAAAAAAAATATGGCTTTCGTAGATGGATTTTTTTCAGAGTTTGTACGGTCCATTCAATTCGAACACTAATAGTTTTTAAAAGCTTTTAAGCTTTATTTTTTTCAGATTAAAAAAGACAAAGGTACAGCCCGCCCCCTGAAAAATATTCAGGGGGCGGTGACTTAGCATACATTTACAACAATTTACAAATGTTTTTACAACAAAACATTTTCAACAGAACTTTTTTTACTAAATCAGAAATTTTGAATTCACACCAGAAAATCTTAGTAGTTCTTTTTGAATTGTTTTATTTAGGATATTACACGATTACATAAAAAAAAAATATATAATCTTTCAGAATTTCCGGTTAGAATTCCAAATTTCTGATCTTAAAAAAGGCCAAACTGACAATTGTGATCTGGAATCGTCTGGTAAAATTTCGCCGAAAGAGGGCGTGAAATCCTACAATTTAAATAAAAATGCAAATAAATTCCTGTCGACGTCACGCAGCGGCTGTTATAAAACCTAGATACTTTCGCGGAGATTTTATTTTCAGTATGTAAACAGAATATCTTTACGTTTACCAGACCGAGCTTTGCTAGTAAAATTGTTTTCCCAAAACGGTAATTCCGCATTAGTTACTGTACGGAAATTTCGAACTTCTCAGTGGATGCGGAAAGGTCCATTGACTGTTAAAAATCTTCGATTAATGGTAGTAAAATTTGAAGAAAAAGGATCGTTGAATGTTCGTTCTGGAAGAGGAAGAAAACCTGTTTCCTGAGAAGCACTAGAGAGGGTTGCGCTTCAGGTGGAAGAGGACAAAGCTTCCAACGTACATGCAAGTACTACTGTCCATCATGTAGCAGAAGCATTGGATATGCCTCGTTCAACTGTCCAAAAGATCATGCGGATTATCCTCCAGTATTATCTGTACAAGCTTCAACTTGTGCAGGAGTTGCGTCCACATGATTTCGAAACTCGACACCGGTTCTCACTTCAGTTTCTTGCTCGCTTTGAGGTTGATTCAGAATGGCCTTGGAATATCGTCGGAACAGACTAAGCGCATTTTCATTTGGACAGTTTAGTTAATACTCCCAACTGCCGAATATGGGAACTAGAAAATCTGCGTTTAACCCTTCTTTGCATTGTGATGAAAATTTCCATCACTGTTTATTTAACTTTTAATAAATAAATCAACTTCTTCGCCACCACTATATTTATATAGAAATATTAATCTAGTAAATTTCTCGTGAACTATGTTGCTGAACAAAGATAAAAATCTATCTTAAAATTTCTGATGTCTAATATTTAATATATGTATAAAAAAACAATTGTAAAAGAAAAACTCATGCAAAGAAGGGTTTATCTTACAGGTTCCATTGCATTCATAAAAAAAAAAAAACGGTGTGGTGCAGTTTTTTGGCATCGTTTATTCTCGGCCCATATTTCTTCGAGGATTTTAGTGCTAGCGGTCGAGTAACATACTCGATCACATGGCAGTGATATCCTTGTTAGAACATAAAATTATTCCGGATCTGAAAACACGTCAGTGCGTTTCACGTACAATGTTTATGCAAGATGGAGCTTCTCCACATATTAGCCGCTGTATTAAGGACGTCCTTGACTATCACTTCACAGAAGAACGTATCATCAGTCGCCACTTTCGTAATCTATGGCCTCCCAGATCGCCAGACCTAATCCATGTGACTTTCGGCTTAGGAGACATTTGAAACATTCGGTAAGTCATGATAAACCAAGAAGTTTACCGGATCTTAAAGAAATTATTTCACGACATGTTTTAGCATTTCTCACAACACACTGCGGTCAACTGTGGAACATCCTGTCCCTACGATTCCAGAAAATGATTCCTGAAAATGATGGCCATCATGTGGAACATGTTTTGTTGCAATAATATATGTACACTATCATAAATTTGTGCTAAATGTGTAATTCATTAAAACGCCTTCTGGTGACGAAATTTTGGGCTACATTTTTTTTTTCGATTAAACAAATTTCCATCCCTTTATTATGTCTTTCACAAAATTTTCCAAAATTCTGACCAATAGTTTCATCTGTAGACAACTTTAAAGTAGGGTCGTTTAATTATGGAAACCCTGTATAATTTCGTCAAATATAAGCTAAGATATTACAAAATTTGTAAAACTCCGCAAACCGGAAGTGATCGTTAAAATAGCCGGTATTAAACCTGTAAAACTATCAAAGGACTAATGCCATGACTTAATATCATGTATTAGCAAATAAAAATTTCTGATATATATATATATATATATTAATATTTAAAATAATTAGTATTTTATGGGTGTATCTGACAACGATGAACTTAATTTGAATCTATCCGTACTCCTTTTGTTATATTAAATAAAAAAAAATATGTATAATCTCTTTTTCATATATCTTTTTTTCAAAAATAAATATAATTAAAAATATTTTTCAAATTTCATTTTCCTTTTTTTTTATATTTCTTAGACATGAACTAAAACAATAATCCGTATTAAAAATATTTTTTTCAAAATTTGACATGGTATTTGAATAAAGATAAAGTAAGATATGCCAAATATATTGCATTAATTCTTCGACTATTTCTGAAAAGGTTATTTATGGGAGTAAAGTTTTAGTTCAATCCTTAAATAAGTGTAAAAAAATTATTATAAAACTAAATTTATTTAAATTGACTTATTTGATATGCATGTTTTCTAAGGTTTTTCTAAAGTTTCTTCAACATTTTCTCTATATTTATTAGTTTTCTAAAGCGAAGAAATTTAATGAAAATATAAATTTAGCGTAGTTACTTCCTACATAACCTAAAATAAAAAAATGGCTGAAAAAGTGATCCGAACGTACTCGGAATCCTTAATATTTATTACTTTTTTTTAGATATCTGTGACCTTCTACCGTTTAGTTTTTTTCCCTTGGTACAACTGTCGCAGACGCACCGGGGTATCTTTTTTGACGACAAAATTTCGATTTTATGCCTAGGCAACCCTGTGATTTTGGCAAGAATTTGCTTTGTATGGCAACCCAGCAGAGTAAATTAAATTTGTTTTATAATAAATTAAATATTATGTGTTTTGTAATAAATTAATCATTGTGTATGTTTTATAATATATTAATCATTGTGTATGTTTTATAATATATTAATGATTGTGTATGTTTTATAATAAAATAATTTGTGTGTGTTTATAAAAAAATTGTGTGTGCTTTATAATAAAATAAAACTAACATGCTATTTTAGCAATCTAGGCCTAATGGGTACCCGCAAACGGGTTTTTCACGCCAAATTGGCCAATAACAAAAATCGCGCCACATCCTGTGCGTCTGCGACAGCTGCACTTTTTTTCCCTTTTTTAAAATTGATGTAAATATTACTGAACTGTTAAAAATTTGCAGTAAGCTGTCGAGCCATTCAACTGTTTTTATAAAAAATGGTTACCTAACCATAATTTAACTCTATTCTGACCATAATAGGAGGAATAATATGGTCAGAATATAGTTAAATTGCGGTTATCTAACCGTTTTCTATAAAAACTTGTGTAATGACTGGAAAGTTTGAAGGAAAATTTTAACAGTGTACTATCTCATCCTGAAATGTTTTACCGTTCAAACAGTAAAAAATAAAGAGCCCAGACGAAACGTAATTGCAGGCTACAAAAATCTAATAGAATCTTTTCAGTGAAATGTGTGATGTCATTAATTAACAGAAACGTTTGCAACTTCTCGGAGAACATTTATGAGTGGACGGAAATTATTTTTACAGAAGAGACGAGTAAATCCTTTTAGCATGGCTTAATAACATTTTAAAGACGAGAAAATAAATTATGTTTGACATTTTTCAAACTAAAAAAATAAATATATAAATGATTATTCAAGATAAAATTTGCCATTATGTCTTTCTCATTTCTACTAGGCATCACTTTAAATTTAATGAAGTAAGCTATGATGAAGTATAAAGATGAAGCTATCCCTAATACATTTTTTTTTTTTTTTTTTTTTTTTTTTTTACATATTGAGTTTCGCGTAAATTGTTTATATTTTATGATAAGAGATCCCATCTTTAATGCTTCTGATGTAATATCGATACATCAGAATGTAATTTTTACATGAAATTATCAAATTATTGTATAGATTAAGAGAACATAAGAAAATTATACATTTTGAAAAAAGGAAGCTATAATCTGAATTTATCACAAAGAATGAAATGATATTTTAATGTTAATCTAGTTTTTTTCTGAATTATTAAAGAACGAACATTGTAAAAATTTTCTTAAATAACATATATTTTCAAATTTTCAAATGCTTTATATTTCTAAATAATTTATTATTTGCAAATATTCTGAATGTATTTTTATTTATCAACATTTTGTCTTTTAAATTCACATTATGAACATTTAGCGAATTTCCAATTGTATTAAAGGTTAATTAGAGCAAATAAAACGCCATATTTTTACAATAAGAAATTCTGAACGTATTTTTATTTATTCAAATAATGAATGCGAATCCTTAGTCTTAAAGAACTCTGCCTTTTTAATATGTAGTTGTAAATATAACTAATACTAATTTATCTCAGCGTCAAAAGTTTTAAGGTAAAAACGCTAAAAATGAAGTGCCGAAAGAATACATAACTGCAGGCTACAAAAAATAATCCAACGTGTTTTGCTGAAATGGCTGATGTTATTAATGAACAGAGAAGTTAGCAAATTATCCGACAAAATTTATGCGTAGCGAGAGAGGGGGGTGAGGGTAATTTTTCTAGAGCAGACGATGGAATCTTTTTAGCTTCCGTTAATAATATTTTCGAGATGACTAAATAATAAGAATTATTTGAATGGGAATTTTTTTTTCAAACTAAAGATACTGGCTAAAAGTATATTTAATATGAAATTTCCTATTCCCATTTGTCATTTCTATTCCATTTGACTTGGTATTTATTTAATGCGTTGCAAAAATGTAATTTAAATTTTTATTCACACATTTCTTTATATTTAGAAGAGAATAAATATATTTATACATGTTTACTGAAATAAAGGATGATAATGTTTATGGAGATTTATTTTTATGATAATTTTACTATGTTTACCATTATGCCAGTTTTTGTAAATTTAAATTTCGATATATTTATTAAATAAATAGGTTATAGGTGTTGTCTAGTTGCAAAACTGGCCATCTCCAAAAAATAAAATTTTTGGGAAAAGCTGATTTTTTGCCACACTTAGCCAAAATAAGAATGGAACCAAAACTCTTTAGTTTTACAGTTATTAGGGCAGTATATTTGAAAATACAAAATAAGGTGGCAGGGGGACATGGAATGAGGGGGTTATTTAAGTCTTTGTTTTGGATTTGGCCACCTTTGCAACTTACTTTGGAGTTGGCCGGTTTTGCAACAAACCATAAATTAATTTTTGCTAAATTTAATGTGACATTGGGTATTTAGGGGTAGCAAATGCACAAAAATGTTTGAGGAGGCATTGAGAAGCATTAGTAAGCATTTGAAGAGTGCCCATAGCTTGGATTTCTTGGATTACCAGTAGGGCAGTACCTGAAAAGAATGCCAGAAATTATGAAAATGTAATCCCAAATGCATTCTCTCAGATTTTAACTGTAACAAAAGCCCGTTCATTCCCCATCTACAATCCTCAAAATACTAAAATTTATATTTTAAAAAATTAAATGGAAGAATATTTTATTAAAAAATTAAATAGATTAAAAAATTCTTAAATTTATCAGATTCGGTATCTATCAAGCCCTGAGCCCCCTTAATACAAACAAATTATACATCGAGCTAAAAATAGAGACAAAATTATGCAAAGAAACTGCAGCTTTAATAAATAGTATGCAAAATAGTAAGCAACACAACACACATTAAAACAAAGTTGCTGCAAAGGCAAATAAAACATAAATTAACTATGTAAAGTATTTTATTTTAGAATATAATTATATGACAGGGAATGAAAAAAATATAAAATAAAAAGCTAGTTACCAAGACAAAATTCTTATTGCTACTTGCATGCACAATCTATTTAGTGTTGTTCATATATACAGTATAACGTTGTTAGTCCTGCTATCGAATTTTGTAGACCATTCATAATCGCTTATACCTTTACGAAGTCAACGCCAACTACTATAACAAGCTATTGACCACTTATCTCTTGTATTCTTTTTATTTTGGAAACATTTATTTCACTTTCGTATCTTTGATTCGAGATTCATGTTTTCTTCGTTTCACATTCGTTTCATATTAGTCAATAATAGCACAACTATACTCGATTTCTTGTATTGATGATTCAAGCATGTTATCATGATCCTTTTCTATTGCATCACCAGTCATATATTCTGGATAAGCATATCTGTCATCAATATTTTCATGAATTTCGGCGTTATCATCAATCCCATTATCATCAGTTTCCAAAAGCATAGCCCGAATTTCTTCTTTCGTTAAATACTTACGTAGTTTCGATAAGTTTGTTCTAAAAAAATCGAAAATGGAAAGAGTTTTGTAAATTTCGCAATAAAAATTTTAAAACACTCTTAATAACAAACATTATTGCTATTGCCAAGATAAAATTACGTGTACGAATATTCATGTATGGCTAGTGCCACATTAAATAAGCGTGCAAAGCGTTTTCGTGTACTACTAGGAAAACGAAAATTCCCGTGTGAATTTTAGAGCATTAGGCATGGAAAATGAACCGTAGCCGATTAGAAAATACCGCATAGTAGGCATATAATTGCGTATTCCCTCAAACCACTCCTGCGTGGACACTAGCACTGATGGAAGGAAATGAATATAAAGCATCAAATGAAAAATGGTATGTGTAAAATTTACTTACAACATAGTTCTATGGTTAACATTTTTAGTTACCATAAATATTCGCGTATAAAATAAGTTGGGAAATTTAGAAAGAAAAAAAAACAATGTAGATTCTGGAGCGTGGAGGAATTGAATTCCATTCGATGCCAAAAATAATTACAAATCTCCAATGTCTCTTTCCACCATCGCAATGATTTAAAATGTAAAAAATGAAAATGTTTAACAACACTAATTTTAAGATTTTAAGCACAATATAGCAAACCTTATTGGGATAATACGTAACAACACGTCCCGTAATGCCGCGATTTAAATGTATAAAATTTCGCATTTGCCGAAAAATACTTTTTTCTTTTGTTAACAATTTTTATGAAAAATAGTTTTTGAAAAACTGCCTAATTCCAAAATTGTGGTACCGTTTGTAGCCACAAATAACTTTGTTTAAAAGCGGCCAGCCGGCGTTAAAGATATGTTTAAAAGAATGTCTGAAACAAAATGATGGCGCAAAGTTAAAAAATCCTTAGCTTTTACTGTGGTATTCCTTTGCTGCTTATCACAGTTATAAAATAAAAAATAAAGTAAGTAAAATTAAAAAAATAATATTTCTACCATCCCAGAAATTTGACAGGATTGCTTCAAAATTGAGATTTCTGTCCCGTTAAACTGTTGAAATGCGGTGTGCAAAAGTACTGGGCAAAAAGATCAGTTGAAGCTTACCATCTCAAACCAAACTTAACACGCCTAACACTGGGTTTTAAATTTCGGTAACCGTTCCAAAATTTTGCATAATTTAAACAAGACATTTAATTCTTTTTAATGTAGCTTCTTCCTTTGAAGTATCTTTTTAATTTAATTAATTGTGTTTAATTTGTAATTATTTCAAGTTCAAAACATGCAAACCTTGAAAATAAAAACACAATGGGGTCAATAAACACCCCAATGGTACTAGGAGGATTAAAAATCCTATGAAGCCACATTTTAGCGCTGTTGTGTGGTGGATAATTTTTAAAAAAAATGCAATACAGCAACGAACTTGTAGGAACAAATTATGCATCATTTTTAACTTAAGAATGTTCTATTTCCGTGTGAGTCTAATCCAATAATATTTTAGGATACAAACATCCAATATCCGAAAACACGAAATGCAGAAATTCTAGAAGATAGTATCTAGCTCATCTTTTTTTTTTTTTTTTTTTTTTTTGGCAGACAAGTTATTTAGCACTTCTTATATTTACATGCTACCGTTACTGAGAGTTCTGTCCTTTACCTGAATACAGATATATTTTTCGAAAAAAATATAATTTTTCAACAAAATGCTCTCATTACAGAAGAAATGTGAAAATTTCCTCGAACAGAATTATCCAAATCGTTGGATAGGAAAACGTGAATCAATTGTAAATAGGCATCCTGTTGTCTAGATGTGGCGCTTAATGACTTTTTTCAGTATGGTCAATTGAACACGATAATTTAAACCACCAAATATTGACACCACTAAATATTGGCACCACTATATATTGACACCACCAAATTTTAACAGCGAATTGAAGGAGAGAATTACGGAAGGCTCTAGCAATATGTCTTCTGTCACATTTAGAGAGCTGTAGTGGATTTTTATCTATTATGGCCAAGAAGTCAAAGGCAGTCAATTCGAGTATTTTTGGTGTTAAGTTGGATTAGGTAAAAAAAAAATCACTAATTCGTGAAATTGGGAGATAAACCTTTAATTAGTCATAATTTCATTAAAAAACATAATAGGGTAAGTTTTGTATTTAATTTATGTAAAGAGACTTTCCCAAACATATGGTAAAAGAGCTGCATTTTCTATATGATTTAATATCCGTTTCGAATTGCTTGAACAATTTATTTGCATTTCTCTAGTATTCAAACGCATTTTTACGATAAAAGAATATGATGTAACTTTTGGCGAACATGGCATATATATTTTTTGTTTATCAATCTTTTCAAAATCATTTTGTGCATCAAGTTTTTATTTCTCTGATTTTATTTTTTCTGTTTGTCAACAGTTTATGATCAGAAAAGAGGGTCGATTTTACGCAAGGTTTTGATTTTTTCCTTTAACATTACACGAATCGGCTTATACACGAGTTAATTAATCTGTAAAATTGCATGAGTAATGTAAAATGAATTTTACTGTGATGGAAATTAACTTACCTAATTAGGCTTATTTGTCTTATGGAATATGCTACACACTGTAGTTTATTTAAAATATTACTGGTAAAAAAAAAAAAAAAAAAAAAAAAAAAAAAAAAAAAAAAAACTGTAACTTCCGTAACTGACTTCCGTATAAAATGCCACAATCCTCGTAAATCCAACTTCTGCAAATTTATTATTTAATATTACATATTTTTATTTAATAAATAAATAATTAGTTTAAACAATTAATCAATGATTTTTTGAAATATTTAACAAGACTGACACAGAATCGGAATATGAATAATAATTCCAGTTACTGCATTTTTATCTTGATACTTTTATTTTTTTATGTATATTTATACCGAGTCCGTCAAAATTCACATCCTATTCCCGTTGTGACGGAAGAGTACACTGTTAAAATTTTGCAGCAAACTGTCCAGTCATTTGACCATTTTTATAGAAAACTGTTACCTAACCGTGAATTAAATGTATTTATGACCGTATTATTGCCCATATTATGGTCGGAATAGAGTTAAATTATGGTTACGTAACCATTTTCTATTAAAACGGTCAAATGACTGGACAGTTTGCTGGAAATTTTTAACAATGTATTGAAAATTTGTAAAACGGTAAAATACGCGTTCAGTCAATTTAAGGAAGGCTTCATTTGAATAAAACAGTTTCTGGATGTGTTGATGCGCAGCATTTGGGACGCTTGAACTTAAAATGCCTTATTGGAAAGGGTGAGGGTTTTGTAACATGTCACAAAGAAAAAAAAAAGTCCAATTTAACTCCAAAGTGTTTCAAACTGACAGAAATAGTGCGACAGATAAATTCCATTCCTGACTGACTTAAATATGGCAATATTGATAATTATTACAGTATGCTGTGGCTGATTCAAATCTATTCCTGACTGACTTAAATATGGCAATATTGATGTTTATTTCAGTATGCTGTGGCTGATTAAAATCTATGATGATATTGGGTGGTGTTTTGTAAACTATTGCATTAAAGTCTCCCCACAAGAATAAAAAATGTAAACCTCAAATCTTGAGGACGGAAAGATTTCGGAACGTCGTCTTGTACGAACAGAAGCTAATTGTATTTAAGAATAACTAGACCCAATATCACTCAAAACTTCATGTATGTGCAGGAATTCTAAGGGATAATATCTGGCGCACATTTTTTAACCAACAATTTAACCTGCAATCATTATCATACAATGTTAGAGGGCACAATCAAGGCAATGATCATACACGTTATTTGAAATAATGTGGATTTTCCTGAAGTTCAATTTATTAAAAAAAAATCATCTTCCAACAGGATGCCACACATTGAATAAACGATGTCAAAGATTATCTCCAACAAAATTATCCAAAAATGGATAAGAAATAAAAAAATGACTCCTTCTTTCTCCAGATCTTACTGCATCTTTAAGCGTGTGTATTTGAATACGGTAATCCATAAGGCACCATCCAATATCATCGAACGTTAATTATGTGAATATAGAAGGCTAGAACAACCTCTCTCCACAGACTTAAAGCAGTCAGGAATAAATTTCAGATGGCAATATTACTGCCAAGAAGTGGGAAATAGTCGTTTCTAGTAACTTTTGAGTTGAATATGGTTCGGCTAAAAAACTTTAAAGTTTTCATGAAAGTATGAGTCAAAACATTTTTAATATTAACTAACAAAATGAGCATATTAACGTAGGTTTTTACTTTAAGAGACCTATACAATGTAGTCCAATATTCATCCTTACTATATGAAATTTTAATTTTGTATCAGGCACATATAACCATAACCACAATTTCATTCAACTAGATGAAAAATATTTTCAATTGATTGAACACAATTTTCACCGATTTAAAAGTTTCAACACATCTCTACAAGAAAATGTGTTTGGTATGACTTTTGGCGAACCTTGAATACTTATTTCTTGTTTCACAAGATCTATATTTCACATATATTTGGTTTGTTTTTGCACACATTTTTTTGGAAAGTTTACAATTTTTCTGCTTTTTAAAATAAATTTGTGGTTAAGTGTTTGTTTCTATAATTTTTGTTTCATCTGACAGAGTTTATGATAAGGAAAGAGGGTCAAACCAACACGAGTTTTTGATTTTTCTTTTTAAAATATGGATGAAATCGACTTATATACGTGAGTAAATGTGATATGTAAAAATAATTTAATGATAAGATTAATTTACTTTCACAATTAGTCCTATTTTTCATACATGATGTCTTCAACAATGTATTTAAGATATAATGGTATTAAAAAATGAGACCTCAATCTACTGACTTAAGTATCTCATATCATAAATTTTCTTATACGAACTTTAAAAAGAAATATCATTCAATATTTTATTTGTATTCCATTTTTTTTCGTGAATAAACCAGTTTGATTTTTCTATTAGAGAATAAAATATACGTATACTAAAAATTAACTGCTATTTCTCTGTTTTCTGTCGCAATTTAAATAACAAATGATAAATATCTGGGAACCTTAATCTGCTGAACTTAATACGATAAACTTTTATCTAGACAGCAGAAATCCGTCATAAAAAATGGGCATTATTCTCATGATACGAGGCTTTTTTTGCAATCGGATAAACGATGGTGATGAAATGCTGTAAAGTATGATAAGTGAATAACTATGAAAAAAAGACGTGACTCTACTCAAAATTTGTTTAGCTAATAATTTCAGGGTTTTAACTAATTTGAATGTACATTTTGTATATTATATCTGTTATTGATGATTGTCGTATATGTTATAACTGTTTACAAATTATGACTAAATAAAGTACTGTCTGTTTCTTCCAAACTTCCGTTATTATTGGCCATTTTTACATCCCTCCAGAAAACTCAATTTTAACAGTAGTACACAAAACCATACACAAAAACATTTTATGCGAAAATCTTTATGCTGCGATTTTTAGAATAGGAGTCAGGCATAATATTTTTTAATTTGACAAATTAAACCCCCTGACAATCTTCAGGTAGTTGGTATACACGTCTGGGGTATTCTGGAATATTTCTTGTCGGAAACAATGAACGTGAAACAAATGTCACTTTTTATTTTGCATTTTTGGAGTTAATTTCAAATGAATTAAAACACAATATTTTATCGTACTTTAATAATCATACCAGTTTAGCATTACAATAAAAAAACATTACTACCAGAAGCCTGAGCAATTATTTCAATATAATAGCAGTTTATTTTATTTCCATGTCTGAAAAAAATCAATTAAAAAAATAATTTTATTTCTGAGCTCAAAAGATAATTTTATTCAGTATATATATTCCAATGAATGCAGAAACAGATGATAAAACGGCTGTTCTCTATTCACGATAGTAAACTAAATTAGCATTAGAATGTATTACAGAATGTGGATGAATTTAAAATATGCTCTCTAGAAATTAATTTAAATTATAATCAACATAAATCTGTGTTTTGGTAAATATTTTTCTCGCAAAATTGATTGTATGACTATAATATGAAACAGTAATTAAAAAGAATAATTGTATAAATGTTTAAAATGACAACACGTAAAGTACTCTAAATGTAAAATAATTAAATAATTAAATAATTAAATCAAAGCGGCAACCAGAAAAATGTTCAGTTGAATCAACAAAAATTTAGTTGACCCAACAAAACGTTTCGTTTAAATATGGGTCAATGGAAATTTTGTTTGAATCAACAACAAAAAAATATTGTTGATTTTTTTTTTTTTTTGCAATTCCAAATAAAATTTTTGCATCGTCAACAATTTTTTTTTTGTTAATTCAAGTAAAATGGTTCAATTTTACTTCAATTAACAAAATTCTTTTTGTTACTAGTCATATGCTATGTGTTGTTTTAACAATCTATTTTCTTTTTTCAACAAAATATATTTTGTTTGATTAAATAATAAAATATGTTATATTACGAACTTGTTTTGTTTATACTACAAAAACTTTTGTTAAATGGACCACTCTAAATATGCAATTTTAATTATTTTTTAATTCATTTTCAGCAGTGAATTACGCTTGTAAACCGTGAATAATAACAAGTGAATTTTTATCCTGCTTTTTTTCAATTGGAAACCGAAAGAGTGAATATTGCCCAAGCCGGGAGTCAATTCCGGGTCCTCAGAACAGCGCTCTGAGGCTCAACCACTGAGCTACAAGGAACGATATCTGAGCTCGGCAGCTCTCACTCTTATATCTGTCGGAACGGCTGCAACCGCAGCACAAGAAGGAAATGTCATCAGGAGCACGCAAGTTTCTGCGGTAAACATGAGACGACAATACAAAGCCCAGCATACGGCAACACATAGTTAATTTTTAATTCATTTTCAGCAGTGAATTACGTCTGCAAAAAGCAGGATAAAAATTCACTGGTTATTATTCAAAGATTACAGGTGTAATTCACTGCTGAAAATGAGATAGAGCTATTGCAGAAATCGTGAAAAATGCAACATAGCAACGCCACCTGTTGCGCGATTTACACCAAAAACTAATCAGCAGCAATTTATATCAGGAAGTAACTGAATATAAAGTTTTGTTATATTCCGTACATTAGTTCTTGAGATAGAGCGCCCACAAAATTTTTGTCACATACAGACAGATAGAGTCATTGACAGTCATTTTCTAAAAATAGTCAAATCGTGTTCAGGACCTTCTAAAATCCGTCGGAAATCGGAAGTCGAAAATTTTCATGATTCCAATATTTTCTTCTTGTAAAGATAGAATAAAGTAATAAATGGGACAGGGGGATTATTAAAACTACCTTGGTTCGTCCCAATGAAAAAAAGTTTTAATTATCCAAAAATTATATTAATCCTTTATATAAGTCAATTAAATCGAGTTACGTGAGAGAGTTATGTCTACTACACAACAATTTAAATTTTGCAAAAACAACAAAATTTTTCTCGAATTACAAATTACAAAATTACGGAATTGAAAAAAAAAACAGATTTTTTCTAATTCAATTAAAATTGATGAAATGTTGTTAAAATTTTGTAAGAGTGTTAACAATATTTTTTTGTCCAAGCAACAAAACCATTTTTTTTTACTTCAACTAAAACTGTTGCTAAAACAACCAAAATGTACTCAACAGAACATGTTTTGTTGTTTTAATCAATTCCTTTTTCTGCGTGGGTTATTCGTGATCTCACATATGTTATACGTTTTGATAAGTACTTTTAAATAATCGGATGGATAAGAAATATTTTTCAAATTTTATTCAGATGATGAGGAGAGGTTAGTAAAAACAGAAAAATATAAAATTTTGATCACAGAGTGAATTTATAAATTTCCTCTTTGATGATAATGCTTGATGGTACTTGATAATCTCATCTTACAAACGATAGTGACAACTCTAACACTAAATACTTCTTTTTGTGAATATGATGTCCTTTCTTAAAATAAATGTTGGATTAGTGCTCATGTTAATATCATAACTTGAGCATCGTATTTACAGAAGTTGATAAAACAAATAATAAAAATTGCACATGTTAATATCATAACTTGAGCATCGTATTTACACAAGTTGATAAAACAAATAATAAAAATTGCACATGTTAATTTTTTACTTTTCTTACGTCATTTTAATATCAAGTAATGAAAATTTCATTTTAATCGATGGACTGCGAAACTATCCAGAAAGTTTTTCACATTGCCAGTATTATTATAAAAATATGTAATATAACACGCTTTTTAAATTTTAAAATCTTATATTTTATTCACGTTGATTTTATTAAATGGGAGTAGTAACTCATTAAAAAAGGAGTCCTGCTAATATAATAGGGATTCCTTAAAAATACACGTTATTGTAATAAATATTGAATTATTTTAACGTTTTACGACAATCAGTTAGTTAGGAAAGACCTCGAATCTAGTGGCTTGTCACAAAGGAATGCTCATGGTAACTTCACTGTAGATTCATTAAATGTCGCTCACTCCGGAGTCACCAAGTTGACTTTATTGTGACGCCATTTCTTCGTTCATCACACTACAAAAGCCATGGTGACATTAAAGTTCAGTTATCAAATGGCAATCACATGAGAGCCTTTGTACCATAAAATATCAAAAAGCAACTGTCACGGTGAATTTACTGAAAAATTTCTGAAAGAAGGTCACTTGCGAATAACACTGAGACAACTGAAAGACATCACACTTTGGTTCACAGTATAGACTCTTACACCCCCTATGACCATTTGTGCGCCAAATGGTGGATGTTTGTGGAGGTGACGTCAAATCGACTGGCTGTACTTTTATGGCAGTACTTTTTTGCTACACTTGATGTTAGTAACACTTTGTTTTTACTACTCGCATTTAACTTTTGTGTTAGGAAACTAGCATTTTATTTTTCCTTTAATTTATGGACAACAGTGTTGTCTAGGGGCAGTTATTTCTTGTAATGTGCTCCCTAACTTTCCTCATTAATATTTTATGTGACGAGTATATGATCCATAGTGATTATGGAAGATCTTGATTATAGAAGGATTATGGAAGGGAGATAAAATGTTCAGTTATTTGTGTTCTTCTAAATTTAATATATTTTATGAATTGTTTACAAAATAAAACATTTTGTACCTCAGAACGTTTAAAATTACTGAAAAGGTAATTTTTTTGAATATGTTATATTTTGTCGTATATTAACAAAAATTAACATATATAGGTGAATATTACCATATTTTAATTAATATTATTAATATTATTAACATCTTTAACATGTCAGACTTATGAAATTCCAAATATTTTATTTTACTCTATAGACAGGTAATTAAACTAAATTGAATAAAAATAAATATTGAATCTTTTATCATATTACTGCATAATGATACTTTTTCATTAACATGATTTCTGAGCCACCGACACTTATATTAATTAGTAAAATCAAATTTGTAAAATAAATCATCTTAAAACGAGAGTATTAAATAAGAATGTTCTAATTCTAATTAGAATGTTCTTAGAAAATGTTACATTTTTTTGTATATTAACATATTTTATTATTATTAATGTTATTAACTTATTTAACATGTGTCAGATTTATGAAATTCCACATATTTTATTTTACCCTGTAGACACGAATTTAAACTAAATTAAAAATTCAAAAAAAATGTATTTTTTATCATATTACTGCATAATGATACCTTTTTCATTAATATGATTATTACGCCAACGAGAAATATATTAATTAGTAAAATGGAATTTGTAAAATAAAAAAAATAAAACAAGATTATTACATAAGATTACATCCGCCAAAACTTAGATTATAATGTAAGTTATTTTTTAAAACTCGATTATGGAATTTTATGATAATAACTAGTAAAAATTATAGATATTTATAAAATGGAATGAAATTTAGATTTTATTAGAAACATTTTTTTCATCATTAAGGACTATAATCCGCAAAAAAAAATTAGATATAAAAATTTTTAGCACTTCAAATATCAGGGTAAAGGTTTTGCCATTTAAAATTTTTTGTAGAGACAGAGAACAGATCAGCAGGTGCCAGATCTGGAAAATATAGTGGGTGTGGTAGTACATCCCATCTAAGCTTGAAAAGCTTTTGGCGAGTTACCAAACTTGTACGAAGTCTAGCATTATCTTGATGGAACACTATTTTTATGTTGATCCATTCTGGACTTTTCTGTTTGAGTGAATCATTCAATTTGTCCAATTGATGACAGTACACTTCAGAATTGATCGTGGTATTGTCCGGTAGAAACTAAAAAGAACTATTCTCGCCAAACAGACAACGCCATCTTTTTTATGAACATTGGGTTTCGAGGTGCTTTGAGCCGGTAAATCTGTGTCAGTCCAAGATCTCTTGCGTTTAACATTGTTGTACAGAACCCATTTCTTGTCCATCGTTTATATCGTTTTTCATTGTATCATAGGAAAATATATGAAGTTATGCTTCTACTTGAACAATTTTTTTGTCTATGTTTTTGTCTATGACCTGCAGGTCCCACTTTAATTTAGGGATATTTCGACGAAAGGGGGCGCTGCGATAGTGATTTTTGTTCCATTTTCACTATTGTATTATCAAAAACTGTATGAAGTTATGCAGATAATTGAACCAAATTTTTTGTATATATTTTTGACTATGGCCTGCAGGTCCCAGTTGTATATGGGGATATTGCGCCTGGAGAGGGCCCTGTGATAGTCATGATGTTATTTAACATAAGAAAGGGTGAACAATAACAAAGTTCAACACGTACATTTCAAAACACGTAACTTTATTAAACAGACATTATGTAAAATTTCCTAATACACCATCTCAGCAATAAGCGTGAAAAAATCCTTACTCTTCAATGGTGAAGAAATTTAAATCCTGAAACATTAACCTTTAATTAATATAGTTTAAAAGTTATTATTTATTTTGATTCCATTTATTATCATTACTGAAGTTAATTAAGGGTTCAAAGAAAAGTGTTTCTATGAAAAAGAAAAGAACATTTTTATAAACAAATTTGTCAATTAAAATTTCTTTGGTTTCATAAGTTTTAGAATCTTTTTAACATCTATATGCTAAATACGTATTCGCGAAAAGCATTTTTGCACTTCTATGTAATTAAAAACATTTAATCCTATTTGAATACTTTAGCAGAAAAAGCAGAATATTAGGTTTTGTCTTTTATTGTATGGAACCTATTTTAAAATATGCAATTTATAAGTTATGTGAAAAAATTTGAAAGTTTTATATAGTCAAGCATGTCTTGTTTAAAAGTCTCTATAAAGTACTTTCTTTATGATGACAAATGTTTCCCACATTAACATCTGACACTTGAAAAATATTTATTTATGCCACGTGAACATATATGTTTCGATTTCTAAATTGGATTTCCAAGGGTATATTCGGGCTTTATCAGAAAGTGTATGAAATATTGATAAAATATAAATGTTTTTTCCTTATCAATAAACGATAGGGCCAATATAGCTAATTTCGTTATTTATTCTATGTTTGCCTTTTAATTATATTAATATGAATAGTTTTAGTATGCTACCTAATATTTTTAAATACTGTAGCGCTTATACAGGACCACACAAAAGAATTAAAACCATTATTGTCAGGGCCTTCTTTTCTTATGCATTTCTCAGCTTAATTAAAATTTAGTATGTTATGTTGATAAAATACAATTTTTTTTTCCTTATTAAATGATAGGACCAATTTAGCTAATTTCGTTACTTATTCCATGTTTGACTTTTAATTATATTAATAAGAATAGTTTTAGTATGCTTCCTAAGAATTTAAATACTGTAGCATTTATACAGCACCGCACAAAATAATTTAAAACCATTATTTTCGGTGACTTTTTTCTTATGCATATCCCAACTTAATTACAATTTAGAATGTTATGTGGTGAGTACCTACTACTCTACTGCACCTTTATATGCGCACACTATTTAGTTTGAACATACACCAATCTACGGACATGTTAATATGTTTACTCTTAATTTAATTTACTAATATTGAAATTCAACAAAAGGTTTACTTTAATTTAACTGCTGTCATTTTCCCACATACACGTAACAGGGGCTGTACGTCAGAAGATGATTTTCGAAAAAAAGTAATTATTAGAGTTATTATGCAATTGCATATATCGTTGGTACTTCGCAAGTAAATATGTGCATATGCAATTACATATTTTCTCTACAAATTCTATAAATGCACAGATCTGCATAAAAATAATTACAAAATAATACAAAAGCACATTTCTTTTCTTTTTCTTTTTATTAAATATTTACATACAGATTTACGCTTAAGAACTGACTAAATAAAAAGAAAGAGTAAGAAGTATTTGTGTTTAGTATAATTTTCACTAGTTATATAATACCTAAAATACAGCACACTTTCGAGTGTATAAACCACCAAATATTAATTAAGAAACCCCATAAAGAATTTGTCACTAACGGAAATATATACATTATACAACTGAGTCCTATGCGAATCGGAAGAATAGGATTTATTAAAATGATTCCAATATTACCCAATATTGTAATCATATTGCTTAAAAAGTTAAATATTGATGATTGAGCTGGATTATTACACCATCAAAATATTATCGTATAAAAAATTTTGTGTAAGGTAAACCACAACATCATATTCTGAAGATAGACGTAGAAGTTGACTGAAACGCCAATTTGATGTATTTTTAAAGTTTAATTTTACATAAATATTTATACACCATTCAGTAAAAACGTGTGGTTTACTTTACACAAAAATTTATATACGATAGTTAAATGTTGATTTTCCTATTCTCGAGTATTTGAAATAGGCAGCTAAAGATATGAATTATTCTGGAGAGAACAACGAACTTCACATGTCAAACCCGATATGTATGCATTTGTTTAAGACGGACAGCTGAAGCATGCTCTCCGTCAAAGAGACTGGATCCTTCATACCAAAATCGGAAGCGGTCACGACAATAGATTGAAAAGTAATACTTTGAAAAATTCTGCACATAGAAATATAGTAAAAATACTTACTGGAAAAAATATATAAGTAAAAAGTGAAGTTCTAAAATAAAGCAGAATAAACTGCATTCAGAGATTACCTTTGTTACCAAATATCGAGCTCTCTGGGCATTTGAGCTTGTTAGACATGCCAAAAATTGTAAAATGTAATGTATATTTCATTAATTTAATATCGTTAGAATAGCGTCACTCCTCAGCTATAGAACTTTATGAGCCAGCTGACTTCACGTTTTTTAGCTTACATGAAGAGGCGCAAATTAAATTTCATTCTTATAATCTATTGTTTTTATAAATTGTGTCAACTTCCAGTTGTAAATCCTAACTAAAGAGTTTTTAAACCAAAACATTTACTATCTCACGTTATTAATGAAGAGTTAGATATAATTCCATAGTTACAATAAAGGAAAAATGGATTTTTAGTAATCGGATGGCGTTTCATATTCACATAGATTTCTGAAGAGTTAAAAAGTGTTAATAATATAACCCGATTTTAAAACTCAAAAAATTATCAAATTAACGACCAGTGCTTCATTTCCGCTAGAGCTAATAGGAGCTCATCTCAGGTATTTATTTATTTTCAGTGAATAATTATATACTAGCCGGAACTCATTGGAGAAATTCATTGGAAGTGAAATCATTGCAAGCACTCATTGGAAGTGAAATTAGGTGGAGTTGTTTTTCATATCTGATGTCGAATAAAAGTCATTGCTCATCTATCACGTCTCCTTAATGCTTTAGAGAAATTCTTCTGGAGTTCATTGCCTCTACTCAGCTATATCATGATTGCACTTATTCTACATTTTTCAGATGTGATTTGTACGCCGAGATTTGTCTTCATAGTTTAAGTAAATCGAAGTAATGCCCTCTGCAAATGTCATGCATGGATTTCATTTACTTCGACTGCGCCAACATCGATCTTATTATCCTGTAAATTTCATGGGGTTCGGGGACTCAGATGTCGTCCTGAGTGAAATATAGAACGAACATTTCATATATATATATATGAAATGTAATACATATAAATATGTGTGTGTAAATACATATATATATATATATGTGTGTGTGTGTGTGTGTGTGTGTGTGTGTGTGTATAATGTTCATATTTTTCTTTTGCTGAAGAATAAAAGTTTCAACTTTTGCAAAAATAGTACGTAATACAAATATGTGGAGGAAATGAATGGAGAGTTATGCTACGGTTGGTAGTACTGTAGAATATTAGGGATCCTGTACTTTTTTTGTTAGACATTAAGCTCTGTTTGCGAGTTAATGAATACTAGAGATTGAATGCCTAAAATATCCCACTTGTCTTGGCAAGTCAGGACATTGAGCTTAAAGCTTTTTGCTACCTACTTGTATGGGAATCTAAAAAATTACAGAAATTTCGGTAAGGCCGCCATAATTATAACTCAAGTATGTGCACTTAATGCCCATAAAAATATTAATACATGTATGCTGCAACCTCATTGTATAGAAATCTCACAAATACATGAAATTTTATAATGGCGCAATCAGTAAACCGCATGTATTTCTTATTCGCGCAAATGAAAAAAAATCATTGGATGCAACAAACTCGTTGTAGAGGAATCCCCAAAATACTGGGTATTCGATAATTCTTCGGTCACAATTAAATTCATTACTATTTCATGCAAGCTACATGCATGCTACATGCAAGATATTGTGCCATTTCACTGAAATATGAATGGTCGGCGGAACCTTAAGAAATTATTGATTTGGCACAGAAGCTTCAATGTTTGATGACCAACTACTCTTAAGCATTTGAAAATGTGTATTAAGTCCAAAACGAACTACTATGTAGGGGAATATCGGGTAGCCCCGGACACTTGGATAAATTGCGAATAAAAAACAAATGAATGGAATTTCTGTCCTTATTTTATACTGCGAACTTCTTTAATGATTATAATTAAACATTATTTAATGAAATATACTAAAAATAGTTTGGATAGAACCTTTTTTAAAAATAGAAACTTTTTTTTGGCGTTACAAGAAACGGCGGGTATCATCACGGACATATTAATCAATGGTGTCCCAACCGTTTTTTGGCCTTAAAATACAAATATCAAAATTATAATAAAAATCTGATGCATCTATATAAACACAATCTTCATGAGCCCAGTCTTTGTATTCCTGGCACTGAATCCAGTCTTCTTCAAATGTTTCTCCGCATATGATGCATTCTGTCTCGGTTTGTCGAAAATTTATTGACGAAAACAAAACACTGACTCACGACTAACTTACTCGGTGCCCACTTCGCAATTAAACTGTATTTGTTTCGACTCTATAGGGCGTTCATTTACGCCTTTATTTACGCAACACTTTAAATTTCTTAGAAATTGAAATTCCCGTGGTTACCTGCTGTTCGCGGTTACCTGACTTTCCCGTACTGGAAAAGTAACTTTTTTTAGAATGATTTCTGTGTATGAGAAACTAGAAATTAACGCATCCCTTATCTCACAGCCGGGAAAGCAATGTAAGAAATATATGATTCAATAGGTGGATTATTAATTAATGATTCATTACGTACTTTCAGGTTTAGCAATATTACTTTTTGGAAAACCGTATTAATACTTTAAAGTAATAGTATTCCGTATTTGACTTTAGTGGATATAAAAGTATTTTATCACATCTGATATTAATTCATGGAATAAAATGGTTAATTGATAATCTTTACCGTACATCTATAAAAAATTCAGCAACTTAAAAAACAATTGAATAAATGATGGTGATTTTTGTTGCAGAAAAATTTAAAATTGACTGGAAAACATATCCGTATACCAACAATTTTTTTTCTGGTTTATGAGACAGTATCGAACTGTAGATAAATGGACAACTTGAAAACTGACGTGAGTCGAGACCCAGTGAAAATGTTTTATTTAAAGAATAATTGTTAATATTTTTTTAACGAAATATATCGCTGTAACTGAGAAGGTAAGGCGAAAAGTTTAATGTTATTGTTTTTCGTGTGAATGTATTGGGAAATGACGATCGCCTTTACAAAATGTAGAAAAAAAGCGATTGCTTAAATTTCGTCTGTGTGAAGGACCACAGAACGTCTCGAGATGTACAGACACAATCGGCGGAATGAAAAAAGTTCGCCATTTTGCGATTCTTTTATGATATTAATTAATGTGTAGGCTGATTATCAAAAAACAAACATTCTGATCCTCAGGTGCTTTTTGACTCTCTGTCGTCTATCCACATCGAAATTTCACATCTAGGCATCTCAGATAGAAAGACAGACTCAGCCACAAACATCTTTCTTTCATTAATATAGATTAAGGCTGAAAATGATGCTCGCAGAATACAGCCTCTATCACCATATTTTTCTCTAAGAATTTTTTTCCCTAAATGGTTGAGGATTTATTCAAGTTAATCACACAATTTATCGTCGTCACAGTAGATATATAATAGGTACATTCCAAATAAACGGTATTGTGTATAATGTTTCGGAGCACTCACTCAAATTCTTCATCTGTTTAAATTAATCATTATATAATTTATAATTGTAAGCATCTCCGTGTGACGATCACTTTTGTTGCTTTAAAAGTTTGATACAGCAAGACAGATTATCTCACAATTTCAATAAATAAATTTGAAATAATTTATCAGATCTAATTTTTGTTAGTAATATTATACTTTAAGTAGATGTTAAGGATGCAGTATTATGCTTTAATGGTTGTAAGGCAGGAAGTATGGGACGTGTTTAATATTCTCTGTTTTAACTAAATCTATTCTCCCTTCAAATTTAAGAAATGAAAAGCATCAGCAAACATATCTTGGATTAACAGAATCTGTTAACCAAATATTACTGTTTAATTTTATTTATCTTACGATCACACAACATGATTTCCGGACGTCGATTTATCTTATCGTAACTCGATAAAATATCAGAAAGCCCTGAATAAATAGAAATTAAGTTGATGTAATAAGTAACAAAATAGCTATCTGAAGATAAAGTGGAAAACTTTGTTTCAATTTTCTCAAAAGCTGAAATTTTATTTTCAACATTCGTTTTTTCCTTTCTCTGTAAATAACTGTAATTGGTGCGCATACAATTATTTTGAACTTGAAACTTAATAAACTCTTATAAAATGTCATAAATGTTTATTTGAAATATCAATTTAAATATACTTATAGAATTTATTGAAACAATTATTTTCAAGTGTTTAGCTAAAATTTTAAAAATTTAGTCTGTGGCTCACTGTTCTAATATGAGTTTTTTTAAAGTAATTAAATTTTCCATTTATAAAAACTGCTTTATTATTCTTCAATTGGTATCTTACACACGGCTTTCTGAAAATCCTTAAAGAAATTTAATGTTCATAAAAATATAATGAATAATGTTACGAATATCCAGTTGGTACTAAAAGCGTTCTCAACAATATGAGATGTTTTTAATAGTAAAACAGATTTTAATTTAAAAGTTACCGATAGAGGATATTAACGCAAATACAACTTTTGGATTCTCGTAAATGAGAAGGATTATAAAAGAACTGACTGCAAGCTTAGTTTAAAAGTTACCGATAGAGGATATTAACGCAAATACAACCTTTTGATTCTCGTAAATGAGAAGGATTATAAAAGAACTGACTGCAAGCTTAGTTTAAAAGTTACCGATAGAGGATATTAACGCAAATACAACCTTTTGGATTCTCGTAAATGAGAAGGATTATAAAAGAACTGACTGCAAGCTTAGTTTAAAAGTTACCGATAGAGGATATTAACGCAAATACAACCTTTTGGATTCTCGTAAATGAGAAGGATTATAAAAGAACTGACTGCAAGCTTAGTTTAAAAGTTACCGATAGAGGATATTAACGCAAATACAACCTTTTGATTCTCGGAAATGAGAAGGATTATAAAAGAACTGACTACAAGCTTTCCTATCAATCTTGAAAACGGAGAGGTGGAAAGAGATGTATTGCTGAAATTCCGCCCATAGACATATCTAAAGAAAAATGTTTTTTTGGTAGATGGCGGTGGAAATCAACGAGAGTGTAAAATGGTCGAGGGGGAATTTGACATAATTTACGACATGTTTAGGTGAATCATTTCATTCTTTGAAAATTTCGAATTTGGAAGAAAATGCATTATTGTTAAAAGTTTGTTACAAAACAATGAATCAACTGCAATAGCTTTGTGGAAATTCAGCTAACAAGAGAATGCGAAGAGTGGAAAGGATACTTTAACGTGTGCAGCGATGCTGAAGCTTGTTAAGTGATTTGCAACTTTTCAAATTGCTTCAAATTCTACTTCTTTCTTTTTGAAAATTTCAGAACATAAATAGACTTACGTAGGCAACAGTAGCGGAGTAACTTTCTCCAAACACAAAATTGGTGATTCATTCGAATAAAATATCTTTGGTTTAGTGAGAGGTTTTTCTTTATAATCATCTTTCTTTATAATGAAGCTATTAAGTATAACATTTTGATCTACAACTATTTTTCTTATTAAAATTCACGTATCGTGGTATTGCTTTTAGTGCAAACTCATGCCATTTTTTAATTTTTGATCTCTTTTATGAAAATTTAAAGTTTAAAAGACTTTTTGATCGGCATGTACTTTTTAAATCATTAACCTGGAGGTTTATACACATGTAATAGATCTTGAATTTATATGACTGCCATTTTATAATGTATAGATTTCTAAAACAATATCTATTCTTTACACATTTAACTTGATAGATATGAAATTTGCATTAGAATTTTGAATTTGTATTTAAAATAATTAAAATCTTCTATTGTCCAAAATTTGAAGGGTTTTTTTTTGTTCTCCTGTCGCAGAGTTACCAATTTGCTTGAATATATTTAGAATTATTATTTAGTTGTAAAAACACAATGCAAACACATTAATAAATATTTGTTTGTTACTAAAATAGGTGCAGTAATTAAAACCACAGTTTTAAAACATTAAAACTATTTATGCTGTAAAATCAGATGTCAAAATACATTAGCGCTTTCGGCTAAACATTAGCCTTCTTCAGATTATAAAATCCAGTCGAAAGACACGGTTCCGAAAAAGTGCACTGGACAGGTGGAAAACGGGCTAAACCAACAAACTATGAAACGGAGAGAGTGAAGGAAGATGGGACGATAGCACTAAAAGCCGGGGGGGGGGAAGGTCAGCAAAAAACAAAAAAACCCAGTGACAAGAGTGCATTAAACCAAATACGTAGGATCTGATAAGACAATACATCATTACATGTATTATCACCAGTTTTCAAAATTTCTAGAGACTATCGGATTATGACACTATTACACTGTGAACCATGTGCAATTATTTTAGCCTTACTGAAAAATACATAAATCTATATAGCTTGATTTAATCCGGATAATGCGGTGAATAATTTACCCTTTTTTAGGTCAGCTGTATGTTCCTTAATCCTTTCCTTTAATTTTCGAGTTGTCATGCCTGTATATGAATATGTTTTAGATCTGCCGCTAACTTTAAAAGGAACAATATAAATGCCAGATTTATCACCGTTATCAATGGGGTCAATCATTCTATGTACAAGATATTTCAGCTTTGTTGGGGGCTTTGCGATAAGAGTTACATAATATTTCTTGAATGCGTATTCAATTCGTTCAAACAGTTGTGGGACATAATCAATACTGCAGAATTTTGAAGATTGCATATCTTTTTTAACTATTGTTGTTTGTTTATTTTTATACTCATAAATTAAGTTATTGATACATTTGTTTGAAAAACCATTTTCATTTGCAATCACTTTAATTTTGTTCAACTCTTCGTTTAAATAAACTTCTGAACAAACCTCAAACTCCCTTTTGATATAAAACCGATATGCTGTTGCTTTGTAATTAAACGGAACATTACTATTATAGGATATTATGTTTTTAGATCTGCAAGGTTTTCTATAAATATTTCAATTGATTTTGTGTTGAAACATTTTTGATACGTTCTATATCTAAAAATGGTAATAAATTTTATTACCATTTTTACCATTATTACCATTACAAATTTTATTACCTGCTTAAAATTTTCTATACATTTTTAATTATTATTTAGTTTTTAAGCTGAATTTAATTTTTTTTATATTCTTAATAAATACTCTATTTTTAAAAATTCCGTTTACGAAGTAGTCATTCCATGGGGCATTTCAGAATCTTGAAAAATTTAACATTAAACTGAAAACATTTTTGTGTCATTGGAATGTAAAGAAGTCAGTGGAAAGACTTACTGGTTCACATTATATCTTATATCTTCGACAATAATAAAGACCAGTTTGTGTTTGCATGTACGTATGTATGTCTGTAGCTTTGTGATGAGGTAGCTGCTTGCATAGCGAATTCCGAAGAAAGCTACCAATATCTCTAAAATTATGCATCTCGAAGACAGTTTTTCACTTTGTTATTAGATTTTTTTATTCGACTTTTAGCATTTCTTTGCGTTACTATCGGATTTATCTACATTAGAAAAGTAATAGGTTTCAATCTTTTAGCCTTATGTAGTAAATTTAGTCCTCTTTTTAATATAGATTATTCGGTAATCATACAACGATTCTTGATATTTTTGCGAACTTCTCTTGCGATTCTAAAGGTTTTTTTCACTTTTAGCGCCGATTTTTTAACATTCATAGAAGAAATCCAGTTTGAATGTTTTAGACAGATATAGTAAACTTTGTCCTCTGCAATGTTTCAATTTTGTTTGCCATTTTTAGCGTTTTGTATCGATTTTACGACATTCTTAAAATGAATCATTTTTCTATCTTTTATCCATGCCCTCTGCCATTTTTCAAATTTCCGTTTGTTTTTTATGCGATTTTTCGGGGTTTTTTGCATTTTGCTGTGATATTTCCACATTCGTAAAAAGAAACCTTGTGCAGTAGTTTGGAATTGTTTGATCACACTTTTTGACTTAATTTCTTAGGCGTATATTAACGTTTTTCGGGTTGCGCGGCCAGTTTACCACACTAGTAAAAGGAGTCCAGTTTCAATCCTTTATCCCTGTGAAGTACATTTCGTTTTCTTTTTGATAAAGTTTTTTCGGAATTTGTAAAGCGATTTTTTAATTATATGGAATTTTTTTATTAATTATTCATATGATTTGTAGCGTTTTTTTGCATTTCGCGGCGATTTTTTGACATTTGTAAAATAAATCTGCTTTTAGTCTTTTAGCCCAATTTACTGAATTTAGTTTTTTTTTATCAATACAGTTTATTCGAAGATTTTTTTAATTTTTTACGAAATTTTAAATATACTTTTCCACAAAAAATAAGAACTTAAAAAAAATATATATATATATATGAAATATGTTTTTTCAATTAATTAGCGGTAAGGCGATCAAATATTTTTCTGAAATAAAAAGCACTCTTCTGTTTTTTTTTCTACTCCTGTTATTAAATCCATTTTGGAAGAATGCTAAATTGGTTTTAATACCAACTTGCACGACAATGCTATAAACTTGAATTTGATCTGGTTCATTCGCTGCTTGCCTTTACATAAGTCGAGTATAATGAGTATATGCGTAGTCGAATGTGTACACTGTCAAAGGCTGTGACATCCCCAACCCTAACTTCGTTTGGAAATAATTTCGTCTTAAGAATAAAGAAAAAGAGAAACTCAATTATTAAAACTTTGTTCTTTCGAGACCAAAGCCGGAGAAGCTCCGCTAGTTTATAATATTTGTAAACTCAAATATACCCATGCTCAATAATTCTAATCAAGAATTTAGTAATTTAATTTACAAAAATATCTGGTCATTTCATCTGTTCTCAATAATTCTAATCCAGAATTTAGATGGAATTTAGGAATTTAATTTACAAAAATAATTTTCAAAGGGTTAACGAAGGAATTGTTCATATTAACATTACTTGTTGTGAATGAACTGTTAACGCAAATGAATACAAAGTTTACTTATCTTACAATTACTTCATCACAGAATTCTTAAATCACTGAAATCCTTTAAGCATAAATTTACTACTCAAATAAATAGAATGTACACTGTTAAAAATTTGCAGAAAAATGTGCAGTCATTCGACCGTTTTTACAGGGTGTTTCACAAACGACCCCTAACTTTAAAAATCAATAACCCGGAAACTCTGATAGCTAGAAACATGAAACCAGTGGTATGTTTATTAAAAAAATCGTAAGAATCTTATGCATAAATCGCAAAATTTAGTTAAAAATAGCGCCGATAGATGGCGCTGCGATAAATAGGCGCATCGCATAAGAAGTGATTCAATATGTGCACCTTTTACAAAACAGACATGTTGCAAACACAGAATGAAATTGTCAGTGACTCTCTGTAGAGTGTTACCGGAAATCGACACACAAGCTTGACAAATAGCCTCTTCGAGCTCGCCGATCAGATTTCAATGGCGAAATCTTGGACGGCTACTCTTTCTATGCTTCTGAACTCGCTTTAGAAGGATTCTTAACGCTCTCAGCGCCATCTATCGGTGTTATTTTTAACTAAATTTTTATATTTATGTATACGATTCTTACGATTTTTTAAATAAACATACTACTGGTTTCATGTTTCTATGTATCACTGTTTCTGGGTTATTGATTTTTAAAGTTAGGGGTCCTTTGTGAAACACCCTGTAAATGAACATGTTTACATAACCATAATTTAACTCCAATCTTTCCACATTATTGCCCATATTATGGTCAGAATAGAGTTAAATTACGGTTATGTAACCGTTTTCTATAAAATAGGTCGAAAGGCTCGAGAGTTTACTGCATAATTGTAACAAAATTAATTATTTTTAACAATTTGTAACATTTCTTTTAATTTTTAACATTTTTCATCCTTATAAGGAATGAATTACAAAAATGGATTTTATGCAATATAGCTTAGAAACAACATAATTTATGTGACATTATTAAAGTACGTTTGTTCCAAAACGCGAATTCCAGTTTGACACTAGTCTACACAATTCTTGGAACGGATATGACAATGTATGTTTTACAAAACATGTTTAATTCTGAATCAGAAAATGTGATCAGAAATACATTATTACGTCATGTTTACTAGATATATATCTTTAAATATATAAATTTTGAAATTAATATTAAAAAAATAAACATTTATTCCAATATATAAAAACCTTTAAAAGCATAAATTAATTTGCAGAAACTCAGGGCTCTCAAATGGTCCGTTTTTTGAATACCGGTATTATGTTAGAGAAAAATTATTTTTAAATTATTTTTTGCAAACTTTGCAGAAACCACCTTCGGGGAATGTTGTAGAAACCGACCATGAAATTATCTGTTAAAAAGTATTGGTATTCAGTTGGCAGACCATTTGGGAGACCTGAACATTAAAGTATCAAAATTACAGTTAATTGTGCCAATTAGCTTTACAGTTATGTTTAAAAAATTACACGCATTCCAATTTAAATTGCAATTATTAAAGAGTACTTTAATTAGAAGCTACAAGGTTTACATCTGTATAATTCTTAAACTACTTTACCGAATGACATTCTAATAGGTATCTGAAAGTAAAATTAACCAAGAAATCCGAATACGATATCAAACTTTTTCATACTGAGAATTTCAAAGTTTATGACAATTTCAATATGAAAACGGCCAAGTAAGGTCCTTGTTAACAAAACAAAAATGTGACGCATGAAACAGGAAAAATGAATTAATTTTCAATTTTACTTTCGATATGAGCGTAAAATTAAATTATAACGCTTCAGTTCCAAAAAATATTTTTCAATCTGCAGACTAGTATTATCTTTCTCTAAGCATGAAAGTAAAGGATTAAATTTCTTCATCAAATGTTGCATAGTGTTCTTATTTTCAAAGCGCAGAATATAAGTTTTAGAAATACATGTTTTGAAATAAATATTTAAAACAGTATTGAAGCACGTTTGTTCTCAGTTTCTTTAAACTGAAAAGTATATAGATTTTAAGGACTTGAAATTTATTGAGGCGTTGACATGGGAAGGGGAGTAAGTGCCAAAAATGAAACTACATTTTGATTGCTGCTATTTCCAAGCCGAAGGCATTAGAGTTACAGCCTGGGTCATATTTCGTCCATCATAAGAAATACAATAAACGGGAGATTACCTTACACTCTTTCCCATGCTATTGGCAGTGGTATTTACTATTTTATCAACGGGAAATGGATTTTTGGCATTTACTCCCTTTCCCATTTCAACGTCTCAATTAAAGAAAGATATATAAATAAACTTGTAAAATATTACTGAAATTAAAAGGAACATTTAAAAAAAAAAGAATCCAACCCGAGTTTCCCGAGCAACAGAATACAGTTTAAAACATTATTTTAAATAGAAAACTATAGTAGATTTTTTTTTTTTACATTTAATGTATTTTTTTTTTAAATTGTCCACTAACAACACCAAAAGTCTTTTTCATATGATAATTATCAATACTGAATTCAAATAAGGTTTGAAAATTATTAAAACCGACACTTTTGTATTAGCAGCATGCCAGGAGTTAAGAACCGAAGAAATTTTAATAGATTTCGCCTCTTAACAGAAGTCTTTTTTATTCTGATAATTTGAATTAGTGATGGGCCGATTCGAGATCTTTTAAGAATCGATACCTTAGTTTTCGAATACTTTTCAGAATCGAAACCAACATTCGAATACTTTGTATTCAAATGTTTTAGAACTGAAAACTACTCCAGACTTTGTTCAAACTTGATGAGGGCGATATTCAAATGTTTGTTCTACGTAAAATCACCTGTCTGTCTCTCTCTCTCTCTCTCTTCTCTTTTTTTTTTTTTTCACAGCTGTTTTCATGTTGTTTTTGCGTTCGGATGAAAATTGAGATAGTCATATTACTTTTTTTTTTCTTAATTTTTCAATGGTGAAACTTTCCTTAGAAAATAAAATAGTAACGCTTTAATGATTAATCTACCCAGAACTTTTTGAATAATCTAGTACAGGAAGCAATTTTTGTTGATTAAATCAAGAAAAACTTTCTTTTTTCAAACTGTAATATTTTACTCTCCAGCATGCGAAATTGTGTGTTTTATTGTTGTTTTCATTTTAAATGTTATATTTCAATAATAATTAATAAAAAGTATGTGTCCAAATGGGTGCCATTGAACAACACTGTTTCCGAACTTTATTTAATAGCAAAAATTCTGCGATTAAATAATGCAACGATTACTATTCAGTAATAATGGTACCAGAAATTGAAGGATTGTGGGAACCATGCAATAAACCTTGTTATTCTATTCTTAATTCCCTTTATACTTGATAATATTAAGTATGGATATTTTAGAAAAGTCAGTATAGGTGTAAGCGGAATTTCGTTCTTTTTGGGGTGGAGGTGTGGGGTGCTACCTAGTTTGTACATTATTTTATCATTAGTGCCGGCAAAGGTGCAGAGATATGGAAATTTAATTAAAATTTTCTTATCTGATTATTTAAAAATAAAAAAAGAGAAAATTATTCTGATTATTTTAGTCGAATTTTTTTTTTCGATCTGCGATTAAATAATGCAACGATTACTATTCAGTAATAATGGTACCATAAATTGAAGGATTGTGGAAACACTGTAATAAACTTTAATACTTAATACCCTTTATACTTGATAATAGTAAGTATGGATTTGTAATTTTGTTTTCCTTTTAACGTTCATACGTTTCAAATTTATCTTACACGGAAATTCAGGACGGAATGAGGAAAAAAAAATAAAACTGTTTTATTTCTTCATTTTGAAAAATGTTGGTACAGATTTATTGTTGAATACTTAGTATTTCCGAATTGGTAAATTTATGTATTACTATTGTTGATGTGTAAAAAATTGTCTTGCACGATGAGTTCTGACAAAAAAATCGTAATTCAGATATTTTCATGTTTTTTTTTTTTTGTACTAGCTGGCACGCACTGCATTGCCCGGGATGATACTAACCTTAAATTTACCTAAAATCAAAGATTAATTATTAGATATTTTTTAACGAAAATAAATCCAAACGTACATAGAGTTGTCCATCCCACTGTCTTCGGCCGCGAACACCGAACGTGCTGCGTCCTATGTCTTTAAACAAAACGAACCTGGAATTTGTATCATTTTATATTTTTAAACAAAAATTCCTCCAAACGAACATAGAGTTAGGGGAACAGTGTACACTGGGTGTGCTATGCACGCTCCGGTCTGCTTGGGTTTTATATATATTTAAAAATGTTTCAAAACAAATTTTTAAACGAAAACTCATTCAAACGTGCCTAAAATTTGGGGTTCAAAAATCGCTGTAGAAATTCCGAATAAACTTTATTGAAAAAAGAACATAATTTACTAAATCGGGGTAAAAGATTGAAACTGGATTCATTTTACTAATGTGGAGAAATCACGGAGAATTTCGATAGAAAACGCTTAAAAAAAAAAAAAATCTTATGAAAAAATTTAATTAAAAAAAAACTATCTTGGATCTGCATAACTTCAGATATTACAAGTACCGTCCTGCCAAATTTTGTTACTCTGCATACAGCGGTCTGGTTAGAATACAGCACACCAGGCAGGCAGACAAACACAAACTTCTATTTTTATTATTATAGTTTTTTTTTTTTTTTTTTTTTTTTTTTTAGAACACTAGGCTATTTCCAACGAAGCAGTTATCGTAATTTTTAAATTTAACTTCGTAAATTTTGAAAAAATAGAAAGGATGAAGACGTTCAAGAATAGAATTTTTACAATTTTGTAATAAATACTTTACAATTTTGTAATAGAATAGTTACAATGTTTATAAAAAAAATTTAATTTTCTGTTTGTTCCAGATAAAAAAAAAAACACATTTTAGTCACTATATTTTTATTTTTATGTTCTTTTTTTTTTTTTTAAATATTATTTTTACATGCTTAAAATGATGTTTTCTAACATATAAGTTGGTAATTTTAAAATCGGAGTTGTTAAGTTACAAAGGGTTAATCTTCATAATCAATAAAAATTTCTTTTTCGAATTGTACAAATTAATTTTCCACTATGAGCAATTATTTTCTGTTATATTAAAAAAAAAAAAAAAAAAAAAAAAAAAAAAAAAAAAAAAAAATGACATATGATGTTTAATTACGAATTTACAGAATTTTATGTAAGTTTAAATTCATATGCTCTTAAAAAAAAAAAAAAAAAAAAAAAAAAAAAAGTGTAGTTTAGTTGTACACATTTGAAAAATTAAAGCTAAAACAGCGCCGATCATCCATCGTACTAGCCTCAAGATTCCGGAGAAATGTTTTAAACAGCGCCGAGTATTTGAATACTAGCATTCACTGGCGCAGCTTATGAAAACATAGAAAACTCGAGCTATAAGAACTGAATACAATCGAAAACCACAGTTTGCCAGGTGGCTTGTATTGGAATACTCCCGTCCGAATCGAGATCACTTGAGAACTTGACTGAATCGAGACCTCAGACATTTTGAATTCGAATACTCCCATTTGAATACCATTCGCTGGCGCATCTTATGAAACCGTAGAAAACTCCAGCTATGCGAACTGAATACAGTCGAAAACCGCAGTTTTCGTCGCCGACACAGATGCGAGGTGACTTGTATTCGAATACTCCTGTCTGAAATCGAGACCATTTGAATACATGGCTGAATCGAGAACACAGACATTTTGTATTCGAATACTCCCATCACTAATTTGAATGGTTTACAGGCGTAGTTACATTCGTGTTTTCCTTGTATTTTTTTCTTATTTTATTTATGTATTTCGAAGTGTAATTTTGTTAGCGAATATTAATCGGAAACAAACGCTTAACTTTTTATATTCTTTTAAGTACAAACAATCTTTTCAATAGAGTAAAAAAATTCTTGCTTGAAAATTATTTTAAAAACAATGCAAAATCAATAAATTGAGACACCTGTTTTCCAACAAATTGCATTTGAAAGAATTTCTTTGTTTATCAGACGATGTGAAAATTAAATTTGTGCGATGTTTTGAGGTTAAAGAACATTACATTAAAATCGAGATTTATTGTCAGGTGTTCGACGGTGACTATGACATCAACTTTATTCATGGACATGTTTTTGCTTTATAATATAGATTTCGTATAAAAAATCAAGTTTACGTAACAGTTACGTTACTAAATTTGTTATATAATGACCCAGATATAGGCGCAAAGATATGCTAAGTGCACGACAAAATCAACACCAGAAGAAATGCGCTTTAATTTAATCAGAAGTACAAGTTACTTATTTAAAATAATTGCTGTGTCATTTTTTATTAACAATTGTGAATTCAATTTAATATAAAACGGAAATAGAAAAATATTACGCATTTCTTGATATGTTCATGGCATCTTGTTTTGCCTATTTTCCTGTTTTGCCTATATTCTATTTATTATCAAAACGAAAACTCTAAAATTTAAAGATGAATTTTGTCACTGTATCATCATATGAATTATTTAAAGTTTTTCTTGTTCTATTTTGGTTAGACTTATTGCTAGTTCTTATAAACATTATTTAATTAAATCAAAATTTATGTTTTATTAATCTTTTATTTTGTAAGTTTTCAGCACATCCTTAAAAGAAATGCTTCAGGTTTTTGATATAACATCATTTATCATGAATTCAATTTAATATAAAACGGAAATAGTAAAATATTACGCATTTCTTGATATGTTCACGGCATCTTGTTTTGCCTATTTGAATGTTTTGCCTATATTCTATTTATTATCAAAACGAAAACTCTAAAATTTAAAGATGAATTTTGTCACTGTATCATCATATGAATTATTTAAAGTTTTTCTTGTTCTATTTTGGTTAGACTTATTGCTAGTTCTTATAAACATTATTTAATTAAATCAAAATTAATTCGCAAGTTAGTTTTCTTTTGTGTAATATTGTGTAATTCTAAATAACGAGACACTCAATAAATGATGTTATATCAAAAACCTGAAGCATTTCTTTTAAGGATGTGCTGAAAACTTAAAAAATAAAAGATTAATAAAACATAAATTTATGATTTAATTTAATAATGTTTATAAGAACTAGCAATAAGTCTAACCAAAATAGAACAACAAAAACTTTAAATAATTCATATGATGATACAGTGACAAAATTCATCTTTAAATTTTAGAGTTTTCGTTTTGATAATAAATAGAATATTTACTACAATTATGCAATTGGTAATAAACGTTATGAAGTACAATATTCTTGTGAAAAAACTCAAATAATTAAATCAACTGTTTTGGGGATATGTTCTGGTTCATTTTGCACAAATAATTTTTTTATAAAATGAAAAGAAAAGCAGTTAAAATTCCAATATAAGTTTTATTATATGGGGTACTAGTTATTATAGGAATATTAATCTTTTTTTACACTACATTAATAAAACTAAAACCAAATTAAGAATTAATTATCATTTATATTTATGTTTCTTAACTTTCTAACACATAATAATTGATACTACGATAAATATTAAATAGAATTTGCATGTACAAATATATTTACAGATGATTACTTCTTGTCATAAATAAATAGGAATATAGCATTAAAAATACATTAAAGTATATACCAATTTTAATTGAATAATTTGTTACATAATTTACATACAAGTTTCTCTGATTTACGTAGAAGATTAAATTATTTATCTATAATTACTCTTTATATATATTTATCCCTATACATATATTTATATATCACCACTATACTTCTTTTCAATGTATATATATCTTAAGGATTTACATAGAACGTGACTTTTAAATGTAAAGACATGAAATGCAATAATCGTAAAAGCTACATTTAATCTGGATTTGTAGTGTTTTGACGGAAACTCTAAAGGGAGTTAGTTATTTGACAGATTTTATTTTCTCTGGAAGTAAATTTTCTCTTCATTTTAAGAAATGTCCTCTTATTTAGTAAATTGAAAAAAAAAATCGTATATTTTCATTTTTCTTTTTTTTTTTTTTCTTTTTTTTTTCTTTCTTTTTTTTTTTTTTTTTTTTTTACAAATTCTTTTCTAAAGAGATTTTTTACACCTCAACCACATGATTGTAAATTCTTGTAAATGTACTACAGTCCTAAAATAAATAATAAATGTAAAATCAATGTAAATAAAATCTTGTGCTTTCTTAAATTTATAATTTTGAAAGAAAATAAAATATATTTTTCCACCATTTCGTATTTGTGATAAATATATCACCTATAGTAATTTAAAAAATAAATACATTAAAGGTATCACGGAAAAAGAAGACATGATGTATTTTTCACGTGTATTTAAAAATGAATTAATCAAGTAAAAGCTTGAAACAAAAATTCCACTAAATTATATTAAATTATTTAGGATATTCATTATGTAAATTTTTACAATTATAGAAAAAATAATTTTCCTGAAACGTTATTTTTATGAAGCATTAAATGAGTGAAGAATATTAATTTTCACTTGATGGAAATAATGATGCTTTAATTGGTATTTTTCGTAAAAAGTGAAAGTACAGATAATACTCATTTTGAACTAAATTTTATAAATCATTTAAAATCAGTTTTTACTGTAATATTATTTGTGTTATGGTCTAAATTTGAAAAGCGTTTAAGTAATTTTAACTAAATATTGCACATTTAGTTATGTATTCATTTTTGTTTATATAACAGGTGTAATCAAACTATATCTTCTTCTTTTAACTTTTATGTTCGTGCGTTAAAATCAATATTTTCTTTTGAAATATGAAATAGTTATTCTAATAGTATATAAGATAACTTTCGTTTATGAATGACTTTAATATCTGTCATATGCTAAACTATTTAAAAAAACACACTTTATAAGTTATAAGATGTTACAAATGTAAATCGGAAATAATACGGGAAGCATCGGTAGTTAAATAAAATCATTCAAGGCAAAAAAAAAAATGATTTTTTTTTTCCAAATGTATAAAATCAATAGAATGGCTTATGCATGCTTTTCATTAAAGAATCACATTAAAGTATATTGTTTGGTTTAAAGTTTTGGATTTCAAATATTATTATCAAAATTCCAACGATGGTATTGCAAATGCTTTAAAGAGTAAAAAAAAAATATATTATAAAACACTCGATATATTTGTTTAAAATGGTTATGTGTTTAATGGTTAAAATGGTTAAATAATTATTAATGGTTTTAGAAACAACCTGCATACTATGATAACATGAATACTATTAAAAATATTCATTAATAATTACTTTACTTAAATTTATATATATATATATTTAATTTATGGAAAGTGTCTAATTAAAAAAAAGGATGTTCGATCAAGAAAATGCATCGAATATGTATAGAAAATAATTAAATATTGTTACTGACCCTCGTTATCCTTACATTACTAATTAGAAATTAATAATATAATATTTTAAAGATACACATTTTTGTTATGATATAATGTCCTACATTTTCAAAAGCGAAAATTACTTTTATTTTTTGCCTAAGCTAACTTTTTCTATAAAATAAATCATTTTTTTAATGAAACGCACGGTTCAAAGAAACCAATATTTTTAATCATAAAAAAGCCTAAAAAATGAAACAGAGACATGATAATTTATTTTGAAGTTTCAAAAGGCTTATTTGTCATTGCGGTAAAAATGAAAAAAAGCATCGATTCCGAAGAAGAACATCATAACTCTTTTCATTTTTCTTGTAAAAATTGTATTCTCTCTTTGAAAAATTAAAATATTTTTTTGCAAACACAAATACTCGAAAAGAAACCAGGTTTAATTCATAAATATAAAAGAGTATTAGTTAAAAAGTATTTAAACCTCAATTGGAAAATCACGCCTAATTTTATTTCTACAATTCCTGTTGATCCAAAATATTTCCTGCGCAGTACGTGAATTTGGTGACGGATCCAATTTTAGGATATTTAACAGCATTTATTTATTCTTGGTAGAAAGCGCGAACGAATGAATTTATTAAAAAAAATATTGTTCCTTCTCTTTTTAAGGCATGCAAACCGCAAAAGAAAAAAACATTAATTAAGCTATGTATTCAGGATTTCTAAATTGTTTTCTCAATGTATAATAATAATTTAATAAATATTAATTGAATTATTATTAACATATTAATTGACAATTAAATCCTGAAAATATGAAAATATTGCATTGCAATCGAGAACACGTCTGTAGACAATTTCTAGAATTCTAGCACATGAGGATTAGTGTAAACAATGAAATATAAAATTAATTTTTTACATACATGAACCAAGTTGAGTAAAATATAAGTGTGTAATAATAGGCATTGATTTTCTTTTTGCTTCGAGAGGTAAATAAATGCATTCACCAACTCCTTTAATTCTGTAAATTCTGACATTAAGCAGCTTATGTAATCCATCTATTTTGCTATAATGTACATTTTTCAAAATCTTATAAACCTTTAAAATAAGTTGCGAAATTAGTTTTCGATTCAATTACGATTATATATATATATTTCCGACGCTATTCAGGCGAACTTTCCTTTTATATGGGTATTTGTTTCGTAATAGCAAAATTACATTGAATATTTAAAACAAACATGCTGAAATCAGATGAATAGAGATTACATTTAGAGTTTACGAACACTTGTACATACTCTCTTAAAACGAAAGAGCCAAAATAACTCAAGTTGAGCCGAAATCGACTCATCTCATGATTTGAAAGTCAGCTTCTCATGAAGAGTTGAAACAACTCGAGTGAACGAGTTGTTTTTAAGCAACTCATGATTGAGTTATCTCTATTTTACTCATACTTGAGTGAAATCAAATCAATGAAGGTTAAATCCAGTAGCACTTGAGTGATTTATAACTAACTCATACTTGAGGAGGGGAAGGAGAATTAAAATTCATGGTAAAATGTAATAATTCATTGTAAAATAATAAATTTCATGAACAGGTAGATTATTATTTTAGAAAAAAAAAGTAATTTGCATATTGAATGTATACATATTTATGTTTACATATATGTATATATTCAACAATTAAGTGAAAAGTATCTTTTTTTTTTTTTTTTTTTTTTTTGTTGTTGTTGTTTCTGAGCTGCTTGAAATATATACCTCCCCCCCACTCCCGACCCAAAAAGACAATTTTAAAAGGAATATTTGAAAAGATAAGAATTTCTGCTGATTTAAATATTTTAATCTTTTTTTTTTTTTTTTGTTATAATGATTATATTTTCTATGCAATATTATTCGATACATTGCATGATATTTTTCAGTTTATATCAATATTATCATTAAATATGTTTTAATCCTAATACTATTTAGGAATATTCACACCGTGAATATCCGGGAATGTAGATATTTACCTTATTTTTAACAACATATGATAAAAAATATGGGATTTATACAGTTTCATAAATCAAGTATATTTTAAAATATTAGAATTCAGACTGAGAATAAAATAAGAAATATAATTTGTTTACTTTAAAACAATATTTGTAAAGTCAGACAAGTCAATTTTCAATTTATAGTATTATAAAAGTTAGAGTTCTGAAACATCGCTAAAAATATATACTATCAGGGCTCGATCCAGACAAAATTTTGGGCCTATTTAGGTCGCCTTCACAAAATTCCTTTTACTAAAATTGATCCTTTCACAAAATTCTATTCCAAAAAAACTTATTATTTATTATTTTATGATGTTTTAAAATGTGTAATTTGTAAACAAACAAGTTCAAAAAAGAGAAAAACTTCAGCAAAAGGATTTTAAAAACTTTTTGTTTATAAATGTTTGGTTCGAATTTGTTTAGCTGGATTTCAACTTTCGTTACAAAATGTTATTTTTCACAAAAATATAATAAATTTCACAAAAATAACCTTTACTTTTCACAAAATGGGCCCCAAGATAAAAAACTTGCATCGACCCCTGACTATATAAACAAACGTACCGACAAGATATTTTCTTTAAAAGTTTAAATTGCTACTAAATGCTATTTATATAAATCATATTTATTGAAACAACATTAAAAAAAAAACATAAAGGAGAGGCAAAGGATTTATTTCATTATATTTTAGAGTATTTTTTAATATTTATCCTTCCAACTTAAAAGATCTCTAAATGTTCGCTCGTGTAAATAGTCCTAAATGTTAGGGTTAAGACATATTTAATAAAAATATTGATATAAACTGAAAAATATCACGCCATATATAAAATAACAATTAATATAAAACAGAATCATTATAAAAAACATAATTAGAGTACTTAAATCAACAGAAATTCTTACCTTTTCAAGTATTCTTTCTTTAAAATTTTAACAACGTGGTGTTAGCCGCGTACTACACACCACACGTCTGTCGTCTGCTCAGCGGATATGGGGACAGTGAGGTCATGTCAACTGCGTCAGCTTACTGGATTTCCGCTCGCCAATGAGTGCTTTTTTATCGAGATGAGTTGTTTAGTATTCGCCCTTCTGGAGTGCATTAGGAAAATAAAAATTCAAATCATGATGAGTGAAACATTTAAAAATCAACTCATTCACGATCCAATAAATTAGAGCTCTTTTCTGAGAAGCAAAATCCACTCTTTCGTTTTAAGAGAGTATATACATATGTATATATATATATATAGAGAGAGAGAGAGAGATTGCCGACCTATTCAGACGCACTTTCCTTTTATCTGGAATTTTTTTTTTCGTAATAGCCAACATATATTGAATATTTAAAACAAACATACTGAAATCTGATAAAATGAGATTACATTTAGAGTTTTCGAACACTTGGGGTGATTGCGAGAACATGTATTTAATGAAATTAGCTATCAGTAACCTAAAATAGCTAAAAAGACAAATGTAGATACGTTGCTAAAGTCGACAGCACAATATCATGTCATATGATTATTTTTTTTGAAACGTCCAAGCTTAACAAAGAACATAAATATCATGAGTAAAACTCGCGTTCTAATAATTAAAGTTAGATTATGCAACCTAAATGCCATGTAAGTTATTTACGAATTAATCTTTATTTTGGATTTATGTGAATTAATCTTTATTTTGGATTATAACAAATAAGTAAATGTTTCTGCTATGATGCAGGATAACTTAACTAAATATCTTAAATTATTTTATAAGTTCTTTAGTTAAGAGTTTTTAGCTATCTTTTAGGGTATTAAGCTTAGACTTAAATCTGTAAAGCTTAAAGCCCGCATTAGTTCAGATTAGTAAGGGTTCAGACTTTTAGTGAATTGTATATTCCAAATTTTATTCTGCCCAGTGAATTTTTAAATCTATATTAATGAAATGAAATATGTTTTAAACAATAAAATTTAGCGATTTCTTTTATTAAAAATTCATACATTAAGATTTCAAAAAATCACATGCAAATAAGGACCTTGCACAAATTTGTAAGAAATAGCACACATAATTAAATAAAATTCGTCAAATGAATAAGAGAAATAATTATAACAATGTGCATACAATGAATATTATTTTACGTCATAATTATAGACACAAACGACAAAAGGAAGAACTTTATCCCATAAAATAAAGCTATAATTTGAAAAGCTAACCACTCCCTCCTAAACAATCCTTAAATAAATTATGCATTAGCAAAAACAAAGATAGAAAATTATGTGTATAACAATGACTCTGGATTTTTTCGAGAAAATGAAAAATTAAATGTTGTCAAAATGGAAGTAACAATTTCTCCACAGTATTCAAACATTCACCGTTCTACCCTGAAACAAGTGTATTTAGCAATGTAAGAAATCAATCCTCGATTTTGAATCAATAACCTCATTAAACCAATGTTGAATAGCTGAGAAAACACTTTGACGCTCATCATGAAAAGGGCGAAACAAATGGTAACCTGTACTAGCAATTTTCGGTTAATATAACTGGGAGGGAACATATCCGATTGAATTTTTTTATGACGTTTATTTGACTGAAAATGCAAGAGGGAGGAGCATTGCCATTTGGAAAGCAATCTTGCACTAACTTTTAGCATTTTTCTGATAGTTTTTCTTCAATACTTCGTTCAAATTGATCATTGTTGATGCTACGCCATAGTTTGTCTGACGTTGTTGCTCTGTATCATAGTAAACATCGCTGTTTTTGTCTCAAAAGATGCACTACATACACTAATTGCCATAAACGCACTGTACCTGCACAGGCTAAGATGGTTTATTTGGTTGCATTCCAGTCTTCAGCTGTTTGATATTGGCATACTCAATCCATTTTTCATCTTTTATAAGAATTCAATGTAAAAAATCTTTTCCTCTTTATCGCTGAATCAGCATTTGACATGTGGTTTTTCGATTTTTCGCAAAGTTGCACATTAATGTAATATTCAATTTCCTTGAAATATTCCCACTGCATGGGAACGCTGTGAAGCGCAAAGGTAATAAACATGCATTTTGCAGAATTGTTAATGTAGCAGACAATTCATACAGTAATAAGCAAACAACTTCTTCGAGAATGAAGTAATAGTTATACACCTAATATTAACCGAAAAATTGTTGATGGCGATATTTAAAACTACAGTAATCATAAACAATGTCAGGTTTACAGTATTGTACGTGATAATATTCTTACTGTAGAAAAATATAGTGATTATAAATTATTTACAACAATTGTTACATGTAATGTCTATAGTACAAGAGATATACAAATAAAATATATTAAACGTTTGACAAGATTTCGAATATGATCCAATATTATAAAAACATTTTATGAATATTCAGTATTGAGATTAAGAGCGCTACGAATATCAACACATTAGGAATCGGCAGTCTATCTTACCACATATTTTTCTTAGCATTTGAGTGGTGTTGTTACAATGGCAGTTCTGTTTCATGCTTTGTGAATTTACACTTTTTCAATCAATTTTAGCAATTATGCATCTTGTGCATTTCGTATTTTGCATTCACTTATGCTTGGTAATTGTCCTGTACTTCACTTTAAAAAATTATTTTTACAGTTTAAAATTCTGGCAATATGGATGCCAGCACATTTGTTGTAACTTTACAGCATTTTTTTCTTTCATGGGTAAACAGCACATTTGTAAAATTTACAGAATTTTTTCCAGTTAATTTTACAGTTGTTCCGCTATTTTATTTTACAGTAAATATGTTTATTGTACAGCAGTTTTTGCTGTTAATTTTAGAGCATTATTAACAGCATAGCTGTAAAACTTAAAAAAAATTGTTGTTTATAAATTAATTTTACCCCCCCCCCTCGCCATGTATTGTTTCTCTTTTGTTTTTTAACCTGGGACATATTTTAAAGAATTTGGGCACTAAGTATTCTATTTTTGTGTACTTATATCACAGTTTTAATATCAATATTATACAATCAATTCTGTCGTAAATATGTAAGATACAAATTTTATTTTTTGGTCATATAGATCACCGACAAAAATATGAGTCATTTGCTTAGAGATAAAATATTTTTTTTATAAATCATAACAAAGGTATATTTTATTTGTTTAACTAACTTTTAATTAATTAAATTTATTATTCAGTATTTCCTTACAGAAATGTCCATTTGTTTGTATGATTTAGAACAATTTTAGTTATATTTTCTGTATCTATTTAAAGACTTTTGTTTATTGAATTTAGTCATTATGCCCCCCCCATACGGATCTACAAAACTTTCTGGTACTTAAATTTCAAACATAAATAATTAATAACAAGACCTTGTTGTATGCAACTTTCTTACGAAAACATTTTTGTGCTAGATAATTTTATAAATCAATATTTAATTCTGCAAATATCGTCAGATTCTATTAAAATGAACGCAAGAGAAGAAAGAACACTTACGGGGTTAAGAAACTTTGACCAATCTCTGATTATAATTAAAGATAATAAATTATAATATTCAAAGAAAATCTGTTCTCATAAAAACTTTAAAATTAACAGAAAAGAGAGAGAGAGTGAAAGAAAGATAATGGACAAAAACAATTTACACGTTGCTGCTAATTAATACAGCTATACTAGTAAACAAACTCTTGGAATACGTTCTAAATACAAACAAGAATCATAAACTACCATTTATATGTTCTATATAAAAGCATTCGAAATTGCCTGATCAAGACATATGTATAAACTAGAAAATTTTTGATATTCGTAACCATTTATTCTGTACCATAATAAGTATAAAAAAATAAAAAATCAGTAAAAATATTTCATAAAATTTTGGAGTAGTTACAGTTAATTTTGCGAATAATTTTTGAGCAAAATTACTGGAAATTTCCCTAATTCTAAGTTAAAATAATGAATGATATATTTTCACAATAAGTTCAACTTTTTCTGAATGAATAAGGTGCATCAAAATTTTTGAATGATGAAAAGACGATACATATGCTCTAGGAAGTGCATTTTCAAAAAAGCGTAAATAAGGATTTTGCGAAGCGCCGATGAAATCTGGTTATAGTTAAAGTCTTGAGTTTTGAGTCTTTGAGTCCTTAAGTTTAAATGACAAAAATCGATTAAAGGGCTCCTTATTTTACACTAAATATAGACAATTTTGCTGTATTTCAAAACCATGCTTATCCAAAAACAAAAACAAGAATCAACAAAAAATTTTGAATGTATACAACAAGCGAGAATTGATTCAGGAAATGTCATAAATTGTTAGTATCATTAGAAGAAATATAAGTTAATTGGATTTATTCTTAAATGAAAACAACAAATAATGTTCATACATCACTTGACACATAAAAAGATACTATATATAATTTTCAAAACTCAAATATTTCTTAGACAGGTTTGATAGATATTAATCTATTCAACAAGGTATAAAACAAATCAGGAAAACAGTTTATTTACTTCGTTTTCTTTACTTATTTCCCCTGGGGATATATTTTGTATTTGTATTAGCCGTATTTTGATTAGGTATGCCACGAATGGATTTGATGAATTCTTAACGTCATAATATAAAGTTGTATTTTCTTTCAATAAATAATACTTTTTTCATTTATAAGAAAAGTATATTCGTAATAAACTTTATCTCTCTTATGCTAGAAATGATAGTGCTTGAAGTAATTGCTCATAATTTTTCAAACATTGTTTCAATAATATATATACATATTATTTCTTTTAAGTTCTGTCAATAATTGATATAATTCAGTATATTTCTTTTATTTATATTTTATTTCTTAATTTTTGCAGTATTATGTTTTTTAATTAAATATGTTTTAAGAATTTAAATAAACATATGTTGCTTTTTAATACAACTCCATTTTAAATAAAACAGAGTATGCTTCTGCCGGCTACCGCTCGGATAATCTATCGCATCTAGAACTACCATAGTTCCAGTAATGCAGCCCTAGACTCAAATATATGCACTGTTAAAAATTTTCTAGTAGGTTGGTCCAACTTTTAGTGCTGCATTAGCTGCAACTATAATATGGTGAAATCTAACTCTACCATTTGGAATCCGATTGAATCATAGCTCCAAATGTAGGAAAAAGATTTCACCATCTTACGGTTGCATCTATATCTGCATCAAATGATGTTTCAACCCACCACAAAAATTTTAACAGTGCATGCTTGGAATCCTTATTTAAAAATGTTTCATTAGAGCTTTTATTTTATTTTAAAAAATAGTGTTTTAAGCATTCGCGTTTTCGATGCGTGATAGTAACTTTCGTAAAACTAACTAGATTTCTAACTTTATATCGATATATTTCATATAGTCTCCCTTTTGAGTTTTTAGAAGTCGAAGAGCGAATGGTAGGTTTTTTTATATTTTATAATAAATACTTCTGTGTGATGAAAAATAAGGAGTTTCTAAGGTAATATTATGCTATTTCACTGAGAAATTATTCTCATTCAGACCTATAATTTTGATACCAATCCAGGATTATTTCAGAAAGTTTTGGCGCATACCTAGTATTATCAATACTATTCCACTATATTCCGTTCGGTGAAACGAGATAACGAAAGTAAACAAATGCGCATGGGGTTTGGCGATGCTTAAACCTGGCGCTGTGCCAGAAGCGCCAGTTGTTAGAGCTTCTGCTTTTTTGCCCAAACGGCTGTTTGTTTCTTGTCTTTCACTTTTAAAATTGACGATTTTTTTCGATTGATTTGGTATTTTATATACACAAATGGAGTGTGAAAATTCTTCTTTCAGCCTGCCTAAGAAGAGACTAAAAAGAAAAGCTTTGAGTAAGGTGAAGAAAGATATGATTTTAAATGTATATAAAACGGAACTTGAATCGAATCCTGAACTTCCGATTTCTCATATAGGAGATAATGCTGCTCGTATAACAGGCGTAGGTAAAGCTTCTGTTTTTCGAGTGTTAAGAGAGTATAAAAAATGTGGTGTGTTAAACTCGCCGAAAAAAATAAAATTACGTAAACGTGTTTTAGAAAATATAGTTGATTTTGATAGGAATGCTATTAGGAGAAAAATCCACGAGCTCTTTTTGAGGAGTGAATTGCCCACTATAAATAAAGTTTTGGAAGTTGTAAATGATGACCCTGATTTGCCAACCTTTAAAAGTATTGGAAAACCCCAATAAATAATCACCCAATTTAAGAAAGAAATATGTTACGTCAGTGATCTTCAACCGAAAATCGTAACAGGAGGTGTGTCTTGGATCATCCTAAAGTGCATCGGCTGACGACATGACTGTTTCTCTCCACCTGTAATAACCAGAGACAATTGCATCATTCAAAAACTGAACTTTCTTCTAAAGGACTAAAAACTCACTTTTAATCTCTCTCTTGATCTGAACGGATCAAAAATGTAAAAACTAAATATTTACGAGGAGCAAAAATGTTAATCTCCTCAATTCTTGTAAGATAAATCTAATGCTTATTAAAAATAATTTTTAACCAGTTAATAAGTTTAGTTCAATAAGAAACCATGCATTTTGTTTATAAAACATTTGCTAATTATAATTTTATCTTAAGGTAATGTAGGAAATAGCAAAGATAAATTTTAGTGCATTATTTGTGATGGATATAATCAAGTTTTGTGCTCTATTGGATTAAAACGCTCGATGTGCCTGACCCTGCTCTTACGCCGAAATAGGTAAGCTGAAAAAACTTTCCTTACCATTTGTTTGTTTTTTGAAGTATTAAAAGATTAGTGCGCGCTACTGAGTTTCCTGATGATATTTAGTTTAATGCTTTGTATCTCGCAAATTCGCAACAAAAAGGACAACATTTTATCATCTCCTGAAAGAATTAAACTTTAGATATTCACGGAGAGGACGAGACAGTACTCTCATTGATAAAAACGAAATAATTGTGTGGCGAAGAAAATATTTAAGGCAAATCAAATATTTCAGAGAAGAAGGGCGCAAAATATATTATATGGATGAAACTTGGTTGAATGCAGGCCATACAGTTAGTAAAGTTTGGAAAGATACCTCAGTAAAATCATCAAAACAAGCATTTTTGTCTGGTCTTTCTTCCTGATTAAAATCTCCTTCAGGAAAAGAAAACTGGATGATAATTACCCATAATGGTAGCGATTCTGGTTTCGTGGATGGAGGGCTTGACTTATTCGAATCAAATAAAAATAAAGATTATCACGAAGACATGAATGACATGATATCTTATTTCGACTGGAAGATAACTGTGTGATAGTAATGGACAATGCTCCTTATCATTCCCGAAAATCAGAAAAAATACCGAATACTTCGTGGAGAAAACAAAAAATTGCTGATTGGCTTTTAACAAAAAATATCCCTTTTGAGGACGGAATGTTAAAAGCGGAACTGTTGCAGTTTAGTGAAGCAAAATAAAAATAAATATGACAAGTACGCTGTCGATAAAATGACAAAAGCACAAAATAAAACTGTCTTACGATTACCCCCCTATCATTGCGAGCTTAATCCTATTGAACTTATTTGGGCACAAACTTAAAGAACTTCGTCGCGAAAGAAAACAAAACATTCAAAATGCCTCATGTAAAAGATATATTCTCTCAAAGTATCAGCAAAATTGGCACTGAAGAATGGAAAAGATGCATTCAACATGTAACAAATACAGTGGAAAAACAAATGTGGGATTTAGATAATGCTATAGATAATATAGTAGATTCCATGGTAATCAATCTAGATTCTAATAGTTCCGATACTTCAACTTCATCTTCTGAATGATTTATGAGGTAAGTGGGCTTCAATAATGTAAGATATAAATAGTTTTGTACTATTTTGTATTTAACAAAATTAACTCCTGATGATGGTTTATAACAATGTTGAATTCAGAAGGTTTGCCCCGGGAGGAAATTCCGTTCTCGGCATTAAAAAGTCCCCTCCCAGAATATTTCAGATTTTAAACTTTTAATGGTCAAAAAGTATAATCCCCCCCCCCCCCGAAACTATATAATGTCACGCCTGGAGGCACGGAAATCCCACCAGGAAAAAATATGTCTGAATTCAACGGTTAATTCAACTGTTTAAAATAAATAGAGAATAATTTATATTTTGACGTCTTAAACTTTTACATTTTTGTTTAAAATCTCGATGTAAGTCAGTTAGCAACTTGTGTTGTTTTCATATAGTTATCAAAATAAATGTTTAAAAAATTAACAAATCGAAATAAAGAATAAAATTCGCCAACCTAGGGATTTGTGCCAAATGTGTGGCTCCTTGGCGATTTTTCTGCAACCCGTTTGTTTACTTTCGTTATCTCCTTTCCCTGAACAGACTATAGGTTCATTTAAAAGATCTCATATTGCGCTACCAGTATCATGTAAGGATGAAGGGTATCCGATTCTTCCGTATTGATCAGGGAAGCACTGCTACCATTTAATATAATAAGATAAGATAAAAGCGCATACTTTATTATTAGCTGCGTCTTTAATCCAGAAATTAAAACAAAGTATGCATTAGAACAGAATTGTTATTTTGCGTTCATACTCTCCAGTTATCTTTGTAGTATAATATCATTTTAAATCTATGATTAGTACATAACTTTTTTATTTTCATGTATGATTGTTTATAAAATATTAAATGAACCTGCCTTACCCAACTGGGAGGGATGAAACCGCATGGATACGTTAATATTACACGAAAAGAAAAAGTTTCGACCGACTTTTGAAAAATGTACAATAGATTTTTTTCAACCACTAAGGAACAAATTATTAATATTTCACTTATAGTTGTAAAATAATAATATTTAAAGACAGAATGATAATTTTCTTCATTATAATTTCAAAAATTGCAGGGAAGAATTTGTCATTTTTATCAGCTTTATAAAAAACATGATCACCCTTTTCTATGCAGCTGAAACTGATTTTCCTATAAATATATTTTACGTGCTGTTAAAATATTTTATCCAATAACGTTTTTATATCCCACATAGGAAATACAGTTTATCCCCAAGAGCATAATGAATAAAAAGTAGTCCGCAAATGTGTCTTTTAAATGATAGCAACAATTTCATTGTGGGACATAAATCCTTAGAATAAAAAGTACTTTATAATATCCTATCTACCTCCAATAACTTCAGAAGAGCAACATCTGCAGTCCTGAACATGATGTTTACGTATAGTAAAGTGGCTATTCCCTACAGGTTGAGGCCGTTTGCGGCGCAACTTCGCAGCAAACGGTGGAGTTGGCATTACTATATAGAAAACAATACGATATTAGAGAAAAATTATAAAACAAAATACTCAGATTCACTTTTAGTAATAAAACTAACACATGTAAACAAGATACAGAAATTACAGAAATTATATTTTTATAAGAAAATCAAGTTAAGTAAAATGTGTCCACCATTGTCAGCAATACATCATGCATTCTACATGTACCCCGGTGTTATACACATTGACACTTAACATGAATTTCGGATTAAAATAAACTACTTTATTACGTATGTTAGTTTTGTTAATTACTGTCAGCTGTATTTAAGTTGTGTGATAGATATCAAAACATTACATTTAATGACATCTAATATAGTTATTTTCGCGTCATTCCATAGTTACAAATATCACAATCACAAATCTCATCAAATAGCGCGTAGTAAACTTTCTTTACCTAGGTACATTGTTCATGACTACAGCTGTCTGCATTCTCAAGTTAATGAGAGTACACAGGACTTTAGTGGGTAACCTGTATATGTTATATATACTAATATATCAAATTTGAGTAACTTCGAATGTATTTATATTTAAGAATTTTGAAAGCTAGGATTATTTTTAAATGATGAAAAAAGCTTTTAAGTAAAGAAAATACACAAATCACAGTATGGAGATATCGTAATGTCCACCTCACTTTGTGGCTTTACATTAGTGTAGTGTTTTTACTTCAAATAAGAAACTCTAGATGGCAGCACCACAAAAATAATTGTAAAAGGTATAAAACGTTTTCAAGTTTTAAATAGTTTAATGATTCAATTGAGACGTTCCAAGCATACGTTAACAGGCTGGAACAGTCATTTATACTTCATGATGTTAAAGAGGAAAAAAGTTACTGCTATTATTTATTTTATGGGTCTAAAATTGTATAATTTGTTATGTGATTTATCTTTTCCTAATGCTGCTGAATCTTTGAAATGTGAGGAAATTGTTGATATCCTGTTAAAGCACTTAAGCTCCGCCCCTAATAAATTTTGTCAAAGAATAAAATTTCGTAAATCTTATCAAATTGAAACTAAATCAATACAAGGTTTTGGTGCAAGATTAAAAACATTGACAACTTTTTGTGCTTTTGCTGGTGATACATTAAATGAAAATCTATTGGAGCAATTCCTTAGAGGCTTAAAATATGAAACTATTTAGAGTAAATTACTTAGGCAAGATGATGATCTAAATTTTGATAAAGCCATTGAAAAAGCAATCATTTTGAAAAATAATGAAATTGATATTTCTGAATTGAAGCATAAAAATTTGAATATAAATAAACTTGCGTCTTCTAAAAATGTACAACCCAATAAATTTACAAATAATTTTAAAAAACAGAAAATAAACAATAAGGACAGATAATAACAAAAATACAGATGTTGAAATGCATCACATTTAGCAAATGTTTGTAGATATATTAATGCAATTTGCAACCAATGTAAAAAAAAATCATTTGAGTAAGGTATGTAAAAGTAAAAATATTAATGTTCAGAAACAAACGAATGTATTTCATACAGTTGATATTCTATCTTTGAGTCATGTCTACTACTCCAATAAAAGTATGTGTTTTAATCGAGAATAAAGCTAAAGCTGAAATGGAGTTGGATACCGATTCCGGAATTTCTGCTGTTTCTATTAAGCGTTTTCACAGAATCTTTCCAAATAGTAAAATGTTTCAGCCAGGTGTTCAGTTAAAAACTGAAACTGCTGAAATGTTTACACCTGTTGAGTGGGTAAATGTAGATGTTTCTTATGAAGATAAAGCTAAAAATCTTAAATTATATTTGATTAAAAAAAGATAATGTTTTACTTTTTTGGAAGAGATTGTGCACATGCATTTAATTTGCTTCCCTCTAATTTAAAATCTGTTTATGTAAATGAAATTGCAAATTCTTCTGAAAAATTTAAAGTAATATTAAATGATTTTTATCATTTGTTTACTAATAAAGTTGGGGAGATAAAAGGTTTGACAGTAGAACTTTATCCAGAAAAAGGTTCTACGCCCAAATTTTGCAAAACTAGAACGGTTACGTATGCTCTACGTGGAGCAGTAAATGAGGAAATCCAAAGTTTAAAAGATGAGGGTGTCATAAAACATGTCATTAGTGGTAAGCGGGCATCTCCTATAGTTCCAGTGGTTAAGCCAAATGGTGAAATTTGTGTATGTGGTGGTTTTAAAGTTACAGTAAATACATTTTTGAAGGTTGGAAAATATCCTTTGCTTAGGGTAGAGGCTGAACTGGCTACATTAGGTGGTGGTTTGCATTTTACACAAATTGATTTAAATCAAGCATATCTTCAGTTACCCGTAGAATAAAATTCACAAGACTTGTTAAACATAAATATTCCAATGGGCATATTCTATTTCTTATGTTACCAATGGGTCTTACTAGTTCTCCAGCTATTTGTCAAAAAACAGTTGAACAAATTTTAAGTGGTATTGATGGTGTTACAGGTTTTCATTGATGATATTTGTGTTACAGGGAAAGTAGGTGAAATTCATTTGAAAATTCTAAAACAAGTGTTAGAAAAATTACGTTAATATAATATTAGGATAAATAAAAACAAATAATTTTTATTCTGATCAAATTACATATTTTGGTTATAAAATTGATAAGGAAGGTATTCACAAAACACAAGATAAAATTGATGCTATTTTAAATGTTCCTAGACAAATAAATGCGTCACACTTTAAAGCTTTTCTAGTCTTATTTTTATATTATTCAAAATTTGTACCAAATTTATCTACAATTGCTCATCCTTTAAACCAATTGCTCAAAAAGAATGTGAAACTTATATTATCTCCTGTTTGTGAATAAGCATTTATATATATATATATATAAAGTGAGATTATTTCTGAAAGAGTTCATACACATTTCAACCCTAAATTACTTTTAGTGTTCACAACCGATGCTTCTTCATATGGTATCTCTGCAGTTCTTTAGCATGTCATGGCAGATAACGTGGAGAAACCGATTACTTTTGTGTTCAAAACTTTAACCAATGCAGAAAAATGTATAGCCGGGTGGATAAGGAAGCACTAGCTATTATCTTTTGTGTAAAGACATTTTTTTCAATATTTGTATGGTAACAGATTTACTTTATGTACGCACACTAAGTAACTTGTGTCTATTTTTTTATCCTACTAAGAGTACTCCTATACTTTCAGCTGCTAATTGTATAAATATGATATTACTTATATAAAAACATCCGAACACAGAAATGTGGATGCTCTTTCAAGACTTCCACTTAGTGAAGATTTAACTCCACAATTAAATTCAAGTGATGTAAATGACGAATCTATTTTTTTTTCAAATTAAACAAATTTCTACTTTAGCTTTAAGTGCCAGGTGTTCAATAAAATGAACCGTCTCATAGCAGCCAACTGGGGTCTGAGACCGAAATTTCGCAAGATGCTTTACTCGATCATAGTAGAGAAAATAATTCTATATGCAGCATCTATTTGGCACTCAAGCAAGGTAGTGATAGCAAACAGGTTTCTCAGCATGCAGAGGAACCTTCTCCTCTGCGTAACAAAATGTTACGCAATGACTTCCACGGAGGCTCTGCATGTCTCCTCAGGGGTCGTCCCCCTCGACTTGCGTGCAGACAGGGACTACACGGCCCTCGTCCTATGGAAGAAGAGCGTTGCGGTCCCGGACTAGACTCTGAGTCGGTCGACCTCTGGAGTCCCACTCCCAGACTTGAGGATCTTTAGCGGGTCCGTTGGACCGTGGATTTGACTCTGCAAACCACGTGTTCGTACTACACGGACGGATCCAAGCAGGAGAACAACACCGTCGGGTATGCGTTCCTTGCCGTGTCAGAGAACTAGATAGTAGCGGAGACTCTGTTCCGTCTCTCAGATGGTGCAGAAGTTTTTGCGCCCGAGGTCCACGCAATAAAGGAAGCAATCACCCATGCCCATCTAAGAGGTCTCGGTGAACTCGACGTCTTCTCTGACTCGAGATCGGCACTCCACGCGCTTCACAGACTGGTGCCTCAGCACTGGGCCATTGCCGAGATTAAGGACATGGTTAAATCGACGGTTAATCGCGTGATTCCAGTCACGCGCCGACAGGCCAAAAAACATCTGTTTGTCCGTGCTTTGTCCAAGTGGCAAGAGAGATGGGATCAATCTGGGACCGGGCGCAAGGCGTATGGATCCTTCCCAAGCGTCAGCACTCGCCGACTGCAGGGCGATTTCTACATTAATCAGGTCTTCACGGGACACGGCACCTTCGATGACCACCAGGCTCGCTCTTTTCATTACGACTCTACAAGTTTTTGTGGGATTGGTGTAACATAACAAGTTTTTGTGGGGTTGTAACATAAGCCACGGGCTTTACTGGTGTGCGCTCTGGAGGTCAACGCATGAAAAAATATTTCCTCGTGACTGCCGGACGCGTTCGCCACGCGATCTATGCCGGACGGCTACGCCAGAGAGGGAGTTCTGCTGATTATTCACCGTGTCCTAATGCGTACACTAGACAACAACTTGAGTCGCTGAAGAGCTGGACGAAATCACCGAGCTCTTCGCAGTCAAAGACCGCGTTCGAAAGCAATCCCAAATGCCCGTGGCCCCCGCGGAGCAGGATGTAATGGTGCATGACGTTCTCAGGCTTGAGACTTGTCTCGCAAGCCGGCACTTTATAAGTGATACTACTCTAGTCATGTAGTTGTTTTTGTTGTTGTTGTTATACAGGTTTTGAAGTTTATTGTTGTTGTTTTTGAAGTTTTAATGTTTGCACTAACCCAATTCCTTTCAGGTCCATTACGAGAGGGAATTGTGACTACCTTTGTAGGTTTCCACATCCCTCTAGTTATGGTAAAGCATGTACGGGTCGGAAAAACCCGACTTAAGGCCTAGGTCCTGGATCCCTTCTGGGTGTCCAGCCCCGAAGATGTTGGGGGACGCCGGCCCATCCCCAAGTGTCTCGTGGTGGTTCCCATAATGGGTTCCACCGCGTATCACAGCAACCTACGTCGTCAGCACATGGGTCTAAGGGCTGGAGGGTTTGTAGGTGGCGGTCCTCTGGCCGGCCAAAGCGCATACGGGGAGCCAAATCCAGTCGTGCGTGCTAAACGTGCCTCAGAACTTGGGTTCGGTGGTCGAAGAAGCGCCGAGATCTCTTCGGGCGTCTGGCGGCGCAGCCTAGTTTTTTTTACCTTTGAATGCCAAATTAATTACTGTAGCTACAAATTCTGATCCTTTATTACACCAATTTTTTCATCATCTTATTTCTAATTCTACAATTACAAAAAATTTACTTTTTAGAGGCAGCAAGAAGAATATACTCTTCAACATAGTTCTATTTTAAATGGATGCAGAGTAAGTATACCTGAAATTCATAGGAAACAAGTTTTAAATGATTTACACTTTGGACATTTCGTTATAGTGAAAATAAAGTTCTTAGCTCGCAGTTTTGTATGATGGCCAGTAATTGACAAAATATTGAAGATCTTGCCCGGATTGTTACTGCTTGTGTGAATATAAAAAATAATGCTTCCACGGTAGATACTCATCATTGGGAATGACCTACAGCTTCATGGCAAAAAAGTCATACTTATTATTTTGGTCCTGTTATGGGTAAAATGCTTTTCCCTGTTGCTGATGGTCATAATAAATGGCCAGAAGCTTTCAGTGTTCCAAATACAACTTCAGAATTTACGATTACTTGTTTTTGTTCTCTTTTTGTCAGATACGGGTATACTAAACAGTTTATTTCTGAAAAATTTGTGACATTCGTAAAGAATCCTGGTGTAAAAGATAAGTTTAGTGCTCCATACTATTCAGCTACAAATGGTCAGGCTGAGAGATATGTGCAAATTCTCAAACGTGGATTAAAAGCCTTATCTTAGGGATCTGGTACGTTACAAATGAAGTTAAATAACTTTCTTTTACAGTATACAGTATAGAAATATGCCTCATGTTAGAACGGGCGAGATTCCTGCATTTTATCTTCTATAGCGGCATATAAGAACAAAAATAGATTTGATGCTTCCAAACTTTACAAATTTTGTTCATGATAGGAATATTGCCAGAAATTCTAGTACTAAAGTAAAATAATATAAAATTAACCAGAAAGGGGCTGTTAGAAATTATACTCTTGAAGCCAAGTGGAAACTTGGTCGCATTATTGCAAGAGAGGGCAAGTTACAATATAGAATTCAAGTTAGTTAAAATATTTGGAAAATACATGTTGGTTAAATCACTATTGTCAGTTCGAAGGTACATTTAACTAATGATAAAAATTCTGAAGACAGTAATACAGAAAGTCACAAAAGTGAAAATATAGTTGTTAATAAAGGGGATTCTCAACTAATGCCTCCTAATGTCACATATCTTCGAACAGCTGACTCTGATGTCCCAATTACTCCAAATCTTAAGGCAGCTGGTTTTGTCCTCCCAACTACTCCAAGTCCAAAACCAGTTGATTCTTGTGTCCCTACTACTCCAAAGCCTAAACCATTTGACTCTGTTATACCTCCAGTTGCAAAAACCATGGTTCCAAATAGTACAATTGATGATGCTGACATCCTTTAAAAACTAATTTTCGAGGAACTTCTAATCGTCTACAATGTTAAGCGGCTGAGAATCGTGGTGTTTTTAGTTCAAATAAGAATCTCTAGATGTTCAGCACCACAAACATAATTGAAAAATTTATATGTTCTCCATCCGATGGTGACATCTATCTTTCAGATGTTTGGTTTTCCCTGCAGTGCCACAGAATATAATTCTAGTTCTGTCATATCTTGATGTTGTGATCGTTTGTGAAGTCCATTAAATGTGTAAAAGTAATTTTTTTGTCCACCTCATTTTAAAAATGTGTACTATTTACTTCACTTAATATTCAATATATTATAATTAGTATTTCAACAACTGGCCACAATAGGGCTTTTCAAACTGAGTCAAAACTGAGATATCCAGTTTTAACCGACTAAATGGATTTTCTCAACATTCCTTTATTTAATTATCTATTCCAATTTTAAAAATTAATAATTCTACATATATATTACAAACGTCTATTACAAACACTGCAGAATCGATGTATTTCTTTTTGTATAGTGCACAATGAAAATGAAGTGTTTACAAAACTGTATATCGTAATAAAACTACTCAATTACAGGTTATAGTATACATGAATAAAATTTAGAACTCAAATAATTTAGTTAACCAATAAACACTGCAATTTTATTTAATTAATACAATCAGTTCTTTCAAAAATATCACAAATCTGGGTAAAAAACTTCACTCAAATTGATTAAGACGAATATAAATTAATAACATAACTCTATAATTATCTGATTTATTTTTAATGAAGAATTTTTCCTAAAAGTGTTTTAATGTCAAAATCTGAATCGATAATTTATGAGAGAAATTTTCCTATTTTGAATGACATAATTTAAATTCGTCAAGCAATGAAAACCTCTGTATTACTACACAGCCTAATTTACTAAAATGCGAGCATAAGTGAACAAGATGAACATTTAAAAGATTTTGACTATGCGACTAAATTCAGGGGGAAATTTTATATACAATGTACTCTTAAATTTCACTTGAATGAAAACATTTTCTTAGAAAAACATAATATATTAATTATAGCTGTCTATCGTCTATTATTTAAACAAATAAGAAATTTCATAATTGCATGTTTGGTGCATTATCTTACTAGAATTAAATATAAATCTTATTTGTAGCAACATTTGCAGATATTTTGTTATCGTCTAATCTGCAATATTGTACTTCACATGCATTTGAATGAACGTGCAAATTCGTGAACTATTGCCAAGTATTTCTCTTAAAATTATTTCAATCAAAACAACGGATTTAAAGAACTTCCGTCGTCTGAATGATTCTGCATGCAATAATACTACTCGATGTATATGTCAATATTTTCAGTTTGTTTAGTAGTGATACTTTGTTTCGTATTATTGCACAATTCCTTTATCGTTTATATCAGACACTCTTCAATTTGGAAGTTGTGTAAATTTGATAATATGACATTTAATATTTACAAAAATTGTAATAATTTAAAAAATAATCATCGACGAAATTTGTGTTATGTTATGATAGTATTTATCTTCTTCGTAACGGGAAATTCGTACGAATTTTGCAATTGAAACATACTACTGCAAAATAATAGCGTTTCTATAAAACTGATGTAGTGGAAAATCTACATTACTTCAGTTGTCAAAAAAGGTCTCAGATGGCAACTGTAAAGGCAAATGTTATCAACACTTTGTAGAATAAGTATATATTTGAATTACATTTTTTTAAAAGTATGTTACGATGTTATTGGTGCACAATTCTTTCAGAAATATACTATGGATTTGCTAACTCTTAATTACTAACAAATATCATAAATGTTCTGAACCTTACTGAAGGATATTTGTTATAAGAGAAATGTAAATGTTGTAAATATCAAAATTAAAAAAAGAAATCTCTGTTTTGGTGAATTTTATTTTTATATAATATAATTTTTTAAATGTCTTGACTTATATTTTTATACGTTCGAAGTAATTATTTTTTGGACCATAATCTAAATGCCCATAAAACCTTGTCTACATTCACAATTACGAAATGTTAAAAATAAAATTACACGACAATTTTTGAATTAATCTATTTCCTTTTGCTAATGTATAGGTAAATATATAACAATATTCGTATTTTATTTTTTACTTTCTATATACAGGGTGATTTTTTTTAAAGTTGTGAAAGTAAAACACTATAACAAAAGAACCACTGATCCAAATGACCTAAAATTTCACCAGTATGCTCCCAAAGCAATGGGAATTTTTTAACATGGTTAAAAAAAAATTAAAATCGCACCGACAGAAGGCGCTGTAAGGTAGCAGAAACAAAGAATATCGTCTGTGGGAGGAAAACAATGGACGGTACTTTGAGAAACCATCTTCCGTAGACCCTCTGTCGTCATTTCCTTTTCTTAAATTCTTAAGTGTTCTAAATCTCCTAAGAGAAGTTGCTGCGCTGTCATTATTCTGATAATACAGTTTCAGTAACAACGCACGGTCTGTCAATGCAGCAGTCATTGCGAGGATTTCCGTATAATAATGAACACGAGATGCGCCTATTTCACGTTTTTACGCCAATGAACCCGACTTTACTGCATGCACAGCGCTATCTGTCGGTGCGATTTTAAGTTTTTTTTAACAACGCCAAAAAAATTTCCATTGCTTTGGGACCATACTGGTGAAATTTTAGGTCATTTGGATCAGTGGTTCTTTTGTTATAGGGTTTTACTTTCACAAATTTTAAAAAAAATCACCCTTTTTTGCGTTGTTAGTGAAACTGTATTATCAGAATAATGACAGCGCAGCAACTGCTCTTAGGAGATTTAGGACACTTAAGAATTTAAGAAAAGGTCCAATGACGACAGAGGGTCTAGGGAAGATGGTTTCTCAAAGTACCGTCCATTGTTTTCCTCCCACAGACGATATTCTTTGTTTCTGCTATTTTACAGCGCCATCTGTCGGTGCGATTTTAAGTTTTTTATAACTATGCTAAAAAATCTCCATTGCTTTGGGAGCATACTGGTGAAATTTTAGGTCATTTGGATCAGTGGTTCTTTTGTTATAGTGTTTTACTTTCACAACTTTAAAAAAAATCACCCTGTACATTATTAATGTTCTAAAGGCAAAAGAAAATAGAGAAAGAAAAAGTCACATCCGACCACACATTTAGTTCTGAAAAATACAATGTACTACAATGAAATTTTCAATTTTTTTTTTTTGTCACGTTTTACAATCTTTGCTTTATAGCCTTTTATGTATTATGTTAATATACAAATTTAATTTTATATTAAGTTATATATATATATATATAATATAATTTAATTACAGCTGTCTAGTTGATATAATAATATTGAAAGCGTTCAAAAAATAACAATGAACGCAAAGAAATACCTTCAATTTTATTCTGTCAGCAAGGTATACCTTAATATATAATTTGTATTACTATATACTGTATATATACATAATATGCAAAATTAGGACAATAGATAAAAGCAGACGCAACCGTTAATGAAATTTAAACATTTTATGCTCAAAATGTTATTTTTTCAGTTAAGTAATGACGGAACGTGTATTCAGGATAAGATTTCAAATTTATTTCCTCTATTTATTCCATTTCGCTTCACATTACATTACCAAATGCATAAAGGCGGATTTATTATATTTGCATTTTTTAATATCATGGATTATTTATAAAGTTTACGTAGTAAGTTTCTTAATTAAATGAAAGGGGCAATAGAATGGGGCTCCAGAGGAGGCGCCAAAGATCGGCATCTTGTTAAATTTCTCTGAGCTGCCTCCCTTAGTCTTTTAATGGAATTAAGCATTTCTATAAAGAATTTCAAACTTTTTTATGCTCATTAAGAATAAGCTTCTTTGAAATGTTCATATTTCATTACGAATGACGAAATCCCTACCACGGTAAACATTTAAAAAATCAAATTTATAATACATAAACTGCGAAGAAACTTATATTTAGAATTCAATAAATATATGTTTTAGTACAAAATACATTATTGGCAGTAACATATATTTTAATATATATAATGCTTTTACCTAAAATTATTATTAATAATATATACAGCAACAGGCAATCTCTATTTAAATGTAATAATTATGTATTCAAAATAAGTTAGCAGTTTAAAAAGGAAAATGAATAAATGCGTATTCAGGATTAAACATCAGAAAAATTTCCCCTTTATTACATTTCTTTTGACATTTTGTAATCAGATGAATAAAGCAGGATTTATTATAAAATTTCTTAAATTTATTTGCCTTTAAATTATGCAATTCAATTCATTTATGCTTATCAAACATAACCTTCTGTTAACAATGACCTGGATTATTAACAAATAATTACACTGTCGAGAAAAAGAAAAAAAAAACGTAAAAATGTCGTTGTTTTACTGTTTTTTGGGGGGATGGGGGGGTGGGGAGGGGTGAGGAGGGGGTTCCCCAATTCCAAGCTGAAAATTTCCCACTATTTAAACCGGCATATTTCTGTTTTTAGAAACAAATATAAGCAATAGCGCAATATTTAAAAATTTATAATCAATAATTATATAGATACTGATGTACATTTTATCTATCGACTTGCTTTTCTCTTCGAACTTCGGTACTTGACATTAGAAGTTGAATGCTGTGCCCCTGACCAACCGACACCAACTGACCACAACTAACGACTCGGTTATAAGCCAAAATATCAATTACGAAAATTTAACTGGGATTTTTTCCGTTTTCTTTCAATTCGAAAGGAACATTTCCGTTTGTCTGTCCTGGAAGGTTGGTTGGTTGGTTATTTGTTACGACCTATTATCTGAGATAGGCATATAGGCAGGCGAGTTCGAGTGCCCTGTGTGGGGGGTCTTTTTATGGGATCCTAACGCATAATTACGCAAGGTTCCAAGAAAACCTCAAAATCTTCGAGCGGTTAGGCCGACGAGCAGGACAGGGGTTTGAATCCAGTACCTCCCATCTACCAGCTTTGAGAGCAGAACCTCTCAGCCAGCGGTGGGTCCTGTCCTGGAAGGAAATTTCCGTTTTTAACATTCAATGTGCAAGGATAAAAAGGAAATTTCCCATTTATTCCTGGAAAATTTACGATTTTCCCGTAAAATGGAAAGTTTCCGATAAAAGGCTGAAATTTCACTTTAAATCACCAGTATATATGCAGTAATCTTTTACAATGTATATTTGAAATTTTATACATTTCTTTGAAAATGTAATGTCTTTATAAGAATGTTCTAATTTTCTTTTCCGGATATCTTTTTTTTTTTCTTTTTCAATCACGAAATTAATAATATTTTTTATTAAATAATAATAAAACAAAATAATTTAATGTACAAAAAATGTGATATATTTAAAATTTTTCATGCAACGTTTTTAATACATGAGTTTATACAACCTAATGAAAATACTATAATTTTTATCCTTTTTTCGGCATCTTGATTTTTTCGTTATTTAATTTTTTTAATAAATTTATGTTTGCACAAGTTTTCAATTTTTCATATTATGCGAAATAGTTGACTATTAAAGTTTTCGGTTTAAAGTAATGACAGAGCCTATTTTCAAGATAAAGCCCGAAATATTATTATCCTTTATTCTATTTTGTTTGACGCTACGTAATGAGATGAATAAAGTCGTATTTATCATAAATATTCTTTTTTGAATGCCGTGGAATATTTATATTTATTCTGTCTAAAAATATCCTAAATATATGAAAGGGACTTTCTGTAATGCATTTCAAAGATTTTTATACTCATTAAATGTAAGCTTTTTTTTTTGTCATATTTTAAATCAAATGATGATATCAGTATCACTATCTATGTTTAAAAAGTAATTTAGAAATTTTTTATTTAATTTGAATTTTTTTAAAAGAAGGCATTATAAAAATAAAATGCTTTTTTTTTTGTTTATAAATCATATTCAACAAACATATTAGCATTTGAACTGCATTACTTTATTTTTAGGTATTTATTTATTTTTACATATTTCTAGCTTTTTTAATATTTTTTTAACTTTGTTAATGATCATATATAATGTAATTTATATAATTTATTAGTTTATTTATTTTAACTTTAATGAAATAACACATAAAAAATAATGATAAAATCAAAAAAGAATATGGTAAATAATAACTTTTAGGATGTCATACGTTTTTCAAAACATATTGCGTGTTTACAAGACTTCTATTAAATTCCATTTTTGCATATCTCAATTCATTTTTAATTGAAGAGAAATTAACAGTACAATCTTTTCTTTTAATCTATAAAGAAACAGTAAATTTAATAAATAAAAATGCGTGATTGTGCTCACTATATTTTGAAGATGGTTGAATGAGTTATGCCAGTAACCAGTACCACACACCGTCACATAATAAAAAAGATGGGAACAGCTTTATCACATGATAGCTGGTACCAAAGACAACAAGAATAAAATAATGGGAAATATAGAATAACCAGAAGGACCCGTGCGAAGCTTTCGCACTACAATCTTTGAGATTATTTCTGGTACGTTTTAGCACTAATTTTTAATTAACAGATTTTTTTAAAACAAACAACGAGTTTTAACGAAATGTGAGTGTACTATGTCAGAAACGTGTTCAAAAACGTTTCGAATGATAACTCAATCATCATTGTACGTTTTGTAGGTGAATAGAAAAAGGGATTTTGACAACATAAATCATATATATGATGATTGCTTGTGTATAAGAAAATGGGAATATTTTGCCAGAAAATTTGTTGCGAAATTTTCTTCTCTCGCCAAGGTCATTTCTCTAGGTTGCCAAGACTCCTATACTGAAAAAAAAACGTATTATAAAAAATTTGAAGCAGTGAATCAGACGTTTAGTGAATTCATATGAAAGCATTTCCTTAGATTTTAAAAAACTGTTTCAGAAATGTCTTAAATACATAAATCAATATTTGGTACACTACTTTTTTCCAAGCCTATGGGAACTTAAACATGGGATGCCCAAGATTTATGGTCCGGCAGAAATTTAAGTGATGGCAGACTTCTCTGGCGTATTAACAACTTAATGAAATATTACAAAATAAATACTTACAATTTTTGTAAATTATAATGAAATATATATCTAATTGGAAGGTAATCCTTAAATTAAGTAATCTACTGATATAGTACGCATAAACAGAGCCATGATTAAATAAAGAAAACAAATAAACAATAGGTGACGCACGCGTAAAAATTAAATAAAAACCCGATTAAAAGCCCCATATTTTTTCAAAAAGTACGCGCAAAAAATAAATTAACATTCGTATTTAAATTGCATTAGAATATGATGTCATCCGATAATGCAGTATTTTATTTCTGTGGCAACACTTATTTGAGAAAATCTTTCATTTCATTTATGAAAACACTGTCGATTTAATTTTTAATTAACAGGAATTTTAAAAATATGTTTTAAAGAAGTGTACTAAGTGTTGTAAGTGTACTATGTCAGAAGCCTGTTCAAAATTCTTTCATATGGCATCTCATTCATCGTTCTGCGTTTTGTATTTGCTTAGAAAAAGGGATGTTGACAGCATAAATAATATATAGGATAATATATATGATTTCAAAATCACTGGAAGAAATAAATTTTTATAAATTTTTATTTAGTAACTATAGCATTACGATTATACTAAAATGTTTATAGACAAGTAGAATATTTTTGGTGTTTTCTGGAAATCAGATTAAATTTTTTATGAGTTTCTATCAAATTGTGGTAGCTGTTTTATGTTTATATCTAAACAAAACAAAAAAAGCTTATGGAGACATTGTGACTCATTGTGGAATATTTATCGAACTTTTTTTTTTTTAATGCAACTCTTTTCTGTTCATCTCTCTCTTAGCTCTTGACAGTCCCTGGTCACATGATGCGGAGTGGAATAGATTGAAATGTTTTATTTTATTTAATGTAGAATTAATTTGACCGTTCTCTTGACAACAAGTATTTTTCGTGGTTTTCAAAAAGGAAGAAAAGAATATCGTAATTTCATTGTAATCTGATCGCAGTCTTGAAAACTTGATTTTTGTTTTATCTTGGTTTCCTAATGGGAGAACAAAGAATATGAATCGAAATATTAAGATCTTTATTATATTATTAAATTGTAAATAGTTTTGTAAAAATGTATATAGTTAGAAATAAGTGTGAATATAATCAAAAATTTTCATCCTGGTGTTGATTATTAAACCTGACTAACACGAAAGAACATTCGATTTGTATTCTCAGGAACTCTTGAACGTAAAATGGAACAAAAACATTCTACGAATCTTGATTAAGGACATTTAATTCCTCTCCCTGCTTTAAAATTCTTGAATAGATTATTATTTCAGGATCCATCGTTAAATATCGTGGATAGCTATCGTAAAATTATTTACTTATTTTCAAATGTATCGGCGGCATGGATATCTTAAGCGGTTGAATTAACTATCATCGGGGATCAGGAAATCCCACACTGTAAAAAAATTGACTTAATGTTCAATATCTTCTTCAGAGTTACCCACTATTTCTAAAAGCGTTCTTTAACTTTAGACAATGTTTCTTTTGCTGTCACAGATTTTTCGGAAAGGTTTCCGTGTTATTTTTATAGTATATTAACCAGTTTTAACAACACGTAATTTAGGTTTTCGGATGCTCACAACATGCAACAGTAATAAAATGTTAATTTTAATGTTAATGTTACAGCTGTTAATTAATCATATTTGTTTGTAAAACATGTTTCTTGAGCATGAAAATATTTACTTACAATTTATAGCATCCGAAAAACCTATATTTCTGGAAAAGAAAACTCGTTAATACAAGAAAAAAACTACTCAAAAACGTTTTTAAAAATCAATGGCAGCAAACGAAACATTGTTTTCATAAATGTTTCTTCAAATATAGAAAATATATTGGTTTCTGAGAAGGTTTTTTTCCTCACGATTCCAAAAAAATTGGGGTTGTCATATGAAAATTTCAGATTTTATTTTCATGTAACCGTAACTACTCAGGTTCCTATGTTCCTGTTCCCCACATTCACGATCACATGTTTTCAAATAACTATTTCTGACATTTCATTTCGGTTGGTTTAACAGAGCGGCCGCTTTGTTTTTATAAATGCTTCTTTCTAAGATTCCTAAAGATAGAAAACGCTTTTCGCAATCGTTAGCAACTCGGAAAAAAGAATTGTATATGTTCGTTGAGGGTTACATTATATTTACCTACATTAACATCTGTCTTTCTTTACAGCGTGTGCCACGTCGTTGAGATTTTATTTATAGATATTCAATAATGGCGTTTAACTTAGTAAATGGTACGAAAACAATAAGCTTGAGAAGCTGTAAAGGTTGCCTTTTTTGTCCAAACACCTTATAAAATTTGTCTACCTTACTCTAAAACGTTATAAAAAGTATTTTAAACATTTCTCTACCGCAACTTGTATCATATTTTCTACATTCTTATGCAAAATTATTTTTTGAAAAATAAGATAATCTGCATTTTGAAGATATGTCAGGCATAACAGAATAATGATCTTGTGAGTGCAAGTTCCACGCTCTTAGCTGCAAAATCATTAATGTTGCAGAGTGTTTGTCAGGCTTTGATTGACATCTGCTGTTTAGAACTATTGTTATGTGATACTATCCTTTTGTGTGCTTATGTATTCTGTGTACTGTAAGCTTTAAACTAACATTCCTTTCTTATCTGGAATCGTAATCCGAGTAGGTGAGTAACATGATATGAGTTGAAAGAATGTTTAGTACAGTGGAAGGAGTTTTTCATTTTTGTCATTCAAAGTTCATAGATAAGACAGACAAAGAGCTTCACCTATGATCTAAGAAGGAAGAGGCATCATAAAGGGATGGCGTTCTTTTAAGGGGTCGAACCTGTGCGGACAGAGAAACCAACCCCGTTTACGGATGGTGGTCTCGTGGGAACAGCAGAGGGAGTTTTTAGTTTTAACGCTGTGAGTGGGACGTGTAGTTTGTTCCAGAGGGAGCTCTGGTACACGTGCGTTGAGGTAGGTCTCTCGGAGTGGAGAAATAATGTATTTGTGAGATTAATAGTAATCTCTGGTAACTCTGGGTTAATTAACGTAGCATGAGAGAGGTATAGAGTAACTTAACAGTACATAGATCGTATTTTCTGTATTTTATTTCATGTTGAACCGGATCAGCTATATCCGCGTTTTTAAGTGTAAATATTGTCTTGTTATTTGTAAAGATTGTGTAAATAAATTGTTCGTTTAAGTTTAATTGAAAGTGCTCGTCTTTTTCTCAATATACCTCTCATAAAGTGACCGATATCACGTAGTCATATGGGTGGGGGCAGCATACTAAAAGTACAGGATTATTATTCAAAGTTGTGTGGACTTAGAGGGAATCCGACAGTGTTTTTACACGTTTTTATTTTTATTTTTACGGACAGTGTATTAAATTTGTTCGGCCCAGTCCATTATTCTTTTTCGTTTAAAAAATCTCAATCTAAAGTCAATAAAAGGAATAATTTAGCTGATCTTTACACTTTTTAACACTTACCAAGAAATTTGAAAAGTGTTTATGAATTCGCGTGTATGTCTGTCCGTCTGACTATTATCTAACTCCATTAAATTTACTTGGAATGCCATGTAAATTTTATACGTAACTAGATTCAGTATAGGATGTTCGATATTGAAAGCCAAGTGTTTAGCATTTATAGTTCGTTTACATGGGCACACCAAATAATTCGTTTACATTATGGTGTATGGGGAAAAATTGTTTTCGGTACATGTTATTGATGTTACGATATTTAAGCAATAATGATATGATATGCAGCTCTGAGATGAAATACAACATGTGTCTCATGCGTATTGCGTATAGGATAAGTCGTATTTATAGCACGTTTACAGGAGCGCACTAAAGAATTCCATTACATTATAATCTATTGCGAAATTCAGTTGATTGAAAATCATTTTATTGATGGTACATTACTTTACGCTGGGAAAATCTAGGCAGTTGCTACAATTCGGCAACTGAATTTCCCATTCCGTCCGGACATGTAGTTCTACATAAAATACTGCATAATTAATATTATGTTTTCTTTTTTGTTAGCTTTTATAAAGTTAACATAGTTTTATGTTCTCCTAAACATAAATAAAAAAAAACGACAATATGTCTGGGATTTTGATCAAACTCTAACTTATGAGGATAAATATTCAATGACTATTCTACAGCAATTAACATTAAAAATGCTTTGAGCTGCCTTGTAGGCCATTAAAAGAAAATAAATTGCACATAATGAACAGAGGAAAGTTTATTCAACTAGGTAAATTCTATCCAATGGTTGGAGTATCATAGTTGAGAATTTTTCCAACAGAGCGAAAATATGCCGGGACCAGTATTCGAACCTGGGTACTTTGAGTAGTCCAAAATAGTTAGTACCAAATTAAGTACTAACCAAAGTACCCAGGTTCGAGTCCTGGTCCCGGCGTATTTTCGCTTTGTTGGAATATTTCTGAACTATGATACTCCAACCATAGGATATAATTTACCTAGTTGAATATACTTTCTTCTGTTCATTATGACCTAATTACATGGTATACGTGAGTTTCCGTGCTATTTCAAGATTCATCATTTAAATGCTATAGTTATAGCTCGGATGAATGAAATTAGCGCTGCAGTTCGCAGCCTTGTCCAACAAATAAGGGTGAAATATGCCAGCCCAGGATATCGTCGCGATAGCTCAGTAGGGAGTGCGTTGGTACGGCAAACCAAAGTACCCAGGTTCGAGTCCTGGCCCCAGCATATTTTTACTCTGTTGGAAAAATTCTCAACTATGATACCCCAACCACTGGATATAAATTACACATATAGCAAGAAAAACAAGGATATCAATTTTAAGTTAATAATTACATTTATTTACATATTATATGCATACAAAAAATAAACATTATAATTATTCGAGTGAATTTGATCTATCTTCACTAAATCATATTAAGCCAATTAATTAACATAATTCTGCTATCTTTAAATCCTTTTCAAAATTCCCAGTATTATTTGTTTTCATATATGAATATTTCATTTTAAATTTCAATACAGATTTATGTTACATAAATATAATAATATAACAATAACAAAAATTTTGACATTCGTTACCCCTGGCAACAGAGGTAACCTTAGTTATAGATACTTTAAATAAATTTAACTTGAACAATGATAAATAACAATACATTGAAGTTCGTTGAGATCTTGTATACCAACTTCGACATCTCTGAAGTTTCCGCCATCTTGAGGTAGAGTCGGCTGTTCTCTAAGGGTTATTATTATTCGTAAATTCCGAGTTGAATTCATAATTAGGCCGAGGCGTTCAAGTCTTTATTTAACACTTTAAATAAAACCTATTATTGACAAAACTATCAATAATTACACAAAAACTATTCTATAAAGCACGTATAGCCGTGCATGACGAAAAAACTATCAAACAACTTTGAATAAAACAAAAGTCTCATACCAAACACTGAGAAAATGCTGTTATACCAAATTCTACAGGCAAACGCTCTCGTGATACATATGTCCATAATTCTAAGACTTCATATTCCAGCACTTGAAAACATCCCTTTCACTCTATGACTATTCAAGGCACACCCTACGACTTTACTGGTGGAACTATCCCCATATATTGTCTCTGATCTCGTCCAGTCGGTAAACCTCCAAAGACACTTTTCCCCCTGTCAGAAATATAGGACTATAAAGCTATCAGCTTTATTGTACTTTTTATACTGAATATAGCACAAATGAAATAGATAACAGGACTGAATTTGTTCGATAATTGAAGGAGGTGCGTTTTCCGCTGTGGTATGCATTTTTAAACTTATCTAATTTTTAGTGTACTATGTGGTATGTACAAAGTCTCTAGATTATATACCGGGTTACACGACAGAATTTGTACACATTAACGCATATGGACAACAATTTCTGAAAATTGACTTTTAATGAGGTATTTTTTTATTGTTTATTTAAAAATCTAAAATCTTTGTAAGAAAAAAAATAATTTCTTAATAGTATTGTGTTACTATTGGAAAATGATTCATAGTCTATGCCTGATGCAGGATATTTCGTTCTCGCTCCCTGAAAAATTGGTAAAAGTGGGCTGCATAATTAAAAATAACTGCAGAGCAGACTACCGAAAAGAATATGTTTACTGATGTTAGTAATGAACATTAACGACAGGTAATTCTAATACAATGCGTGAAATTTTTTTGCGGAACAGAAATGAAATCGTTTTTTTTTTCTTCTTTTTTCTGTTAACATTTTCAAGATGATGAAATAATAATAAATATTTGACATATAATTTTTTTAAAGCTAAAAATAATAGCTAAAAGTTTATTCAAGCTAAATATTTCTATTTTTGCTTGATAAGTTAATAATGAGAAATTTTTGACAGCTGATGGTGTTGCAAATCACGTGAGCGGCGGAGATTGGCGCCGACTGTCTGTCTACCGGGGAGTCCCCTCTGTGACAAAATAGAATTAATTTCAGTATCATGAGGTGCTCGAATCTAAAGGAAGCAAAATGCGGCTTCCAGAATTAGATTTTAAAATTTTCTCGAATATGTTTATTTACTGTTTAATATCTTTTTAGTGTTTGATGTGTCTGTCTGCGTGTTATGTGTTCGTAAATTAAACCAAGAAAAAGACAAATCGTTAGTATTATTTTACCTGAAATACACCAGAATCTCGTAACAAGAAAATGATATTTACTGCATTTCTCCAATTCCTTCAAAAATCATGAATTACCAGATTTCATTCAAGAATGTTGATTTCTATATATTATTATGCTCTCCCAACCAGCACGCTTGAGTGATTATTATGATTAATTATTTTTATGGTGACAACAAACCCGGGAGCTTTAATATTAAAGTTCATGATAATGAATGTATTGCTCCAAGTGATTAGTGACTATCATCAAGATTAAGTTCAACATTTTCGAAGACGACTTACTGGATTAAGATTATATCCCGGCAAAATCAGGTACTGTACCTTTTAGTTGTTTTTAAAAATGAATCTCGAAAAATTAAAATCAAAGCGCAAGGTAATTAAAACTGCCTGTACGAAATTTATTACAAAAATTGAAACATTTATGGAAAGTGTAGATTTAGAAAATGAAAATGATTTTGAGACACTCTCTGAATATTTGAACAATTTAATTGAAAAACAAGATGAATTAAAGTTAATAAATCCTAAAATTGAAGAGTTAATATCTGATACTACTCTTTTTGAAGCAGAAATTCAAAACAGTATTGAGTATGACGATACCATTAATGAAGCAAAATTTAAAATTAAAGGAAAATTAAAAAAGTTTAAAGCTAACGCTGAACTGAGCAATACAAGTACTGCATCAAATGCCAGTACAAATGCCAGTACAATTCCGTATCCTAATACACGATCACCTACAATAAATATACCCAAGATAACTATACCAATATTTAAAGGTGATCCTAACACATTTCTTGAATTTATAAATAGTTTTAAAAGTACTATAGATTCTAATGAAAACTTGAGTAGCATTGAAAAATTCATATATTTGAAATCGTTTCTGTCAGGAGAAGCTTATAAAACGATTTCAGGATTTGCTCTAAATGAACAAAATTATAAATCGTCTCTAGATTTACTAGAAAACAGATATGGAAAAACAGAATATTTGATTAGTGGGTTTATAAATAAACTATTAGATATTGAGCCTGTAAAGTCTGCTTCAAATACCAGATCGTTACGAGAATTGTACGATGAATGTGAAGTTAGCATTAGAAATTTACAAGCGATGGGGGTGGCTTCAGATAATTTCGGATATTTACTTATTCCAATAATTTTAAGGCAATTACCCCATAATTTGGTTGTAGAATTTCAAAGAAAAAAAAATGTTGATAAATCTGGTGACGTCAATGAATTAATGAATTTTATAAAGTTTGAAATAGAATCACGAGAAGCGGCTAACGCGGTGTCAGGAATTTCCTTGAAAAATAATGAAACATCTCGATGGGAAAGAAAAAATCCGACTAGATTAAAAACTAATATTCCCACTTCAGTCGCGCTTAACACGGTTGTAAAAAATGTTTGCATATTTTGCAATTCAAATCATTATAGTCTAAAATGTAAGGAAATCTCGGACGAACAAAAACGTTATAAGTTAAAAAGAAGTGGGAGGTGTTATCGATGTTTGAATAAAAATCACTTATTATCTTCTTGTAAAGTAAAAATTCAACCTTGCGAATTATGCCAAAGTTATCAGCATAATTATTTATTTTGCCCCACTAAGAAAGATAAAAATCGTCCCGTTGAAAATGCGGAAACACCCGAATCTTCCCGAATTCTCGAAAACCAAACTGTATTATCATCAGTTATTAAGACTCAAAATTCCTCCGAAAAATATTCAACATTATTACAAACTGCTTGTGTACAGGTGCTAGGTATCTCTAAAACCTTATATACGAGGCTTTTATATGACTCGGCCTCTTCTAGAACGTTCCTTACAAAAAGTCTAGCGACAGCTTTGAAATTAAAACCTAGGAAAAAGGAAAGGCTTCTAGTTTATACGTTCGGAAACCGCAAAGCCATAGAACAAGAGTTCGATGTTGTGAATATTACAGTACGCAGTCGCGTTCCCCCCTACGCTGACATACAAATTGAAGCGCTTGTGTCAGAGGTCATTAGCGGAGCGAAAATTATCGCCTTAGTTGATTCTCAGTTAATAAATAAACTCGGTCTTAATGAAAATGAATTTGCTGACACATTTATTCATGCAAAACCCATCCAAATTCTTTTAGGTGCTGATTATATGTTTTCAACGATAATTGGAGAAGTTAAAAAAATAAATCAATCGTTGTTTATTCAACCAACGATATTTGGGAAAACTTTAGTAGGTAGAATTTATGGCGCTAAATTACAGAGTACTTCCTGTTTAAAAATAATATGCTCGTCAATAGATAATGACTTAAGAAACTTATGGGAAATGGAATCGTTTCTATTTAATCAAAAAGATAAACAAGATGATGAACATTTTGAGGTCATAAATAAATTCGAGAAGGAAATATGTTTCGAAAATGGTAGGTATGTAGCACCACTTTTGTGGCGATGCGATACTGATAGACAAAATTTATGTAACAATTACCAAGTCGCGGAAAAAAGATTTGCAGTTTTGGAAAGACGGTTAAAAGATGATCAATCTTTATTTTTAAGATATAATGAAATTATGAAGGAACAATTGAATGAGGGAATTATTCAAAAGTGTAATGATAATTGTTCTGTAAATTATGTAATGCCTCATAGAGCGGTTTTTAGGGAAAAATCTTCTAGCTCTAAAACTAGAATTGTTTATGATGCGAGCAGTCGACAGGGTAGTAACAAAAGTTTAAATGAATGTCTTTTCTCAGGGGAAAATTTAAATCCTAATCTCGTAGATGTTATACTGAATTTCAGGCGGCATAAAATTGCTTTTTGTGGGGATTTGGCCCGAGCCTTCCTGCAAATACAGGTATCGAGGAGTGACAGAGATTATTTATGTTTTTTATATTTTGATGACTGCGACATAAATAAACCACCAATCTTATATCATTTTAATCGACATTGTTTTGGCCTCACCAGTTACCCCTACGTGTTAGCTTCAACTCTAAAAAAACACATTAAAAATTATAAGGAGGCCAATCCCATCGCATACCACATGTTGGATAATTATTTATACGTAGATGACTTGATTCACGGAGCATCTACGGTACCAGAAGCTTTTAAGCTGTCATCTTGTGCAGTTTCAATTTTTAAAGACGCGAATATGAAGTTACGGAAATTTAACTCCAATTCTGTAGAATTAAAGGAACAGTGGAAGAATGCCGACCCTGTAATTGAAATAGAAGAAAAACAATCAAACCTTAAAATACTAGGAATAAATTGGAACAATAAGGAGGACTTTCTGTCCATAGATTTGACATCTTTAGCGTCAAACGGTGATTTAAAATTCACCAAAAGACACGTTCTCCACACTGCTGCTAAAATATTTGATCCTATCGGATTCCTCAATCCCTTTATGATTAGAATTAAGCTCCTCTTGCAGGAATTGTGGGAATCTGGTCTTGACTGGGATGACACATTTTCCGAAGAAATTGTAAATAAATATCAAACGTGGTATAAAGAAACAAAACTACTAGAAAATATGAAAATACCTAGATATTATTTTGATTCAGATGTAACAGTAAACAAAGTTCAAGTTCATGTTTTTTCTGATGCTTCGTTAAAGTCATACGGAGCTGTAGCCTATTTTAGATACAGGACATCAGAAGGCCATTTTAATACTTGCTATATAATTTCAAAATCGCGAGTTGCTCCTTTAAAAAGAGTTACTTTACCGCGATTGGAGCTCTTAGGAGCTTTAACAGCTGCCAGAATTGCCAACCATATTAAACATCTTTTCAGTTATATTGAAAATATAATTTTGTGGTCCGATTCTACTATAGTTTTGCACTGGATTAAGGGATCGGCCGCCAAGTGGAAACCGTATGTTGCAAACCGCGTAGCTGAAATTCAGGAAATGACCGATCCTAGTTCTTGGCGGCATGTTAATAGCAAGGATAACCCGGCAGACATGCTTACTAGGGGGCTCTCTTCCAAAGAGCTAATAAATTCAAGACGCTGTTGGTATGGTCCTGAGTGGCTTATTAATCCCGAAATTGATTGGCCGAAAGAAAATAAGCTAAAAATCAAATCATTCATTCCAGAAATTAAAAATGAATGCAAAGGCGAAATAATAGTTAATTCAATCATTGTTAATGAAAAAATAATTGATATAGAAAAATTTAGTAGCCTAAAAAAATTGTTAAGAGTCACTGCTTACGTGATATATTTTATAAAATTGCTAAAGGGCAATCACGAGAAAGTCTGTGCACTTACACCAGAAAATCTTCGAGAAGCAGAGCTGTATTGGATAAGGCTAGTTCAAAGTGAATTTTTTTCTAATGAAATACAGTGTTTAAAAAATGCCAAACCTCTTCCAAAAGACTCGCACTTGCTTTGTTTGAACCCATTCCTTGATTCCGAAGGCGTCCTGCGTGTCTCTGGTCGACTTGGGAAAGCTGATTTTTCAACGGATGAAAAACACCCGATAATTCTTCCGTCCAAAACGAAGTTTTCCGAATTGATAATTTGGCATGCTCATGTTAGAGTATTTCATTCAGCAGTTTCTCACACACTCGTACAAGTGAGAGAAAAATTCTGGTTACTAAAAGCTAGACAAACAATAAAAAATCAACTGAAAAAATGCATTATTTGCAAAAGGTTTTCATCAATTCCAGGAGACCGGACGATAGCTCCATTGCCACCTGATCGTGTCGAACAGTCAGCTCCATATAGCGTAATAGGAGTCGATTTCGCAGGACCGTTATTTGTGAAAGATTCTGACAATAAACAGTATATATTACTAATAACGTGTGCTGTGACAAGAAATATCCACCTGGAACTTGTTGACAATTTGTCAACACAAACATTCTTACTTGCCTTTAGACGGTTCATCGCTCGTCGTGGATTATGTTCCGTTATTTACTCCGATAATGCACGAACATTTAAACGCGCTGAAATAGAACTTAAGAGACTATGGACTATAGTAACTCATCCAGAGGTGAAAGAATTTTTTGCTTCCAATAACATAAAATGGAAGTATATAGTGGAAAGGGCCGCCTGGTGGGGCGGATTTTATGAAAGAATGGTAAGGTCTGTAAAAACTGCGCTGCGGAAGACATTGGGCAGATCTTCTCTGACCCTTAATGAGTTGCATACAGTACTTATTGAGGTTGAAGGTATGGTGAACTCCAGACCCATGACATACATAAGTGATGAAAGGCAGGACCCCCTACCATTAACTCCTGCCCATTTTTTAATAGGGAGAAGAATATCTTCTCTCCCCCCCCCGTACGGCTTCACCTTGACTCTAATTTCTCTTCTAGGAAAGAATTGCTTAAAGCCTTTAACTATCGGGAAAAATTGATGCGGCTGTTTTGGTCTAGATGGAAGAATGAATACTTATTAAATTTGAGGTCAGCCCACCAAAGTTTAAATAAAACCAATCTTCCCCAATTTAAAATAAATGATGTTGTTTTAATTAAAGATGATAAATTACCCAGAAATTTCTGGAGTTTAGGTAAAATTATAGAAATATTTCCTGGAAGAGATGGCAAGGTGAGAGTCTGTAAAATTAAGACTGAAAAGTCCATATTGAACAGACCTGTACAACTGCTTTTCAATCTTGAACTATAATGGACTGAGATAAAATTTGAACTTTAATAACTGGACTTTAATATAAATTTTCTTCTTTCTTTATTTAGTTGAATCAGTGTTGAACTCTCTTTTTTTAAATTAGCCTTGAAGTATGTATAATTTTATTATTATTCTATGTTTGTATTTGATTTAATTTGTATAACTTGTATTATTATTTAATGATTGTATTTGATTTAATTTGTATAACTTGTATTATTATTTAATGATTGTATTTCATTTAATTTGTATTGTTATATATATATGTTTAGTGATGAACACCCCTATGTTCATGGTGGGGCAGTGTGTTGCAAATCACGTGAGCGGCGGAGATTGGCGCCGACTGTCTGTCTACCGGGGAGTCCCCTCTGTGACACAATAGAATTAATTTCAGTATCATGAGGTGCTCGGATCTAAAGGAAGCAAAATGCGGCTTCCAGAATTAGATTTTAAAATTTTCTCGAATATGTTTATTTACTGTTTAATATCTTTTTAGTGTTTGATGTGTCTGTCTGCGTGTTATGTGTTCGTATATTAAAACAAAAAAGACAAATCGTTAGTATTATTTTACCTGAAATACACCAGAATCTCGTAACAAGAAAATGATATTTACTGCATTTCTCCAATTCCTTCAAAAATCATGAATTATCAGATTTCATTCAAGAATGTTGATTTCTATATATTATTATGCTCTCCCAACCAGCACGCTTGAGTGATTATTATGATTAATTATTTTTAGATGGTTATTTTTTAAACTGAAGAAAATGGATAACAATTGATTCAAGATATTATTTTCTATTACTTGTCTATTAACATATAATTGATATATGTTACTGATGTTTGCCATGGCATGTTCGGTATTGAAAATGAAGTGTGTTAGCATTTATAGTTCATTTACAGGACGGTTCAAAATTATTCCGTTACATTATGACCTATGGTAAAAAAAGAATTTGCAATGTATTTTAATGGTGTTAAACTATTCGAAATATAATGAAATTCATATACATTTCGGAGATATACTACAAGAAATGTCGCTTTAGAATATGTTATGTGTAGCACTTACAGTTCATTTATAGGGGTAATCAAAATAATTCTGTTATATTATGGTCTATAAAAAAGTATTGTTTGAGGCCTATTATAACGATGTTACACTGTTAGATATATATTTATATGGATATGAATTTCTTAGGTGCATTAAAACATGCTTTCTCTAAAATATGGAGTGAAAAAAAATATCATTTATTTACAGGTATACACAAAATAATTCTTTTCTATAATGGTCTATGGGGAAAACTGTTTTCAGAGTATTTTAAAATATTTTGCATTATTTCAAACATGGTGAAATTGATAAGAATTACTGAGGTTTATTACAAGATGCTTGCTCTAGAATATAATCTGCATTTACCGTTCATTTACAAAGACACACAAAAGATTTCGGATACGGTACTGTATCCGAAGTACTGTCAATTGAGATAATTTCTGTTAGTGAGTTTTCAGTAATGATATGCGTTTTTCAGTTTAACTAAATTTCTCACGCTACGTTGTTTCTGAAGTTCATATACAACGATACACGAAAGTATTCGTAAGCATTACTGAGTATGAGCATGAATTGCTTGAAGATGTTTTTAAATTGAGTTATGCATTTTAAAGCTCATTTATATTTAGTATACTAAGAGATGTTTGTAGAATTCAAGAAAAATCAAATACATGGCTATGCAAAGAACATGACGCATGTCCTGCTATAAATAGTAATTCCTGGAAGTTTGATTTCAGTGGTTAAAATTTTAGCTTAATATACATTATGTATGGAAATCTGAATATACAGGCTGTGCAAAAGAATTCAAGCACGTTTCTGTCTATTGATAGAAATTCTTGAAGGTGAATTTTCTATTTTGTTATGCGTTTTCTTGCGAAACTTAATTTTAGTACACTATGTAGAATATATTCAAATCTATGTAGCACATACACAGCCACCCAAAAGAATTGGAGTGCCTTTTCGGCAATAAACGGTAATTGATAAAATAATGTTTTAAAATGTGTTATGCATTTTCTAAACTTTGCTTCTTTATTAAGTGGCGAAGTTTTGATAAAATATTCCGGAAGTGTTGGAAAGTGTTGATAATCTAAGCTTGACACATATTTTTTTCTTTCTTTATTCTTTTAGTTTTCAGAGAAATAGGAATATGCAATTTGTCAGTTGTGTTCAAATGTTATGTACAAAAAAGAAGGTACAAATCTTTCCCATACACTTTTACAACATTTGCAAGAGAAATATACTAAAAACAATTATTTTTCAACAATATTGGTACGAATATAATATCCAAATAGTCACCATTGGCAGCCCTGTATATAGTGTAATGTCAAAGCCAGTAATACATATAATTTAAAAAAATCTTTATGTGAAATTTTATTCTAAATATAAGTGTAAATAATCATTTAATGTGACATATAGTATGAACACATTTTTAAATAAGTTTTTTAAACATTTTTCTTTGTGGAACAGGATTTTGATTTAACGAGTTAACGATATAACCTAACCAAAATGTCAAAAACATTTCTTTCTGGTTAATTTTCTTTCAGACAACATTATTCAGCACTTTATTAAGAAACAAAAAATTCGCACCTTTCTCCATTTTATACTGACATACTCTGTTACACATATCATTATGTACATACATTACATAGTTTAAACTTTATGAGGAATTTTTTTCTTAAAATCGAAAATAATTATCACAAGTCAAATATTTGTAGCTGCAAAGTATATACTTTATATTTTCTCTATTTTTATATACTATATCTTTCCTTGCGATCAGTTTTAATGTATTATATTAATTTACATTATTATCTAGGAAAAATAAAAAAATAAAAAGTATTATTTGAATTATTAGTAAATCAATCAATCATGACAGTTTAGAGATTGGCTTTTACGCAATGATATAGAATTAGAATCATTTATCCTTCTCCGTTTGCTTCAATTCGGAAAGCGAAAAAAACAACAATAAAACTAAAATATCTTTTAAGAAAATGAAATACATCAATCTTCAGTTCTTTTTCTCGTTAATAATTTTATTTCTTCGTTAAAAATATAAGGATCATTTGAGAACAATCGGATTTTTGACATGTTCGATAAATTATTTTGTAAATAGCATTACGTTTGTAATTTTGAATAAGTAAACAAATGTATTGTTTTGATACAATAGGTAATAAAAAATATTTCGCACGTTTCTTGAAATTTTTAATTACTGTTATATAAATTACTAACATAAATTTAAAATATGACTTTTATTGAATGAGTTATTGTTCTATTTTCTCAGATAATTTTTCATAAATATTTAAATAAAAATTTACATTTACTCTGGAAGTTTTCTGATATAGATAGTAAAGCTATAAATGACGCACTATTTATTTCCTTATTGTTAATAAATCATCCTTTTAGCTAATCACTTCCTATTTCTATGATAAAAACGATGATCGATAATTCTTTTTATTTACTATCAAAGTATGAAACTATAATAAATTTATTTTAAAAAAACTATAGAAATTAGTTTGGAATGCAAGTCAATAACACACATACAGTGGCTCAGATTTGTTTTTGGACACTTGTGTTTTTTTAATTTACTTATAAAACACATCATCTAAATATTAAAGCATCTACTTATTTTTTTTTTTCATATAAACTTTCTTCTCTGTATAACAAAACACGAGCAGGGAAGACCGAGCTATGCTCGGTCAAAATTAAATTTGAGTTCAAATATGATGATCCATGACCAAAATGACCCACTAATTGAATTTTCTCGAACATGTGACTTAGCCCAACAGTCTTCTCGTGCCCGAAAACCATAGGATGCAAAATTTAGTGTAAATAGTCTGAGGCGTTTTTAAGATAAAATAGCTTGACCCATAATGACCCATGTCCAAAATGACCCACTAATCGAAACTTCTCGAACATGTGACCTAGCCTAATAGTCTTCTTGTGCCCTAAATCTGTAGGGTGCTAAATTTATTTCAAATCCTCTGAACCGTTTTTAAGATAAAATAGCTTGACCCATAATGACCCATGACCAAAATGACCCACTAATTTAATTTTCTCGAACATGTGACTTAGCCCAACAGTCTTCTCGTGCCCGAAAACCATAGGATGCAAAATTTAGTGTAAATAGTCTGAGCCGTTTTTAAGATAAAATAGCTTGACTCAGAATGACCCATGACCAAAATGATCCACTAATCGAAATTTCTCGAACATGTGACCTAGCCTAATAGTCTTCTTGTTCTCTCAACCTGTAGGGTGCTAAATTTATTTCAAATCCTCTGAACCGTTTTTAAGATAAAATAGCTTGACCCATAATGACCCATGACCTAAATGACCCACTAATTGAATTTTCTCGAACATGTGACCTAGCCCAACACTCTTCTCGTGCTTGAAAACCACTGGATGCAAAATTTAGTGTAAATTGAGCCGCTTTTTAGATGTTGACCCACAATGACCCAGAAATAACCCACTAATCGAATTTTCTCGAACATGTGACCTAGCTCAATGATTTTTGCGTGCCCGAAACTCGTAGGATACCAAATTTAATCAAAATCGTTAGAGCCGTTTTTTAGATAAAATTAATTTAACCCGCTTTGACCCAAAAATGACGCACTAATCGAAAGTTCTCGAACATGTGACCCAGCCCAATATTCTTCTTGTGCCCGAAAATAGTCGGATACAAAATTTCATCAAAATCGTTTGAACCGTTTTTTAGATACAATTAGCTTGACCATGACACAAAATGACCCACCAATTGAATTTTCTCGAACATGTGACCTAGCCCAACAGTCTTCTCGTGCCCGAAAACCACTGGATGCAAAAATTTAGTGTAAATTGAGCCGCTTTTTATATCTTGACCCACAATGACCCAGAAATGGCCCACTAATCGAATTTTCTCGGACATGTGACCTAGTCCAATGATTTTATCGTGCTCGAAACTCGTAGGACACAAAATTTAATCAAAATCTTTAGAGCTGTTTTTTAGATAAAATTAATTTGACCCGCGTTGACCCAAAAATGACCCACTTATCGAAAGTTCTCGAACATGTGACCTAGCCTAATAGTCTTCTTGTTCTCTAAACCTGTAGGGTGCTAAATTTATTTCAAATCCTCTGAACCGTTTTTAAGATAAAATAGCTTGACCCATAATGACCCATGACCTAAATGACCCACTAATTGAATTTTCTCGAACATGTGACCTAGCCCAATACTCTTCACGTGCTCGAAAACCACTGGATGCAAAATTTAGTGTAAATTGAGTCGCTTTTTAGATCTTGACCCGCAATGACCCAGAAATAACCCACTAATCGAATTTTCTCGAACATGTGACCTAGCTCAATGATTTTTGCGTGCCCGAAACTCGTAGGATACCAAATTTAATCAAAATCGTTAGAGCCGTTTTTTAGATAAAATTAATTTGACCCGCTTTGACCCAAAATTGTCCCACTAATCGAAAGTTCTTGAACATGTGACCCAGCCCAATAGTCTTCTTGTTCCCGAAAATAGTCGGATACAAAATTTCATCAAAATCGTTTGAACCGTTTTTTAGATACAATTAGCTTGACCATGACCCAAAATAACCCACCAATTGAATTTTCTCGAACATGTGACATAGCCCAACAGTCTTCTCGTGCCCGAAAACCACTGGATGCAAAATTTAGTGTAAATTGAGCCGCTTTTTAGATCTTGACCACAATGACCCAGAAATGACCCACTAATCGAATTTTCTCGGACATGTGACCTAGTCCAATGATTTTATCGTGCTCGAAACTCGTAGGACGCAAAAGTTAATCAAAATCTTTAGAGCCGTGTTTTAGATAAAATTAATTTGACCCGCGTTGACCAAAAAATGACCCACTAATCGAAAGTTCTCGAACATGTGACCCAGCCCAATCGTTTTCTTGTGCCTGAAACTAGTCGGATACAAAATTTCATCAAAATCGTTTGAACTGTTTTTTAGATACAATTAGCTTGACCCTGACCCTTGATGACCCAAAATGACCTACTAAACGAATTTTCTCGAACACGTGACCTAGCCCAATGGTTTTCTGGTGCCCCAAAACGGTAGGGTACAAAATTTCGTCAAAATCGTTAGAGCCGTTTTTAAGATAAAATTTGCATATATATATATATATATATATATATATATATACTAGCTTACCCGCCCGGCGTTGCCCGTGCCAACAACCTTACATGTACCTGAAATCAGTGTTGAACATTTTTTTTTATTTTTAAACAAATCTAATGTTGGGGGCCCCCACTACCTTAGACAGCAAACACTGGGCGTGCCATACATACTCCCATATATTACCGTAAGTCGAGTCGAAAGAGCCATACTTCATAATCCAGCGCATAGAACCAGAGATAGAAAAGCACCCCTGGTGGAGAAAATCGAAAAGCTCTATCTATGTAGAGTCGAATGAGCCATACCCCGTCGTGATCCAGCCTATAGAACCAGATATAGGAAAGCACCCCTTGTGGTGAAAATCCGAACTAAAATCAGTCAGCTCTATTGAGTCAAGTGGAAAGTGCCATACCCCATTGTGATACAGCCCATAGAAACAGAGATAGGAAAGCACCCCTTAGTGGTGAAATTCAGAACTAAAATAGGTAAGCTCTATTGATGTTGTGTCGATAGAGCCATACCGTGTCGTGATGTGACCCATAGAACCCGAGTTAGCTGCAAAATCCTTTAGTTACACCTTCCACCGCCAGGGGGCACAATATGTTCTATACGAACATAACTGAATTCATTAAGGTTATCGATGTCGAGTCGAATGAGGCATACCCCGTCATGATCCAGCCCATAGAACCAAAGATACGAAAGCGCCCCCCTGTGGTGAAAATCCGTACTAAAATCAGTAAGCTCTATTGATGTTGGGTGGAAAGAGCCATACAGTAATGACTTAACGAACTCCAGTGATCCAAGGTGATGATTAACATCCAGCACTTTTTATTAGGCATCGTTGATACACAAGTTAAAATAAGATGAACAATTAAAAAACATTACACTCTGCCATCAAAACCCCAGCGTACACAACCATCATATACTGTTCACGCGCACACATCATTTTCCGCTCACCATCGTCTGTTCAACTCTCTCTGCATCTCTCTTAGCTTAGCTCGGCTCACTTCTTTTTGACCTGACAACTAACATCTCTTGCAGTCTCTTTGCATATCGAAAACTGTGCTTTCGATTCGATTACACGGCTTACACGGCAGTCAACCTCCGAAGCTAGGCGACAAAACCATGGACAAAAACTGGACAACTCTAGGCCAGCAACTCACGAATCAGGCTAGGCCATAGATTTCTTCGGTCGTTACACTGCTCTCATTGGCTGGCTGCTTCGTTGCCGAAGCTATTTCATGGGAGGAGCTTGAAATAGCCTCGAACCCAAACTTCCATATACACGTTTTAATTTTTTTTTAAAAATCTAAATTAAAATTTAAAAAATCCGGCCGCGAGGTATACTATCCGGTGACAACATCTACACATGACAAAAATTTCTGAGTCCTAGGTGTTATAATTACGGAGAAATCCGCGGGCAGGCAGACAGACACTTACTCTTTTATAGAGATAGAGATAACCACACACAAGATTTGCTCGTATTAGAATATATGATATGATAAAAAAAATATATTTACCGAGAAAGTGTTAAAAACAATCTGGCATAAGTAATTGAACACTTTACTAAAATTTTTGATAGACGATATTTTTGTTATTTATTTTTAATATAAATGGAAATATATATCAAATATTATTTTCTGCACTTTGAAATTACTAATACTTCATGAAAATTTATTTACATTACTATATTTGAAGTGAACATAGCTACAAAGTTACAACAAATTCTATTAGTAATTCAATCATAGAGCATTTTAAAGATGGTAAAATCATCAGAACTATTACAAAATTTGGTAAAGTAAGTCATTCAACTGTTTTTGCTATCATAAAACGATGGGAACTACGTGGAACAATTATTAAAATCAGGAGCTTCTCACAAGCTAATAACTCCCATGAATCCATAGCATTATGTTTAAAATCAAGAAAAATCCAAGAATTTTTTGCAGTGAAATTTACAAGATAATTGAAAAACAAATTTGCAATAAAAGTGCCCTAAAACTATTAGACAAGTTACCAGATCATACGGATACAGCAGTAGAGTTGCCAGATGAAAATTTGTCGTTAATGAAAGAGCAAGTTACGTCTGGATTTTGCAAAAACCATGGTAGACAAGGATGTATCGTTTTGAGAAAAATTCATATTTGTGGATGAATGAGTAATTTAACATATTTGTGTCTGATGGGCGAATAACTGTGTGGAGAAAATCCAACAAAGAGCTCGATACGAAAAATCTATTCCTAACTGTCAAACATGGAGGTGAAAACATAATTGTTTGGGAATGTTTTAATGCTTCTGGTATGGGAAATGTCGTTTTCATTGAAAATAGTATGGAAAAATGTAAGTATATAAATATCCTGAAAGAAAACTTGAAAATATCTGCCCAAAAACTTGGAATTCAAAACACATTCAAGTTGTATCAAGATAATTATTCTAAACATACAGTCCTAAATGTTCGCTTATGGTTGATGTACAACTGTCCCAAAGTTATCAAGACTCTATCATATTCTCCAGATTTAAACCCAATTAAAAATGTGCTACATGGATTGGAGAAAAGAATAAGAAAATATGATATTTCTTCGAAAGTACAACTTAAAGTAGTATTAACAAAGGAATGGAATAGAATTGAACATTCTTACGCAAAAAAACTAGTTGCATCCAATCTAAAACGTATTAAAGGTGTAATTACAGTTATAGGATAACAATCAAAGTATTAAAATGTTTGTTTATTTGCATATTTTTGTTTACTTTTGGTGAATGTTTGTGAGATTGTCTTTTGAATTCATTTTCATTACAATATGTAGGTTTTACTATAGACAAAAGAATGTTTATATGATAAAAAATTTAAGTATATTCGAATCTATTTTTTCTTATTTATCAAAGAAATAGATTTTTAAAAAAGTTTCAGTGTTTTAAATTTTACACCGTTTATTTGCTAACAACATAAGGATTCTTAAACTTTTTTAGAATTTTTTTTACTACATAAATGTTTTGAATTTCTTTAAATATTATACAGACATGGATATTAATCATCAGTAGGCTTTATGGGGATGCGCAACGTAAATAGATAATGGAAACCCGCAGTATAACAGATAATGAATTTCAAATTTCTTATTGTGTAGGCCAAACAATTTAAATGTCACAAATGTATAATATAAACCTTTTTAAATAGAGTATTTAATTGTGCATTATTTATACTTCATTTTTTATTTAAATTATTATTTTTTCTTTTTGCCATAAATCTTTTTGTTGTCGGATTGTACATCTGACTATTAATATTTCTGAAACTCGAAAATTTTACGGTAAAATGGCAATAAATGAAGTTCAGAAATAGTAAATAACCTCAGGCTACTCTACATAATCCAAGGTATTTCGATGAAATGTTTAATGTTATTAAGCAAGAGCAAAGTTAAAAAAAAATTATGAAATTGCATAAAGGAAGGAAGGAATTAGAATTTCCAGAAGAAAAAAATATTCCCTTTTGTCATCCTTTAATAATATTTTTATGATGACTGAATAATAAGAATTATTTGACAGGTAATATTTTTACAGTCTAAAGTTAATGGTTAAAAATACTATCAAATAAAATATATTATATAAATGTTTCTCATTTATATTTTATTTGTCATTTGGTCTTTATTAAATGATTTGCATGACAAAAAAGGCGTCCCTTTTTATTTACAATTTTAATTCTACATTTAAAACAAAACAGTTATATGTATAATTGAAAATGAGAGGTAAAGCTGTTTCTGTTGACATGTGTATTTTCTTGTGATTATTAAATATTCGTTATAATTAAATTGTGGAATTTCTATGATAAAATATTATTTTGATAATGCTTTTATTCTAATATTAATGTTTCACAATATATATTTTTTTTTATCCTACATACTTTACGCATATTTTTTCTTTCGTTAATTTCTTTGCTTTTTTCAGGCTTTAAACATTTTTTTAAATATTCATATGTACATATAAAGGCTATTTAAACAGTAAATATGAAAAAAAATTAAATGCTGTTAGAAAATGTAATCGCAGTCAAAGGAAATATAATCGAATTGTCTAAGTGAAATGACTGTCACTAATTAACCGAAAAATTAACAACTTTTCTGGGAAAATTTATGCGCAGGTGAGAATTATTTTTTGCAGAACAGACGACGAAATCTTTTCAGCATCCTTTAATAACATTTTCGAGACGAGTAAATAATAAGAAAAGTTTGATGGCTGATGATGTTTTTTTTAAAACTGGAAATAATAGATAAAAATTTATTCAAGATGAAATTTTCTATTTCTCTTTAGCATTTCTCTTCCATTTAGCAGAACTTACTTTAATGTGACGAATGAATGTAGTGTAATATTTTATTTATTGTTTTCACTATATACTTAAAATAGAATAATTATATCCACTCTGACAGGTGAAGATGTCCATGATGCATTACTGTTTTTTTTATAACTGTTTGTTTCAGCTCAGATGTTAACAATTTAACAGTAAAAGACCAATTATTAATGCTTTTGATCAAGTATCGATAGATAACAACGCACAATTTTATTTATATTTTATAAAACAGTGAAAATAGTGTATAACGCACGCCAATACCACACTTATAACACAAACAAATTACATTTCGAAACGGTTTCTTATACTAAAAATTTAATTTTTCATTTAGAATCATATAATATCGTACTTTTATCTTTTTGTTTTCCTTCTGAGTTATCAAAGAATTATACATGTACAAAATTCTGTTATTTTAAATTATAGATGTTTAGATAAATCTGCAATATCAAACATTTTTCCAAAGGTTTACATTCATAAATTGTTTGATATTTGTAACTATTGTGAATGTATTTTTCCTAATCTAAAATTCTATCTTTTAAATTCGCATTATAAGCATTCAATGACTTTCCGATTTTGTATGTCAGTACTTAGAAAAATTTTAATGTCCCATTTTTAGAGTCTAAAGTTCTGGTAGTGCAATCAAGCTCATAATTTAAGTATAATAACCGTACACTTTCAATATTTAACCTTTTCTCGAATGTCTACTGAAATACATAACGAGTCTTCTTTAACCTTTGGTTTAACCCAACAAACAACCAAAAATCAACATGGTCGTTCTCCGTAAACACTCTTACTTGGCATCCAAATTTCGTGCGAAAGCAATAAAAAATAATTTACTTACCTAAATCGATTCGTCAGGCTGGTTGTAATTGAAAAGCAGAAAAGATGACGAAAAATCAAAACTTTTGAGATGAATTTCTTTCCAATTTCACTGCACGGACACACACATTAACTCACATCAAAAGGCGATGGCACGCTGCTAGTGGACGCTAAGGAATGTAGTTAAGATGAGTGTTATAGACAGAGCAGTTCCATCAGTGAGAAAACAGGGTACCCGTTTTTACCCTTTTTTCTCCGATATATATACAGTAAAATCTCCATAACACAGTCACGAATAGCGAGAAACTCTTTTTAACGAATACTTTTTGAATCCCCACTCCCGAATCTATATTTTTTCATGCTTTTGCCTTTGACTAGCAGACAGCAATTTTGGCCACAAAAGATTAAAAATGATATGTATCCCGAGAAACGAGATAACGAAAAAACGAATACCATAAAGAACCAAACGAGCCATCACGAAAACAAAATCATTACGACTCATGCGTGATTTCTGTTATCTGGTTCAAGGGTATTATGTAATAACTTTTGTGATTCCGGTATTTTGTTGTATCATTTTGTATTAGTACTTTGTGATTGTGAAATGTTTCTGAAACAAATTCTAAGCACAATCTAACATGCATATGTAAAAATTTTATTTACGGCTTTAAAGGATTAAATTTTGTAACAATATTTCTTTAACGTTAGAAACTACGCCATTAGTCGTAGTACGTGTTTTCTTTTTGTTTTAGATGTTTTTGATAATCTCATTTGCAACGGGATTGACATTTGAGAACGGATAATAAACTGACTACTTTTAGTATGCGCAAACGTGTTATATATGTGACAAGAGGGCTCAAAATTTTATTTTATTTTATTTGAAATGCTTTTCGAATAAACTTCAAAACTGTCTACCGAAAAGAAAAGGAACATATTTTCATTTTCCTGGAAAACAACCTACATTTTCAGAATCCAAACATTAAATAACTGGATTATAATCAATGCATGACACTCAAACAATTGTAAAAACAGCTAAAGTGATATGGCGGCGCAATTGACACTGCTAGTTGAACTTCATGTAACGTAAATAATGAAAAATGTATGTGTCTTATCAAATTCTAGCATGAAAATTTATTTATTCATGAAATATAGAAAAGAGTTGCGTTTAAACAGAAGTTCTAAAATAATTGGGATTTCATAAAAACTAAGCGTTATTCTAATAAGTAATGAAACATATTTAAGAATTTCAACCATTGATATGATTAGGACTCCGAATCATCAGTCCCTCCAAAATGTATTTTTCATAAATATATTTGAAACACCAGAAAACTGATGTATGATACGCGCTTCACTACAGGAAGTTAGTTTTCTGTTGGAAAAGTTGTGTATATCACAGTAATACACTGATGTTTATAAGTGACAAACAGAAATTGCTAATCTTACTTATAATAAAATTCAAAGGCAAGAAAGTGTCTGTAACGGTTCCGGGCACGACCACTCTGGTTTGCGAATCGACCATAGTTAAACGCCATGTTAGGCTTAATGAAAAACCTGTGTAACATATCACAGCTAAATGATAATATCCTTTACTTGAAATCATGTCTGTTCAGCATATTTTTCTATAAAACATGCATATCATATACTATTATAATGTCTTAAGTTCTTAATTAAAAATTCAGATTAAAAATCGGAATCCCAACTGTAAACAAACGAACATTGTTGCCATTCAGCATCACAAATTCAAATGATTCACAAATGAACGACTCTTTGTAAGCTTCAAAACCGATTCTGCTGTTAAAATATTTGTAAAAGCTTATTAAATTTTTTAAATCTTTTAAATTTTTTTAAAACCTTCAAAAACTATTTCATATAAAACGTGAATATCAACGTTTCTGTAAACACATTTTTTCAGAAATAGCGGTGATTTCTTTCGTACCGAGGATTTGAGGTGATCTATTCAGTATAGTGGCGCTATCTGCCGGTGGATTTTGAAATTTTAAATAAACTTTGAAATAACTCCACAAAATTCTGCAACTATTATATAGTATATTAAATTTCAAACCATTCAATTGGGTAGTTTTTGCGCTATTATATGCGAACAGATGGACGAACCAGATCATGACTATAGGTGCTACATATTTATATAATTATGAACGCACCTAATAAACCCGTGCAAAGACGTCCACTTTATCTTTTTTGTTCTAATTATTTTTTTTTCTTTAATAATTGTTGAGCGCGATATACTGCTGTATTTTATTTTTGTGTCAACATTGATTTGAGTAAAACCTTTCATTTCATTTTTGAAAACAATGCAGATTTAATTTTTAATTAACTGCAATTTATAATAAAAAAAGATATTTTAACGAAATGTAAGTATACTTTGTCAGAAGTCAGTTCAAAAAACTTTGGAATGGTACATCATTTATTGTTGTGCGTTTTGTAAAAGTGTAGAAAAAGAGATGTTGACAACAGAAATAATATATACCAGTAGTAGTAATATATATACTTTTTTTTAGTATCAACGTTTTTGTAAACATGTTTTTTTTCAGAAATAGCGGTGATTTCTTTCGTAGCAAGGATTTGAGGTGATCTATCCAGTATAGTGGCGCTATCTGCCGGTGGATTTTGAAATTTTAATAAAATTTGAAATAACTCGACAAAATTCTGCAACTATTACATACTATATTAAACTTCAAACCATTCAATTGGGTAATTTTTGCGCTGTTATATGCGAACAGATGGATGAACCGGACGACGACTATAGGGGCTACATATTTATATAATTATGAACGCACCTAATAAATCCGTGCAAACACGTCGACTTTATCTTTTTTATTCTTTTTTTTTTTAATATATCATTGTTGAGCGCGATATACTGTTGGATTTTATTTTTGTGGCAACATTTATTTGAGAAAAACCTTTCATTTCATTTTTTAAAACAATGCAGATTTAATTTTTAATTAATTGCAATTTGTAATCAAAAAAGATATTTTAACGAAATGTAAGTGTACTTTGTCAGAAGACAGTTTAAAAAACTTTGGAATGGTAAATCATTTATTGTTGTGCGTTTTGTAAAAGTGTAGAAAAAGGGATGTTGACAACAGAAATAATATATACCAGCAGACCCGTGCGAGGATTTCAAACTGCACTCTTAATAATTTAAGAAATACATAGTACCGCGTAATTTGCATTTAATTTTGCTTATGTAATCAAACAATGAGTTGTGCTGAATCAAGCTGTTTAGAAACTCATTGATAATATTTTTTACAAAAACTTTCGCACAAGGTTATTTATTAATATTTAATTTGAACGTTTTGTCCAATCGTTGAACTATTTCAGAAATTTAATACTAAGTAAAAAAAAATATATATATATATATATATCCTCATCATTTTTATTTGTAGTAATCATTTGTCATTTTTAAAATGTACTTTTCTACAATACAAATCTTTCAATAATAAAATCTTCCTCCTGTTTGTTTGTATGAAGTATTATGAAAATGAAGCGCAGATCAATAATCCGTCATTTTTGACGGGGTTATATACTAGTTTTCAAACATAAAAGTTAATCGCAAGTAGATTAATAAACTGATTTAAACAGAATTTATACGTGCTACATTAGTGGCGCATCCCGTCGAAGTGATGTCACTATGACGTTACAAATAGTCACATGGTTCACAGTCTTTGATTTGAACAAATATATGTTATACATTTACTTCTCATTATTATTCTACAGTGGTCGTCATTCCGTGAAATTGACGGGGCTGTTATTTAATGATGAGTCACCAAGTGACGTTACTCTGATGTTACTTTTATACTCTCACAAGATTTTCCTTTGGTTGCTCTTCTGTGAAGTCAAAATAGGAGTTGATTTGGGACGAATCCCTCAAGTGATATCACAATGAAGTCATCAGGTGGTTTGTCACAAACTACTTTCATTATTTTTTTTCAGAAGTCTCTAAATGTCAGTCACCTCAGAGTCACCATGTGATTTCGCCTTGATGTAATTTGATGACTCATCTCAGTGTAATTGTCATGGTGACATCACAGTCCACTCTAGAAATAATAGTCACATGATAGTCAGGATATTACTTCGTTGTATTGTCACCTGGAAGCTCGTCACAAAGCAACAGACACAGTGAATTTTCAATTGAGCCACCAAATGACGGTCACTTGTGAATAATAATGAGACAACTGAAAGCTTTCACATTTTGGTTAATCGTACTGAGTGAGATATTTGTGACTATTTTTCACATCAAGGAAAACCTCACATAGACTGACGGTACTGTTAGAATAGTGCTTTTATGCAATACCTGTCCTTTACATTTTTTTGACCAGTCTCATTTAACTTTTGTCATCAAAAATTATAAAGCTTAATTTATGGACCCCTGTGTTTTATTGTCTAGGGTCAGTTTTTCTTGAAATTTGTTTTTCGAACTGAACTTTAGAATATCGCAAAAAATGACACAGGTCCAAAATAATTTATTTCACAAGAAAGGCAAAACAAAATACCGTATATACTCGCGTATAAGTCGACCCCCTAACTTTTAAATGCAAATTCTGCAAAAAATCAAAAACCCGCTCATAAGTCGACCCCCTAAGTTTTTACTTCAATTTTGCATAAAATCAAGAAAAGATGGGAGACAAACGCGGTGATGGTAGAAAAAGTGGTAAGTAAACAAAAACAAATCAATGAAATATTTTTAATGATAAATTATTATTATTTGTATATTTTAAATATTATTTTATTATTATTACATATAAAAAGCCAGAATTTTGGCAGTATTTGACGTTTTTTTTTGGTTGTTGTTTTAATTGACTCGCGTATAAGTCGACCCCCCGCCCCCGGCCTCCGTGGCTGAGTGGTTAAGGCAGCACTTCGCTAATCTCTTCATAGCATAGTAAGCAAGGCTGGCGGTGTTCGACTCCCGCCAGCTCCATTGCACACACTTTGTAGAGCTCCTGGATGTAACTCTTGGTGTTGTAAAATTTCTTTGTACTTTCTCGTCAAGATTTATGTATTTGTGAAGTCGTATATGTGTTTCTGTGATTAAATAAATGTATATGGATCATTCGAGACGACAGCCTTGTAGCTATAGGTCTCAAAGCCCACCTAAATTCAAAGTTCAAAGTTCGACCCCCCCCCCCCCCAATTTGCTTGCCGAAAATTGCCAGAAATTCCTCGACTTATACGCAAGTATATACGGTAGGCATTTTTGTACTTCAATATAAAATTATAGCACTTAGCTCTCCATGCAGCTGTAAAAGCATGCATAAAGGTTGTGAATATATTTAATAAAGTAACTAGAGCCATAAATTACTTTCCTGGCCTTTCTTTTCCAATAACTCTGTTGTATTAGTTTTCAAAGTTTTAAAGCAAAGCACACAAAATCGACAAAAGTAATTCTACCCCCCCAATTTAAGTTAAGTTAAATCAATTTTTAACTTACAAAACGAAAAAAAAAATTAAAACAAGAACATTAAATAAAATAAAATGAATTAAATTTAATGTCAAATGTAAAAATTATTTAAGGCCTGTTTATGGAATTTTATAATGCTAACAAATTACAAAACAAAAAAAAATATTGATACGATTGAGTCATATTAGGTTTTTCTCAGAAAGTTAATTTTTACATTCCGAACACATATTGTAAGGAAAATATTGTGATCATTATGAGTTTATGTGTGATTGAACATTATAACATCCAATAAGTACGTTCTATTGGTAAACCATTGTAAAAAGACCTGTAAAGATTGCTATACAAATTGATCGTCGGATTAGGTATTTAATCCATTTTTAAACCACTTGAAAAACTTTATGTATCGATTACATAGGTTAATTCCCAAAATAAATGTGACAAAATATAAATGATAAATATTCGGCAATGTATTCAAGCATTAGTAGCGCAGAGGTAACGTCTTCAGTTTCAAAGTTATACATTGGTCCATCGTTGGAATCCAATCAATTTCATTGTATCAGAAATTTATTTTCGTCGAAGATTATGAGGATTTCCCACCGTTTCCGTTTTTTGGGTCGGTGGGATTGGAGAAACCTTCGATTGCAGACCTTTTTTTCGGTCTGTGTCACTTGTCTGAGGTTAGTAGTTTACCTACCGGCAGGGATGTAATCTTACATCTTTTTAGTAGGTTGCATAGTTTGGATGAATGTATCAGAAAAGTGTGATTTTTATTATTATTTATTTATTATATTTTTGGGGTTTTATCACAAAATGTAGAGACGATTTTTAAAAACAAAAGTTTACACATATATATTCTTTGATGAAAATTAAGATTTATAAATTTTGGAGTTTCTTTAAAAATTTTTAACATATAGATATATGTTGAATATTTATCAGAGATCTCATATTTTGACTTCTATAGATTTAATTCTATGTGATTGGTTTAATTATATCATTTAATGCCTATATACTTCTATTCATTTATTTATATATTTTATTTATCTCTTTTTTTATGTATTTTATTTCTATTTATTTAATTTTATCTATTGATTTAATGCTATCTATAGATTTAATTCTATAGATTTAATTCTAAAATTCATTAAGATACAACTAAATGTAAATATATTGCTTGAAGGTGCGTAAAAACATACATAAAAACATTTAAAAGCACATTAAAGTCCTCTTAAAAAATTCCAAAACGTTTTCAACCGAAACTCGGTCATCATCAGTGGAAAAAACTAAATTGTTGAGTTGAGTTGTTATCCCTTTGCGTTTTCTTGCTTGCCCGGAATAAACTATTTTACTTCAAGGGTTTGGAAATAGGGTGGGATGGGAAAGGTAATCAATGATGCATTAATTTATTCCAGACCATATGCATTATGTATGTTTTTACACAGCTTCAAGCAATATATTTACATTTAGTTGTATCTTAATGAATTTTAGCTATTAAACAAGGTGAATTTGCACTGAAATTTTAACTTTTATTGAGATTTAATTCTATTGATTTAATTCTATAGATTTAATTCTATCTATTGATTTAATTCTATCTATTGACTTTATTCTATTGATTTACTCTATCTGAATCGATATGCTTCTATTGATTTGATTCTATTGATTTAATTCTATTTAAATCGATATGCTTCTATTGATTTAACTCTATCTGATGTGTAATTCGATGCAAATACTTTTGTAGAGAATAAATTGGCATATGTTTTATATTTCAATGCTTGAAACCTGTTTTAAAATATTCGATTCGTAAATTACGTGAAACGATTGGAAAGTGTTATGTAGTAAGAAATGGCTTGTTTAAAAGTCACTATAAAATACTCTTTTTATGATGACAAATTTCTTCCATATAAACATTTGACACTTGAGAAATATTTCTTTATGCCACGTAAACTTATATTTTACGTTTTCTAAAGTGGATATCTAAGATCTTTTCATAAAATGTAGGAAATGTCGATAAATATGAAAAATAAAATTCTTGAAATAATATTCATAAATATTTGTATAAACTCTGCTTATTTATTTCATAACGGACATTTTTTATGTAAAGTCGTTATCGAAATTAATAGTTTTGTATGCTATGTAACTGATTAAAAACAATAGCATTCATAAAAATTTTGCATAAAATAATTCTTGACTGTCTGAATACAAGATTTTTCGTATGCATTTGCTAGCTTAATTAAAATTAAATGAGTTATCTCATTTATATGCTATCTATAATACTTGCAGTACCTATTGCAGAGTATAGTTTTATTATATACCTATCTACAGATATATTTACATGATTGCTCTTGATTTCACTTGTGCATTTTTAAACGTAAAACATGTTTATATCAGTATAAACTCTGAAATATCTTCCCTTCATAAACACAGTTGATTCTATAAAGGAAGCTTTTCATGAATAAAAAACATAATATAATTTCTAGAATCATTATTCAATTGCATATACAACTGGTATTAGGAAATTACACATGTATATATGAAATTATATATTTTGATAATAGTTACCATAAATGCATATAACTTCATAAATATTTAGAAAAATATATAAAAATTTAGTTTCTATAAGATTAATTTTAACACAATTATTCAAAATTGGTAAAGAAAACATAGTTGTAATTTTCTAACTGGACAATTTCAGATCAGCTTAGCTGAATAAATCGCATTTAATTTGTAACTCCAGTAAACACTGGATACGTGATTACTCAAGATTAATTTTTAACATAATCATTAAAATTGCAAGATACTATTCAATTTTGCAGCTTCAGCCAAAAAATCCCCGGCTCGAATACTTTTCGTCCAGTTGGAAAGTCACAACTCATTTGATTTCTTTACCAATATGAATAATTGTGTTAAAAATTAATCTAGTGTAATCACTTATCCAGCGTTTACTGGAGTTCCAAATTGCTTGTGATTTATTCTGTTGAGCTGATTCAAACATCAGACCACATGCTATGATCAATAAGGTACACTGGATGAGTTAGGTCCTCCAGATTCGAACGGGGTAGATGAGTTGGTACAGCATTGCATATTCAGCCAAGAGATCCCAGGTTCGAATCCTGTCCCGGCCATTTTTCGTCCAGTTTGAAAAATACTAATCATATGATTTCTTTGCCAATTTTGAGTAATTCTGTTAAAAGTAATCTAGTGTAATCACGTATCCAGCGTTTACTGGAGTTCCAAATTACCTGCGATTTATTCTGTTGAGCTGATTCAGATATCAGACCAGATGCTATGATCATTAAGGTACACTGGTTGAATTAGGTCCCCCAGATTCGAACGGGATAGATCAGTTGGTAGAGAATTGAAGCTTCAGCCAAGAGATCCCAGGTTCGAATCCTGTCACCGCCATTTTTCATCCAGTTTGAAAAATACTAATCATATGATTTATTTACCAATTTTTAATAATTGTGTTAAAATTAATCTAGTGTAATCACGTATCCAGCGTTTACTGGAGTTCCAAATTACCTGCGATTTATTCTGTTGAGCTGATTCAGATATCAGGCCAGATGCTATGATTAATAATATTAACTGGCTGAATTAGGTCCTATACAGATTCGATCGGAATGGCTCATTTGGTAGAGCATAGGCAGCTTCAGCCAAGAGATCCCAGGTACGAATCCTGGCCAAGATATTTTTCGCACAGTTGGAAAATTATAACTCGTATAGTTTCTATTAGTTTTCTATTGACTTTTTTCTTTTTAAAATATATGTACAAAGTTATGCTTAAAGACTTTCTTGAGAAAAAAGAAGTAAGATATCATGTTGTTTAGTTATATTTATTATAATGCTGTATTTTATATAATGCTATATGTTTTTAATGCTGCTGTATATTTGATATAACGCCTAAATGAAACACAGCTTGGAATTTTTAATTCAAATGTGAATTAAGATTATGTAACAAATGAAAAACATACATTATTACGCCCAGATATATTTGAGTAACTAGAATATGCTTTATTTTAAACTTCCAATTTTAACTAATACTGTATTCATACTGCATGAAAATGCATATTCCTCGTGTCTAGCTTTTACAATGTCCTTAGCACTGACAATAAAGATATGAATTATTGTATAGAGAGAAATAAATTTCACATTTGCAAACGGATGTGTGTAAAATATACGAAGCCACTCAAGGGGGGCAGCAGAAGCGTTCCCTCCGAAACACATTATCAACCCCTTAAACGAGATACTGAAATGTGTATGGCAATATATCAAAGAAGAATTCTTTTATAAAAGAAATAATGAAAATAGTCACCGGAAAATATAAATGGATTAACTCTGATTAATTTAAGACTGGATAAAAAATCAAATCAAGCAAGAATGTATCACTTAAACATTCCTGAAGTTGGATATTTCCCTCATTTTTTCTCATGAAAGAATTCAAATTCCAGGCTGCTTTCATATTACAATGTTTTACAAGCATAAGAAGAAGGAGATGTGCACGCGAATATAGAAATTAATATTATTCGATGGCAGATATAGGCTATCTCTTCCGCGTTTTTACAAGTTTAGAGCTTATACAAAAGGTTAAGCTAATGTATGTAAATTCCGTTCACAAAGCAAAATTATTAGCAATTGGATTCACTATTATCATAATTCACACATGAAGAATTGCTGATATTCATAGACGGTTTTTCTGCACGTCTAGCTTTGTAAAACTCTTACTCATTAAACTATCATATAATACCAATAAAAAAAAAATCCTACTCAAGTCAGAAAATAAATTTATGATTACTTGGGTAAAAGAACATGATGTTATTCACGGAAACAAAAAAGGATATCGCTATAAGGAGGCTACATAGATAACAAATACATCGCTACGGAAATTCTTTTCAATACCACCTTCTTAAAAAAAATCTGCAACAAGAATAGCTACAATAATAGACTTAAATGAATGAAATATGTGAATGAAATATTCTAATATATATCTAAATGAATCGAAATGAAACATTTATGGTAAGGAGATGTGTACTTACCCTGGAATGGAAGAATCACTGTTACCGTTTATCTTCTTCAATGAATAAAGGATTAAAAATGAGCCATTTATCAATTCCAGGGTTAAAGCTTATTACAAAATGTTTCTAAAAACCAATACTTTTCCATAAGTATATTTTTGAGACGAATCATGGCAATTTTTAAAGCCACATAAAAAAAAGCTACATAAGCCATAAAGCTACATAAAGCCCGGTGAAGGAATGTGAAAAGGGGTAAACCTCGGAATGACAGATAACAAGCTAAAAATTTGCAAAAATCTTTGTTTTTACATTCTAAATGTTAGCTAAAAAGTCTCATACAATCCGCGTCTCGAGATATTCAAGGTCAAAGGTCTAGAAAATCGTATTTTTTACTTACATCCTGAAATCTGTGCGTTTTATTAAAAATACCAAATTACAAAATTATCTACAAAATACATTTATTACCTTTATTTTCTGACAAAGGGTTTATGCGCTAGAGCGCGCTGAAGAACCATCTGGGAAGAACCTTCTTGCTTTGATCTTCTGGACAAAACAAGAGAAACTTCATCTCTCACCCTAGATTTCTCAAAAATTATGCATTTTATCGGAAAAACATCCATAATAAAATTAAAGAAGACAGCATTTTCTATAAAATTCGCAAATTAACTTTAATTTTCTGACAAAGTGTTTAGGAACTAAATAGCGCTGAAAAAAGGAGACTTTTTTACCTTTGAGCCAAAATGAAAGAAACGCCCTTCCCTACCCTTGATTAATCAAGAACTATTCGTGTTATCAAAGAGAAACCTAATTAAAGTCCACAACATTTTCTAAATAATGCAAAAGTAACTTTAATTTTCTGACAAATGGTTCAGGTGCTAGAGCGCGCTGGAAAAGGCTACCTTTAATCCCTTTGTCCAAAACGATAGAAACACCCTTCAATATTTTTTTCCTAATGCTTCAAATGATGTTTAAAAATATAACAAAATTAAGAAATTTAAATTATTTAGTTATTTATAAATAACATTTAAAATATTATTCATAAATAAGACATCCACATGATAATATAGTTAATTTACATAAATAATAAGATATTGAAATTATATAGTTTAAATAGCATGTAATTAGATTTTTGTTTATTATAATTACATTTTAAGTAGGAAAGAGATTAAGTATTTATTTTTCGAAAAGTGTAAATGCTTGGATATACCTAACTATATTAATTTATGAAACAGGGTCTCCTGTCCAAGATCATTTTCTTCTTTCTATTTATATTAAGGCTGTTCTCAAATCCAAACTATCTACTTTATGACGCATTTTAATTCATTTTTGTTCGAAAACGCTTGAAATTGACAGGTCTTATGAATCAGAAACTTTGTAATCGAAACACGCTTTCCATTTTTTTTTGTAAAGGTAAAAGATCTTTCAGAAAACACTTTCAAAATCGATGTTTTGAATCAAATTCCAGTCGTGCCAGATTGAGAAGCGAAAAAAACGTGTCGTCACGTTATTTGAATCGCTTATGTCTCGATAAATAATCTTTTTTTTTTTTTTTTTTTTTTTTTTTTTTATTATGGAAAACTCATTTCGATTCCTAATCACTTCTGGTTATAGAAAAATTAGGGTTTCATAACTCTTCAGTTTGTGGCTAGTGTAACGGAAACGCATTTGGGTGGGCCGAAAAAAACTTTATTTTGTTTTTTGATTCGCTATACCGCGGAAAACTTGCCTGTAGGGCAGCTTAGTAAAATGCAAAAACAAAATAAATAAAATTTTACGTCTGGCAGTAGCGCATCCGCACTAAAATTTGAGAAAATATACGATTTTTATATTTATTTTGCGGGAGGCAGAAAAATTTTTGTTTTTTGTTTTTTGATTTGCTATACCACGAAACACTTATTTCTAGCGTAGTTTAGTAAAATGCAAAAGTAAAATAAATAAAATTTCACGTCTGTTGGTAGCGAATCGACCCTAAATTTTGAGAAAATTTACAATTTTTATCATTTTTCTAATAAATGGAAATAAATCAAATAACTTCTATAACAAGTAAATTTAGACATATTTACATTCATGCAAAATATTTTATGCAAATCAGAATTATTGAAATTATTCTCGAAAGCCATTGTGTTTAATAACCAGAGAAGGTTATGTTTAATTAAATTTCTGAATTTTTTGAACGTTTAATTAAAGCGTATTCATCACATACTTTTAAGACTGAATTCATAATTTGTTATAAGAAAAATTCATTTTCCTTTTTTTCTTTTAATTATGAAAATGACCTAATGAATCAATCATTGGAATAAAAGAAAGACAAGCAAGAGCAAATCTCTGATATTAATTCATTTTTAATTAAAATCCATTTACTAAAACATAATTTAATATCGTAAACTGACGAATGCTGTTTTAGTCCTTTATTTTAAAAAAAGCTGACTGTCCTAGCTATATTTAAAATTCATTATTGTGTTTGTACTTCTAAGGAAGGTATTCTTTATTTTTAAGTAAAATATTTAATTTCCATTTAAAATTCCTAAAATCAAATAAGAAGCATAATTTCTTTTAAATAATAACGCAAATTATGTTTTTAGAAAATTTAACAATTCAGAGTAAATAACTGAATAAGTATCTTTATCGAACTTAAAAATAAATGAATAAAAAATATAAAAAATTATTTATATTCATTTTTTATATAAATGTGGTTACGCTTAAGTACAATGATAAATAGAAAGCTGAAATTTTTTTTCTTAATTTCAGTTTTCAGAGAATTATCAATATGCAACTGTTGAATTGTGTTCTAATGTTATGTACAAGAAAGAAGGTAAAAAGTTAATAACCTATATAGTGTGATGTGATAGCCAGTAATTAATATTACAAACCATTTTAAAGATCTTTTTAAGAACTGTTATTCTGAATATAAATATATCTAATCATTTAATGTGACATATAGTATAAAATATATTTAAATAAGTCTTATAAAAACTTTTCTTTGTGGAACACGATTGCCACTTAATGAGTAAACGATATAACCTAGCCAAATATCAAACATATTTTAATGTTTTCTTTCAGACAGCAAGAGTCATCACTTTATTAAAAAATAAACATTGCGCACCATTAATCATTCTATTTTGACATACTTTGTTACACATACGTACATGCATCGTTTAAACTTTATGAGTATAATTTTTTCTTAAAATCGAAAATATATGATGTAAATCACCTACATATGTAAATATTTGTAGCTGCAAAGTATATTTCCATTATATTTTTTTCTATTTTTACATACTATATCTTTCCTTGAGATAAGTTTTAATGTATTATATTCATTTATAGTATTAACTAGAAAAAATAAAAAGATAAAAGATAAAGTATTATTTGAATTATTAATAAAACAATCAATCATGATAGTTTAAAGACTGGCTTGTACACAATGATGTAGAATTAGAATCATTTATCCTTCTTCGTTTGCTTCAAAACAAAGAGCGGAAAAACAACAATATAAAGTATCTTTTGAGAAAATGAAATACATCACTTTTTTCTCGTTAATAATTTTATTTTTTTGTTAAAAGTATAAAGATCACTTGAGAAAAATGAGATTTTTGACAGGTTCATAAATTATTTTGTAAATAGAATTACATTTTTAATATTGAAAAAGTCAACAAGTGTATTGTTTTGACACAATAAATAATAAAAAATATATTTTAGCACGTTTCTTCATTTTTTTATTACTGATATATCAATAACCAACAGAAATTAAAAACATATTGAAAATTTCTTTTGCTATTACTTATAAAATATAGGAAATATCTAAGATATTTAATATCAATATTAAAAGTTATATCTAAAATAATATTAGCTATGCATTTTATAGTCGATGGCGTTAAGACATAAAAAGAGAAGAATCTGAGCCTCAAATTATCGACCACAGATTTGAATGATTCATGATGCAATATGTTGTCTAAGCATAGTTATTTTGCATGCGATCTGCAATAGGAGGAATTACAACTCCACCTATCTGCCAAATTAGGAATTAGCATGTTAATCTCCAAAGGTACAAAATGCGGAAAAATGAATCAACTACAAAGTTTTAGAGCAAAAGAAACAACAGTTTAGAGCATAACAAATATCAGGCCTACACCATAGGACGATGCATATCTGACAATTTCTCTCCCCAATACATTTTTCTTGTAGTGACATATCACATGACGAAATACCACCAACACCATTAAAGATCTTATCTCACCGATTAACAACGAAAAAGCACCTTGCACACCTAAAGAATTCCTATATTTCTCTTTTGTTAAATAATGTTTTAAAACATTCGTACGTCACGAAATGTGTTAGAACGTGAATAGAACAATTAATTATTATTAGTACATTTATGGTCGGTATTCTATGTGCTCTCAGTTGCTTACAATACAAAGCTCAATTCTTGTTTTAATTTCAAGCCAAATATTTCACTGCTTACCAATGTGCTTACGAAATGAGACGCCTAAGTTCTTATAATTAGTACTTAACTTAGCATGGTATATTTCCCAAATAGCAAAAGATATCTGATTAATATCGGCCAAGTATCCGAATTATCGGCATAAGATTAAAATCACCGAATTTATTATACTGTTAAAAATTTCCGGCAAACTGTCCAGTCATTTGACAATTTTTATACGGTAAAATTTTAAAACTGTTCCATAAGTGTAATTTAACTCTTTTCGGACCATTATATGGGCAATAATATGGTCAGAATAGAGTTAAATTGCGGTTATGTAACCGTTTTATCTAAAAACGGTCAAATGACTCGACAGTTTGCTGCAAATTTTTAACAGTGTATGATATTAAAAACACAACCTATTTTCCAGAAATTCAAGAATAGTATCGACAGGAAATCGCATTACCAAATATGGTGCTGTGAAAAAAATCAAAATACATATTTCCAATTCGCTATAGCGCAGAAAATTTGCGTTTGGCATTGATAAGATAGTTAAACAAGTCGGTAAGTGTGATCGAAGATTGCACAAAGGGTTTCGTTTAATATTCCTTTCAAAGAACTTTATCTTTTCTTTTTAATAAATCCAAATAAATTTCATTTCCCACTCCCCCACCAAAAAAAAAGTCATGTTTTTTATAAAGTAAAAATTTACCGGTCTATTTTTCTCGTTTCTTCGAATATCTGAACCGGCCCCGCTATTATACTCTGTCATAGTAATATCTGTCATGTGGACTAAATGCGATATTAAAAAAACTCAATTTCAAAAACATGTTGTATAGAGATCTTCATAATGTTAAAATATGCCAATATTTCCAGAATCGGGTTTTTATCATGATTCAATACGTTCTTCAAACTGATATATTTACTATTATCTATTACACATATTGAAACTCTCTTTGTCTTATTCTCAAACATTTGAAAAATCCGTTATGACGTCAGATTAATTTTCTTTTTAATTCTCTAATGACGTAATATTAAGCTGCTTTCTGTGTTTACACATATTCAATTTCTTTGTATTACTGAGAAATTCTTGAAAATTTCCATTTTAATACCAATATGGCGCCATATTAATCTTTTTTTTTTTTTTTTTTTTTTTTTTTTCAATTGGTGAAACTTTTTATTTCATTTTCATTTTTTACGTGGAAATCTTTCAATAGAAAATTAATTATTGTAGGAAGAATTTTATTGTGGATTTTCAATTGTTGACAGCTGCTATAATGAAAAATGTTTCAATTTAATAAGAAAAGGCTGTTAGAATTTTGGTTTTTTTATCTCTATATATCCAAATAATACGATATTTTCAAAATTTATGATTTTGAATTTCATAGCAGTTATTCAGCTATAAGTACACAAATTTCCATGCCTGTAATTTAAATAGTTTCTTAGAACCAGCTCTCTGACGGACAGACAACGAAGCGGGAGTAATAGGTTTTCGTGAGATGAACGAAGCCCTAAACATTTTTTTAAAATTCGGATAATATCTTCCAATCATGCATACAGCCTAACATTTTTCAAAATTTGACGGATTTGAAGGTTTTTTCGTAAAAGAAGAAAAATTATTACAGTAATACATTCATACTATAGCATAATATAGTTGCCTACGGCATTGTTAAAAAATGTTTAAAAAATAATTTAGAACTAGGATAACATGTTCCGATTGCGCATATCGCTGGAAATTTAGAAAAAATGACGAATTTCAAGTTTTTTGTGTTAAAAAGAAAATTTATCCCAGTAATATTTTCAATCACTATAGCATCGAAAAGTTGCATATGATATTGAAAAAATGATTAAGAGAGATTGTTGAAATATATATCGTTTAATATTGTACTGCAATCACGCATATACATTAAATTTAATATATATTTTTTTTTAAGATAAGATTTTTGTTTTATTTTCCTAAACGAAATATAATATACATTATTCATTTGAAGCTCTGTTGTGATTTTTGAAGTATTAAGAAGCTCTTGAAATTATTATAGAATACAGAACGTTTTCGTGATTACTTTTCTAGAGCTTTCAACGCATTACGTGGTAGCAATAGTTCATATTTCAAACACCGCCACCGAGAGTGATTCGTCACTAGCATAATGTCATAATGTAAACTCAGAATGTATTGAAAATAATACTTACTCATTAGCAGAGAAATCGCGTACAGCATGCTGTCATTCCTGAATAAAAACGAGTTTTCACTAGCAGATCTAGAAGTTGTTAGATGCCACTGTACTAGCATTAATACTGGCTGAAAAAAATCAAATTGAAATCTATGTTGGACGTTCATAGCAATGAGGCAACTATTTGCTCCGTTTCATAAAGTTGCTATTCCGCCACCTGTTACGGCACATAGAAAGAGTGAGTATGGGACCTAATTCATTTTGAGGACTATTTGGACATCATCTCGTAGGGGTGAAACATTGCCAATGGTAGCCTTTGAATCAACAGATTTTACGACCCACGTAGTCAATCAAAATTAAAAAAAATCTACATATCTGCAAACATATTGCAATATACTACTGCAACCATCATTGCAATATACTATACATAATGCAACACATTGCAATCAAACCAGGCAACTATCCAACTGAACTTTCTCATCGTACTTTCAATCCAGATTACTTACAAAAGCCAATATACTCCTTAGACTTAATGTGAGTACAGCAAGTCCCTAATATTGGCTTAAAGTCATAGTTAATGTTATACGTAAATCTTACATGCCAGTCTGGTTCGAAATTAAAACCATCTGACCGCCGCACAGTGTGGTATTTAGTCCCAAAACATGGTCAAAAATGATTTTTTTAAATCTGTTTCCTACCCTGTAAATTATTCCTTAAAAAGCTTAATAGTTACTGCATCCAAAGGCGCAATGCGCTAGCACAACGAAGCGCGTCACGCGATCAGTCCGAAGTTGCCGTTCGCTTCCAGTGGTCCTGTGATTTTACGATGCGCTCAGATTTTAGTGTTTTAAAATCTCTTGTAGTTTATTGTCTAAACAATTTAGCGGTTGTTGTTGTGATGGATTATTCTGAACCGGGTATGTACTTAATACACACTACATTTACCTAATGAATATCCTGCAGATTTATTGTCTATATGTTCGAGAACTTAGGTATAGTTAATAGTGGCATAAATAATTATTTATAATATTTAGAAAGGACTTCGTTATATTTTTAAACATATTTAAGCAATGAAAACTATTGTGTAATATGCAGTACATACTATACAAGGCAATTATAAAAAAATCAGCCGCCCGAAACCAACCCCCTATTTTTAACGAATTTCTTTGTTGGTTCCTACAATTTTTTATATAAATTACTGCTATTTATTGTTTTATTTATTTTGGTAACAGGACCTTCTGAATTGAGATCTATGACTCAAAATGATTTGTATACCATCATCCAATGCTCAAATGAGTCAACATTTGATGGAAATCATCCATTTATGCAGCAAAAATTATTGCTAAATTATTCTGAAGGTGATCCAAGGATAGCTGAGATGAAGCAAAAGCACTCCGTTATCAAAAATCAGTTCAAACAAAAATGGGTAGCTACTCATAAAAACAAGGACAATATTTGAAGAAAACAATACTAATTCAAAATTAATACAGAAGAATTTGACAAATATTGCTAAGAGACGGCTGAACTGTATGTGTCGCTATATGGTTTTTATCACATGTCCCCTACAATGTACAAGGTACTTCGTCATGGAGCAGACTTTATAAAAACGCTATTCTGCCAATAGGCCAACTATCTGAAGAGGCTGCAGAAGCTCGCAATAAACATATTAGGTCATTTAAATTAAACTACAGAAGAAAGGTTTCGCGAGTGGCCTGTACGTACATTGATGTCCTGAATAGGCCTTTTTTAACTTCTGACCCAATAATAACTGGCATAAAATGCAACACAAACTAGAAAAGGAAGCCTTTATCTTCTGAAGTTTTACATTTGTTATCGGAAAGTGGTATTACAAATGTTAATATTCTTAAAGACAGTAATAGTGATGAAACTGATGAATAAATGCTTTTATTTATAAGTAAGACTTTATTTTACGGTTTTCACTCTACAATTCAAATAAAAAAGAAACTGCTCAATTAAACTGAGGACATTGAGATCACAGGCTTCTCACACTAATTGTATATTATACTCTTGACTCTCGAAAAATAAGGAAATCGACTATATATTAAGGGGGATAATCCCCCATTCCCTCCTTTATAGTTAACCAATGAACCCTCAAAACTAACCAGAGAAGTGGTTTATTACAATGAATATATATACAAAATTGGAAGAAAATCGGATAAATCTGCATGAAAAACTTATTTATCTAAATTAAGGGGAAGTTAACCCCCCGTCCCCCCCTTTAAACTTAACCAATGAACCCCCAAAACTAATCAGAGAAGCGCCTTATCAAAATTGACCTATAAACAAAATTTGAAGCAAAACGGGTTTTTCTATCAAGAGTTATCGCGTTACGTACATACATACGTACATATATACTAACATACGTACGTACATACATGCGTACGTACATACAGAACCGACGGGCACATTAGCTCTCAGGCTTTGATAGCCTGTGAGCTAATAAAAACGTAGATGTGTAGCTTTTAGAAGTATAAAATAATTTTGGCCAGGTTTTGGGACTAAATTTACCACACTGTGCACCGAGCAAAAGGGCAAAATATTAATGTTGTTTTCTCTGTAATTTTTCTAAACTGCTAAAAAACATGATATTTCGAAAATTATATAAAAAACTTAATTACGTATACGAATGCAACCCTTGAGACTACTAATCATTATTTAATGTTTCAAAACTACATAATATTTGTAAAATTATATTAATTTAAATAATGCTCGATTAGTGAACGGACATATCAGTTCGCGGCGGTGAGAAGATTAAAGTAAACAACATATTGACAGCTGACCCTATTCATTTTTACAGTGACATTGTAACGTCTTGTTTTTTGCTTCATAACATAAAACAAGATATAGAACCCGTGATCGAACGAAATGCGGTTTTTTCTAATAATGATCATATATTGACGACTATGATTTTCACAAAAGCATACGTTAAAAAAAAATTGCTCTGAAGCAGTTTTAAAATCCAGACAATGTATTTTTAAAAAGAAGGCTATCAGAAACTTTGTTACTCTAACTCTCAATTGCAAGGTCTCAGTTTACACTTAACCCGTTGATTAGAAATCAGTCAAATTATAATTTAAAACATAACTGACAATGATATCAAATTATGAAACACTTTCCAACACAGCCAGAAAACTGTAACGAAACTTCACCGTTAAATAAGGTGAAAGAAGATATGTAACAGTTTAGAAAACATATAACACATTGAAAAATACAGTTTTTGAAATTACCTTCCAGTGTCAAAAAAGTCGTCGAATTATTTTGTGCAGCCCTGAATATGATCAATAGATGTGGATATATAGTGTGATAAAATTTAGTTTGGTTAGAATATTCACATTTAGCAATTTTCGCAAATCGATGGAAATGCACTCGAAATCTTTTGTACAGCCCTGTATATTATCTGAAGACTATTGTACACACCACCTATTAAGCTAAAAGACAACTTAAAACTCACTCGCAGCAATTACCAAACGTAAACAACAATGTATCTTCTTTTGCGTAGCCCTCTATATGAATTTATTTATATTCCACAATCTTCTATTAGTCTACTAAGTATAGTTCAGCACGAAAATGCGTAAAAGCATTTAAAAACTACACTTAAGCAATTCACTCCCATAGTCTGTAATACTTTCTAATTCCCTTATTTAGCTCTGTATATGATCAATCGTGTTTATAAACATACACGTACTATGAAAAAAATAGTTAAACTTAAAAACGCAAACCAAAGTTGAAAACGCACTTATCACACATAGACTGTAAATATTGCACACGTATAGTAAACCAATATCTTTTGTGTGTCCCTGTAAATGAACACTATGCACACAACAGAGCAATTTATAGTGCACGTCAATAATGCATATAATTTTCATTATGCTTGAAATAGTGAAATATTGCTAAATTACACTGCAAACGATTTTTCCCCATAGAACGATGTGTAACAGAATTCTTTTGTTTGACCCTGTAAATGATTAATAAGTGCTTTGCACCCCATATTCTACAAAAAACATGTTTTAGTGCGCTTCATAATTGTATATCAGTTTTATTATGTTTTAAATGACGTAGCGTCATCAAAATGCACTTGAAACGATTATTCCCTATTGACTGTAATGTAACGGAACACTTTTGACTGTGCTTGTTAAAAAACTATAAGTACTACACACATCAGTTGAAATAGGGAGAATGCTATAGATAACGACAATAACATATAAAAATTTCAGAGCAATCCGAGCATATTTACGAGAGTTAGAGCACGGACAGGCGGCAGACGGCAGACAAACCGAAGTCATAAACACTTTTTGGAAAGTGTTAAAATGTTAGCTTGCCGCATTTAGTCTATGTAAAGATAAGGAAAAGTAGTTTCAGAAGCATCACAAAAGTTTTTTGTCTGAATTGCTTTTTCCGACACATATGTGTCTGAATTTAAAACGCCTCTAAATATTGATACAATTTTTATACGTAGACTACCCTTTAAGTAAATTTAACTGTAACAAGATTGTAGAAAATAATAAATAATTACATTTGGTGCAAACGGGTTTATTCTGTAACCTTTAGAATTGGTATAATGACCATTATCGAGATTTTGCTTTATGTATTGTACATGCAAATTTAAAATGTATTTTATTTTATAGATTTAACAAAAACTTTGAGTAATAATTAGTATTCTCAAGGTTTATCTTCATACACATAAATTGTTTTTATATCACGTTGTATGCACATTTTAGTGACATTTTATTAGCATTGGAATGTGCCAAATTTCAGAACTCTTCACAAAATTATTTTTTTTAAACTATTTTTATGAATTTATATCATTTTAATAACATTGTAACACTTCATAATAAAATAAAGAGGTCCCAAGGCATCTTTATGCAACTATGTTAGATGTTATTCTAAGTAACTAGATTCAAATGAAACAAATAAATATTTTATGCAATTTACTTTATTTACCATCTTTACTAGCGGAAATATGACGAATTTACATTCATTTAAAGCTAGTTATAATTTACGAATTTATATTATTTCCCAATAGATTTATTGCTTAATTTGATTGCACGAAATTTACTTTTATTCTAAATTCCTTAAGGAGCAAGATTGGCGTAGTCGCTGACGACAATTATTAATAAAATCGATATATTTTTACCGAATTGAGCTATTATATAACTAACGTTGCTTTTTCATCATTCGTTTTTCATTGAAAACTAAGAATTAACAACATAATAAACCATATGAATATAGAAATAATTAATTGAAATCAGTAAAAATCATAGTAATGAATTGCTAAAATTTTAATGGAATATTATATTTCATAAAAGACAAACAAAAAAAATAAATATTTTATAAAACCGATATCTTTCAGACAATTTCATATTAGAAATAATCGTTAAAGAATTATTTAAAATAATTAAAGCTATTTTCGTTAAAGAAATATACAAAACTTGTTGTGTGTTTTCATAAATTTATAAGAAATATAGGTCTTATTTTGACAATATTTAGTTATTTAAGATATTTTCTTTTAATGCAACCAAAATCCCTTTTTCTTGAGATTATTTCATAGTAACGTTCTTTTACGTCAAGTACACCTGTTCATGTTATATTGCGGTATAGTGTATGTAGTGTGTAAAATGTTATTACGAATAGCATTTATTCATTGTATGAAAATTACAAATGTTACTCATTAGTTCGTCGATTCTGCAAATTAATCACAGAAATCTTTTTGTTGTAATTAATTAATTAAATTTATGCCTCGCTTCAAAACTGTACTATAATGAGCGACATTTTGAAAACAAGTAAATTATCCAGAAATTCTTTAGAATGAAATTGATTTTATGTTTTAAAAAGGCTTAAAACCTTATTTCCAAAATAAACATGTAATATCCAACGGTTGGAGTATCATAGTTGAGATTTATTCCAACAGAGCGAAAACCGGGACCTTGACACGAACCTGGGTACTTTGGTTTACCGTACCGACACTCTTTCTACTGAGCTATCCCAACTATATCCTGGCTGGCATAATTCTCTCTTATTTGTTAGACATGCCTGCGAACTGCAGCGCTAATTTCATTCATCCAAGCTATAACTAGCATTTTACATGATGAGTGTGATTTAACAAGGAAACTCCTATACTCCTATACATGTAATAAACACGGAAAATATGTAATATTTAATATGTTACCAAAACCAGAAAAAAACTGAAATAATTTCTCAGAAGATGTTACTACACTACTCTAGGAACTAAAAAAATTATAGCAGATAAATGAATGTTGCATTTAAAAATGTCACTTAAGTATAGTAGAGGTGTATCACGAAAGATAAAAGGTTTTATTTTTGTTTAATTAGATACTAAGTATGAGACGGTGATTAAAGTACTTTAAGTTTGGAAGCTATTCGTTAGTTACAGGTTTTCGGAAAGCATTCCCGATTGAAGTAAAGCCTTTGAACTTTAAAATATTTATGTGTTCGCTATGACAAAGACGTAGTAAATCATGAAAGTAATTTATGCATATTTTATGCATTCTGCTTTAGCCCTGTCGTTGAAAATAATATGAATTCCAAAATATAAATTCGTAACATCCGCTGCCTGAAAATAGTTTTAATTTTGATAAGATTAACTTAGTGCATATTTGATTTGTAAATTAGGGTAATTCAAATGATCTGAATGTAATACTAAAGTATCTCTCTATTCTAAAAAACAGTAATCATCACTGACACCTCTCTCAATGAATGTTTTGTGTCCGGAGGTCTTTCTAGGCTAATATTAAGAAAACTATTGCATATAAACATATTCAAATTGGTAGATTTATAGAGAAATGTTCGATAAACACGCTGAAGTAATACATTTTTTAAATAAAGAGTTATTTTAAGAGATATTTAATATTGAATTCGGTCAAAATAGTTTTGCTAAAAAGTTTTTTTGGAACAAAAATTATGCGTAGGAATTTAACCATATTTTGGAGGGATATAGTTGACAAGATTGCCCGTACGCACTGTTAATTATTATTTTTTTTAATTTAACTAATTGTTTCTTGTGTTTTTTCTTACAATTTTATTCAAATTTTCATTGTTTCGATGGACATTTATTTCATATTTCGAAAAGGTCGAAATTCCAGCCGTTAAATTGTTACCTCTTTGTAAAATAGCGCAAATAATAAAAATCACTTTCAATTAAAAATGTATTTACACGGGACTTTAAAAACGGAAATAAAACACTAAAATAATAATTAAATGGTCACGTGTTAAAATCAGTAGATGAGGAAAATTATGTCATAAAAAATGTACTTGCACGTAACTGTTATAAAGAGAAATAAAACTTGAAAATAATAATTAAATCATTACATGTTAAAATATGTAAATGGAAACCTATTGTTGCAAATTTTAAAACAGCGCAAATATTAATATTTCCCTTAAATTAAAAACTGCATTTTTAATTTTAATAATAGTAAGAAAACTTTATCATATCAGATTACAGCATATAAGAAACGATATATTTAAAACGTCTTACTTAAAACAATTTTCATCGGTATAAAATTATCTGAGGAAACGACATTGTTTACTGTGCCGTTTAGTAAAATTTAATTTTCAAATGTTTAATTGATCTTATTTAATCAATCACAAAAACAAATTTTAGCTGTTTCGACAGCAGTTGATTCGACCTCAAAATTCTTCAGTCAAAGGGAATTGATTGAAAATCTGATTACAAAAGAAAAAGACTGGTCGTTTAATTATAATGCAATCTTTCGTCATCGTTTTAATACAGATCAAATTAGTGTGTTTGAACGGAGCTTGGGGAGGGCAGCTCGTAGAAGGCAGAGTCCCCTAGTGGTTCGAAATGTACTTTTGTGAACTTTCTAACACCTTAATTGTATCCACAGAACAAAATATGTGTGCACTCTGTATATATAGATGCATTAATACATTGTATTACTTACCGTTTTTCAACTTATTTTTGTATTATATATATAGCAACAATTATCCATTAACAAAAGAAAAATGAGAAAACTAACTGTGTGAAATACAGTACACGGTGTCTAATTATGTGGTTTTCCTGTATTTGCGCGTGTATTATGCACACCCCACTTATGACAGGGAAAACTGAAAAGCGGAGGAAAACATACTAAATTATTAGCTGGAAATTCAAGAATTTGAAAAAACAAATTTTGCATAAATCCTGGCTGAGGAAACAAAATTCCAATACACATTTTCTGACGTCCAACATGCTATGGAAGCAATTTCATGAATTCCACTGCCAAATTTCCTATCAGTAATGGGGCGTTATATCGAGTATTATCCACATTTTGATATGGTATCAGTTATGAATTTAGAAAACATTTTTTGAGAGAAGGGTTTTTGCACAGCTAGGATACATGATAAGGTTCCCGGGATAATGAATGTGATTTTTAAGCCATTCATAATGACAATATACGCAATTTCCAAAGGAGACAATTTTTTAATTTAGAGGGTTCAGTTTCCAAAATCCCTTCCCTGAATGCATCACTCTGAGAAAATATTGAACACGTTATTCGTTGCTTATCTTTCTTGAAAAAAATTTTTGAATTGCATACCCATATACTCATTTTTGCTGAAGTTATTTCCTTGGAAACTAAGTTGTTTCATCCCCATTTACGTATCTTGGTTGAAGTATATACAGGGTGTTTCAGTTAAACGTTTCAGAACTTCTAAGAGGGGTAGGGTACATCCTGACAACTCGAAATCATATAGCAATGTGGGGTCGGAAATGCTTTCCTGAAGCGGTGTTGTACACAGAAGCACCATAAAGAAAAGAGACCGTAAGTGAGAAATTGTTTTAATAATACATGAAAAGAAGCAAAAGGTACATGGATTAAAGTAAGTGTTCAAAGTTGCTTCCATGGGCTACAATGCACGCCTCACATCTCCGACGCATGGACATCCGAACATTCTGGAATACTTCAGGCGAATTTCGAATTTCTCCGGCAGCTACTGCGATTCTTGCAACCAGCTCCTCAGCATTGCAAACAGAGGTGTCATAAACTAGCGATTTCATATGACCCCAGAAATAAAAATCAAGACATGATAGGTCGGGTGACCGAGCAGGCCAATGCACGGGACCACCACGTCCGATCCACTGCTGACCAAATGTGACATCCAGGTAGTTACGAACAGCTCCGCTATAATGGGCAGGGTATCCATCGTGTTGGAACCACATTGTCTGTTGCGTCGATGCAGAAATCTGTTCATCTCTCAAAAGTTGTGACAATATTTGCTGCAGAAAGAGCAAGTAGTTATCTCCGGTTAGACGACACGGTAACAGCTAAGGTGCGATGAGGTGATCTCCCATAATACCGGCCCATACATTGACCGAAAATCGAATCTGTGCTGCACGACGTCGTATTGCATGCGGGTTCTCGACTGCCCAGATATGGTCGTTATGCGTGTTGAAAATTCCTTCCGTTGTGAAGGATGCCTCATCGGAAAACAACACTTCAGCAGGAAAAGTGGGATTTGTAGAACATTTTCCAAGGTACCACTGTGCGAAAGCAATACGAGGTGCATAATCCTTCGGTTGCTGTGCCTGGGCACGCTGCACGTGAAACGGATGCATATCTTGTTCTCGGAGAATCCTCCAGACGCTGCAAGGGGAAACCCCGACTACGTTTGCTAGACTTCGTGTACTCGTTCTTGGATTCCTCTGTACATGCTGCAGCACATTCTGTTCGACGGCTGGAGTCCGTGCTGTTCTTACCCTGACCCTGTCAGTTCTTTCAAATGAACCTGTCTCAGCTAACCTCTGGTGCAGTCTTTCAAATAAATTATGACTGGGAATACGCCTCGTCGGATATCGTTCCGCGTACAAACGCTGTGCGGCTGGCCCACTACAACTTGCAGCCCCGTACACCAAATGCATATCGGCTAATTCTGCGTTCGTGTAATCATCCATCCTACTAACTTGGCGTTCTTGTGCGAAATGAAGATTCCCTGCACGAAAGCTCGGAACTTTCGCACAATGCCATCTACCGCGTCAGGAAAGCATTTCTGACTGCCCATTGGTATATGATTTTGGTTCGTCAGGATATACCCTACCTCTCTTAGAAGTTCTGAAACGTTTAACTGAAACACCCTGTATATATATAAATTTGGCAGATGGTCAAAATTATGATACGGTGTGTAAAGTTTTGGGATACTTACACAACTTCTTCGATCTTTTAAATGAATCCTTATATAATATGTAAACGTAAACATCACAGTCTCACGATTACATTTGTTGCTTTAATATGTAATACAGCAAGAATTTTCAATTATTTCGAAAATATCTCTAAATTTATAATATATATATATTCCAGTCAAATTTATCGCATACCTGCGATAAATGTGCTTCACACGCATTTTAGTCACATTGTGGTTGTCTCACATACTCTAAAATTTAAACTCTCCTGCTTTCAGGAGGTATTTAATATAAAAAAGTGAATTTTAATTTATGACAGTTACAGTAGTTATGATAATTTCTCAATCTTACAGTTAAAAAAAATTCAAATAAACTATTTTCATCATGTAATAACACTAAAAATAATGATATCATGGCGAGATCAAATTAATTCATTTAAATTTGCATTATGAATAACACAAATTTAAATATATTTATGTGTTAATTAAGGTGAAATCACCCAACTTGCAACTAACAGAATCAAATTTTTCATTATTATAATGTGTCTCCATCATCATTTTTGTTTCCTTTATTATAGCAATATATGCCAAATACATTCGCCAAATTATGGTGATCACGGTTTTATATATAATTGGAAGATGGTCATGTATATAATAGTACTGTGAAAAGTTTTGAAGGGCTTACACAAATTCTTCACTTGTTTGAATCAATCAGTATAAAATTTTTAAATGTAAGCACTCCCGTGTCACACTCACTGTTGTTGTTTTAAAAGTCTAACAAGGAGAGGACCAAGCTTGGTAATCACATATTTTGATTATTTTTATATATGTTGTAGGGTAGAAGCCGCTTAGTCTCAGGTTCAACGGATAATATACAACGCTCCTTAGTTCTCGAGAAATAGGGGGTCTAATATGTTAACACAACTTAAATACTTACTTTGTAACGAAATTTCTACGTTGATCGTAGCTCAGTTGTTATGGCGTCTGCTCGTTGATCCGAGGGCCGATTTCGAAACCGGGACGAGCTGCGTTTGTTTGTTTTCTCATTTTTTGTTTTATAAATATGCTTGAAATTATTATTTAATAATCCTAATTAAAAATTATAATTAATTATAATGTTAACCTATTTATTTTTTATTTGTAACTAAATCGTTGTATAAAACACCATTAATCAGTTAATATTATTTAATCACTTTTAAAATGTATTTCATATATGATTTATCGATGCAATGGTATTGAACAATTGTGTCAATTCGTGATTTTATAGAAACATCATTTATATATTGCCTTAACAAGGGAAGTCAATGCGATGATAATACTACTCTGTTTTTAAAGTAAGAAGCATAATTATATTAGATTTTAGCATAAGAATTAAATTACAACATAATTTTTTGCATAAAGATTTTAAAATTTGTAGTACGTACGATTGCGATTTGAATTAATTTATAATTAATAAAATAAGGTATGTTTTGTAACGATTTTGTAATTTTAACTAGTCAATAATGGATCCATTAAAAAATTCACATGAAATGTATCTAGACAAATCTTTCTAAACATAAAAATATCTGTATAAACGATAGCTGCGTGAAAATTTCTTGTAAACAGAAACCCTTGGAAGTCATAAAAAATTTTCGCCCTTGGAAATCATTGTACGCAATCTATTTAATCGTTGTTTTTCATAAGAATGAAAATGGGATTTGCACCACTCTCCCTTTAAACTTTTAAATTATCACTCAATGCATTTATGCATAAACATACTACTAATATGAATGTGATGCAAACGATGAATTATAAAAATGGATTATTGTGTAATATTATTCAGGAACACCATTTACTGTAAATAAACTGATCCGGTCAAATTATCTTTCTCGGAACTTCGAAGTAAAATACGATGTTTTTTCAACTTTTAATTTATAGTTTTATTACTTTTTAATATCAGATGCGTTTTAGAAATTTCTCTTTTGAAATAGTATTTCAACACTGTTCGCATGTTTTTGTTATAATTAAATCTTGAAATCCCTGAAACTTACTTGTAAATAAAACCCAAAGATATATGTTATCCCCTAGGAAATCATTGTGGTGCGATCCAAACAATCCTTGCTTTCCATGTGATTGAAAATGTAATTTTCAACATTCTTCCTTTAAACATCTAAATTATCACTTATGTCCTCCAAGCATAATTTTTATGCCAACACGAATGTGACCTAGACAATGAATTATAAAAATGGATTTGTGTAAAAATCCTTCAAGAACACTATATTTCATTTACTATAAATAAACAGCTGTTGTTCTAGAATGGAAATTCCGGGCTAATGATCTTTCTGGGAACGTGGAAGATCATGTTTCTTCACCGCATGATGTATAGTGATTTTTATTCTTTTAATGTACTTTATGACGTTTATATATATATATATATTTAAGAAGGGTTGACACAGAATTACTCGCAGAATTAACACTGTTAGTTTGCATTTTGTTATATAATTAAATTTATATAATAAAATTAATTAAAGGGGAAAAAACTACAAAACTATTCGTAAAATTTAAATTGTCGTAACAACATTTAAGTTTAAGTAACAGTTGGTAAGTTTCTTATCTAATGATCCACTAGTATGTACTAAGATTTGTCAATTATACAACAAATTTTGTACCTGAAGAAATTCGCCAAATTTACTGAAATATAAGTTAACATAATGAACAGAGGAAAGTATATTCAACTAGGTAAATTATATCCAATGGTTGGAGTATCATAGATGAGATTTTTTACAACAGAGCTAAAAATCCAAAAAATCTCAACTATGATACTCCAACCATTGGATATAATTTACCTAGTTGAATATACTTTCCTCTGTTCATTATGACCTAATTACATGGTATACAGGAGTTTCCGTGCTATTTCAAGATTCAGCATGTAAATGCTCTAGTTATAGCTCGGATGAATGAAATTAGCTCGGCAGTTCGCAACCTTGTCCAACAAATAAGAGTGAAATATAAAAATCCAAGATATCGTCGGAATAGCTCCGTAGGGAGAGCGTTGATACGGCAACCCAAAGTACCCAGGTTCGAATTCTGGTCCCGGCGTATTTTCGCTCTGTTGGAAAAAATCTCAACTATGATATTCCAACCATTGGATATAATTTAGCAATTCAAAATAATTATTTTGTCAATTTTCTTAGCAATTGGGAATTGAATTTAAAACAAAAAGCGCAGAGGATAAAACAAAATGTGAGTGATGTAAATAACGTAATTTTTCTTTATGGTGACTACTTTTGAACGACACTATTTAGTTTTTTACGCTTAAGGGGATCTATTGTTTGATAATAAACAGCTATAACTAAAGCATTTATTTTTATAATTTGTTTGAAAAATACTAATGATGAAATTAAAGATGAATTTTACATAAATTTATAATTTACATACTAATAATAATAAATAAAGTGTATAAGAAATAGTAACCGTTCTGAGCAAAATATAACTTCTTTATAACTAAACAAACAATTAAAATAAATTACATTATGATACATTGACAACATTCATCTATTAATTTCAAATCTCCCTTGTTAACAACAATTGCGTATAGAGTATTTTCTAATAAACGTTATAGTATTCCTGGAAAAATATACCAACTACTATTTTGGAGGTGAAATTTTGTTATTCTTCACTAATAAAAATCATATAAAAAATGAAAAAGATATATTTTAAGGCAATAGTCAGAACAAAAAAAAAATACTTCATATTACAATAAAAATCTTTAAAAATGTTTAATAATTTTTAGTATTTCTTAACATTTTTTGACACTTATTATTTAAAACTAGTAAAACCCGCGGCTTTGCTTGCGTAATTCTTGAAAAATGCCAAGTGGTATTCGTTGGCCTAGCTTCATTAGAGGAAATTTTACTGCCACGGATGATATTCAGAAATTACTAATTATGCCACACGAATGTCGAAAAAAAAATGAAATTTTAGAACTTTTTTCACTCCCCCCCTTCCTGGGGTAGTGTCACCGATACAAAATATAGCCTATGTTACAGCAGGAACTGTTAGAATCACTTTTTAGAATGGTTCTGAAGTTCCAGAGATTCCATAGAAATTGTTATTTAGAATGTTTTTAGACCGCTTTTCGCTCATCTCACCCTTTTAAATTCCTTTTTTTTTTTTAGAATTTGTTCTTAGAGACCATTTACAACTTATAAGTAACTACCATACCAAATTTCATGTTTCTAGCTCCTTCAGTATAAAAAAATTTGAAATTTTAGAACGTTTTCGCTCCTGGACACCCCTGGGGTAGTGGCACCGACATAAAATATAGCCTATGTCGGAGCAGGGACTGTCACCATCAATTTACCACCATCACTTTTGAAAACAGTTCTGTAAATCCAGAGATTCCATAGAAATTGTAATTTAGAAGGTTTTTCGAACGCTTTTCGCTCATCTCACTCTTTTAAATTTCGATTTTTTTTAGAATTTGTTCTTAGAGAGCATTTACATTTTATAAGTAACAACCATGCCAAATTTCATGTGTCTAGCTCCTTCAGTATAAAAAAAATTGAAATTTTAGAACGTTTTCCGCTCTTGCACCCCTCTCCCCTGTGGTAGTGGCACCGATAAAAAACATAGCCTATGTTACAGCAGGCACTGTTACCATCAATATGCCACCACCACTTTTGAAAATGGTTCTGTAGTTCCAGAGATTCCATAGAAATTTTAATTTAGAATGTTTTTAGACCACTTTTCGCTCATCTCACAGTTTTAAATTCCGATTTTTTTTAGAATTTGTTCTTAGAGAGCATTTACATCTTATAAGTAACTCCCATGCCAAATTTCATGTTTCTAGCTCCTTCATTATAAAAAAAATCGAAATTTTAGAACGTTTTTCGCTCCTGCACCCCCCTGGGAATAGACGCACCGACATAAAATGCCTATGTTTGAGCAGGGACTGTCACCATCAAGTTGTCACCATCACTTTTGAAAACTGTTCTGTAGTTCCAGAGATTCCATAGAAATTGTAATTTAGAATGTTTTTAGAACGCTTTTCGGTCATCTCACCCTTTTAAATTTCGATTTTGTTTAATTGTTCTTAGAGAGTATTTACATCTTATAAGTAACTACCATGCCAAATTTCATGTTTCTAGCTCCTTCAGTATAAAAAAAAATCGAAATTTTAGAACGTTTTTCGCTTTTGCAGCCCCCTGTGGGTAGTGGCACCGACATAAAATATGGCCTATGTTGGAGCAGAAATTGTCACCATCAATTTGCCACCATCACTTTTGAAATCGCTTCAGTAGTTCCAGAGATTACTCCTTACAAACAAACAATCTTTACTACTTTATAATATTAAGTATAAATTACAAAAACTACAATAATTATGAAATGTATTCTGAGTGTATATATGTATTAGCAGAATATTTTGTCTCCTAAAAATAAATAATAATATAAAATTAAAGAATTATTAAAGCATATAAATTTTTTAATTGCATAATTTGTTACTGAAAACAGATTTGTTTGGTTGTTAGAATTCATGTCTATGTGTCTATATCTATTTTTTTTTAACATAAGACAATTTTGCATTAGTGTAAGTGTATGCCTTTCGTAAGGATTTATGTAAAATGTGACTTCTAAATGTAAACAAGTTGGAATGTAATAATAGTGAAAGCGGCATTTCATCAGGCTTTCCAGTGTTTTGACGGAAATCCTCAAGGGAGTTATTTGTGAAGAAAATAAATATTTTCTTCCACTGACGTAATCCTTTTCAGATTTCAAGAGTGATGCTTTTATTTAATAGATTGAAAAATGATCCCGATATTTTCTTATTTTATTGTTTTACAAGTTCTTTTCTAAAGAGATGTTTTAAACTTAAACAAGATTATTGAAACATTTTTTTAAAAATACTACAATTTTAAAATGAAATATATATTTAAATAAATGTAAATAAAACTCAATTGCATTTTATATTTATCATTTTCTAACACAGGAAATTGGAAAATTTTACTGGTTTGTATTTTCGAAGTAAATATGAACTGCAAAATGTTTATAAATACATACAGACCTATTAAAAGACCTAGTGGTACCCGGTACCAAATGATCCCAGAATAGCTTTCAACCATTTTGATGTTTGAATACCAGTAATTTTAAGAGAAATATTATCTTTATTTGATGAGAGAAATTCCGTGATCAAAGGAGGAAAAAGTCGCTAGTCTGAAAAAATGGTATGAATTGAAATTTTTGCATTTTAACAAGAAAAATTATTTCGTCCTTAATGGATTAAACTACTCCTGTGATAAATATTCTTTTCCAACAGTATTTAAAAATAAAATAAACGGTGCTAATTTAGACGATCCACTTTTAGGAATACTGTTGATTTTACATACGGTGCACTGAACAAATTACTAGGCATCTGTAACACTTATCGAGTTTCCAGCGTAATTTGCACACAAGTTAATTTTGTTGTAAATATCGTTACAATATCTTCATCATTGTTAAAGTCATGATAAAAAATGCAGGCTCAGACAGAAGTGAATCACAGTGTAATTTTGACGGAATAATTATACAAAGTTCTTTGTTTACTCATCCAAAAATTGTTTGTTGTAGTGCGCTGTACCACGTCTTAAAGTTTGTAAAAGTTATACTGAATAACCTATTAGGTTTTACTATCAAATATGTATATGTTCTTAATAAGACCATCAGCCTATATCTTGAAGGCGACGGTCTCGATCCGACAACTGACAGCTTATCCTCTTTAATAAAAAGGTATGTGTTGCTGACGACTGGGATTTTCGCTAATCGTTGCCACAGATTAATCTCGGAAAATGAAATATTTGAAGTTACTGAAAAAATTAATAGCTCGAAAAGTATTTGTCTGAAAATTGTTAGACAAACTGCGTTAGAAAGGTAAAAAATTGTATTTTTCTTGATATAAATTTCAAATCTAATGATTATGCCGTTTTCCAAATATTGAATTAAAAAAATTGCCAAATTTTACAATGGAGTACCATAGCGAAATCTTCACGCATAAAAAGATAATGATAACGGTATTGTGTCCTGAGGTATGTATACTGACTATAACACGAGTCACAAATTATAGTAGCCTTATTATTCTGTTAAAATATAAAATGAATTATGATGTCGCGAGTGCATGATTTTTATTTAATTCTCGACGAGTAACATATTTTTGTCCACTTCAGTGAGGCATATCAATTTCATTTTATTTGAAGTATTGTAAATTGTAACTTCATTCAAATCCAATTTGAATCCAACAGAAATGATTTTTCCCTATAGACACCATAATATAAACCCCATAGACACCATAATTTAACATAATTATTCATTTTTTTAAATGCTGACCTATTCCATAATAAAGTATACAGAGAATAGGCCTAATTTGTCCATATCAGCCCAAATTTGTCTGACACATTAAAAATGTAATAACGCAATAGCGTTAGTATCGTTTTCAGAAATGCAGAAGCACATTCCAAGTAAAGATCCATAGGGTTTTAAAATACAAGGTCAAATTTAATGTCAATATTTAACTTGATTAAAGGTGCATGAAGAGAAATTGACCAGCGTAGCATGCTAGTCTTTAATATGTGGAGATAATTTCGACCACAACCAATACCGGTTTCATCGTCATTTTCAGACTACTGCATCTAACATGCGGTTAAAAATAATAAATAAACCTTCATGTGTAATCAGCGTAAATTATTGATTGAATTTTACAATTTTAGTGTGATGTTAGAAATGCTTTTACGATCTTTTAGATTGTATGTTGAAATATTCTTTATTTTAAATTTGATTTTTGATAGTAAAATACTTGAAAACAGAATCCCCGAATAAGGCCAGGTGCTATAAAACTTGGTCTTAATAAGGTACACTTCATTTTCATCATATATTATCATTGCGAAAGCTAATTAAACATTTTCTGTGTCAATATTTGTAGACAACTATGAAATCTATCGAAGCGGAGGTAAAGAAATCTGAATAGAGTGATAGGGCAAATTGAATCAGTAGTTTTGGCTGACCGAAATGCCATACCCGTGACTAGAACAGCCACAAAATATTATATTAAATGACGAACACATTGTTTTGTTCTACCTTTGTATAATATCTGCAAAATATCTGTAAATTAAAGTTAAATAATGTACTTAAAAGACAATGGTCTTCTTCAAAACACATATACTTAATAAACCCACTTTATAGTGTCTTTTGTTTTTACCTCCCATGGCTACAATTAAACAGTGACAATAGCATGCACGTTTTAATATTGTAAAAATATGTATAAATGTTACATCCAATAACATTTACAATGTTAATTCTGATGTAACACGGTTTATTGTTATCTGAAACCTTAACGTGACCTTATTTGGTACAGATACTTCGTACCTGCGGTTGGAGTGAAAAAATAAAGTTAACCATTTCGAAATACAATAGTGATCAAAATTTGACACTTCAATTCCTATTTAACAGAAAAAAATTCAGGTCAATCGATGAATCTCTTGAGCATTCTACAAGGCATTACTGGCTGGTTATGGCTTGATAGTCCTTTCTAAATAAAATCATGGTGACTCTAAGATTATCTTGATTATCTCTATATTGAACCTAAATGATCCTAAGAAGACGGATAAAAAAATTACTATATTGGCATAACAATCAGTTAACTTATAAGTAAGATCGAAAAAATCAATAAAATTATAAAATGTCAAACGTTTGAAAATAATTCGATTTTGTAGTCCTAGGAGCTTGACAATTGGCAGAAAGGTAGGGTGTAGGATACAAAGTAAGGACAAATTTAAAAGTCCAAAAAAAAGACTAAAATAATAATAATAATAATAATAATAAACATCGAAAAATTGAATATTGTTTTATTTATTGGAAATTTCCGGAAATTGTAATTTTGGCTTTTTTTTTTTTTTTAACAGTACTTTTGTGCTAAATATGAAGTATCTAGAGCTGCGAGTCTCAGATGGATAGCACCTTTCCTGAAAGCAATTGAGAGTACTTTTGATTCCCCCCTCCGATAACCAAAAACGTCACAAATCACTCCTAGTCTCTACATCTTTAGTTAATTATTATTTTGTGACTTGGCAATTACGTAGCACGGGAATGGGATGTGTATAATCAAATAATACCATAACATATTAATGTGTAAGAACTTCTCTGTTCGTATATAATTTCCCTTAATCAAATTATCCCATCCCATTCCATAACGTAGTAAGGTGTAACAACTTCCCTGTGCTCCGTAATTGCGAAGTCAGAAAATATTAATTAATTAAATATGTAGAGACTAGGAGTGATTTGAGAATTAAAATTTCAGAGTTAATAAGATAGCTAAACTGGGTTTTACACGATCTGAAAACTTTTTACGGTAAAAGAGCTACGAGACTCTGCTGCATTTTTTACAGGTGACGTTTTTGATGGGATCTATTGTTTAATCAAAAACGGATATAATTAAAGCATTTATTTTTAATATTTGTTTAAAAAATACTAATGATGAAATTAAAGATTAATTTTACATAAATCTATAATTTACATACTACTAATAATAAATAATGTGTATAAGAAATAGCAACACTTCTTACCAAAATATAACTTCATTATAAATAAGGAAACAATTAAATTATAGTATATTATGATACATTGACAACATTCTTTATTATTAATGTTCGGAAACGTCTGTGTGTCTGTGTGTGTGTGTGTGTCTGTACGTGGAAAAACTCTGCAACCGTAGCGAGTAGCGAAGCGCTTTTTGTTTAAAAAAATTCGGAAAAATCCCGGGATTGGTGATACTCAGTATCGAAGAAATCGGACCCTAATTAAGAACGTTATTAATTAAAAACCTCATCAAAATTAGCAAAACAAGAAACAGTTTTATCGAAACCCGAAAAGAAAATTTCCGTTTTGATAATCGCAGACATCCAAATTGTCGCTTTTTAACGCATTATCGAATAAAAAAAAATCTACCGGAGGTATCGATCCGAAAATCGGAGTACACACGCAGCCGATTTTTGTCGTTCCAAAAAGTCAATTTTTTTTTTTTTTTTAATTCGGACCGTAACTTTTCTTTATTTCGGCCAAAAACCGACCAGACATCCAACATTGACCCCAGACGGGAAAAAGGTTGCTGTAAAGAATGCCGGGTTGACACATCCGAGATCAAATCGCTCCATTCCTTTTTTAAACAAGTGGAAATAATGACTCTACATTCACCAAAATTTGCACACATGTGTAAAAAAAAATCGTAAATTCAACAAAAAAAAAAATTCATAAAATTCGACCAATAACTTTTAAAGATATCAATTAAAACTCATTAATGAAAATGAAAAATGAATTTATTTCTATTTCAACTGGGTAGAAGTAAAATATTTGCAGGTGTTGTCATCAGACATTTGGACGCCTTTCTGCCAAAAGAGAAATTGATAAAAAGATGCATTTTAAAATGATTCCAGTTTTTATGGGCAATATATATATTTTTTTTAAATATCGGATTTTCGAATCTGAAAAATATGAATCCTTGCTCTGAGTGATCTGGCATTTCAGGGATTCAAAAAATTTTCGAATTCCGACCATTATTTTTGATTTTAGTAAAATCCCGATTTTTGTATAGGGGGAAAAAAAAAGCTAAGGAATTAGCTATTTCTTTTCAAAATATCTCCCGTCGTATGGGTCCCATCGCGAAGCGGTATGGCTCATTCGACTCGAAATCAATAGCGCTTACATATTTTAGTTTCCAGTTCCACCACCAGGGGGCGCTTCCGTAAATCTGGTTCTATGGGCCCGTTTACGACGGGGTTTGGCTCTTTCGACTGGATTTCAATAGCTTTACAGATTTGGGTTATGTTCGCATAGAAGAGATTGCGCCCCCTGGTGGTGGTAGGTGTAATTAAAGAATTTTGCCGCTAACTCGGGATCTATGGGTCACATCACGACGCGGTTTGGTTCATTCAACTCGCCATCGATAGAGCTTATCGATTTCAGTTCGTTTTTTCACCACCAGGGGGCGCTTTTCTATCTCCGGTTCTATGGGCACGAAGACGACGGGGTATGGCTCATTCGACTCGACATCGAAAGCCTTAACGATTTCAGTTATGATTGTATAAATAGATTGCGCCACCTTGTGGGGGAAGGTGGAACTAACGTATACTGCAGCGCGTGCGCAGCACGACTGCTATACGGTGCCTCTGTTAGCGGGGACCCAAGCCGGAAGTTCGTTCAGTTAGAGGTTTATAGTATTCGATGTGCAATTTAAGGGATTAAACGGTGCGTGAATAGCACGACCGGTATACGGTGCCGAAGGCCGCGGGGACCAGGGTCGGAGGTTCGTTCGGTTAGAGGTTTGTACTATTCAATGTGCAAATTAAGGGATTATCCGGTGCCGAAGGCAGCGGGGACCCGGTTCGGAGGTTCGTTCGGTTCGAGGTGGATAGGAGCCAGAGGGTCGTTCGGTTCGATGTTTTATAAAAAAAGGAGTTTTCAAAATATTCGAGGCACCGATGTAAATTAGGGGCCCGCTAGCGGCCGAATCCAGCTAGTCATCTATTAATTTCAAATATTCTTTGTTAACAACAATTGCGTGTAGAATATTTTCTAATAAAAGTTAACAAATTCAGTATTCCTGGAAAAATATAAAAACTACAATTTTGGGGTTGAAATTTTGTAATTATCCACTAATAAAATTAATATAAAAAATTAAAATAAATATATTTAAAATTTTAATTAGCAGTTTATTATAGGGTATTCGTTAGAACAGAAAAACCATTTTCCCTTCATAAAAATTTCTGTCCACGCATTGTTATTGGCATCATAATCCAGCGATAGCGTTTTGATGTTCTTCAGACATCTAGGTTTTTTGATTTTCCTAACACCAAAGGAGTGATCTTTTCACTTCCATCACAGTTTGCACAAGAAGCACAGTAAGGCGATCTTTACTTTTTTTTCCCTCCTTTACATTTTTCGCCTTCATAAGCTAAAGTCCGATTCGGCATCAGATGATAAAAAAGACCCGTCTCGTCGGCATTAAAAATGTCTTTAGGTTTGTATTCACTTATTATGCCTGGCAGAATTTTGAGCCATTCTGCGACAGAATCAACTGGAACATCTCTTGATTCACCACTTACAACTTGACAGGTGATCCCGTGGCGCGCTTCGAATTTCTGCAACCATCCTGCTGTAAAGTCACAGTCCGCCAGATTCAATTTCATCGCGATTTCTTTCGCTTTTTCCATCAACATTGGACCGCCACATACTGGAATGTTCGACGCACGACACTGATTGAAAAACTGGAGCAAAACTTTTTCCATTTCAGGAAATTTACCCTCTTGCACTCGTAATTTTTTGATGCCGAAGGTCCACAGGTTTTTGCATTTTCCTCAATTTTTTGGCGATCGTGAATAATAGTCTTTAAGGTAGAAACTGGAATACCGATAATTTTAGCCAGGTCAACTTTTGACCTTCCCGGTAAATTTTTACAATCAAATTCTTTCAAAATTTCAATTTTTTCTTTTACCGAGATGGACTTGCGTTTTCGAGACATGTCTGAAAAGAGCTGTGGCCGATACAGTACGTAAAGTGAAGAATAAAAAAAACGATCTGTACTGTTAGTGCATTGACAAGCAAAGAAAATGCTGTGTAACAATAAAACAGGTCGGGAAAACTGACCATCCCCACAAAAAGAATGACCCTCCCAGTGTAATCCGTTACGCGTAAACTGGTTTTTCCGACTAATATCCCACACCAGCCCACGTTGTTATCATGACTCATGAGGGGTATATTTAAACACCTGCTTTGTTGTCATTCATAGCTGGCAAATACCGCCCGTTCTTAAAATACACAAGAAAAATAAACAAAAATAAAAGTGTACAAAATCGAAAAACCGACGTATAAACGATTTTGTGCGTCGTATAAAAGATATATTTTTACATTACAGCGAATAGGAATGAATTGGGGCCACACTAAAACGTCGTATAAATGTAAACGTCGTATAAATGATCGTCGTATAAACGATGCTTTACTGTACTACAATAAAAATTTAAAAAATATACAGTGGAACCCCGATTTTACAGTACCCGCTTCGTACGTTTTTCCGCTTCGTACGTCACTTTTCACTGGTCCGAACATATAACCTATACTGATAATATTAAAAAATCCTGGATTCTGCGTCATCCATTTTGAAGATTTTACGTTTTTCTATCGAGAGGCGGAAAATATTTTTTTCTCGAATTTTCCTTGTTAGAAACAAGCACGCCACGTTTCACTCTAGAGCTCAATACATGATGAATCAACACCGCCATTTAAAAAACCTTCGACCAAAAACAAAGTTAAAACCAGTTAGTGTTAGCCAATGGCAGACAGCGAACAGCGAATGCAATTCATAGCTAAAAGATTAAGAGATGCCATCACGTCATCTCTTTTAGGGAAAAATAGATTTTCATATTTACCTTTTTTTTTTCCCTGACGGAAGGCGAGACAAATTTCAGATCAGTTTTTGTCGTGTGGGCGCCAGTCTTATTCTGTTGCTGTTAATGTAACAATGTCTAAGGGAAAGTGTTTTTCTGTTGCCAAAAAAGCGGAAATTATCAAAAAGACTAAAAATTTTCACGGCACTAAAGTAGGTCTGGCAAAATCGTTATTCCACATTACAAGCAATTTTAAAACAAGAAGTGACATTGGAATTACATTCTGAAAAACTGGGAAAGTTTGCTAAGAAAAGAAAAACTCTGAAAACATCTCCATACGAAGAACTTGAAAAAAAAATTACTTGAATGGTTCAATGGTACATTCCGATAAATGGATCCATTTTAAAGGAAAAAAGCACTAGAAATTTCAGCTAGACTTCAACTGAAAGATTTCACAGCATCAAACGGTTGGATAGACCGATTTGAAAAAAGAAAAAACTTTTGTTTTAAATTATCTGTGGAGAGTCGAATAGCGTGGAGCATGCTACCGTTCAAGAGTTGGTTGAAAAAACATTGCCTTCTCTGGTGGATGGTTATTCAAAAGAGATCATTTTTAACGCTGATGAAACTGGGCTATTTTTTATTTTTTCCCATACAAGACATACACGGTTAAAGGGGAAAATTGCCATTGTGGCAAACTGTCAAAAATGTGTTTGGCCGTTTTGCTGTTTGCAAATTCAGATGGAAGCGAAAAGCTGCCCCCATTTGTAATCGGGAAAGCCAAGAAACCTAGCTGTTTCAAAAATGTAAAAAGTTTACCAACTGATTGCGACGCCAACACAAAATCATGGATGAGTCAATCATTTTTTGAAGAATTTCTTCGGAAATTGGTAAAAAGATTGCACGCAAAATCGAAAAATTATTTTATTTCTTGACCAATGTACCGCTCATGTTGATCTCAAATTAAAGAATGTGCGTGTGGAATTTTCCTCTCCAAATTGTACAAACAAACTTCAGCCGTGTGATTTAGGAATAATCCGAGCATTCAGAGTGCATTACAGACAGGCAATAATAAAAATGGCACTTCGTGCACTAGACTCTGGTGATCTCCAAGATGTCTGGAAGCAAAATATTAATGTGTTAGAAAGCCTTCATTTGATCTGTTCGGCGTGGGATAATATTGGATAAAAGTGCATTTCCAATGCTTTTGTAAAAGTGGGATTTCCGAAGTCAACCGATGAAGGATTCAGTGAATCACATCCAGACGAGAGAAAAGAGGAAGATTTTATTGTAAATATTGAATTTGATCATCCAGAAATCGATGGTCATGAATATGTTGAATGTGATAAAAATGTTGCCACTTCAGGAATTCAAACTATATCTGATTTCATTCCATGTTATGGCAGTAGAGATGATAAAGACGACGAACCAACAGATAGTGTGCCTTCATCGAAAGACGTTCTTGAAAGTTTGAAAATTGTAAAAAACATTCTATCTGGTAATGTAAACTAAGAACTGAATTTACGAAAACTTGCAAGTATTGAAAATGCTGTAAATGACATTGTATAAAACAAAAAACAAGGTAAAATAACAGATTATTTTTTGTGTAACAAGGTGAGTGTCTGTTTCATTCATTTTCTTTTTAATGTGTTAGTTTTCCTTAAACCCCGATTTTACGATTTCCCGCTTAGTACGTTATTTTCCGTCGGTCCGGTGAAAAACGTAAAACCGGGGTTTCACTGTATTATTAATTTGCAATAATATTTATAATATTTCTTAACATTCTAACACTCTTTATTTAAAACTGCAGAAATTACAATAATTATGAAATGTATTTTGAATGTATATATGTATTTGCAGAAAATGTCGTCTCCTTAGAATAAATAAAGATATAATATTAAAAAGTCGTTAAAGTGTATAAATTTTTAATAAAATAATTTGTTACTGAAAACAGATTTGTTTAGACGTTAGAATTCCTGTCTCTATCTATTTTTCAATTCCTACTATTAGCTCACACTCTCTATGTATTTATATATCTTGTTCAAATTTTCAATCGTTAATAAAATATTTTCTATTCCTCCTATCAAGGTCAAATAAATTTTTTTAAACTTGTACTGGATGACAATTGATGTTAATACAGTTTTTTAAAATATAATTCATTAATTGAATTTAATTAATTAATTTTAACTTTATATTTCATTTCTGTTCAAAAGTATAGACTCACTCCATATTTATTGTCTCACCTTCACACGTAAAAAGGTAATGGTGCTGTTCACGGACGAAGATCAGGCGGCTCGCGGGCGAAGGAGACTATAAATGTGGAGTGAGTCTATACTCTTGAACAGAAATGAAGTATAAAACTAAAATTAAATAATCAAATTTAATTAATTAATTAATATTAGAAAAAACTGTATTATCGTTAACTGTAACATCGCTATGGCACTTTATTGTGAAGTTTGGTAATTTTTGGAATTCAATATTTGAAAAACGGCATAATCATTTGATTTTAAATTTATATCAAGAAAAATACAATTTTTTTAACTCTCTAACGCAGTTTGTCTTCAATTTTGTGAGAAATACTTTTCGAGCTATCAATTTTTGGTATTTTAGCTATTTATTTTTTATTTAATTTTTAATACATTTCAAAAATTTCTCTTATGTAAGATATTTAGCAGGATATAAATTTAGGAATAAATACCGTGAGTGGCGAAGCGTGTAGATCGCTGGAAAAAAAATTCTATTTGACCTAAGCAGGAATTGACTTAAAAAAAAAGATTTTATATTACTTGTTTTAACATAACAAAATTTTATATTAATGTAAGTGTATGCCTTTCGTAAGGATTTATGTAAAATGTGACTTCTAAATGTAAACAAAATGGAATTGTAATAACAGTGAAAGCGGCATTTCATCAGGCTTTCCAGTGTTTTGACGGAAATCCTCAAGGGAGTTATTTGTGAAGAAAATAAACATTTTCTTCCACAGAAGTAATTCTTTTCAGATTTCAAGAGTGATGCTTTTATTTAATAGATTGGAAAATGATTCCGATATTTTTAGGGTTTCGTTCATCTCATGAAACCCTATTACCCCCGCTCCGTTGTCTGTCCGTCACAGCGCCATTCTCAAAAAGTATGTAACTTACAGAGTTGAAACTTCGTGTATAAATCTGAATAGCAGCTGTGAAGAGCTCAAAATATTAAAATTTGAAAAATTCGTATTATTTTAATAAATAGAGATAAAAAACTAAAATTCTAACAGCCTTTTCCTATTAAATTGAAACATTTCTCGTTATAGCCGATGCCAAAGATTTAAAATCCACAGTGAAATTCTTTCTACAATAATTAATTTTCTATCAGACGATTTTCACGTGAAAAATGAAAATGAAATAAAAAGTTTCACCAATTGAAAAAAAGATAAATATGAAATAAAATTGATTGACATCATAGTTGTAATAAAACGGAAAATGTCTAAGATTTCTCAATAATACAAGGAGTATGAGAATGTGTAAGTGGACAAAGCAGATTAATATCACGTCATTAGAGAATTAAAAAGAAAATCTGACGTCATATAGGAAGTTTAACTAATTTTTCAAATGATTGAGTATAATACAAAGCGAGTATCAGTATAAATAATAGGGAATAGTAAATATATGAGTTTGAGAAATATATTGAATCGTGATAAAAATCCGATTATGGATATATTCGCATATTTTAACATTTTGAAGGTGTACAATTTGTTTAATTTTGAAATTATTTTTTTTAAATATCGCATTTAGTCCGCATTTCAGATATTACAGTGAGAGAATATAATAGCGGGCTTAGACCGCTATCGGGCTGGTTTAGATATTCGAAAAAAGGAAAAAAAAATAGACCGGTAATTTTTTACTTTATAAAAAACATGACCTTTATTATTTTTTTTTTTTTGCTAAATGAAATTTATTTGGATTTATTTTAAAAAAAGGATAAAGTGTTTTGAAAGGAATATTAAACGTAACCCTTTCAGCGATCTTCGATCACACGTACCCACTTGTTACAAGTTTTTTTCTAAAGAGATGTTTTAAACTTAAACCAGATTATTGAAACTTTTCTTGAATATACTACAATTTTAAAATGATAAATAAATTCAAAGCAATGAAAATAAAGCTCAATTGCATTTTATATTTATAATTTCCTAACACAGGAAAATAGGAAACTTTTACTGGTTTGTATTATCGAAATACTTATGAACTGCAAAATATTTATAAATAAATACATTAAACAAATCAACTGAATTGTATTCTTTTTCAACAGTATTTAAAAATAAAATAAACGGTGCTAATTTAGACGATCCACTTTTCGGAATCAGTTGATTGCATTTATCGGTTGATTGCATACGCGCACCGAACTAATTACTGTGCACTTGTAGCACTTTTCGTGAATCCAGCGTAATTTGCGCTCAACAAGTTAATTCTCTTATAAATATCGTTACAATATTTTCATAATTGTTAAAGTTATGATAAAGAATGCAGGCGCAGATTGAAGTGAATCACAGTGTAATTTTGACTGAATAAGTATACAAAGCCCTTTGTTCCCCCATACAAAAGTTTTTCGTTGTAGTGCGCTGTACAACATCTAAAAGTTTGTAAAATCTATACTGAATAACCTATAAGGTATTGCTTCCAAATAAGGCTCTGTTAGTAATAAGGAAATCAGCCTTTACCTTTTAGGGAAAGTTCTTGGACCGACAACTGACAGCATATTCTTGACACTTGGGGATAATTTCGACAACAGCCGATACCGTTTTCATCGTCATTTTCAGACCACTGAAACTCACATATTGCTGTTAAAAATAGCAAGTTTTTTTTTTCGAATTTTGCACAATACCAGCAAAATATCTGTGAATTAAAATTAAATCATGTATTTAAAAGACTGTGGCGTTATGTAAAACACATATCCTTACTGTAAAATCCCGATTGTAAGCCCTTTTACAAATTAAAAAAAGGTTAAATTTGGGAGGGGGGCTTATAATCGGGATACTTTTAAAAAATCATTTAAAAACCTGTTTTTATCATTAATTTAGAAGTAAAAAAGGGGCGAGAATCTTCCGTATTTCGGCATATTAAAAAAAAAATAATAATAAAATAAAATAAAAATAAATTCTCAAGCCTAAAATCCTGCACACCCCCCCCCCCCCCAAAAAAAAATAAATAAATAAATAAATAAATAAATAAAACATAAAAATAAAAATAATTTTTTTAATATTTTTCTTAATTTCTTATTTTATTGTAACAATAAATACTATCTATCTAAAATCAAACTAAATCTGCTCTCAAAATTACTGTTTCCCCCCTTGCCCCCCTTCCCTCTGGTACCAAAACTGCATAGTTTAACCTTTATACTTTTTAATTTTAAACTTCTTTTCAGACTTATTAAATACTCTATATTAAAATAAATAAATCCAACCTACCACCTAATTTAACCCCACCTCCTAAAATCTCTGCTTCTCTCCCCCTGCCCCCCAACCTTATCTCATGAAGATCCTCCCCCTTCAAATGCATCGCGTAAAATTTAAAATCTGTAAAGTTGTAAAATTTAAAAAAAGGGGCGAGAATCTTCCGTATTTCGGTAGATTAATAAATAAATAAATAAATAAATAAATAAAAATAAATTTCCATCCCTAAAATCCTGCCACCCCCCTCCCCCCAAAAAAAAATAAACAAATAAAATAAAATAAAATAATTTAATTTAAAAATCATTTTTTAAATAAATTTTTTAATTCTTATTTTATTGTATAACAATAAATAATCAATAATCTAAATCTGCTCTCAAAATTACTGTTCCCCCCCCCCTTTGCCCCTCTCTGGTACCAAAAATGCATAGTTTTCTTCCAAAAATGCATTTTTTCTGCTCTATTTGTGATATTTTCGCAGCAATATTTAAATAACGATCTACATTATACCCTCCTCCCTTCCAAAAAGTCCTCTTTATTTCCTTTGTCCCCCCCCCCCAGAACATACTTTAAAGTCTTTAAAAGTTTTTTTAAAAATCTATTTAGAACTTTCTTGCAACTATAATTAAATAATTATCTAAATTGCTTCTCCCCCCCCCGCCACACCTCTAAAAATTTGCTTCTCCCCCTCGCCTCAACACAGAAACTTAAAAATCTTTAAAACTGTTTTTTAAAGATTTTATGTGGTGTTGTCACTTTGTAGCAACAATAAATAAATGATAATCTAACTCTCCCTTTAAAGTTCCATTCTCCATCCACAGAAAAAGGATGAATTTCTAGACATGGAGTGGGGAAGGGCAAATAGAAGATTTTAGTCTTTTTGTAGTTTGGCTGTTCTCACAGCTGATATTTTGTTAATAGAAGGGGAGTTATTTTAGAGAACATATTTATTTCAAAACATAAAACATACACGTGATTCAGGGAAGAACAGCCAAACTGCAAAAAATATGAACATTTTTGCTTTCCTCTCACCATATTTAGAAATCCACTCCTCTGCTTTGGAAGAATAGGACAGAGAAAAAATTTCAAACGAAATGATGATTTTAGATGAGTGATACTTATATGAGATGATGTAAATGGGATGAGTTACCTTACTACAAAATAAGAAATAGATCAACATAAAATAATAATAATAATAAAAATAAAAATTTGAAACTATTTGCTGGGTGAGGAGGAAGTGGGATTTTTGAGAGAAAGGGGGGTAATTTAGATGATTGATTATTCATTAATATTGTTACTAAAGAGAAATAAATACAGCAGTTTTAAAAAAAAAATAGAGTTTTAAAGATTTTAAAATTTGTGTGTGTGGGGGGGGGAGACACTTTTGGAGTAGACAGAAAACGTAGGTGACAAATTAGAAGGCAACAAGTAGGACATAAAATTTCTTCCCATACGAGTTTTATAAATTTTAAATTTTGCACTCTTTGGATGAGAGGGAAATATGAATTTCGATGGAAGGAGTTTGTAATTTAGATGATTCGTTATTTATTTATTGTTAATAGAGAGCATTTTTTTTTTATAAATAGTTTTTTTTTATATAGGGGTTAGCTAAGTGAAAGAAGCAGACATTTTGGTGGTAAAGCGATAATTGAAATGGTTGATTAGTTATTTATTGTTACTAGACAGCAAATTTTTTAATAAAGATTTTAAACTTTGTATCCTTAGAAGGGAGAGGGAGGGAAAAAGGAGAAGTGTAAGTTTCAGAGCGAGAGGAGTATAGTGGAGGGTAATTTATATGATTGATTATTTACTTATTTGTACTAGAGAGCAACATGTAAGACATAATATATTTTTTAAATAGAGTTTTAAAGATTTTTTGGTTGGGGGAAGACAAAAGAGCGGAAGGAGACATCTTGGTTGTACAGAGCAAATTTAAATGGCTGATTATTTATTTATTGTTAGTAGAGAACAACAAATAGAACATATTTTTTTTATAAAGAGTTTTAAAGATTTTAAAATTTATATGCTGAGGGAGAAGAGGCATAAATTTTGGATGGAAAGGGAGATTGTAGTGTAGAAGATTGATTTTTTTACTAATTGTTCCGCTACTAGTGAGCAGAAATAAGTACAGAAGGATTTAAGATTCTCAAGTTTTCAAACTTTTTATGTTAGAGAGGGCATAGAAGGGAAACAGACATTTCATGTGAGAGGAAGGATTTCATTAACATCATATAAAAACATAAGTGGAAATCTGTCAAAAATATCAAAATAATGAAAATGGCCTCCCTTAGATTTTTAAAATAAATTTTTTGTGCACAAAAATTTTTTTGTATGTGAGAGGGGGGGGGGGGCTTATATTTGGGAATGGAAAAGAAAATCAAAATTGCTTAAAAGTGGGAGGGGGCTTACTCTCGAGATTTTACGGATATATATTTTTTTGGGAGGGGGGGCTTATATTTGGGAATGGAAAAGAAAACCAAAATTGCTTAAAAGTGGGAGGGGGCTTATATTCGAGGGGGGGGCTTTCTTTCGGGTTTTTACGGTAATAAACCCACTTTATAGTGTCTTTTGTTTTTAACTCTCCTGTTCACAATTAAAAAGTGACACTAGCATGCCTGTTTTAATATTGTAAGAGTCACAGCCATGAACATTTAAAATGTTAATTCTGATATAACAGAGTTCATTGTGATCTGAAACGTTAATGTGACCTTATTTGGTACAGATACCTCATACACTAGGTTGGAGTGAAAAAAATAAAGTTTACAATTTAGAAATAAAATAGTGATCAAAATTTGCCTCTTCAATTCCTATTTCACAGAAAAAAAATCAGGTCAATAGATGAATCCCTTGAGCATTCTACAAAGGACTAAAACTAAGAAAATTGGCAGTAAATTGTTCCGTATCTTGTGAATAAAAAGTTCATAATTTCGAAATACAATAGTCCTTAAAAAGTTCTATTTACCTTCATATTGAATGGAAACAAATTTCAGGTCAATAATTTAATGTCGTGATCTCTCTACCAGGACCTGTAATTACGACAATTCACAGAAAATTGTGACGTATCATGTAAAAGTAAATTTCATAATTTAAAATATATTAGTCAAAAAAATTTGCTTTTTTAGTTCCTATTTAAAGAAAATATAATTCAGATCCTTCAATTAATTTCTTGAGCCTTCTACTTTACTACGGTATGTTCAGTATTCAAAATGAAGTGTATAGCACTTACACTTCCTTTACAGGGACACTCAAAAGAATTTCGCCACATTTCACATGTATGGGTTAAAATCATTTGTGGCTTATTTTAACGGTTACATTATTTCCAACAAATTTAAATTGATATTTATCACTGAGGTGCACTACAAGAGATAAAATAGATTATACACACACTATAGAATATGGTGCACTATACACTATACACTATACACACTATAGAATATGATGTGTATTTTGAAAGTGTTGGAAACGATTACATAATCTAATGCTTCATGCATGATTTTTGTTCATGTTATTCATGTTTTAGTTCTCCTTGAAGAACCATCCGCCAATTCGAACAAAAAAGTAGCAAAATCGAAGCATCTGTTCAAAATATATGCATGGATCTTACGTTAAATAGATATTGCTTTGTTGGAAGTTTTTTAAGATGATTCTCAAAAAGATATTTTTTTCCCGCTCTAGAACGTGAAATTTTCTGACACATTTTTGAAAGTAAAAGCATGAAACTTGCCAACATGATTAATGAGAAGTGATTTATAATCATACAGTTGTTTTCATTTTTTTTAAAAAGAAATAAATATTTTTTATGATATAAGCGATTGGTGTCCCTTTCCAAAACTGTCGGATTTGGAAATTCGGTTCAAAACGCCAACTTGGACAATGTTTTCTGGGAGATCTGCCTTTACCGAGAAATGGAAAAAAATGTTCGATTGCATAGTTACCTTATTAAGAGTGCCAGTCGTTTTCATGCGTCTGCTAGAAAAAAGGAATTAAAAATGTACCAGAAAAAAATTACAACTTGTGGAAAATCCCTTATGATCCAACTATTTTTAGAAATCAACTGGTATATCAACTATCTATACCTCCGGTATATTTATGGATAGTCACGATATAAGACTGGTCTTTTTATATGCGTTACAGTGTATAGATGACTACTAAGTCTAGAAAAACAATTTTGTTATCCTTCGCGCTTGCGCAGTTAAAAATTATTTCATAGAAATGCTCATCCGTCATCAATTATTTAAGATATTTATATTCTAATTGCAGTATATTGTTTCTACTGCTATTTAACAAGTTTCTTGAGTGTGTCGTTATATTAGGTGTAACGATTATTATTTTCCCTTTTTCTTTTCGTGAGTTAATGTTAACGTATATAATTTTTTACCAGATTTAAAAATAATTCTGTTAATATGATATAAAACAGCTTTAGTTTATAAGTGACTTTAATGTGTACTAAATATTATAATATTTAATAGTATATTTAATAGTAAAATGCCCCCCCCCCGGTCCTGTACCGGCAGGAAAAGGCAGCTTCCTTATTCCTCGTTTTTAAAATATTAGCTAATTTTAATCAAACGCATGACGCTAAAATGCCGATTATAGAAGATTCAATTTCAGTTTTTGTCAATACTGAATTCGAATGAAAATCTCACCAAATTAGTCAGCTATATTCACGTTGGCTTCATCTATGACGATTTATTTTTGGTCAGCAAATTTGGCAATATTTCGCCAAGTATTGCCAAGCTTTTCGAATATTTAAAGCTGGCGGCTATGACTATGTAGTTTAAGGGTATGAGGGTAGAAACACAATGGTTACAACAGTCAAAGTAAACTTGTAAGGAACCAAGTTTTCTAAAGCTCAGAAATGAGACCTTATTAGCCACCCTAGAATTTCAAACTGCTATACTTAGCCATTTTTAAGGGAGATGCAAAACAACAAAATGCTCCAAAATCCATGTATCAAAATTCCGTACTTTATAAAATTTATTCCATAAAACTTTTTCCTTATAATTCATCCTAAAACCCTAGTTAATTAAATTACTATCTTAAACAATATTCCCTTTATTTCATTTATTTAAATCCCTTTTTATTTAAAATACTTATTTAATACCCCCCCCCTTCAAAATATTCTAAAATCACTTCCCGTATTTATTTTTCTTCAAAAACCTTTTTTTTTATTTCCCAGCATTTTATTTTCCGAGTAAAATTTGTTCTAGTTAAAATTATCATCATTTTCATTTTTCCCATTTTTCTTATTCCAAAGCTCATATTCGCAGCGTTTCTCTCCAGTGCATTTTCTCTTCAAAATTCTGCTGCCTTCAATAAAGAATTCAGAAATCACCTAGCTCTCTCATTGGTTGGTTAGTGATACTGCAATGCTGTATTTAGCTTTGCGCACTCGAATATTAAACGTGATGCATGAGTCTAGGAGCTTAGATTTTCTGTGATTTTCTGTTTCCTAATAATCTATAGCTTTTTGTAGCAAGATTATGACACATCGAATATGCTTTATTTAATATCCATTTGACTTGATAAATTTTAAAGATGTCTAATAGATTTAGAGAATGTTATAACAGCTTATATTTATTATGAAATAATAAAATATCTTCAAATATATAACAGCGTTTTTTCTTGAAATAATTTCAATATTTATCGGTCAGAAACAAGTAAATAAGTTTCTGCGACTGCTTTTACGTTGCGATTTAATGTGTTGATCCTGATGTTGGTTGCGGGATGTATTTAAAATATCGAGAAATATATTTTTTAAAATTTGACTGGGGTGTTCGTGTCATCACACACACACACATATACATATATATATATATATATATATATATATATATATATATATATATATATATATATATCAACATTTAAACGAGGGATGGTTTTGGGATCTGGGGATAATGGTCGTTGCGAATAAACCAAAATCTTTCAAAATTGTGTTCCTCCAGACGGCTGCAACGGGTAGCCTTTTGTTTTTCGTAATGGAAGCTACCTAAAATATGCTTTTAAAGATCTAATTAAAACCAAATATTGAAAGCATTTGTGAATATCATTAATTCTATGTAACTGCGTAGCAGTTTACGTAGTTTTCTTGAAAAAAAGAAAAGAAAAAAACTCATTCATGCAAGTAAAACAAATGTTGGAAATGTTTTCATCTCAATGTACGATAGAAATAAAATAGTTCATGCATAATTTTTCATTTTTTTTTTCAAATTAAATATGTTGTTTGACATTTAAGATTTCAAATAATGTTATCCAATACCCAATAAAATGGCATGGTATTAAAAATATAGTGATGTGTAAAAAATGACATTTGAAATAACACAAGACTTTTGTGTTATATAATTATGATTTAAAAAAATTCAAGGCTACGCAAGCATAAAAACATTTTTTCAATAATTCTTTCTTCATTTTCGTAAAAAATATACACTTTTGACTTCTGAAAAAGGCTTAATTAATATATATGTATGTTAAATATGGCATTTCACAATAAAGAGATCGAATTAGCACTCGAGTATTCCATAAAATAGACAGTGGCCGTCGTAACATAGCAGTCGTAACATACATAGCAGTCATGATTCCACAAGCAAGACGATGGTTATGCAAAACATGGAGGTTTCCTGTAGAAATAAAAAAGATGAGTAGTAGAGATCACTTCTTTATTGACACGATAGTAAATATAAATCAATTCCACTTACTAAAAATTTCAGAATTAATATCTGAGAGCATGTAGATGTTAAAAAAAATTAGAGATGATTACACCATTTTGACAAGATCCCTCCTCCAGGTGGCGTGCTTTTATTAGCAGTAAGAAAAGCGTACAAATTCTGCCCTCCAAGCCGGTGCAACGCGTTCTAAAGGTAAAGAGCGAATGAATATTTTCGTAATGCTGGGGGAGGACTAGCCAATAAGAAGCTTGCAAAGCCGGGGAACTTATTACTGTATACGGCATAATTTAGAGGTGAACTGGAAGACGCGCGAGCCGAAAGGATTATGGGATATCGAATGATAATTTTAATAAAAATTAAAATGACACTAAGAGACGTTCTAAAGAAATAAAATTTGAATGTTTCAAAAGAAGACATAAATTAAGGTTTTTACAAATACGTGTACCTTTTAACAGATTAATATTTTTAGAATGATAATTAAAAGAATATTTTGATTAAAGCTATGGAATAAAAATATAAATTAGATTTAAGAGATAATGTAAAAGACATTGAAAAATTTTAGAATTGTAAGAATTTGGAATAAATTAATTAAGGAAAAATGGCGAAATTTTTTTTATTAATACATATCCCCCCACCCAAAAAGACGGATGAACTGGTAGGTCATATGACCCGCAAGTTCATAGCAGGGAAATGTTACACAGACCTGGGTTACAATTTTGTAGGCCTAAGAAAAATAACATTTCTAAAATTTATAATCGTCAAATTAAATTTAAATTTAGTACTCATAACGCGAAATAGTGGAATTGTTAATAGAAAATACAATAACAAGATATTTATCTTGTTTACAAATTACAGAAAAAACTTCAGAAATATTAAACAAATAAGAAAACTGTTGTAAAAATTTAAATAATATATATCATATTTCAAGAATATCATATTAACAAAATGTGTTAATTGTAGAATTGTTTACAGAATACTTTGTTCATTCCTCTTATGAGGGGTAGTCCAATCCAATAAAGTCTGGTTGCATACCTCATTAAAAGAATTAATGATCATTTGACAACTTGAAAAATGTCCTTCAAACTTTAGACTTTACTAACCTTCCTTATTAAATTCATTTTGCAGAAATTAAAGTTCATCTGAAATGATTTATCTTTATACTAGCAACAACTCGAAAATAGTAATAAGACTAATATTAACAACAATAAAACACAATAAATAAAATAATAACGATAATAATAATAGCAAAAACAATATTAACAATAAAATTTTAAAATAATAATACTTAACAATAACAATAATCATAAGTTCAATATTTGAAAATTCTGAAAACTCTTAAAAGATTTTTTTTTTATCATAGTATAGTATGACATAGTTTGGTATAGTCTGGTATAGTTTGCATAGTCTGTCTGACAAATGGTAATTAATTTAATAAGGTGAGTAGGTAATGTAAGCAGTATAAGATACCTATTAGGTATTGAGTGTGTCTAGAAAATCATTGCATAGATATTTAAACTCATTCACAAAACTAGACTTTTTACTTTAACAACATCAATTTTACTATTACCATTATTACCTTTATAACTTCCATTACCTTTACTACTTTTATTTCTTTGATTATTTCTAGAAGTAAAATTTATATATCTCAACATGTTCAAACTCAAGTAATATTCAATTTCAAGTAATATTTAATCTAAAGTATCATCAGTCTCAAGTTAATTCATCTTGTTTATCATAGTGATCACTAGTGTTCTTCATTATAATTCTCTCTCAATATCAAATTATAAATAGTATAACTAATAATAATAATATTCAACAATAAATTCAGCAGTAACAAGCAGTACAATTAAAAAAATATCACACAATTTCTTTAATTATTTTCTTAAGTGTATAATTAATATCTCATACATATAAGTAGTGAATGAGGTATGAGAATATTCTCAAATAAAATACATAATATAAAATAAGGAATAAATAAGAAATATTTGTTAAAAACAATCATTATTTGTGTAGATGATGGTTATGTAATTATCTTGCTTTCAGTCAAACAAGAAAACATAAGTTGTGAAATGAAAAAATGAGACCTTGTAGCATATTAAGAAATGTTGGGCAATTTTCAATTATTATTAAGATATCATATTTGATTCATTTAATATATAATTTAATCCAGTTTATTTTATTAACTTAGTTAATACTGTTTAATTTATTATTCTAATCTAATTCAATTCAGTATCAGAAACTCCTAAATTAAATCAACTAAATTACGCCTGCATAAAAAGTTAACTCAAGTGAAATCTCCGCAGTGATACTCTTGGGCGCCAAGAATTCAAGAACACTTATATGTTATACAGAAGATAATTTTTTATTATTATTATTACATGTATATATATATATATATATATATAAAAAAAAAAAAAAAAAAAAAAAAAAAAAAAAAAAAAAAAAAAAAAAAAAAAACCTTAATTTTTAAATATTTCCGATGCCATTTATTTTTAGAACTTAAATATGCATCAAAATTATTCTAACTACTAATCCTTTTTTATAGTGTTTGAAGGTGATTCTGAAAAAGTATTTTACCTCGCTTAACAACGCAAAACTTTCAGATTTATTTTTAAACATCAAAGCATGTATCTATCTGACTCTTACGCAGTAAACATTGTTCACTTATCCACGTTTTATTAATCTGTATCAAATGGATTGACTCTTGTCTGTGCTAAATTACACAGGACTACAAAATTTAACTTTTTGTCTGGGGTTTTCATAAATTTATGTAAATTGTAAGACATTTGCTATGCTTATTTCAAAAATAATATCCATTTTCATGTATCACATCAGGATTTTTTACAATTAAGAAACTAAGAATTTGGAATTTGAGAATAAACAATGAATTTACACAACATTCATTTAAAAATGTACAAAAAAATCAGATGAATAAATAAAATCATATATACATATATAAATGTGTGTGCACGTTTTATAAGGAATTATATTCTAGTATATATAGCAAAATTACTTTTCTGTATCTTCTGAAGAACGCTTGTGTTGTTTAGATTTTGAAGCTGCTGGATTAGTGCGTATTTTTAGCCCCCCAGCAGTAATCTGCAGAAAATGTATTTTAAACTCATGTTACAACCTAGTTTTAGAAAGTTTTGAAGCATTTTTTCAACGATCGTGCGTAGTTAGGATCTTTGTAATTTCCTAAAAAATTCTGAGTAACGTCTTTGAAACTAACCCATACATCTTTCTCGACTGATTTCATTTTTTCCTAAAATTTTTCGTCGTTCATTAACCGTTTTATATCTGGGCTGACGAACACATCTTCTTTGATTTTACATTCCGATAAATGTGGAAAAACTTCATGGTTTAAATATGGAAAACAATTCCATGTTTTATCTAAGGCTTTTACGAACTGTTTCACTAAACCTAATTTAATGTGCAGGGGTGGCAAGATGACTTCTTTTGGATCAACTAAGTTCTGCCGAATCACATTTTTTTATCCTGGATTTAAATCTTTTCTTGCAGGCCATTCTTTTCTTATCCAGGGCTGATGTTTATCTCGGCTATCTCACTCGCATAAGAAACAGGGCATTTTGGTATAGCCGCCTTGCTGGCCTAAACATTGATAAAATTTTAAAATCGCCACAGATTTGCCATTTAAATTCTTGATATTTTATTTTACTGATCAGAAAATCACGGTTTTCATAGGATTCTTTAAAAATTACTGAATGAGCTACAGAAATTGAAGGTAGAACATTACCATTATTAAGTAAGACACCTTTTAAACTTATCTTACTAGAATCAATAGGTAGTCTCCACTGAGATTGCCCATGATCAGGGGTGGAAAATAAATTAGTCATAAGTGCAGGAATATCTGTACAGTATACAAGTGAGTTTCCTTGGGAAACTTACTTGGTAAATTCTTTTCCTCGATTTCTGTATTAAGAAAATGTTATTTCTGAAGCAAGTCAATTCTTATTCTTAAGTCGAGAAACTAAAACTTGAGCACTTTGTTTCGAAAGATTTAAATCGCATACTAAACCGTTTAACTCACATTGCGTGAATTTTGTGGTTCAACATCAGTTGCTTGGTTTGTGTACAAGATTTCGGTTTCATGACTGCTGAATTCTTGAGAATCAGATGATAAATCAAGGGATGTCGGAGGTAGAGGTTCAGGTAAATCTGGACCGTGCGGTACAGGTCTAATAGTTGAAATAATTTCTGGAACACAACATTTGCTTTGTTTTTGTTATGTAGCCTTTTATTTTTGTTTAACAAAAATAGCAATCCTCATGACGATCTGGCTGTCGCCATACCATTGGAATAACAAAAGGAAGAGATTTTATTTTATCTTGAATCCATTTCCATAAATGTTCAACACATGTGTGACAAACTATATGCGGGGCCCATTTCTTTTCCTGGTCACCAAGTTTCATACCGAAATAAGCATAATATGCCTTTTTAACGAAATCGGTTATGTTCCGCTGCGTTTTTTAAACTACGTATTCACCACAGACGTCACAAAATGAGTTCGGGTTATTTATACAACCTCTTGATGCCATATTGCTATAAGAAATTGACAAAACAAACGTAAGATATCAATAAACGAACAAAATAAATCTACTTTCAAACTACAAATGCGCGGGAGAAAATTGCACCTATTCAGGCAAATATCAACACATAAAGGGGCGCCATTATATTTATATTTCACATCCTTTAGTGCAGTATTGTAGTTTAACATTTATTAATGTCACTTTACTAAGAAATTAATTTTTGTTTTCATTAAGAATGTATTTTATTTAATAAATATTACACATTAATTTTATTAAGAGGCACCCCTTTGTTTTTTGTTTTATGAAAAAACTGTGGGTGATAGCAAAAAACTAATGTCATATTTGGGATCAGCGGGACTGATTTGCTAAGAAAAAGTGCTATTCTACAAACACCAGATTTGTGTTGACCTGTGATCAATTAATGTAATTTTGACTTCAATAAAGGCTACACTGTTAAACCCCACAATTTAATTTCTTTATATTTACAATTTCAACATACACCTTTTCAGTTAAAATATTTCGTAGCTCAAGCAACATTCATCGAAACAAGATTTACATCATTCCAACTGATTCGAAACGAGTGGTTTTAGAGACACTAGGGATTCATAAAGAGAAAAAAAGGAAAAAGAGACACATCTCTTGCGCTATCTCTAAACAAGATATTCATCGAGAGTCAAACATGCAGCCCCCCAATGAATAATATTCATACAATTTAAAAATTGCATAAATATACATTTTACAATTCAATTAACAATAGAGCTAACACAATTCAATTAACAATAGAACTAACAGAATTCAATTAACAATAAAACCAACCAATCACATTTAACTTTTAACATCAAATAACATGAACGATTTTAAACTTATCATTACAGGTTACATTTTTATTTTACTTACAATATATATTTTCTTTCCCTCATTTATTTCTAATTCAAATCCTTCAATTTCTTATTAAAGTAGTTAGAGACCAAAGTTAACTAAAAATATTCAAAAGAAGGAGAAATTAGTATATAAACACAGTTCAATGTTCGCTTTTTAACACTCGTCCTCATTGTCAATAGGTATAATACTGAAATCTTTGTAACTGGTCTCAAAAGTTCACCATTTACAGTTTTTATCTTTACAACACGAATTTTACCGTCAGTATCAGTATAAACTTCCGTTAGTCTACCAAGCTTCGAATACAGAGGACAAATATTATCTTTCTTTGCTATTATTAAGTGATTAATCTTTATGCTTCTTTTTGGCGTTTACCATTTATACCGCTGTTGTAAATGACACGGATATTCCTTTGACCATTGTTTCCGCAAAGACTGGTATAGTTACTGAGTTAATTGCCATATTTTTAGCAAAGTTATTTTTTTATTTGTCAAATCTGGGTCTGGTAAAACGTTCAAATGTGTTCCAACCAAAAAATTTCCGGGTGTTTCAGCGCTGATGTCATTGCAATAATCTGAAATAGACGTTATTAGCACTGAATTCAAACACACTTCTACTTGACAAAGAAAAGACAAAAATACGTCATATGTAAAACAATTGTTTCTTAACATGTAAAACAATTGTTTTTCTTAGGCGTTGTTTCATAGAATTTTACCGCTGCAGCACGGCGGGATTGTTGAAGTGGTTTTTAATCGGACTATTTTCAACTCAATAAATGAATTACATCCTGAGTTGTAAACAATTGTTGTCTCACGACGACAATTTTTTTCTTTCCTGCGTTGTCACATCCGAAAATCTGGTTACCCATATTGGACAGCATTTTCTGAAAATTCTCCTGCCTTTACCGTATAACAGGAAAAAACAGTTCGAATAGATAATTTCTTAATAAAAGCACCTGTTACTTTTGAGACCAAAGGGGGATTAAAAAATATGCCAGAATGTAGGCAGATTAGATTTGAAAACAACTTTAATGATACGCATTTTTTAATATAATATATAGTCTAGTGTTCTTTACAAAAGCAGAAATCAATTTTAATTTTCATCTATGCTCTTTTTTTTTACTAAGATAAATCAATTTATTTCCTGAAACTCATTGTTGAAAGAATTTAATATTTTAAATTATAAAGATGGAAAAAACCAAGCAAAGAAATACAAGCATTGTATAAGGAAGCTTCAAAGAATTTATTTGTTATTTTGTGAAAAGGATAAAAAGGAAAATAAAACATGTGTTGAAAAGATTAAAATCATAAGTATTTTCATTTTCCTCATTAAATTTTTATTCCATCTTTGAAAAATATAACGCTTATTTATAAATATACGCGCAGGCATAAGAAAAAATGTAAGCGGGTTTAAAGAACTTCATAAATGGCATTTCTTTTCGTTTTACATGGTAAATGAAAGTTTTTTTTTATACACCAAAACATTTAATTCTAAATGCGTGAAATTATGCCATATTATATAATGCGTCTGTTTTGCTATAAGTTAAACATTGCAACAGGTATATGAACTGCAATGGGTTTTAGAATACTAAACAATTTTATTTACTATGTACTTGTAATCCTGAACAAAATAAACGCCCAGTATATAAAGGTTACTTGAAGCAGCAACGAATGAAAAATGGGCTCCAATTTACACTGAATTCCAAATATATATAATTTTACTCCATAAAGTTTCATTTAATTGGACATGCAAGAAGAAAAAACAAGAATTAACATAATTAAATGTAATTTTTTAAAACATACTTTCATAAAATTTACAAAAAAAGTCACTAATGCTGACGTCAATGCGGGGAACAATGTGGCGAAAATGGATTGCAACAATGGAGGTATTTTTTCAATTAAACAATCGTAACGTTATTTCGATGGGGAAAATGTAAGATTTGGGCCGCCGTTGCCCCCCCCCCCTTAGGGCTCGAATTTAAAAACAAAATAATGCCCAAGTCATGTATTGTCATCAGGAATACATATATATTCCAAATTGCAAAGCTCTACGTTAACAGGAAGTGGGTATAAAATGAGTTACAAGAATTAACTTTCACATACATATAGAAATGTAAGTAAAAGAACGTATTTAAAAAGATACTTTTATAATAGTCTAAGAGCTAACAACGTTTTCGTCACATGATTTTAGCAAGGCTCATAATCCTATATCTTCTTCCGTTTTATGTTGTAGTACGCATGCGGATGGTCAGGTTGGTAGGAGGCGTTTCGTTTATCAATGAGATTAGATGCAATGCAGGTGAAAAATATTACAAAATTATATGTATATATATATATAGCGCTAAGTGTATAACACTTCCGGAGTGAACTCATCCGGATACCGAATATCTTTCGTTCAAATCCGTCATTTTATTTTAAATTTTCAGAGATTTAAGTTTTTCAATAAAGCTGCATAAGATTAATCATTTTAGAAAGATTGTGACAAACAAAAACAACTTGAGTGAGGAGCTACATCAAAATATGCATGTTATGTTTTTCGATATATCTTTCGTTGAAAATCGTATCACCAAGCAAGCACCGATGGTAAACAATATGCGATTCATTAATTTCCCCTTTGTTATTCACAAAAAATATATTATTTCCAGTGACGTCAAGAGTGTAAGTTTACTGTTTAGATTTGGTTTTTCAATCTTATAACGCGTGTTCTTTCTTACTATTAGCTGATAAAGTCTTCCAGTTTTTTAGCTCACAGGCTCTCAAAGCCTGAGAACTAATGTGTCCGCCCGTTCTGTATGTATGTACGTATGTACGTATGTACGTAACGCGATAACTCTTGATAGTAATATCCGTTTTGATTCCAATTTTGTTTATAGGTTCCTTGTGAAAAGGCGCTTCCCTGATTAGTTTTGGGGGTTGATTGGTTAACTATAAAGGGGTGGACGGGGGGCTAACCCCCTTAATTTAGATAAATGGTTTTTTCATGCAGAATTATCCAATTTTCTTCAAATTTTGTATAAAGGTTCATTGTGATAAGGTACTTTCCTGATTAGTTTTGGGGGTTCATAGGTTAAGTATAAAGGGACTAACGGGAGGGGGGGTAATCCTCCCCCCTTAATTTAGATAAATGAATTTTTCAAGCAGAATTATCCGATTTTCTTCAAATTTTATATATATGTTCATTTTATATATATGTGTGATAAGGCGCTTCCCTAATTAGTTTTGGGGGTTCATTGGTTAAGCATAAAGGGGGGGGACGGGGGGCTATCCCCCTTAAATTAGATAAATGGATTTTTCATGCAGAATTATCCGATTTTCTTCAAATTTTGTATATAGGTTCATTGTGGTAAGGAGCTTCCTGATTAGTTTTAGGGGTTCATTGGTTAATTATAAGGGGGAGAAAAGGGGGGATGTCCCCCCCCCCTTAATATATTGTCGATTTCTTCATTTTTTGAGGGCTTATTTCAAATTCTTTGAAATAAGAATATAATTTACAGTTAGTGTGAATAGCCTGTGAGCTCAATGCCGTCAGTTTAACTGGGCAGATTTCTTTTATTTAATTTATTAGAAATTGAAGGTTATAGAATTTTTTAAATCCAATGAACGAAGACGAAAGTCCCATTTCAAGAAGACGGTGAAGAAATAATGAGCGGCAAGCAAGATTGCTAGCGACGCAAAGCCATGATTCGTGGGATAGAATTTAGGCGTCAAATGCTGCAACTCAACAAATACGACGGGTAAGAAATGCAGATGCCCATCGTTCTCGAGAGGCTCTGCAAAAACGGCTATGCTCTAGTTACATTATAATAGCAAGACTTTCGTTTATAACATTTCTTTATGACAACTATTCGTGATATTAGTCTGCTACTGTCAGACGATTTCAGCGTTGTTAAGATCGTGCTAGACCCTGATTTATAGGTAAAGAAAATAAGTCACTTTCACGTCATTTTAGCAATGTTTAAATTTTAATATGTTATTATTTGGCTATCAGACAAGCCATAATTAATTTGACAGACTGAAATTCCGTTTCTAAATTAAAGTCAGACTTATCTAAATCTGGAAGAGAAAGCGTCAATAGAAGATCTGGCAGAGTTCACAGCCTTTGTAGTGCTTTGGCAAGCCAATCCTTGATTCTTGCCAAGTAATGCATAGTCGCTAATCTCATAGATAAACGCAATGTCTCTCGCTAGCCAGACCGTCCACATGCGTACTACACAAAAAAGAGATAGATATAGGAAAATGTGACTTTCTGAAATCACGTGTATTCTGACGTTGCTAGCTCTCAGACTATTATGATATATACAACAAGTGAAAAATAATTTAGAAAATAGCTTAAATCTTTATTTTTTTTTGCATGAAATATAAGATAATTTTAGTTCTTCATATATAAATGAAACAAAACTTCATCGTATTACCCCCCCCTTCCCTTCCTGTAGGCACAATAGAATAAATCTATATACAATTTTGAAAAATAAAATATATACAGTTATACAGTGACTATTTCTTATTACAGTTGTAACATATATTGATCATTAAATAAGAAATAAAACGAATCATCGTTTTGTGTTCTTGTTTGTATGTTGAAATATTGTACATCTGCATTAGTTTGCAGCTGGTGATAAGCGTGTTTGAATTAGGTATCCCATAAATAAGATTATTGAATTCCTAATACTTTAATTAAAATTTGTATATTCTTTCAAGTTATTTAATGATCTATATTTTTGCATTTATAAAGGGATATGCTTAATAAACTGTATCTCTTTTCCGTTTTATGTGTTTATAAATTTAATATTGCATTAGTTATATGTGTTTTGCTCTTTTTTAATACCATGTCCCTAAATTGTATTTATGTGTAAATGTGTATATGTCAGTAATGTATGTATTATATTTTAGTACTGTGCCAGTAATTTGTATAATTCAGTATATTTCTTTTGTAATGTAATATTTGGATTTAAAAATATATTTTTTTAATTTATTATCCTTTATGAATCTACGAAAACATATTTTGTTTTACAATATATCTCTACATTTAATAAAATATAGTATATGTGTGTACATCTGTCTATTCTATTGTAAAATAACGCCTGCACCTACTACCAAATTGACACGTAAGTATCCCTAGATCCTGAAAGTCCTATTTTGAATTGTATATTAGTATATATTTTAATTTTATATTTTGTTTTTATAATTTCGCATTTTTACACTTTCCTATTGGCAGCTTTCGTAAAAACAACCCAATTTCAATCTTTATACATATCTTATATGTATAACGTTAAATATTATATGTATATGCTAAAATCTTTAATGTTAGGGTAAACATTAAAGAAGAAAGTTTTTTATAATACATAATGGGAAGTTAATATGTAGTTGCAAAATGCATAAATTTGCGAACTAATGCAATAGCGAAAAAAAAAATCCAGGTATTTCTTTTCAAATTATCCAATTCAGAACAATGGAGTAATCACTTCTTATCATTGTCTAAAAAATACAGTAAACTTAACTTAAAACAAAAATTTGCATAATTAACATTTCATTTACTTATTAATAAATTTAACTATTATTAAAATTAACATTGCTTTTAGTCATTTCCCGCGTTATGTATGAATCATTATATCATGAATTTTGCCAACTACTACAATTGCAGATAAATAATACCAAATTTTTCTTTCAGAATATTTTTATTCAGAACAATGGAGTTATCACTTCCTATCATTGTCTTAATAAACGTACCGTAAAAATACAGTAAACTTATCTCAAAATTAAAACTAGTCGTTGGGGGCCACCGTAATACTTACCCATCATGGATATGCAAAATATAAAATATGGAAATAAAACATGTGTAAGCTATTTATAAAATGAAATTGCAATTCGAATAGAATCCTGGTTTGATGACGTCATAAACTTTAAATGCTCTATTACTAAATTGCGTAGAAGAAACATCCTTATAACTCAAAAATGATAATCCTATTAACTAACAGTTTACTGCGTCGGATTAAGCGTCTCTTTACTAATTAAAATATATCTTTGAATTGAAATTTGAATGAAATACAGGGTCATGAAAAATAGAAGAGTGTGGAAAAACGTGATTACAAATATCTCGTCAACTAACTATCCGTCAACTAATTATTCTTTATGCAAAATTTATGTTTTTTTATTGTCTTTTATTGTCACTCCTTAAAAAAACAATTTCGAAAATTTGTATATAACTTTTTCCACAACGAATATTTCGAGAGTCCGAAAATAATACCTCCGTATAATCGAGGTTACTGAAATTCAAAAAGCTTCTTTCCATTATTACATACTAAGTACACACCAAATTTCAAATATCTATCTCAATTTATTCGGGAGATAGAGCGTTTACAAACACACAGACACACACAGAGACAGACGGACGGCAAATTTTTTTTTTCTAAAAATATGTTTTTCGGAATCTTCAGTGTCTGAAACGTGTAAATCCGTCAATTTTTTTTTTCGATTTCAAAACGATTACCAGACTTACCCTATACTACGTATGATGTGTAAGTAATTAACAATGCTAAGATTTTACTTGCTTATTTATAAAATAAACTTTAATTATTATTAAATTAACATAGTTTTTTATTATTTTTCTACGATTTGTGAATAATATTATATTTAATAGACTTTATCATAGTTACTCATTTTGAGCTTTTTGTAAAAACCTATTACCAATATTTAACTTTGGAATAAATAAATGTGAAATAGTAAAATATTCCACAATTCGTTTTTCGTTGAAATCCAAACTCACACATATTTGTAGACGCTTAAATTACATAGCGAGTTATTTATTATTTAAAACAATAGCAATAATTTAAAAATAGTCTTTTGAGAATTTTATATTATTTTTATAAAAGCATTTTTTCCTTATTTATATCATATGAAACATTTCACTCAAAAATAATAAAGTTTATAAAGAAATTATGTAACAGATGACTACATTACTTCAGGCGCTAAAAAAGTCTCAGATAGTAGTACCTAAAAAAGAAAATGTTATTAACGATTTGTAGAGTAAGCAAAAATTTGGATGACATTTAAAAAAAAGTATGTGAGGAAGTTTTTTTGGGCACGGGCATTTCATATGCCTGCTGTGCAAATGCTATGAAACTTTTGATATCCAATAAATATCATAGATGCTCTGACTATAGAAGAAGTACATTTTTTAAAAGGGAAAAAGAAATTTAGCAAATATCAACATTTTTTTTATTTATTCTCAATTGCGGTGTATTTAAGTTTTTTTTCTGGAAAATATTTTTTGGAATGTCTTTAATTTTATCTTTATCTATTTATTTTTTAACATAATCTAAATGTCCATTGTTTTTAGATACATCCACACTATGAAATTTTAAAATTTAAATTTAAATAAAAAAATTACATTTGTCTTTAGTAGGTTGTTAACATTTTCTAATACGAAAGAAAAAATAAATGCACAAGTGTATTCTCTATTGTATATTTTCCTTTTAATTTACATTATCAATTTATGAAACGTAAAAAAAAAAGAAAGAAAGTTAGAGATTATATTAAAAGTTGAATGGAAACCGGACAATATTTTTACGTAATTAAATATAAGCGGAATTAAAAGTATTAAATAAGTGAAAATAATTTTTATTACGTTTAAATCAGACAAAACGTATATTAAAAAAAAGAACCGAGCAAATTCTGTTAAATCGAGCATCGTTATTTAGACATAGGTGCTGGAATAATTTATGTATTTCCTTAACTTACATCCTACATAAATGAGAAACCAAAGTTAGCATGTAAGCATAATTTCCTTTACTATTTTCTAAAGTATTATTGTTTTGAGAAACAAAAATGAATCCAGAAATGTTGAAGGATAATTTAACTTGAAAACGCTTTTGATATCACCATAAAAATACAACTGACACAGAAGTGCTGTTTCTAATGGTATGATAATGATACTTCATCAAGTGAAAAACTAGTACGAGGTTTAAAGTATTATGCGGTTGTTTTAAAAATAAGAATGTCAGCAAAAATGAAACATGTAAGATGTCAAGCAAGATTATAACACGGATATTAGTTTAAGAGGATGTCCTTTTAAAAAACATTTAGAAAGATACATTTATTTCTTCTATTGGACAAATTAGAAATATTTTTAAAATATTTAAAGCTATTTATTTTATACATTTTTAATGTTGTAGCTAGAGCATTTAAATATTTGACATAATATAATGTTTAATTTTCGAACATTTCAAAAAAGTTGCCTTATTTCCTGTTCTCGAAAACTTTTTGGTTTTTAGCACTTATATGCATATATTACATACAAGAAAAAAATACATTTTTAGTTCAAAATGTAATTAGTTATAAAGGAAAATACACAGACCTTAATTTAAGCAGCTATAATTTATTTTCAATGAATTTGTTTAACAAGATTAAAAATTTATTTAAAAAAATATCTGATAAGATGTCAGTTTTAATTTTCCATTAAAAGAAATGGGTTTTAGCATCTTGTATTTTTGAGTTAATTATACGCCTGACGTTTTTCTCATATTAAATATTCATATTTGTTTATTTTTGAATAATTATCGACAAGTATTTCAAATTGGTAAAGTTAATGGCATGCAAAACAAGTTCAAAGATGAAAATTTCCTTTTATTTTGCCGTCATTAAGATAACTTGTTATAATTAACATATGACAAGGTAAGGAGTACAAAATAGTAATAAATGAAATAAAATGATTGCTTTTGAAATTATGGAACATATCAGTTAAAGAAACTTGTCTTCAAACTGTAAAAACTGTATTATTCTTTTGCACGAGCAGACCAGCCAGGCGTTGCACGGAACCAATATTGTATTATAATGGTTACGTAATACTAATAAGATTATTAGATTGGTTACCTTACATACATCTAAAATTGCCTTACCGTTTTAGGGATTACTTTATAAGCATATCTTGCCATACTGGTCACTTTTTTCAAACGAACATCTTTAAATGCACTGAATAATATTTTAAAAAGCTCCTGCCCACGAGGACACGTTCCTCGTTATAACATCCGTTTTTGGCGATACAGAGGTTGCACATGGAAGTCAGCGCCTTGACAATTAAAATTTTCTGCATTTCTAGAAAAAAAAATCGATGTCCCTACTTCCTTTAACAATTAAATAAAGAAAACTATTTCATATATTTTTAAAACATTAAACGACTATCAAAAATCCGCTCCCTACAGGGGTATAAAATATAAGATTGAATAAATGAGGTATTAAATAGATATTCTTTGATAAAAAGACCTATTTTTGTAAAAAATAGAGAATCAAAATCGATATAAAAAATATAAAATAACAAAGCAGCTAATCGATAAATCCAAACTGCAAGGCTTAGGTACACTCGGACATGTCTTCGTGTATTTGGAACCAAATATTTAGATCTCAATGTGCGACAGATTTCTATAGCCATCACACACACACAGAGAGACACAAAGTACCAAAAAAAAAATTATTGTTCAGTTCGAATAGAACAACCATACTTAAAACAAATATGAACGTTTTATTTATTAACAATGAACATTTTATTTATTAAAAATGATCATTTCATTTTTTAACACTGAGAAAAAATTTAATATATTTCAATTTTTATTTGTTTCAATCTTATTTTAACATAAAAGAAATTTTTTTATGCATGCACATTGATGTAATGTTACGCAAAGACAATATATGTTTTAGATATATAAATAATTTAGAATATTAATCGATTATCATAAAAATGACATAGCTAATTATCTCTGATAAATTATCTCTGACTGCTTTTCAAAGTTTTCCATACATAGCAGTTGCTCTTTAAATGTGTTGTACATATTCCAAACTCGGATAAATTTAGGAAATATGTTGGAACCCTAAAAGACCCCTATTACAACTCAAATAAGAACAAAAAATTATACGGAAAGCATAGTTTATGAAACCCTTTGCAACACATTCAGAATACTCTAACAAAACTTTTGTAAACCCAATTTCAGCAATTACTACCTATACTCAAACAAAATATCAAATTTTTATGCGCAACTCTATAAATGGTCTATAGATTGGTATGTATACTACACACTATGCTAAAATGTACTTCAGTTAGGAAATACATAACACAATTCAAAATTTCCCTTCAGTAATTTCCGTCACTATACGGAAATACATATGTGATCTTTTGTAGCAGCCCTGTATATGATCTATAGAATTTATATGCAAAAAATAGTTACATTTAAAAACACCTACCACAACCAAAAACGAGATACCAGCAATAATTGTTCATGTACAGTACTGCAACTAAATTCTTTTGAGTATCCATGTAAATAGACGATACATTCTATATATACCATATTCTACAGTAAGTGCCTTGTAGTGCATCTCAGTGACATGTATTAATTTGAATATGTTTAAGACAGTGAAACATCATTAAATGCTCTGCAAATGATTTTTCTCCATTGACCGTGATGTAACGGAATTGTTTTGAGTGTCTCTGTAAATGAGCGAAATAGTCACACGATTTTCTACGGTGAGCGCCTTATTGTGCACCTTAGTCATATGTATCAGTTTGAATACGTTTAAAATAGTGTAACATCATTAAAATACAACGCAAATGATTTTACCCCAAAAACCGTAATTTAACGGAATTCTCTTGAGAGTCCTTGTAACAGTACCATAAATTCTAGACACTTCATTTTCAATACCAAAAATTCCATAGTAAACCCCTATAAAAAATAAAATGGAAGAAAAAATTATATGAAAAAAATAAAATGAAAACATACTTCCAAAAAATAATTTCCATAGACAGCCATGTATACAGTTCTTTGCGTGGCACTGTATATGTTTTTATTTATATTCTACAAACATTTCTTAGAATACAAAATATATTTGAGCTGGAAAATGTATAACTCAATTAACCTTTTGAATCTCGCAATAGCCGAAATCATCCCAATGCTGTAAAACCCACAATAACCCAGAATAGCTGAAAGGATTTTCCTTCCCCTTAATTGGGTCGAGTGTTGTCAATTGGTGGTCTCTCTCAATGATGGATAGGATAATTTGTTGTCATTTCTGGACAGTACAGAAAGGGAAAAAAAGATTTTTTTTTCTGTAACTGGAGCATTGATAAACAGAGGGTGATAACACCTGTCGAAATTGGAATAAAGGGAGAAGGCAGTAGTGTCATTTCTACTGCGTACCTAGTGAAAAAGGGAGGAACGAAAAAGCTAGCATTTTGGGCTATTTTGTTGGGATTCTAAAGTCATTAAGTTTTTTGAGTCTTGGGATATAAAGTGTTAAAACGACCTTTAATGAATTGGTACTCAGTAATGATTTCTAAATATTTTATGTAGAGCCGTATATGATCTATAACATTTATACACTCTACGTAGTATGCAAAAATTTAGTTAAGCTTAGAAACGCATACTACAACTGAAAACGCACTGCCAGCAGTTATCGCTAATAGGCTGTACTGAGGATACAGTACTGTACACCAAATGTTTTGTGTGTTCCTGTAAATAAACAACAAAGGCTATGCACAAAATATTTTACAGCTAGTATTTTGTAGTAAACCTGAGTGATGCATATGAATTTCAATATATTTGAAATAGTGTTACATAATAGAGTTACATCTGAAAATTCTTTTCCGCCGTAGATATTATGTAACAGTATTCTTTTGTGTGGCCCTGTAAATGAATAATTAATATTTGAACCCCATATTCTACAGAATGCATGGTTTAGTACACTTCTTGAATTCATATCAATTTTATTATGTTTGAAATGATGTATCATTATTAAAATGCACCTGATACTATTTTTTCTATTGACCGTAATGTAACGTAATAATTTTTAGTGTCCTCGCAAAATAGCCATAAAAGCTACACACTTAATTTTCAATAACAACCGTGCTATAGTAAATGGTAACAACATATAGTATATTTACAACAGTTAGAGCAGGGCCAGATGGACAGAAAAACCGAAGTCATAAACACTTTTCAACTATATGGGTAAGCGTTAAAAAGAAAAATACAGCGCATGTTATAATACAAATTCTAGCCTATTTCATTGACATTAGTGTCAAAGTTTGTAATTCGCGTCATTTTAATAAAATCTAAGTAAAATTTCCTTCTCTGTATCTACAAACACATGATAATATTATAAATTTAATAATTCGAATTTGCATAAATGATTTTAATAAATTTAAAATTATAGTAGAATTTTAACCGTTCTAAAAGGTGAATATGAAATTAATTTTTATCATTTAACTGAAAATATTGATAAAAAAATATTAATCTTTTCGTATGACATATATTACCATTATAAAGATACGTCTTTTGTATGTTATAATTTATTAGAAGATTTATTTCTTTTTATCGATAGCTTACTTTTCGGAACATAAAATATTTTCTTTAACCTTGAAATAAATTTACACTGCCAAGACAGGGCTATAAATTATGATGAAAAAAACAAAAACATTTAAAAAAATTGATTCTATACACGAGCAAAAAACGATTTTTTTGTGAAAAAAATTATTTCTCAACAGTAAAAAAAAAAAAAAAAAAAAAAAAAAAAAAGACAGCAAAAAAGTGAAAGTTCCTGAAAGAAGGACATTCATTCCATGTTATAAAAAGTTAGTTTTTTTTTTCAACAAATTTATGAGCACATTTTTACAGCTAAAAAAAGAAATTAGAAGAATTAAAATAAATTAAAGAAATTATAACTATTTTCTTTTCGTAAACATTTATTAATACTTTACGATATTTTTTAATACTATTATGACCGTTTTGCTTCTAAAATTTTGGTATTTTTTTTATTGCAACAGAGAATATAAATAACAGAGAATATGTAATAATGTTTGATACATTGCAATAAAGGTACTTATTAAACTATGAACCCTAAATTACAAATATTTATGAACTAAGAAAAATAGTCATCATACATATTATATGAGTTTAAAATGCCCTTAAATAAGAAACAAACATCATGTTTCCCTGAATAGCAAATTAAAAACTAAGATGGAGTTGTTACAATAGATAAAAATATACAGATAAATTTTACATTAAGTATAATATAAACGTCTGTATTATTTTTAACAAACAATGATCAAGTTAATGGAAGCTTTTAAAACGTTTTTCATTCTGAATCATATTTCATTACTCATATGCTCAAACTTCATTTTACATTTCTATAACTGTTAAAATTCAACATTTGTGTAAAAAAATAATAATTACATTATTTTTTATCATCAAAGTGTTGTTGCAGCACTTGTCGAACACATGTGGCGACGTGTAGAGGAGCACCATCTTGCATCCATATAATGTTGTTAACGACATTTCGCTGCTGCAATTCTAAAATTACGTAATTTGACAACATTGTTGTATACCGAACACTTGTGATTAAGCACGTTTTCATATATGTGGAACTGACCTGTTCGATGAAGTACGAACCGAGAACGAATGTGCTTGAGACGACGCACCACACACTCACTTTAGCATCGTGTAAAGGCGTAGGTGCCACATTGGGGTATTTTCGTCAGCCCAGTGAACGTAGCTCTAGTCATTCCCAGTTAAGGAGAAATGAGACTCATACGTGCATAATATCCGCAACGGCCAATTTCAATCTTCCTCATATCTGATGACTAAAACATTCGTAAAGTCAAAATGTTGTTGTGCGTCTCCGGGTTGCAACATCTGTACGCGTTGGAGTCGATAAGGAAACATCTTCAGAACAGAGCGCAGAACATTGCGACCTGTGGTTTTCTGTGCATTCAAATTCCGGTCAGACGTTCTTGAAATATGCAATAGTCCTGCAATAATAGTATTATGCACTACTGCAACAATTTCAACAAGAACAAACGGTCGTCCGGATAATGTTCTATCACATGTGCATTCAGTTTCTTTATCTTTTTTTACCAAATCATGTACAGATTTTACGGAACATGGTCCCCGTCGTAGCTTATGATTTCACTGATAAAATCGCGAAGATTCGGCAGAATTTTTTCCGTTCAGATAAAGCAGCTTTATCAATTCACATCACTGATTCCCAGTAATTATCATCTTGTTGGTACGTTCAAACACCTGATTGAAGAAATAATCTTCCTACACTGCTTATTAAAGATTTTCCACACGCAATCCTTTGCACATGGTGCTCTGTGATTGGTGATTCTACTACTTAGTCCTGTGAATTATGCAAAATTTGTCAAAGAAGCTTGTCTCTGTGTTGTAATTGGTTCTTTACAATGATCTGCTTTACAAAAGTTTTGCGCTGGCAATTTCATAATATGTGTATCGTTCCAACCCCATTTATGGTTTTTCAATGCGCTGTGAAATCTACGCAAGAAAACAGTGATATTGAAATTCGAAATTTTTTAAATTTTTTCACAGTAACTGTAACTGTGTGAGCTCTATTGTTTTAAATAATCCCGATATCGAGAACATACCTTCAATTAACAATATCAGGAATTTCCTTTCGATTGGTTGAGCGGTTAGGCCACTAGGGAATTATATATCGGGAAAATTATTTTTACGTCACCCTGTAAGTATGCATTCCAAAAATTTAGAACATATAAGCATCTCATTAAATTAATATGTTTATGTAAAAATTTATTTAATGGATTTTTTATTTACTCAAGGAATTTTTATTAATTCTAGAGTGTTTCTTTCTTTCATCACTAAAACAATCTAAAAAGTTTCATTTGATAAAAGCACTCAGGGATATTTACTTTCTACTAAATAAATACCATCAAAAAATGTAATGAACTAATATAGCTTATTTAAAAATCTGTATACATTTTTTAAAAATTTATTGAAAATGCATATTTTTTATAAAGAAGAATTTTATAGTCTATCACATTTTCTATGCGACTATTGTGTACCTCAAGCAAACATAATAAAACTTTATTTAACATGATTATTCCTAACAAGATGCCAGTTTTATTTTTCTTGAAGAAGAAAGGATATGTTGTATCCTCAATTTTCCAGCTAATTAAATTCCAGGCAAATTTTTTTTCATGATAAAAATAATTATTTTCTCGCCCCTCCCAATCCTCTCCGCAATTAATCAGAATCTGTAAATTTTAAGAATGCCAGTCATTTAAAAAAATGAAATTCCAGTATGTTTTGACAATGGTTTATCTTATTATGATTTACATAACGCGGGGTAAAGAGTAAAAAAACTGATTATAAATAATGTATTACAAGGTAAAGAGTACAAAAGAAAACTAATTATAAATAATGTATTTTCCAATTCTACGGAAGTACATTCAGAAAATAAATAAATAAATTGAGGGGAAAATATCTGATCTCTAAGAGTTAATGCTTTGTTTTAATTTTTAAAACGTTGAATAGATAACAATTATTTTTATTTAGCATTTTAACTTATTACTAAAAAATATTATAGCTTTGATATGTTAAAATAATTAATATCCTTATATTGTACTAATGCATAATGTAATTAATGTGCAAGTTAAATGTAATGTGTATCATACAATTACATTTATTTATTTTTTTTATATAAATAAAATTCCTCTGCGTCGCAAAAAATAGTTGTGTAAGGCGCATTTTTTCTTTCATAATCTGTCACAAAAAAATGGGATGCGAAATATGTGACAAAACGCAATTTTTAAATGTTTCAATATGTGTATACACATATTTCACATAGAGAATTCTCTTGCTTTATTATATGTACTAGCTGTTTAACCCGTTCTTCGCGCGGGAGTTCATGAAATTAATTCAAAAACCAAAATAAAAAATAAAAATGACAACAAACAACTTTAAAATATCTAAATAAGAATTAAGAATTTCTCTGTTAAAGTATTGAGTTATTCAACTATTCGATTTAGGAAAATATTTTTCTACTACTGTGCATTTTTTAAATGAAATTTAATTTATCATGTTGCTATCGCAGTAGACGATAAAACGGTACATTGGAATAAGGGAATAAATAGAATAAAAAGTTTTGTTAATGTTTGTGGCAAAATGTTTTTCTTTATTTAAAAAAAAAACAATAATTAAGCGCAATTAAATAATCTCTAATTTGCATGCGTGGTAAAAGAATTATCGTAATACTCGCTACATCGTCTTAGTATTGGAGCGTGGCGTTCGTAATATACATCATATCTCACATTGCAGTAAACATTTAGAACTGGTTAGAACTCGCGCGATTACGGGTGGGACATAAAGGCAAAAATACGTCAAAAACATTTAAAAAAAATCTATTTAAAATTTTCGAACTTTTTGCCCCAATCGTTCAGAGACCCCCTTTCAGCATTCCGTGTGTCAAATTTCGTAGCTGTGTGCCCTTTTGTTTCCGAGTTTTTAAGTTTACATAGATAGATATGCGCACGAATTTTAATTGGGTAGGTACGCGCACGAATTTTAATTAGGTAGGTACGCGCACGGATCAAAAGTGCTCAAAAACAAATCACTAACTTTGACTGTTGGTATGAATCAACTGAATACGGGCTCTGTACTTTCATTACGAACGTAAATTTAATTTTTACGAAAATTGTTATTCTAAAATAGCGGTATTATCTATATACAGCTAAACACAGCTAGCTGTTTAACCCGTTCTACGTACGGGAGTTCATGAATTTAATTCTAAAACAAAAATAAAAAATAAAAATCAGTACAACCAAACTAAAGTTTATGAATATAAAAATTTGTTAGGAAACATAAATTGAACATAATTTGTTGTTTGAACATGAATTTAATTTTTATGAAAACTGTTATTCTAAAATAGCGGCATTATCTATATAAAACAGCGATTAAAAGTTACTGGTGAAGCTAAAAATGTTACATTTGTTAAATGAAATTAGTTCTGTTGAAATCAGAGCAGATGATTTGGATTTATACATAAGGAGGATCAATTAATGAAAAAGCCGCCGCCAGGTGGCGCACGGTCAAGTAAAATAAATGTGACGTTTAATAAAAAGTTGTCTACCATTCCCACAAATTTAACGAATAATCTGTTAAATAAAGTTTTCTGCATTAAAAATCTCTATCATACTAATATATGTCATGTAAATAACCCTTAAACCCAGCTAATTATCATTCATTAAGTCATTGAGCTCTCTATATATATTATATTTGGAGCTCAGTGCATTAAAGAGATAAAACCCATTAAAATTAAGTTTTTAGCATTTGCCAACAGTTAATAATTAAGTTGATTGTCTACATGTCATATAATCTCTGATCCATCGAATATAAACACTCGATTCGCTCACTTGTAATGATCCCTACCTTGATTTATTTAATGACTTCTGAGAAGATTTTGTACAACCAACCAACCGAAGATAAAAAAGCGTATTTTGAAGATATCTCTTAGCGGATGGATTTTAATTGATATTTAACTATCAAAAATCTATTTAAAATTTTCGAATTTTTTGCCCCAATCGTTCATGGGTCCCCTACCAGGAACCAGTGTGCCAATTTCGTAGCCCTGCGCCCTGTGGTTTCCGAGTTTTTGAGGTTACATAGATACGCGCACGGATTTTAATAGTATAGATTAGTGTTGCCTGTTCAACATCTTTCCACTACTTGCAAAGTCGTATCCTAAAAGCTCTGTAGCATTTTAAGAAACCCAACAGTTTGAGTTTTTGGAAATTAATTAATCATATTAAAAAGAATTCATTTCTACTACAGAATCCTCTTTAATAAAAAGCTATGCGTTGCTGACGACTGGGATTTGCGATAATCGTTGCCACAGATTAATCTCAAAAAATGAAACGTTTGAAGCTACTGAAAAAAATAATAGCTGGAAAAGTATTTGTCAGAAAATTGTTAGACAAACTTTGTTAGAAAGGTAAAAAATTGTATTTTTCTTGATATAAATTTCAAATCTAATGATTATGCCGTTTTTCAAATATTGAATTTCAAAAATTACCAAATTTCACAGTGGAGTACCATGGCGAAATCCTCACGTATAAAAAGTTGATGATAACGGATGTGTGTCCTGACGTATACTGGCTATAGCACGAGTCACAAATTATAGTAGCCTCACTATTCAATTAAAATATAAAAGTGAATTATGATGCCACGAGTGCATGATTTTTATTTAATTTTAATATAATCATGTTATAAAGAAGATTTCTGAATTTTTTTTCGAATGGGACTAATAAATTGGCCAATACTGTATATTATTTTGAGTTTAAGAAAGGAAAGGTGAGGGAGCACTTTATATTATTTAGGTTTCATCAGAAACTTTTAGTCAGAATTGAAAGTTTAATGTATCAAAACGTCAGAAAGTAAATAGACATTAAATCGGCAATAACTATAACGACTGTCCTTCAGTTCGTTTGGATAGATTTTCATTTAAAAATATAAAATCATTCAACATTGATTTTAGGTATTTTTAAGGTTATTATCACGGGCCCGGGCAACGCCGGGCATGTCACCAAGTATAATATAATGCCTGATAGAAACTGACCAATGAACTTTTTCGGAGCCTACAATCACAATATGACGCACTTCATATAGACTCAGTCGAATTAATACCTTAATGCAAAAGTTTTCAACATACTATATATATTTAGTATCAATGTGTCAAATCATAGATATTTTTCTTTCTTTTATACATTTTAATATCAATGTTATATTAGAATAATATTTACTTGCATACATCTTTTATTTTTAGGGTTAATATTGTTGAATCTTTTCTCTTCTTTTTCTTAAAGTCTCTAACCATAATATTCGCTGTTGTACAGTAGCTTACTTTTATATAAAATAAAATTTATTAGCGTTAAGTTGTTCAATTGAAATGTAAATTAATTATGCGAATAGTGGTTTTTATCAACAGCAAGGAAGTAAGCTCATACCCTTTTTGCAGACCGGTCTATCTCGGTAACCCTGTAAGCTGCTATGCGACTGCCGCGTTTTTTTAAGTTTCTGAATGGATGAATACTTTATAAAAGTAGATATTGTGCAGAATTTTAATTTTTTTTAATGAAAATAAAATGTATTAGTGTTAAGTTAGTGACTGTTATAGCAAAGAATCGAATAATCTCACTTCCATTATGTTGGGCGTCCTGTATGGGTGAACCAGTAAGATAGTTTGCGACACCATTCATTTTACCAAGTTTGTGAGTGGATAAATGTTTCATAAAAGTAGCTATTGTACAGTATTTTAATTTTGTATATAAAAATAACATTTATTACAGTTAAGTTAGTAAATTTTACAGAAATTAGTGTATGTTTTTCACTGGGAAATATGTAATCTTTTAATTAGGTCATCCTGTCGGGATGAACATGTAAGCTTCCATGCGACAGCGTTCTCTAAAGTTGGGAATGAGTAAATTCTTTATAGCATCTTGTAGAAACTAAGATAAATTTTACTGATCAAGAATTTTGGTATCAGAAACGCAATTGATTGCGCAAAATAATAAGTCTGGTCAAAGATTCAGTTTCTGATACAGAAGAGGTTTCAAAATATTATTAAACAGTGGCATTCTTGGGTTTCCATAGTAAATATTATAATGATTTTTTGCAAATGCAAGATGATAAATATACTTTCATAGTAAATAAAATAAAAAAGGACATCGCTTTTAGTATAATTATCTTAAAGGTTATTTTATTTCTGCTTGTTTAAAGTACAGATATGAATCAAAACAATTAAAAAATATATAATATTTTTCTTAATTAAAAGTATACACATTTAACGAATTTTTATATAAATATATACAGATGATAAAATAAGCTATTTTAGATTTTTAACAATTTCTAAACACTTTTTTGTCAGAATATAAATTTATATATATTTTTAAAAAAACTGAAAATATGTTCTCTTATGTGTTAAGTTAAAAAGGGGTTCGTCTTATTCGCTGTTGCAACACATATATAGGAAAATGTAGTATTTTGAATATCGGTATAGTAAAATGGGGAAATTTCAGAATGTTTTATTTTAAGCTTTCCGGACATAATACTGCTCTTTGAAGAGTGGAAAGTGATAACATACAAAGACGGAATAAATTATTAGAGTACATATGGAATAGTATTAGAACTCTGTGAAATTTTCGAAAGTAATTGTTATAAAATTCTGCTTTTGTTATCAGAATTTAACATTATAAATGTATGTTTGCCTCTCAGTAATTGCATCAATGTGTCTTTAAATTATTAAACTAAGAACATAAATATTCATTATTAGAAAATACAAATTTATTCCGTTACCAAACTTAAGAATAAAATTTTACATCAAACGGCACCCGATAAAAGAAACATGAATTCTGTTATAAGTCAAAAGAATATGTCGACCCTTTTACTGAGAGAGTGCTGTAAGTTGAATAATGTAAATTGTACACAACAATATGTTAATAGCATTTAAGTGCTATTATTTAAGTGAACTATCATGGCATGAAATAAAAATGTGTGACAATCGAAACTCGTCCACAGAAAACAATATAATGTATTCAGTTCGAATACTGATAGAAAGATAAATGACAACAGCTAACAAATACAAGACAGATTCTAATGGCTTGGAATATTTCCTTAAATGACACAATTTGTCGACTGTTCGTGAGTTAATGTTATAGGTATGTTTGAAAATAGAATACTGACGGTACAAATGTAAGCTGCGCCAGCAGGTGCCCTGACGGGGCGCCCGGCGCATCCCGACTGTCGCGCCCAAGTCTCTAAAGAACTTATATCGCACCAGTAGCTTTGTCTCGCTACGGCGCTGCGATCGGCCTAGGGCCGCTCCCCACTGCGGACACCCAAGCCTTTTTACCAAGTGTCGACGACACAGGTCGCTACGACAGGGATCCCACATCACAGAGGAAACCTCCACAAAGACGGACACTTTATGAACCGCCGAGAACACCCAGCGACTTCGTTGCCGAAATCCCAGAAGGGGAGCCGGTTTCTAAGTCTCATGCTAGGCTTCACGACGATTCTTGCTTTCCCACGGCGTCCGATCGTCAACATGCATACTGACGATATATCATTTATCGGTATTATGACGGGTATCAGACTGCAAAAGTTTGCATATGCTCCTTACAAAAAATTGTAAACATCTAAAAATATTTAACTTAGTTAAACATAAATAGGCATACCATTGCGCACATAATAGCTCAATATAATTTAGGTTTAATTACAAATCTTTATGAACACTGCTATGGGTACTTTCAGATGATACCACTAAATAATGCAAGTATAAATTTTTATTATACTTGTATACTTGTATACGAGTGTAAATTTTCATTAAACTAACATAATGAACGTTTCCCATCCGGTGGATTCATGAACTTTAGATTTTCACATACAGAAAAAAAACCAAGACCTGGTTAACCGATGAATTTCGAATTGTTTTTGCATTAATTTGATATCCATGTTTCAGAACTCGTTTTCAATGAGAAGTTTTCACATAAATCTCATGTCGCACATAAACGATTGAAATGTTTTGAAGAACATTCACATTCTGTTAAATGAAAAAAAAAGTCACTAAAATATGTGATGGAACACCACAAATACATAAGGGTGACATAACATTCGTTATACATAAAGTTACACAATCAGATTTTTTTTTTACCAATAAACATTGACAAATGCCTCGCCCGTGAATTTCGACTACCGAAGAATTCAGAAAGTACCTCGCTGAAAGGGAGATGTAAGAGACCCAAATAATAACAGAAGTTTGGAAGGAACAAATTTCTCTTTATGTAAACAGAAAATGTAAACAGGCATACCATATACACCAACCATAAATAACATATATGACACATGAAATGTACTATATATTCCAGCGTATAACGTGTCTATTTGATACAAGAAAATTGATAAAAAATCATGGGTCCACATTATACGCCAGATATGAAAACTAAAGATTAAAAACTAAAGATTAAAAACTAAAAAAAAAAAAAATTAAGCACATGAATTAAAACAACTACATTAAACATCTATAAACATATCATATTTCCTTATATTTTTTTCGGCTTGCATTAATTATTATACTTTTCAATGTTTGTTACAGTATTTTCATGCTACATATCTCGTGAAAATCCTTCGCAAAGAACGGAGTGCTTGTAAAATGGCGAATACACCTAAAATAAAAATGTATTGTCTCAAATCACATCTACGCGTTATAGGCAGAAATATACGGTACGTAAACATTTGTTAAAGCCTTGTAATTATGAGTCAAAAAAATTAAAAATTAGCAGCAATCATTCTGGTTGCCATAAGTCTCTAATGCCAGTAAAAATAGCAATAAAATAGTCATAATTTTTACGAATTCAGCGACACATAAACTCTCATAAATATGAATCTAACATCTTTAATATGGTTAAGCACTCAGAAAAAAGTTTTGTTGAATCAACAAAAATTTGGTTGACCCAACAAAACTTTTCGTTTAATTATGGGTCAAGGGAAATTTTGTTTGAATCAACAAAAAAAATATTGTTGATTTTTTTTGCAATTCTAAAACAAAATTTTGTATCGTCATCAATAAAATGTTTTGTTAATTCAAGTAAAATGGTTCAATTTTGCTTGAATTAACAAAATTCTTTTTGTTATATAGATATATACTATGTGTTATTTTAACAATCCATTTTCTTTTTTCAACAAAATATATTTTGTTTGTTTAAATAATAAAATATGTTACATTACGAACTTGTTTTGTTTATACTACAAAACCTTTTGTAAAATGAACCAATCTAAATATGCAATTTTAACCATTTTTTGCAGTGAGTTATGCCTGTAAACAATAGATTTTTTATCCTTCTTTTTTTCAAGCGTAAACCGAGAGAGTGAAAATTGCCCCAGCCGGGAGTCAATCCCCGGTCCTCAGAACAGCGCTCTGAGGCTCTACCACTGAGCTACAAGGAACGATATCTGAGCTCGGCTTTTCTCACTCTTATATATGTCGGAACGGCTGCAACAGCAGCACAAGATGGAAATGTCATCAGGAGCACGCAAATTTCTACGGCAAACATGAGACGACAAAACAAAGCCCAGCATACGGCAACACATATTTAATTTTTAATTTATTTTCAGCAGTAAATTACACCTGCAAAAAGCAGGATAAAAATTCACTGTACCAGAGTACTTTCTTCTTGTAAAGATAGAAGAAAGTAATAAATGGGACAGGGTGATTTTTAAAACTACCTTGGTTCGTCCCAATGTAAAAAATTTTAATTACCCCAAAATTATGTTAATCCTTTAACTATATAGCTATATAAGTCAAATAAATCGAGTTACGTTCAAAGATTACAGGCGTAATTCACTGCTGAAAATGAGAGAGAGCTATTGCAGAAATCGCGGAAACTTTAACATAGCAGCGCCACCTGTTTGCGCGATTTACACCAAAAACTAATCAGCAACAATTTATATCAGGAAGTGACTGAATATAAAGTTTTGTTAAATTCCGTGCATTAGTCCTTGAGATAGAGCGCCCACAAAATTTTTATCACATACAGACAGACAGAGTCAGTGAGAGTCATTTTCGAAAAACAGTCAAATCGAGTTCAGGACCTTCTAAAATCCGTCGGAAACCGGAAGTCGAAAATTTTCCTGATTCCAATACTTTCTTCTTGTAAAGATAGAAGAAAGTAATAAATGGGTCAGCGGGATTTTTAAAACTACCTTGGTCCGTCCCAATTAAAAAACTTTTAATTATCTAAAAATTATGTTAATCCTTTAACTATATAGCTATATAAGTCAAATAAATCGAGTTACGTAGAGAGTTATGGCTACTACACAACAATTTACATTTTGCAAAAACAACAAAATTTTGATGGAATTACAAAATTATTGTAAAATTAAAAAAACGGATTTTGTTAATTCAAGTAAAATTGATGAAATTTTATTAAAATTTTGTAAGAGTGTTAACAATATTTTTTTGTCCAAGCAATAAAACCAATTTTTTTACTTAAACTAAAAATCTTACTAAAACAACGAAAATGTACTAAATAAAACATATTTTGTTGTTTTAATCAATTCCTTTTTCTGGGTGTGAATCCCATCATTTTATCATCATTTTTCAAAATGCGGGGATTTTGTTAATTTTTTAAAACTCTTAATAAATCTACCGAATTATCAAGCATCGTTTCATATCAGGTTCATTCCTTCCACACCACAAAATGGACATTGAGTAATAGATTTTACTAGATTTTGCTAATATTTTCTTGTTGGTGGTGGCCATTTATCACTTAGAATATAGAATTACAGTGCACGACCGTGATTTGGTGAAACAATCAACTTTCAGAACTCCATCAGCCCTTTGTGAGTGCAAAAAAATTCTAAGCCAGTTGCGTAATCATATGCCGCAGTCTTTCTCCGAAAAAAATGGCTTTAGAGCACCATCATCTGGTAAAAACTATGCAAAGACGGGATGTAGAATTTTTCATAGGAACGGTGGAAAAAGAAAGTATTCGGGGAATGATCCCATTCCGTTATGTACGAAAGGTGGAGTTACAAATTGTTGGAATGATGATCTCAATGCTTTAGCCATAAGTATATTATATTTAAAAAATCAGTTTTCTTAATGTAAATCTACACAGAGAGAAAAATTTTGATGAATCAACAAAAATTTGGTTGCCCCAACAAAACTTTCCGTTTAGATATGGGACAATGCAAATTTTGTTTGAATCAACAAGAAAAATATTGTTGATTTCTTTTTTTGCAGTTCCAACAAAAATTGTTGTATCATCAATAAAAAAATGCTTTGTTAATTCAAGTAAAAAGGGTTCAATTTTGCTTGAATTAACAAAATTCTTTTGTTGAAAGTTTTCTCAAAATAAATTTAATTATCTATTACTTTAAGAGTTATTTTCAGTTTCAGCAACAAAAACTTTTGTTTAAAGAACAATTGTTTTGTGTAATTTTAAGAATTTTCTTTGTTTTAAAAACAAAATGTTTTTGCTACAGAAACAATTATAATGTTTACTTTTAAATTACCTTTTGTATTAGAACCAATCTAAACTTAACTATTTTTTTAGGTAATTTTTAATTCATTTTCAGCAGTGAATTACGCCTGTAATCCTTGAATAATAACAAGTGAATTTTTATCCTTCTTTTTTTCAAGCATAAACCAACAGATTGAACAATGTCCCAAGGCGGGAATCAATCACGGGTCCTGAGAATAACGATCTGAGGCTCTACCACTAAGCTACAAGGACCGATATCCAAACTCGAAATTCCACTCTCTTATATATGACGGACCGGCTGCAACCGCAGCACAAGATGGTAAAGTCATCCTGAGCACAGGACCTGTTTAGGGTATAAAAGTTGGGGAAGCTCAACGTTACTCTGGGGCCCCACTCTACCAATTGCTTTGTTATTTAGAAAATCAATTTTTGGTATGCTGCAACAATTTGTAATTTTACCGTCAAAATTTTGAATAAACAACAATTTAGAAAGAGCGAGCTTCTTAGATAAAAATTTTGTAAGGAATGAGTGCATTTTTTACCCTGATTGATTGTTTTTTTTTTGTCTTTTTTTGTAAAAAATTATTCTGAAAAATAAGTTTGGGGGTACCTTTGTATTTCTTTGGGTAAGCACGGGCTTCCCGGGCCTATTCGGTAAACAAACCCTGCATGAGCATGCAAATTTCTGCGGCAAACATGAGACGAAAATACAAAGCCTAGCATACTGTAACATATATTTAATTTTTAATTCATTTTCAGCAGTGAATTACGCCTGTAAAAAGCAGGATAAAAATTCACTGGTTATTATTCGAGGATTACAAGCGTAATTCACTGCAGAAACATAATTAAAAATTAACCGTGTTGCCGTATGTTGGGGCCTCAGAGAACTATTCTGAGGAGCCGGGTACGATTCCCGGCCTGGGACATTTTTCATCTGTCGGTTTAAGCTTGAAAAAAAAACAGGATAAAAATTCACTGGTTATTATTTACGAATTACAGGCGTAAATCACCGCTGAAAATGAATTAAAAATAAATCGGTGCATTAGTTCTTGAGATTTATTTATAGTGAAAATCATGAAAAAAGTTGCATAGCAGTGCCACCTGTTGGGCTATTTACACCAAAACGTAATCAGCTTTTATTTATGTCAAGGTCTAACTCAATCTGTAGTTTGATGTAAATCAGTGCATTAGTTCTTGAGAAATCGCGAATGTATTGCAGAAATCGCGAAAATTGCAACATAACAGCGCCACCTGTTGCTCTATTTACGCCAAAAACTAATCAGCACCAATTTATATCAGTAAGTAACTGAATATAAAGTTTTATTAAATTCCGTACATTAGTTCTTGAAATAGAGCGCCTACAAAATTTTTGTCACATGCAGACAGACAGAGTCATAGACAGCCATTTTCTAAAATCAGTCAAATCGTGTTCAGGACCTTCTAAAATCCGTCGAAAACCAGAAGTTGAAAATTTTCATGACTCCAATACTTTCTTCTTGTAAAGATAGAAGAAAGTAATAAATGGGATAGGGGGATTTATAAAACTACCTTGGTCCATGTCAATAAAAAAAGTTTTAATTATCCAAAAATTATGTTTATCCTTTAATTATATATATGTCAAATAAACCAAGTTACGTGAGAGAGTTATGGCTACTACACAACAATTTAAATTTTGTATATTACAAAATTATATTAAAATTAAAAAACAGATTTTGTTAATTCAAGTAAAATTGATGAAATTTTGTTGAAATTTTGTAAGAGTGTTAACAATATTTTTTTTTATAAATGCAACAAAACCAACTTTTTACTTTAACCAGAAATTTTGCTTGAAACAACCAAAATGTACTCAACAAAACAAATTTTGTTGTTTTAATCATTTCCTTTTTCTGGGTGTAATATCTTTAAATTTCTGAAAATTTCAATTTATCTCAATTTTCTATTGTGATGCAATTTAAATGTGTGCTATTTCCAACGTCTTTTTAACATAATTCCATACAGATGGTCACTTATATGAAGTTATTTTGTGCCATTTTATAGAACGTATCAGATTTACTTCTGAAAATTTATTGTATAATAAAATATAATGAATTCAATATTCAGATGTAGTTTAATCGAAAAATAATTAAGACTATATCATGTATGCATTTGCAGTCAAATCTATAAAACAAAATCCTATTTAACAAAATTACAAAATTATATAATTTATTAAATCTAGAAATTACTATTACATAATTGTCTAAATTATGTATTGATTAACAATCATTAGTAGTTTGTAATTTTCCTAAAATTTATAGATTTAATTTCAAAAGAAGTTAAAAATGTATGTTTAAAATAACATGAAACAAACATGAATACTGAAACAAACTGTTTTAATTCAGATAAAGCGTAACAGAAAGAGTGCCCATTTACAAAATGTCACCATAATTAACGTTCAGTGAATAACAGACGCATTTAATAGCTGAAAGAAGAAACAATCCACACTAGGTAATGTATTATAACCCTTAAGAAATACTTCGCTCTCAAACCGAATCTTATTAGCATTTCTAAACGAAATCATTTCTGATCTTCGGTTAAATCACAGAACGTTTTCTTGGAAAATAAGCGTAAAAACTATGGGAATTATAATAATAAAAGATTGTTTTTACTATATAATTTGTATGCTAAAATTCTTTCGCACGTTCTTAAAAAATAAACTAATCAAGAAGACACTTAAAAAAAACATCAATACAAATTCGTTAATTACTTTTCTTTACATTTTATCAGAAAATTACATTTTATATTTCCTTATTTAAAAAAAAAAATACAAATAAATAAAATATAAAAAATATTTGTCAAAACAAGATTCATATCTAGTTTGATAATGTGTAATTTTTCTAAAAACATTTTTTTAAAATTAAATCTGTGAAAAACAGAAATGCCTTTCAATTCTTTGTTCTTCTTGGTCGAATTGAAATTGAAATGTATTCTCTTTTAAAAGATTTTATTTGTCAACGATTTTTTTGCACAATGTATATATATATATATATATATATATATATATATCGATATATATATATATATAGTCATTAAAATATGAATGAAAGTAATAATTGTGTAAACTTCAGTTAATCAGTATTTAAATTTCAGTAAATAATTATGTAAATTTCAATAACCTTACTGTAATCAAGTTTGCGGTATTTGAATGGGAACAAACTGTTCCAGTAATGCAAATAATCTGCTTATTTTTTATTATGAATATAAATATACAGTTAGTTATAATAAAAGTTTCAAAATTTTTGGCTATATTAATATCTCCATTTTTATTGATAATATTTTGATTTCGATAATGAATACACTGGTATATATCCAAATTCTTTAAATTTAAACAGGGCAAAGAATGGTGATTCATATACAGATTTATTGGATATTTATTTTTATATATTTTGACAACAAATTAAAATTACATTTATATGATAAAAGAAATAGTTTTAATTTTTTCACCAGAAGTATCACTGGTACTCTCATTTGCATAAAAAAGTTTACTAGCCATTGGGAAAATGGTTGTTGCTTTCGGTCGAGAATGGACCAAATGATGTTCGCATTTTACTATTTTAACCGTTTTTAACGAAATTCTGTAACTTTAGAAGAATTTATCTTTGAAGAAGCAATATAAATGCATAAAACCATTACAAAAATGTTAAAGTTACAAAAAGGATAGGTGCAAATTATCAGATATGAAAAATAAAGTAGAAATTTGGTACTTTCGTGTTATAGCGGCCCCAAAGATGAAATATTTTTGTTTCTGTTTTCATTAACACTAGATGGAACCCGTCAAAATTTGACGGAAAAAATATTATAACGATATCAGTAAAATAAGCTTCTTTATTATTTAAAAAGGGGTGCGTATGAAACAGACTTTCAAATATTTTATTTTAAAAGTTTTTTCGTCCAGTCAAATACAGTACTATTTCCGATGCAAACCCCAAACAAACAATCTGTAAACAACTGTGTAATGCAAATCAGTTTGACATTACCGCCATACTCCCCACGGCAAGAAAACAAATTTCATGGACCTATGAAATATACAGCGTGTCCACGTATAACCTGACCGACCTTTATTTTCGCAACCGTTGGTCCTAGATGCATACTTCCAATTAAAAAAATGGTTTAAATAAGGTAAAGAATTACTTTTAACATGATTTAGGTCAAGAAGAACATTTATTAAAAAAATACGAAAGTTAAATTTTTATACGGTCCCCCGTTCCTATAAGTGATATTTAGTAAAAATTTACTATGACACCGACAAACACGACACAGAAAATCCCATTCATGTAACATTAAAATTGACCGAGTTCTGAAACTTTGAAATTCATGACTTATACCACTTTTTTGCATCTAAAAAGAGATCATTTCGGTCATGCTTTCAGGGGTCGTGTAAAAAGTACTTAAACTTATTTCAAGGTATCTGCGCTTTGAAATAAATCGTACAACTATTACGATTGAGTTAATTTTTATTAGTTAAGTTTCAGATTAATTAAAATAATTGTATTTTATCATATGTTTTATTTTGAAAGGCTTTGAGGCTATGATTTCTTTTAACAAAAATTATGTTATTTTCATAAGGTTTTATTTAACTTGCAATGATCGTCTTTCCAGTTTAAAATTTGTACTCAAAGTTTAAGTCACTTTCAAATGTCCGATCGAAGTTAAATTTTACATGCTGACTTAAATCCTATGGCAATGTAATATTATTATGATTTTCGACGCTTACTATTTTATACATACTTATATTAGAGGATAACACAAAAAAAATTCGGATAGATTATCGTCAACAAGTTTAAGAAAGATTTTTAGATTAGATAACATAAACTGGCGATGGTTGTGTTTTTTAAATTTTAAAATTACGTTTTATGTATTTTTTAACGCTGAATAAAAAAAAATTACCTTAACTTTTAACCATCATATCAGGATTTTTCGCAAATCGTAAATTTCAAGGTTAAAAAATAGCGAAAAATCTTATATAATAAAATTGATGTAAGACTTTTTTATTCAGTTTAATTTTATTTAATTCAATAGTTTATTCAAATTTTTGGCTTATACTGGGTTTCTTGCAGCTAAACATCTCAGGGGTCCGATGAGGTTGGGAGTGGAGGGGGGGGGGGGATCAATTTTAACTTTGAGCTTTTTAACTTTGAAATTTTGCGATTTGAGAAAAATCCTAACGTGATGGTTTAAAATGAAGGTCATTTTCGGATTCAGCACTGAAAAATCCATAAGAATCAATTTTCAAAAGATAAAAAACATGGCACAACCCAAAATTTGAAAGACAATGCAATCTAACAGCATTTTAAAATCTGTATCATTTTGTAAAGAATAGAGACTGTTGTTTTTCATACTTTTATTTAACAAAAATTCTCTTATTTTTATCCTCTTATATGTACAGTACAAATTGTATATTTTGCATTAATATGTCAGAATGATTATAGATTTCACAATTATATTAGATTGCAATGTTATTTTTTCTCTCAACTATTTTTTGATATATCTGACGATTATTTATATTTCTACTACATTTGTGAATGACCCCTATTTCACAGCAAAAAATATACTCCAACTTTAAACAGCTATTATTAGGTCAATTTTAATGTTAGATGAATGGGACTTTTTTGTCGTACTTGTTAGTGTCACAGTAAATTTTTACTAAATATCACTTATAGGACCGGGGGACCGTATAAAAATTTAACTTTCGTAATTTTTTAATAAATGTTTTTTTGGACCCAAATCACGTTAAAAGTAATTCTTTACCTTATTCAAACCATTTTTGTAATTGGAAGTATGCATCTAGGACCAACGGTTGCGAAAATAAAGGTCGGTCAGGTTATACGTGGACACGCTGTATACAAATCAAATATTCCTACGGTCATATCATATTCAGTAAATAAAAGAACATACTAAATAAAGCACACATCTCCCCCACCCCCTCACCTGTGATAATGCAACCGAAAGAACTCCTATGCGCATGTGCATTGCATCTGCCCAAAAGCACCGTCGAAATTCGCCTTAAAAAATGTTTTAAAATGTTTAAATTAAAAGTTTTAAAATGTCCTCTTTAATCATTGTTCGTTTCAAATCCATACCTTCTAAAACGCATCCATTGTTTTAAGCTAATCAGTTTTTATGTAATTTTTTTACAGTAATAATAAATCAATCGGCCGATAAGGGAGATTTTAAATGTTTTCAAGTGTAATTTATTTGTATTTTTTCTTCGGTACCTTTACATATTCAGGATTATCATCCCTTTTCCATCACAGTCGGGGATATTTTCCCTCTTATACAGTTGGCAAATGTAATAAAATATAAAAATACAATTCCTAGCATATTCTGATATCTGATGGAACATATACATCAACGAATTCAACGTATCAATTTTATGCTATTCATAAACTAAAAATAGTTTTTTTTTTTTTTTTGACAGATTTTCGTTTAGCGCTAAAATGCTCCCTATCTTATGGATAATGTGATCTTATGATTTATCATTGTTATTATTATTATTATTATTATTATTATTATTATTATTATTATTCACTTTTTATGATGGTTTGGAAATTCTATTTTCAATTGTGGCAACTTTCCCAGGGGCTATTTTACATTACTGAAGCAAACTGGTGGTCATTGATAAGATAGAATTGAAAAACTCTTCATGCTTGAAAATTATTTAAAAAGTCGTTAAATTAAGCGGCAGTTTTCAAATAAATTTCAATCGAAAAAGCTAATTTTTTTTCAAATTGATAATGTAAGAATTAAAATTGTAAAATGTAGTAAAAAATAGAAATTTGTAGTATTTAGAAGTGATGTAACCGCGATGAAAGCAAAAGCGATAGCACCGTTTGTTGGGTTGTCACAACCATTGTACATTTCTAAAAATTGCCACTCTATTTTGGCTGGTTTCCAAAAGTCGAAAACCATTTTTTGACATCGAAAGAGAAATTCGCAGCGAAAGAAATAGGACTTTGCGCTATTAAGGAACTGTTAAATGAACTTATAATAAACCTACCAAAATAATTCTTATGAAACATTAGTCTTACATTGTTTATTCTAGCCAAAAATACAAACATTATTTCAAGATTTTTTTTCTACCCTAACTCTATTTTTAATAATTTTAAATTTCCTGAAATGCTTTACTTTTGTGATTTGTTTTATTAAAAAAGGAAATCTTCTAACCTATAATTAAAAAAAAAGTAATTGGTAACATGCAATCAAGGTATGCAAACAAAATGAAGAAATCAATGACGTCTCCAGTTCTAATCTTTATAATTATGAGTGGAAAAATCAGTTAAAATTACGTCATGTTGACACAATCCTAATCATATACATTTTTCTCTTTAGTTTTATCAGTATTAAAATGCATTTCAAGGTAAGCATAACGTGATTTTCACTGGCGCAAACTTTTCACACGTACTTTATATCCGTTACTTTAATACTTAAACATCATGCATTCAAATAAAAATATATTTTACATTTAATTGGAATGAAAAAATGGCATCAACAAAGTTATAATGCACAATGATAAAATAAACCCAATGGACAATATTCTCGTGACGTCACAATAAATATAAATTTTTATTCGCTTTTAAAACACGCGGATAAATATTTTTTACGGAAACTTAACTTGAAAATTAAAAAATTCGGCCTAAAAGCCGCGTGCTTTTAATATTCATTATTTCTCTTAATATCCTCGCAACCATAGAGTTCAAAGAATAAACTCTATGCCTTGCAACTGTGGTCGTTATCCGATTATGACGTCATTAGCAGAAGTAAATGTTTAATTGAAAATTACGGTTAATTAATTAAATTTTCGAACAAACGAATGCACGATAACAAATCTGTGTCCAAATATCTTTCATTTAAAAAAAGAATGATGTAATTTGATGCAGTAGTTTGTTCTCACGGATTGTCGAAAGAAATCGCTTAGCGTTTTAAATATATAGATATTGTAAATTTGGTACTTCCGTGTTATAGCGGACCACAAGAATGAATCGCCAAGCGACCAAGATTTATCGCCAAATTATAAAGCATGTATGACATTATAATAATATATGATATATATATAACATTTCTTGACGTATGTGGCCAAGTTATAGTGATATATGACGCATATATGATGCATGTATTATGTATATATATGACATGTGTATATGATGTATATACGACATATAAGATGTAAATAATATGTGTATAATGACGTATATGGCATATATAGGAGTGTTTGGAATATATATATGCGTATATAGGATGCATTTATAAGCTTTGCGATGATCTTGACGAAATCATAGCTGCAACCTTTGCATAATCATAACTGTGAGGGACGCAATAACACGAAAGTACGGTATTTTTTATTTTTATTTTTAAGCTTTCGGAACATTTTCTCAATGGTTATTGTAATTTGTTAAATTATATATTTTTTATTAATAATTTTGTGATCCAACACATAATTAGATTCAGAAAAATCTACAACAATGACTTTTATTTTTATTATATATATATATATATATATATATATATGTGTGTGTGGTTGTGTGTGTGTGTGTGTGTGTGTGTGTGTATGTTTGGCTAATTTGTTTTATAATAATAATTATCGATATAAATTTGGAAATATTATTTGAAGTTGCATAAAAATAGTTGGTAACGCTGCAGATTGGCGGGATGATTACATTCAGGTGCCTTCTTTTGGAAATTTCTAAATGATAGATTTGAAGTCTTGCAAGAGAACTAGTTACTGTGGAATGTCGAAACGAAAGAAGGGGCAAGAAAATGGAATTGATGGCTATTGTTTTGAAAAATGGGAGGAAAATTTTACTTTCTTTATTTCCAGGTGAGAGAGGTTGCCCAGAGTTAGAACTATGTAAGATAATATTTTAGATATTTTTGCTTTTTTTCTGCAAGCGAGTCTGGGTGGAGGCGTATCAACTTGCATTCTATATGCCGGTATTTTACAGGGTTTTCTTTTCGGATATTGTTTGAATTTATTATAATTATGTTGTTTATTGATTAATTTTAAATTTTTTGTATCTGGTTTCAATATATAAGTTGCAGAACTTAGTTTTTTTTATGTGAAATTATGCTTTTCATTTAGTAATGGAATGTAAAATTGATACGTCTTTAGAAACTTGTTGGAGATTGTTAATTTTGTGGTGAATGTGGATTTTGTATATTTTTTACGCCTATCCACCCACTGGTGAAAATAGGCGATCCTTTTTCCTGGGAGTTTTAATGTTTAATTTTAAATTTAATTGTTCCTAGGTAATAGATTAAAAATGTTTGTTAGTCGTTAATATACGTACACCTACTTTTAAGTATGTGCATTTGTGTATCTATATTGTTAATATATTATATTTGTCGCATTTGTGTGAGCTGCTCTTGCGCTTAATATGCAATAATTTTCATATTTAAACATTTTACACACACACACAAGCCATCTTTCATTGAAAATGGCCAAAAGTTACAAGTCTTTAATCTGTTTTATTTTTATTAATGTGTTTATTTTATTCTTTTTAATCTCACTATATCTTTAAAATTATAGCTCAAGAGAGATAGTAAAAACTAGCTTATTAGAATTATTTTTTTTGTACGTTTAAAAAATATTTAATTCAATTATATAATATATATACAGGGTGGTCCTAAAAAATATGTCAAAAATGTAAAGGTAGGTAGAGGGGATCTAAATAAGCATATCTCGGATAGGAATGTGTGTGCGGTAATGATACATTAAAACACTAACTTGTAAAGCTGTATGAATCAAAGGAAACTGAAAAAAGTAAAGACAAAAGAAAACAAAAATTTATTAACAGTTTACAAGAGGTGCTCGAAAGAGCGGTCACCAACAGCGATACAAGATTCACAGCGACGGCGCACATTAGAAAAGACGCCAGGCATGTCGAGCACATGCAAAGCAGCAACAGACAAGCGGGCAACAAGATCTTCTTCAGATGTGACGGGACTCTCGTACACCAGGCTTTTAATATGACCCCAAAAGAAAAAATCCAAGCAGGTTAAATCAGGAGAACGCGGTGGCCAGGGAACTGGACCACCCCGTCCCATCCAACGCTGGCCGTAGACAGCGTCCAGGTGATTCCTGACGTCTCGACTGAAGTGAGCTGGCTCCATCTTGCTGGAACTACATTCGTCTGCGAACAGCTGGAGGAATATCTACCAGAAGTTCAGGTAAAACCTCCTGTAGGAAGATGTTGTATGTATGGCAAGTTAAACGACTAGGTAGAATGTGCGGTCCTACTAAATTATTGTGTACAATGCCTGCCCAAACATTAATGGAAAACCTTTCTTGGTACGCGTGTGCTATTGTACCACGGGGGTTGCCATGAGCCCACAGGTGAGAATTATGGATGTTAAACATACCCGACCGCGTAAAGGTGGCCTCATCAGTATATAAAACATCTGCTGGGAAGGTTGGATTGGCTGCCGTCTGCTGTAGGTACCAACGAGCAAAGTTGAGACGTGGAAGATAATCGTCAGGGGTCATTGCTTGCACTCTCTGTAAATGATACGAATGCATTCCGTCTTCATGTAAAGTCCTCAAAACACTTTGATGGCTCACACCCAACGCATGTCCTACAGCTTTCGATCTTGTCAAAGGATTATCCTCTACTGTGTTTAGTATTCTGGTTTCCACTGCAGGATATCTGCGATATCTTCCAATGCCAGCTCCACGCCTGGAAGCATAAAATTATCCACTTGTGCGTAACTCCCGATGAAGACGCTCGAATGTTCGACGATCCGGCTGATTCCTATCCGGGAATCGCTCCCTGTACATCGTCTGAGCAGCTAATCCGTTTTCTCGTGCAGCCCCATACATGAAATGCATGTCGGCAAGTTCCACATTGGTGAAACGATGCATGCTGTTTGAGATCCGTGCGGGAAATGATGAATCCAGCTAGCGAAGATTTTTTATATGCCGCAGTCATCAGCGCTCCCTACCGGCTGAAGGCGGGATTACCGCACACACAATCCTATACGAAATATGCTTATTTAGGTACCCTATACCTACATTTACATTTTGACATATATTTTAGGACCACCATCTTTAGTATAGAATCTGGAAATGTGTGGATTTATTGTAATCTACATATATCATATTTTTATACAATTCAAATCTTACATTTCTCATCGTACATTCAGTATCTTAAGAGTCAAAGTTTTAGTGACATATCTTATTAAGGATACTTTTATACAGAGTTATAGCCAGTTACATGTTTTATTTATAAATCTAGTTTTTCTACTTAGAGGAAAAAGTATAAAAGTGAGAACTTGGTTAATAAAAAGGACATCTGATTACTTTTCCATGATTGGATATCGGTGATAAAAACAATTTACCTTGATTGTATTGTGTGTTACAATGTAATTTGCAAAAAAGAAGAAAGAAAAAGAGTAAGAGAAAAATAAGTATTTGCTTACGTTTCATTGTTTATAACGGTAAAATATAATCATTTGTACCTTAGAAATAAAATATAAGAAGTAGCATAAATTTATTGCTAATTGATCTATATATATTTATAAAAAATATAGTGTAACTATAATTTTCAGACGTTAATTCGAACCTTGATAATTAACTGAAATGTATAAAACTTGAAATTTATGTTTTATTTTACTAAATAGGTGCTAAAGAACAAAAAAGTTTTTAAAACATAAAAATCGTCAAAAGATTGCTAAACGATGTTAAAGCAAAAGCGCTTTAAAATGTTACAAAACAGCCGTCATCAGGGTAATTTTAGAGGTGTATTCATGAATGTTTGTTGGTTAAATAGTCGGAGAGGAGTCTATTTAAAAGAAGGGAAGGAGCACGGGGAAGCAACTACCGCATTCCCCCCCTCCCTCCCCTCTCCTCCTTTGAAATATGGAGGCACAGCAGTGCCTCCGCCAAGTCGAGAGAGCACAGCCGTAAGCATCCTTTTCTGGAAGCAACTGAGGGCACTTTTGACCCCCCCCCCCATATCTCTGCACTGGGGTTTCGCAAAAACCTGGAACTTCGTTTTTCTAGAGTATTAGACACACAGGACCAAAATTTTAAATTACAAGTTTCTGTCTTTTCTAGTTCAGACGATATATATACTCAAACATTCGATTTTTTGTCATTCACTCACTCATTCATTCACGTTTCATCAAAAAGATTAGGTAGATCCCGTAGCCCTAGAAACTTGACATTTTGAAAAAAAAGGTAGTGTTTAGGATACAAAGAAAGGAAAAATTATAAAATCCGAAACATTCGAAAAAAAAAAAAAAAAACATTCGCAAATTCAACAAATTTTGTAATACGATCTTGAAGTCTTAGAAACTTAAAATTTGGTGTGAAGGTAGTGTTTAACATCCAGAAAAAAACCCCCATCAAAAACACCAAAAACACCAAAAAAATCTGAAGCAAAATTTAAAAAATCGAAAAAATTGAAACAAATCGAAAGTTTGAAGACAATCCAATTTTATTACGCTAGAAACTTCAAATTTGGAATAAAGTTAGTATTTACGATACAAAAAGAGAAAAAATTAAAAAAATCCAGAAAATTTGAAAAATTTGAAAAAAATTGAAAAAATGAAAATAATTTGATCTTTTAACCTTAGAAACTTAAAATTCGTCGTAAAGGTAGTGTCTGGAATTCAGAATAAGAAAAAATTAAAAACACAATAAAAATCGAAAATAAAATTTGAAAATCGGAAAAATCGAAAAATTGAAAATAATTCGATTTTGTAGCGCTAGAAACTTGAAATTTGGCATAAAGGTAGTATATAGGATACAAAAAAAGAAAAAAATAAAAAAAAATACAGAAAATTCGAAAAAAAGATTAAAAATTTGAAAAAATGTAAAAAAAATGATTTTTTAACCTTAGAAACTTAAAATTCGGCGTAAAGGTAGTGTTTGGAATTCAGAATAAGGAAAAATTAAGTACAGAATAAAAACCGAAAATAAAATTAAAAAATCGGAAAAAATCGAAAAAGAACGAAAATTTGAAAATAATTTGATTTTGTAGAAGTAGAAACTTGAAATTTGGAATATAGGTAGTGATTAGAATAGAAAAAAATAAAAAATAAAAAATCCAGAAAATTCGAAAAAGAAATTTTGAAAATTTGAAAAAATCGAAAAAAAAATTAAAAAGATTAATTCGTTGGAATTTTCCTGAATTTTTAATTTTGTATCTGGAGGCACGGCAGTGCCTCCGCCAAGTCGAGAGAGCATAGCCGTAAGCATCCTTTTCTGGAAGCAAGATGTATGGAAGCAAGATGTCTGGAAGCAAGATATACTTTTGACCTCACCATATCTTTGAGCTGTTGTATGCCAAAAACCTGAAACTTCGTTTCAGGTTTTGCAAAGGGTTTATGAAAGGTTGAAACCAGGTCTTGCTTCCCTGGAAGCTAGATGTGTGGAAGCAAGATGTCTGGAAGCAAGATATACTTTTGACCCCCCCATATCTTTGAGCTGATGTATGCCAAAAACCTGAAACTTCGTTTATATAGAGTATGTGGCAAATAAGAACAAAATTTAAAATTTCACATTTTTGTCTTTTCTAGTGCATATGAACTGAAAGTTTCGATTTTGTTTCACTCACTTACTCACGCGTCATCAAAAAGATTAGTTGGATCCTGAAGGCCTAGAAACTTGAAATTTGCATTTGGAATAAAGGTAGTGTTTAGGATAAAAAGAAAGAAAAAATTATAAAATCCATAAAATTCGGAAAAAGGGCATTCGAAAATTCAACAAATTCCAACAAAATTGAAAATTGAAAATAATACGATCTTGTAGTCTTAGAAACTTAAAATTTGGTGTAAAGGTAGTGTTTAGAATTCAGAAAAAAACCCATCAAAACCACAAAAAAACCCGAAAATTAAATTAAAAAATCGAAAAAATCGAAAAAAATAAAAATGATTGAAAATAATCCGATTTTGTTGCACTAGAAACTTGGAATTCGGAAAAAAGGTAGTATTTAGGATGCAAAATAAGGAAAAATGAAAAAATCCGGAAAATTCAAAAACAAAATTCAAAAATTCGAAAAAGTCAAAAAAATTGAAAATAATTTCCTAAAAAGTGAAAAAATGAAAATAATTTGATCTTTTAACCTTAAAAACTTAAAATTCGGGGTAAAGATAGTGTTTAGGATTCGGAATAATGTAAAATGAAAATCACAATAAATTTGGAAAATAAAATCGAAAAAATTGAAAAATAAAGAAAATTTGAAAATAATTCGATTTTATAGCGCTAGAAACTTGAAATTTGGAATAAAGGTCACAAAATAATAATTACCCAGTCAAAAATAAGAACTAACTAAAGATATAGAGACTAGGAATGATTTGTGAATTTCAGAGTTAATAAGATAGTTAAACTTGGCTTTATACGATCTCAGTACTTTTTACGGTAAATGAGTCTCGAGACTTGGCTGCATTTTTTACAGGTGACTTTTTGATGAGATACACTCGTCTCGGACTATTTAACCAATGAACAGTCATGAATATTTACACCCCTGAAATTTCCCTGATGACGGCTCTTTTGTAACAGTTGAAAGAGCTTGGGTTTTTAACATATTTTATCACATTTTGACGGTTTCTATGTTTTTAAACACTATTTAGGGCAGAGTGGGGTGATTATTGGTCACTTTTCATAAAGATCCATATAACTCAGTAACTAAATTGAATTGAAACAAAAATTTTATACTTGCAGAAAGAGAATCTAATCCCTAACAATCTTAATTAGTTTTTTTTTTAATTATATATAATATTAATTAACTTAAAAAATGTATGCCCAATAATCACCCCGGCAATGGGGTAATTATTGGTCAGGGATGGGGTGATTATTGATCATTGTTTTATGATCAAATACCAACATTTTAAACACTCAAAAATTTAATAAATGACTGAATGAGACATTCTTTGAATAAATTTAATACTTTATATTGTTTGTAAATACAAACAAGGTTATGAAAAATGTTATAAAATAAAGAAAATTACTAAAATGGTTGGAACTTCAAATATATTTCACAAAATAATACATTTTTTTACAAAAGACTTTTTTGTATTTAAGGTTTGCAGCTTGCATTTTTATCTTCCTTAATCTGAAATGGCCCTGTACCATAGAGTCTAACTGGTCCATAAAACACAAAGGAGTGCTTTACTGGCGCAAGATCCATTTTCTTTTGCTAGCGATAATTTCCTGCAGACTTTTACAAAAATTTGCAAGACAAAATATCATCCTGAATACTAATAACACGCCCGATGTATGGCATCTGTTCAAAGTAGACAGCATAGTACTGCTCTACACATATGGCTTTATGTATTTTCCTTAATTTGTTTGTAGCTGAAATATCAGAATCTTTTTTTTTTTGCAGTTGCAGAATTTCTGCAGATTCTCCCGGTTCTACTTCCATATCTATATCCGTATCTTGTGTGCATCGCTGCGTTTTCTTTCAAGTCTCAGAGGATGATGCTACTGCATCTTCTGCTGTATTCTTGTTTAATTTAGTTTTCCTTTTCTATTTTGATTCTTTTTCATCTTTTTCTTTTTCAACTTTTTCACACAACTTAATAAAATCCTCGTTGGTGATAACTGCTGCATTTGTTTCTATTTTTCTCCTTGCACTGGATTTACATGTGCGTGGTACAATTTGCAGACGTTGACTGAGAAGTGAATGAAATGATTTTTGATGTGTTCTTTTAATATGATTTCCACATATAAAAAGAAATAAACTGTAACAGATGTTCATTATCTAAATATACAAGTTAAATTTTCAAACTCACCACAATATCTCTTCAAGAAATGGATAAACAAAGATTCAGTTATTTCAAATGTAATTTGTGTTAAGAGTTGCTGAAAAAATCAAAACAATGTGGTTCATTCTTAAAGTGTTGCCACATGAACTTGAAAAAACTTTTGAATGCAGACGCTGCCATCTAAAACTGACAAATATTAAACATTTCTGCGCTATTTGTGAGTTTATAAGTAATTTTTAAGCTAAAATTACATGACCCAGAATCACCCCATGCTGACCAATATTCACCCCATGTTGACCAAAAATCACACCATGTATATAGGGTGATGTTTAGCCCTCTATTTCCCTAATGTACGTACTCATACAGTGTTCATATGCATACATACATATTATATGCATATTTCTCTTTCTATATAACCCTTCTAGAACATCATGCAGCTAAATTTCATATTACAGTCACCTTATGAAAAAAAAGCATGATTTTGTAATTCCTTATTTTTTGCTCTAGTTTTATACATATGTCTAGTTAAAATATTTTTTTCTCATTAAATTATGTTTTGAACCAAAAAATCGTTTGTGTTACTGAATAACAATGAAATTGTCTAACATCCAGTAGTTTTTTATTTTAATTATATCATTATTATTTAATGAAAATTTAATTGACCAATAATCACCCCATGTTGCAAGTGACCAAGAATCACCACGGTCTGCCCTATGTATTTTAATATTTTTTGTAAAATAAGTCATAAGTTTCAAGTCTTATATATTTCACTATATATATATATATATATTTCTTATGATATAGGATACAAAATGCCCTTACTGATATATAATGTTTAGCATTATAAATTGTAAAACGTACCTAAATCCAAAACTTTATGTATTTGTTTTCTTGAAATATGCAAACAATTGAAATCGTTATCTTCCATTTGATATTATGAAAGTATAATATACCGATAAATGTTAGATCAAAATATATTTTTTTCTTTTTTAATACATGAATGAACATAATTTATTAAAATTCTATTTTATTGCTTTTCTCTCGGATATTGAACGTTTTTGCAGTTATACAACGAAACGCTTGATTGATTTCATTACTAAAATATTCATTTTCATTAAATATTCAAAAAGTTCCAACTACTATTTTTCATTTATTATTATAAAAGCATAATATAGTGATAACGTTTATGAGTATCTTAAAATATAAGACTCGTAGTTCTAGCACATTTTCTTGTTTAATAAATAATTAACAACATAATTTATTAATTTTCTTGTCACAGATTATCAACATTTTTGACGTTATACACTGAAAAACTTGCTTGAATTACTTTATGTAAGTTTAATACTTATGTTAAACGCTTTATGTATTGAACCAAAGTATTAAATTCAAACGTATATTTTGGAAAATCACCGCGCGGCACACACGAAAAAATACCGTATATAAAGATAGATTTCGTATTCATACTATAGTTCTTAATAAGTAACGAATAGGATACAAAATTTTCTTGGAAGAAATTCGATACTTCATCTGCGAAATAAATTTGAAGTCAGTTACATAATTTGTCGATAATTAGGTTTACGTGGATTTAATAAATAATTTCATATAGATCTGTGTTATGTAAGCGTTAAGTGTTGTTACAACATATGTAATCTTTCTTAAGAAATCATACAACTGTTTATAATCCAAAATATGAAAGAAAATGTTTATATTTTGACACTTTATATGTGGGAATGCTCAAGTAAAACTTTTTATCGTAGTATTAATAATAATAATAAAATTAACATATATCTTTATTGATATTAGACAATAGAGAAAAATCGCATTTAAGAATAAAAATAATTAGTAACATTTTGTTGACAAAAGTAATGTGAATGTTTATGTGCACGATTAATATTTAATTTTAACACATCATGCCAGCTATATCAACGTATCAGAGATTCTGACGCACTCAGAACCTAAATATGTATAAAATCGAGCTTTTCACAAAATCTGGAAGCAATGTAACCCCCCCCCCCCCCCCAAAAAAAAAAAAAAAAAAAAAAAAAAAAGGTAAAAGTAAAATATAGTTTAGCATTAAAATTACGTGGGTGAACCAGTAAGGAAATTTATCTTTTGCAAATTTAAGAAATATTCCGTATCTTCTGTCTGTATGGACATATTATATAATGTGTAAAAATTTCATTTAACTATATTTAGTTTATAATATCTTATGAGTAATTAAACAAAACCCCTTTTTAAATAAAACTTATTTAAAATTATTAAAAATTATTATTTACAGAGAACCAAGAGAGGCGCCAGTATTTGCCCGACGGGGGAGGGGGGCGGAATGATCTCCCCAACAGACAACCCAAATTGGTAATATATGTATCTGCCTAGATTAGATTCCTTTGTGGGTAGGATTATACTCGGTAATTCTATTTCAACCCGACTCAAACCCGGCAAAAAAAAATATCCATCCACCCGTAACCCGATCCGAACATGGCACACTTTAACATTATAACGACCCGAATCCAAAATAAAAGAAAATTACTCCATATATTAATCCAATTATGGAAAAGTAGTCTATAATTATATCTCTAATTTCAATTTTAGTTTTTGAGTGGAAAATGAATATATATACATATATTCATTAATATTAAATATACATATATATATATATATATATATATATATATATATATATATATATATATATATATGTATACATATATATATATATATATATTAATCTGAAAATATATGATGAACTTTCTTTTCAAAAATCGGTCAACACGAATCCGACCCTAACGAGTCAATACTCGACCTGAAACCTACCCTAACCCGAAACGTTTAAAGTGAACTCGACCACATGAAATAAAATTATCGTCAACCAAACCTGAACTGAACCGCGGGTTGGGTCAGGTCCAGTTAAAATCGGGGTACCCGTCCCGATGCAGTACTCTACAACCAATTCAAAATATTTTCCCCGTCAACAATTAAATGTTGACCCTGTAAATATCCCAGCATCTCACATCCGTGCGGCATGACTTCGCTACATTGCGCAGTGCTGAACCGCCTCATCAAAAATCAATTAGCAACCGGCCCACTAAGAAAAAGCAATTAAAACAACAAGACGCACTGAAGCCACGCGGCCTATAGATTTAACAAACACATCTTCGCCAAGTGGAGAGCAGGCGAATGCACGTCCCGTTGCCAGGTATCAACTCGTTAAGCTAGGCAAAAGCCTGACAGGCAAACGCCTGATCAGCGGTATTAAAAAAAAAAAATGGTGACCTTGTCTACACATTTTTGCCAAGCGGATAGCAGGCGAATCCTCGCCCCGTTGCCAGGTATCAACCCGTTAACCTGGGCAAAAGCCTGGTAGCTAGGGACCTGGTCAGCGGTCCAAAAAATAAAATGTTGACCCTGAAGGGGGGGGGGGGCATTTGCAAACCCGGCAGCTCCTCTTGCGCCGCGCTTCCAGAGAACATCTAATACTTTTTTTCCTGAAAACATTTATTTTACATAACTATTTTTCAAAAAAAGGATATTTTGAAAATTTCAGAGATGTATAATACCGTAAGATATTTGAAATACGTTTTACTTTCAAAACACTAATAATGATTTTTACATTACGTTTATATTTACGTATTATATATTCTAAACTAGGAATAAGTTAGTATAAAGTAATTGTTCTGTTATTGCATTTCACGGTATATTCCTTACTGAGCATAGCATCAATAACAAATAAGGCATGGAAAGCCAAAGTTTCTTCGCCGAATAAGACATAACCTATAAAATGGATTTAAAATGTATAATGTTTTCTGTTAATAATGAATAAATTGTTCTTTCTAGAATTATTTTTATTACAATTGTATATTATATGTATATTGAAAATTTAGAATATCTAAAAACAATTGCTTCCCTTCTTTCATGTCAAACATTTACAATCTTCAAATTCGAAATTCGAATAATGACTTTTATAAAAACTTTTTATCTGTACCTAATTGTTTTAAGCCAAGATTAAAGTTAAGCTGACACAATTGTTCAATTTTTATATTTTGCTATATATTTTATACTGAAGTGAGTAATGCTAACAATTAAGGTAGAAGATGAAAATTTGTTTTGTCGAAATTCAAGGCATTATCTCTAAAATGGATTTGAAATCTATTGCAATCGTTAGTAATAATTATCTTCACTCCTAATCAAAGTAGTTTCCAGACTGTATTAATCATTTAGATCTTTTCATAATTCTGTATCTGCCTATACTTGTCTGACATGATATTTAGAATGTATTTGAAATCTATTATGCTATGTTGTACGCTTGTAATTAAACAAACGATCTGTCTGGGAGTAATGTTTTATTACAATAATTTTTATTTATAAAACTAGTATAGATAAAAGTAAATAATCGCCGTTTTTCTAATAGCTAACCTACAAATCGTATGTGGAATAAACCTTGATTTTTTTATTTTATTTTTTTTTTTTTTTGTCATTGCAAGAAATAATATTGCATACAATATGTTTTAAGCTGGGATAAAGCTTACGCTAAAACAATTGCTCTCTCGTTATATATTGCGACATATTTGATACTGAATAGATTATTACTGACAAGGAAAGCATACGGGGCTAAATTTTATTGGACGAAATCCAAGACCTTATTTCTTAAATTGATTTGAAATCCAACGTCATCTTTGTTAATATGTACCTTTACAGTTATTCACTAAATAATGTCCTATTGCTCTGATTACGTAAGCACAACATGTCTTCATTAAACAAACTGAGTCATTTCTATCATTTCATAATTACTTCTCTGTCTGTGATTATTAATAAAACAACGAAGCTATTTATTCGAACTGTAAATTATTCAAACAAATTTATTAATACGATGTAGCATAGAATACGGTGAAATTAAAGATTAACTTTGAAGAATCTTCAGAGCTTATTTCAAGTAATTATTAATTCTGCTATGTTTCATATATTCGTCTGAAATATTTGGAAAATATTGAAAGTAATTTTCTGATAGTAACTCTTTGGATGATAGAAATCTATATTAATAATACAACGTGTTTATGTGTCTGTATGCGTACAGTCTCACGCTGTGTTGGATAAATGAAGGGCTACGTAATTGAGTACGGAGATACTCCAAGTTAAACATGAAAAACCTTCGATTATTTTTTTTAAATTCAATTTAGAGTGTTTTAAATTATATACTAATGGATTTTATAGTTGACGTTTGCACTAAAAATTTTTAAAGTATATTCAAAAGTATTTTTTTTCATCACCGGCATCTTGTTTTTAAAATATCAGATAATTTCCATTTCACTTCAATCGTACAGCAAATGCGCTTATAGGAAAAGTTCAACTCAAAACTGTAACTTAATTTACGAATTTTTAATCATTAATAAAAAAAAATATATATATTTTCGTTAAAAAAAGTTAAACATGTAATTTTTTGCTTTTAATTTCAATAAATATCAAACTGCAGACGATTATTTTGTTTCCCGAGTTTGCTGATTTGTACAACGCTGAATCGCGAATAGTGATATATATATATATATATATATATATATATATATATATATTACGATGTATTGCAGGTAATAATGAATGTCATTAGTGACTACCGGTTTCTTTATTATGGCGTAGACACCACTGATGACATGCAAATTACGCAGTCGTCACATCCTTAAAAGTATGCAAATTGATTCGCCGAAAGTCAGGTACGGAAGTAATTCTACCGAATAACTCGATATATACACCAGAGCAGTAGTTCAACAATAAGACTTGTTGTAGAATTATCAATGTGTTTATTTGTAGAGACATCATCTGTTACATGATGCAGAGTCTAGTTGTCATCACAGATGTACGATGCTAACATTCGAAGAGATGGCAGATATTGAAGAGAATACCATAGACTTAGATAGACACACTATGTACAAAATGAACTGCAATGTTGAGTTGAGGATGGGGGTCACTGGAGCCGTATATTATTATAACAACCAATTTAGAGCAAAATTCTGACGGTCCGCTCCCGTGCAGTATGTTATGTACTCAAAAAAATGGTGTAGGAATACGAACGCGCGAATATGACTATCCAATATTTTGTGAAAAGGGGTGTGGCCATGAAGAGAGTGCTGGAAAAACTCAAACGTCAATGGCTAGGAAATTAGGTTAAGGGGTTTTAGCCTGACGTAAATGTAAGAACTCATTACAGGATTCGGATGAATTTTGATAGTAAAAGTAAGCGCGCGAAAACAAGGGATGATGGGTCAATCGAACGATATCTGGAAATAATAAAATAAAAAGAATATAAAGAAAAAATATTCTGAATGAATAAAATTTCAATGTCTCAATAAAATGAATTTAATCAAATGCTTTTTAGGAAGTTTTTGCAATTTAGAATAATTTTTAGAATAGGGATTTAAAGAATATTTTCACTAAGATATGGAATTAAACCAAACAGGGGATTTAAGATATAAATAAAAGACAGAGAAATACTAAAAATAATAAAATAAATAATATTTAGTAATTTAATAGAATGGTGATAATTTGGAATAAGGACTAAGAGAAGGGCGAAAAGAATTAAAAAAATATATATTATTACATATATATCCTAAAGTAATACCAAAAAGAGCTAAAATGGTATATATATATGTTTGACATAATATTATATATATATATAATGTCAAATATCTATATATACGCCATTTTAGCTCTTTTTGTATCATTTTAGGATAAATTTAACTAGTTACAAAAATTAATATTTCAAATTAGATGATGTATGAAACAACCAAAATCTATATTTTATTCAAAAGTGTGTCTTTTGTGTACATTTTCACGCTGTGTTGTATAAATTCAGCGGCACAAAATTGAGTACAGAGGTACTCAAAGCTGTATCCTAGTCTACTTGGAAGAGAAATTTTTAAAATTCAATTTAGATTCTTTTTAATGTAATATTTTGCAGTAGGTATTTTATTTCACCATCCGCATCTTTTTTTCTATATATGGCATAATTTAAATTTTTACAGCTCATAATAGAACAAAAAATTCCCTTTTAGATAATGTTCACTCTAACTTAATTTAGGGATTTCCATTTATTAATTAAAAATAATTTCGATTAAAAAATATTAACTTGTAATTTTTTGCTTTTAATTTCAGTAAATGTCAAACTGCCGATACTTATTTTGTTTCTCTATTTATTCCACAACTCTTAGACACTAATATTGATGTTTCTTTTTTTCTAAATTTTAGGAAAAATGCCTAACCATGTAGTTATTTTTTAATTCATTTTAGTTTAAATTTAACTAGTTTCTAAAAATTAATATTACGAATTACTTGATTTACATAACAAACAAAATTAAGCATAAATACATTGTGACTCAAAGCGAATAATTTAACATGTATTATATCATTCCCGATGCGTGGTGTTTAAGCTGTTTAGGAGTGAGTTAGGATGAACAAACTGTGATTATAGTAGCTGAGAAAGGGACCATATTTCAGTTATGATTACAAAGTTTCTTCCCAAGTTCGTATGCTATAAATAATTAACGACGTATTACGAAATACAATTTAAAAATGTTTTATTTATACCGCATCCTGTATTATACAATTCCAGTACGATCAGGGACTGTTCATCACTTAGCAATACGATGTTAAGAATGAATGTTATCTCAAAGAATTAGATATTAATAATGCACAGAGCTTACAAAATTCATACTTAAAAGCGGTGAAAAATGTATGGAAAAATAATTATTAAAGTAATTTGTCACGATATCTCTGAAAATTCGAAGATTTAAAACGTTAAAAAAATATGTAATATTTATTTAATTGTTAAAGTAAAGTGTTTAATTCGGGATATTTGGTTAAGACTGGTAAAACGTGACAAAATTACAATTTAGAAAATGAAGATTTTGCATAGAAACAAATTAGCTGCACACGCAGAACGTTTTTTTTTTTTTTTTTTTTTTTTTTTTTTTTCGAATTTTTAAGCATTGATAAAACAAGAAAAAAATTCCCATGGGAGAAATTCTTTAATGCAATTGCATACGTTAATGCACCAACGTTTATAAAAACGAAATAATTACTAACAAAGAAATACTGGGTACTAAGTAAATTTTTTGCCTCATATTTTGATACTTTCTAAAAATGTAACTAAATATACTGTGTGTTTTGGAAAAAAATAAATTTATAACATTTCCTTTTTAGAGATTTTTTGAAATACGTTCAAGTTTATTCTGAGATATCCTGTTTATGACATCACTACTTATTATAGTAAACATGCAATTGTTATACTGTGAAATAGAGCTGAGAATATATTTTTTCATAGAAGAAGAAGGTACCTTCGTCAATCTTGGGATATAAAACCCGCATGTGTTTTTCTTATGTTATTATATTTAGAATTTCCACAAATTGGCATGTTATAAAAGATTCGCCTATTTTCGCTGACTGTTGCTGATAAATTTTGCACGTTTTAACCACAATGTATTTCATTATGAGATCAGCGTTACTGGCGAGCACTTTTGTGATTTATAATAGTGACTAGTGTAAAAGTCTGTCTTAGGAGGGTGGGTAGATATCTAGGTTTTCACTTAAAACTTGAAAAAAAAAATATTCATATACTAATCATAGACAATAAGAAAAACTGGCGTGAAACGTTAAGTTCAGGACCTGATTAATGCACGGGCGTCTTGGTTTTTACAATAAATTTATAAAGTCACGTAAATAAGATGACAAAACAGGAGGAGAAATAACAGATCTATCTTAATTAGTAAAAGGAAACATATACAGATTGAGTGCAATATCAGTACACATAGCTTTTTATGACTTGCACTCTAAGAAATATTAACATGTTTATATACTATTCATTGACAATAAGGAAAATGTACCTCAAAACGCATAGTTCAGAGCCTCTGATGTTTTAACAACATTTGTTTTATCTTACGTAAATAAGATGTCAGTACAGAGGAAAAATTACAGATATTTCTTAATTAGCAAAACAAAACAGATATAGATATAGATATAGTTTTAAATTGTGCTTTATTATGAAGTCGTAATTTTGTTGTGGTATAATAGCCGGAAATAAACGCTGGACTATTTAAATTGTTTCAAGAGCAAACAGGGTAATGTTCCGTAATCGAGCTATTTGGTATATAAATCATAAAGAGTTGGTAAATTAGAATACAATTTTGAAATATGTTGCCTATAAAAATACATTTCCCCGTCTATTCAACAGGGTGAAATTTAAATTTATGCGACGATGAGAAGTAATTAAATTTGCAAGAAAAGAGAAATGGATCAAATCAATTAATTTTACCAAAATAAATTATACATAGAAATCTGAAACAAACAAACAAAAGACGACGTTTATTATATTTTCCATTTCTTAAATCAATACGCAAAATATCCAGTTCAAATAGATTAGCAAAATTAAACACGATGATCTGATGAAAAACACAAAATTTGGATCTTAATACTATATGAGGTTAAAATATTCAATGCATGATTTAAAAAAATAAAATTATCAATGAATCTCAAATATGCATGACTCACTACACAGGTTATTGATTCTGAAATGGTTTGTCGATTTCGGAAACCATTGAACTTTTGTTAGTTTTTAATGTTTTACAGAAGCATAAGAAATGAAACCCGTCGAAATTTGACGTTAAAAATATTTTGAAGTGTCCTCTTCAATCATTGTTTGTTTTAAATTTATATATTCTAAAACCCATCCACTGATTTTATCTAATCAATTTGTATGTAAAATGGATAAATTATTTTACAATAATAATATGCAATCTGCAGATGAGACAGATTTTTAATGGTTTCAAGTGATAATTTCTTTTTGCATGGTTACTTTCTGTAATAGGGATGTCTGTCCCTTTCCCATAATCGGGTATCCTTTCCCTATTATAAAGTGATATACACAGTGGATAATAAAAAAAAAAAAAAAAAAATCTAGTGTAATTTGATGCAACACTTCAACTAATTCAACATGATATTAATTTTATGTTTATCATAAACGAAAAATCTTTCTTTTGTAGATAGATTTCAGTTTAGCGTCTAAATGTTATGGATAACTGATCTTCTAATTTAATGTTTTTGTTGGTATTGTGTTTTATTTCCTTTTTCAGTTGGTTAGGGTAAACAATTTCCAATTGCGATAACTTTGCCAGTGTTTACTTTGCTTTATTGAAATAAACAGATGGTCATTGATGAGTTATATATTTTTTAAATTCATCCTTGAATTTTTTTTCAAAATTCGCTGAATTGAGCGACAGTTTCCAAGTAAAATGTATTTGAAAGTTTATTTTTTTCCTATTCGATAATGTACGAATTGAAATTGCACAGTATCTTGAAGTGATATAAGAGCGATAAAAGCGTAAGCGATTGCGCCGTTCGTTGCGCAATAGCTATACATTTTTAAAAATTGCAATAATATATTAGTTTATATAATATATCAGATTTTAATAACTGATTTTTGTATTTCATTAAATTATAAATCTTGTTCATTTAAAAGGAAATTATCAACTTTTTTCGAACATGGTCAAAAATGATGATGGTCGAATTCGACATGGTCAAATATGACTAAAGAATATTTATAGATTTGTACATTAGCCTTCACAAATATTTTTCAAAATTGCTGTGTAAAAAGTTTGTATTTTAGATGATGAGTTGGTGGTATGTTACTGTACAGAAAATTTGTAAATATTCGTTTAACAAAGCTTGAAATTTGAAAGCTGATGATCGACCCAGATGTATGCTGAATGTGCTATATTAGCACTATTTAATATTCTTCTTACTATCATGAATGTAACTGAATTTAGTTGCATACACATTACAATTTTGCTCATTTAAAATTTGTCATATAAGACGAATTGGACAGATAAGTCATAAAAGTCGCAAAATCATATTTTATGCTATCTATTATCAATGAGTCATATACATATTTTCTTTGAAAAGCATATTTTAAAATATATGGACCTGTGACAGTAATAAGCCATACGTAAGCAAACTTTTGTGAATGTTTTCTGTCATATGCAATGTTGCGCAGGAACGTACATAATTATCCTTACTGTAGCGTAGCAACCAATGATATACATTTACCATTATCTTGTAAGATTAAACAAATATTTAGGTGTCATTAGGATATTCCTGATTATGTTTAGCCATATTTTACAACAGAGGATTTGTCAATCACAGACACACAGATATACAGAGTGACTTTTAATTAACCTACAACTTGTAACTGAAATAACTTGAGTCGTTGACGATATACATTTTTTTTTATTGAAAAGAAAGTGGAAAGGGAATTTAATGGATAAGATTTTCAAAGTGAGAACCTTTAGATGTGATACAATAGCGCAATTTAGTCAAAATGTTTTTAGTAACAAAATCGAGCGTTTCTTTTTTTATGTTTATTTCTTTATGCCTTTTTTATGCTTTTTATGCCTCAGTTATAGCACTTTTGAAGCTAATAACGACTGTCGGCTGTATTGTAAATCAAATCTTTCTAATGACACCAAAGATAGAAATCACATGGATCCATATCTGGTAAATAAGGTGGCCAATGCAATGCATCAGAAAAACAATTTGGGTATTGATAGGTGAAAAACTCGGGACATAGGTCCATTTACGAATGTTGAAGACGACTTTCGTAGAAAATGTGTTGAATTTGCACCACACAAATACCAATTTTAACACTAAAAATAGGATCTTAAGTTGAATTTGGGCGACTTTTACAAAATTGTGTGGAATTGACACTAAACAAATTCCTTTTATGCCCTCTCTCACTGCACGCATTCGTACCGCCATCTAATGAGGCTCTCATAAGTTATTTTAGTTTAAAGTTGCAGTTTAATTAAAACTCACCCTGTATATATAGATTGATATAACCTAGTTCAATACTCTCGTTTCGCTTATGAACACATTAAATTTATTTTTGTCGGAGCAAAGCTCCGGCTTCCCATGAAAAATTACACTTTTGTGTACACGATAGCGGCCAAAATATTTGCCGCATTGATACCAAAATTGGACTGGAAGTCGGTAGTGGCAAAATCTCGCCGGGGATTGAAAAACAGAAATATTCGTCAACTCTAACGCCCGGAATCGTCTGCTCTAGAATTTTCCATTTCCCCATAGAGATAACATTGCGATTGTTTGAATTAAATAAAAAGAAAATTGAAATAAATTATATTGTTGCCATTTTTTATCATGAAAAACTTTTGAATTAAATAAAAAGAAAATTGAAATAATTTATATTGTTGCCATTTTTTATCATGAGAAACTTATTTAAATAACATTATACTCGGAAACAACCTTTTAGTAAAAGCTCTTAATCTCGGTCCCATATATTTTACTTTTATATATTTTACATATATTTTACTTCTCTGAAATAAGGACCCCATACATTTTTATCTTAAAACACGTGCAATGAAGTTTAAATCGTATTAAGTACATGAATTTAGTTTTTTTTTTTAAATCGAACTCAGCAATTGGTGTAATTAAACTTTTTGTTTCCATTTCAAAATATTTTTTTTTCTTTTCATTCAAACTTATTGTATAAAAGCAGTATGAGAGTAAATCTGTTTATTTTGATATAGTCCAGCCAATCCAGGATAAAAAAAATATATATTAAGAAAAATTTTATATATGAACGGATTATATGTTTTTATTATATAGAATTTGCAAGGATGCCAGTTAAGAGAAAGCAATCAGCTGAAATGAAAATAATTGCGAATCGTAATTCAATGCGGAGAAGTCGCACAAGTCAGTTACCTTCAGATTTTTTGCCGAGTACCGGTATACTGACAACTCAAATGAATGAAGCAATCAGGTTTGATAGAGAGGTATCGCAAATCACCTATGTGTCCTGTAATACGTGTCACAAAGCTTTCCCTGATATCATATTAAATACTGCTGGGCTCTGCCAGACATGCAAGTGTAGAGACGGTGCTTTCAAGTTTTCTGCCACTAATTCGATGGACCCAGGTCCAGTTCCTATTTGTCTCAAAGATCTGAGCTACATTGAACAAATGATGATCGCTCAAATACATCCAGTGGTTTCTCTTTACCGTATACGAGGCTCGCAGTATGGATACAGCGGAAATGTAATCAGCTTTAAACAAAATATTGAGAGTTTTATTTCGCGCCTGCCTGTCAATCCTTCAGATATGACTTCAACTGTGTTAGTGACAAAAGATACTTTATCAGGATGTGCAGAGTTTTCTTCGCTCACAACGCCTTCTAGAAGCACTCAGATGGCTTAAAGCTCACAATACTTATTATTCAAATATCACAATTGATGAAGATTTGATCGCTACATTACCTGAGAATGGTGACGTATCTCAAATGTTACCAACAGCAACCGATATTACTGAGGATATTGATACTTTGAACGAGGAAATAAGGCGCGAATCATTTAGACCACTACTTGAACCGGTAGATCAAAACAACTTAATAAATGACGCAATTCGTGTACCTCACCCTTCATTAAATTCACAGCCTATCAACGAATTTCAAGAAGAGGGTTACATAGCACGTGCTTTTCCTCATCTTTTTCCACATGGTACAGCTGACTTACGACAACCTCGTCAAAAAGCAGTCTCTCCTGATGAGTATTATAAGTTCCTAATGAAGTATGAAGATGGGCGATTTGCTAAAGACCCCCGATTTCGCTACTTTGCCATGAATTCAATTCTTCGGTGGCAGTCTTTGGCTAAAGGGCGTTTTTTCGTTCAGCGAAATAGGTTCAGCAATAAGACGGTAGAGCAGATGCGTGATATTCTGAATAGGCAACCAGAAATGGCAAAACACATTATGATTTATGCTAGCAAATTAAGATCCACAAAAGGATACTGGCGTGCACGTTGGGGGGAACTCCTTTCTATGGTAGGACAAATTGGAGCACCAACAATTTTTTTTACACTGTCTGCAGCTGATTATCACTGGCCTGATCTTTTCAGACTTTTAGAGCCTAACAGAGATCCAAATGAGCTGACTGATACAGAACGCAGACAATTAATGCACGACAACCCTCTGTTGACTGGTTGGCTCTTTCAAAAACGTTGTGATATATTTTTGAGAAAAATCTTGACGCCGTTGTTTTTAATAGACGACTACTGGGTTCGTTTCGAATGGTAGTGGCGTGGAAGTCCTCACATGCATGGATTGTTGTGGTTAAGAGAAAGGCGCCAAACATGGAAACACTAGACATGACTAACGCTGAAAATGTAGCAGCCGTAACAGCATATTTTGAAAAACTATGCAGTGCTGTTAATCTTGACAAGGACGTCCTCGTAAATGATATACACCGCTGTCGAGTTCGCTTTTCAGACATTTCCAGTGAAGATCGTGAAAAAGATCTCGCTCAGCTCTTAAATCAAGTCCAACGTCACACAAGACATGGAGATTATTGCCTAAGGAAAAAAAGAGGTGCAAATAGTTATAGCTACAGATTTGGTTTTCCAAAAGCAGAGTGCGACTCTCCAAAGCTTCAAGTAGAAAATGGCATAATTAGCTTTTTGCCAAAAAGAAACGATTCTGAAATGAATACCTACAATTGCTTCGTGTCACAAGTTTGGAGAGCTAACACGGATTTCAGTCCTATTACATCAAAGGATGCGGTTTTGCATTACATTGCCAAATATGCCTCAAAATCAGAAACAGCTTCTGTTCCTTACCAGGAATTGTTATCTGAGATTTTAAATAAGATGAACGAAACAAATCCAGCGGTTCAAGCAGTCCAAAAACTTATTTTGTCTTCTGTTTCTGAAAGGGATTACTCAGCCCAAGAGGTAGTACACATATTAATGGGATGGCCAATGTATCACAGTAGTCGGGAAGTAGTTACAATACGGCTTCATGATAAGAACTGGGAAGAAATCAACTTTTCAAGCGACGAAAGACCATCAAAAAGCATGCTTCAGAAATATTGCGAGCGGCCGGAGAAACTTATTTCCTGCACGCTTCTTAAGTTTGCAAAATCTTTCTCAGTAAGAGAAGTCGATTATCACCAAAGAAGAAAAGATGCAGTTGTCAGAGTTTTTCCTCTTACATCACTCAACCACGACCCAACTCTAGCCGAAGAATACTATAGGCAACAAGTATTACTCAATTATCCTTGGAGAGGTAATTCTGACTCTTTATTGCAAGAAGGCCTGCCGTCTGCGTATCACTCATGGGAGGAAGCATTCAATGATCTAAATATTGATGCACACGAAGAAATAAATTTTCCTGATGTTAGCAGTACACATGAGACAGAAATCCTGCAAGAAGAATACCGCGAGATTGATCCATATATGGCAGCAGCTGCCATAGTTCCTGTGCAGAAAAACGAGGATACTTTGGGGCAACGCGTGATTGATTATGCATGTGAGTGGAAAAGTGAGAGTTAAAAGTACCCTGATCGCAATTTTACTTCATTTTTAAATTACTGTAAAGAACAACAATTTACAGTGCATCAAAATTACGATACGTCTGAGATCAGATTTACAGATGAGCAGCAAAAAATACTTTACTTATGCACGCAACAGCTTTCGTCTTTGCAATCAAGATTTATAAATTGCCCTAAACGTACTTTTATTATTGGGAAAGCCGGAGCTGGAAAAAGTACGGTAATAAAAGAAATTCGTAAAAGAGTTACCGAGCAGTTAGGACCGGAAGCTATTGTGGTTTTGGCTCCAACAGGTGCTGCTGCAATTAATGTCGAGGGCAAAACAATTCACTCTGCACTAAAAGTACCAACATGTTTTAAATCGTTTGCTGATTTAGGAAGTGAAGCAGCAAGAAATCTACAGCTCCGCATGAATCCAGTTTCATTTCTCATTATTGACGAATTTTCAATGATCGGATGCCGTCTGATGGCTGCACTTGAGCAAAGATGTCGCGAAGGTAAACCAGACAGCATTGAACCTTTTGGAGGCTTATTTGTTTACCTGATTGGAGATATTAGGCAGCTACAGCCTGTAAAAGACACACCTCTATATAGGAGACATTCTATAAAAGACATTTTGGCTTTACGTGGACAAACAGTTCTTAAGATGTTTGAAAAATGTTTCACCTTAACAAAGTCAATGAGACAAAGCGACGATCAGCAAATACAGTTTAGAGAGACTCTTGATTCGCTTTCCGTAGGCGAAGTTACAGGCGACCAATACGCATCCCTTATGCAACGACGTAAAGCTATACAGCCTCCGGCTGAACTTGAAAGATTTCAAGATGCCATACGCCTTTTTCCCACAAACAAGCAAGCTGAAGAACATAATCAAGAAGTACTTCGTAAATCAAAATGGCCAGTGGCAAGAATATTAGCAGACCACAATAATCAAATAGCAAGATGGAGTGAAGATGAGCACGCGTCTGGACTTCAGGCTGAACTTTTTTTAGCAATTGGATGCAGAATTATGTTGCGTACCAATCTGTGGACAGAGGGAGGATTGGTCAACGGTGCACTTGGTACGGTAAAAGATATTGTCTACGGACCAGGATTACGGCCTCCAGGCTTGCCATAGGCAGTAATGGTTCATTTTGATGATTATCGGGGATTATTTCTCACTGAAATACTTTTTCCTGTCACACCTATTACAAAGTCTTGGAAAGAAAACAATGTCTCATGCTCCCGTACTCAGTTACCTTTAACAGTTTCATACGCTGTCACCATACACAAATCCCAAGGTTTAACTTTGTCAAAAATAGCTGTGGACATTGGTGAAAAGGAGTTGTCACTTGGAGCAACTTATGTCGCGTTTAGCAGGGTTCGACGTTTAGAGGATGTTCTGATTGAAGTGCCTTTCGCAAAGGATAGGCTAGACCAAATTAGAAGAATGGGGGCACTTGCTGATAGATTAGCATTTGAGCAGTATCTGAGGCAACTGTTGACCGAATAAACACTTGAAGATTCAACAGCTGTTATTGTAATTTTTCTTTTATACTATTAAACAGTAAATATAAAAATAAAAAATATATATTATATATTGTTAATGTTATATTTTATGTTTATCCCACTCAATGCTCCGACATTTCGGCCTGACGGATTCTAGTTAAGTTATACACTGCAAATATATTTAATTTTACTACATAACAGAAGAATAACTGATTACATAGTTAATTAATTACATAAAAGATTACATAACTAATATATTTTTCGAAAAGAAGTATTCACGTAAATATATTGATTTAAAAAGGGATGTGAGGAAACTGATTCTGATTACGTAACTGATCTATTCTTCGAGATGAAGTGCGTCGATGTTAATCATAAATATTTAAATTAAAAGGTATGTGAGGAAACTTACAAGATAGATAAGAGCACAGAAATTCGAGAAGTGTACTTAGCATTTATTAATAAATCTCAAAGTTTAATAAATACCATGTATGACGTGAGTCGTAATAAACTTCATTAATCTTCTAGCGAAGAAAATATTTATTTATTAAAAGGTTATTATTTATTTATTTAATATTTTACTATATATTTAATTATCTATGTAAAATGAAGATATATGTTTAAATAATTCAATTTAATTTTATGTTTTACTTTTTATCTTTTAAATATTTATTAAAATTCAGATATGGACAGTTTGATTTACTTTTTATTAATATTTATTACCGGTTAAATAACATTAAAAGAATAAAAAGTAAAAAAAAAATAATTTTTCATTCAATTTTTAGATATTTAAATTTTAAATTTTTTTTTTTACAAATTTTTAATATTTTAAAATAAATATGTACAATTTACTGCAAAATTAAATTTTACCATTTTGATATATAAAGCTGGATTTTATACACACTTCTGTTGATTACTTTATGTTAAAATAAACCGTAAATTTTCACTTCCTGTAACTTTTAACTGTAATTTTAAATTTCTGACTTCTTACACATGAATTAAACTGAAGTTAATTTTTACTTTTTTATTTATGCAGTAATGATTGCAGGTAGTTTCACACTGTAACAAAGCGGGTACAAAATGTATGAATTAAAAGAATTCGAGCCTGTTTTCAAAATTTCTGAATATTTTCAAGCTTTTAATAACAGCTTTTCATTACAACTCATTCTTTGGAAGAAGTATTTTAGATATAAAATGTTTCAGTTTTTGTAAATAAGAGTGATGATGCACTTTTTGACAAACATTTTATTTTTTTCCATTTTAAAAAATATTAACCATTTTAAAAATATTGATTATTTTTCTGATGGTTAAACGCAAAATATGATACATAAACTTAATATTCTGAAAAAAATATAAATTGTAACCCTAAATTATTTTCCATACATCGATTTTTAAGCTTCTGTTTTAAGTGCAGAAAGTGTCAGTTCATGCTTACAAAAATATTTTTTAAAGTTAATAGTAAAACGACGACTGATACCACTTATTGAGCAACTATACAGGAATTGTGAAAAATGATTTCCTAAACTTTACTTATAAACTAGCAAAACCCGCGGCTTTTGCTTGCGTAATTGTTGAAAAATGCCACGGGGTATTCGTGGGCCTATTTTAATTTATGCTTAAAAGTAGGCTTCATGCCAAATTCCAATTTTCTAGTTAAGGAAATTTCTGTACTAACTGTATCACAGAAATTGCAATTTTAGAATATTTTTGGTCCAGCACACATTCATATTTCTAATTTTTTTAAAACTGTTCAGTGGATGAATTTGTGTATCTAACGTAACATCCATTTAAAATTTCAGGTTTCCCTCCCTAACAATTTCACATAAATAATAGTTTAGAAGGTCTTTAGAAGGTTTTTAGAACTTGGCTTTTAAATTTCGATTTTTTTTAGAAACCGTTCTTAGCAAGCACTGAAATCTTAAAAATAGCCATCATGCCAAATTTCGACTTACTAGACAAGCAGCATAATTAAAATCGCAATTTTAGAAAGTTTTTTGATTCTGCACGTTTTCAAATTTTGAATTTTGTAAAAACTGTTCTCTGGGAGCATTTACGTCTAAAAAATAACAGGCATGCAATAATTTTAAGTTTCTATCCCTAACAATTTTAAAAAGATGCTAATTTATAACGTTTTCAGCTCATTTTACATCTTTAATATCGTTGTTTCAATAAACTGTTTATACCGAGCGTCTGCATTTTAAAAGTTACTCCTGTACTAAATTCCAAGCTTCTAGCCCGAATAAATCCAATGAAATCATAATGTAGAACGTTTGTATAACGTTTTCAGCTCATTTAAAATTGTTAAATTTTGAATTTTTTAGAAACCGATCTTAGCGAGCATTTGCATTTTAAGTGTAATCACCATGCCAAATATGAAGCTTCTATACCAGCTGTACTACATAAATTGCAATTGTAAAACGGTTTTTGTTTGCTTCTGCCATTTTAAATTTCGAATTTTTAGTAAACTGTTATGAGTGATCATTTACGTTAATAACAGAAACGCGAAATTTCAAGTTTCTAGTTTTAACAGTTCCAAATAGGGGAAAGTCGGGTAGCCGCGGACATTTCACTTTCTAAGAAACTCAAAGTGTTGCGTAAATAAAGACTTATTGTAAATGAACGTCCTCTGGAGTCGAAACAAATACAGTTTAAGTACGACGTGGGCACAGAGTAAGTTAGTCATGAGTGAGTGTTTTGTTTTCGTCAATAAATTTTCGAAAAAAAACGAGACAGAATGCATCATATGTAGATAAACATTTGAAGAAGACTGGATTCTGTTCCCGGAATGTAAAGACTAGGCTCATGATGATTGCGTACAGATGCATCGGATTTTTATTATAATTGTGATGTTTGTAGGGCCAAAAAACGGTGCGGGCACCATTGATTAATATGTACGGGGCTAACCGCCGTTTCTTGTGACGCCAAAAAAATAAGGCCAAACTATTTTCAGTATATTTTGTTAAATAATTCGATATTATTAGCAATGTTTAATTAAAATCTTTAAAGAAGTTCGTAATTTTATTTTAAGTATAAAATAAAGACAGAAATTTCATTCATTTGTTTTTTATTTGCAATTTATCCAAGTGTCCGGGACTACCCGATCTTCCCCTAACATTTAGAACGTTTTTAGAACACTTTTCGTGCTTTCACACTTTTAAAAAACTCTTCTGTGTGACCAGTTACGTCTTAAAGCAACAGCCTCGTCAAACTTCAAGTTCCTATCATTAACAATTCCATAGAAATCTCAATTTAATACGTCTTTAGAACGCTTTTTGCGCGTTTCACTCTTTTATATTTCATTTTTTTTTGTCAAATTGCTGTGTGCGACTATTTATGCCTTAAAAGCAACAGTCATGTCAAATTTCAAGTCTCTATCCTTAACAATTTCATAGAAATCATGATTTATAAAGCTTTTAAAAGGCTTTCTGCTCATTTGACACTTTGAAATTTTGAATTTCCTTACAAACCATTGTTAGCGAGCATTTCTTTCTTAAAAGTAACCGTCATGCCAAATTTGAAGTTTCTAATCCTGCAAGTATAAAAAAAAAATCATAATTTAGACTGTTTTTTCCTCCTTCACTCTTTTAAATTTTGATTTTTTTTAACTGTTCTGTTTGTGCACCTGCATCTTATAACGTATCAGCCATGTCAAATTTCAAGTTTCTGTCCTTAACAATTCCATAGAAATCGTAATTTAGAACGTTTTTAGAACACTTTTACCTCATTAGTGGGTCAGCCTTTTAAATTTCGATTTTTTTAAACTGTTCTTAAAGAGTATGTATATCTTATAAGTAACTACCATGTCCAATTTCAAGTTTCTAATCCGTTCAGTATCACAAATTTGCAATTTTAGAACGTTTTTCGCTGCTGCAAGCCCCCTGAGAATAGTGGCACTGACATAAATATAGCAATGTTAGAGCAGTGACTTTCACCATAAATTTGCGACAATTACGTTTAAAATCTGTTCGGTAGTGTCAGAGATTGCATAGAAATTGTAATTTAGAATGATTTTAGAGCGCGTTTAGATCATTGCAACCATTTAAATTACAATTTTTTTTAACTGTTCTTAGAGAGCATTTATATTTTATAAGTAACTACGATGCCAAATTTCAAATTTCTAGTCCGTTCAGTATTACAAATATTTCAATTTTAAAACGTTTTTTTGCTGCCACACCCTTCTGGTACACCTACATATAATATATCCTATGCTGCAGCAGGGACTATCACCGTCAATTTGCCAACATTACGTTTGAAATCAGTCCGGTAGTTCCAGAGATTGCATAGAAATTGTAATTTAGAATGTTTTTAGAATGCTTCTCGCAGATTTCCCCCTTTTAAATTTCGAATTTCCCACATACATCACTTCTAAACATCATGAAATAGGAAAAAACGTACTTTCGAATGAAATCTGTTTGAAATTTGTAACTGAATTTAGGGAATTTTTTTTTTTTACTTATAAAATAGTTTAATGAATAATTACTTAACTCTCAACAATACGCATTTGTTTGCTGCAGCATAGTAAATTAACTAATGGCAGGTTACCACAATTAATAATTATTCAACAGATCAATTTAAAAAGAAAAGAGTTAAGATAGAGCAATTTGACGCAAGTTAAAATCAGTCAAAGAACAGATTTTCACTTTATGTAGAACGTAAAATTAATACAAAATTAAGTTAAATTTGTTAAAAAATACGTTGCATCAGAATTTGCTCTGAATCATATATTTTAATACGAGAAAATCTTGCGTCTATTTTTGTATATATATATATATATATATGTAATGTTTATCTTAAAAACGACTCTAACGATTTTAACGAAATTTTATATCCTACCGTTTTAGGATACCAGGACCATTGGGCTGGAACATATGTTCGAGAAAAATTGATTAGTGCGTCATTTTGGGTCACTACGGGTCAGGGTCAAGCTAATTTTATCTAAAACACGGCTTGAACGATTTTAACTAAATTTTGTATCCTACCATTCTGGATTACGGGAAGACTATTGCTTTAAGTCCCATGTAAAAAAAAAAATCGATGAACGGGTCAATTTTTGGGTCACTACGAGTCAAGCTAATTTTATCTGAAAAACGGCATTAACTATTTTGACTAAATTTTTAATTCTACAATTTTGGGGTACGAGCGAACCATTGGGTTAGTTCACATGATCGAGAAAATTTGATTACTGGATCATTTTGGGTAACTACGGGCCAGGGTCACTCTAATTTTATAAAAAAAAAATATTCAAACGATTTTGACTAAATTTTGTATCCCACCAATTTAGATTAAGAGAAGACCATTGGACTGGGTCACATGTGCGAGAAAAATTGATTTGTAGGTCATTTTGGGTCACTACGGGTGAGGGTCAAGTTCTTTTTATCTAAAAAATGATTCAAACGATTTTTATTAAATTTGGTATACTACCGTTTTGGATTTCGAGAAGAATATTGGGCTAACTCACATGTTCGAGAAAATTCGATTAGTGGGTCATTTTTGGGTCACTACGGGTAAAGCTAATTTTATTCAAAGAAGGCTCTAACGGTTTTAACTAAATTTTCTACGGTACCCTCGTTTCGGATTACGAGAAGGTCATTGGGCTAAGTCACATGTTCGAAAAAAATTGAATAGTGGGTCATTTTTGGTTAACAGCGGGTCAAGCTATTTTTATCTGAAAAACAGTTCGTAAGATTTTCAATAAATTTGGTATAGTACCATTTTGAGGTACGGGAAGACCATTGAGCTGTGTCACATGTTCGAGAAAATTCAAGTAATGGGTCATTTTGGGGTCAATTCGGTTCAAGCTAATTTTATCTAAAAAACGGCTTTAACGATTTTAGCTAAATTTTTATCCTACCGTTTTGGGGTAAGGGAGGACCATTGGGCTTGGTTATATGTTCGAGAAAATTCGATTAGCAGGTTTTTTTGGGATCAGTATGGAACAAGCTAATTTTAACCGAACGTAGCTCGGTCTTCCTCGCTGGTTGTATTTTAATTATAATGTGACGTTTCTCTTATAATATTCTCAATAGAAAATTATTAATAAAATGCGTGTTAAATCTGGATTTAAAGATACTTCTGTAACTGCTGATAGAGACCTAGTAAAACTTATATTTAAGTTAATTTTGTTTTCTTTATCCGAAATATTATGCCACAATTTGTTGTAAAAATGAAATCTCTAACATCTGTTTCCTTGTCAATAGCGCAATGAAATCCTAAGCATTTGCATATTGATACAGAATTATACGAAAAATAATTATGTGTTAGATGATACTTTTTGCATCTCTTCTGACAAATTAGAGTTCAAATAGTACTCATACTATATCACACTTTATAGATAATATTTTAATCAACACTTTGCCGTCCGGCGACACCACACTGGTGTCGTCGTAAAGTAACGTAATTTGAATCCTTAAATGCTACACTGGGATCAGAATTTTGGAATGAAAAATGTATTTTTATCAAGTACATGAAGAAAATATTTTACTTATTACTTACCCATTATACGTAATATAGGGTAAGTCTTGTAGTCGTTTTGAAAATCGAAAAACAAATTTTTGACGGATTTACACGTTTCAGACACTGGAGATTCCGAAAAACATATTTTTAGAAAAAAAAATTTGCCGTCCGTCTGTGTGTCTGTAAACGGCCTATCTCCCGAAAACATTGAGATAGAGACTTGAAATTTGGTATGTACTTAGTATGTAATAATGGGAAGAAGCCTATTGAATTTCAGTAACCTCGATTAACCGGAACTATTTTTTCGGACTCTCGAAATATTCATTCTGATAAAAGGTATATAAAAAATTTCGAAATTGTTTATTTTAAGGAGTGAATATAAAATACAATAAATAAACATAAATTTTGCATAAAGCATGAAGTTAATCGGATAATGAGTTGTCGAGATATTTGTAATCCTATTTTTTCCACACTCTTCGATTTTTCATGAGCCTGTATTTCATCCAAATTTCAATTCAAAGATATATTTTAATTGGAAATGAGACGCTTAACCAGATGCAATAAACCGCTAGTTAAAAGGATTATTGTTTTTGGAGTTATAAGGATGTTTCTTTTAAGCAATTCAGTAATCGAGCCTTTAAAGTTTATGACGTCATCAAGCCACGATTTTATTCGAATTGCAATGCATTTTATAAGTAGTTTACACATTTTTTATTTTAATATTTTACAATATGCATATCCATGATGGGTAAGTATTACGGTGGCCCCCAACGACTAGTTTTCGAATAAATTTGTTTCTAAATTCTGGTGTCAATCAATCATTTCAATTTTACGAATAGAAATATTTTTACGAGACATGCGGACTGCAAGGTTTTATAAGATATTTCAAGATCAATTTTATCAGTTTATATTTTTTACCACGCAGAATTTTTTACGTATATATACATAGCAAAAATTAATAAATGATAAAAACGCATTGAAATTGATTTGAAATACTATTTATTATTATTATTATTATTATTTGAAGTAAACAATCTCGAGTAATATTTAATTTGAAAAAATACCATTATTGTACAAATGTCTATTTGCAAATAAATTGTGTCTATTCCAGTTGCAAATTTATAAACTCGTGTCAAATATTTTTTTGATATTTATTGTAAAAAATATATTTTTCATTTGTTTAAAAATATACTAGACATATTATTGTAGCATTTTCTTATTTATTGTTACATGTATTATATTAAGCATATATGTTAGATTTGTTAATAAACATGCTTTGTAATTATGTATTTTTTTTTCAAAATTTAAAACTGCTTTATCAAAATGTTTCATGCATCTTTTACTAATTAAAACATGAAAATCTTGTAACTTTTATTCAGTTTTCATTAACAGATACATTTGTGCTTATATACTATTTAAAGAAAACAAACAATTTCTTAGGTTTTATACATATAATTCTTCCATGCATTTATGAATGTACTAACTTCTAATTTGTTACCACAAATAAATAAGACTTTACCTATTAAAACAGTGCATAAAAAATTTAAACAGAACCTTTAAATATCTAATGTAATAGATGACTACATTACTTCAGGAGTTAAAAAAAGTTCAGATAGTAACTGAAACGGTTAACATTATAAAAAAAATGTAGAATAAGCAAAAATTTAGGTGATACTTTTAAAAAAAGTATATGAGAAAGTAATTGGAGCAAAAGCATATCACAGAAAACTGCTAGATATTTGGTAATAAATTATTCATGTCCATTAAACATCATAAATGATCCCACACTTAGTAATGTTTAATTTTAAGAGCAAAAAGGAAGTTTAGTAAATATCGATTATTTTTTCTTCACAATTTTGTCGCATTTCTTAATTTAATATATGTTTTTTTGTAATAATTTTAGTTATAACGTTATATGCTTGTACAAATAATAATTTTTTGGAATACATTTGAAATATCCACATTTTTTTTTATTTGTATTGACACCAAAAATTATTACATACAATAGTATACGAGAAATTTTTACTATGACATTTATTTATTTTTTATTTTTATTGCGAAAACATTGCAAATCTTCAGCAATACAGCACTGTAAAAACAAAGTATGACCTAGGTTAAAATTTCAGAAATAACGGGCTCAAGTCTCTTATGATTCTGCGCTGTATAAAAAAATACTTGATTCTTAATCCAGGATAATATAATAATAACAAGAACTAAAATAAGCAATAATCTCCTCCAAGTTATCCACGATTCCGAAAAGCATTTTTTATCTTCAAAAGCTCAGAAACGAATATGTTTCTTTTGTTGCCACTTATTTTCTGAAACATTTTCGAGTAGTTTTTATGCTGTACTAATTATCTTCATTAAACCGGAATATCGGTTTTTAAGATGCTGACAATTCTTAAATAAACATTTTCATGTTTTACATTCATGTTTTACCAAAAACCGTGATAAATTAACAGCATTAACATTAACATTAAAATCAATATAATTTTTCTGTTCTTGTATGTATAAATTCAGTTACGCAGATGAAAGTTGTAAATTGAGAATTGATAGTATCCGTAAACCCGATACTCCTGTTAGAGAAAATTTGTTAATGCACTATAAAAACTACTCGGAAACGTTTCCGAAAATCAGCGACAGCAAAATAAACTCTTCTTTTAGAAATTCTTCTTTGAAAATCGAAAATATACTCGTTTTTGAATTTTCTAAAGATAAAGAACGCTTGTCGGATTCGCATTCGCAGGTGATTAGGAAGAAGTCATTATATATATATATATATATATATATATTTTTTTTTTTTGCTGTTATATTATACTTTCATAAATTATGAAACTTTTGTCTTTTACAGCTTGAAATCTTACTTGGACAAAACGAAAAAATGTATTAAATCAGTCCTATTGTGACAGTTCGACTACTCTCGTCACGTGAGTAGGCGATGTTTTGAATGCGATCGTAATTTTTGTCCCCTAACAGTCCATGTGCGTAAAAGTTTATTAAGGCTCTCTTTTCTCTAAGCTTCGATGGATGTATGAATCTCGGAAATTGTGAGTTGCTGTTTTCTTTTGATATTTATGTAAATTATTGTAGCTGGTTAATCGATACTGTGGATATATAAGAGGTGAATTTTCGTTTAGAGTTATACTGAGAGTGGTACTTAGAATCAGTACTTAGCATCGGTACTTAGAAGCAATACGGATCAGCCCGCATCTAGTAGTTGGTATCTTACCCGGAAGCCTCCCTTACTACGCATAACGTCGTGTTAAGCTGTATAGTTTTACTTGCCAGTTGAACTGGTGAGAAGCCTGTATCAGAGCTCACCGGATTTAAACGTGGAATTGACTTATCTTGAATTGCACCCTGACTCTCCTCTGTCGATATATTATACTTTAATTATTTGATGGTTTTTATTTTTGTGCCACTTCAAGTCGAAAGCTAGACTGTTTCTGTTGAGTTAGGTAAAACGAGTAGTTCTCGCTCAACCTCCCTGCCCAGTTAGACTTAATAAACTTATTTTAATTTAAACCTTAACTTTTGTTCTTCTTTTCTCTAACGAACGGCCTGGTACTCAGCATTATGGCCATTACACTATATCTACTGCATTGAAAGAATTGATGTGTTTATCAATATCTTAACTGTAACTAGCTCTCGTTAGCATCTCAGGCATTGAACTTTGTTCCTTTCTCGTCTTCTTCTTTTTGAAGCTATGCTGGTTTCTGATAAAATCACAAAATTTCTTAACTGATTGACTGCCAGCATCACTTTCTATGCACACCACAGTTATACACATAGTAAAGCGAGGTTTACTTTTCATACTCTGTCCTTAAATAAGTATATATATTAAAAGGTTTATCGAAATAAAAAATTATTTAACACTGTAACATTTTTATGTAATGAATAATGTGCTGTTAAACCCTAACAACATTTAATTTTTATTTATTTTTTAATTTTTCTGTTGTTGTATTCAATACGAACCTTTCCTTATGGAAATCAACATCTTTCATTGTCATCGTGTAAATGTGTAAAAGAAGCGCAATGGACAGTTAACACTTACATAGCTAATTAACAAATAACTGTAAAAATATAATTTTTAGATAAGATTCATTCTGATATAAAATTTTACACATTTTATAATTTATATGTATTTTAAATAGTTTTTTAATTCTGTTTGTTATTTCTTTTATTTCCTTCCATAAACGTTACATAGAAATAATATTTCTTCTGTTCGGCTGCTTCGTTCAAATGTCTACAGTCTTGACATTATTTTCACAATAAATAAATGCACACAATTTACTGCAGGTCATCGTTCAGATTCAGACAATTACGTCCGCCACGATTATGTCCAACCCCTTCTACGGAGAAGGCATTTGAATAATTTAATGGAACAACAAATCGTAAGCCGCAGAATTCAACAACCAATATTTTTATGAAATTTCTGGCCAATCGTAGGAAACAGGGACAATACTGTGTGATCCTCAACATAAAATTAATATAGGTGGTTGCACGCACAATATACTTCAGAATATTTAGATAATTTGTAGAGAATATTTAAGATTGTTAGTTCTTAACACTTGGTGAATTTACCAGATTGATTTCTGATTTTATGTAAAAGATAGAAATGTAAACTTCCGAAATGTAGCTTGAGATTCCAAGCTTTTAAAAAAAAATTTCCTTATTCAGAGAATTCCTGTTAAAGACATAATCTGTATGTTTTGGAAGCAGAGTTATTGCTTAATAAACATTTGTTAATCATGATTAATAAAATGTATCAAAGAATTATTTAATGTTCGATCGGTTTTATCCTCAGTTTATTTTATGGGAGAGTGGTATGCAAAAAATCCTATGATGGAATCGTGGATGAGGATTCCTCCTGAACTTCTATCCCAATGCCTCTGACGTCGTCCTCTGAGTATTTCAGGTCTTCCTATGGATTTGTTTCAGTGGATTATGCATTGTTTTCATAGGGAACTAGTACCTTGTACGAGGCAGTATTTTAGTTATTTATTCTGGCGCAACATTAAAATTCTTTAAATATACATTATGTTAAAAATATAATTAAGCAATTTCAAAATTGTAATTATGTTAATTAAATATTTAATTATTGTTAATTAATAATGGTAACTAAATTAGTAATAATCAATACCAATATAACCTGATGATCTGTATTAAAAGATACATGGTAGCGAGATTTGTTTTAATGGTTTTCTTATTCTGTTTGTAAATTGTTTTGATTAAATTTGTTATTTGTTACTTAATTTTCTCTACTCAATGTTTACATCATGTGTAATGCTTTGTTAATTAGATAGAGTTGAAGTATTGTAATTAATGTTAAATAGCTTGCATACTTGTCTCATTTACTACCAGTTCATACGTAGAGATTCTGCGAAAAAAATAAATGCGATTTTTTAATCATCAGTACTTTAATTTTAATTATTAGTACTTTAATTTTAATTAATTTTATTTGTTTAATAATAATAATTTTATGTAATTAAATGTTGATCTTGGCATTAGCCTTAATCATCATTAGAACTTAGCCACGATCATATTCTATATTTTTATATATTGTCATTCGTTTCCGACAGGCATAAAAAGTTGGTTGGGTATGTTTTCTCAAAACACTACCAAGAGCTTCAGTATGCACAAATCATTCCAACATTTGTTAAAATTATTTTTAATCTTTAACTTTATTGTTAATTTTGTTTCAGTAAATGGTTCAGTCACTATTCACGGACAGGTATTTGCAGATTTTAAACCAAAAAATCCTCAATATTAGAAAACGTCTTCTGAGAGTACAAAGTACGCACATTTTACGGCTGAAAATGTAGAAGAATGTATAAATGCTCTAAGGTCACAAAATTACACCTAAGATTTTTATCACATACCTAGGAATATCGATATGTTGCACTATAATTGGTGTAATGTATAATATATATATATATATATTAGGTTGTAACTAAAGTTTCCCGCCACAGCTAATATCGTTTGTGCAAACAGTTCACGTTAACGTGTTTACTCATATTTTGTCAAACGATTTTAGGCATTCGAAAGAAAGAGACTTGTTTGAGAACACTGTGTTGGGAAAATTGTTAAAAAATATCGTTATCATTAAGTACAAGGTGTCTGAATTGGAACTATCATGCTACCAGATTAGAACCATCATTTACTTCCAGTTCTGTTGCAAAAAGTCAGCTACAGAATGTCACCGAATCATGCGTACAGCTTTAGGTGCTACTGTTGTATCATATGACACTGTGAAGGTTTGGTACCGAAAGCCCAAAAACAAGGACTATGACAACAAGGTCTACTGAATTGAAGCAGAGCGTTCTGGCTGGCCTACTGATGTTGATGATGCCCACTTTCGAGAACTTGTGGAAGAAGATCAGCATGCAACCACTCGAGAGCTAGCTAGGGAATTAAATGTTAGTGCCATGTCCATTAGTCGCGCTATACATCGCAGAAACTTAATGCACAAGTTCAATCGCTGGGTACCGCATAAGCTGACTCAATCAGATGATGACAAACGTGTACGTGCCTGCACTAATCAGGTCGAATATGAACGCATTGAAAAAATTCTGGTCCGGATCGTCACTTGTGACAAAAAGTGGATTTACTTCAACAACACAAGCTGAAAAGGGGGTTGGTCTGCGCCCAGTGAGTCCGTCGACAGCGTCGCAAAGCGCAATTTGCCTAACAAAAGGATAATGCTTTGTATCTGGTGGGATTTCCGTGGTATTATCCACAAAGAGTATCTAGAAAAGGGTAAAACCATGGAAAGTAAGGTGTACAGCGATATGCTAGTCCTTGTTGACGCTGCTATCAAGACCAAACGTCAAAATGAGTTCAGACGCAAGAAGGTAATGTTTCATCATGATAATGCTAGACTACATGTGTCTGCATTCACCGGCTTGACTCTGTATGGACTCGAATGGGATCTTTTGCTACACCCGCCATATAGCCCTGACATCGCTCCCTCGGACTTCTACTTTTTTTCACACCTGCAGCTATTTCTTGCTGGTGCTATCTTCAACTCTGCACAGGATGTCCGAAATGAGGTTGATCTGTTTTTCGACTCGAGGCCTCCATTTTTTTAGTCAAAGTGTTTGAAAAACTACCAAAACGTTGGCAGAAAATCATAAATTTGGGTGGTGATTACTACACAACTAAAGGTACTGCTTTCACGCCTATTTTTCTAACTTTATTAAGAACTTTTTTGGCGGAATTTTTTTGTTACAACCTGATATATTCAACCCTGATGAAAAGGGATTTTTCTGAATGAATGAATGAGTGAAGAAATATTTGTTTTTCTTTATACAGTGTACGTACATAATTTCTAGATCTCACGTCTGCTTTATTCTTCGCCTACTTGAATGGCTTTTTTTATGAACGAAACAGCTTGTGACAAACTAACACAAGCCCGGGGGCTACTTGAAACCTAATTTTAATAATTTATTACCTGTACATAAAAAGTAAAATGTTGTTCGAAATATTGATGTATTCTAATAGTATATCTAAAATGTAACCCCTCTATGTTTAAGTAGAATGCTAATTGTTTCTGTTACATAATTACTGCATGGATTATTACATAATTGATAACGTTAGTGATTACGGAAAATGCTTCATAATAGAAGATTAATGTTTTAATTTTCGCTTTACACAAGAATTTCTAGTAGCAGGGTTCTACTGTACATACTTTATTTGAAATCATACTAGAAAACAGGGCTGCGGAGTCGGTGGGAAAAATGACCGACTCCGACTCTGACTCCTGAAATTTTAAGGGAACCGACTTCGACTCTGACTCCGACTCCGACTCAGGGACGTCTAAAGTACTAGTATTGCCTGTTGATTCCTATTATTCAGATTGCTTTATTGCTGTCATTTGTTTTGAAATAGTAATAGTCGCTTTATTAAATTTCTCATTAAATAAAGGAAATATTACTATTTAAAAAAATGGCAGCAATCAAGCAAACAGAATTTTAAAAAAACTGAACTGACAACACTGCAACCTGCTGTTACATTCTTATTTGACCTTGAAATATATGATGTGTATGTTTTTGGATGAATTATGGGTATAAGCTGTGATCGGTAGTCAAGACTAGGACTCATTTACTGCAGCAGCAAACTTCTGACAGTATTTTAGCACCAAAATATGGGTGAAAGGTTGTTTAATTTTGATTTTATATCTATTACTGCAGATCCAAAAAATAGGAGGCGAAAATTTTACAATTTAAGCATCATTTGTGGTCTCCAGAATCCGAAAAATTACGGGGGAATGCAAGAAAAATAAATGACAATTTTATTATTTTAGCATTAATTTTGTTCTCACGGCTTCATAAAAAAGGGGCAGAAATTTTATATTTACAGCATTATTAATTGTACAATTTTGGGTCCTGCAGACCCGAAAAATCCAAATATTGAAATCTAAAGAAGTAAATAGGTTGAAAATTTTACTATTTCAGATCCCGCTGACTTGGAAAAGAAATTGCAAAATTTTGTAATTTTGGAGTTATTGTGTCTTCCAAACCCGAAAAATTCCAATGTAAGGGAAGAAAAATAAAGAGGAAAATTTTGTATTTCCTGCATTAACTTTATAATTTTGGCTTTATTTCGGGTCTACAAAACCTGAATATCGAAAGGAAAAAGATAACTGAAATTTCACTACTTCATCATTATTTTGAGTACTGCAGACTCAGGAAAAAAATTATAATTTCACTTTTTTTAGTGGGGTGGGCGGGGGGGGGGGGAGGGAGGTTTTATGCACACGAAAAAAAGGGGAGAAAATTTACTACAATTTCAGCATTTTACTCCAGGTCCTGCAGACCTGAAAAGAGTCTGAGGGAAACAAGAAAACAAAAGAGAAATTTTTTCTATTACAATGATATTTCTGTTTCTGTGGACTCCATAAATAGCAGAAACTTCCAATTTTCGCTTTACCTCGGGTTCTTCAAAATCCAAAAACCGAGAGAAAGTATTGCATGTACTAATATAAAATATAAGCTAGAGATTTATTGGGCCTGTTTAACCTAGGTTTCCTTGTATATATAATCCAAATATAAAAATAATAATTCAGTTTATAAATTTAAAATTACAAAGAATTGGTTTAATTTTACTTCAAAATGTCTAACAAACAAGCTGGAGTCGGAGTCGGCCTGTTTTTTAGTGACTCCGACTCCGACTCTTTTGTCCAAAAATACACCTGACTCCAACTCCGACTCCGCAGCCCTGCTAGAAAATCAATAGAACTATACACAAAATGTTAAAGTATCATTTGGATTATATTTTCTCTCGTATCCAATTTTGTCAGGAAACGTACATAATTTTGGTTAATGTACCAAAATATGGTTTATAAGTGTGTATTATATATATATATATATATAAACGAAATATTGACGTATTCTAATAGTATATCTAAAATGTAACCCCTCTATGTTAAAGTAGAATGCTAATTATTTCTGTTGCATAATTACTGTATGGATTTTTACACGATTGATAACGTTAGTGATTACGTAAGTGATGTCGTATGTTTATAAATGCAACTTCTTGATGTTTCGCTTAAATGATAATTAAAAAAATAATTTGAGACGCCCACAAATATAGAGAAGAACAATTACAGGAGTATATTTAGCATTTGATAGAAAACTTTTCACGTTCATTAAATATCGTGTATGAATTAAACCTTAATAATTTTTTAAAGAGAAAATCAGAAATTTAATAAATGAAAAAGTTTCATATATTTCTTTACCATTTTACTTCATTTATTCGACATCAACCAATGAAAATGAAATTCCAATACGTATAATTTATTTTGCCGTATTACGTCGTCTTTTTTATGTTAATCCACTTTTATCGCTTTGAATCTTTTCTAATTAATACATCAATTTCATTACGTGCATAAAAAATATGTAACTTCACTTTAGAATTCACTTTTTGTTTTAAAAAAATCGAATTATTTGATGTAATTTTGTCTATTTATTTATGTTTTACTAACTATAAAATTACTGGTATTCGGTTGTTCTAAATTTGAATTTTATGCAAATTTATTATGATTAATGTATATAAAATTAAGCTATGAATTTTTTACTCTTGTACGCTATTTTTTAACTGTTTAACTTTCCGTGTATGGACAAAACTCAGAGTAATTTTCACATTTAAATTTATGCTGTAAAGTTTTCAGAGTAGTTTCAAAGTATATAGCTTCCGTACATACTCTCTTTACTATTTTTCAAGGAAACTTTTCACATGCCAGCCCATTTTAAACTTTGCGGAATACTTTTAAAAATTTTAATGGCAGTATCTCATTAAAACTCGCTTTTTCGAAATAGTATTTTGAGATAAAATGTTCCGGGTTTTAAAAAAGCAGAAGCTAATTTTTTATAATATAGAGTTTAAATTTTCTCTAACAGCATTTCACTTTTTTCTGTAATTTACATTCAAACTTACGTTCTAGAAAAATAAACCGATAAATTAAAAAGATTTGTTAACAATTTTTGATTTTTAAAACAATAATAAAAATCGTGTAAGTATCTTATAATAACAATTCGTGTTTGAAATTTACATTGTTATTTTGTTGTAAGGAAAATACAAACATAAAGTATAGAATTTTTAAGGTACTGCAAATTCCTCAAACGGCAAAAGTCAATTAATTTTTCCAATGTTTTTTTTTTCAGTTATGATAATTTACGTATTTAAAATAATGTTGCAAAAAATGTGCGAAAAAATAATTTTAACAACAATAACTTTTAGCACATTACTTCACATTTAAGTATTTTCAACATTTATTGTATGGATTTAATATTATTCTAAAAAAAATAACTGAAGGGACGAGTGAGATCGAAATTAAATGGTTTTATCTAATACGAATTTTAAAAAGAAGTATGCCACTCTTGCACATTATGCATTGTATTTTAATTATTAATTTTCAAACACACAATAATATACTTATTTAAAGTTCACAAAAATACTACGTCTGGTCATTATTAATTAAACATAGTTATGTTAATACAGACAATTAAAGTTAAAAAACACATTTATTTGTTAAAAACATTATGAAACGTTTCGGGCTTTCCCGAAGCCCTTCATCAGTAGTTTAAAATGTAAAACACAAAATCACAAAAGATGTTATGATATTGTGTTTCGCATTTCAAATTAATGATAAGGGATAGTTCCATCTGAATACGCTCATTTATTTTAATTCAGGCTTCCTCCACTCCTCCCCCCTTTTTTAATTTTTTTAGATAATTATAGCTATAGTATATATATAATTATTGTGTTAATAGAGTTTAATTTTTCTCTAACATCATTTCACTTTTTCTGTAATTTACATTCAAAATTACTTTCTAGAAAAATAATCCGATATTTTACAACGATTTGCGAACAATTTTGGATTTTTCAAACAATGATAAAAATCATGTAAGTATCCTATATTAACAATTCGTGTTTGAAACTTACATTGTTATTTTGTTGTAAGGAAAATACAAACATAAAGTATAGAATTTTCAAGGTACTGCAAATTCCTCAAACGGCAAAATCAATTAATTTTTCCAATGTTTTTTTTCAGTTATGATAATTCACTTATTTGAAAGAATGTTGCGAAAAATGTGCGAAAAAATAATTTTAACAACAATAACTTTTAGCACATTACTTCACATTTAAGTAAGTTTCAACATTTATTGTATGGATTTAATATTATTCTAAAAAAGATAGCTGAAGTGAAGAGTGAGATCGAAATTAAATGCTTTTATCTAATATGAATTTTAAAAATAAGTATGCCACTCTTGTACATTATTCATTGTAATTTAATTATGAATTTTCAAACCCACAATAATATACTGATTTAAAGTTTACAAAAATACTACGTCTGTTCATTATTAATTAAATATAGTTACACTAATACAGACAATTAAAGTTAAAAACACATTTATGTATTTATTAAAAACATCATTAAACGTTTCGGGTTTTCTTAAGCCCCTGATCAGTAATTTAAAATGTAAAACACAAAATCAGAAGAGATGTTAAAACATCTCCTAGGATATTGTGTTTTACATTTTAAATTACTGATAAGGGATGGTTCCATCTCAATACGGTCATTTATTTTAATTCAGGCGTCCGCCACTTCTCCCTCCCTCATTTTTAAATTGCTTTGACACATGCTCAACTTTGTAAGTTGGTTTAAAAATCTCTTGTGATTTTGTGTTTTAAATTTTAAATTACTGATGAGGGGCTTCGGGAAATCCCAAAACCTTTAATGGTGTTTTTAATAAATAAATGTGTTTTTTTTATAAATTTAACTGTCTGTATTAGTGTAACTATTTTTAATATACTGATTGTCAATGAATTTATATGAACGCTACTTTCAGAATTACAAAACCTCGTTATATTTAATAATAAATATATTTAAGTATTTTATAATAAAGACCATTTACTAGTACTTAGAGTCCTTTCTCCAAATAACACAAAAACACTTGAAGATATTCTCAGACGCTTCAAATCTTCAACAATTCTTTTTAGTATTAAAATGATATCATAAGTACTACCTGAAGAAGACATTTTAAGAATTCCCTAAGGATTGAATTTCGCGTATTTCTTGAAGAGTATCTTTTTTTTAAGAGTCTTGAAGGGTATCAGCATTCCCTTTAAATGAAAGAAGGGAAAAAAGGGTGAATTTTCATGAATCTATGTGTCAGTGTTCAGTTAGATGGATTAGAATTGTTTTCTATGCTTGCCAAGAGATAACTGCGATATCGGCAAAATTTAAAATGGTGGACAAAGTTAGATGACTGAACTGATTTTTGGAACTTTACCTTTACACTTTAGTTTAATTAATTAAAAATACATCGACGATATTATGGAACAAAATCATGAAGAGTGATAGTTGCTGCCACAGAATAACATCTACTATATATATAAAACACAAACGGAAATTTCGTTCCGTTCCTTTATAACTCGAGTTCTGCCGAATGGATTTTGATGGAACTTACACTGTTCGAGAGATAATTTTTCAGGGAAGGTTTTAGTATATAACATAACATTCTACGTAAACTGGTTATAGAATTATTATAGAAAGTTCGGATATTTTGGCCGAAAAGGTTACCATTGCTAATTTTTTGGCGATCATTACTGTTGCAGAAAAAAATGAAAAGACTATACATGGCCTAAAATAAAAGAAAAACTGTTACTAATTTTATTATAAAAAAAGAAAAGAAAGAGAAAGGAAAAAAAAAGAGTTTTGATGAGAGAATATTATAAAACGAAAATATTTAATTTAAACATGATTGGGAATGTTCGTAATTTGCAAAATGTATACATTTTAACGTCTGAATGTGAAAAATATTAAAAACACCAATTAAAATAATTTAAGACAGACATGAGTACACATAAAATAAAAATTTATAAAAAAATATATACTTAAAAACAGTTAAAAATACAAAATAGTAGACGTTTCGCCAAGCGACACGCAAGGCATCATCAGTACAAAAACAATCTATTGCATAACAAACCACAGAACAAGGAAAAAGAAAAGGTTTGAAATCAAGGAAAGTTGAAGTTATTTTAAAAACAGATAATATTCATTAGGGACAGAACGAGCTTCATTCAACGTCTGCGATCGCAATTGAGTGAACCAACTCTCAAGGAGTAATCGACCATGGTAGCTGTTACAACCTGATTTCAAAATACTGGCGTTCGCAATTAGCGGGATGTGATTCGTTTGAAGTGAATGCTGGACAATTTTTGAATTCAAATTACTATTTTTTAAAGCACTAGTATGTTCTTTTAGGCGAATTCCCAATGATCTACCTGTTTCACCAATGTAGACACTATTGCAATCTTTACAGGGAATAATATAAACAACACCGGGTAATTTAGACTTATCATATTGGAATTAATGCTTAGTGAAAAAGGAACTCACTTTATTAATTGGTTTAAAAGAAACCCCAATATTGAATGATTTTAGAATGCCAGAAATTTTTTCAGAAATGTTCTTATAATAAGGGATACAGATAAAAGAGTTTGGTTTACTACGTTGAAAAGGGGGGGGGGTAGTAGAATTCACAAAATTTAAAGTATTTTTAAAGATTTTTTTAACAAGACCTATAGGATAGCTATTATTAACCTAATCGCGATAAATTTTACACTTCTCAATTTCAAAATCATTACTGGAACTGCAATATCTAATGGCCCTGAAGGCTAAAGTCTTAATAACGGCTATTTTATGGCTGAAAGGGCAAATTGAATTGAAATTAGTATATTGACCAGTAGATGTAGGTTTTCTGTAAACAGTAGTGGTGATAGATTGAGAGGTATCAGCAATGTGTCTGCGGACTAGAATGTCGAGAAATGGTAATTCAGCATTATTTTCAATTTCAACAGTAAACTTAATAGGGTCACCAATAGAGTTAGAAATCGTGAGAATATTATTTAACGTTCTAGAAACATTCTAAATTACAATTTCTATGGCATCTCCGGAACTACCGAACCGATTTCAAAAGTGATGGAGGCAAATTGATGGTGACAACCCCTGCTCGAACATAGGCTATATTTTATGTCGGTGCCACTAACCCCAGGGGAGTGCAGGAGCGAAAAACGTTCTAAAATTGCGATGTGCTTTATACTGAAGGAGCTAGAAATTTGAAATTTGGCATTGTAGTTACTTATAAGATGTAAATGCTCTCTAAAAACAAAATTCAAAAAATCGAAATTTAAAAGAGTGAAATGACCGAAAAGCGTTCTAAAAACATTCTAAATTACGATTTCTATGGAATCTGTAGAAATACCGAACCGATTTCAAAAGTGATGGTGGCAAATTGATGGTGACAGTCCCTGCTCCGACATTGGCTATATTTTATGTTGGTGCCACTACCCCAGGGGTGTCCAGGAGCGAAAACGTTCTAAAATTTCAAAATTTTTTATACTCAAGGAGCTAGAAACATGAAATTTGGTATGGTCGTTACTTATAAGTTGTAAATGCTCTCTAAGAACAAATTCTAAAAAAAAAATTCGAAATTTAAAAGGGTGAAATGAGCGAAAAGCGTTCTAGAAACATTCTAAATTACAATTTCTATGGCATCTCCGGAACTACCGAACCGATTTCAAAAGTGATGGTGGAAAATTGATGGTGACAACCGCTGCTCCATCATAGGCTATATTTTATGTCGGTGCAACTAACCCCAGGGGGGTGTAGGAGCGAAAAACGTTCTAACATTGCGATCTGCTTTATACTGAAGGAGCTAGAAATTTGAAATTTGGCATAGTAGTTACTTATAAGATGTAAATGCTCTCTAAGAACAAATTCTAAAAAATTCGAAATTTAAAACTGTGAGATGAGCGAAAGTGGTCTAAAAACATTCTAAATTACAATTTCTATGGAATCTCTGGAACTACAGAACCATTTTCAAAAGTGGTGGTGGCAAATTGATGGTAACGGTGCCTGCTGTAACATAGGATATATTTTATGTCGGTGTCACTAACCCCAGGGGGGCGCTGGAGCGAAAAACGTTCTAAAATTGCAATCTTTTTTATACTGAAGGAGCTAGAAATTTTAAATTTGGCATTGCAGTTACTTCTAAGATGTAAATGGTCTCTAAGAACAAAATTAAAAAAAAATTCGAAATTTAAAAGGGTGAGATGACCAAAAAGCGCTCTAAAAACATTTTAAATTACAATTTCTATGGAATCTCTGGAACTACAGAACAGTTTTCAAAAGTGATGCTGGCAAATTGATGGCAACAGTCCCTGCTGTAACATAGGCTATATTTTATGTCGGTGCCACTTCCACAGGGGGGTGCAGAACGAAAAACGTTTTTAAATTTCGATTTTTGTTATACTGAAGGAGCTAGAAACATCCAATTTGACATGGTAGTTACTTATAAGGATGTAAATGCTCTCTAAGAACAAATTCTAAAAAAATTCGAAATTTAAAAGGGTGAAATCAGCGAAAAGCGTACTAAAAACATTCTAAATTACAAATTCTATGGAATCTCTGGAACTACCGAACCGATTTTAAAAGTGATGGTGGTAAATTGATGGTGACAACCCCTGCTACAACATAGGCTATATTTTTTGTCGGTGCCACTAACCCCAGGGGGGTGCAGGAGCGAAAAATGTTCTAAAATTGCGATTTTGTTAATACTGAAGGAGCTAGAAATTTGAAATTTTGCATTGTAGTTACTTATAAGATGTAAATGCTCTATAAAAACAAATTTTTAAAAAAATTCGAAATTTAAAAGGGTTAAATAAGCGAAAAGCGTTCTAAAATCATTCTAAATTACAATTTCTATGGAATCTCTGGAACTACAGAACCGATTTCAAAAGTGATGGTGACAAATTGATGGTGACAATCAATACTCCAACATAGGCTATATTTTATGTCGTTGCCACTAACCCCAATGGGATGCAGGGGCGAAAAATTTACGAAAATTGTTTCTTTTTTATACTGAAGGAGCTAGAAATTTGAAATTTGGCATTGTAGTTACTTATAAGATGCAAATGCTCTCTAAGAATAATAATAAAAAAAATCGAAATTTAAAAGGGTGAAATGAGCGAAAAGCGTTCTAAAATAATTCTAAATTACAATTTCTATGGAATCCCTGGAACTACAGAACCGATTTCAAAAGTAATGTTGGCAAATTTGTTGTGACAATCTCTGCTCCAACAGCCTCTTTAATAAAAAACTCTGCGTTGCTGACGACTGGTTTTTTCGCAAATTGTTGCCGCGGATTAATCTTGGAAAATGAAACATTTGAAGTTACTGAAAAAAAATAATAGCTCGAAAAGTATTTGTCAGAAAATTGTTAGGCAAACTGTGTTTGAAAGGTAAAAAGTTGTATTTTTCTTGATATAATTTCAAATCTAATGATTATGCCATTTTTCAAATATTGAATTTGAAATATTACCAAATTACACAATGGAGTACCATAGAAAAACCTTTATGCGTAAAAAGATAATGATAAGGGCGACGTGTCCTGGCTATAGCACGAGTCACAAATTATAGTAGCCTTATTATTCTGTTAAAATATAAAAGTGAATTATGAAATGTCAATATTTTGTTTGATTAAAACTTCGTTATAAGAAATTGACCAGCGTAGCGGGCATAGCTTGCTAGTATGAAATAAAGCTCAAGAGCTAAATTCGACTCAATCGAGACATAGGAGTAGGTTGTGTTTCAGGTAAGCGTTGTGTTTCAGGTTCTCGGCTAGACGCGACCAAGGACCGTGGGACGGGCTATTCAGGATGATTCTGACGTGGGAAGGTGTCAGCTTCAGATTAAGGTATGTTGCATGTTTCTAAGTTAATTATTCATCAAGTTATAAATGTTTAATTGTTTAAATCTCAGTATTACTACCACGTGGCCTCTGCAGTATCCAAGTTCTTGTAAATTTTGTCTGTTATATACCCGTTTCAATGTACTGGCACAAGTTATTATATATTATTGTGATTACCCATTGTTCTAAATGTATATTGGTAAATATGAAGTGTTAAAATCTTAATTAATTACTGCATTATAATAAATTATTTTCAACTATAAGTGTCTCTCAGGTCAGTTTTCTCTATTTTAGATATGTTGCGTTGGTTAAATTTCCAATTAGACTAAATATTGTTGTTGCCCAGATTTTATGCTAAAGTTTGATACCAGTGTGAAGGCTGTGCTCCCATTAGTTAAGTTTTAATAATGATTTTAGTGCTGTAATTACCAATTTCAAGACCACGTGGTGAGGCCTATCGTGACAGCTTTCAGAGTAACTGGTTATGTATTAGGATAAGTATACCTTCCCATCACGTGTATTTCGACAGCGTAGCGTCTTAGGGGCACGTGGCCTCAAAGTTCCGGACTCCGCATTTTTTTTTTTTTTTTTTTTTTTTTTTAAGCATGTAATTTGAGTTTAATTATATATTTCCCAACGGGCATCGACATGATTATTGACTTAGCTTAACAATGTTATCACTAATTTACGGTACTACTAATTAACGTTTTGCTGGTTTGACTAGGGGGGTTAATAGGCATGTGTTTGGTGTCAAACTTCTTTGCTCATCCTGTAGCTCACGATTCCCCCCATTATTCCAAGCTTTATCTTTATCTAAGTCAATGTTAATTAATTAATTATTGCTATGGCCCATCTCATCGCTTATAACTAATTAAATCTGTTAGGTTTTTCTATTTTTCAGGGTTTCTCCTAATCGGGGGGGGGGGGTCCTACGGCCTTCCAGTAAAAATTGATTGAATGCACTGCGGGTTTTTAGTTGCCGGGTATCGTTTGGCACCTCTAATTTTTGTCTATTTATAATTCTTCTCACCTATTTAATTGATTTGCTAATTAAGAGTTTTGCTAAATTGGTAGTGGGTTTAACGACTTGTGTCTGGTATCAAACTTCGCGGCTCTCACTGCAGAACATAACAAGCTTTATTTATAAATTAGTCAATGTTATTACTCTAATTACTGAAATTATCTACGTCATAATTTATAATTAATCCCAGTTGTGATATTTTGATAAAAATCAATATATCTCCTAAACGGCGGGCCCAATTTCCAGTAAAATTTGATAAAATGGACTAGGGGTTTTTAGTTGCGGGGATTCGATTGGCACCATTAATTTCTGTCTAACTATAACTGTTCTGTCCGATTAATAACAATGCTAATTAATGGATTGCTAAATTACTTAGGGGGGGGGGGTTATAGTCCAGTGTTAGGTGTCAATCTTCCTCGCTTACTCAGCAGATATAGACTCCCCACAATTTTCTATGCTATATCTTAAATCAGTCATTGTTTATATCTTAATTAATGCAATTATCCATCTATTTAACTAATTACAGCTGTTATATTTTGTTAAAAATCAATATATCTCCTAATCGGAGGGTTCAAAGGCCTTCCAGTAAAATTTGATGAAATGCACTAGGGGTTTTAAGTTGCGGGGATTCGACTGGCACCATTAATATTCGTCTAACTTTAACTGTTCAGTCTAATTAATAACATTGCTAATTAATGTTTCTGCTAAATTTCATAGGGGTTTATAGGCCAGAGTTAGGTATCAATCTTTTTCGCTCACCCGGCAGATCTCGATTCTCCACAATATCCCAAGCTATATCTTAACTCAGTCATTGATTATAGACTAATTAATACAATTATCCATCTATATAACTAATTACAACTATTATATGTTGCTAAATCTCAATATATATTCTAAACGGAGGGCTCTTCGGCCTTCCAGTAAAATTTATTGAAATGCACTAGGGGTTTTCAGTTGCGGGGTTTCGATTGGCCCCATTAATTTTTATCTAACTATAACTGTTCTGTTTAATTAATAACATTGCTAATTAATGATTTGCAAAATAACTTAGAGGGGTTTATAGGCAGTGTTCGGTGTCAAACTTCTTCGTTCACCCAGCAGTTCTCGATTCTCCACAATATCCCAAGCTAAATCTCTACTCAGTCATAGTTTATATACTAATTATTGCAATTAATTCCCGCTGTAAAAATTTAAAAAAAAATCAATATATCTCCTAACGGTGGGCTCAATGGTCTTCCAGTAAAATTCGATTAGATGACCTGGGAGTTTTAAGGCGTGGAGAATTGATTGGCACCACTCATTATTGTCAAACTATAACTGTTCTGTCTAATTACTTAGATGGCCAATTAAAATAATTACTAGAATACTTAGGGGGTTTTAAAGGCTTGTGTTTGGTGTTAAATTTCTCCGCTCAATCTGCAGATCTCGATTCCCCGCATATCCCCAAGTTGCTTCAATAAAGTCACTGTTAATATACTAATTACTGCATTTATCTATGACAGGCGTTTAAATAGCTGCTGTGGTCGCATACTGCTAAAATTCAATATTTCCCCCGAGCAGTAGGCTCTACAGTTTAATTAGTACATTCAATCTACCAAGGTGGACCAGAAAAATAAAAATTTGCATTCCTACTGTACTGATTAATATATATAAATATAAATATTTTTATATAATGCAATATGAGTTTCAGCTAAATAAAAGTTAAGCCCATGAGCCATCCACTTGTGCTGCAGAGGCCTTAGCACTCACAATTTCTCTATAGTGTAATTTGTATCAAACTGTGTTTTGCAGTTTTGTTTCATCCAAAAATATATGGTTTATCTTAACACTTTCTGACACACCCACAAAGTTCGTCCGGGGTCCCCGTTCCCACCGCCTACTGCGATAGACAGATAGATAGTTCGAAACTAACCAATTTGTTAAGCAAATATCAAACACACGCAGAACTAAACAAAAAATGTCTAAAGGCAATGGTTCCCCACCCGCGCTCCCTGTCAAGCTCAAGGTGACGAAACAGGGTTCACAAAACAACAAATTAGGGAATACACTCAAACCATACAGGGCGAGCTCAGTAAGTTCGGTGACGACCAGCACATCCGAAAAAGAAGAAACAAAGCATAAAAAACCACAGAAGAAGACAGAAAGAACACTGGAAGAGGTAGAAAAGAAAATTAACACACATCTCATGATCACATTGAATAGCAGTGATAGCGACCCAGACGAAGTAGAGGATGGCGAAACAACAGAAGAAAACAACACAGGTAAAGCAACGGAATACGAGAGAAGGCTCAAACAAGAACTCATGGAATACTGCAAAGAAACAGACACTGGGATAAAAAGAAGCATGGAGGCAGAAAGAGTAATGAAAGCCCTAAACTACTTGCAGGTAATACAACACAGGTGCACAAGGATACCAGTCGCGACAGGAAGCGAGATAGACAAGATAGTTGAAATCATCACGAAGAACATAATGGACCTAGAAGTAAAGATGCAAGCAGCGAGTGCAAAAGTAGAAATCTTTGAACAACACTGGCAACCAACAGAAAAAGAAGACTAAGAAGAAAACCCAGGTAACGTACACAGGGAGGAGGTGACCGCCGAGACTCAAACCAGGCCTCTAAGAGGATATGCGGAAGCAGTCAGAGCGGCTACATCCACCCTCATCATCCAAGGGACGACCGAAAGAGACGCTGAAGACTTAGAAAAACAAATAGCAAGAACAACAGCGGGACACCACGGAGGAGTAAAGAAGATCAGAAGAATTAAGAATGGGATGAAACTTATCTGTGAGGATGAAAAAGAAGCAATGAAAATAAAACATACCATCACCAACAGCGAAGAAGGGAAAGAGACTATAAGAGTAAGATCAGGAAATATTAGAAAGAAGAAGATAATGATTTTCCATGTCCCAGATTTCGTGAAAGAAGACCAGATAACAGAGAGGATAAAGAAGACCTTAGGACTGGGGCCGCAAACAAGGGAGGATGTCATCAGTTTGCACAGGCAGGTGGCCGCCCGGGAGGGAAGCAAGCATCAACCTGTCCTACTCCCTAAGCCTCTGGCAGATCACTTGCTAAGGGCGAGGTCGATCTGCCTGGGGCTGAGGGATTGCCCAATAAAGCCCTTCATCAGTGTGACGCGCTGCCACAAATGTCTTGAATATGATCATGTGGCAGCAAATTGCAAGGGGACACAGAGATGCTCTAACTGCGCGAGCGATCACCTGTACACTGACTGTACTCGGCAAACCCCCCGATGTTATGCGTGCACAAAATACAACGAAGTCAACAGAGAATGGCTAAGAACACAGAAGACGACGGATCACCAAGCCAATTCGGGTGCATGCTGGGTGCGTCGACACCTGCGAACGGTCCGCCAAGTACAGTCTGACAGGGGCATAGCACTAGCCTCAGCAGAAGAGGTAATAGAAGGGAGGGTGTCACTAACTTACACCAGAGGCAAACCACAGTTGGTCAGAATGACCAAACAAGACATAGAAGCCAGAATACAACATGACGCTCAGCGCCGCAATTATGGTAATAGACACAAATAATACTAGAACCACACGCTCAAGGAGCGCAGCGCAAAATCAAAAAAATCCACACGACAAAAACCAAACCAATATGCAACAAACACACGACACCTTAAACTTGATACAAATTAACCTACACGGCAGCAATAAAGCAACAGACACACTCGCAGGCTATGTCGCAGCCAAAGGAATACAAATAGCACTCTTACAGGATTTCCACCAAAATATAAAAACGGGTAACATAACAGGGTTCAAACCAGAAAATTGGAATGTCACAAAAACACCACAAAACAGAGCTGCAATTATAACCCGACTAGGCACCAAGCCAATAACAATACTAGCAGAAGAGTTCACAACAGCTATAAAACTAGAAAACAAGGATAAAACATTCACGATAATAAATACATACGCCCCCCCCCACAGGCGGACTTCTCAGAAGTACTAGACGAGATAGGTGAGGCCCTGAGTAAAGCGGTCGGAGAAGTACTGCTAGCGGGGGACTTTAATGCACACTCAACAGCATGGGGCTACGATGACATAGACCACAGAGGGCGCGAGCTAACAGATTTCCTCCTGCTACACGCGTTGTTTGTCTACAACCCGCCGGACGCACCACCCTCATTCAAAACTGTACGAGGGAAAAACAAGGATGGTACAATAAAGGAAATACAGGGATGGCCGGACTTGACAATAACAACGGCATCACTAGGTAATGACATAAGTGATTGGCATGTCAGTGACGATGTATCACTCAGTGACCACAGATACATAAAATTTAAAATTAAAAACTACTAGAACATAGACTACCAAAGACATGGTCTACAAACAAAGATAGGCAAACATGCAAAATTTGATAAAAACATTAGAAAAATCAGATAAAAACATTAGAAAAATCAGAAACACATACATTAAAGAACTCCAAAAAGCAAGCACAACAGACCAGCTAGACAACATAACACTCAGATTGCAAAATGAAATCAGATCGATAGCGTTTGCAAGCTATAGGAAAAAATCTACACCTGCGGTCACTGCCCCTCCATGGTGGACGGATGAAATTAAAACAGCGAGGAACAAGGTTAGGGCACTCAGGAGGAAATTTCAAAAACAACAGAACGAAGAATTAAAAGTAAAACAACACATAAACTTCAAAAAAGAACAAGCTAAATTAAAAAAACTAATAAACAGAACAAAATCCAAAACATGGAAAGACTACTGTAACAAGGTCACAGACACATATGGTTTCCAATATTAAAACGCTAGCAACAAAAGAACAGGTCCGGTAAAACTAGTCAACATTCTACCCCCAAATACAAAAGTAACCATTAAAGACACACTAACACATTTCCTGGACAACTTATACATAACAGACCAAAATATACCCCACACACTAACAAAGGCAAACAAAGAAAACAGCGAACCAGCACCACCGGTAGTAACAAAGGCGGAATTAAACAGAATAATCAGAAACATTAAACAAAATAAAGCACCCGGATTCGACTTCATAGATTACAACCTAATTAAAAGAATTAATAATGCAACACCGCAACTACTACTGACACTCTTCAATACATGCCTAAGGTTAGAATACTTCCCAAAATCGTTTAAAATAGGCATAGTGGTACTGTTCCAAAAACCAGGTAAAGACCCAACAAATCCAAAAAATTACAGGCCAATTTGCCTCTTACAAGCGATTGGCAAAATGTTAGAACGCATAATACACGGTCGGATAAACTTCCACCTAAACAATAATAACTATTGGAGCAACAAACAGTATGGTTTCAAACAGGGGATCTCAACAGAACACGCATTAGAAAATTTAATCAACACAATAAAAGAAGATAAAACAAACAAATACCAAACACTCCTAATAGCCATGGACATCAAAGGGGCCTTCGACAACATACGCTGGCCAATATTAATTAATAATATTAAGCAATCTCCCTGTCCAGGGTACCTGGTAAACTGGATAGTGAGCTTCCTCCAACACAGGTACGTTTCACTAGAGGAAAACGGCATTAAAGTCACAAAGCAGACATTTGGCGGATGCCCCCAAGGAAGGTGTCTCGGCCCGCTCCTCTGGCTATTAATCGCAGACACAGCACTTAAAAGAAATTGGGGAAAACATGTTAGATTACAAGCCTTCGCAGACGATTTTATTATAATTCTAAGAGGCAGAACAAAGGACAAACTTAAGAGATTAGCAAACAAAATACTAAAGGAATTTAACGACTGGATAGAGGGGAATAACCTAACGCTGAACAGGGAAAAAACAGATCTATTATATCTTAACAGGGGACACAGGGGAAACCTTCCAACAGAAAACACCAATGATATAGAGGGAATAGAACTCAACGGCCAGAGACTAAATGTAAAAGAACAGATAAGATATTTGGGAGTCATACTGCACAAAAATCTAAACTGGATACCACACTGTCAAACACAAACAAATAAGGTACGAGCAAACTTCACAAACTTAGCACATATGGTAGCAAAGGGTTGGGGACTAAAAGCAAATATACTAAAAATCTGGTACACCACAGTAGTGGAAAAGACGCTAACCTACGCAGCACCGGTCTGGGGACACTGCCTCAGCAAAAGGTGCATACAGATATTGTCAAGCTGCCAGCGACATTTTGCAATGGCCATAGTCAGGGCCTATAGAACGGCCCCAACCTCGGCACTTCTGGTACTCTCAGGCATGATTCCAATCCATCTTAAAGTCTACTACGAAGCAGCGTACGGCACAGTCTCAAGATTAAGGAAAAATGCAACAATACATAATGAAACTTTACATCACATCGAATATGACAAAAAAATAAACATATGGGAGAATCATCCAGCAGACACAATAGAACCTAGGATAGGGTACAATACACAAGACACAACGATATACACGGACGGCTCAAAATTGGAATCAGGTGATACAGGTTCGGCCTTTGTAGCATATAAAAATAATCAAAAAATAAAAACATGGTCAGTGCCGTTAAGGAACAGCAACAGCGTCTTCCAGGCCGAACTACTGGCAATACAAGAAGCAGCAAAATGGGGCAACACCATTGGTGAGTCATATAGCATCCGCTCGGACTGCAGATAGGCCATCGAATCACTTAGTAAACCATTCAATGTAAACAAAACAGTAGACCAATCCAAAAACTCATAAAAGAAGCTAATAACAAATTTAAAATCAGCTGGGTTAAGGCGCATGTAGGCATCCAAGGAAACGAAGACGCAGACATGTTAGCCAAAACCGCAGCTCTAAATGTAAACAACAAAAGTAAATACAACCTGACTAAACCAATCTCAAAACTTAAAAGAACACTAAAAGATATAACACTAAAACAATGGCAGTTCGAGTGGGACTATGGGGACACAGGTAGGGAAACACACAGGTACTTCCCAAAAGTAGATAAAAATAGACTAATAAGCGATTTCCTGCTAGCACAGCTATACACAGCTCACGGAGCTTTTCCAGCATACCTACACAGGTTTAAGAAAGCGGACACACCGGACTGCGAATGCGGAACGGTGTGTTCACCAAAACATTACCTCATTCAATGTCCACTCACCCAAGCACACCACCTGGCACAAATAACAACAGACAACGAGAAATTATGGTATGAACAATTAGCGAAAAACAAACACGTACAAAACAAGGCAAAGAGAGTAATCAGGTGGCTCCAAGAAAACTGCGACAGCATCACGACACTAATTCAAAACAACACACAATAATATTTAGCACCCCAGCAGCAGTCGAAGGCGGAAGGTAACACAACGATAAAATGAATATGTATATGTGTTTATGTGTTATATGTTAAAAAAAAGGCCTAGGAGCAATCCAAAGCCACAAAAAAAATTAAAAAATTGTCCATGGGTATTGTCCAATGGCAGTGTGCGGTAGTCGCACAACATCAGCTGCTTCCAAGGCCCGAAAAAGGAGCCCCGTAATCACAGAATTACCAGCACGACGTACGTCACCAACGGATCAGCAAGTTGTGCATTATGACACAGTAAGAAGCTTACAATAGCCCCGGCACTGTCTGTCCGTCCTAGTGTAAAAGAAAAAAAAGTGTTTATTTATGTGTTTATATGTTATATGTTTAAAAAAAAGGGCCCAGGAGCAATCCAAAGCCACCAAAAAAATTATAAAATGTCTATGTGTTTTGTCCTAGTAGCTGTGTGCGGTAGTCGCACAATATCAGCTGGCACCACGGCCCGAAACAGGAGCCCCGTAATCACAGTATTACCAGCACGACGCATGTCATCAACGGTCCAGCAAGTTGTGCACCATGACACAGTAAGAAGCTTATAATAGCCCCCGGCACTGTTTGTCCGTCCTTGTGTTAAAAAATAAAAAAATAATATTAAAAGGAAGGGGAAGAAGACAGATGAGAAAGAAGAAGAAGAAGAAGAACTGGAAGGAAAGAGGTGATAAGTATAAAGGATAAGTATGGAAAGTAGATCGTGTACGTTAATGGGAGCTGGTGCACGTTAAATCTGTTCGTGGCTCTAATGTCCTCCAAGTTCTATATAAGCGCTACCTCTGGGGGTGCCAATCCAGATGCAGGTCTCTCACCTGGAATTGGTTCAAAATTAGGAGACTAGTTTCACAGTTATATGGATCATGTGAACTATATAGAAATAAAAAGCTACAAAACAGGGCCTTGGGCCAAACCAACAACAACAACAACAACCGATTGGGCTTATGGTTTAGTCAGTTAACGACAATAGTACTTATTTTAAATTGCAAATTGTTAATTATTTAACAACCTTTCTTGGGTCCAAAGGACGGGTAACCAAGTCAATTAGCACAATAAAAGTAAATTAATTTCAATAATGTAGTTAAAGTATAATTCAGAATAAGTTCAGTTTAAATGTAACTAACATTCTTCTCTTCCAGGTTCCCCTTGCAGTTCCTCGTGCCGCCGGTTGGGACGGGCCAATGGCCGGCCCCAAGTGGTAGCACAAAGGATTTTTTTAGCAGCAGTTTTTTTTATTCATTTTATTTTTGACTGTTCGCATCTTTATTAGGTGCAAATGGACATTGTCCGCACAAGCTACCGGACCCGCTCCAATGGGACAGTCCACGGAGCCAGTTTTTACCAGGTGGGGTTCGGTAGAAAGGCGCAGTCCCGTCAGCCCCCGCAGCGTTTTCGTCTGCCTTGCTATTCGGCCGCAAAATTTTCCTTGCTGGTATGACTTAGCTATTGGCAAAAATTAATTAAATAAATAAATAAATAAATAAATAAATAATAATTTCAGTGGTTTTAATTGCCCTCCCTCAAAATTCTCCCCCCTTTTTCAAGCTAAGTTGAGTACCATAGTTTCGGCACTAAATTGTCCAGTCCCATTCCAACTATCATGACGAGTATGTGGCGTGCGGCAACAGTTCTCAGAATACTAAAACCTACGAGTGATCAACCCAGTAAAATCCGGACATTATAGGTCAGCCGACCTGAGTACTTGTCATTGTGAATCGCCCCATGAGGCGATCAGGCGAATTTCGCCCCACTCTCCAGGCACTCAAACCCGTCAAACTGGGTCGAATCCCGGTAGGTAGGGGCCTGGTCAGCGGTCTCCAAGCTCAAGAGCTAATATTGTAAAGTTTGATAACTCTGTAATTTTGTTCATAATTAGAGTGTTGCGATGTCTCTAAAAAATATACTAGTTTTATAATCACACTAGAATATATTTAGTTAAAATAAAAAATAATTTAAAGATCTCCAGGAAAAACAACTGTTACACTATCTTATGTTTATTTATTTATTTATTTATTTATATTATTTTGTACTCCATTACCTTTAAATTCCCTCTTATAAACTTAATTAAGTGTATACTGTTTCAAATACATATTATGCTTATCAGGTGAAAAATTAAAATGTCCATATGAACAAATACGTTGCATAAAGAAGAACATGAGAAATATATTTCCACTCCATGGGTTTCGCAAAATTTCAAAACAGTGATAAAAAAAATAAAAAATTCAATATATTTTAATTTATAAATTAGACATAAATTAAAACTATGTTCGGTTTATGCGCTTACCAGGTCAAAAAATAAAATGTCCATATGAGCAAATATGTCATATAAAAAAGAACATGAGAAATATATTTTCGCTCCAAAAGTTTTATAAAATTTCTAAACAGTAAAAATATTCAATATATTTTAATAAATATAAAATCAATTTTTTATTTTACTTCGCATTGAAATATAAATCATATCCATTTATTTTGTGTTAATATTTAGCAACGTATTATGAGCAAATTACATATGAATGATCAGAGAGATAATGATAAAAGTCCCTTTTTGCGAAACTGGAGGTGTCAACGACATGTGATAGTTTCAAAGGCGTAGTATCGTTTAGTAAGTTTGAATCGAAAAAAAAATGAAGATATTCCTTTTAAAAACACATTATACGAATGCTTCCGATGCAAAGTCACATTATCCACTTTTTTAAGGTATTGAGTTATTAATATCTTCGTGTTCGTCTTTTTAAGGCGAATCGGACTGTAATAGTGATTTGGATTATAAAAAAAAATATTAATGTTAAAAAAATGCTGAAAATCTCGTTTTAATGCATAACTCACATTATCCAACAATTGTTTTGTTGCAAAACTCGCACTCTCCAATTCGGCCAATCAGGGAGGTACAGAAATAAGAAGTAGTGTAAAATGTTGCACTAGTTTAATGATAGTGAAAAAGTTGAGCCATGTCTAATAGTAAAATTTTGCACAAATTATTTTTAATAAATGTTTTACGATTTTTGTTGTTTAAAAAACCCCTCCAAAATAACATAATGAAAATTAATGTTCAGACTTTATTTTCTTTTTTTCTTTTCGTTGTTGGAAATATTAATCTCATCCGCGAAATTAAAGATAAAAAATACATTTTTATTTCCTCATGAAATAAAGAAAATAAAACAACTTAATAATCAAAAAGGAAAAAAACACGAAATCACCAAATCATTTCTTCATCGCACAGTGAGAAATAAATTATAGAGATTTATAGCCACTCAACGCCAGACAAACGATGTGAAACCACTCTACATTAATAAAATGTTATTTGTGACTGTGCTGGAGATTAGAACAATATTTAAAACAAATAATAAAGAACTTAATTGACTGATTACATTCCTACGGGAAAACCTTGCAATGTGTAATTCCACTGACGTAAGAATGGCGAACGTAAAAAAACTCTCAATATCGAACTAATAACTTTATACTTCAATCCCAAATAAAAAATGTAACCGGGAACATACGTGAGCTTCAAAGCTCAGATATAATATGTTATTATGCTTTTTACTTTAACATTATACTTTAACTCTAAACTTAAAATGTAAATCTTAATCATTGTAACATCTTATTGTTTAATAATCAAGAATATATAATCTAGATAAGAAATATGTCTAAGTTTATTTAGTCTCCAATTAACGCACCAAATTAGTTTGTTTCAGATAAAAGTGAATTGTGCACCATCAACGAGATCATCAATGGATACTTCAATATATAAAGAAATTGATCTTTGGATTACCATGCACACTGGATTACCAGGTGAAAACACCTTCAGAAAAGGTAAGAGAATTTTCTTATCTTTATTGAACTGACTGATATTTATGCTGAACATAAAAGTAACTTTAAAAATCTTTGATACAGTTTAATTGCGCTGCTACGAATTCCTTCCTCACTTGTTTTTTTTAAATTCATAGCTATTTTGGTAACTAACATTACCCATAAATGTTTGCTGCAAAACTCACATTTTCCATATTTAAATTTTAATTCTAGCTTTACCACAATTGTTACAGGTTTAGCACTATGTGCAACTAGTTGTTATGGCAACAAATATATCACAAAAAAAATTGTGACAATATATCATGTTTATTAATAATAATCAGTTTTTTGCATTTTTTCTAAAACCTATGTTATGTGGAGAGTGTGAATTTTGCATCTACACCATTCATATGATGAATCGGTAAACATTCGTAGATACAGCGTCAAGCGTACAAAGATATATCATTCAGAATAACTATAGTTTGTGAATATTAATCATTTCCTCCACGTGAACCTTCATATATCTGTTATGAATACACATTAAATCTAAATAAAAAAAATTCGTTTTTATTTATTTTTTGTTTTTTTAATTTAATTAATCAAATACATTTTTCTAACTTATCAAAGGTTTCTTCTGTAAATCAACGATAAATAATAATAAATAAAAGATAAACTGTTTTTCAAACATAAAGCATAACATTAGAAAACTATAATGTTGTTTTTTATAAAAGGTACACAATATGAATTTCTGGTTTATGCGAAAAAAATATGAAAATATTTCTTAATGAAAATAATTGTGATACATTAATAATAGCAAGCCCGATATGATTGTTTATATTTTAACGCTTAAGCTAAAATCAGTTCCTAATTTCAATGCGGGAAAAAAATAAGGTAAAGCCAGGAGAGATGGCGCGATCGGAGAGATTGCGCACATAGAGGTTAGGGAGGAAGAAGTAGAGTGAGCCGGCAGCGACTCCAGGTAGTTGTACAACAGCAGTAGTGGAGTGTCTACTTGAAAGTGCACTTTGATTATTTTGAGCGTCTAAGATAAAGCATTGCTATTTTGTTTTGTTTTCCCAAAGTAATTGCTTGAATTTTCATAGCTATTCGTCAGAATTTCTATGCAATGTCAGTAGTACAAAATATTTTAAACTTAAACGATTTCTCATAAGCTACTAATCTAGACTAACAATGTGAACATCAACGGTTCGTTTTAGTAGCGGCACTGTTTAAATAAAAGGCCGCACAATCTTTCCTACCGAAATTGGAGAGTTTGCGAATCTGCTACTAGGAGAGATGGCACATTGCTCCCATTAGTTTCCATGCTAGGAGAGACTACGCAGCTTATTGGTAAATTTGCATAAAAAGTGAAAAATAAAAATGGACTAATTTTAAGTTAAACGTGTTATCAAGTAAATTAATGTTATTTTGTATTCTTATCTGGACTTGCTTTTTTCTGATTCATTAATTTGTTTCCTTTAATTAAAAAAAATAATCGTTTTTAAAATTATTTCCTTTTTCTGATTCTTTAATCATTATGTTGAAATATTCACATACAATAATATTTGTTCACAAAACCTTAGTACAATGTCATTTAAGTGTAATTTTTATTGTTAACAATTTAATTGTAGTTATTATATGTAACAATCTCTCCTACCCATGTGCGGAATCACACCAGCCCTGTAAGGACAGATTGCGCAAAATAACTTTCTTTCTTTTATTAAAACTGTTCTATTAAATTGCAGCATAACAACAAAATAGCAATGGAAATGCATAAAAAACAAATGAAGTAAAAATTATTCATGGCTAGTTTAGCAAAAAATTAATATTTAGGTTTTTTATTGTTATTCTTTTGAATTGTACGCAGACTATCCTAGCTTTACCTTATATTTGAACACAGCTCCTTTATTTTACATTCATTTAAAATTAAATGAAAAAGATTAAAATTTGCATTTCATTAACTTCATGGATTTCTTAAATGAAGAAATATTTTCAACAAAATGAAAAGTCTTATAAAAACATTTTATATTTTACTTTTTATTTATGAAGCTGTCATTTACTTTCTGGAAAAATAATTAAAACGTTATTTAACAAGATTACTCGAAACAAGTTGTCAGTTTTAACTTTCTATTAAAACAGGAATAAATTTTTGCATCGTGCTTTTTTAGAATTATTTATATGCATAATTTTTTTTCTAGCTAATGAAATACATAATTTTGAAAATCTAAACATTTGAAGAAATTTCAAATTATTTCATGGATGCTGTTTCTTAGTTTGTTTTTTTTTTGACAGATATTGTTATTATTATAATTAATATTTCTATATTTTGAGGGAAATGTATAGTATACAGAATGGTAAAATAAAGGTCACATTTAAATTTGTGAAATCATGCTTAATTTTTCTACTGCATGTCTTTTGGCCATATCGTATATCAATACTTATTACAAGGAAAGACCTTGTAACTGATAAGACGGGAATACTTTGGAAACCGTTACTAACGAAACCGTGGAGATAGTTGTGCTGGGAAGCACGGTCAAAGACGAGATCCTATCACACCCATGAATCATTGTATTCGCCAATTCGCAATATTGTTTTGTGCTAAAACTAAAATAGCATCGAATTACGCCGCATACTGAAAATTTAAAACGAGTTTTGTTTTTAATCTAGGTTCTGTACCCAAGTTTTCTGCCCTTTTTTATGTTTTTCTACTGATTTCCCAATAGTTTAGAAGATATATGTATATATTTAATAAAGATTGAGACCCATATTGATTTTAGTTCACTATTTTGTTACGTATTTAAATTATTATAAAATATCTTAAGTGTATAGATAAAAGTATACATATCACAAGAACATAATTGCATAATTTTTAATACAATATTAAAAGCTCCGAAACTGAGCAGCCGCGTTTTTTTTTTTTTTTTTTTTGTTAAATTTTAGTTGTTTTATCATTGTGATTTTGATTACTTTTTGTTGAATTTTAACGGAGAAAGTACATTGAAAGAACGAATTTTTAACAGAAATAAAGCTTTTGTCCATAATTCATTCAGTATACCAATAAATATATCTAGTGAGAAGCATTATAAATATTATAAAGAATAAGGATACTTTCTACTTTTCTAACTGCCAACAGTATTTGAACATACTTTTACTTTTTAAAAAGAAACTTTCTGTTTATGTATGACGAATAATTATAATAAATCAAAAACAGGGTGAGGGGAAAAATGTTCAAAATGCGTAACAGAAAATCGCCCTTCACATGCGTTCTTCGCCTGATGATCGCGCCAAGTTCACTTCGTTGTATCTTTCGCCCCTGTATGCGACTTCTACTGCTTTACCCCGAGGGTGGGTACGCGGATTTCTTTATACTCTCGAAACATCCCAACGGCTATTATTTTATTTTTTATTATATTTATTTTTTATATTTATTTTTTATTATATTTAATGAATGAGGTCCCTATCGATTCGTCTTAACCGTCCAATGGTTATAGGCTAGGTTTTGTTTTCATAAATTCAAAATGGCGGCCGTAAAATACAAAAGGGCGGTAGAGACGAAAAAAAAAATATGCACCATATTGAGTGGCATATTATTGGACAGGTCTTTCAAAATGAAAACGATGTTTCCTACACTGTACTACAGTCAGAAGCTCCGTTTAAATATTACACAACCTGAAAGTTGTGTAGGTAGGATCTCTAGCTTAACTGTACCTCTAAACTTCATAGACATCTATAGACCTCATCAAAACAGTGTTTGTAGATAGGGACTAACTATTAAACACAACTTAAAAATCATCAATACAAGTAAATAAAAAAATAGGTAAGTAATAAAATTAAAAATTAAATTAAAAAAATCAGAAAACCCGACTGCATAAAAAGCGAACTAAAAAGAAGGAAACAAGATGACGTAGAAAAATAGTAGAGTGTAATGGAACTCCTTTTTACTTAAGTAATTGCAGTCGGAGGCAAACATGTAGGTAGCAGGAACCGCAATACATACCTAAACATGAATCTGATGCCTCCGAGAGCTATTACGTAAGTAAAAAGGATTTCCATTATACACTCTACTATTTTCCTACGTCATCTTGTTTCCCTCTTTTTAGTTCATTTTTTACACAGTCGGATTTTTAAATTTTTTTTTTAATTTATTTTTTTTTTACAAATGCAGTTGAACTTGATTAATAAAGGAAGCAATGGAATTATAAAAGTCCTCGTATTAACCCTTACTCATAATACCCGTGAAGATAGGGAAACAAATGAAATAAAACACCTACACAAATAAAATTGGTTGCTCTAATTATCCAGATGCTAAAATTAACATAATGTCGGAAATTTTCCTGAAAAAACACGTTTAATATTGCGATAGTTATTATAATTTTCACAGTATAGATTTTACAAATCCTTTTCATTTTAACAGTGAAATAATAAATATAAAAAGGCTGGTTCATATAGGCCAGATTCCGGATTTAAAGAAAAAAACAAATAACAGATTTATGTATACTCCTTCTTTTCTATGGCGCATTTGTAAATCTTACAAAACAGCGGTATTGTCCTAATCTATCCCTTCTTTCTTTCCTTCTTTCGAGACCTCAGAACATATCGCTGCAAGTGTTTTTTGTATGTGTGTGGGGAGTCTTCTTGAAGGTTGAAATTCTGCCTATTAAAAAGGGTAAATTACTTTTTTGAAAGACAGTTGTACTGTAAAAAATACCATCGCTTTGATAAATCAGTGTTGTGTAAGAAAGGGATTTCTTTCCTAATTATATCCACTTTTCACCGAGAACGACATTGAAATGAACCGATGTTTTGCTCGTATTAGCCGTGATCCTGTCGCGTAGCTCGTAAAAATCTTGAAAATCTTAATACAGTTTAAATTACTAATTATTCTTATTCTGCACTGAGAAAAATGACAGGTTCAGATCAATCTGAGTAAATCGATGTTTTCTTTTTGTTATGAAACATTTTGTTTTAAATATGACAATCCAATGTTTTCAATTCTGAAATACCAGAAATAGTCAGAATAATGAAACATGGACATACTCAAAACTGAGCACATAGAGATTAGTTCATATTCAGTTTCGAAACATGGACATACTCAAAAATGATTAGAATCAGTTCAAACTTATTTTTAAAACATGGAAATACTCAAAAAGGAGCACATAGCAGTCAGTACATACTCATTTTTGAAACATGCATATACTCAAATATGAACACATGATGTTTTATTCTTGAGTGTGTGCATGTTTTCAGAAATGTGTACATACATGTTTCAAACTTGAGAATTTTTGATTCGGAGCCATTTTGACTATGGGACATACTCAGATTTGAGTATTTTTGATTCGGAGCCATTTTGAGTATGGGACATACTCAGATTTGAGTATTTTTTGCTCAGTTTACAAAATGTCGTTTTTAAAGTGAGTAACTTGTTCGTTTTAACCATGGCCTCATTTTAGCCGTGCTCGTATTAAACGAGTTCGACTGTACATTTAACAACGTAAATTCTATATTTGTTTCAGTTGTATATTATAATGCAAAGAGTATATTACTTAAAGACTATTCAATAAGTTAACCGCTTGTCGAATAATTGGCAAAATAAATTTCCAGAGTTTGAAATTATTATTATGTGTCACATAAAGCAACTTATTATTCTTAGCTGCGTTCGAGCTTCCTCTTTAATATTTTCCAAAATAGTTGAATAATGTTTTAATTCAATTTGTCTGTCTACCGTCTCCGTCGGTCTGTTCTCTCACAAAAGCACCCGAATTGCAATGGAAATGATATATGTTATTAAGGTTTACACTATCATGATTTCTATTGAAAATGAAGCCTGTAGACTATATAGTTGGTCTACAAGGAAATTCAAAATAATTTGAATACGGTATAATCTATAAGAAAAAATATTTTGTGCCGCGTTTTAATGTTACAATGCATTAAACAAAATGAAACTGAAGTCATAACGCATGTGAACTACAAAAAGCTTTCTAAAGTACAGAGTAAGTAGCATTCATAATTCGCATAGAGTGAAGTACAGAATAATTGCAGTACATTTTTATCTATAAGGGAAATTTGTTTGCAGTGCATTTCAGTGATGTTTTATACTACTTTAAAATAGATAAAATCGATATACATCATTAAGGTACACTGCAACATCTTTCCGAAATATTATAGGAAAAATGGATTTATCGTTCATTTACAGAGACGCAGAGAAGAGTTAGGTTACATGACAGACTATGAGTGATATTTGCAGGAAAAGTGTTTTTAGTTGTGGTATGTATTTTCTTACCTTACTAGATATTAGTTTATTAGGTGGTGTGTATAATTTCTATGTATTAGGGTACAGGGCCTTCCTATGTACAGTGCTGCACGAAGGAATTCGTAAGCGTTTCCATCTATGGGTGTGAATTCCCTAAGATGTGTTTTAACTGTGTTATGTATATTCCATCTTAAAAAATAGATAATAAAATAATATTTAAAAAATATAAATACATCCTAGAAGGATTTAACGCATTTTTTCCTGCATGCCCTTCAATTACAAAAATGTTTCAAATGCTGTACATCTATTTACGCCAAAATAGTTATTTTATTAAAAAGTTTCTAAATTTTAATTATACAACATCTGGATCCTATAAATAATATTTTAACAAGAACGAAAAATCATGCATCAAACATAGATTATGTAACACTTTCCAACGCTTCCAAAATAATTTTGCAAATCATTACCGTTTAATAAGCTGAAAGATAACATCTAAGTAAACAATTTGGAAAACACATAACATATTTAAAAACGTAATTTCAGGAATTTCCAACATATATTTCCAACATATACAATATTTGAAAAAATATCCGGATACTTTTATTGAGCCCTGTATAAGATCTATAGATTTGTATGCATGCTACATAGGATGCTAAATTTTAGTTTACTTCGGAAACGCATAGCACAGTTTAAAATTCTCCTTCTGGAGTTTCTGTCAATAAACGGAAATGTGTTCGCGAACTTTTGTGCTGCCCTGTATATGAAATACAGAATTTATACACACCAAGTAATAGACAAAAATTGAGTTAAATTTAAAATTGCGTTCAGTAACTTAAAACGCACTTCCAGGAATTATTGTTACCAGACAGTAGAGAATTATTTTGTGTGTCCCTGTAAACGAACGATGACTGCTATACACACACTATTCTGTAGTAAGCCTCTTGTAATTCACCTTGGTGATATATGTAAATTTCAATGCGTTTAAAATAGTGAAACATTATTTAATTAAAACGGAAACGACTTTTCTCCATAGACGTAATGTAATGAAATTCTTTTGACTGTCCCTGTAAAGTAACTATAAGTGCTATGCACAAGCTACTCCATATTAAGCTTCTTGTTATGCACCTTAGTGATATATATCAATTACAATGTATTTGAAATTGTGTAACATTAGAATAAACCGCAAATGATTTTTCCCCATAGACCGTAATGTAACGGAATTCTTTTGAGTGTCTCTGTAAAAAAACTATACGTGCTACACACTTCCGTTGAAATAGGGAACATGCTATAGATAACGACAATAACATATAAAAATTGCAGCGCAATCCGAGCATATTTACGGGAGTTAGAGCACGGACAGACGGACAGACAAACCGAAGTCATAAACACTTTTCAACTAGATTGGAAAGTGTTAAAAATGATTTTATGCTTTAACAAGTAAAATAGTTAAAATTCCATTTCTGTACAAATACAACTTACTCTGATATGATAATTGAGTTTTAGTAGTATACAATGTTCTGGTCCTATAGACGTGTTTTTCCACTTTTTAATGTACGAAAACATAAAAAATTCGTAAAAGTCAAATTATCATAACTCAGTAAGATTTGGTCGTGCAAAAAGATATTTTTTACAGTTTGTATTCCAAAGCTTGGAGAAAGTGTCTCTAAATATGATTTATAAATAAGTAAGAGATAAAAATTCAAATTTAGTAATCTTTGTTTAAAAAAAACTGTTTTTTTTTTCGAAAATGGATTTTGATATAATGAAATATAACGAATATAATATTAATATAATATTTGATATAATGAAATATAAACTAACTTTTTAGGAAATAGCTGTTAGTGTACAATTAAAAAGGAAACCCTTTACATTGGGATGCATTTTATACTGAGCGTCGTTTTCCAAAAACTAAGCTAATGAACTTTTGTGAACAAAACTGAAGCTATCTTCATGAAGTAGAAATTTGTTACAATGTATATTAATCATAAACTTTACATTCCTTCATTAAATAGTTTGATATTAAAACGCCATTACGCTTGCACAGACTACAAGCATACATTAATAAGTAATTCTAGATTTCAGATTAAATTGTTTTATTTTGAATACACACAATTAAATGATTTCTTAATAAAGCAACATTACTCATACTCAAACTGCATACCATGTGTGTTCTTTCTTAAGAAATGCAAATCAAATTGTTTGATTACGAATTCACTTCAAAAATTTAATAATTGCTTTTCTGATAATTATATTATAACATTAGAAATTATAATTAAGACAAAATTAGTTAATATTATATAGCATGAAACAAGATGACTTTCAGACACAGCTTTAAAGTTGATTTAAGGAGCACTTATTTTACGTTATTTTAAATTAGGTTGAAGTTATAAAATGATTTCTATGATGTGATGTTTTGTGATTAATGAAATATTTGATTCAGTTGGGAAAATGTTAACTTAATTGATCTACATTTATTTAATAGAGTTGAAACATTTCAAGAATCGAAATATAAATTCCTTTAAACGCAATTAAAATTTCTCCATTTCTCTGAACATATTCAAATGTAAATAATTAGGATTTGCGAATGTGTAGTATATCATTATTTGGAGTTTTCGTATTAATTTTAACATATATTTCTTTATTTTTATTTGTATGAAAATTTTTTGTCTGCTCTAAACTGCTTAGGTTGTTTTTAAAAACATGATATATCATACCGATGATAAAAAGATTACTTTGATAATTATATTTTTAATCTTAAAAGATCTGGAAATTACAAGTGCATTACGATTCTGATGGTATAGTATTTAAAGTATTTTACTAAAATGTTTCACTATAATTTTTAAAATTTACTTCGTCGTTGTGCTACATAAAAGTTACAATTTTTCATTTCACAATTTTTCTACTATATTTAAAACACTGATATTATTATAATATCATAACAATAATACGTTCGTAATTTTCTTTATATGTAGATGTCTGTTTTTTTTTAGCAAAAATACTTAATGACATTAAAGAAATGACTAATTTTCTGTTTTACAAATGTTTAAATTTTGTAGAAATTCTTTTTAAAATAATACGAAAATTTAATTATAAAAGCCAGCTCATACCTTGCAGAGAAAACAGACTATTTAGTATAACATATTATATGTGCATGTAAAGCTATAATCATGACTAATAATATTTAGTAAAAGTTATTACATTATTAGTATTATATTTTGCGAATGTACTTCAAAGAAAATTCATTCCTACGCATTGCATCAAAATAATTCCTCAGTTTCATATTTCCTTTTATATATTAAAAACCACTGTTGAATAAAACTAACGAGAATAGAAATATTAAATTATTTATTTAAAAATTATTTATTCTTATGCATTGTTGCAAAATAATTCGTTATGATGAATTAGTTTTTTCTATTTAGTATATTCTTCTGTGGATCAGAAACCACTGTTTTATAAAAGTAACCAGAATATTGTTAATAAGAACAGTCTACAAAACTTAATATAATTCAATGTAAGTAGTTTTTTTATAACACATTTGAAAACCCAATTAAGTGCATTTCTTAATTTTTATCTATCTTACATTAATTAAAAATTTAAAAAAAAATCTCCTATTGTAAATAGATGCGAAAAACACAAATCCGGAAACCGTGAATTTATATAATTTTCTAACTGTGATTACTTAAAAAAGAAATAAAAATAATAATAAGAAGAAGAAGATAAATAAAAAAAAATACTAGTGGACCCTTGCGAGGATTTTGCACTGCAGTCTAATACGTTTTAGCAGTATGTAGTATTTTTTAGATGCAGGCTTAAACTTCTAAAGAAGAATTAAGGATACAAATATCTGAAAACAGCATTAGTCAAACCAGGATATCATCTCCTTTTCCCATCATAGTTAATGTAAAAACTGATCGAAGATAGCAAAAAGGCTTCGCAAGTAAAGAAAAAAAAAAAAGTAACAATTGCGTTTTAATAGCATTATAGGATGACGTCATCCGCTTCGGGAAAAACACACGACAAAGAAAGATAAATTGAATACACATAAAATATAATATAATCTAATATAACAAAGCAGACTCTTGGGCTACACGTGAAATACCACTGTTTCAATCGATCGATCGATGGTGTCTTTTTCTTCTAAACATTTCAGTTTCAATTTTGCTTTTTAATCATAAATATAAAATAAACCCGTTCGGAAACATCCACACTTTATCTTTTTTGTATTATTTAATTTTTTATAACCACTGCTGAGCATGATATATTGCTTTATTTTATTTTTGTGGCAACATTGATTTGAGAAAAACTTTTCCTTTCATTTATCAAAATAATGCTGATTTAATATTTAATTAACTACAATTTTTAATAAAAAAACATCTTTAACGAAAAGTGAGTGTACTATGTCGGTTCAAAAGCCTTTCGAATGACCCTATTCATTGTTGTGTGTTTTGTAAATGCATAAAAAAGGGATGTTGACAACAGAAATAATATGCATGATTCGTATAATATCTTCAAAATTGTAGGACTGATGATCAATTATTTGGTCCAAAGAATTTTATGCCGCTAGTTTTCTTGAGTAACTTTAATCGAATCTGAAGATCAAGCAAATTTAACATGCGTAAATTTGCCTAAATTCCAAACCTCATATTAAAGCTAGATGTTTCTTTTGAATACATTTACATAAGCAAGTTTTCAGAAATGTTAAACTTTCCAGATGATTTGCACATATTATTATTAAACATGGCTTAATTCACGGAGAGCTGGATTTGCAGATGTGTATTTAAAAGTAAATGGTGTGTGTTGTCAGTTTCAATAAAAAACATGTACCCCGTTCACTGTACCCCGTGAATATTAAAATGGAAAAATTAACATTAAAATTGTCATAAGCCGACCCAACGATAGCGACAACTGGAGATACTTCCACGCCTCATGGGTGTAATATGATCAAGAAGGCTGGTAACCATCATTGTCGAACCGCCATATGATCAAGATGGGCCTAAAATCAACCAAAAAGGGAGAAAATCTACGATCTGTTTCTTTCGATGGTTGAGATCGTAAGATTATATCTTTCTCATGAACACAAGAAAAAAAAATTATGTATGGTACCTCTTTGTTTTATTTTGTTGCGACAATGTAATGCCAGTACTTGATTTATTTTACCTGTTCGCGTAGATTCGATATAAAGTCCTAGAAATGTAATTTAAAAAAATTGGCACTTTGATTTAGATATTATCTTTATAACTGTAAAATATTAATTTGCAGTAATATATATAATTATAATTCCGACGCATACACAAACAGCACGAAATAGTTGATCCAATATTAGCTAATTGTTGGCTTAATGTTGTTCCACATTGGCCCAAAGTAAGAAATGTTCTCTTGCCGTTTACCAACAGCAATCCAACGTTTAGCTGTCCTGATTCCTGCTGAGATACGCTACGTGAGGAACTTCTGTTTACTTGTTGTTGTCAAATCAACCCTTCCATTCTCCATTGATTTTCACGACTTGCCAACGATGGGCCAATAACCGGTGCTTCTTGTGTATACTATGCTGCAGTTTAACCCCTTTTAAAATAAAGCGTGGCATTTTCCTCAAAATTATGTTTTATTAGTAGAGTAATTTACTACTTAACGATAGAGATTTTGAGTAATAAATTATAAAATTACATGTCTTATAATAATATAATAATTAAATAATGTTTGTAATCGAAAATATTTCTATTTTCTGCAAACTCTAATATATTTGGAATATATGAAAAAAGGAAAATGTAATGTCCATAACCTCTATTTTAAATATTTTTCTCGACACGACGTCTGTAATTTCACACTTTTCAACGTAGCTGAAAAGTGTTTATGAATTCGGTTTGTCTGTCCGCGCTCTAACTTGTGCAAATATATACGTATTGCTATGCAATTTATACATGTTATTGAGGTTTGCTATGCCATGTTCGGTATTGAAAATGAAGCTTGTAGCACTTACAATTTCTTTACAGGGGCACCCAGAGGAATTCCTTTACATTACGAGCTATGATGAAAACTGATTTGTGACTTATTTTAATGATGTTACACAATTTCAAACATATTGAAATTGATATATATCCCTGAGGAGAATTACAACAAGCTTTCCTATAGAAAATGGTGTGTATAGCACTTACAGTTCCTTTACAAGGTCATTCAAAACAATTCTGTTATATTACGGTCTATGGAAAAAAGCGTTTGCGGTTTATTTTAATAATGTTTCACTATTTGAAGCATATTGAAATTGATATACATCACTAACGTACATTAGAAGAGATAACTATAGAATATTGGGTGTATAGCATACATCCATCATTTAAAAGGACACACGATAGAATTCGGTATTGCCTGTTAACAGTAATTGCTGGAAGTGCCTTATTAGTTGCTGAAAGCGTTTCTAAATTTAACTAATTTTTTGTCTATTACTTGGAGTGTATAAATTCTATAGATCATATATATGGCAGCACAAAATTTCTCGAGTACATTTCTGTTTATTTGTGGAAAGTCCAGAAGGGGAATTTAAAACTGCGTTTCCTAACTGAACTAAAATTATGCATTTCCGAATATTGCTGGTTTTTCCTGAAAATGTCTTTTTAAATACGTTTTGCCTTTCACGATATTAAAAGCTAACGATTTGTAGAAGCATTTTAGAATTGTTGAAAAGTGGTACATAATCTATGCTTCACGCATGAGATTTCGTCCTTGTTTATAAAAACTTTTGATAAAAATACCGTAAAAATATATGCTTAATTAAACAGTATTTTTCTCACAGGGCCTTTTGAATTCATGCATTCACAAAATAAGATTTTTAAACCAATTATGAAAAATAAAAACCAGAAATATTCAAGAAGAAACCCTTCTCTATTGTAACACAATACTAAAAGTAAATATATATTAAAAAAAAAACACATAAATGTATTAAAATTTTCTGAAGACGCCTTATTAATTTCTAAAAGAGATTGTTCAAATATGTCCGAAAATATTTGATATTTATTTATATAGTATGACAGTGGGAACTGCTTCATTTTCCGGAATTCAAATATGGTGTATTGAAATTATTTAAAAAAAAAATATTTGCATTAATTTTCTCTTTTTGGTTAAAAAATTCAAAATATTGTTATTTACTTTATAAAACAAGCCGAAATGAAAACAAAAAAGTCCTTCCGGCCAGTACTGGGAGGAAAAGGTAGTTTTCATAGTCATTTTACTAAAACACCCGAAGATAAAATGTTTGGAGCCCGAATATATAAGATTTAATCCCGGTTTTCGTAATTACTGAATTTGAAAACGAATTTCAGCATGAGAGTTACAGCATAATAAAAATCAGATTGTTTCAAAATGTCAGCCACCCTAGAATTGCAAATTGCCACATCTCAGCAATTTTTTTAAGATAAAGCCAAAACAAAAAAATATTCCGAAATCCTTGTATCACGATCTAACACTTAACGGAAACAACTTTTACAATTTATAATTTTTTAGTTTTTTCTTTTTGAGTTTATTTTTTTTTATTTTAACGTGCCGCCATTTTGAAATAAGATGGCACATGACGTTGGCCAACAAACTTCATCGAGACCTTGGTATGTTCTGTACACATTATCAGTAACATTCTTGTCGGTTCAGAAATACGAGAGATACAGCATAACAAATATCAGGTTGTTTCAAAATCTCAGCCACCGTAGAATTTCAAACTACCCTATCTCAGCCATTTTTAAAATATAGCCTAAACAAAAAATGTTTCAGAATCCATGTATCACGTTCTAACACTTAACGGAAACATTTTTTTCACTTTATAAATTTTTGTACACCTTTATGAATTTTTAGAAATTTAAATTTTTTTAACTGGCCCGCCATTTTGAAACAAGACGGTATATATATACTGAGGGAAAAACAAAATCCCAATAGCAAGAAAGACTTGTGTTAGATAAACGAAATTTGGTAGGCGTGTTTACACATCTGAAAGATAACATCGATTCAAATTTCGCGCTTGGCGCATAAGTGTGGCGCCAGTAGCATCACTCAGAACTTGCAAATCAGGTTTGCTTTAAATGCGTGCTGTAAACTTCGTGAGCTTTATTTATCTTCGAAATTTGACGTATTGCGTTGATGTTAGCCAAGAATGCCTTTAAGAAGACGAAGAAGCCATTAGCAACAGCTGACCGAGGTTGAACGAGGTCTTATATAAAGGCTACGAGAAGCTGGATTTTCTTTCCGCGATATTGCAGAAAGACTTAGGCGGAATGTATCCACTGTGAATGATTGTTTGGAGCAGTGGTCAAGGGATGGTGCTGCCTCAAGAATATCGGGTTCCGGGAGGCCACGTGGCACTACTGAGAGGGAAGACGGCCATATTCGGCGTACGGCTGTGGCGCATCGTACAGTGTCTGCGGCAGCAATTCGAACTGCAGTTGGTACCACAGTGACACAACGAACTGTTAGAAATCGGTTACTTCAAGGACAGCTTCGAGCCAGGCACCCTGTAGTGCGAATTCCACTGACTCGAAGCCACTGCCTTTTGGGACGCCAATGGTATCAAACCAGAGCTTATTGGAGGACGGATTGGAGATATATCGTGTTTTTTGATGAAAGCAGGTTATGCCTTGGGGCCACTAATGACTGTGTGTTGGCCAGAAGGAGGCCAGGGAACGACTGAAACCAAACTGTCTGCGACCTAGGCATACTGAACCTACACCTGGAGTCATGGTCTGAGGAGCAATTTAATATGACAGCAGGAGCACTCTCGTGGTTATCCCAAACACACTGACTGCAAATTTGTACGTCAGTCTGGTAATTCAACCGGTAGCGCTGCCATTCACGAAAAACATCTAAGAAGGAGTTTTCCAACAGGATAACGCCCGTCCTCATACCGCTGTTGTAACACAATGTGCTCTACAGAGTATCGACATGTTACCTTGGCCTGTGAGATCACCAGATCTGTCTCCAATTGAGCACGTATGGGATATCATTGGACGACAACTCCAGCATCATCCACAGCCAGCATTGACCGTCCCAGTATTGACACAACAAGTACAACAAGCAGGGAGCTCCATACCACAAATTGACATTCGGCACCTGTATAACACAATGCATGCACGTTTACAGGCTTGCAGTCAAAATTCTGGAGGTTACACCGGCTATTAATGTAACAGCATTTCACATTAGAAATGCATTTTCTTGATCTTAAATGAACCTGTTATCTTGAAAATCTAATCAATTAAACATCCTAACTAGACAAATGCTTTGTCCAAAATTCATTACTCTACAATAACTTTTTCTTGGTGTTGGGATTTTTTTCCCGTCAGTGTATCTATCTATATATATATATATATAAATCAACATTTGAACGAAGAGTGGTTTGGGGGTCTGGAGGTCATGATCGGTAAAAAAATATTTTTTTTTTTTTTTTTGGAATTCCTTTCCTTCGAACGGCTGCAATAGGTAGCTTTTTTGTAATGAAAGCTACCCAAAATATAAATATTTAGAAATATAAATACCTTTACAAAATATAGGGGGCAGTCGTAGAAAGTGATAAATGTACACAGTAACACAGAAAAGCTTTAAAATCGAATATGTTTTTATATCTCTAGATATTAAGTGGTTGTTTGGAGTGTTCGTTGGTGAAATTTTAAGTGAAAATATAAATTATCTTTCATGTTACGTAAAATTAGTTATTTGTTTAACCCAAGTGTTACTCATCTAATTTTGTTGCATATTATGCAACTTCTATCTTATTGTATGTGGTATTTTTGTTCAAATATCATAAATATCCTGTACTTTTTCTCCATTTAAAAAAAAGGGGTTACTGTAAAAGAGCTGAATGAAGAAGTACTATTTTTTTGAAGAAAAAAACGTGGTGCACATTGCGACATGTAGCGTTGGTACGTAATAAAACGGTGCATAAATAAATGTCATTACAATTATACTTATTCCATAATAAATAATATGCATTTTATGATACTTTTTTATATATATTTTTTGTGTCTTTTAGGACATGGGCTTCAATATATATGGAGCGCTTTTTCTCACCCGCACCTTACCACACTGCAAAAAAAAGTGTTGATTTTACAGTATAATACTGGCACCCCAACTGCCAGTATTATACCGTAAATTTAACAATAACAAACAGTAAAATAAGTAGTAATACACTACCATGTCTGCGCGGCAGCATATTACTGCATATTTTACTGTTTACCGTAATTTCGCACGTATGGGCCGCAGCTTAGTTAAGTCTTTTTCAAACCGGAAATTTTATTGAAAATAAGAAGTCAAATAAGTGCTAAGCAGAAGTAAGTCACATTTTATTTAAAATAAATTCTGGTAGGAAATCGAATTGTCTGAGGTGCGGCGTACACGCGCGAAATGACGGTATTACTGTTAATTTTACGGTATAATACCTGAGCTGGGGTGCTAGTATTATACTATAAAATCAACACTTTTTTTTCAGTGCACAACATAGAAGATACAAACTCCAACCCGTTCAACAATGTTATTCGTGATACATGAATGTTGAGACATTCAGTCACAACCATATCATATGTAAATTGCTGAAGGTGTTGATGTTGCACATAAAAATTCAGCATTGTGTCAATGTGTAATAGATGGTAGACGATGAGATGAAAGCTAATATTATTTTAAAGTGTGTTTTTTTTCCTTAGTTATATGCACACTATAAAAATAGACATATGGTTCTTAATCTAGGAAAATATCATATAACCACGAACGCAAATACACAATAACTTTTTTTGAGTATCTAACGATTTCGAAAATCGTTCTTTATCTTTAGAAATCTTAGAAACCATTTTATTTTCGATATTTAAAAAAAGTATTTATGAAAAAACAAAGAATCATAGTTTACTAGGATTGGTACACAATAAACGAGTGCTAATATTATTTTAAAGGGATTATTTTGCTTCTATTCATGTGCATTAGTAAATTTGGTATACAAAATGCATCCAATGAGAAGATTTGTTTGTACATACAATGCCTAACCTTTCTTTAGGAGATCTTAATTAAGGATTTTTAAAAACCTGTCTCACTGTGAATGATCGTATATACAAACAAATTCCATATTATTGTATATTTAATTCAGAAAAAGACTTGCTTGTTTATATGAATATTTAGAGCAGTAAATAGACTGAATTTATATTTTATGTAATTTATGTACACTTAACTTTTTTACTTCAAACATTATTACATAAAAACAAGAAATATGTTTATATAACGTTTATCGCAATATTTTCCATTTCTTATAAAAACTCCAGTAAAAAATATTCATAGCTACTATAAATATAAACTCATAGCCAAGGGATATATTTTCAAATAAAGTACAATTCTTAAATATTTTAAAGCACAGAACATTATTTTAAAGAATGTATTTTTTTTTCATAACCATGATACATGCACATTATAAAATTTAGTTCAGAATGCAGATAAATTTTTATTTAGATAAATATCAGCTGGCTTAATTGGATACTTACTGTTATATCCTACCGAATATTTTCTTTTAAATTATATATATATATATATATCTGCATTATATATTTTGATTCCTCAAAGGAATGTTGCATAACAAGAAATATATGTCAAGATACATACCGTAAGCCATGACATTTCTTTCAAATGCACAAGCGAAAAACTGTATAGTGTTTCTTTAAATTTAGACTCATGGGAAAATGATATATTCTGTTTATTGGAATTGATAAATATATTAAAACACAAAATATTACTTTAATGAGCATAATTTTAGTATTTTTTAATATTTTGAAAGCATTTGAAGTGGAATATAAATACATATTTTATTTGAAAAAGTTAACCCTCTAAGAGGCTGTCCTGTAATTTTATGTTTTTCAAAAACAATTTAAATTGTCTTAAAAAAACTTTTAAGAGAATTTTGTTATTAGAAATAAAGGGATTTAAAAAAAATAGTTTCAAGCTACGATAGAAAATTAAATTTAACCTTCATTAATATAAAAAGAAGAACTGAAATATTTTTTTCGCATTCTAATAAAATGGATTAGACTACCATATTGTGAATTTAATACTGATTCCAAAATAAATACAAATTTTATTATGCACAATTAAATTTTAATATATCCATTTTTAAAACTTTTGAATACTTAATATTTTAAATCTCTTATCTGATATTTTCTAAGCATTTTCTGCTTTTTAAGTGTGAATGGGACAAAAAAAATGTATGAATGCCGCATTATCAAACTAATTATTATGCACATAAAAACATGAAAAAGAGTAGAAACAAAACGCTGAAACAGTATGCTTCTCTAGAGTATTAATAATTTCCAAAATCTTCAGAGAAATAGCTAATTTAGTTGCCCAAAAGAGGAGTAAGCAACTGTACATGAGGAAATACGATGTAAGTGGGAATTATTTAAGTGAGATAGAAATACATGTTTTCTGAATATTTAAAATAAAATCTTCGAAAAGATAAATAAACCTGAAAAAGCTAATTATTAAAATGATTTTCAGTTGGAATGTTTGCTGAAAGATTTTTAAATGAGAAATATTCCCAATTTGCAGATTTTTACCACTTTTAATACATTTTTGTTTCATTTTAGCTAGTTAAATGTTTAATTTCCGTTATATTAATTTTTTCTCTGCATTTACAAAAAAGTATATATATATATACATATATATATATATCGCATAAAAAACCCCGTTCTAAATGGTCTCGTCATGCAAAAAGAAATTAAAACGTCAGCCATAAAAAAGCGATATATCATGTTAATACCGGATAAAAATCTATATCTATGCATGATTGTTGCAGATGTCTTAGAATGCGGTACAGTACTTAAAATCTGCTTGGCAATCTGCAGACGTGTGTGACACGTATGTGAGTCTATAAGGCTGCATGTTACGGATATTCATTTGAATGCCTGCTCTATTTAACAGAATTTTTTTCTCCGTGAATAATCCTAAATCAGTGAATGCCCATCTATAATTATCTGCTTGAACAAGCGAATAGTTCATTTTATTAAGGGAATTATCTGAAAGGAAGACGTCACTGTATACCGAATAACACGTTTATTATGCATTTTGTGGTTCTAAAAATAAAAGCAAACTAATTTAAAATAACATGTAGATCAATGCACCATTTAGGCTGTAACGAATGAACTAGTGATGCAGCAGTAAATACGAGGATCGTTTTTTTCAGCATGCGATTGAGCTTTTAAACAGCCAGGCAAGTGATAAGATGCGCGATAGGCGATTGCCCATCTCCCTAACAATAACATATGCTACTACCGACGTCAGCTCATCATTTTGAGTTCAGCTGTAGGCACATAAAAATGGCGGTTACGATTGATGCTCCCTCCAAGTGTGATTTACTTAGTGTATCCGCTTTCTTCAAGCAGAAGGGAATATTGCAGCAGAAATTGGAAATATTGCATTAATCGGATAATGACCCACGTGTAATGGAAAGCATGTCTGGAACAGTGCTGCTGTAACCAGATAACTGCTGTAGCAGTTTAAATGGGAAGTGTTTGATCACCCGCCGTATAGCCCAGACTTATCGCTTAATGATTTCCACCTCTTCCCTGAATTAAAAAACTGGCTATAAGACAAAAGCTTCCAGACGAATTATGAGCTTCAAGTCATCATTTAGACTCATCTCACATCACTGGCGTTCTCCGAAGAGGGGATCGGAAAGCTCGTCCACCGATCGTCGAAAATGTGATTAAAATTGAAATAAAATCCAGGTGTCTTTGCTAATTCACACTCCTCGCCAGTGAAGTGAAGTGAAATGAATTCAGTTTTGTGACTGAACCAACGATGCAATGTTGTTGATGTTCGTGTTAAAAGTTTTTAAAACAAAAGCTGAAATTATAATGTGCATGTGGTATATATTTTATTGAAGAAGCGATCCTTATAATATCATGTAGGTATGTGAATAAATATTTTGTTGTTTAGTATGATTAAAAGAATTGTATTATTCTTTCACGAAGCATTTTATTTCAACTTTGACACCCGGAAATTTGAAATCATGCTAGAGTTTTCTATACTGATATGACAAATGTCTCAATCCTCACGGCGACTCATGGTTGAAATGTAACCATGTTTGTGCATAGCTTTTGACAATACATTTCTATTATTCTTTCCTTTTGTATTTTTTTATGGTCCATCGGAGGTTAAAAAAAAACACAACATTCTTCGTATGTTATTGAAGTACACATGTAGAAATAATTAGGTATGCAATTTCTACAATGTGTTCTTACTTTAGTTCCACACGATTCCGTCTAGCAGTTATTCGTTAGATTTTAACTCTTTCGAGTAATTGTTTTCTAATTTTGAGGAAAAATTGCTTTTACGTAAGAAATTAAAAGTAGCTGTCCGAATCATATAAGCTGAGATTTACTGAAATTTAACGAATGTGTCATTTATTTAAATCTAACGAATATACTTGTATTTCGCAGTATAAATGTGGCAATAAGCTAAAGAAAATAATTCAAGACGTTTGAAAAATGTTTTTTGCAACATGAATCAGTAGACATAACAACTTTTTAGTATTTTTAAAATTTTTTATCATAAATCATTCGTTAGGAAAAACAAAAATTAAATTTAAAGGGTGAAACATATGTTTGAAATAAAAAAATTGCTCTTATTACCACGGTACTTAAAGAAACGAAAAAACATTAATAAAAACGTCAATATTCGTTGGTATGATATCATCAGAAATTTCAAAAAACCAATATATTTTCGAGATTGAAACAATAATATGCAAAAACAATGATCGTTTTGCTGCCACTGATTTTCGGAAACGTTTCCGAGTATTTGTTATGGTGTATTAATCAGTTTATTAACCTTGAATAAAGGTTGATGATGTGTCATGTTCATAAAGCATGTTTTAAACACATACATGGTAAACTAACAATACTGACATAAATAGTAAAATTAATGTTATTTTGTTATTTTTGCATATGTAAATTAAGTTGCTCAACTGAAAATGTTTAATTAAGTATTGATGGCATACTAAAAATGATTAATATTCTGGTTTAAGAAAATCGAATTAACATACTGTAAATCTACGCTGACATCAGTGGCATTAAAAAATATTTTTTTTTATGAATGTGTCGTTAAGTCACAAAAATACATTGTTTTTTGAAATTTCTAAAGATAAAGAACAGTTTTCGGAATCATACATAACTTGGAAAAGGTTATAGTATATTTTCGTAAGTGGTTATATTATGTTTTCGTAGATTAAGATGCATTTATCTTTTTTACAGTGCTGTGATATATAGTTATTCCACGGCAGTTGTTAGTGTTATTTGAGGAAATCCTTTGTTGTTGTCTACATTCATTTTTAATTTCATTGTTGCCATTATCGTAGAGTATGATATGTAATTCACAATCATATAATGAATTTTTTTATGTGCATCTCTAAAAAATTGTACGAAGACTTTTTAAAAAATATGTACAAGGAATATCTAACTTATAAGAAATTGAAATTTCGCTGCGATAGATAATTTTTAAGAATAATAAAGTATAGAAAATTGAAAATAAAATCAGGGAGAAAACATACCCTTTTTAGAACCCTCATGATACTTTTACCGGACTGACACTTTAAACGCGCAGTTTAAAATTGAAAGAATTACCGTAATTAGATCATCCGTTCAAAATGTATGCATGAAATACATATATATATATATATATATATATACAGAAATATCTATCTATCTATCTATCTATCTATCTATCTATATATATATATATATATATATATATATATATATATGAAACAAATTTTAATTTTGTCGCCGTTGGCCTCATCAATTCTATAATTATGTTTATTTCCCATTATTCTAAATTATTTTCTCGTTCTAGTATTTAAATTGTCGAAATCCCGCATAGCTAAAAATTATATATTTTTAATTCATTCTCTTGTAAAAATGGCGCTAGATGCTGTTCTGTTAAAATTACATACTTTTTATTCCTTTAAAATAACGCAACCTAAAATTTAATTCTTGTAAAATATCACTTTCCCAGATAAATATTTTAATTCTCTCGAAAAAAGAACCTGTATCTTTTAATTTTTAGGTCGACACCTGGTAGAATGACCTGGGGGTCCGCAGTGGGGAGCGGCCTCAGGCCGATCGCAGTGCCGTAGTGAGACAAAACTCCTGGTGCGTTAAAAGGCCTTTAGAGGCATGGGCGCGATGGTCGTTTACGCGCGTCTGCACCCCCGTGGGCTCCTGACGGCGCAGTATAGTTTTATCCCTATGTTTTCAAACAAAAAGTATTCTTTTCTCAAATATAAAACCTAATCTCAGTTTCAATGTAAAAGTTTATCTTGGCATTCTGCCAATACCCAGTAAAACCTACGTATTTTCTTTTATTTCTTATTTCTTCGAAATAATCAGGTTTTTTCCGGATCAAGCCTAGTATGTCGCTCCCGCGCTTTTTCAGTCGGAAGCTTAATCTCCTTCAAATCATAGCGACAAGGAAATCGAGTTCCGTGGTACGATTGGTCGAAAGACTGTTTTGCGGCTCTGTATCCATGAGCGTTAGACCTTGGTTATATGCTGGTTTTCCCGCCTTGAGCGCAGATTGTTCCTGAATCATGATGTAAGCGGAGGCCCGGCGCTTGCTCGCGACCGTGGAATAAAATCTCCGTAGCTGACGATAGAACCTACGATGCTGCCCCTTAACAGCTTTGACTCCTTCGAATGGTTAATTTGGTACACGAAGCCTCTCCTTGGTTCTAATGCCTTGAATTATCATGAGAGCTAAATAAAAGCATAACTTTCGAGTTTTTTCTGGATCTTTATAAATTATGAAGTGGACTCGATTGCCTATTTAGTTTTCTTCAATAAGCACCGAACGACTTATGTTGGTCGGCGTCACGACTGCAAAACTTCCTAGGTGGAGACCTCTGGTCTTGAGTTTAGTTTACAGAAAATACGGCGATTCAGTGGAAATGTGACATATATATACGATGTTAACCTGATGTTACATTTCGAAATAATCAAATGACTCTCTGCCATCAGCAATGGATTTTTTTAACAGGAACAATGACACAGAAGTATGCTTTCCTCATCTCATATTTCACGTTAAATATCCCAAGAGTGTAGTTTTTTTACGCAATGCGAGTCCAAAGAACAGCGAATCAGTGCTTTTCGGTAGGCAGGAACTATATTTTAAAAATCGGCAGAAAATTTCGTACTTAGGTTCGTGCGAGAAATGGCTCGAATTTAGCTTTGGAATAAAAATTAAAACAAATAAAATGGTACAAATGATAGAATAATTAAGAATTGAGACGTAAAAAAGGTTTTTGAAGAAAAATAATTACGGTAAGCGGTTTTTAGAATATTTTGAAGGGAAATAAATTATTAAAATAACAATTTTAAATAGAAAGGAATTTAAATTAAATTATTAAATGGAATATAGTTTAAGATAGGAAATAAATTAATAAGCTAGGGTTGTATAATAAATTTATAAAGTGAAAATTTCAAGGAATAAATTTAATGAAGTGCACAATTTAAATTTTTGTAATATATATATGTATTTCTCTCATATTTCAAGCACATGGACAAACAACTACAAAAGTTCAATGTTATATAAATCACCATGTGTATTTCAGAGATGAGACAAATTCGTATCGAGTTTTTCTACATTTATTAATCTACTTCTATTCTGCATGGCTTTTTATGATTCTTGAAATAACCTCATATTATAAGAATTAAGTTACTTCAATTTAAAGCAATTTTAGTTACTAAAGCATGGGATTTTAAATACATTTATGAAACACACTGTATAAAAAATGTCTCGAATGTTTTATATGACTTAAAAATGAGTTTTAATTTCTTCAATTTTTCGATGACAACGTTTTGTATATTTAAAATGCTTAAATATTACTGAGTCTGTAAAAGGAAAACATTAAATGTATTAAAAATTGTAATAGTCCATATGTTTTATGCATTTGATATGTTTTGTGGACCTCTGTAAGTATACAACAAAAGGGCATAAAATTAAGATTTTCATTGACTGCGATTAACTTCAGCAACATAGTTGAATTTTATCTTGATGTCCTGATTAATTCTTTGTCTTCCTGTAAGTACTCTCACATTCGTTAAAAATGTTGACATTTTCTTTCTGAACATTCTCTGTGGGTTCTCCGAATTCTGGTATCCAATGTCACGCTTTCAGTAATCGAGGTCCACCAACACGTTTCCGTATCCGGAATTCCCCTCGAATGCAGCTCGAATTTACAATCATTCAACGATCAGTAGTGTCCGTAGTATGTAGTTATTATTGCGTTTTCTTATAAAATGCAATTTCATTTTAATGTTATTTTAATGTGTACAAAATTACTAACGTATTGGATTTATAAATGGGAGCATGTTCATATCAATAGGATCAGCATCTTTAGTAAAGTTGAAGCTTGGATGGGTGATCTATCAGACTATCAGAGATTAACAAACTGAATTCACATTTCAATTTTCAAGTAACATTATAAAATTTTATAGAGACTTAAATAGTATAAATTTAGTCAAACCCATAGGCTGTAATGTATTCGATATATTTCAATGACACCCCTAAACGAATCGTAATTGATACAATGCCATTTTAAAATAAGGAGCTTACTGGGGTCAAATACAGCAACATACCTTTAATATCGTGCGTATATGCTCATTTTGACAACAGATAGGCCGATTAGCCTTTTTTTTTTGCTCTGTTATAAGTACTAGCAGTTACCCGTGACTTCGTTCACGTAACGTTGAAAGAAGAATAAATAAATTAATTAAGCAAAATATTTCCCTCCCGATAATTAAAAACGTAAATAATTACCTAACCCTTTATCACATTCCATAGAAGACAATACAATATTTTTTTTGTTATAAGGGCCTGACATAACTAATTTTTTTTAAAATTAAATTTTGTGCTAAATAATCTCAAAAATGAAACTGCAACCAATGGAAAAAGGAGGGTCAAATAAAATCGTGGAAATTGACGAATTGGGTAAAATCAAATGTCAATTTTACCTTATAAACCATTTTACTTTTAACGACTTTGTGAAACGTTTTAACAGCCATCTTTCAAAATTAATTATTTGGAAATAGTATATGCTTTTTAATTAAATTCAATTCTTGTGAAAAAGAAGCAATAATTTTTACACCTAAATGCAAATAGCTTAAATTTGCGTCCTTGGTTTAATCGATAGCTGAAACAAATCTTGATTTCTAAATGACAATATGTTGACATGTTGACAGATGATTTTTTTCTGCAGAATAACTTGATTCATAAAGTTTGAATATGTGGAAATATGTTTTTATTTTTCGAAAATTTTACTGTAATCAAGTTTTTGTTTTCACCATCTATTCAAATTGAACATAAATTCTTTTTCAGTGCAAAAGAGAAAATGGCTCGAAAAATATATTAATCCGTTTTATTTATCCTTTTTACCTACAAAAATGGAGTAATTTAGTTGCCGTTTTTAGAGAAATTTCGTTAACATAAAAAAATATATATTATATTGGTATATTGGCATTTAATTCAAAATTTTAAATTTTGTGAGTTTATATGAGATCCTCGGATCATCGTTAGCCTGTTGTTAACTAAATCGCGTAATTCTCGTCTGTATGTAACGGATATTTTCCTGCTTAATAAACAATATAGTAATATAGTTAAATAAATATTTCAATTTTTCGTTTTAAATATGGTGTGAAACTCATCTACTTTCTAAAACTTAATGATCCTTGTATTATTAAAGTATAAAATTGATTTACGTTCCTTTAAAAATTCCTGTTTCGTTTCAAATATGACGTCACTTTGTTCAGAAATCTTTTTTAATGATGTAATTATGTTTTTTTTTTTTTCCTGGCAATCATAATAGGATTTTGGCAGAAAACTCACATCTGAATCTAAACGAGACCAACGTAATACACGGCCAGCTCACGGTATGACGTCACGTCCATCATATCAAATCTGAGAGAATAGAGAGCGAATTTTGAATCGGCTTATGTGTAACGAAGTGTGTGTTACGTTTAGTAACACGTCTTTGCAATTAATTTAAAGCTGTTTTGTCGAATTAGCAACGATTTGTTTGCGTATGAAGCATGCCTACACCATATTGTGCTGCCCGATGTAAAGGTAATTATAAACAAGTGGGTAAGTGTGATCGAAGATCACTCAAAGGGTTTCGTTTAATATTCTTTTCAAAACATTTTATCCTTTCTTTATTAAATTTAAATATATTTCATTTAGCAAAAAAAAAAGTCATGTTTTTTATAAAGTAAAAATTTACCGGTCTATTTTTTCGTTTTTTCAAATATTTAAACCAGCCCGATAGCGGGCGAAGCCCGCTATTATATTCTGTCATAATAATATCCGTCATGCGGACTAAATGCGATATTTAAAAAAATAATTTCAAAATTAAACAAATTGTACACCTTCAAAATAATAAAATATGCGAATATTTCCATAATCGGATTTTTATCACGATTCAATATGTTTCTTAAACTCATATATTTACTATATATATTACCATATATATACTCATATATTTACTCATATATTACATATATTGTTCTGTATTACCCATATTGATACTCGCTTTGTATTATTATCAAACATCTGAAAAATTCGTTAAACTTCAAATATGACGTCAGATTTTCTTTTTAATTCTCTAATGACGTGATATTAATCTGCTTTGTGTACATACACATACTCATACTCCTTGCATTATTGAGAAATCTTAGGCATTTTCCGCTTTATTACCACTATGACGTCAATCAATTTTATTTCATATTTATCTTTTCTTTCAATTGGTGAAACTTTTTATTTCATTTTCATTTTTCACTTGGAAATCGTCTGATAGAAAATTAATTATTGTGGAAAGAATTTCATCGTGGCTTTTTAATTTTTGGCATCTGCTATAACGAAAAATGTTTAAATTTAATAGGAAAAGGCTGTTAGAATTTTGGTTTTTTATCTCTATTTATTAAAATAATACGAATTTTTAAAATTTTAATATTTTGAGCTCTTTATAGCTGGTATTCAGAATTATACACAAAGTTTCAACTCTGTAAGTGATATAGTTTTTGAGAATGGCTCTGTGACAGACAGACAACGGAGCGGGAGTAATAGGGTTTCGTGAGATGAACGAAACCCTAAAAAGGACCTTCATTTCATATATATATGGGGTGAATGAAGAAAGTAAGAAGAAATGGATTCATGCAAAAAAGCGTGAAAATTTTATTCCTTCACAGTATAGCAAGGGGAGATTCTAAAGCGTTTCATTATTATCATATTTGTAGTATATACTACAATTAATTTACGGAAATGTTTAAGGGTTATCAAGGTTATTGAAAATATAGCATTTCAGAAACCACATCCATTCGGAATCAAAATTGAACAAAAGTGACTTGTACTAGTTGCTTCGCGGATCATCTGTACATGAATTACATTGAGTAGTTAAATTTTAGCACATTATAAGTTTGTAAATAGCATCATTTTTCAGTGGTTTGGGCGAAATTCACGCCTGTGCATGAGTATTTTGAGATTATCTTCCTGCATATTTTGTCAATGTTGGTTACTGAGACTTGTGATCTTTTGTTATTGAAAATTTTGATTATTTCTGAAACCAAAACTCGGTATTCCTTAAAATTGTCATTACCTTTTAATAGTAAGTGTACCATATTTTGCATTTGTCGTAAACCTTTTGAATTAAAAAAAAAGTGAAATTTGCTGATATATAACTTGTATTGATTATTAAGAGTTCAGCTGTCGCAGACACGCACCGATGTATCTTTTTGGCACCAAAATGGCGATTTTATGCCTGAGTAACCAGGTGACATTGGAGAGATTTTGCTTTGTATGGCAACGCGTTAGAGCAGTTTGCGTGTGTTTTATATTAAATTAAACATTGTGTATTTTATAACAAATTAAGCATTGTGTATGTTTTATAATAAAATAATTTGTGTGCCTTTATTAATAAAAATTTGTGTGTTTTATAATAAAATAAACTCTTTCATAATAAAATAAAACTAACATGCTGTTAAGCAAGCTAGGCCTAACAGGTACCTGAAAGCAGAGTTTTTTGTTCGCCAAAATGGCGCAAAACAAAAAACGCGCCAACCCCGGTGCGTTTGTGACAGCTGTTCCTTTTTAAGTAATATCAGATGCTGGTAAATTAATATAATTTTTTTTAACAAATATACATAATTTGTTTAATCTGCTATCTAGCAACCAACACGTGGGATTACTTGTAGATCGACATTATTAAATTTAAGAGCTTTAAAAAAACCTGTTGTATATTTGTAAACTTTCCAGTTGTGTCCATCCCAAAGCTTTCTTCTATATCATACATGTGACTACTGCACCTGAAAATCCTTGTGACATACACAAAAATGTACAATTTTAAAGGTATGTTTTTAAAATTTTGCACAGGTTTACGTATATCGCGCGTCATATCGCCGTGTAAAGATGATCCAGTCCCTGTGACGTCATAAAAGTCATGAAGCAGCCGTGTATTACGTAGGTCGCGATCTAACTGACATTCAAGCTTATTAATTAGTAGCGATAAAAAATATTTCAGTTTTTAATTTTAATTGAGACGTCATTATCCATCTACTTTCATTATATACTGATTTTCATGCTCCTTGTATTATTACGAATATTTGAAAATGCATGTTTTATTTCCAATATGACGTCAAATTTGTCCAAGCCAAGGAGGATTCTTTTCATAGTTCCATGGTACAGAAATCTTTTCTTAATAATATAATTATTGTTTTTTTTCTTCTAATTACAGCGCAATTTTTGCTAGAAAACCTCTTTTCAACGTAACCGAGATTTATACGTCATGTATAATAACAACGAGGCTAACGAAAAAGACAGGCTACCGCGGTGCATCCCACTTATCTTTTTTTACAGACCGCTAGAGTGACGTGATGCTCTTTTCGTACACCTGCATTGGTGCATTCGAGCATCACGTGACTCTCGCGGTCTGTAAAAATAAATACGCGTAAAGTACCGTGGTAGCCTTTCTTTTTCGTTAGCCTAATATAACAAACGTAATAACAAACACTCCATATTTTCGTTTTAAATATTACGGCAATTCATTTTCTTTTCAATTCTTTTTCATTTTCATTTTTTACGTGGAAATCGTTAAATTGAAAATTAATTGTTGGGGAAAATATTATTTCAGTCTTTGTATTTATTGACAACGGTAATGCTTAGCAACATAAAATGTTTAATTAAATTTTACAGGGGAAATATTCATTGATTCACTATGGAAATAATGAAATTTTGAATTATTAAGAAAAATATTTGAAAATAATAAAGAACACCTACCCTATGTTCATTTCTTGGTTATAATCCATCTATATGCAAAGACACAGTGCCATTAAATCCTCCGTTTTGACATTTAATTCAGTCAAACATTCACACACACAATCGCATTTGTAATATTATTAGGATAGGATATAAAGCAAATACTTTAAACTGACATAAATAATAATTATAAAACAAAACATTAATATTTTGACTTGAAAGTTTAAATGTTTGAACAACTAATTAAAAAAAATAAAATGCTGCTGACCTGAATATCTGCTTTTTACATATCTCTGTAGCCGGGTCAAAAGATTTGAGCTAATGAGGAAGCAGAAAATAAAACAAATGGGTACGTGTGATCGACGATCGCACAAAGGGTTTCGTTTAATATTCCTTTCAGAACACTTTATCATTTCTTTAATAAATCCAAATGAATCCGGTTTCCATTCATATTACTTTCACTGAGGTATTTTAAGGCCGAATCAACTGCTGTTGAAAGAGCTAACAACTGTTTTCGTGATTGATTAAATAGCATCAATTAAACACTTGAAAATCAACCTGTGTAAAATAGCTGAGTAAACAATCTCGCTGCATCGAGGAATTTTATAATGGTGTTATAAAAAAATTCGGTATTTATCTCTTATCCCGTCGACCACTATCCAAAAACGAAAAAAAACTGTCGCGAAAATATAGGGGGAAAAAGTGCGTTACCGTGTTCACATTCAAATGACATCAGATGCCTTACACGTGTTTGTTATGTCATCGAGAGATTTTTATTCTACATTTATTAGTTATTTTAATAATTTTAAAAATAATAACGACCTTAAACGGCGCGTCATGACACTAAAAGAGAAAATGCGTTGAAAAAAAAATTGCTATCCATAGTTACGCACAACAGATGCATTTCAACTGACGTCGTAAACACTTGTCCATCAACGGAGGGGATAATTAAGAAAAATATTGTAAATAAATAAATATTTAAGATTACTTTTTTTTCTCTTTTCATTAATGTATTATACATTATGACTCTGTGACAGACAGACAGAGACGCGAGAAGAATCAGGTTTCGTAAGACGACCGAAACCCTAAAATTGGTAAAAAAATTGCACATTTAAAATAGCATGTAGTAAAAAACTATTCGTCTAATTTCAACTTACTTTTAACTACTAAGAAATTTGTTTCTATGACAAAAGGTAAGCGAGCTATAGAAGTGTCAAAGCCATATTTTGTTAATTACGCAAAATATAAACTAGAAAAAGTTCGATTTATTCTTGAAAAACGTTTGGCAACAATTGGGAGAACTTGTTTATTGTTCATTGTTTCTTGTCCTTGGTGAAAAACTGTCGATTTTCTGCGATTTTAGAGACTATTAAAAAATTATGTCCATTCAATAATTTTATATTTCTAAGCTATTGAAAAAACCTGCACTGAAATTTTTACTTTTTTTAAAGAAAATACTTTCTTTATTATTTTTTGGTTACACATTTACACATAGAATGTTAAAATTCGAAGAAATTTGTTAACATCGTGTGAAATAGAAAACAAAAGGCTATATCCAAAAGAGAAAAGAATCTAGAATCCATGGAGAGACGCTTAGCACCAAAAGGATATATTTTTTTAAAAGTTGAAGGAATGCATTTTTTTTCGATGTGGCTAACAGAAGTTTTTTGATAAAAATTATATATGTTTATTTTTAGAACTTCCTTAGGCAGAAGGACAAATTTCACATCTAAAGATATTTCGAAATATGGTAGTCTAGACAGTTCGATGGAAGTTTAATAAGAAATGTTATCTGATATTTATTTTGAAGGTTTCTTGTAGCTTTCAGTATAATTGACAATCACTTAAACCATTATATATAGATATATGCATAATGCTCGCAATTATTTAATTTGACTGTAAAATTTTATGTTGAAATTAGTGGTTATTTCTTAAAATATATTAGCAAAAATATTACAGATGTATGTTCCGTTTAACTTGTAAATATAAACAGATTACGCCTTTCGGTAATCAAGATAATGTATTTTTAATGAGTGGTTGAAATATGTTTATAACATTGTTTTTAAATATCACATTTATAACATTTCAAACTCAAATAATTATTTTATCATCATTAATGGATTTAAATAATTACTTCAAAACATTTTTCTTTGCAGATACCAAATTAATTAAACTCACTGACAATGTAAAATTGTAAGACAAAGTATTTTAAAATTCAGTCTGCATATGTAAGAAAGTACAAAAGGTAAGGTTACGGCAAGTAATTAATTAACTAAATTTTTACGCATTAACTTTTAAAGTTTATTATTTGTCCGACAATTCTAAGTTATATCCTAATAATATGTTTATGATGCCGTTTAAGGAAGAATTCACATTTCAGATGTCATTACAACTACAAAAAAAATATTTTATTTTTATTTTGTTTAGTAATAGTAATTTATTACATAAAACGGTTTGTTGAAAAAGTAAATAAAATTTTTATTCATAACAGTTACATTTGCCTTACGGAGGAATGATACTGAAGGTTCATAATATACTATTTTAATGTTTGAATAGCTTTATTTTTCTCTTTTAACAAGAAAACAAATATAAATCATGTTTTATAAAGATGAAAAATCAACAGTCTTTCTGATGTTCTTGAAAAAATGTTATTGCTTCTTTGAAAATAGTGTTTTTAGAAAGAATGAAGAGAGAGAGAGAGAGAGGGGGGAGGTGTTACTCACTCTGGATAAAAACACAGGGAAACATTTATCTTATTTCTACATGAAATACACTATACATTTTATAAAATATAGTTAATTTAGTACAATGAAAGTGTTTGTTTCATAATTTTATAGTATTAGTGCAATATATTTATGATATTAAAATGTTAGTGCTACACTCATTGGATTTTTTTTTTCATTTTAGATTTCACATTTTATAATTCTCAATTTAGTATTTTTCTGTTAAACTAAGTACTACGTCTTTAACAGTATTTTTAAAGATGAAAAAAATTTTGATTTCATGAAATTAAGAAAAGAAATTATATTTTATAAGAAAATTCTATTAGACATTTGCCTTCTTTAGCTAGAATTTACCAGATATATTACACATAGGTAAATCTAATGGGAATTCGGAAAAACACATCTTAGTACAAACTTATTCTTCCTTTTATTGCTAAAAGTTACCAGGTGTAATCCCAGGTAAATTCTGAAAATTATATCACTCTACAAAATTATTATTTATTTTATATTTAAAATTTATTCTATTTCGCGACAGTAAACCGTGTTATAAATACCTTAAACAGCGTTATAAATAAGAAGAAAGGTCTACTATGAAGAATATCTTGTAAACTTTATCTGGAAGTTTATTTTTAAAAGATAATTTCATTTCCGAAAGTTATATCCGTTCATTTCCGATAGCTATGTCCGTTCATTTCCGATAGCTATTCTTGTAAAATTCGATGCAATACGATCTTCGATCTTCAGACTGTTGTTAGGATGGTTTAAAACCTCATATTTTACTCTGGGGTCCCCCCTCTACGAATTGCTTTATTATTTACTAAATCCATTTTTGGTATGCTGCAACAATTTGAAATTTTACCATCAACATTTCGAGTAAGAAACAATTTAGAAAGAGCGAGCTTCTTAGATAAAAATTTCGAAAGGAAAAAATACATTTTTTACTCTGATTATTATTATTTTTTATTATTTTGTAAAAAGTTATTTTGAAAAGTAAATTTGGGGGAACCTTTGTATTTCTTTGGGTAAGCACGCGCTTACCGGGACTATTCGGTAAACAGGCCCTGCATGAGCATGCAAATTTCTGCGGCAAACATGAGACTAAAATACAAAGCCCAGCATGCAGCAACATATAGTTAATTTTTAATTCATTTTCAGCAGTGAATTACGCCTGTAAAAAGCAGGATAAAAATTCACTGGTTATTATTCAAGGATTACACGCGTAATTCACTGCACAAAATTTATTAAAAATTAACTGTGTTGCCGTATGCTGGGACCTCTGAGCGCTATTCTGAGGACCCGGGTACGATTCCCGGCTTGGGCCATTTTTCACTCTGTCAGTTTACGCTTGAAAAAAAGTAGGATAAAAATTCACTGGTTATTATTCAAGGATTACAAACGTAATTCACTGCAGAAAATTAATTAAAAATTAACTGTGTTGCCGTATGCTGGGGCCCCTGAGCGCTATTCCGAGGACCCGGGTACGATTCCCGGCTTGGGGCATTTGCACTCTGTCCGTTTACGTTTGAAAAAAAAGCAGGATAAAAATTCACTGGTTATTATTCAAGAATTACAGGCGTAAATCACTTCTGAAAATGATTTAAAAATTAATCCGTACATTAGTTCTTGAGATTTAGTGATAGTGAAACTCATGAAAAAAATAATATAGCCGCGCCACCTATTGGGCTATTTACACCAAAACGTAATCAGCGCATAATTTCTTGAGAAATCACGAAAATTGCAACATAGCAGCGCCACCTGTTACGCGATTTACGCTGAAAACTAATCAGCACCAATTTATATCAGGAAGTAACTGAATATAAAGTTTTATTAAATTCCGTGCATCAGTTCTTGAAATAGAGACAGACAGAGTCATAGACAGTCATTTTCTAAAAACAGTCAAATCGTGTTCAGGACCTTCTAAAATCCGTCGAAAACCAGAAGTTGAAAATTTTCATGACTCCAATACTTTCTTCTTGTAAAGATAGAAGAAAGTAATAAATGGGATAGGGGGAATTTTTTTAAACTACCTTGGTCCATCCCAATTTAAAAAGTTTTAATTATCCAAAAGTTATGTTAATCCTTTAATTATACAGCTATATAAGTCAAATAAACCATTTTACGTGAGAGAGTTATGGCTACTACACAACAATTTATATTTTGTAAAAGCAACAAAATTTTGCTGGAATTAAAAATTACAAAATTATGGTAAAATTAAAAAAAAACAGATTTTGTTAATTCAAGTAAAATTGATGAAATTTTGTTAACATTTTGTAAGAGTGTTAGCAATATTTTTTTGTCAATGCAACAAAACCAACTTTTTACTTCAACTAAAAATTTTGCTGAAACAACCAAAATGTACTCAACAAAACATGTTTTGTTGTTTTAATCAATTCCCTTTTCTGGGTGTGAAATTGATAAATGATTCCACAAACCTAAACATCGGTAGAGAAACTAAAGATGATTGATGTTAATAAAGAAATTAATAATATTAATATGTAATTAAGTATATTAACAAATCGTAATCTTGCAGAATTAACAGTTCACTGTTAAAAATTTGCAGCAAACTGTCCAGTCATTTGACCGTTTTTATAGAAAACGGCTACATAACCGTAATTCAACTCTATTCTGATCACAATATTTGCAATAATATGGTCAGAATACAGTTGAATTACGGTTATGTAACGGTTTTCTATAAAAACGGTTATATGACTGGACAGTTTGCTGCAAATTTTTAACAGTGTTCTTTTCAGCGCCCTGAACTGATAGATCCGTTCACCACCGGGAAGATGTATGTTTCACCGCAAATAGCAGCATTATTTAAATTAATATAATTCTACAGATATAATGCAGTTTTAGAAACGTTGGGTACTGATTAATACTCTAAAGCAGTATATTTATGTGCGTAATTAGTTTTTTTATATCATGTTGGAAAAATCATCTTTTAATTGCAATTTTAACCAATTACAGAGAAAACCACATTGCAATTTTGCCATTCTGTAGTTCATCTTCAAAAGTTTATGATTAGAAACACCGTAAAATTCCCGTACAATTTTTTTTTTGAATGATTTAATGTATAATGTTTTTAAACTAAAACAGAAATGTACTGGGTGTTACCATAAGTTCGTTGAAACTTTAATAATTCATTAAAAAAATTATACTAACAAATCCCGGTTTACAGGAATGGGACTAGAATGAGATCAGATTTATTTTAATAACAAAAAACGCTGTGGTTAATAATTACTGATAGATGGCATTGACATGCATAATATAAAGCGGGTGTATGCAAATTAGGATTGTAGCAAAAGTATCATTTTTGCGGAGCGTTTAACAAGCTACAGTATCCCAGAACATGAAACAGGCCTTTTCTCGTCATTTTTCACTGCGGGATTTTCGCAATGCGCTAGTTTCTGATTCCCTGCTCTTGTAAAAAAAAAAAAACACAGCACTTGATCTGGTAACGATAGCATACTGCTGGCATCGAATAAAAAAATGTGTGCATTGAAGGGTTGTATTGACAGCCTGATTTGTATAAATCTGCATTATATTATGTGTGCTGCGCCATCTATCGGTAATTCTTGAACCATTTTTTTTGTTATTATTTGAAAAAAAAATCCGAGCTCCCTCTAAACGCATTCCTGTAAACCACATTTTATTAGCTTCATTTGTTTCTTTTTAATTATTTTTTTTAATTTTTAACGAGCTTATGGTGCACCCGGTAATTAAATTAATGAATGAAAAAAATACATATAGATCACAAATCTGTCTGTAAAATATTAACTTCTTGACATGAAATGTTTTTAAGCAGCGTTCTGACTACATTCTGTTTAGTTTAAGAACAAATAATTTAATTCTTTTCAAACCCTGTTATTCTAAAGAACTATTTCCATAAAACCTTCTTGCTCGTAACTAATCATTTAAACTTATGCAACAAATGTTGTAAAATAGTTTCAAAGTACAAAATCTTCATATTGTATTATCTTTTTAAATATCTTGGAGGCTTCGTGACATGTCATCGTTTCGAAAAATATATATACAAATATTAATAGCAGCATCTCATTAAAACTTTTTTGTAAGTAATATTTTAAGAATAAAATTCGTTCGAATTTTTAGAAGCTCGGACTTGTTTAGTGTTCTGTAATTTTCTTTACAAAAGTGTTCATATTCACAGTCTGTAAATATTTAATATAAATATATATGTGCAAATAAGACATTAAATGTAATATAAGTAGTAAAAAAACAAACAAAAAAAACACTCCTTTGGCATGCATTTTACAAAAATAAATTAATTAAATTGCTCCATATTGTGCTGTATTCTATATAATATAAACTAAAAGTTTCATATTTTGAATGTTTCACATTTATAAACATTCCTTATGATGAGAAAGAAACTCAATTGAAAGATTTGGAACTACAAAAAACTACATACAATTAAAATGCAATATGCAAAGTAACACGATCTTCTCCATATACAGCGAGGTTAATAAAAAAATTCTAAGGAACAGATTTTTACTTTAACATTTTAAAAAGTAAAATATTTTACTACAAAACATTTTTATTTATCAGCGCGAAAAAACATTTCATACCACAATGTTAAGATTTTTTCCATTCAGTAGTTCTAAAAACTAATAATTAAAGTTAAAGTTTAAACGTTGAATTTAAAGTGACATGGTACAGTTTCCCGTCGACTATACTGAGCATACAGGTTGCACTTTTCACAATTCATCTAGAAAGAGACATTTTTATATCAGGCATTCTTTCATTTAATTCCAAGTATTTTCCAGTAACGCTGGTGGAGCACACTGGTTCATCAAGATCTTAAATGGAGGATCAATTTTTTTATCTGTGAAGTTGCGGAATACTTGTAATCACTCAATAATCACTTGATGATGACTGCATTTTATCCCACCTTTCAGTTAAAACCCTTATGACAATGTTGATCTCTGATAGCGAAATCCAACTACAATCATCTATCATTCTCAGTAGAAACTGTATTTGACGCTCAACTACAAATTTCACATGCTAATATATTTTACCTCGTTCGTAAGACATCTTACATTCTCTTTGAAAATGAATTTATAAGATGTAAATCTAAAATTAAACAACTTATAAAGTGAAGCACAAAGTTTAAAGGGGATTTCTAAACATTTAAAAAATATAAAATATACTATAAATTAATTTTATATACATACTTGTGAAGCTATATGTATAATAAAATAATTTTTTTGAAAAGATATAATAGAATAATGACAAATTTGAATTACGTTGAAACGTTCTTTGAACTTATTTGTAAAACTTTCAAGCGAGAAATATTTAAGATCAATTTTGGAATAACCAGCACACATATAATGAAGCAAATGTCATTATTACTTTTGTTATAACTTAAATGGGAAAACATTTATTCAAAATTATTTGATGTAAGACTATGATAAATTGACTAATCTATGACTGTCATTGACTATCCTTGCCGAATACATTCTAAATTGGCTGCTGCATGAACGTTCTTCTAAATACTTGTTTGTTATCCCACAATTCACTTCACAACGACTATATGTTTAAACTTCTTGATAGTATATGTATAAATCTTTCATTCATTTTAACAAGAAACAAGTGTCTTTCCACACAATATACTTAGTATGTTAATAAGTAAATGAGGATATTTTATTGACCATATTTAATGTAAAGCCTCAACCGTACATTAAATGTATTGCTTAACCAAGCCATTTTTCAGAAACATTTTATATATACGATAAATCATTAAACACACTGTAAAGAAAGACAAATGTTTCTCAATATAAAAAAAAATAATAATGACGTAATCACAAACCAAAATATTCAATAAGATTTTCCAAAATAGTCGCCCTTCCGAAATCCGCTCTTTCTCATTAGAAATCTTAGTACAAAATATATATACGAGATTTAAAGAGGCATTATTGAACACGTTTCTTTTGCTACAACAGATTTTCAGAAAAGTTTTGATTTATTTTTATAGTGTATTAATCAGTTTTGTCAACCCAGAATAAAGCCTTTTTGGATGCTATAACTTCTCTTGTAAACAGTTTCATTATCAACTAACATGTTTTATAGACAAACATGACAAACTAACATTAAAATTAATATTACTCTTGCATGTATAAATATCGTTAAGCATTGTTTAAATGTCTATTAATAGTATCCTAAAAACCGATATTAAGGTTTGAGATAACTGATTGACACACTATAAAAATTACTCGGAAAGTTTTTCAAAAACCAGTACCAGGAAAAGAAACTTTGAATAAATAAATGTTTCATATAAATAACAAAACAACATAAAATTTTCCGAGGTTATAAATATAAAGAATGCTTTTCGGAATCATGGATAACTCGGAAAGAGTTATTGTACATTTTCATATGTTGTTATATTGTATTTTTGTAGATTATCAAACATGTGATTTTTCTTTATAATACAACTTAGTGGGTTTCATTTAAAACATTTTGAAAAATTTCTACGTCTTGTGGTTGGAAGCACCAACATTTTCATCAAGATCTGCCAGAGAAAAAAATTGCTTATTGTGTTAATATACTTTCGACTGATTTCGACTGATGTAGCCGCGTTTTGTGAAACACAAATGACGAAACATTAGTTTTCAAAAATTTCTCTTAAAATAAATTTAGAACCCTTAGTATATTCTGCCGCTGTTTCGCAAACTCGAATAATCAGTTTTCCTACACCGTTGACCGATTGTTGACCGGTGCACGATTGTTGACCGAGTGCTGACCGATTCTCAAGTCAACATTTTCATGTTCAAGAAATTTTTTACAGACAAACGTAATACAGCACTTACATACAGCATAATTAACAGCGTTAATATTAACATTAAAATTAATATTATTTTGTTAATCTTTCCTCTATAAATTCAATTACGCAGAGGAAAATATTTAATTGAGAATACATACCATCATAAAAACAGATATCCCGGTTTGAGAAAACTGATTATTGCACTATTAAAACTTCATTAAATAATCTCGGAATCGTTTCCAAAAATCAGTGGCAGCAAAAGAAACTTTGTTTTTATAAAATATTCTTTAAATCTCAAAAATATATTAGTTTCTGATGTATATAAAGATAACGAATGCAGTTACTAATTGTGGGTAACATCTGAAGGGGTTAATGTTTATTTTCGCACGTGCTTTTATTATATTTTTGTAGATTAATTAACATTTGTATTATTTTTACAATTAAGTTTTGTGTATTTCGTTCAAAATATTTTGAAACTTTTCTATGGCCTGTGGTTGTAGATGATGTTTTCTGTCACAGAGAAAAATTTAAATGTTAATATTAAATGCTAATGTAAGTTAATATAAGTTATTGTAAGTTAATATAAGTGTTCATAAAATATGATGGATCGAATTTTGGGAGATACGGAATACTTTACTTTTAAAACATAACGAAAATATCAGCTTTCAAAAATTTGCGCTTAAAATAAATTTAGAATACTTAGTATATGCTGACGTTTTTTTTGTAAAAATCCGATAATTAAAAACATGCAAAAATGCTTTTTATTGTATAGATTTATCTTTAAATGATACGGAGTTGCAATCGTTAAATTCGTTTTTTAGTTTGCGTTTTAAATACATCAGTACGATCAAAATTGTAGAACTTCCAGATATATTTTTTCATGAAGGCGGTTTTTAAATCAATTATTCTTAAGGAGCATTTAATAAAATCAAGGATAGGATTTTTAGTAATTGAAATAATTAATATTTTTTAAATGATAAAGTAATTTTAAGTATTTTTACATTTGTTCGCACATTTTTTTTATTAATTTTTTTTAAACAAAATAACATTTAGGAAATCTGATCCTCACAGTTAAAGTGTCAACTTTTTATGAATTTACAATAAAACACTGTATCAAAAAGTTCATAGTTGTAAAATTTTCTTTAATTTTCTTTATAAATAATATAATTTTTAAAATTTTGCCATACGAATTGCATTTTGCCTTCATTAACTAATTTTTCGTCATAAGACTTGCTAAGATGTCAAAATATCTAATACACTGGCGTCCAAAAGTTAAGGTACAACATGTTTTTCGAAGCTGAATGGCAAAATATTGCAAAAAATGGCAGTCAGATTAAACTTCACAGTTTATATGAATGACAATAATAAGCTTTAAAAAACTTACGCAAAAATTACAGCTAAAACTTTTATTTTATAGAAAAGAATAGGTATTTGTGAATGAGAGAAAATATGCAATTACGAAGCTTTCGTAATTTCGCGTGTAAGTTTTGTTGTATTCGAACTATTGCTGTGGGTTTTGTTCACAACAGCCAGTAGAGTCTAAAAATGTCTAGAAGAAATCGTTTGCCCGATTCAGTAAGGTGCCAGGCGGTAGGATGGATGGAAATGGGGTAGTCACAGGCCGAAACTACTAGACGGCTCAATGTGTCTCGCAGTGTAGTCCAACGATTCTGTGATCAGTATGAATCCGAAGATTCTGTGTCCAGAAGACATGTTCCAGGCCGCTCATGTGTTACAACGCCTGAAGAAGACCAGTTTCTAGCTCTTTCAGTCTGAAGGAAAAGACGCACTACTGTGCCGCAACTCATTGCAGACCAATTTGCAGCATCAGGGAGAAGAATCTCCGCTACTACGGTGCGAAGACGTCTTCAAAATGCAGGTCTCTATGCAAGGCGACCAGTTGTGTGTGTCCCCCTCAACAGACGACAGAGAAGGACCCGCTTATGTTGGGCAAGAGAACATGTTTCCTGGACCAGACAAAAGTGGGCTTCTGTGCTCTTCACAGACGAGTCCAGATTCACACTGGAAAGCGATTCAGGACGCCTTCTGATCTGGAGATAACAATGCACTCGATACCATCAATCAGACACTGTCGAAACACACAGGTACAGATATGGTGGAATCATGGTTTGGGCAGGGATCTCATTAACCTGCACGTGTTCCATGGAGGAACTGTTACTGGAGTGAGATATCGGGATGAGATCCTTGATTCATATGTATGCCCATATGCCGGTCCCATATATAACCATATATGGTTTCATTCTAATGGATGATAATGCGAGACCACACCGAGCTGTGGTTGTTGAGGATTATCATGAGGATCACGGTTTGGAGAGAATGGAAGGGCCAGCTCTCTCTTCAGACTTGATTCCGATAGAACATCTTTGGGACTATCTCGGAAGACAGGTTGCGGCTTTAAGTCCTCCTCCAAGGTCATTAAATGAATTGGAACAAGGCTTACTCCAAGTCTGGTCAGCGTTACCTATTTCGGTTTCCGACAATTTAATTGAGAGCATGGAAAGTCGATGCCTCCAATGCATTCACGTCCGGGGTGGATATATTCCATATTAGAACCAGTTTTTTAATGTTTCTGTCACATTTTACTGCATAATACTGCTCTTCATTACTACATTATTTTAAAGAGTCTTTCTCGAAGATATTAGGTATATTCTCGCAATCTTAAATTTCTATAATGTGGTATAACTCAATTTTAATATAGAATATTAAACTACATAAAGAATCTTTGATAATACATCAGTACGTACTCATTTTTATTTTCACAAACACAAAAAACGACCTCTAACAGGCCGAGATAAACAGAACTCTCTCACATTAAAGAATTCGAATCTAAACTAAACAACAAACAGTAATGTCCTTTTCACACAGCTTAGAAAAGACTACAGAATTAAAAGGGCAACTAATATCTTTAACACACAGCTTGTAGTTTTGATAGCAAAGTTCTTACATTTCAGTACGCCTGCATTGTGCGACATCTACCAGTATAAATTTGAATAACACTTTATCCAACATACCGCCCCTCTTGAATCCTCTGAGGGGGTTTCAACTATAACACTCTAATTACAACCATTGCCGAGAGAACTTAAAAAAGTATTATTAAAAACATAAAATAACAAAATTCGAAGCATTAACATTCAAAATAACAACTACAATATAACAAAAATTAAACACAAATAGATAGAATTATACATGTTGCAAAGACAAAAGAATACTAAATAAATGCACTCATAAATTAAATATATATATATATATATATATGTATAGACTTCAATATTTACATTTACATTGTTTCTAATTATAATTTTCAAAGGGCAATACACCAAGTTTAGTTAGTGGTCTTTTAAAATTTCCTTTTTTAGTTTTAACTTTTACAACCCTCAGTTTATTATCCCTTCCTGGATGTAATTCCACTATTCTACCCAGTAACCAATTACAAAATGGCAAATTGTCTTCTTTCAAGACATCCATGGTGCCTAAATTTACATTATCCATCTCATAATACCATTTTGTTCTCTGTTGTAACGTACTGAGATAATTATTTGACCATTTTTTCCAGATGTTTTGAATTATTTTAGTCAGTTTTTGCCAAATTTTTAACCTATTATCATTTACAGTTAACAGATTAGGTTCTGGAATAGCTGTAATAGGTCTTCCAATCAAGAAATGAGCGGGTGTTAAGGCGTCATAGTCATCTGAGTCGACTGAGAGAGGATAGAGCGGACGAGAGTTTAAGATTCCTTCAATTTGGACTATTACTGTCCAAAACTCCTCATAGGTCAATTTTAGATTGCCAACTACACGTCTAAGATGGTATTGGACTGATTTAACTCCTGCTTCCCAAAGATCACCATGATTGGGAGATCTTCGAGGAATGAAATTCCAATCTATGCCTTCATTTGACAAAAAGTTACCTAAATTGTCGTAGAATTTTCTACTAATTGCTTCAATCATTTTAACTCAGTATTGCTCCCTGCGAAATTGGTTGCGTTGTCTGAGAAGATACTAGCACATTTCCCACGCCTGCTGATAAATCTGTTTAGGGCAGCGATAAATGCCTCGCTTGATAAATCAGTTACTAATTCTAAATGACAGGCCTTTGTAACAAGACAAATGAAAATACAAACATAAACTTTATTCAATTTACCTTTCCTTTGGTTTGGATACTTTATCATGAAATTTCCAAAAAAATCTACACCTACACAATTAAATGGAAAATTTTGCGTGAACATTTCAGGAGGCAAATTGCCCATAAGCTGTTGCTGAGTATATGGTTTCGTTTTAAAGCAAATTACACAGTTATGAACTAATTTTCTACAAAGATTACGAACATTTAAAGTCCAGAATTGTTGCCTCATAATAAACAGCAACCCTTGAGGGCCTACATGTAAATATCTTTTATGATATGATTCTCCAATTAATCTGGATAATTTATGACCCTTTGGTAAAATTATTGGAAATTTCCCACTAAAATTCAGTTGGCTATGAACAAGCCTTCCACCAACTCTTAAAATTCCCTCGTTATCGAAATATGGATATAAGAATTTTAGTTGGCTATCTTGTGGAACATTATCCTTTTTACTGAGGCATAATATTTCTCTTTTAAATTCAGCCTCTTGACACAATTTAATTAACTTACTTTCAGCAATTTTCAATTCAGAGGTTTTAAGTGAGCCAGTGGTTTTCCTTTTTTCCTTACAATTACCATAGAACCTATAAATAAAACTTAAAATACGAACAAGTTTAGTATAATTATTTCTTAAGTTTAAAAATTCATCAAAAAAAGATTTAACTATAACGTGTAATACATAATTAGAGTTAGTTAAATTTTTAAGTTCTGAAGTACAGTCATGAGATATCACATCACTAGGAACTTATTAGAATATCCATTAGTCATCAGAAAACTGGGGCCTCTGAACCACAACTCAAAATCCAAAAGTTTACTAGGATTTAATTCTCTGGATATTAGATCAGCAGGATTGTCACTAGATGGCACATGCTTCCACTGATGCGCATCTGTCAGTTCTTGTATGGTTGCCACTCTATTTGCCACAAACGTTTTTAATTGACAAGGTTCTTTCTGAAGCCATGAGAGAACTATCATCGAATCACTCTAATAAAATACATTGTTGACCTCAATTTTCAAAGCAGATAACACTCGAGACATCAACTTTGCAAGCAAAACAGCCGAACATAATTCCAGCCTTGGAATAGTAATGTGACGATGATATTAAGGAGCAATTGATGGGAATATTTATGTGTTAGCAATAACCCAATGCAATAAAGTTGCATGACGTTCTTTTGGTCAAATTCTTTGAAGAGAATCGTATCAAAATAATAAAATGAATAAAACTGTCTTACTTGCTTTTGTTGAAAAGTAAGAGACTCATACTCAAAGGAAATGCTCCTATAGAATTGGATCCAATAATATTTATTATCATCTTGAGGAAGGAGGAAGGATGAGATGATAGAAGCAGTTGCACATCAAGTCTTTAAAAAAGTTCTGGCTCAAACATCATAAACCTTACGAAGAATCTTTAAAATATTCCTTCTGGCGAATCCATTAAGAGTTGTAGAATTAATTTAGGAGTCAATTAAATTTCCAGTTAATTTAAACTTTTAAAATATTAATTTTAAAATTTACAACAGCATTTTTATAGAATAATTAAAAACTTTAAAAGAAACGAGCGATCTCCATAAGAATCCGCGCAATGGCGAAATTTCTCGGATATGAGAGTCGGCACGAAGCCTACAGACCAGCCCACGTTTAGAATAACTTTTTACAGCATCTTTTTAATTAAAATTCTGTTTGAAAAATGCGCTACATTAGTATTGATACCCATAATAGGGGTGAACAAATGTGAGAGCAAGATTAATTTAAACTAATTTGTTGATTGTGAATTACGCGAAAACTGAATAAAACCTCGCAGAGAAAACAAGGTCGGAGCAATGCTTGTTCAAAGAGACACAATGAGGGGGAAGCTTTGCCGTGGAAGCACTGCTGCAGGAACAACATGCGCGGCGGCGATTGCCGATAAAATAGCCTTTAAATGAACGACAATTAAACTGGAAACGTAATAAAATACAGAAATACGTTGAGCTGAAATATAAAGTAATAAAAAAGAATTAAGACTGTGATATATCTTTATCACAAGTAATACGTTTTATTGGAGACACTCTGGACTTGCTAGTAATCAATCTGACTTTCACTTCATCATTACTCGAACGTGATTTACAATATATTGCTGCTCCATAAGCTACCTCGGACGCATCAGCAAATCCATGGATTTTAATCAAAACAGGGTTTGCACTTAGGATGCATCTTTGTACTTCTAGACCATTTAATAGCTGCAGTTCGGAGGAAAAACGTTTCCACTCTTTGGCTTCTTTTTCTGGTAGAACATCATCCCAATTAAGCTTCAATAACCAAAGCATTTGAAGAAATATTTTAGCCTTGGTAATTACTGGCCCTAATATTCCTATAGAGTCAAATAGTCTAGCTATTGTAGATAAAATGAGACGTTTGATGATAGTTTCATTGTTTTCTAAATTTAATTTAAAACCAAAACAATCTTTTTTGGATTTCTACAAAACTCCAAGTGTTTTACTCTGTGTGTTTTACTGTGTCCAAGTGTCCACTGTGTCTCTTCTTCATTTGAGAAAGGATAATCATTATTATCTACTGCAAGCTCTGAATTATTACTACACCACTTGTAAAGATTCATTCCTGCAGATTTCAATATTTCTGTCAGCTGATATTGTAGTTCCTTGGCACTAGTTAATGAGTCTGAACCTGTTAATACATCATCCATATAAAAGTCTGAACGCAGTACTGGTGCTGCAATCGGAAATTTTTTCCTTCATCAATGGAAAGTTGTTCAAGCGTCCTCGTAGCTAAATATGGTGCACAAACAGTACCATAAGTTACAGTTGATAATTCGTAGGTTTTAACTGGCTCATTTATGTCATTTTTCCATAAAATTCTTTGAAGAGATCTCTGATTGGTATTGATTTCTAATCATCCTATACATTTTCTGTATATCTGCTGTAAAGGCAAATATGTGTTTACGAAATCGCACCATTATGGTACAGAGATCATCTTGTATCACTCCTCCATTATACATAATGGAATTTAACGAATTATTATTCGATGTCAAGCTTGATGCATTAAACACAGTTCTGAGCTTCGTGGTGGATTTATGAGGACGGTATACACCATGATGAGGCATATAGTATACAATTTCTGGTTCCTTTCTTTCATTAACTTCCTTCATGTGACCCATTTCTTCATATTCCTTTAAAAATTTACGGTATAAGTTTAAATACTCGGGTTCTTTAATTAATCTATTCCATAAACTGTTCAGTCTTTTAAGAGCAATATCTCTTGAGTTACCTAAGCAAACAGGATTTTCTTTTAAAGGAATTGTAACAATATACCTGCCTGTATTGTCTCTGATATGCGTTTGTTTAAAATGGTCTTCCCAAATTTCAGATTCTTTGCTGGTTGACTTTTTTGTTTCTACAGTCTCAATTTCCCAGAAACGTTTAGGTGTTTCATCTACATTTATTTCTTCTTTTATAAGTCCACAGTGCACTCTATTCTCCCATGCTGTTGGAATTCCACCAGCAACTATAAATCCAAATACAGTATTCTGTAACATTAACTCTGAATTTTTAATTCGAAATTGGCCTGGTTTTAAAATTTCATAGAAAACCTCGGCACCCAATAACAAATCAATACGCTCTGGTATGTTGAATTTATTATCAGCTAATTTTATATTAGTAAACTCTTGCATGTTGACATTTATTTTACGAGATGTAGTTAAATCTGCCGTAATTTTAGGTACGACTAAGAAATCAAGATTTTTTACGTAACTCTTATCTTCGTTGCTTATTGATGCATTCACACTGTATTTAATCTCTAATGAGGCATCATTCAGTCCTGATACTAGAATATTAATTCTTTTCCTTTTTAACTGCATCAGCTCTACACAATTACGAGATATAAAGAATGAAACACTACCTGAGTCCAATAGACATTTTAATTTAAATTCCCTTCCATTTTCATCTGAGAGATAACAAATTGCAGTACTTAATAGAATAAATTTATTCCTGTTATTATGACTACTCATGAATGTTACATTGGTTTGCGGAATAAATTCTTGCGCTGATATAGACAAACCATTTTGTGACTCAGATGCACTACTTGAATTTTCCATCTGCGTTTCATTGCCACTCATTTGGATTTGTTCTTCTAACTGATTGTTAACTGACTTATCTTGATAGTGATTTTTAGGGAAATGTAGGGTTCTATTGTGACGCTTCTTATAAAAACACAAATACTTAGAGTTACAAGATGATACATTATGGAAATTCAGGCAATTAAAACACAACTTTTTATTTTTAACTACTTCAATTCTCTGATTTACTGGCAATTTTAAATAACTAGGGCATTTAGCCAAGTGGTGATTTTCTGAACACAAAACACATTTTCTATTCTTTACATCTGATAGAAATATTTTCGAAACATTTTTTTATGTTTTTGGCATTATTACTAAATTTCTGAATAGTGCCAGAATTTTGGTACAGAGCTTTTCCGCGTGAAGTGAAATACAAGTAAGCTTCCTTTCCTAAATCTAATGGATTAAACCAACTATCCGATTGTCTTATCAATATCTGAGATGCAGTTTCTCTGTCAAGTGTTTCGAATAACTTATCTCAAACAATTAATTGCTTTAGAGTTTCAAAATCGGAAACTTTTCTTAACTTTAAATAATACTCAAAATTAGTCATTAGACGAGAAGCAAACTGGACATGCGATTCGTTAAGACGCTGAGCCCTTTTGAATTGTTCTAAACATATTTGAGGTGTTGGCTGAAATTCTCTCAAAACAATCTCTTTCACCTTTTCATAATTTTCTAAATCATCACCCTTGAGATATGTTATTATATTATTCGCCCTTTCACCTAATAAATTGAGCAGGATTTCTGCTTTCATTTTTTCTGGTACATTTTTGTACAAAATGCTCTTTCCAGAGAAGAGAAAATGTGTCCCCAAGCTTTAAAGTTTTAATACTCTGGATAATACTATCTATAGAAACAGCATTTTCACTTTTTTCGTCATTTTTTGTCTCATTTTCCGTTTTATCTTCGGCACGGATTGTTTCAATTCATTTTTTGATCTTTCTAATTTCATTCTCTCTATTTCTAACATTTTATTATCCTCTGTCTTACGACTTTCAATAATGGAATTAGCTAGATTAATAACTGCATCGGAATCTTCCTTATATTTATCACTATTTTTTATTATCTGATTCAACTCATAAACAGACATTTTGTCATTTACCTCAATATCTAATTCCAAGGCTATAAGCCGTAAATCATCTTTAACTGCACCTTTGAACATTTTTAACACTCATAAATTTTCACAATAACGTAAATATTTCAAAACATAGTTAATATAACAAATATGAGCTCATAAATTCATTTTAATATCAATAACGAGCTTAATCTATTCAAATAAAAACATTCTAAGTTGAAGAATTATTTCTTACTTTATCGTCTGCGTGTTGAATTCTCTCCAGGATAGACGGACCAAGTCTTCATTACTACATTATTTTAAAGAGTCTTTCTCGAAGATATTAGATATATTCTCGCAAGCTTAAATTTCTATAATGCGGTATAACTCAATTTTAATATAGAATATTAAACTACATAAAGAATCTTCGATACTACATCAGTACGTACTCATTTTTATTTTCACAAACACAAAAAAAACGACCTCTCACAGGCCGAGATAAACATAAGTCCCTCACATTAAAGAATTCGAATCTAAACTAAACAACAAAAAGTAATGTCCTTTTCACACAGCTTAGAAAAGACTACACAATTAAAAGGACAATTAATATATTTAACACACAGCTTGTAGTTTTGATAGCAAAGTTCTTACATTTCAGTACGCCTGCATTGTGCTACATCTACCAGTATAAATTTGAATAACACTTTATCCCGTGTACGTTAATGGGAGCTGGTGCACGTTAAATCTGTTCGTGGCTCTAATGTCCTCCAAGTTCTATATAAGCGCTACCTCTGGGGGTGCCAATCCAGATGCAGGTCTCTCATCTGGAATTGGTTCAAAATTAGGAGACTAGTTTCACATTATATGGATCATGTCAGCTATATAGAAATAAAAAGCTGCAAAACCGGGCTCTTGGGCCAAACCAACAACAACAACAACAACCCATTATGGTTCAGTCAGTTAACGGCAATAGTACATATTTTAAATTACAAATTGTTAATTATTTAACAACCTTTCATGGGCCCAATGGACGGGTAGCCAAGTCAATTAGCACAATAAAAGTAAATTAATTTCAATAATGTAGTTAAAGTGTAATTCAGAATAAGTTCAGTTTAAAACGTAACATTCTTCTCTTCCAGGTTCCCCTTGCAGTTCCTCGTGCTGCCGGTTGGGACGAGCCAATGGCCGGCCCCAACTTGTAGCACAAGGGTTTTTTTTTAGCAGCAGTTTTTTTATTCATTTTATTTTTGACTGTTCGCCTCTTTATTAGGTGCAATTGGACATTGTCCGCAAAAGCTACCGGACCCGCTGTAATGGGACAGCCCACGGAGCCAGTTTTTACCAAGTGGGGTACGGTAGAAAGGCGCAGTCCCGTCAGCCCCCGCAGCGTTTTCGTCTGCCTTGCAACTCGGCCCAAAAATTTTCCCCGATGGTACGACTTAGCTATTGGCTGATTATATTTTCATTTCAGTGGTTTCATTATCTAGTTAATTTCTTTATTTAGTTTCCCTCAAAATTCTCTCCCCTTTTTCAAGCTAAGTTCAGTACCAACGTTTCGGCACTAAATTGTCCAGCCCCATTTCAACTGTCATGACGAGTACGTGGTGTGCGGCGTCAGATCTCAGAACATTTAAATTTAGGAGTGAACAACACAGAAAAATCCGGACTCAGTTGATTGGCCGAACTGGGTACTTGTCTTTGTAGACCGCCCCAATAGGGCGATCAGGCGAATTTCGCCCCAATGACCAGGCACTCAAACCCGTCAAACTGGGTCGAATCCCGGTAGGTAGGGGCCTGGTCAGTGGTCTCCGGGTCTCCGAATAACACTTTATCCAACAACTGCGATGTACTGATTTCTCTAAGAATGGAATTTTCCACCATGAGTGCTTTTTTGTTGTAATTTCATTTATACGTTTAACTTAAGTAAACTTCTATGTCGCATTTAATAAATAACAGTTTAGCACACATTTCCTCCAAGTTTGCTGTTTCTATATTCATTAATTTGAAAATTAGACGCAAAAAACCAGTTGTACCTTAACTTTTGGAGGCCAGTGTACAATAGTAAACCATTACTTGAAGAATGGTTAAGCAAAAGGCATCACTTTTTAGTGTATAAAGCATTTTATTGAAACTTTGAGAAACAGCTTCGATAGAGAAAATTGCAGTAAAATTTACTATCAGTTTCAGTTAAACCCCGAACCATGTTGTGATACATATATTGCCTTCTGCTTACGATAACAGTTCACACGTTAAACCCCGAACCATGTTGTGATACATGTAGTGCCTTCTGCTTACGATAACAGTTCACAAAAGACTAACTAAAATGGTCCTAGATGTAGCTACGAGAGCCGATATTTCTTGAACTGTTTGTGCTTACATAATTATATGGCTTTCGTTTTAGTCATATGCCTCGAGAATAAATATTGGATGATTGGATTCCACTTACTTATATGGTACATGTCGGTAAAATTTATAATTTTGCAATCTTAAAGACTGAGGATTGGCTATGTAATTGGAACTACTTGGGATTTGAAGTAAAGGAGACATTATGGCACCTAAGATAAAAAATGACATGCTTTGTCTTCTTTTTCGCTAAACAGAAGTAGACTAATTAAATGGTTTGAGGAAAGACAGAACCAAGGATTTTAAAATCTAACAGAAAAATGAACGTAATTTGGAGTGAATTTAGTAAGGTGTCTTATTCACACTGGCGAGAAAAATTAAAGGAACAACTATAAAAACTCATCGAACTGGGATAATTTCGCAGATAAGAACATGAAACTTGCACAAGATATTTATTTTGTCATGCCTGACATGTATTCAAAATGCAGAACTGCCTATTTCTGCAAAAAATAAATTTACATAAACACATAGGACTGTGCGATATAAGAGGGGATAAGGAAATTGTACTGTTACAATATTTTAGAGAAACATAGGCAAATTTATTAAGGTATGTTGTCACGCTTGAAAGAAATGCAAGTTTTACAGCGATTTTCCATGCTGTGGATTAGATTAACCAGAAGTGCGTGTGGTAACAATGGGTATTCAAGATGAATAGTACTCCGACGCTCCTGGAGAGTAATAGTTGGAGGTTGCCGAGATGCAAGTCGGCGTACTGGTGCGTCCCACACATGTTCTATTGGATTTAAATCCGGAGAATATACAGGCCACTCCATTCTCTGAATTCCTTCGCCCTCAAGATAATCAGTCATAAGTCCAGCACAATGAGGTCGCGCATTATCATGCATTAAAATGAAGTTATTAACGATTGCACCCCTAAACAACTTAACATGAGGATCAAGAACCTCATTTCTGTATATTTCAGCAGTCACAGTTGCACTGGTAGAAATATGTAGGTCAGTGCGGCCATTCAAAATGATGCCCACCCATACCATGAGTCTAGGACATTTTTATCGATGCCTTTCACGGATGTTTGGAGCCTTATTGCGTGTATTTTTCTCCCTCCATATGGTAACACGTCTGAAATCACTCTCCAAATAAAATCAGGATTCATCGGTACACAGAACTCGGCTACAGACCGTGGTACTCTGATGACGATGATCTCTGCACCACTTTAACCGGGCGCATTTCGCTACCGGAGTTAATGGAATACAAATTATGGGTTTCCTTGTATACAGCCCTCTTTTATGCAGCCTGTAATTCACAGTAAATCTGGATAGTCCAGTTCCTGTTGCTGCAGCAAACTCCCTTGCAATCTGAACTGACTTCAGTTTCCTGTTTCTTTTAGCAATCATTGCCAAATAACTGTCCTTACAGTCTGTTGTGACACGTTTTCGACCTTGACCTGGTTGTCTCTGTACATTACCAGTACCTTTAAACCGTTTCCAGATTAATGACATGGCGCTTTTGATTGTTTTTAAGTCTTTACAGACCCCTGTTAGTGTCTATCCTGCTTCCATTCTCCCTGTCACACGCCATTTATCACAATCCATCAAATGTCTTCTGGATAACATATTCCACTTACTACAAGCGAAACTTTTATGCATCTACACGTAAAATCCTTAAAAATTAGACTTAAAATCACCCACGTGTACTCCTTTTCAAATGTGCAGAAACAACAGGCTCCAAAATTTGCATATTTTTCTGTAACAAATATTAATCCCATTGGACTACGTGATAACATTAACATTGAGTTACCAACTAATCACCTTTCATTGAAGTTCCCGCAATAAAATTCACATAAAGCACCTTTTTATGGTTGTTCCTTTAATTTTTCTCGCCAGTGTATTTTTTATCAAGTCATTGTGCCTAATTTCGACGATCCATAAATGCGACAATGTTCTTGTACTTAACATCTCAACGCATACATTGTAGAGGGACATCCGAACTTAAGGGACAAAACGCGAAATATTTTTCTGCGTTTAAAACGTTATCTTAAAAAAATCCCCATTACAATACACATTGTTCATTATGCAGCGCCCCCATATTCCCTAAATGTGATGAAAAACCCCGACAAATGTTCACAATTTTTCTTTTTTAACATTGAAGATCAAATAATCTTATGGACGTCAAGGTTTACAATGTGTGTTTTATTTGCCTAAAGTGTAAGTTCAGGAAGTGTCGACAGGTTTTCAAATGAGATTTCTAAAATATTTTACTCATTTTGGTGGTTCGTTTTCTTCAAAGACCTATTAGTGACAACCTGAATACCCTAAATGTGGTTAGATTCTTAGCAGATTAACTCAAATAATTTTATATGGTATTATCATATATTGTATTGAAATGATGTTTAAAGCAGATATTGTGTTTAATTAAGCTGTGTTGAGTTAAAAAGTTAAGAATTTGAATATGATCGTACAGTAGTGGTTTTCTTTGACCGGGTACTTAAAAATGTTTTTCAAATGGTAAAAAACGAAATATATATATAACTTTAAAATTCGTAATAAAAAATGGCATTTTTTCCCATTCAATTGATGTGCTATTACAGAATAATTTTTCGATCCCTATGCCATTCAATGGTATGAAAATTTACGAAATCGGAAATGTGAATTAAATCAATTAAATACTTCATTACCAGTCACAACTACCAATGTCACTTGACTGATAGGAATTTAGCTGTTAGCAATGATTTAGGCTCTGGCCTGTTTCTTGCTAATAAATAAATTTTGGTTGATGATTTTTATGTTAATGGATTGAGAATTAATGGCGATCCTCCCGCTAAAGATGACAATATGTTTCTTGATTTTAAAATTAGAGATGATTTAATAAAAGGGGTTATTAAGGAATTGACAACTACTGATAACAACATAATAAACAGCTGACTGTTTTGCAATCACAAGTTTTTAAATTGATCTCCACAAAAATAGTAAAACAACTTCTCTAATAATTATTGAAGAATTAAATAAATTATAATGAATTATATGCTGAATGATATGAATTATAATGAATTAAATGAACTAATGAATTATAACGAAATAAATTATAATTTATTTCATTTCATTCGAACCAGACATTTTATCGAAAAGTATGTTAAATAAAAGCCACTGAGAACTAATGTTTAAGAAGGGTAAAGTGAAATAAGTATGTTGAA